>BJKQ01000007.1:0-1474128 GCA_006538405.1 Hansfordia pulvinata | reverse complement strand
GCGAAACCCGCAGCTGGTAAAGCACAGGCAATGGCCCCCCTGCGCAGGGCCCGAGATCTATGGGAGTCTAGGGCTACCTTACCCAGCCGCAGCCGCAGCCACGGCGTCTCCAACGAACCAACCCAACGAACCAACCCAGCCAGCCAGAGCGGATGCATGGACGGGGGGAGAATGCCGAGCGTGTCCGTGGGGGAATCCTGTCGACCGGCCTGTTCTGCCTCTTGCCCTGCGTGTGTGTCCGTACTCGTACCTACCTCCTATGGAGTAGATACTCGCATCACCCTGTCCAGGTCCCCAAGCCAACCCCACGATGCCCTGACCTGACGTGGACAAGCGTATGTGGGGGAAAGAGAGAGAGAGAGAGAGAGAGAGAGACACACACACACTGAGAGAGAGAGAGAGAGAGATGGCGGGGCCAGCGTGGGGAGCAGATCGGACCCCTGCTCCTCCCCAGTGAACCTGACTTATTACCTCGAGTAGATGCCAGCCAACCCCGAGCCCGTCTGGGGTAATGGGGGCCCGTCTGGGGAAGCAGAGCCAGAGCCAGAGCCAAAACCAGCCAGAGCCGTCGGAGGCTTGTGCGCCGAGCGCTGGGCTCCGAGGGTCACGAGGGATGGGGCCGGGCCACCACGGCAGCTAATCAGGTACCACTCTTCTTAAGTCCAGTCCATCACCAAAACGGGTTACCTACTAGGTGCTGCCGCCGGAGCCTGTCCGGCCGTCGTCGGCGCATTCGTCCGACTCTCGGAGAGCACGCACCCGGGTACTAGGGAGAGGGAGGAGCAGGAGCAGGAGTCCGGCATCGCCAGTCACGAGGCATGCCCTGCCCTGCCCTGTCCAGGGCTCAAGATCTACGGACGACTCGCGAGTGAGGTCCGGGTAGCCCGGTTGCTGAGCCGCGTGTCCTTCGACACTCACCAGGTAGTCCAATGTCAACCAAGAAAGAGGCTTGATCTACCCCGTGTCAGGCAGGCAGACAGCCCCGTGTTCACGACGAGGTCTAAATGCCGATAGCTCCGAGTCGAGACACGCGAACTGCTCAGGTACCTACCTACCTACACCTTAGGTAATTCAAGGTACTCAGTGCTGGACAGGATACACGTAGGAGGTGGGCATTTACACTGGGCAGCATCCATTACCTCTTGTCTTCTCACACACAGGCCAATGTTGAGACCTCGTCAACTCAAACCGGCAGAGACCGCGAGCAAGGCCCGCCCAAAGCACCCCCTTCCCCCGCCATCCTGTGTCGTGTCCCCGTGGGGTTGGGGGGGGGTGTCGGTGGAACGGACTTATTATTCTTTACCCCTCTACTCGTACTCCTAAAACTCCCACTACTGCCGAGCGCGAAATGCTGCTTGCTGCTCGCAGCCCGACCGCGACCCTCCCCGTGGTGGGTGGGGTTCGCCCTGTGTGTGTCTTGTCTTGGGTTGTCTCTGCATGGTCCCGCCCGCCCGCCCGCGGCGCCCTGCGTGTGTTCGCGCCGCCGCAGCTTGGTCCTGTGTGTGTCACGATGCGGCCCGCCCGCCGCCGCCGCCGCCTCCGCCGGGCCCCGGCGCCAGCGCGTTCGGGGGTTTGGGGTGGGACTCGGGACCCCACGACCCCTCCCTCTCCCCTCCTCTTCCTTGCGGACACCCCTCTCTCTCTTTCCTCACAGGATCGCAAGCCCGCGCCTCTGCTTCACGAGAGAGAGAGAGAGAGAGAGAGAGAGAAATTCTGGGTCCCTTTTTTTGTTTTTTGCGGAGTCGTGTTGTTGCGTGTTTGCAAGTGCGGGCTGGGCCCGAGGCCTTCTTCTTTCGCGCCGCTCATCTCTTTCATTCACGTACCCGATGCCACGGCGCATCAGAGGGATCACATGTGACATGCAGCTCGCCCCGCGAGCCGCAACTTGCAAATCTGTACAACACCCGCGCGCGAGGGAGTGGAGCTAGCAGATGTCGACGGAGAAGTGTGTAGGTATAGGTATACTAGAATGCAAAAGACCTCTTATATATATCTGCCCCCCTCAACACCTTGGATCAGAAACAGTCGACCATCTTCCATCTTCATCAACTCACTCTCGAAAAGTGCCCTCAAAAACACCACAAATCCAACGCAGTCAGAATAATTCATTACGACAACCACACGAGCACCCATAAGCCATCCCCCCCCCTTCCTCCCCCCAAGAAGCAACAATGGGCAGCGCATCCCCCCAGACGTGGCTCGAGAAGCTCGAGGAGCAGTGTAAGCAACAACACTTTCTCTCTAATCCTTCTCCTCCTCCCTCTTCTTCTTCTTCATCATCCTCATCTTCTTCTTCCAAAAACCAACAGTCATTTCTATTAACTGACCTCGCCCTTCGCAGTGAACATCGACGTCGACACCCTCAACCACGACTGGATCAAAAAGTTCCCCATCAAGGCCCACGACCAGACCAGCAACCAGCTGTGGGTCGACGACGAGATGGGCGCCGACTACAACGCCGACCTGCTGGCCCAGACCGCCCGCGAGCTCAAGGACGCCGGCTGGCTCGCCGTCTACACCCGCATGGTGAGCAACACACACACACACACACACCAAACCGAGAAGAAAGAAAAAAAAAACGATGGAGAGACCAGTTCCGGCTGGCCCTCCTGAGTTTTTTTTTCCCTTCCTCTTTTCTCTCACTATTCTTTTTGGTCTTCCCCAACCTGGCATACCATCATAGCATCGATAATCTAACGTCTCTCCTCCCCCCCACCCCCACAGGCCGTCCTCATGTGCAAGAAGAACATCGACCTCATCTCCGGCCGCGTTCTCCTGCAAACCCTGCCCTCCAAGGCCTACGACACCGAGGCCACCCTCGCCCACGCCCGCCTCTACGACCAGGAGTTCCGCCGCGCCGGCATCGGCCGCGACCGCTACTGCATCAAGATCCCCTCCACCGGCCCCGCCCTCAACGCCGCCAAGATCCTCTCCCGCCAGGAGGGCATCCCCACCCTCGGCACCGCCCTGTTCGGCCTCCCCCAGGCCATCGCCTGCAGCCAGGCCGGCACCCTCTACATCAGCCCTTACTTCAATGGTAAGCAGACACTCGCACACCATACACAACACACAAATTTCGTTTCCGAGAACGGAATGCTGATTCCAGGGACCGGGCGACTCTAGAAACCCGCGCGCACGACGAACTTAAGCTGTGGCCCGACGTCGAAGACCCCGCCACACAACACCCCAATAGCGCCCGTGTCTACAACATCATTGAGACGTACAAGAGGCTCTACAAGGAGACGGGAGAGGATCAGCCCCTTTTGAAGAACGCCAGGTCAGTCCGGACGCCCTCGCCCCCCTCCCCCCCCATTCTTCTCTCGCGCTGACACCACCTGTGACCCTCCAAACAGCTTCATCACCCCCAAGGAGGCCATGGCGGCCGGCGAAATGGGATGCCACTCCGCAACCATCTCGCCCGCGGTGCTGGACCAGCTGGCCGAGCTCAAGTACGACGGCACCAAGCAGCCAGGCGAGGGCGTGCCCAAGCCTCAGCATGTGTACAAGAATGCCGGCCCTGCTCCTGCCCGCCTGCTCAAGCTGGCCAAGACCGACCCGCTGGTATCCAAGGGCTGGGATGAGAAGGCTGCCGACACTTCTGTCGACTACCTGGCCAACAGCGGCAAGGCGCTCGACGACGCCATCGAGAGCGACCCCATCGCCAAGGCCCGCCTTCTCGACGCCTTGACCCTCTTCACCGGCGGCGAGAACCGTAGCAAGGAGAAGGTCGAGAAGGCGCTATCGCAGCTCTAATGGTGCATTTCGGAATGCAACTTGAAGGTGGACTGACTGGCGACAGTTGGAGGGAGTTTTGTGGGCTCTCCAGACTGGATCGAGTGTCGAGAGTACAAATAGCTAAAGGATAGCGCCGATCAATGCATACGCAAGGAAACTGATTTCGTTAGGCCTCGTGCCGTTTACCTTCATGGTGTTGATGAAAGATCAATGCCGCTCCTGAGATTGATGCTGCCAAATGCTTGATGATGCGGTGTAACATATCATACAACCGACCCGATAGCCACGCGGCTTTTGGGTCGGTGTGTGAAAGTCGAAGTATGGATAGATGGGTGCGAATGCCGAGGCGAACTTCAGGCGGGCCAGGGCGGAAAATCGCGTCGACCCTGCGTGGTAGCTGGCGACAACGAAATTTCCAGGCCACCGATCGGAGGCATGTGAGAGGAACCAAAGTCGTGCTGAAAAGCCGGAAAAAATGCCGCCGATGCTGACGTGTCGAAAGAGACCGGGAAATCGGCCATAGAGTGATGGTTGTCCAGCTGCTGCGACCCGAGCGAGCTATCCGCTGCATTTCCAAGTATGCCAGCGCTTTGAGCCAGATCGCCACTACTGCCGGCGTCGAAATCTATGTTCAGGTTCTCAATCGCGTCCCAAGGGCGTACCGCCATGGCGGCTGGCGCGGTCAGCGGGACCGGGACAGTGCTCTCATCAACTGAAAGACGGCCGGCACTCGTGTCAAGAGCTGGTGGATGACCTCCAAGCTCCTCGGGGGATGTAGAAGCGGCGTTGCCAGGGCTGCTTGGCAATCCCGAAACCGCTGGTGCCGATGCAGTGGCGTCGACGACGCCGGGCTGCTTTGGAGCCATACCTGCTCCGCTGCGCCACTGGTTGAGCTCGGCCAGCAGCTCGTCGCGCTCGCAGAGGGCGGAGCGTAGCATTTGCTGGCGCTCGTGGATGTAGGTGATCCCCTCATCGAGCACAATGTGCTTGGACAGGCGCTGGGGGTCTGTACCGGCTATTGACGGCAGGAGGTTGGCAAGATTCTGGAAGGCCGGAGGGGTGCAGATTCCGTTGACGCGTCAGAAGAGCTGTCGCTCGCTCGCTCGCTCGCTCGTTTACACAGGCATTTGATGCCCAGGGCATCAAAATCATTGGGGGTGGAAGGGCAGCGCTTACCGTTAGTCTCTCCTTGAAAGCCTCGCGGCGGGATCTCTCAAATATGCGATGGGCGGCGCGGTCGTTCGTAGTGAAGTTGCGGACACGCTTCTTCTTCTTCTGAGACCCTGTGCCGGGCTCCGGGTTTTCGGGTGACATGGACTCGAGGCCTTGTCCTTGGTGGCTGGGGCCATCGTGATGCGAATCGTAAGAAGCCATGACGGAAATGACGAACGCGACGGAGGGAGTGGCAGTTGCGGACGGGCAGGAGGCCGAATGTTGGACGCGAGAGGCGGGGGGCTGACTCGAGGCGGTGGGAGGCGAGCAGCTCCGAGGTGGATGGTGGGGTTGGGCAGCTGAAGACGGGACGGGGGCGTGCCACGATGGAAGCGGTGTCTCCCTGCTGTTCGACAGACGACGATGGTCATGCGTCGGACCGAAGGGAGCCGCCGGCGTGCCAGGACAGCCAGCTACGCCGCCCGGGATCGCTGGGGCGTGGTCCGGGCTGGCTTGGCCTGGCACTGGCACTTGGTGGCATCCATAGCTTCCCCACCTCCACACTGCCCATCCATGTTGCAGCCAACCCCACACGATCTCTCATCGGCTTTGCGGAGAAGGTGGGGTGTTGCGTTGTGGGTAGAGGCCGGCCAGTCTGCGAGGCGAGTCGGGGCTCTCGCCGAATCAGCATCGAAGCGTCGGGGCGTCGGGAGTCGGCCTTGGGTGGGCAGGGGAGAGGCAAGAGAACAGCGGGGCTCGTCAGTCCAGGTGTTGAAATATATATGGGACGAATCTCTAGCTTTTGAATCTGGCGTCAGACAGGACGGGACGGGACGATGTCTGTGAAGGACGCTGTGAGGAGTAAGGCAGTCGTCAGTGTTGCCGGTTGTAGATTGTCGACGGTGGTAAGTGGGATGGAAGCCGTCGACAAGCAGTCGCGCTTTCCACATACCTACATGTACCTCACAAGAGCAACTCCTGCACTTTCCGCGGGTCATTTGGACACGCTACATATGCCAAATCAGGGAGGCACGAGTTGCATGGATTGATGCCTAATTGGAAGTAGCTGGAAGCCCTGGTCCCTTCATAACTGCTGAAGTACTTGTGTTTCCGGGGACATATTTCAGTTCCATGCTCGCACACGTACAGGTTCACGCTTACTTGGAGGTACTTCGTAACCTTACAGCACCTACAGCACCTGACTGCATCGCCAACCCCGTCGGCGTCACCCACCACAGCGTTGCAAAGCGGGGTTTCTGCCCGGTCCCACTTGCTGTCCGCATCGCATCTCGCTCTTCTACACAGTCTCAGCCGATGATATGCCCGGGATTTTCGACGAGTTCTCCTCAATGAACCGAGCCGTCTCCCTGACGAATCCCTCTGGGTTCTCCTCAGCAATGTAGTGAGCTGCTCCCTCGACGGCTCGTGCCACGAATGTGCCCGGCTGGTGCACCTCGGAAAACATTTGGGCGGCTGTCTCACCGTGTCTGCTCCGGCTGCCGCTCAGGCCGAGGGCGGGCGTCCGTACCCTGCCGTGCTCGGCGATCCACGCCTTGCACTCGTCGGCATCCTGGCTGAAGGCCCGGTAGGTCTCCAGCGCGCACCGCATGGCCCCCGGCTGCTCGTAGGCCCGCACAAACTCGTCAATGTCTCGGTCGCTGATGCCCGCCAGGTTGTGAGAGATCTTGCGGAAGAAGTGGGCCAGGTAGAGGCGCTCGCGGCCCGAGATCAGAGCCAACGCGAGGTCCGGGACGCAGTGGAAGACAAAATGGAACTGCTGGACAGCGTGGGTGGTGCGGCTAGCGAAAACAGATTAGCATCGACCGCGAGGCTGGGGGGAGACGGCAGTGCATACTCTGCTTCGAATCCCGTGGTCCCAGGCAGGGGACACTCTCCCCAGTTGACCGTGGCCACTCGACTGGGGTGCCTGGCAGCCATGTTGAAAGCGACCATGCCGCCAATGTCATGGCCGACGACGTGGACCGGGTCCCTGATCTCCAAGGTGTCGAGGAACTGAACCATGTCTTCAGCCATGACAGACTTGGTGAAGCCGACATTAGGCTTGGAAGACGCGCCAGCTCCTCGGTAGTCTGGAGCCAGGACAAGAAAGCCCTTGCGTGCGAGCGGCTCCATGACGTGGCGGAACTGGTAGGACGTCTGCGGAAAGCCGTGGATCAGGAGTATGACCCCTTGATGCTCGCCTTCGGGGCGGCATTCTCGGTAGGCCAGGGACAGCTCGGGCGCGACCTGGACAGCGTGATAGCTTATTTGGGCCTCGCGGTGCTTCATGATAACGGCTGCTGTGTAGTGACTGGAAGAATAGGAAACGAGTATTCCCAGCCGCATAAGCAGTGGAGGAGGGCTCTGACTTCTTGGGCTACCTCACGTTCGGTTGTTTTATAGTTAACTGAGCGCCGCGGGGACATTGAATGAGTCTGCCGGTACTGGAGGTGCACAATGACGCTGAGGTGCCCGAGCGGGGTCGAGATGACGCTGAAGATCTCACGACCGGGTCAATTCATCGACTGATTTGTAACGCACACTGGGGATGAATGCACACTGGAGGTGGGGAGCATCGCCGGTCTGAGCCCCATTGACCGCCGAGGAGGCAATCGGGTGAAGCACTGCAGAGTTGAAGGGACGTATCAAAGTCGCCGACTTTGCGACTCTGTGAGCTGTGCTCTGCGGACTGTCTTTACCTTGACCAATGCAGCCATGCCGCCAGCCTCGCAATGGCGAAACGGTGCTCAAGCTAACGGAATCCTCGGCTCAGGTTCGACATTGCTCAAGACGCTCTTTTTTGAGGTTAAGCCCAAGCTTATATAGATGAAATACCTACCGGAGGGCAATCTCCATACTTACATGTATCATCACAGCTCACAACGATAGCCTGAAATCAAGTAAGGAAAGGCCGACCGCGCCCTCTAATTTGGCTGGCTCTTGCCTTTAAGACTCATAGGAAAACAAGACTGACAGGTACGTAGACCACTTGCATGTCGAATGCTTACCTTGGCCTAAGTATCTACATATAGCATGTGACGACCTCAGTGCAAACAAGACCTGCACTCAAACACCCTGGACACAGCAAGCCTATCCCGTATGTTACCGACGACATTGAACAGCCCTTATCACGACGCAGCCACTCAAGCCATCCTTCGGTCTTCCACAGGTCTCCAGGTCCTCCAGTCAAAAAGTCTGGGAGGCGTCGGCCATCAACCTTGAAAGGGCTTGCGCGTCTATCGTCAGACAGCCTCACTCGGCGTGACGCCCTCGAACTCGAGTCGAGTCGCAGACACGCCTCCCCCTCAAACGTCGTGAACTGTCAACAGTCGAGCGCTAGAAGCCATGGACCACGACGGAGAGCAGAGCCCTGATGGCTGCGTGGATCAGATCGCAACCTTGTCCCCGGGGCCCGAGGCGGATTCGCCCACGGGTCACAGCGCGCACTCGTCCGATATCCTGGAGGAGGGGGAGCATCCGCGCCGCTTTCCAAGAAGCCCCGGGCACCACCAGACCGGGCCTCCCACAGAGTTCACTCTGTTCCGACAGCTGCCTCCAGAGCTGCAGGAAATGGTGTGGGAGTTTTGCATAGAGCCGCGGCTGGTGTACCTGCGCAACACAACGGCGACTCGCCGCGGTTTCATCACCGTAGCGGCGGATGGCCGTTATTCCATCATCGGAGTGGGGACCGCCGGTGCCCAGAACAAGCCTGTCTCTTGGAGGATGGCGTGCAGACTGGCGGACCACGTCTTCCGCAGGAACTACTGCGACTTACCACAGTTCATCTGCATCGAGGGGCTCGGGGCTTTCGACAGCAATGAAGGTGCCAGGTTCGCGAGCGGTCCCTTGCAAGGCCACCTTGTGGGTGGCCCGGCCCCCAGCTGGAATAGCTGGCACCGCATCTATCACGCGCCGAGGCGCGGCATCCGCGACTGGCTGGCCCCCCCAGGGGCTCACGTTTTGCACCAGTGGTGGTGCCCCGCGGCCGACGTCGTCATGCTGGAGCCCTGCTGGTATCATTGCCGCGCCGCGAGCGAGTGCGCGCGGTGGCAGTTCGGTGACGAGAGCCGCGCCCTCGTGCGCCAGCTGGCGCTCCGGGAGGAGCATGAATACATCGTCCAGCAACAGGCCCAGCTCCACAATCTGACCGCCGCAGCCCACAGGCTCGGGCCCGGACACCTGCCGCTCGTCACCCCCCTCCGTCAGTATGGCAAAAGGAACGTGCGGCCCATCTGGTCGGCCGTCTTGGAGTTCTGGCCCGCCGTCGACACGCTGTACATGCTCGACAAGAGGTTCACTAGCGGCGAGGACCGACACCGCGAGCGCGCCCTGCTGCGGACGGGGGAGGACATCCCGCCCGGGGACGGGGACGGGATCGACGACGACGAGATCACCCCCCAGCGCATGATGCAAGCCGCCTTCCGAGCTTGGAAGGCGACCGAGGGCAAGGACAGCAAGCTGGAGAGGCTCGTGTGCGCGACGGTCCGGACCCGCGCGGCGCCCGACGTGCCCCGAGAGCGACGCTACCTGGACGACGCGCCGCCGAAGGCGAGGCTGCCCCGAGACATTGTCATCGGCTGACGACAACAGAAGCGCCCTGATCAGGGGTTCTAGGGGGGGTGGGGGAAATCGAGGCCAAGTTCTGCGCCTGTCAACGTCGAGTGGAGCAAATCCAGGCAGTTTCGATGTTGGGCGCTGGTCGAGCTGGGGAATCTTTGTACGACTCTGCCGGCACTCTGGCAGTTACAATACTCTCGTTGATATTGAGGGCTCTGGAATGGACCTCCTGCAAAGTAGCGGGCCCGTTGAGAGGTGGGGTGTGTCTGGACTCGACAAAAGTGGTGTGGCACGCGCAGCCGAGCTTGTTTTCCGCGGGATTTATGCGAAGCGTGACAAATTTCGAGCAGTGGGTAGCTTTATTCTTGCGTTTGAGTGAGTAGTCTTACCCAGGAACCGGTCTTGGGTTTCTGTAATATCACACAGTACAGCGCCTACTCTATAGCTTGCTGCGTGACAGTCTCGGTCTGTCAGGTGTGCTGCCCCTTTCGCGGCGACGCTCTGTACTTGGGATTTGTCGGGTATGCCGGGTCAACGTGACAACCGTTCTTCCCGGGCTGGTGGTGGGGTAGCAGCGAGCGAGAAGTGTGCGCTCAAAGATTAAAGATTCTCACAGCAAGCGTGGTGGTGACGAGTGTTGCCGCTCCCGGATTTGGACTTTGTGTGTGTGTCTGTGCCTCTCCATGCGAGGGAGAGCATGGCATGGAGGAATCTCGCATAACGGCTTGATGTAAGGGACGGGGCGTGCAGCTGTTGGAGCATGAAGGGAAGAAGACCCCTGGCTGTGAGAGTTGAGCATGCTGAAGCAGCAGCTGCTACAGCCGGTGGCCTATCACTCGAGGAGCCATTCCGCGCCGGGCGTCGACCTTGGTGTGGAAGACGCCTTTTGCTGGTTCCGGTGTGTAAGGATGGGGGGGGATCTGCCGCCGCTGCCGCGAGGGCCAGATGTACGAGGCAAAGGAGCCGGGCCCCAAGAAGCGCGCGGCGAATACCGATCCACCACGATTTTTCTTCTTCATCACGCTGGCCTCGCTCGCCGTCTACCCGGAGGAAGGGGATTCCTGCCTGGGGACTGTTGGCCTGGGCTCCGAGAAAGGTGAACGTGACGATGGACCAGCGAGGCCGCAGTCGCCACCCCGGATTTCTTACGAGTAGGCCGGAGATAGAGAGTCAGAGTCAGAGTCAAAAGTCAGACGGGGGCCATCGCCCGTTGCCGATCCTTCTGTCAGATAACCTGACCTACCTACGTTGTTACCTTCCAGGCACACCGGCAACCGGACCCGGCACTTTGCAGGACCGATGTTGGGGCCTTGTCCGTGGCGCCCAGAAAGCCAGATGGATGGAACGGCTTTGCCCGGGGCGGGCGAGCGGCCAGCAGATACTGGATAAACAGGTAGGCCCCATGTGGACGTCGATCTGTGCGACGGCGAGCAGTGGAAGTTGGCGGACTCGGGTGGTTGTTGATATGGACTAAGACTAATAAAGGGGGTGGCAGAGGGAGGAGAGTCCGGCGCATCACATTGATTCGGGGATCTACGAGACGTCAGGTACCAGGCATCGGCGGCAGGCGACGGCGGCGATAGCAGCAGTAGTAGCAGCAGCAGCAGTAGTAATAGTAGTAGTAGTAGTAGCAGCAGCAGCAGCAGCAGTAGTAGTAGTAGTAGTAGTGGTTGTTGTTGTCGTTATCGTTGAGGTTGGTGATTCAAGTCAGCAGCAGCAGCAGCGGAAACACCTCCGCCACCACTCACTGCCATCAGATATCAACCCGAAACATGGCGATCGCCCCAAGCGCCTCGGGCCGGGAAAAAAGAAAAGTCGTGTGTCGTCACCAAAACGCGCGCGCGCAGGTTACTCGGTAGGAATGAATGCTCTCTGCTTTGGGGGGTTGCTGCTTGACTTTCGGGTTGGGTTGTGTTTTGGAGGGGCGTGGCGACCATGAAGTTGGAGTTGGGGCCGGGTTTCCGGACGGCGGACGGGCCTTGTGCGCCAATTTCAACAGATTCTCTGTCTGTCTGGTGCCCCTCCCTGTACGAGCACTGCTTCTGTTCTGTTCTGGAACATCCCTAAGTGCTGACTCTTTCGTACGGGGTGGCGAGTTTGTTGTGTTGGCGGGGGCGGGAGGATCACGATGCCCGTTTGCTGATGGAGGGGAAACCGCGCGTGCAGGATCCTGAACGCTGCACTACACTGTACTGCACTGCACTGCAACACGCAATTCCCTCGACTGAAAGAGAGATGCAGTACAGACATGGAGGGGAGAGGGACGGAAGAGTCTCCTTCTCGCTGCACCCACCGCCACAGAGTCGGCCAACGCGTCACGTCTCTTGATGATGTTCGAACAAAGGGTAGCAAAACCTTATGGATCGTCAGTCACTTGGGAAGAATATAGATAGGTACCTAATGTAGATCCATGGATACAGCAGCAGTCGAAAAGGCCTGCAATCGGGCTCGGGTTCCGGGTTGATGAGGCTGGGGCTTGCCACAATGGACACTGCGAATCCGTCGCCGATTTTGCATCCCAGATTGACTCGTACCGTATCGTACCTTAGGAGGTGGGAGGGAGGCGAGGCAAGACAAGGCAGGGCAAGGCAAGGCAAGGCAAGGCAAAGGGCCAAAAAAGCCCAAGGATAAATGGTAGCTGAGAGGATCCGTCGCCAGGTCCCATCCACCCACCCACGCACCCACTCACTCACTCGCCCTCTCCACTCTTCGCAGCCAAGGCTTTGCCATTTCCAGGCTAAACAAACCACCCAAGTTTAGCGATGGGGCCACCGCGCGGTGGCGAGATGTGCAATCGCGTGCCCCTCCCCATCTCTCTTTTGGCTGGGCGCTGCTGGAGGACAAGGTTGTGAGTTGGTTACGAGTAAGAGTGGCGAGATATGCCCTCCACTCCCATCGCTCGCCGACAGAAGAGGGAGGGAGGGGGGGCGGATGGGAGGCAAAAACGGTCGTTTCTTGGTCGGCAAGGGAGGCGACTCACTGCAGAGAAACAAAAAGGGTCCGGGAGCCCACATCGGCGCGGCCTGGCGACTCTTGTTCTTGTCTCGTCTCGTTCACTCGCCCACTCCTTCACTCACTCACTCACTTTCTAGCTGCGCTGGTTTATACTCATCTGCTCACTCCCCCCCCCCGTATCTCGACTAGCCAGCCTACTTAAGGGCTCAACCACATTGAAGGGGTAGACCTCGAAAAGGGAACAAAGAAAAAGAAGAAAAAGAAGAAAAAGAAGAAGAAGGAGAAGGAAAAGGAGAAGAAGAAAAAGGGACTGGTACTCAACAACCGGTAAACGCCGTACTCAAACTCACTTACTCTGACCGAACTGAACTGAATCGACTCGACTCGACTCGAATCGGCGACGGCAACAACGACGAAAGAGGAAAGACAAGACAAGACAAGACAACCATGATGTATCGCAGGGCCTCCGTCCTGCTGGCGGCCTACGTCTCCCTCGCCGCGGCGGCCAGCACCGGAACAACAGGGACGGCACAGGACCTCGCGCATCCGGCGGGGCCCTCGGGCGTACCGCCGGCAGGGACAGGAACAGGGACAGGAACGGGAACAGGGACAGGACAAGGGCAAGGGCAAGGGCAAGGAGCAGGAGCAGTGGGAGGTCCTCAGCAGCAGCAGCAGCAGCAACAACGCCTGGTGGACGTCGACGACAACACGCTGAACAACGTGGGCGGCCAGGGCACCTTCTCGGCGGGCTGCCACGGGCAGCTCGACCTGCAGAAGGCCGGCAACAAGCTGCTCAGCATGCCCTCCAACTTCCTGACGACGCCCGGCCCGGCCAGCTACGAGATGCGCAGGAGGGGCAGCGGCAGCTTCGGCGGCGAGGTGGAGGACAGGGGGCTGACCGACCACGAGGTCGACCTGCCCAGGAGCTGCTTCACCCCCAAGGACCCCAGCGTCAAGTGCACCGTCAACCTCGCCAGCCTCGCCGCCCACAACGCGCAAAAGGCCGCCGAGGAGAAGACCGGAGCTGGAGGAGGAGGAGGCGCCGCCAGCAGTAGCAGCAGCAGCACCAACACTGCGCCGGTGTGGCGGCGGCGGCGGCGGAGCGAGAACAACAATGACGACGACGACGACGACGAAGACAACAACCACGACGCGGGGACGCCGGCGTACGGCCGCCGGGTCCCGCGGGCCCGGAGCACCGCCCTGCAGCAGACCAGCCCCAACCTGCAGCCTCGCCTCGACCTGTGGGCGCGCATCATCGAAAAGTGCAACGCCTTCTGGGAGCACTGGTTCAGATACGGCCTCGTATCGGCCATCTTCTTCCCCCTCTTCCCCCTTTACCTCATCTTTGGTAAGTGAGAGCTTCTCCCGCCCCCGGGGAATTTCCCAACAGGGATAATCGCTTTTTTTCTTCTTTTGTGTGTGCGCGTGCGCTAACCAGAATCATGAAACTCTCCAGCTTTCGTCTGCTGGATCGAAAAGCACGAGCAGAAGAAGGCCGAGAACATCATTGCGTCGAAACAGCAGTTCGGGAGCGGAAGCAGCTAGGCTCCTCTCTCCTGGAAAGCTCGGGGATCTTCCCCAGCAGCGGTGAGCGGGAAGCCCGAAGCCCGAGGGCGGAGACCAGCGCTCTCTTCACAACGGTTGGCGGTCGTGAGGATGCAAGAGAGAGAGAGAGAGAGCATAATACAGTACGCCATGCGAAGCCGGGGGGTTCGTCTTCGAACGATAAAGGGACGAACGGCAGAAAGGAAGCCTGCACTCTCTACCCTCTCTACGTGCCGCAACAAAGACGGAGCGCACGGCTCATCCAAGGCGGGCGGGGAGGGGAGGAGAAAAACCCTCTCTCTCTCTCTCTCTCTCTCTCGCCCCTCCCTTATCACACTTGGGGCAGCGTCTCCTCTTGTCTCTGTTCCAAGTACAACCGGGCCTCGAGAGGAGGCGTTTATACCCCCAATGACGGGCGAACTGACGAGGGGACGAAGGGGGGAGGCTGGAGCGGCGGAATCTCCCAAGGTGAACTTATTGTACCACCTAAAACCTTTTTTCTTTCTTCTCTACCTTTGCAACTATGTATTTCTTATTTTTCCTTTTCCTTTATTTTTCAGGAGCGGGATTGGGGCGCAAGGCCGGCTCATCAACGACGTTTAAAACCCCCGGGAATGCGGGCGGGTTACGGACCAAGGAGGTAGTCAGTCAGGACATAGTAGCGTACACGGCATATATTTGACACTTTTGCATTTTATCGATCTTCGTCTCTTTCTTTCTCTTCTTCTCTGGTTTCTCTTCTTCCCTGTTACACCTCACTGATATCGGGAAACCGGCTATGCGCGGCCA
Organism: Hansfordia pulvinata; assembly: GCA_006538405.1. Taxonomy (NCBI): domain Eukaryota; kingdom Fungi; phylum Ascomycota; class Sordariomycetes; order Xylariales; genus Hansfordia; species Hansfordia pulvinata. Next base: position 1,459,392 of record BJKQ01000007.1, on the reverse strand, counting down.
CTGTGGCCCTCCCTCTGCTCCCTTGGCCAACTCTGCCTGCCCCAGGTGCTCAGGTCTCTTGCGGGCGCCCCAGTCGCCCCCGACTCGGCCGGGGTGCGGCCATCATGGCAAACCCCGTGGCTGTTTTTAGGTTGTTCACAGGGTTGCTGCGGGGGGTTTCGGTGGCGGGAAGGATTCAAGCGGGTCGTGTCCGGGCCCAGAGTGATGAGTGCGTGACGAATCAGCCAAGCGCAGAGGGGCGAACAAGATGGCATCCATACGAGTACCCGACCTAACTTAAGTTCCCACTTTACTTTAAGAGTAGAAAAGAGTCAGCCGTAAACCCCAAAAGGCGCCTGCCTTTCGCCTCTCTCTCTCTCTCTCTCGCCACCGCCTCCCCAAGATGGAATCACGACACGATACGTTGCTACTGCCCGGGAAACCCGCGGGCCCGCGGGGGCTGAGCAGCCATTCCGGCCTGCCTGCAAGCCTGAGCTGGCTGGCCGAGGCGGAGAAGCTCCTCCCTCTGCCGCGCGGTGCCGGGCTCCCGATGACGAGTAATAAAGCCGATTGGTCTCTTTCGAACCGGCCGATTCCTTTACCGGGGGTGGTTATCAAAAGAACAAAAGAAAAGAAAAGAAAAGAAAAGAAGAAAAGCAGAAGAAGAAGAAAACGCTGGCGTGGCTGGGATATCTTGGGGTAACCCGGATTTCTAAGAAGACACGGCGTGCTCACAAGCCATAAACACAGACACGGATCGTAACAAGATGGGGGGACCACCTGACAATCCTAAACAGAGGAAGAGAGAGGGAGAGAGAAATGAGAAGCTCTCTTTCAATGGAAGGCCTGGGGCAGCTGGCAACGCAGGCGGAACGGTGGACACGAGCAGCTCCGGATTCCTGCCGCTGCGCCTGGTTTTCCACTGCTCATGCTTCTTCCTCCACGTTGCTGCCGAGTCTGGCAATGCGTGGGATTGCCAGCCGCCGCGCAAGCCTTGTTGTAAGACAGGGGGACGGCGGTAAGGCTTGTATCGGCACACGATCCACGGCGGCTGCAGTCTTGTGAAGAACGCTACGAGAGCTCTGTGGTAAATGCTGCGATTCTTGGGAGACTGGCATCCTCTGTCATCTGTGTGGCACCGGGAAGTCGGATTCCGGCAGCCATGTGGTGCATTCGTAGCATCACAGACAGCGTAGAAGGAAACACCTCCCAAGCGATGATTCTTCGGTTCTACCACGAGCCTCTCAAGCCTTCGCGCGCTCGCAGGTGGAAAATAACAAGAATAATCAGAGCAGTCTCAGTCCGCGCCGTAAGACAGACGGCGAAAAGTAAACGCAAGAGACAGATGCAAAGGTTACCTAACCTACCTTACCTGAGCCAGCACACGCCCAAAACCCTCCGAAACATCGCGGCTTCCCCCCCCAAGACTCCAAAAACTGAAAGAACGCCTGCGCCCGTGATCTGGCATCCAAGTCAACGACTCTCACTGCAAGCATCAAACATCGCCCTGACCATCTCCCTCAAGCGGCGGTGGCCGCAGCAGAAGAAGCGGGAGCTTCACCGTCCGCTCCGGTGGCAGCAGCAGCGGCCGCGATGCTCCCGGGGACCTCCGTCTCGACGACGACGACACGCGCTGCCATGCCCCGCGAGGCCGGCTTCTGCTGCTGCTGCTGCTGCTGCTGACCCATGCCCATGCCATGACGTCGATCCACCGCCAGGCGTCGATGCGCGGCGCCCCCTCGCCGCGTGCCCCCGGCGCCAGAATCGCCGCGTCGTCCCCTCCCCGCGGGCGTCCTTTGCCCGCCGGCGAAAGCTGCCGCCGCCCCGGCAGTCGTGGTCTCCGCATAGCGTGGACGATGAGGCTGGTGAAGAGGCGCGGGAGGAAGAGGACGAGGAGGGGGAGGTGGTGGAGGGAGAGTTGCTTTCCGCACTCCGTGAGCCTCTGCAGCAGCGATGATGATGATCATGATGATAGCCATCGTTATCATCATCATCATCATCACCACCGTGGCCCCCGCCGTCCACCATGTCCGCCGCGCACGTCCGCGCCACCCGCGCACCCCGTTGGCCCGGAGGACCTGCAGGACGGCGCGCAGGTTGAGCCGCAGGGCGCGCACGGGCTCCTCGGACCCAAAGACGCGGCGCGTCAGCAGCGGGAACAGTAGGCCGAAGTCAGACTGGGAGAGGTGCGCCGACCGCTCCACGTAGAAGAAGTTGGGCGGGGGCAGGAGGTGGCGGTGGTCGTGGCCGTCGTGGCCGTCGCGGTGGTGGTAGCAGGGTTTCTTCTCTTCTGCATCATCGTCGTCGTCGTTGTTGTATTCCCCCGCGCCGCAGCCGCACGGGACCGTCGGCGGCGGCGGCGGCGGCGGCGGCGGCGGCGGCGGCGGCGGCGGCAGCGGCGGGGAGCGGGAGAGGAAGAGGCAAAAGTGCTCCGGCCGGACGGTCGGCTCCGAGGGCCGCGGGGACAGCGCCCGCGCAGTCGCGTGCAAGTGCTCGCCCCACCGGAAGAAGTCCTGCGACTCGACGGCGAGGATCGCGCTGCCTCCCGGCGGTGTCGCTGCCTCTGCCCCGCTCCCACTCCCACTCCCGCTCCCGCTGCCGCCGCCGCCGTCGCCGTCTTCGTCGTCTTCCCCCTTGGCCGCCGCCGCGCCGGCAGAGGCGTAGTAGGCGGGCAGCGGCAGGTCGAACAGCGCCCGCGTCGACTCGGCCAGCAGCGGGAAGCACCACATGTCCAGCAGCACGGTGACGGTGCGCGGGGTGACCTGGCGCCGGATCGCCGAGCCCGCCGCGGGGCTGTACAGCGCGCCGGCGTGGGGGGCGCCGGCGGCGGCGTCGTCGGCGTAGAACGCCGACTTGAGCAGCTGGACCACCGTCGCGGCCCCGAAGCTGTGGCCCGCGAAGACGACGCTGCCGGGCTCGCGCACCCGCAGGCGGCCCGCGAACATGCCCGGCAGCGGCGGCGCGCTCCTGTTCAGGTTCAGGTTCAGGTTCAGGTCTGCGCCCGTCTTCGTCTTTTCCCCCTCCTCCTCCTCGTCGCCGCCGCCGCCGTCCATCCGCAGCACCGCCTCGAGCACGAGCCCCAGCTCCCACAGCCGGACGCGCAGTTGTTCGTTGCGCCGCTCGTGGACCTCCTCCGTGTCCTCGTGCGCTATGCGCTGGTACGGCACCGCTCGCACCGCCGCCGCCGCTCGACGGCAGTTCCCGCTGCTGCTGCTGCTGCTGCTGCTGCTGCCAAGACGCGAGAACCATCCCCATCGCCCGTTACCTTCCTCCTCCCCCTCCTCCGCTTCGCCTTTTCCTTCTCGCCCCGGCTGGTGAAGGTGGTGGTGGTCGTGGTGCTGCTCCCTCTCCCGCCCAACGACGCGCATCACGGACAGCACGGCGCTGCCGTCGCGGTGCTCCGGGCACACCACCACCACGCCGTGCGACGCCAGCGAGCCCGCCAGCTGCGAGTACGCGTTGCGGCTGCCGCCCAGCCCGTGCGAGAAGATTGCCGTGGGCCACCTCCGCCCCGCGTCCCCTCCTCCCCCGAGGGTGTCGTCGTCGTCGTCGTCATCGGGCTCGAGGACGGGCGCGTTCTCGGTCGCGGGTATCGTCGTGTAGTGTAGGTGTCGGGGCAGGAACCTGTGGTTTGGGAAAGAAGGGGAAGTATAAGTATGAGTGTAAGTTTCTTCTTTCATCCCCCCCCCCTTGTTTTTTACACGTAACGAAAAGGGTGACAGCTGCGTGTATGTGTGTGTGTGTTGGGGGCAGAACAGACTCACGACGCGGTGCGGGCCCAGAAGCTGCCCAGGCCGAGGAACTGGATGTAGGCCGCGAGGCTCTCCCGCTGCGGCGACGGCAGCCAGCCTGCGTGCTGCCGACTCCCCGCCTCCGCCGCCGCCGACTCGGGGCGGGCCGGGTAGAAGACGCGGAAGCAGACGGTCTCGATGCCGCGGGCCGCGGCGGGCGCCGGCGCCGGCGAGTCCAGCTCGGACACGGGTATCTCCACGTCCACCGTGCCGACCGGGTAGGGCCCGGTGTAGGCCGGGAGGCTGGGCACGGGACTCAGCCGCGAGAGCAGGGACGGCGCCGCCGCCGCCGCGGGCGGGATCGCTTCGTATTTCATCGTCTCGTCAGGCGCGGCCTGCTCGTCGCTGCAGAGACCTTCCTTGGGGCTTTGGTGTCGTAGCCGACAAGGGTTTTCAATGATCACGTGCGGCCGTGAGATCGCTGTCTCAGCACACTCCTGGATGTTGGGCGCAAAGGCGCAGCGCTGGGCGTAGATCGAGATGGACACGTCGGCGCCAACGTAGAGACTGGACTGTCTATCCGAACTATCGATGATCACGAGACACAAGACCCGCGCGACTACTGGACAAGGTCTGCCATGAAAGTTCCCGATAAACAAGGATCCGGACCCGACCAGTGTGATTGAAGCCGAAGGAAACTGATTCACACGCAAGGCAAACAGCCCGATATCCTGGCTGAACCGTTGAAAATGGGAGAGGTCGAACGGCGGGTTGCGCAAACGGGGGGAGAAAAAGAAAGATGTCGATGACGAAGGAAGCTGGGGAACATACAGACCCCAAACCTGAGCTGGGTCGAAAACTGTACGTCAGATTTTGCAGTCTATTTTTCGTCAGTGCATCGACGTCGAGACCAATCGGAAGACTTGGACACGAAGGGCATGTGGTCGCGTGCTCGCCTGCTTTGCTCGGCCTAGTCTTTCGTCGTCTTATCCCTGGTGTACGTGTACCAGCCTCTTGTCGCAAGCTCAAGGTTGGCAGACCACACACGCATATTGTCGTCGTATCGGCAGTCAGTAGGCGTCAATGTGGCTGGCTTCAAGTTGATGCGGGCCGCTTTTCACAGCAGCTCAAGGCCTGACATTCAAGGTGCGACGCAGCATCAGCATAGCGACTTCTCATCGACAAAGTCCAGTCTCATTCATCATCTCACATATCGCTCGTCTACCTCCAAATCACCATTACCCCCTGTACTCCGCGGCCACAAACAACTTCCGTGTCTCAGAATTCACAGAACTGACACATAGGAGGCGAGATACAGGCAGATGACGACCTCTAGATCGTCTCGGACCAGTTCGCATTGGCCTGCTCAAAGTGGTCCAGGAAGCCCTTGAAGAAACGGAACCCTAGACCCGGGTCAAGGGCTCCAGTGGTAGCGCGGATCGAGTGCATGCTGAGCTGCGGCATGCCGGCGTCGGCCGAGCGTACTCCCATGGCACTGCTGAGCATGGGGCCAACAGTGCCGCCGCTCCGAGAGTCGTTGCGAATCATGAATGTCTGAGGCGGCGCAATCTTGGCCAGCTGGCACACCTCGTTCACGATTCTCGTCGAAACCGCGTCGGTCGTCATGTGGCCGTTGCTGTCGGCACAGAGCACAATGCCCGTGTTGAGGCGCGGCGCATGGTCGTCGAGGTATCGTCCCAAGAAGTTCGGGTTGACCGCGTGGGTAACGTCCGCCGACACGAGGAAAGACTGGGCGTACGTTTGGCTGACCACGTCGGGCCCGAACCTTTCGTCTTCGCGCTCGCTCAGAGCCTCCACGATGCGTTCAATCGTTCTGGGCAGGAAATCACCCTTGGCGCCTTGTCGCAGCAGAGAGCCAATCTCCTCATCGTCAAACAAGGCGACAAGCTTGATACCGGCGCTGTCGTCCTTCTCGTCGGCATCCGAAGCCAGGAGGCCCTGGAAGGCGCCCCAACTGCACAGCTTGTCGTCGATGCGCCCGCCGAAAATCAGATCCTTGTCAATGCCGCCAACTGTCGCGGGCTGGAGATCAAACAGCTCGAGCTCCCAGCCGACAATCTCACCGTAGTCCTTGACGCCCAGCTCAGACGCAATGACCTTGACGAGCTTGGGCGGCTGCTTGGCGACGAACGAGCCAACGGGACCAAGCGGCTTCGCAGCTTGGGTCTCGGAAGAAAGGTCGGAGTTGTCAACGCCCACAATGGGCACCGCTTCGGTTTCCTTGTTCTGGTTACCCAGCATCCCGACACCGAAATGCGGCGCAAGGGTTGGGACACGAGCAACTGGTTACGTCAGTATGCTTCGCCACAATGGGCCTGGGCCGGGAGAAGGATCTCTTACTGGGCCAGTCCAGCTTGACCAACTTGCTCGCATTCTTGCCAGTCTTCTGATCCCGCACAATGACTCGGCCGCCGATGCTGAGGTCTCTGTCCCACCACGTCTCGTTGAGGCCGCCGGCGTAGGGCGCGACTCCCAACTGAAGATAGCCGGCTTTGTTGGGCTTCTTGCTGACGGGCTTGAGCCTCGCAGTGATGGCGTCAATGTGACCCGCGATCATGGCGACGCCATTTCCTGGTTTGTAGGCCTTGCCGACGGTGAAGGCAATGACGGAGCTGCCATTCCGGGTAAGAACGTACTTGCCGCCGGGCCTCACCCGGTCGTACCACGAGCCAGCGGTGTCGAGCTGTGACAGTGTCAGTTGATCCGGCCCTGTCGCCTTTGGAACGGAGTGGGGAGGGGCGCACCTTGGTGAAGCCCACCGACTCGGCCTTGGACTTGAAGTAGTCGGCGGCATGGAAGACGGTGGGGGCGTCCTGGAGGAAGCGGCAGAACGGCTCGGCAAAGGCGGCAGGCTCAGCATTCATGAGGGCGCAGACGGTACAGGGCTCGCCCTGCTCCTCGGCGAAGCTGAAGTAGTGCTCCTTGCGGGCGCGGGCCTGGCGGGTGTCCTTGCGGCATTGCTGGCACAGGGGCGGGGCGGTGCGCGAGTTGGATAGGTCATAGGTGAGCCATGCCTTGTCGGCTTGAGTCAAAGGCTCGCTGAACGCCGTGGCGGCGCCAGCAGCTGTGGGGTTGGGCGCAGCGGTCGGAGTAGCGGTGGGAGCAGCAGTCGGAGCCTGCTGGGAGGCGAGGGCGGACTGGCGAAGGCTGGAGGAGCTCTGGGAGGCAGCAAGGCGCAACGACAGGTTGGAGGAGCGCTGGCGCAGGTATTCGGGGGTGTGGCGGGTCATGATTGCGGTCGACGGACGAGGTTGGGGTGGAAGAAACGGAGGTTGTAGAAGACAAAAGAGCCCGGCCCCGGTGATGATGCGGAGAGCAAGCCGTGTCAAGTGGGAGGTTGTCAGGTTGTGTTGATGGTAGCTGCGCCGTACGAGTCGTAGCAACGAGAGCAAGGGGACATGGGGATCACCAGCCCTGTCACCGTCACCCGTCAGCTGGACGCGGCGACCGCTAGAACGTGATGAATCCACTGGGCCGAGGTCGGGCTACCAGAAGAGCGGCATGTTCGGGCACTACATGTAGGGGTCTGCTGACCTTCGGGGCACACGCAGGGTACAACCGTCTAGTGAACGTACGCGTACCATCTGGGGACTGTCGGACATCACCAGACAGCAAGCCTGGTGTCAGGATCTTTCGGGGTTGCCATCCACATCGCCGGCATCACCGTCGTCGAATTGATGCTACCTTCATGAGGATTTGTGAGGGGTCTTACTTGCGTACTCGTTGGGCTCAGCTTGGTCTCTGTTCGTTGCCGGGCGATAAGTCATGTCTGAGCCGCAGTGCTCGTCCCACTCTGAGCCAGGCGTGACCGCGAGCAGCCAGTGATATTACGCGTTTGAGAACGGAGCCCGCACCCCGTCAGTGACGAGACTCCGTCACCTGTTTCGGCGTTATCGCGTGACGCCATTCCGCCCGTAGCCGTTTCCGGGCATACCAACATCCAGTGTTCGCCTGCGTCGCCCTAGCGGCATGAGTGCCCTGATCAACAGCCCGCCTCCGGGGCCGTGGGGGCCCAGGGGTGGGCTGCAAGGGCGGGCCCCAGGACCCGCCAGCGCTAGCTGAAGTGATGCCGCCCGGAGGAACCCGCTATCACATGCTCCAGCTGCAGTGGAGGGGTGGAGGGCTGATGGACGACCAGGCTAATGAAGGGTGCAACTCGCCAACAGGCTGAGCTTCGGCTTCTATGAATGCTAAGGTAGGATCTCCCGAGACCCAAATTCTTCCCACGCTTGACTCTCAGACTTCTTTTCGTTCTCATTTTCAGGCCATCGTCATAAACTTCTCAATATGGGCTCCAGCGGCCATTCTCTCCGGAAACATGTTGGGTCTGCTGATGATCACTCGTCGTGCTGCGCTCTCCAGTTCAGTTGTGCGGGGAGCTTATTATCGGAACTGGAAGAGCTGGAATATTGTGACGCTGCTTGTATGCAGGCTGAATGGCTCTGCAAAGAAGCCTGCGCACATTCATCAATGATTCGACAATCATGATGTACCTTACATGTACATACCACCAGACATACTGAAGGGCGGGTACGTGAACCGTCAGAAATCCGGAGCGGGGAAGTTTGGGCAGGAACGAATGACTGCCTTGGTACCATCCAGCCTTGCCCATCACCGCCAGTGATTTTCCCCCACTGCTTTCTACACCAACGCGTCGTCCTTTGGCACCTCAGCATGCTCCGACTTCCTTGGTTTACCCGCCCTGAGAGACCCGGCCCAGCTTCTGTCAGAGTTGAGCCACTCACGCAGATACGCGTCTCCGCAGTGTCGATTCATGAGTCTCGCGAGGTGCTCGAGCAAAACCTCGCCAGCCTCGCTACCAAGGCTTCCCTGGGTGACACAGTCAATACAGTGCGTGTCCGGTCGCTTGTGCGAGCCAGTGCCCACCATGCTTGCGCTACAGCTGTGCTGAGGACCGCTGTCCCCATGACCGACATAGTTGGCCGCCTAGAAGAGGCCAGGCTTGGTACGGGGCTACCATACGAGCTCGACACTGCATTCCACGGCATCACGCCTCTATACGCAGCAGAGACCGACAAAGATGAGCCCTATGAGTGCGTACCCCGGTACTCTCAAACACCCAGCAGCCATGTAAGCTGACTCTTTGCAGTATACTGGCCGTGACAGGCCTTGCCGGGAATGCTGTTGGGTCCTGGAAAGCTGGCTCCGAAGGGGATGTTTGGCTGCGGGATTGGCTGCCTGAGGAGTTCCCTGGCGCGCGCATCCTGACCTATGGCTCCGACACAGCACTTATCGGTAGCAACTCGAAGATGTCGATCGGAGATCTATCGACACAGCTCTTGGGCGCTTTCAACACATTCAGAGACGAAACCAAGGTCGATATGACGGAGATAATCCCCCACAGTACTGGGCAGTGAAGCTGATTTGATACCCAGACATCGAGGCGACCGTTCGTTGCCATAGCTCACAGTCTGGGCGGCCTCCTGATCAAGGATGTGGGTCCATGAACTGCGAAAGCCCCCATCGAAATGCTAAGTTGCTCTTCTGACAGTCTTCATACAGGCACTGGTTCAGTCGTACAAAGCTTCCATTCGCCTGGGTCGCACAGACAACGCACCGACTCATGAGCTTTGCCGGGGCATAGTCTTCTTTGGCACACCTCATCGTGGACTCCAACACAGCGCCTTGCTGGAACTGGTCGCAGAGCAGCCAAATGAAGAGCTCATCAAGTCACTTCTACTCGACAAAAACTCCGAGCCATCCGCATATCTCAGGCTGCTGGCAGAGGACTTTGCTGTTTTCAGCAATGAGTCGCTCAGATTAGTGTCAATCTTTGAAAGAAGAACCAGTCCAACGGTCGCCGTATGCCCCGCCCCTTTCGATGAAACGCTGCCCTACTAGTAGCTGATGCATTGATATTTGGCTCAAATCAAGTTTGACCAGGGAATGCCAGGTCGAACAGGTCCCGAAGTGTTGATGGTGACGAAAGAATCTGCAACTTTAAGTGGGCACGGTGGGCGTGCAGAGGAAGTACCACTAGATGAAAATCATTCGGGATTGGTCAAATATGCTTCGCGGCACAAGGGCTCCTACCTCACGGTAAAGGGTCAGATCAAGAGTTTGGTCTCTAAGATATCCGCCGGTGAGTATCGATGAAGATTTCTCTTTGCGCCTTTGACTACCTTCATTCAATAGAGGGTATGTAACTCGGTCTGCTGACCTATCTACCACTCATATGCTGCAGCGGAGACGATATCTCACAAGCGCCTCGCATCGCTTATCCAGAGGCTGGATGAGACCAAAGCGGCCGCCTTCGACTCAACGGACAACCAACATGACTCCTATTGTCATCCACATACAAGAGTCGATATCTTGCAGCAAATTCGAGACTGGGCGTGGCAAGACAGCCCCGGTACCCCGACCCTGTTCTGGCTGAAAGGCATGGCCGGAACTGGCAAATCGACCATCTCGCGCACCTTCGCCAAGCAGTGCTCAGAACAAGGAGCGTCAACCATCAGCTTCTTCTTCAAAAGGAATGCTGGCGATCGTGGCAAGGCAACATCGCTCTTTCGAACCTTGGCTGCTCAATTGGCCAGGAAAATGCCTGATGACATCGTTCCTGCGATGGAGCCTGCCTTTAAGGATTCTGATCCCTGTGGGAAACCTCTCAAACATCAGTTTGAACAGCTTCTTCTGCCGTCCCTTCAAGCCCTTAGGAAAAGGGCAGGGTCGCCAGTAGTCATCGTCATTGACGCATTGGACGAGTCCGAAGGCGATGACGGCATGACAGTGGTCATCAACTGCTTATTGCGCTTAAGAGAATCCGTGAGCGATCGTGTACGCGTCTTCGTCACAAGCAGGCCCGAATGGTGGATACTACGTAGTTTCGCGGCGGCTGGGATCAACTGGCAAGACGCCCATCAAACGAGAGCGCATCAATTTGTGCTACACGAAGTGCCTCGCGACACGATCAAGAAGGATATTTTGGAATACTTGACCAATGCGCTGGAAGACATCCGCCGGCAGTTCATCAGTCTATCTCCGGCTCTGGAGCGAGATCTAGCAGAATGGCCGGGCGACGAGAAGCTGGACAAGCTTCTGAGCATGTCGATCCCGCTTTTCATCTTCGCAGTCACTGTTTGCCGCTTTCTCCAGGGTGGAAAACGTGCCAGTCATCCTGGAAAGAAGCTCGACAACCTGCTGTCCCAGCACCAGAAAGACACAATGACTGGTCAGCAAAGAACAGGCATCGAGTTGACGGCGAACAGAGGTTTCGTGGAACGGCAAATGAAGGAGATCTACATGACGGTGCTGGAGCAGGTGACAGTCGATGATGACTGCGATGACGACGAGCACGACGAGCTGCTGAATCTGCATCACCGCGTGATAGGCCCTCTGGTTCTTCTTGAGCAGCCTCTATCGGTCCAGAGCTTTGCGCATTTGCTCGACGAAGATGATTGGGCGGATATCGACCAGGCGCTCAGAAACTTGACGTCGGTCATCGATGTTCCACAGGAGCCATCCGCGCCCGTCAAGATACTTCATCAATCATTTCGGGATTTTCTCACCAGCTCATGGAGTGGTGGCTTCCAAATTAACGCCGAAGCTACTCATGCGCGCCTATCGAAGGGATGCCTGGATCTCTTGTCCAAAAGTGGAGGCCTTCGCAGGAATATGTGTCGTTTGCGAGACCCTGCCGTGCTCCGCACTCAGGTGACGCAAGAGATGATAGACCGGAGCGTTGCCTCTGAAGCCCAATATGCGTGTTTGTATTGGGCGCACCATTGCAAGAAGAGCGGCAGGCGGCTGCGAGACGAGGGCCAGGTTCACCAATTTCTGCGCAGATATCTCCTGCAGTGGATCGAGTTCATGGCCCTCCGAGGGCGGATAAGCGATAGTCTTCGCATTACATGTGATCTGCTGGACAGCCTAGAGGAAAGCTTGCCCGACAGCATCGTCAATCGTCAGTTCAGTCTTGCTAACAAACGGATCATTCAGGTCGGAAAAGGGAGTGCCCAAGTCGGCGCCCTATTACAGGATCTACGTCGGTTTCTCTTGGAGTTTGGAGATATCCTTGCCTTGTATCCTCTACAAGTATACTACTCGGCCATGTTGTTCGCGCCTCGGAGGAGCATTATCCGTCAACTTTTTAAAGACGTGGTACTTCCACAGGTTGAAGTGAGCGGCCAGCCAGATGTTGAATGGGATACGTGTCAGCAAACCTTCACCGGCCAATTTGGGGACTTCTGCTTCTCTCCCGATGGGAGGTTTCTCACGTTGGGAGCCACGACCGAGGTTCGAGTCCTTGAAACGACCGGTTGGGGTCTATATGTTCGCTACCAAACGCTCCCCGTGGATGCTGAGGTTCTTCAGGTGGCGTTTTCCCATGACGGCAAGCTATTCGCGATCAGGTGCTTGGGCGGTGAGATATCAATCTTCAAACTAGGCGATGAGGGCTTCGTACATCGCCAAACGATCGATGTCGACTGGTGCTACTCCTTCTCCTGGGTGGGTTTTGGTATTGAAACGGCGTTGCTGGTGGGCAGCGGGTGGGACTCCGACAAAGTCATAATGAAGGGTGTTGAAGTGTGGGCGGCTGATGCAGAGCAGCCGGAAGCAAACATGACTCACGTCCAGACGTTGAATAGCGTCGCAGACCAAGACCTGGTGGCCCCGACCCGTTCAATCCATCGGGAGTTCATGGGGGCTCGGAACGGAGTTGTTTCAATGTGGAGAGGACACTTCGGAGAGAAAGGCATCATTTCCATCTGGAGACGCTCGTCGGCCGGATTATTCACCCACGAAGAGACTTTGAGCGGATGGTACGCCGTGTGCACCCTCTCGACGGACGGGAGAAACTTGGCGACTGTGAAAGACACCCGCGACACGATCCTTCTCTGGACAGCTGACGCCGACTGTCAAAGGTGGAGAGTACACCATTCCATCACTCCTTCAGACTCATACATACCGTTGCAGGTTACCTTTTCGCATGATGGGGGCCTTCTGCTGGTCAGAACGGTACACCCGAGGCTGCAAATTTTCCAAACAAGCAACGGCCACGTGAAGCAGGACATCAAAGGGGTCACTGGAGAGTTCGCATGTCATCCCGACCGCAAACTCATCGCTTTCAAGTTGGAGGCCATGCAAACGTTACAGACATTGGAGCTAGAAATCGACACATGCTATCCGCAACAGCATGTCAATTTGGTGGACAAGGACTGGCGACATGGATCCGCCATCTCATACCTCCACATTGTGACCCCCGGAATGATTTATTCGGTCAACGAGTACGAGGCGGGTCATCTCTGGTCTCTCCATGAGACCCAGTTCCGTCGTGAAAGAGCCTTGGCCAGCTCGAACGCGAAGTCCGCCGGAAACGTCGCTGTGTGGCATGCGCAGATGCATGAGTGGAGCAAAATGATTCTCGTCTACTCTCCAAAGTCCGATGAGCCCTGGCAGCGTCTAGTGCACCAGAGTGAAATACGTCATATCGATCTTTCACCTGATGGCAAGTACGCTGCCTCGGTTACTGCAGATTGCGGTTTGCATATCTGGCAGATTGAGACGGGGAGGTGTCTCAAGACGATCGGTACAGCAGAGAGCAAGCTGGGGTCATTCAAACGATACCACGGTCTTACCTTCTCACCCAAAAACAAGCTTCTCGCGGTGGCAACATTCACCGGAGTTGTTATCTTTTCTGTTGATTCCGGCAGACGCATACTGGCCCACCCACATCGAACAGATCCCCGGCCGAGCCATGACCCGATATTCTCGCCTGATGAATCCTTCCTGGTTGCTCCGGTTCAATCCCCAGATGGGCGGTCAGACTTGAGCATCATCGACCTTGCCACAGGCTCAGAACAGTACCGATTGCCAGTGGGCCCATGCGAGAAGGAAACGAGCCTCGTCACATCTTTCTCGCCAGATGGGAAGCTGATGGCTGTGAATGCGGAAAAGGTCTACGTTCTAAAGGTCGGTACATGGGAATGCATCGAGGCATCCGCCGGTTACGTCCCCGATGTGAAGTGGTCGCCCGACTCTACGAGCCTCTGGTCAGAATTCTCGGACTTCCACTTTCTTTTGCGCGCACCTCTCTCCGATTCCTCGCTTTTACCCACCCCGGTCAATAGGAGCTTGTGGTACGACGCGGCAAGCGGATGGCTGGTGCTCGGCGAGACCAAGACAGTCTGTCTGCCACCAAAATTCCGGCCTTCGGCAAAGTATCGGCCGACTGTCGTTGTGCAAGACTACGCAGCTGTGCTGGGATCTGAGGCCGGAAGGGTGGTTTGCGTGCGGTTTTTGCCCGGCACACGACCGGGCACCCCTTCCTAGACGGCAGACCATGCTTGCTGGACGATGCGGCTGGGTACGCATGGCTTGGGTTGGGCTAGGTTCCAGGCAGCGACCTGACAGGGAAATGTTCGATCATCAACCGCCATATTACCGCAAAACTGTACGTGCACATAGCTACATGAAACGGCAAGCTCAGCACCTCTTTTATCAGCCCTCAGGTGACATTGATCTATGAAAGACAGGCAACAGCCCTCCTCAATCCTTCCACAATCGTCCCTATTCGTGTCTCGCGGTTGGCTGCCAGAAGCCTCGAGCTCGCTCGTCTCACGGAAATCCGATCAGGTAATGTACCTGAAAGCGCCCTTCCTGGGCTACCACTTCCCTTCGCTGAGGCCGGCGACCTCGGCGACGATGAAGCCGACGATGGGTCACACGACGTGGAAGGCGGAGTCCTGGTGGCGCTGGCCGGACCAGTTGTTGGCGACGCCGAGGGAGATGGCGAGTAATTACGGCGGCGCTGTCAGCAGCAGCAGCAGCAGCAGCAGCAGCAGCAGCAGTGCTGATCTTGCTGTAGCCGAGCGTCTGATTGAAGCTTGACACGGCGGGCGTGGCCTGAAAGTTAGAAGAAAATGAGGGCGAAGACATTGATGCGCCAGCCGGCGGAGGCCAGGCGGAAGCCCGCGGTTCACGCGCCGCCGCCCTCGTCGACGGACCTTCCTGACGTCCTGAACCAGGGCGCGACAGGGCGACAGCCAGTATGGTCATCATCTCACACTGATTGGGCGCGGCCAGAGGCGCTCTCAGACGCTGATGCTGATATCTACTTGCCGGATTCTTTGGTCTGTGCCACGGATATATATGGTAGGAAGGTACGTGTGTCTTTCGATGATCTGTCTATCCGTGATCTGTTGTTCTTGATTCTATTCTATCCTTGAGATGTTTGTTCTTTACCCCTTCTGCCGCCTCCGAAGCTGTCGCGTCGGCAGCCGAAACATTGCTTTTCATTTCTGCCCCTCGGAAACGATGGTTCCTTTGCGACCATATTAATTGATCGTCAACTTGATCTTCACGGCATCGATCAGCGACGCCGCCTCTCCAATTTCGAACGAAGCCTCGCTCCCCTTGCTCCCCGTGGGGGTCCACAGCGCCCGGTAGGCCGACGCCAGGAGATCGTGCCACTGCGCGGGCAACAAGCCCGGGTCCCCGAGCGCCTGCGTCTTGACCGTGACGGAGCGCTTCGAGTCAGGCAGCGCGATGGTTGTCTCCTTCTCGCGCCTGCCCGCCCTGCTCGCTGCCCCGTACTCTACCCCCCTCCATATCGCCTCGGCTTTGCCGTTGATCTTGTTGTCGATGGGCAACGACATGGGGGGGAGGTCTACCGTGCTGCCCGAGATGAACAAATTCTTGACGACCAGGGGCTTTGAAGGCGCTCCCTGAATGGAGATGGACTGGCCTACTTTCAGAGGCTCGGAGCTCAGGACGGATCTCGTGTCGACTTTCGCGCCGCCGCGGGGTCCTAACTCGGGATGAGCGACCAGGGCCACGGCCGCGGCAGCGAAGAAGATTGGCGTCAGGCACTGGTGGAGCTTCATGGCTTTGTCCGTCGAGAGTTGCTAAGAAGTTCTTGTGGGATGGAGAGGGGGAGAGAGGATGAGGTAATGGGAGGAAAGAAGACGGCGGTGAGTAAAAAGAGGCTGCGGGAATTCGAATGCTGTTCAACTACATCTCAAGCAAGCTCCGAGTGCGGGCGGCCTCATATTTAAACACATTCACCAATTTCCTGGACACTCATCATGTGTGCGCTTCTCCACGCACTGGCCCCGTTGGAGACCACGGCCAAGTTCCAGGGGAGCGCCACTCGGCCCCTGCGCCTGCCGGAGCAGTCAGGACTTTGTCGATGGGGGGGGCGGCGTTGTGACAAGGTTGGAACCCGAATAGAGTTGCCACTTGATGCTCTATACTCGGTAGATGACACCGCGCACCCTTGCGCTTGGCAGGTGGCCGAGAAGGAAACTACGCCATACCTTTCGCCGACCACATTACCGATTTAGAAGCGGTCACTTTTTGTAAGTGCAACGGTTACGGTTATGCTTGCCACATTCCGAGGCATCGCTCGTAATCGTGGGCAAACAAGCCGAGTCCGAGGATGCGTTCTGCCGGGTTCAGCCACGAAGCCGTGGCCAAAGCGAGAGAGGGGAGTTTACTCTCATTGATCCTGTTCGCCTCGTCAAGGGAACACAAGAGTCATTTCCGCCCGGAATAGGCGGTGGTTCGAGAGTAGTAGACACCACCGACCAGTCTCATGCGAATGGCAGCGCTTTGGTTTCCTGGAGCTGAATTGATGCCTCGAGGGGAGAGGGGGAAGCGAATAGCCCCCGAGCCAGCCAGCCAGCCCCATGTGGTTCTCTGCCTTGCAATAACACGACTCCACGTCACCCGGGACGATGACCCGATGGCGCAGACGGGGTTTCCGGGTACTATCCGTATGCATCCCTCCTAACACACCTGTACTCCGTATTCCATTCGCAAGAGATTGGTTGGAAGAGACAGGCAGCAGCTATACCTACCTGCATGCAGACAGCATGCGAGCAGGCGTCGTCACGTTGAGTTTTACACAATCATCTTCACAAACAGGTTGGAAAGGTGGTCAGGTGATAGTAAGGCCGGCAGATCCAGCGGGAGTTATTCCCACTAGCGCAGCCCGCTGCTATCCTCGCTTTGTCGTCGTCCTCCTCCTCCTCCGCAGCCTCACGTCCATGTCCGACTGCCGCACCATGAAGGCCGTGTGCGTGGTCCACGGCCGGCCCGGCTCGGCCAGCTCGACGTCGAAGGCGCAGAATAGGCTCGCGACGATCTTGTGGCACTCGATCAGCGCCAGGTTGCGCCCGGCGCACGCCCGCTTGCCCGACCCGAAGGTCAGGTCGGCCGCCCGCATCCGCGCCAGGCGCTCCTGGAACGCCGCCTCCGACTCTTCCTCCTCTTCCTCTCCCCTGCCCCTGCGCAGCCAGCGCTCCGGGCGGAACAGGTGGGCGTCGTCGCCGAACGCGCCCCGGTCGCGGTTGACCACGTACGGGTTCATCCCGACCGCGGTGCCCTCGGGCAGGAACGTCTGCTGCTGCTGCTGCTGCTGCTGCTGCTGCCGGCTCCCTTCGCCGGTGCTCGTGAGGACCAGCCCGCCGGGGCCCACGCGGCGCTCCAGCGGCAGCGCGACGCCCGGCGACACCCGCATCGACTCGGCGACGACGGCCCGCAGGTACGGCAGCTGGTCCCCCTGGCAGGCGGCCCACGACACGGGCGCCTGGCACCCCGCGGCGTCCAGCTCCGCCCGCAGCCGCGCCATCGCCCCCGGGTTCCGGCACAGGTGGTACACAGCCGATCGCAGCTCCGCCGCCACCGTGTCCGAGCCCGCCCCCACGTTCGCCAGGATGTACGACACCAGCGCCTCCTCGCCGACTTGGCCGCTGCTGTCGGCCCGCTGCGCCTCCATGAACTCGTCCAGCATGTCCCGCGGCGCCTTCTCGCTGTCGTTGTCGTTGTTGTTGTTGTTGTTGTGCCCGTCCGTGCCCGAGCGCCGCGCCAAAAGCCGCTCCATCACAAAGCTCACCAGCGCCCCAACCGACGGCGGGCCAATCCGCTTGATCGGGTTTCTCTCGAAGCAGTAGTCTAGCCACGGCATCTGGCCCACCTGGTGTTTTATCGAGTCAGGCCAGGTGAAACTGGGGAAAAGGGGGGGGGGGGGGGGGGGGAGAGGGGGAAAGGGGCTTTCGCGAGGTTGCGACTCTGTGACACTTACCACCGAAAGGTAATCGAGCACCGCAAAGTTGATGCCCAGTATGCCCCACAGGTCCCTGCCCTCCTTCAGGAAGCCAAACGGCTCGCTGAAGGTGATGGAGCCGAGGATGTCCCAGGAGCCTTGAGACGGGAGTTTATTAGCACTGGTTGCGGGTGAGGGGAAGAAGGAAAAGGAAAGAGAAGGGAAAAAACCAGCGACGGCGGATTTGGGGCAGGGGTTTCGCTTTACAGTAGAGTAGCCAGTTGTTGATGTCGCAGGCCTTGCCCGGCTCGGCGAACCGGGTCGACAGGTGGTCGAGGAAGCTGACGATGGTCCGGTCGACAAGCGGCTCCAGCTTGATCATGGAGCCCATCGAGTAGACCTTCTGGACGGGCGTGATGACCTGGCTGCTCCACTTCTCGTCGCGGCTGCTGAAGATGTTGGCGACGCGCCGCCCGTCCATGTTCATGTCGAAGACTTTGTAAAAGTCGCCCTGGACGGCACGCAAGAGTCAGTACGCACACTGGGAATTCCTGGCCTTGTTCTCGTCCTCTTCTGTTTTGGCCCCTTTTCTCTCTCCCTCCCCCTCTCTCTCTCCCTCATTCTTTTCTTCACCCCGGGGAGACCAACCTTGTTGAGGACCGTCTTGCGCGAGTAGATCTGCGGGATCATGGCCGGGTCGCTCACGCTGACCATGCTGGGGCCGAGCCGGACGACGGGCCCGTGGGCGTCGTGCAGCCGGCGCTGGGCGACCTCGGGGCGGCGGCCCAGCACGCTGAGCAGGCGCCACGCGTCGGTGAGCCTGGCCGCGAAGGGCCCCGGGACGTGGCGCAGCGGCGACGCCAGCAGCGCCCACACGACGTACGTCGCGACGGCCGCGGCTGCGAGCTGGGCGCACGCGGCCAGGGACAGGGGGACCGCCGTCATGGTTTTTCTTTCTTTCTCTTTCTTCCTTAGAAAGGGGGGCTTTGATTCGATAGTCCCGGTCCGGTGGCGCACTGTACTCGTATCTCTGCTGCGTGTCAGTGTGCCTTGGCAACACAGAGGGCTGGGAGTTGAGGGTGAAAGAAACAGAAGAAGAAGAAGAAGGGGGGAGGGAGGGTTAAGAGTGGACGCCGCGACGGGCAAAGCGGTCCGTCACCCACACATGTATGCACTCGTGGGTTGAGCTTGACGGAATTGTTCATGGCATGCGGGATTGACAATGGACACCGCGTGCTGCCCCCGCTGATCATTGAAGATAGGTACGTGTTTGAGTACCTACAGGTTACATACTTTGGGTACTTGCAGTACTTGGGCAATCTTGGGGCGGGCTTTCAGCTTCCAGTTTCAGCTGCCGCGAGTGATGTCGCGGGACTCCTCTGCGTCCGTAGCGCTGACTATAGGTACGGCGCCGACCTGTGGCTATTAGCCTGACTCGTACAAGATGGATGCCGTCGGGCTGCAGCTGTCTCCTCTCCTCTCCACCCAATGACCCAGAGGACCAGACCAGTGGACCCCGACTGTCCAACTCTCGCCGGATACCTCGGGTCTGGCACCGGGAGCGAGGCGAGGCGAGGCGAGGCGAGTGCTCGCAACGTGGGAGTGTCAGAGGCCGGCGGCGGCTGTCCGGGCATGCACACGATAGATAGGGCGCTTGAGGCGACGGACCCGAGCCAGCATGGCCCTAATAAACCCAACCCATCAGTGCGGTGTGGTTGGCCCTGCGCTTCGGCCTCGCGGCAACCTGGCGGCTGGTTCGTGATGGCTTCCCGCGGAGTGTCTCCGTTACGAGTACACTGCCAGGCCCGACAAGCCTGACCGGATACTTACTAGGAAGGTACCTATGTGTGGTGCGCAAGAACGACAGCGTTCTCTAGCGCCGGTATCACTCGTATCTCTGTTAAGTATCTCTTCCCTATCTGGCCCGCCCTGCCCTCTGACGAGTAATATCGGGGGTTCCTGGTTGGTGCTCTTATTCTTACCTAGACACTAGGTAAGGTAGCTCAAAGGCGCAAAAGATGGTCAGTACCGATCCTAGGTAGGTACTGATGAGGAACGGCGCTCCCACGACTGCCACAGTCCTAACTTGACTGTGGCAATAAATCAAGTGGCTGAATATAGGAGACAACCGTGACAACCTGCTCGCAAATTAGCGTCAATTTGGCGACTGCCTTTAGTCCAGCCTCTGTACGGATACGCGTATACTGGATTAGCAACTATTATACTGCGCTGTCATCACTTTTCCACTCTTCGTCGTTTCAACCACTTTACTGCATCCGCTCTAGAAAACGGGACTACGAGTAATAAGCGTTGGTTGGGCCCCCACCTCGAAGTTGCTCCATCCTGACCAGTGGGTGCTTCGCTTTCGCATCATCCTCGCGAGACAGACTCGCGACCACCTGCAATGTTCATCGTCATGCTTCTATTGAGTGAGCGCCGGCGAGGCATAACATGCATCGTGATGCTCTCTATAGACACCACACCAAATAAGACATCCATGTATCCAAACGCTCCTCGGGGATTTTCCAATCACAATACCGCCAGCCACCTGGTACCTGCCAGGTACTGCAGTTGCCCCTCAGCCCGTAGCTCGATACTTGCTCGTGCCTTCCTCCCGGTGGGCTGATACACACTGCAGGTACGCGTACGGGTAGTGTTGCGGTCGCTCCTGCCGTACAGCCATGATGGGAGGAACCAGATGGAAGGCAGCCCTGTTTTTGACAGGTAAAGTGGTACCTACATGTTTGTAAAGCAACTGGAATAAGGGTGGAATCCACTGGTCGACAGTTGGACAGCAGAGACAACTTGACACCTCCCAATGCAACAGCTTGAACCTTGTATTCACCGCGCACAACCCACCATCACCACGCCTGTAAACGACACTATCTGGCTTCCTTGGCTTACTCGTACGGTGCCTCTGACGACCGGGCTTCGTGTTCGTGGGCCTCCCAGCTACAAACCCTAAACCTCTCGACAGGATCAGAAAATGCCGTCCTTATCCTGGTCCGCCATTACACGCCGTCAGCTACTCGTACGCGATCGTGGTCCACAATGGGCATCTACGGCCTTGGACTCGACAGAGACCGATGTCATCCTCAGGGAACCCAGTCACGACGCCCGCCTCAACCACCGCCGCCTCGGGCTGCCCGCTCTCGGCCCCCAATGACGATGGATGACAGAGGAACCCTTATTCTGCAGCTTGCAAATCGACCGATTCCTGCTGCGGCGACAGGTTCGTCCCGCTGGGCCGTGGCGGTGGCTGTGCAGCATTCGTTAGAGCAGCCTCCTGCTTCTGCGGCTGCGGTCCGTTTACCCTCTCCAATGCCACCCTACCGATTCCCTCCGCACGCACCTGCTTCGTCCTCGACGTGCGCTTGGCCTCAGCTTTGGCCTGCCCTGGCCCGTCGACGTTGATGTCCGCTACATCATGTCGCGCGCTACGCGCTATCTTCGTATTTTACGTACATGATATAGGTCACGAAGCTATAGCCCCTGCACGATCCCTGTCTACTACGAGCACGTCTTCCAGCGATCCACAACAGACGCTTTGAAAGCCGATAAGCTGACGCGGGGTAGCCCTATCCGTTCATAGAAATATCAAAGCGGCCATGCTGACCGTTTGACAACTTGGCTCCGGAAGTCATCAGCTCCGCCAGTCAATCTTGTGCATTCCCGCACAGTCCAGTCTCACAGCTGCAGTCTCTCTGGGCATTGTTGTTTCCCTTCGGCGGCCGCATATCATGTCTCAAGAGCCAGACGACCCGGCGGAAACGCAGTCAACATTCGACATAGCAAGGAACGAGTTCCGTGCGTGGAGAAAGCGGCGTGACGAACGCGCCATCCTGGCCAAAAATGACAATCAGCTTCCCGTGAGTTGAGCGCGAATTTGTACGCCGCGCCATGTCGGCGGAAATGGTTGACAGGCGGGGTCGCTTGACCAAACAGGGCGCAACCGAACTCCAACACCCTCCGCTGCCCACTGAGGACGAAGGCGGGCCATGGATCAGGATTCTGACGATCGAGCCTGGCGAGCCCACGGATCACATACGATGCGCCCTCCGCTGCGTGAGTCTTGATGACAACCCAGGCTACCGGGCCCTTTCCTATTCCTGGGAGAAGAACGACAGCTTCGGGACGGTGTTGAAACTCGCGATGCACATGGGGCCCAGGAAGAACAAGGGCGAGCTGAAGCCCATCGCGTGCAACTCGCAGACAATCCTGATCCAGGCCAACCTCTACAGCGCGCTGCTGCATCTGAGGACGACGCAGCCGGGCGACTACTGGGTTGACGCGCTGTGCATCAACCAGGACGACGCGTCGGAGAAGAACCTGCAGATCCGCAAGATGGCGCGGATCTACCGGAGTGCACAGTCCGTCGTCGTCTGGCTTGGATCCTGCCCGCGCCTTGTGTCGGTGGCGCTGGACCGCTTCGCTGAGGGCTTGGAGGCTGGTTTCGTGGAAGGGGTCGACTCAGCCCTGACGGTGCAATTCTGGCTCTGCCGCTGGTTCTCGCGCGTCTGGGTGATCCAGGAGATGTGCTTCGCGCGCGATCTGGTCTTCCTCCTCGGCGACCGCCGCCTGGCCGTCCGCACCCTGCTGGCCCTGACCCGCCGGTTGAGCCGCCACGCCCAGACCGACGAGTCCTTGAACGCAGGGCTTGGCCGCGCTGCCGACTTCCCAGACCTGGTCGCTGTTCGCGATAGAGTCAGGGACGGCGATCGTGTCAGCCTGGCCGAGTGGATGCAGATCTGTAGGAAGAGGGAAGCCTCGGACCCGCGCGATATCATTTTCGGGGGATTGGCTCTCGTGCTACCCGAGACACTCGAGATCCGCCCGTCTCTGCATCAATCGCGGCCCCCGATGCAACCACCATCACCCCACGGCCACTCGCAGGCTCAAAGTAGCCCACCGCTCCCACCTCGACCGGGACGCCCGCCACTCCCCCCACGTCCGGCTGCGGCTGCGCATGGGTCCGGGCACTTGTGGCCGAGGCTGCATACTGACTACAACGCCCAGGTGCTGGAGGTTCTAGTCAACCTCGCCGCCGCGCTTCTCAGCCGGCCCGACGGCGGCATGCAGCTACTATCTATCGCCGTGAGGGCAAGGTCGCTCGGGAGCTACTGCGACGAGTACTACGACCCATTATCCGGCCAAGTCCGTGGACCCGTGCCGTCGTGGATCCCGAATCTGAACGCAGCGTTCAGTCGGGCGGCCGCCTCACTCTGGGCGCAGCCGCCAGGGGGCGATGGGAGCGGCATGATGCCGATATTCGCAGCCTGCACCGACCTTCCCGCCAACCCTAGGATCATGCTGCCGCCGGAGTGGCCCGCGTCTGCCTCTTTGCTGTCGCAGCACCACGAGCCAACCTTGATCCTCGACGCCGCGCGCCTCGGCACCGTCGAGCTCTCGCGTTTCGATTACGACCCCGTCCTGCGCGACCTCGTTGAGAAGCAAATGTCGAATTTCCCGGTTGCCCCGCATCACCTCCTCCACTTCATGCTCAGCCTGCCGCCCCGGTGCGTGTCGACGGGGCTTCACATCTTCGAAGCCCTCGCGCGCGTCATGACGGCCGGGATGGCTGTCGGCGGCGGCCGAAACAGCAACGACAGAATGAACACCCCCGGAAAAGAGGAAGAGGAGCGAGAAAAGGGTGGTGGCGAGGTGGTGGAGGAAGAAACACCGGTCTCGTTGCCAGGGCGGCCAGATGCGCTACGCATCGGGCTCTGCCGCTTTCTGCTTTGGTTTCGACGCTCCTTTGCGCCCGGAAAGGCCGGCTGGGAGAGCCTTGTCTACCAGGAGTCCCTGTACCGCGAGCTCCAGGCCAAGTACCCGGAGCAGCCGTGGCCTCGGGAAGACGGGGAAGTAGAGGAAGACGAGGAAGAGAAAGAGCAGTGCGGGACGGCGTTTCACAAGGCGTACATACGGGCATCACGATGGCGGCTCCTCGCGCGACTGAGGCCAGCCGCTGCTGTCGCTACCTCGATGCACCGTGAGGGCTCCTACCATCCTCAACACAGCCCGTCGCCCCCGCCCCCTCCCCTTCTAGCCAAGGTGCCAGGTTGGGCGCGCACAGGTGACACGGTGGTGCTGGTCAAGGGCGGGGCAGTGCCACTGGTGCTGGCGCGTCGCAGCGCATACCTCCGGCGCGAGCGCGAGATCCTGCGCCACGTGCTCGACACGGGCGCATGCGACAGCCTGGCGCGACGCGTCGAGGCGCGGGCCAGCCAGAAGGGCTATCGGCTCTCCTGGGACGAGGGCGTGTCGCAGATCACGCGGGCTACGATGGAGAGGCTGCTGGAGAAGAATGCGAAGAGGGTCGGTCACGGCGGGTACGGCGCGCCGGAAGGCAAAGAGCAAAAGGACGACGACGACGAACCTTGGGTCCTCATCGGTGAGGCGTTTATCGAGGGCGTCATGTATGGCGAGGCTCTGGAGAAGGGCCAATGCCGGTTTGAAAGGATCTCTATTGTTTGAGCCGATGACTGATTATCTGAGGTTGGCAGGGAGCCGTGCATCCGCCTCGTTCAAGGAGGCTTGACAACTCGTCCTGGTCTGGAAAATTGTAGTCATGAAGACATCTAGGTGTATCTGGTTCCGATACTCTGCAAGGACATTGATGTCGCTCATCCAACGGGAAATTTGGGCCTGAGCAGACATCAGCGACCAGGCCCTGCGCGCCCACGCTTATCACAGCGTAATCAACATCCGATGGCCTTGAGGGGACACAAAGAACCTCTCCTCCATGTGCATCTCCGCCTCGGTCATCTTGGGACTCAACTTGGCCCCCTTGCACTCCTTGAAGAAGAGCGCCGTGGCCAGCTGGATCTCCATCATGGCCAGGTGGATGCCGATGCAAATGCGCGAGCCGGCACCAAAAGCACTCATGGCCTTCTTTTGCCTGGGCGTCATGCTGTCAGGGTCGATGAAGCGGCGCCCGTCGAATCTGTTTGGGGGTAGGGTCCGTCAGTACGTGCCTACAATTACAATTCACAAGAGGGGGCAAGGGATCGATCGGCTTGGAAGAGGGGGGGGGTGTCCCCCGAAGGCACTGACTGGTCTGGGTTCTCGAAAATGGTGCCATCCCGCTGGATGGTGTAGCACTGGTTGCTCACGACGGTCCCGGGGGCCAGGCTGTGGCCGGCCAACGCGGCGCCCTGGGCGGGGACCACCCTGGGCAAGGCGCCGGGGATCGGGGGGAAGAGGCGGAGGGTCTCCTGGATGACGCTGTTGAGCAGAGGCGCCCGCTTGATCTCGTCAAGGTCAAGCTCGTCGGCGAGCCCGCTGGCCTCGTCCTCGAGGGATCGCTGCAGCTCGGGCTGGCGCAGGACGGACCAGACCAGGTAGGTCAGGGTGACGGCAGTGGTGTCGGAGCCGGCAATGATGAAGTTGCCGGCCTCGGAGCGGATGGCGCGGTCCGTCATGGTGGTTTCTCGCTCGCCCCCGTTCTTGTTGTCGCTCTTGTCGCTGTTGCTGTTGGCGGCGTCGATCATCTGGCTGAACAGGCTGGGGGTCTCGGCGCGGCCGAGGTTCTGCGTTGCGCGGGCGCTGTGCTCGTACACGACGTCCATGGAGGCCAGCAGCTTGCGGACAGGGGCGCTGGGGATGTAGGGCAGCAGGGCGTAGAGCCAGGGCATCTCCCACTTGGTGACGAGGACGAGGACGGAGTTCTGGATGGCGTCGATGTAGGCGTCCTGCTTGCCCTGCTCGATCATATGGAAGGACTCGCCGAAGCTGAGGTGGGCGATGACGTCCTGGGCCATGAGGGTCCACCACTTGAGCAGGTCGGCCTCGCCGCCGCCGGTGCCGCCGTCGCGGGCCGAAACAGCGTCCTGGGCGATGCGGCCGACGGCCAGGCGGACCTTTGCGCGGACGTCGGGCAGCCAGGAGCGCGTGAGGGACGAATTGCTGAAGGGGTGGGACAGGAGGCGGCGGCGGGCGGCGTGGCGGCGGGCGTCGCGCTCGGCGAACAGGCCGGGCTCCATGGCGACCATCATGTCGTACCACTCGGCCTTGGCGAAGCCGGAGCCGGCGCGGTGGACCGCCCAGAAGGCGTCGACGTCGGCCACGGACACCTCGGCCGGCGCCACCCGGACCACGGGGCCGTAGCGCCGGTGCAGCGCGTCGACGTAGTGCACCCGCGATCCGGCCAGGACGTGCCACTTGACGGCCCAGTGGGAGAAGCGCGTGTGCCACGGCCCGGGGACCGAGCCCAGGGAGCACCGCAGGCCCGTGATGGCGAACTGGAGAGGAGGCGCGCGTCAGTCGTGAAAATCACCTCCTTGCGACCCCAGCTCGGATCGGGAGGGCAGAGTCAAGGAGTCACGGGGTTGGTTGGGTATGGCATACCTGTATCAGCGCCGCGGCAACAGCGGCAAAGGCCAGGGCGAGGAGCGTCGTCGCCATGATGCTGCCCTCTTCCTCTTCTCTTCTGATACCCTATGAGATCCGATTCGGAGGTAACTGGGGGCCCTGGATGTGTTGGTGTTTTGTATCTGGGCAGGTTCACTGCTGCTCTGCTTTTCTTTTGGGTACTATTATCTTGTCTGCATGCTTGGCCGGCGAGGAGAGAGAAGGCGAGATTTGTATACGTGCCCACCCGTTCGTCCCCCAATTCCCCCCATTTCTCTGAACATGCCCCCCCCCCCCCCCCCCCCCCCCCCCTGACAGCATTGGGACGTTTGCATGACGTTCAGGTCTTTTGTCCCCCGTCCCACGAGGCACGAGCACCGCGCCCTCGCTCCTCCCCGCAAGCGTGGCTCCATCGTCATCCGAGCGCGAACATGTCAGCCAGCAAGGGGGGGAGGGGGAAAAGAGGGGGCTGGCTGGCTGGCTTCTTCCGGGGGGGATCACATACTAACTCCGGAGTAGTCAGCTTATTAGAATGCTCGCCGAGCAGGGTGCAAAGAGGTGCCCGCCGAAGAAAGGAAGGGAAACAACCTTGAGAAGAAGAAGAAGCGCGAGCGCGCACCGTGAGCCGGGGTCCGGGGTCCGGGATCCGGGCTGGCTTTCGCGCGAAGCAGAACGTCTATGGGGCGGTCTCGTTTCAGCTTTGGGGCCGGTCGATCGGTGGCTTTTTCTGGCTGCTTGGCCGGTGGCCGGGTCGTCTCGTTGGGAGAGGGGGGCGGGCTTCGCAGACATCGGCGCTGCTTACGAGTAACCCTGTCGAACCTGTCACTGGCGTGTCTTGGCTGCATCTTGAGATGGTGGCTTCTCTTATCGTTTCTGTTAGTGCCTACCTATCTATCTCTCTCTCTCTCTCTCTCTCTCTCTGTCTCTCTTTCTCTCTCTCTCTCTCTCTCTCTCACACACACTCTCTCGTGGCATTTATCCTTACTGGACCAGATCAGGTCGCCGATGATCAGCGTCTTCACGGGTTGTCAGGATGCCGATGATCAGCGTCTTCACGGGTCGTCATAACGCCGGCTGGGGTGGGTGGGTGGGACGGAGGAGGGAGAGCGACACGGAAGCTGAACGAGGGAGGATTCGTTTCTGCGCCCGAGCTTCTGGATCATCCACTGCCTCGCTTCTCTGTTCGGGGAACTGGCAATGTCGCCTTGACCTGCCGTTTTGTCGCCAGTCCTGTTGTTGTTGTTTTTTTCTTGCTTTCCTCGCACTTGATGCCCCGTCGATTGGCGCGGCGTCGGGCGGTCTTGACGAGCTTCTGCAAGGCTAATCAAGCCACTCGCTTTCGTGGCAGGGCCTCGATCGGGCCTGCCTACCTAGTAGCGTAGGCTTGAGAGTCTACTCGTACATACTGAGAGAAAGGGAGGGGGGGGGGGGGGAACGACAGGAGGCTCGTCAGACGCTTCCCGGCAACATCACCCCTTCGAGATGCCCGCCACGTGCGTGGGGCCGCGCTCCACCTCGAACGGTCCAGCCGTGTGTACGAGTACTCGTAGCAGGGCACGAACAGGGCACGCAGGGGTCATCAACAGACCTGCCTTATTAGCAGTCTTCCTGGCCGTGCGAGTACGTACTCGCACTATTACGAGTCTTTAATGGGTGGTTTTCTTTCTTTCTCTCTCTCTCTCTCTCTCTCTCTCTCTCTTTTTTTTTTTCATCCAGTTTAATAATAAACATCTAATGAAATCAGGTTCGAGTCGCAGGCCTCCCTTATCAGCCCGAGACAATCAACCAACCACTTCTGCTCGGAGGGGAGGCTGCGAGGCTGCGAGTAACTCGTGCTCACGGTTCTGAACGCCAGCTGAGGGTACGCGGCGCGGCGAACCACTGATGGCGTGCGTGAAGATCTGCACTCCGGAGTCGTGCTCGTTGGGACATGCGTGACATGGATGTCATCAGAACGGTAGTGTGTGTTGCAGTGGTAGTGGATATAGGGCCCGGCACTCGACAGTGGGAAGGCTACGTACTCGTACGTACGAGAAGGGACGATGCTTTTACCTCGTGGACGCGGAGTTTAGGTACTCGTAACCTTTGTGTCTCCGTGTCCCTTGATAAGAGCGTGTGTGTGTGTGTGTGTGTGTGTGTGTGTGTGTGTGTGTGTGTGTGTGTGTGTGTGCGTGTGTGCCTACTCGCATGCTGATGATGCCGTCGATAATGCAGTCATCCTCACTCGGTACGGAGTTAAGCAGTAATAATAATAAAGGCTCCGTGGTTCCAGCGCCGGGGAGGCAAACCGCTGGGAGACAGCGGCCGCCGCAGGCAGCAATGAATGAAGCTTTGTCGTGTTTGTCCCCCCTTCACTGGCCGGAATTCACGAGGAAGGGGGTGCGAGAGAGTATTTGTGCATCGTTGACCGAAACAAGTCGGAAAAGGAACTTCCGCACTCGCCGCCACACGCGTGCCATAGTCATATCTGGCGGGTGGGTACGAGTATGTATGACAGAGATAATCCTTCTCAACTCGACACTTTCATCGAATGGACATGATAAGGAGGGGTCTTCTTTCATCGAGTACTTTTATCACTAGCCTTACGGGTTTTATGTCTCGTCCGGCGTCTCTCGGAAGATGGAAGACTCTTGATGAGTAGCGTGAGTAGCGTGATGAGTAGACCAACCGGCACGAAACCGGCGCAAGTCTCTTACGACCGTAAGCCCGCCCAAGCTACGAGTACCTACCTACTCATTACTCGCCCGAGCCGGGGGAGGTGGGTTCGGCATTGCCCTAGGATCTGTCCCCCGGACGGCACCGTGCGCCGGCTAACTAACGTGCTAACTTATCAGTTCAAGTTGCTGCAGGCCGGGCCCGCCCAGGTAAACTCATCCGAGTAATAAGCGCATCGCTTCCGCACGCGAGCGACGACGATGGGCTGCTGCAAGTCACGAGCCCCTCCCTGCTCGCGTCACTAGATGAATTTCCCACTCCAACTAACTTATTAGCCAGGTACGAGTACCCGTAAGATAGTTACAGAGTACTCGTAGATGGATCCCGATCCCTCCTCCGGTTGCAGCACCCCCGAAAGGCCCGTCTCCCAAGCTTGCTTGCTTGCTTGCTTTTCTCGGCCCTTTCCTCTCCCGGCTCACTCACGAGCTCCATGATGGAACCCGCTTCTCATCCATAGGTAGATTTTGGTGTGTGGGCCGCCGGGCGGGCACGCACGCACGCGTGGGGGACACGGTACGATACGTGATTACGTAGGTGCCCGACTTTATTACAACCAAAAGTCAAGTCGGCCGCACCAGGGCCGCCTCAGTGGATCGGGGCTCCGGGCGGGAAGCTAAAAGCACGGGGACTCGGAGCCCGAGTCTCCAGCCCGTGGTTGGCTACCATGAGCGCGCCACGTCCCGCGGTCTGTCCGGCTAATAGACTATGGTTCTAGTTCGTGCTCGGGGAGAAAGCCGCCGCCACACAATGTGACAATGCACGAGCAAATGACAGCCAGCTGCTGTGGCGGGAACACCCGTCGCCGTCGTCGCCACAAGTTGACACTTCTTCTTCTTCTTCTTCTTCGTATCTCAAAGCAGAAGCGAGCAAGCACCTCCTTCTCTGCAGGTGCCCCGGGCGCTAGGCCAACCAACAGTCGCCGAAGCGCATCACACCTCGTCCACTTATCACTGGGGAGGAGCGAGCGGCGATCATTTCCCCGGGTGGCCTCCGTGAAGGGTCGCGGGAGGGGGTTTACTGCTTTGTCCACTGGAATAGACCGTCAGCTTGCAAACCCTGTAGGAGAATCTACGAGTGGTTCATATGCTGTCTGCAGTGAGGGAAGTCATGAGGTTGGATTCATGCCCGTTTTGGAAAGACGGTGGAAACTGCCACGACTCACAAGAACGAGGGCATCGGCAAGACGGGGCTCGCCTTGCCTGCCGCAGACTCTTCACGGAGCCGAGAACGACGGGGGGGAGGGAGGCAGGGGGAGGGAGGGCTGCTGTGAAGGAGCAGACGTCCATCCCAGCCAGCCCCTCCGGCTCCACCCGTGACCGCATACTCGTAGCATGATGAGTGTAGTAATGGAGCAGCACTGGCCAACCCGGTGCCTTGTAAGCCCTGCGGGATCCAGATGGGGTGCTCGGTGCTGATCGCGCCAGCTGTGTGTGCTCTGGAGACAGCAAGCAGCACGGGGCCACCCTTGCAGTTTCTTCGAGTTCGTCCCGACTACTCGTACTGCAGACTGTCACCCTCTCCGGGATCTAAAACAGGAGATTGTCCATCCCATGCCATCGGTCTCCGGGTGGCCCTGGCAGGGACTGACTGGGGACTCGAAAGATGCGAGTTATAGGATATTAATTGGTCAGGCCTGCCACTCTCTTCCCTGGGCCCTCCCCACTAGCTGGCAGCAGATTCATCAGCTTCTGTCGCATTTTTTGTTCCTTTTTTCTCTGGGGGAGATCGATCGCAGAAACGGGGTCTCGACTCACCGGCATACACACCCACCCACACATCCACCCACCCACATACACACACACACACAAACACACACACACACACACACATGCGGAATCACATGCGACGATAACAGACCCTTTGATTTCCCGGTCTCGACGACGGAGGAAGAGTCAAGAAAACGACGGGGAAGAAGACGCGACGACGAGACGACGGAACAATGAACCCGACACAATGGCTCGCGCTGTGCCTGGGGCTCGTGCTGGCCACGTCTCCCGCCGCCAGCGCGCAGTCCATGCCCGACTGCGCTGTAAGGGGACCCAACCGCCTGCCCGCCGCGAGGGGAGAGAGCGAAAGAAGAAGAACAACAAGGAAGAGGAGGAAAGAAATGGACGACGTGTGCTGACTTTTCTTGACCCGGGTGTCTTTCCACAGGCTGCCTGTCTAGCGAGCGAAGCTTCTTCGACAACCTGCGACCTCGCCGACTACCCCTGCATATGCGCCGACGAGGTGTTCCTCGGCGGCGTGTCTGCGTGTGCGCTCTCAACGTGCTCCGTCCTGGACGGTCTGGGTGAGTTTTTTCTTTCTTGGAGACTTTGCGACAGACGGAGGAGAAGAGGGTGGGAGAAGAAGAAGAAGAAGTCAGAGGGGAAGACGACGGAAGAACCCAGCTAACAGACGCGACCCCTCCGCGCGCGCACCACCAGCCGCCCAAAACGCGACAGACACCCTCTGCCAGAGGCCGGTGCGGGACGACTCCGCCTCGGCGCCCATCGTCATCGGCATCACCGGCGGCCTGGCTCTGATTCTCGTCCTCCTGCGCATGGGCGACGGCTTCACATGCCGGTCGTTCAACCACGCAGACATCCACTGCGTCATGGCCATGGTCTCCGGCATCATCATGGCGGGCTTCGAGTTGGACAGTGCGTACCAGTCCCATCCATCCCCGTCACAACCCCCCCCCCCCCCCCCCCTGAGCTACCCTCCAAGCAAAGCCCTCGTGGAGCATTTGGCTGACCTGCTGCCTGGGTGCCAGTCTCCGCGCGGGGATTCGGCAAGGACATCTGGACCATCGAGACGGGCACGCTGATCAGTGTCCTTAAGGTGAGTAGCCCTTCCTCCTCGAGCCCGTAGCCTTGTGGTTTCGCGGATATGGTGGTCTCGGCCACGGGCCAGCTCAGGCCGAAACTGTAAACTTTGGATGGCTGACCAAAGGCCCCCTTCCCTTGTGCTCTCGCGCCCAGAACTACACAATCGCCCTGCTGCTGTATTTCTGGGTCCTGACCTTCTCCAAGCTCTCGATTCTGGCAGTGTACCTCGTCGTCTTCCCCTCGCCCCAGCTGCGCAAGGCCGTCCTGGCGACGATGGGCGTCTGCGTCGCGGTGGGCGTCTCCTTCTTCCTGGCCTTCCTCTTCCAGTGCTGGCCCGTCTCGGGCGCCTGGACCAGCTGGATGGACCCGACCCTGGCCAGGTGCTCTGTCGACCTGAGCTCGGCCGGCTGGGCCCACGCCGCCATCAACATCCTGCTGGACATCTGGATCCTCGGCCTCCCCATCCCCAGCCTCTGGCAGCTCAACATGAGCAGGAAGAAGCGCGTCCAGCTGATTCTGATGTTCCTGATTGGCATTTTGTGAGTACTCTTTGACTCTTCCTTGCACCACGTGGTGGGTTCTTGTCCGGAGGCGAAAAAGGCTGACAGACGCGACTGCCAGCATCACCATCGTCAGCATCATCCGCCTGCAAGCTCTGGTCCATTTCTCCAAAACTTCGAATGTTACCTGTGAGTCATTCCGTACCCAAATCATTATTCTTCTCCTTTTTCCTTTTTCCCCCCTTCTTGTTCTTGTCGGTAGCTGGAGAGAGACGGCCTACTGACCGCTTGACAAAAAAAAGACGACAACGTGTCAACCAACTACATGAGCCTCCTCGAGGCGTACGTCAGCATCATCTGCTGCTGCCTGCCGCTGGTCCGCCCCGTGCTCCGGCGCCTGCTGCCGCGCTGCTTCGGCGGGTCGACCTTCGACCGAAGCCAGGAGACGCCGTACCGCGTGTCGGCGGGCGGCGCCGGGGCGCTGGGGCGGTCGTACTCCTCGGCCCCGCACAACGGCATCCGCATCACCAACAGCGTTGAGCAGCAGTCCAACTTCAGCAGGGACCTCGCCTCGGACGACGTCGAGCTGATGAACAAGACCCGCCTCGGGATGCACGACAGGGAGTGGAGGTAAAAGTAAGGGAGGAAAGAGGAGAAGGGTCCCGATATATGCAAAAAAGCCATGCGCGAGAGGATAGTTGATAATGATACCACAACACGACGCCACGAGGAACTGCTGCGGCTTGCCTATACCAGCACCATCGTGACAAGTCAATCTGGTGCAGTGCGTTGAAAACACCATGGTGGTCAGCAAACGGAATTCGATGGTTCGAACACACGACCCCAAGCGATCCCGTCTCTCACTTGGCAACTCGGTGCCATCACTGAAGCCACCAAAAGTCGCCTGGTTCTGACTCGAGGGTGCCCTCAGCTCCAAGGAGCAACTCGCTGTCAAGGGCCGCGTCGACCCCTTCAAAGCTCCATTCATGTGAAGTGCTGTCGCCCGGCCAGTCGCCGGCTGGGTCTTCCGCAGCGAAATTGTTGCTTCTCCGATTTTTGGGCACTGGCTGGCGGTGCCACTCTTCTTCGTCAGCAGCGCCACTATGTGCGGACAGCCACTCAGGCGCCGCGAAACGATACGACGCGGCAGCCGCCCGGTCCAAGTGTTGTTCGCCGTTCACGTCTTCTTCTCTTCTTTGTGGTCTCGCATTAGCATGTCTGCAGGGTCCCTTGGGCGTTCTGTTCTCGGTTGACGCATCGACGAACGTCTTCGTCGTCGCAGTCTCCTGCCCGGCTGTCACCGCAATATCGGAGCCGTCCATCAGGGATGTATGCGCCGCCCTCGGCAGCGGAGCCGGCCTCTCTGGTTCCTCTTCGCGGGATATCACAATAGCGCCAAAGTACGGCATCGACAATCCCAAGACGCCCGTACCGGAGCCGCACTGGTGTGCGGCATCTTTCCGCCTCAGAACGCGATACGTCGGCGCGCCGCCCGAGAAGGAGATGCTAGCGTCATCTTCGATGGCGAGCAGAGCCCGCAGGACTGTACCGCCGCCGCCGCACTCCCTATCGCTCACAATCTCGACCTTGCGGAGCGTGTCGACCCGCTCCATATTGTCCAGGAGCTCCTCCATGACGGCGCGGTCGGAGGCGCGCTGGTGGGCCAGAGCGTCCAGGGGGCTGTGTCCGTGCCCGTGCCCGTGCTGGTCGACGCGGTGGCGGCGGTGTCTGTCGAGGTGCGCGAGGATCAGGGTCGCGGCGGCGAGCAGCGCAAGGTAGTCCATGCTGTGGCAGCAGTACGAGACGCGGCTGAAGGTGCGGAACACGCGGTAGCGGGCGAGGAGCTCTCGGCTCGCGGCAACACAGGCGGCGGCGTGGCGTGCGTCGTCCTCGTCCTCGTCCTCGTCCTCGTCTCTAGCGGAAGAGTCAGCGGTGAGCGAGCGCAGCAGGGCGGGAGGTGCAGGTGGCTGAGCAGGGCGCAGTGGAAGATCTGGGCGGCCAGCCTGCCCGAGTCGGCGAACAGCTGCTCGCAGTCTTCACGTCCCGCCGACGCGGCGAGATCCGGCGCGAGCCACCACCGGCCGGGGACCGCGTCCGAGGCCCTGCGCAACTGCAAGTCGACCGCGGCGACGTCGACGGGGTCGCCCCTCGCGCCGGGCCCGTGCTCGTTGCGCCGAAGCAGCTGGCCCGCGACGTCGCAGTGGGAGCGCTCCAGAAAGCCCGCTGCCTGGGCGGCCTGGCGGGGAGGCGGGAGGAGGCCGGTCTCGGAGAAGGTGTCTGCCGAGCCTTGCGGGAGGCAGAGGATGAGGCTGAAGAACCTGTCAAAGTAGACGATGCGCTGCCACAGCAGTGGGGGGTCCCAAAGTTGCTCGGGCTGTACCGTGTTGACGGCGTGCCCCTCTGGGGAGTGGTGGAGGCCCATGAGCTGCGCTGCGACCATGGCTCGTCGGATGGTAGACCAGGCGGTGCGCAGATTACCGCTGTCCGCCTGGTACGACGCCGCAAGCAGCAGACACTCGATGCCGTCGATGGTGTCCAGCAGAGCCTCGTCCGAGCTGAGGAACGCCACGGCGGCGTCTGCGAGCTCGGCAACCGAGACGGCGGCGGACCGGACAAGGCCCTTGATCTGCTGGTGTTTGTCGGGGTGGATGTACCGGAACGTCAGGGCGAGGAGGAGCATTTGTCTACCGATGACGAGAGGGTGCGTCGAGGGGCTGTGGCGGACGGTCAGCTCTGCCTGGCCATCCTGTCGTCTCTGTTCGCTTGAAGGGGCGTGCCCAGACTTGTACGGCCTGTGGACCATCTGGTGGAAGAAGGATGCCATGGGCCCAGCTGTGTGGACTATCGAGTCGACTGCCTCTTGAGGGGGGTAAGCCTGCAAGAGACGTGCGGATGATGTGTCATGGCAGACTACTCCGTCACCGGAATCCAAATTCGCTGCCGGCGTGATGAAGCAGCGACTGCCATGAGCAGCAGCAGCAGCAGTAGCAGCAGCAGCAGTAGCAGCAGTAGCAGTGTCCTGGTGATCGCCGATAGGGGCCCCAGTCTGCGGCTCGGCCTGCGGCTCCATGTGGAACCCCGCCGGTGCTGTCTCGGATGAAGCCCAACTCTTGATGAGAGACTCTATCCGGGCTACACGGGTCCCGATGCGCCGCCGCTTCGTTGCGCCGCCGGTCGCCCCGTCGGGAAACTCCTGGCTGACACACGGGTCGCCGCGGGCAGCGCAGCCTTCGCAGACGGCATCTTGAGGGGTCAGGTATTCGCACCGGACTTTTCTCCGCTTGCAGCCCCAGCAGCTTCGTGTGCCTTTGCGGAGCCGGCGGCGCTGCAGCGGCGGCGCTCGTGCCGGTGATTCCATGCGGGGAGTCTTCGGGGGAGGATGGGCGTTGTACCCGTATGGTGACTCTGGAGTCACAGTGGCCGGAGAAGAGCAGCGCAGCGGGCACAGGCATTGACATTGGCATCGGGACAGGCAAAGGCATAGGCAGAGGGGGCCAGGGCAAGACGGGAGTGTATGTGGCGGTTGTGGTCGTAGTCCCAGTTCCGCCGACGTTTTCGGCGGTCGAAGAGAGCCGTGTGTGTGTATGGGTCCCGGAGCTTCCGTCGTCCTCCGGTGCGCGCTTTCGTCTTTACCCGTACGCGCGCGGGATGACAAATCAGTCACTTTGGGTGGCAGAGCACCGATATCTACGCGTACCTTGAGTAGGTACCTTAGGTAAAGTACTACAATAGGTACCGAGACATTCATACCTTACCTCCTGTTACTTGCCCTACCGTACAAACAGACACGAGTGCGTACTAGTAGGTAGACACGTACTCGTGTGCCTCCTCCCGAAACCCTACACCTGCATTACCTCATGTAATATACGGTACGCAAGCGACCAAGCCTCATGTTCTTCCATCAGCTGCGAGGCTCACGCTCCAGTGGATGAGCCTGCTCACGTCTCTCTCTAACACACTCTCCATTCTTCTCCGCCGAACATTTGCTGACCTTCTGTAGTGTGTAGGGAAGCGGGCGTGAGGGACACGATAGAAAATCCAGTTTCCGCCGAACTCATCCCGTCCGGCGGAGGAAGCCAATATGATCGGGTCAACGGTCGATTACACAATGCCTCCCCTTCTCGGAGTCTGCAGCAAGCAGTGGGAGCCCCTGCGGATCCCAGATGATGGACACCTCCAAGTTATAAAGACGAGTCTGCCGGCGTTCTCTCGAGCATCCATCTCACCGGCTGTCAATACCTACCTGCCCAACCAAGACAAGACACCTTGAGCAAACACACCTCTCGCTGCACTGAACACCCCCCTCCCCGGACTCAGCACGCACACCATGCCCAAGCTTCTCGTCGTCTTCGGCGCCACCGGCACCCAGGGCGGCTCCGTCATCGACCACGTCGCCGGCGACCCCGCCCTGTCCGCCGAGTACGCGATCCGCGCCGTCACCCGCGACCCCGGCTCCGAGGCCGCCCGGAAGCTCCGGCAGAAGCACCGCGGCCGCGGCGGCGTCGAGGTCGAGGTCGTCGGAGGCGACCTGGATCGGCCCGACTCGCTCGGGCCCGCGCTCGCCGGCGCCCACACCGTCTTCCTCGTCACGACCCCGGCGTGGGGCAGCGACGACGAGGGCAATGTCGAGGCCGAGAGCGCGCGCGCCGCCGCCGCCGCCGACCGGGCCGCCGCCGCCGGGGCCGCCTACATCATCTTCAGCACGCTGCCCGGCGTCCGCGACGCGTCCGGCGGCCGCCTGGCCCGCGTCACCCCCTTCGACGCCAAGGCCCGCGCTGAGCGCCACATCCGCGCCCTGCCCGGCGGCGTCCGCAGCGCCTTTGTCTGCTTCGGCTTCTTCATGGAGAACTTTCACACCCAGCCCTTCTTGAACCCGCAGCTGCGGCCGGACGGGGACGGCGGCAGTGGCAGTGGCACGTGGATCCTCTCGCGCCCTTTTCCTCCGGGCACCAAGCTGCCCTACCTCGCCGCCGCCCGCGACGCAGGCAAGTTCGTCGGCGCCGTCCTCGCTGACCCCGACCGCCTCGCCGGTCGCACCCTGCTCGCCGCCCAGGCCTTCTACACCCCCGAGGACATCGCGGCGGCCATTTCCCGCACCTCCCCCTCAACCTCGGCGGGCAGCCAGCATCAGCAGCAGTCCGTGGTCTTCGAGCAGGTTCCGGCGGACGAGTTCGCGCGCGGCATGCCCTTCGCCCCCGGCATGTGGCTGGACGCGTTCGCGGCCGTGGAGCAGTACGGCTACTTTGGGGCCGGCGCCGCCGATGCCGACACCGACGGGGACGTCGCCTGGGCTGCAGGGCTGGCCCGCCGGGGTGGGGAGCTCACGACGCTGGACAAGTTTCTGGCGGAGAAGCCCGTCCGGCTGGGGGCGTGAGGCCGTGGTCCTCTCCTTTGGCACGGGCGCGGGATGTTGTCGACGGTCCTATCGCGTAGGGTCGTGCTTCAGGCGTGGTTTGTCAAAGCCGGCAGTGCTTATGGAATGATTCAAAGTCAACGAGAGCGTCCAGGGCAAGTAACAGAAATGGCCTCTTTCACAACAAGATTCGCTGTCAGTTGCAGGTTGAACTCTGAGGAAGTAACGGGCGAGTTGCGCAGATATCATGGTCGTAAATGGTCAAGTTGTCAAGTAGCATCACATACACAAGACACTCAAACAAGAACGAACTCTGCTGATGACGCTCGCCTGATTTCGTGTTGATATTTTCGTGTACTGACTGGTCCGGCTGTGTCTACCATCCAACTTCTCGCTTTACAAGGATATCAAAACGACCCTGGTCGAGACCGCCAGTGTCATCAATATCAACAAGGGGTTCAAGCACAACAAGGCTTTCCTAACCAACGACGTCTTCCCAAACGCTATCGGAGGCCCATCGGGCGACCGTACGTGAAGCCGGGGTTGGGGAAGTAATGGCTGGGATTGATGTCCGGCATGATTGCTACCGCGGCGGAAGGCGCCGCGTCCGGTACATGGCTGGTCTACCCTGTTGTTGGTTCGGTGAGCTGGTTGCCAGATTGAAGGAGCGGGGGCCGGAACTGGCGAAGGGGCGGGAACCGGAGCTGGAGAAGGGTCGGGGAGTCGAGGCGGGCTGTACGTTGCTGCGGTTGTACCGACCGCCGTACCAGTATGCCTCCTGAGACTCGTCGTCCTCTTCGCAGTCGGCGTGGAAACCAGCCGCTGGTAACAAACCTCTCGGGGCCGTGGGTGGCGGCAGGGCGGAGACAGCACCAGACTACGAGACCACACGACGACCGCCTCCATGTCCCAGTCGACACACATGAACCCCAGCTCCTCCAGCTCTGCCTCGGCGGCCTCTCGATCGGGAGCATCGACATCGATCAGACGCTCGTCGAGCATGTAAGCTCTGCCACCATTGCGGCCTTGCTGCACCCATCCTGTTATATACCAATCACTAATTCCTCCTCTACACCCCTCCGTCTCCGGCGCAATAAGCGCCTTGGCAAGATCAATGAGCTGATTGGCGACGATGCTTTCCTAGTGGTAGATGAATCAACCCACGCCCAAGGCAGCCGCCCCATCAGCTGGGACACGGTTTGCGAGTCGGCCTCAGTTGCTTAAGCGCTGCCAAAGCTCTTGGGTTTTTTGGTGCGGCGACCGCTGCGTCGAGGGTGCTCCGCGGCGGGTGGAATGAGCGGTCGTGGATGCAGATGCCTCGGCCTTCTTTCGATTGGCTCATCAAGCCCTCCCCTTTCGGTTGCCCGGTCTTTGTGGTCTGGCGTACAGTGGATGGGAAAAGGAAGCGCAGAGTGGTGATAGACCTCGTCGGCGCCTTCCCCTGAAGGCAGGGAACCCGTGAGAACCTCAAAGAAGCGCGCTGTTCCCTCCGCACCTTCCCTCCAAAGCAATAACGATAAAGCATCTGCCCAAACCGCTACATCTTCGGAAGAACACGCTTCCACCACACCCGACGCGGGGCAGGAACGTTCGTCCACGGATAACAGATCTTCCACCTCCGACGCTGTTTTGAGTGTTCTCCTTTTCCGCCTGGTCTTGCGGGGTATCGACCGCGGGCAAGCGGGACAGGGCGTCGGGAACGTAGTTGATAAACCTAGGGATGTGTCGTATTTTGAGCCGGAATTGGCTAAGGTAGGCCGATGCCATGGTGAGTCGTGTGTTGTTTTTTGAGAATATCGACAGATCTAGAACTGACCTGCTCAGCTATCTGACGTGTCGAACTGTGGTCGGTGCCGCAGACAAACATCGAAATCCGACTACCGACACACACCAAGCATTGAATGCAACCAGCGGCACGTCGTCGCTGCCAGGCAACAGCGCGATGGGTGGTGAGGAGGAAACTGTTGGAGAGGAGAGGTGAGAGAGGTAACGTGTATGAGAGAGGCAAAGTGGAAAGTTTTGCGTGGGTATGGAGCTACAAATGTGTCTTGCCAAAGAAACTGATTTGGCTAACGAAAGCTCGCCCCTGCAAAAGTGCTAGACTGCTCAGTAGACAATGTAAAGAGAGGCACGTCAACCCCCCCAATATCACCGCGTCATGCCTCGACTCAACCTCGCCTCATTTCAAACCCCACCTCTGCCTCCGGTCAAGCCCACGACCATGGCCCCCAGTCTCAAGACCATAACCCGGAGCCCCTCGACCTCGCCGCGCAGGGCTGCGAAGTCGGCCCGCGCCGCGTCGGCGCGCCGCCGGCTCCAGTCCACGTAGCGCGCGTGGTGCGCGAGGAGCTCCAGGTGGCGCTCCCGCTCGCGCCGCAAGGCCCGGCCCCTCTCCCGCTCCGCGCTCCGCTTCTGCAGCAGCATGTAGCGCATCTGGGCGGCCAGGCAGCGCTCCTGCGCCCGGCGCTCGCGGCGCTGGTGCTTCCTCTCGTCCTCGTCTTCTTCGTCTTCCTCCTCGTCCTTGCTCGCCCCCGCCGCCGCCGCCGCCGTGTTGTTCCTGCCGGTGCTGCGACGTCGGTTCTGGCGGGCCTTGATCTTTTTCCGCACTGGTTTCTTCTTGCTGGGGCCGCCGGCATTCTCGGTCGGATGGGCCTGCGATTGCGGCGGGTGCCGCTGCTGCTGCTGCTGTTCCCGATCGAGGTCCATCGGACCCATGTGGAGGTCCTTCTTGAGAGCGGCCATCCGGGACGAGAACTGCTGGCTCTGTTGTTGCTGCTGGTCGGGAGCTGCCAGGACGAGAGCTAAGAGGCTCGTGAGTGTGGTCAGCAGATGCCACCAGGGAACCCAGGAAAGTGAGACTGCTCTGAGAGAGAGAGAGAGAGAGAGAGAGAGCACGCAAACAGCAAAAACTTGTGCAGATGGACCTCATCTACAAGGTGACCCAATCATCGCGGCGGGGAGTCGGGTAGAATATGTAGATAAATCAGAGAGCAGGGCAGGGCAGGGCAGGGCTTACGGATTCCTCTTCCCGGCTCCGGGCTCGGGGCCGTCGAGCGTCTTCCTTCCTCGGCTGCCGTCGTGTCGGGGACGCCACGAGGAACTGCGTTTTGAGCCTTGCGAGCTGGGCGCTTCTTCGCCATCGCCCGTGTGCGTGCTGGTCAGAGGTCAATGCAGGGGTCGTCGTTGTTGTTGTTGTTGTTGAGAGCAGAGCCGTCAGACACGGCCTGTGCAAAGCAGCAAAGGCCTGGCCAGTGGCCAAGGGAAGGGCAGAAGAAAACTTCGGCTTCTGATCTGGCCCGGCAACTCGGGGTTTCCTCTCTTTGCTGGGTTGGCGGGTTTCCACCAAGCATTCACTCGTCGCGTTTTTGTGTCTCCGCGCCAACCCACTGTTTGCACCAAGATGTCCAGACCTTCGGTGGAAGCCCGTGGCTCGGCTTGGAATCTCTGGCAGTGGGCGGCCCTACCTTCAGCGGCTTCTTCTGGCCCTGTCTACATGTGTAGAAACCTAGTTGTCGTCGTTCCTTAGGCCAGCAGCCGTGTCACCTTGTTTCCGAATGCTTCACTGACAACACATGGAATTCACACCTCGCTGAAATTTACATCAGATTTGACGGGCCTACTACCAGCTCCACGACTCTGGCAAATGAATAGATTGGCCAGATACCAGTATGGCATCTGATGGACCCTGCAAGCTTCATGCTCGACCGTTGGAGCGCACTGGCTGTCCTCGTACCCATCGACCTATCTGCCGTACTGGCTCTCGGCCACCGAGTTGATGTACGCGGTACCAGCCAGCCGGAACGTGTCCGGCTCCGCGCGCGACCCTTCGGGGCTGAAAGCAAAGTTCTCCCCGTAGCCGCCGGTGCCGTTGTAGACAGGCCACTCGGGCACATCGCTCACTGTCCCCAGGTCGGTCAGCCAAGCTTGTGCCATGAAAATGGGGGAAAGGGGAGGAAGGCGGCGGGGCCGTTGTGCACAATATACATACCCCCGTGTCCGTTCGGGTCCAGGTCGTGGATGAAGCTCACCCACATGCGGCACATGAGGCGCGCCAGGTCCAGCACCGGCTGCGTGGCGTTGGTCAGCGGGCCCTGGCCCTCGGCGTAGCCGATACCGAGCGTGTTGTAGAAGACGTAGCCAATCTCGGTGAAGTGAGGCGTGCCACTAGGGCCATCGGCTGCCATCGTGGTCAGTCTACAGAACAGTGGCGTGCAAATATTTCACATTCACTTGGGAGGGGGGGGAGGGGAGGGGGCTCTCTCTTCCAACTCACATTCGCCCAGCGGTGAGTCGAACAGGTACGAGTACACGGGGACCTGCTCCGCGGACCAGGCGTCCGTCCTCATGCGGCGCCACGCCAGGAACGTCTGGTCGGTGGCCAGGGCCACGGCGCGCTTGTACTGGGAGCCCAGCGGCGGCGAGGCGCCCGCGGGCGTGCGGTACCGCGCCGGCAGGCCCAGGGCGTCAATGTTCGGGTAGAGGGCCAGCAGGACGGCCTTGGTGTCGGCGTCCAGCAACCCGTCGAGGCCCGCCTCGATGTCCCTGTCCGTGTTGGGTGCCCCGTCGCCATCGCCGCCGATGAACCCGGCACCCTCGTCAGCGTTGGTGCCGACCAGCAGAGGCGTGCGCGTGAACCCGCCGCCTGGGAGGAGCTTCGAGGACATGTCGGAGACGATGCCGCCGTCGACGACGGGCGCGAAGCCGGCGGTGCCGGGGGCAATGGAGGCGATGGTCGCGTTGAGCAGCTCGAAGGGCGCGGCCCGCAGGCAGGCCAGCCGGTCGGCGGCATCCGCGCAGCCGGCTCCGCGCGCGACGTCGTCGAAGCTCAGGCCCGGGCCCGTCAGGTCGGCGGCGTGCGAGGACTCGGCGCCGCTCTCGGCGATGATGCCGCGGAACAGGCCGTCGTCGCCGCGCCCGCCAAAGGCCGTCGCGTGGTAGCCGACGCTGCCGCCGCCGGCGCTCTCGCCCCAGATCACCACCTTGGAGGGGTCGCCACCAAAGGCCGCGATGTTCTCCTGGACCCAGCGCAGGGCGAGCCTCTGGTCCTTGAGCCCCAGGTTGGCCAGGCCGGCGTCCACCATGGCTTGGCTGGCGAGGAAGCCCCAGCCGGAAAGGCGGTCTGCTCGAGTGTTGGCAGGTATTCGCGGTGATGGGGAGGGAGGGCAAGGGGGGCTTACAATCGAGCGAGACTGCGACGATGGGCTTGCCCATTTGAACGGACTGCTCGACGACGAAGCTCAGGTTGTAGACAGCGTTGGCACTGTAGTCCATGGTCCAGCCGCCTCCGTGGATGAAGACACCGACAGGAAGAGAGGCGTCGTCGTCGTCGTCGTGGCCGGCCGGCCTGACGACATTGAGGGTGAGGCAGTCCTCCGACAGCGTGTGTGGCCAGGCATCGCTGTTCTGCGTCGTGACTGTCAGCACGAGAAGCCGCGTCGGGCCGCGTCA
Source organism: Hansfordia pulvinata (assembly GCA_006538405.1). Lineage (NCBI taxonomy): Eukaryota > Fungi > Ascomycota > Sordariomycetes > Xylariales > Hansfordia > Hansfordia pulvinata. Next base: position 1,416,478 of record BJKQ01000007.1, on the reverse strand, counting down.
ACAGGCCCAGACACCGGCACTCACCCCGTAGCCGACGCACGAGTCGGCGTAGTCGGTCGCCTGGCGGACGTCGAAGGTCTCGTTGAGGCTCTGCGGGTTCTGGTATCGCAGCTGGCCCAGGGGCGGCTGGGCAAAGGGGATGCCGAGGAACAGGTCCTGGTTGTAGGAGGAGACGTGTCTACCCAAGTACGTGCCGTTCTTGACCATGGCCTGCGGGGCCCCCGAGGAAGCCTCGGCAAGAGCACCGACGGCGAGGCCTGCGAGCAGCCAGCGGCCGGTCCTGAGCGATCCAGGCATGGCGAGAGAGGGAGGAAGGGAGGGAGCAAGACTGGGCTTCGTCTCGACGGACGGGTGGTCGGCCCGTGTCTACGTACGAGTAGGTACGGTAGGTAAGGTAGGTACGCATCACATTGTTCACCCGGAGCTCACCTCTCCTCTATTTGTAGTTGACCCATCATCGAGATCCGTCCCGGCGTGCTGTGCCGGGCTGTCCCCGTCCGGACCGACCCGAGGGTGGACCACGCGGGGAGGAGGAGGTCATCTACGAGTAGAAGTCGTGGCGTGCTCGCTTTGCTGGTCCTTGCGAGAGGTGTGCTCGTGCGGACCGGAGGCGATGCCGGGAGATTCTCCCGCGCGGCAGGGTTGCAGTCATTGTGAACCCGCCAAGACGTGGAGGCCGTCCGGGGCAGCAATGCAACGCGGGGAGGTCCAAGTTGGAGAGCACAACAAACCCGCCGCCGGGAGGGAGGTGCCTAAAGTTGCCCAACGCGGCATGGACGGCGATGCTCTCTCTCTTTGCCGCACTGCGCTTCGCTTTGCCGGAATCTCTCTCGTCACCCCTACTGGCAGGCAGCCCGCAAGCAGTGGTTGGTTCCGGAGCGGATGACACCGGTAGGCAGTTCCATCGGCAGTGGGTGGGTTGAGGGTAGAGTGAGAGTTACCGCTGGATCATGGTACGTAAGGTACTGAGCAGCACAGCTTTGCAGTCCCAGACTCAAGGCTGTACTCAGTCGCAGGGCCTCTATGCCTCTCTGCTATGGGGTACACAAGTACTCAAGCTCAGCGATGTGAGTGCTGACACTCGCAGCTAAGCTTCCTCGAGCCACAACACTCACCTCAGCGGAGGGACAACCCTTCCAAAGCATGGATGCGATCTCGGTATACACTCATCACGGTCCGAAGGCGGTGTCCTTATCCTGATTCAGAACGGCGCAGTTCCCGACGCCGTCCTTCCGATCGCTCATACAACTGACTTCTTCCTGATTCTTCTTCATGACACTGCGTAAAGCGGTGCGCACAATGAAAAGTGGGAGGACATCAAAAATTGCCACAAAGACGACGCACGAGGCGTAATCATGTAGAGCCCACACCCCGATGTGCAATGGAGGTTTGCTCTACAGGAACCCCCGAATCTTGAGCTGGGGATGCCTTGTGAAGGTAAGTATGAAGAAGAAAGGGAAGGAATCTGTCTCTTACGCGGCGAAGAAGACGTGGTTAAGTACGTGGCGGGCGGTGTACGCGGCCCTGGGCTGATTGCCCCAGCCGCGATTCTGCCGCTTCTTTGGGTCCTGCCGCGCCGGGGCTCCCAGTGGCTGGCACCTGCCGCTTCTCGCACCCGACCTGCTTCGTACCCCTCTGTGAGTCACTCGCGTCGGCGCATTGAATGGATCGCACTGTACGTACCACTCAGTCGCGTGCTCACGCTCGTACGAGGTCGCATGGGTAGGTTTTCCGAGTGGAGCTGGTACTGCTATGATAGTCTAACCTTCTCTAGGCGGAATTATGGAGCAAACTGACTGCTGATAGCGTTGGTTTTTGGCTGATAAGAAGGGGGAATCAAGGGGATTTAGCCATACAATTCAAGCAGTATTCCCACTCAAGATGTGCCTATCCAGGTTAAAGTGCGCTAGCAAACGCTAATGCGCGACCTGACAGGGGGTCGAAAACTCCGGCCTGCAACCTCGTACATTGTACTTATTATCACTATCGTCGTACCTTCATCAACTGCGGCGTCCGGGCTACTACCTACATCAATGATGTCGTGTTGGTAGTTGACCATTACAAGGCGCGAAACGACCACCCGTCTTTGATCCAGCCACAACACGCCCTCAAAGCAAGCTTCTTCTCCTGTTTACCGGGTCACCCGTATGATATCATGGCCACAATCCAAGCTTCCGTGACGGGCCGCATCAACGAAGCAGAGTCAACATCGTCGATTAAAATGTGAGGCTTCGAAAGCTCAGCCTAAAAGGTGCAATGGTGGCTCGCGACCAGGGTCAGGTACGGGTATAACGCGTCTTGTGGATGTAGCCCTCCAGCCTCAAACCCCGAGTCCCGGTTCGGCTTCGAGAGTCCCCGAGCTTCCTCTCAACGCAACAGCCCTTTTCCTCACGCTGACCCTAACTGGCCGGCATGCATGCCCTTAGCAGCCGGTAGTGGTGTGTGTTGTCTATTCCGATTCCCATCCCGCACACCCTCCATCTAGTGGAAGGTGAAGTTGCTGGTGCTGCCGGTAAACTGGTTTCCTTGGATGACATTGTGGCCGTTGATGGAGCCGATCGTGCTCCTCGGGCCTGGCTGCTGCCAGGTATCTTGCCTCTCCTCCTCCGCCGCCGCGCCGGTCTGCCCTGCCCTGTCGCTGCGCGGGTACACCCCGAGGACGGCGCTGGCCGCCGATGCGGCCGTCGCCGCGGCATAGTCCTGCCACAGCTTGTGCTTGTGGCAGTCCGCGTAGTCGCACACGCCCTTGACGATGATGGTCGGCACCTGCTCCCACAGCCCCGCCCCCTCCATCTCCACCGCCAGCGCCCCCGTCCGCTCCGATATCCGGTCCCGGTGCTCCGACGATCGCACCAGGCTGCCCGCCGACCCGACCGTCCCGACGTAGATGGCCGGCGCGGGGCCGTCGCCGCCAGGCCGCTCCTCGGGCCGCTGCCTGTCCAGGTGCTCGTCCTCGCACCCGATAGTGCCGCAGTCGGTGGCCGTCGCCGCCTGGCAGACGGGGTCGCTGGGCTGCTCGGCGTCCCTGCAGACGCACTCGCGCTGCTCCCCGTGGTGCTTGTGCGCGTACGTCGGCCGGAACAGCTTGTCGTGCCTCGCCCCGGGGTATTCGTACTTGCCGGCCCGCCGCGTGCCGGAGAGCTTGTCCTGGATCTTCTTCAGGGTCTGCCCCGTCCGGCGCTCGAGCCTGTCCAGGCCGCGCTCCGTCGAGAAGAAGCTCAGCAGCCCCCGGATGTTCTTGTCCGGCTTCCCGAGCGCGCCCTCGACCGTGTCCGTGGTGGTTTGAAAGGTCCCCGGCAGCTGGCGGCCAAAGTCGTACTGCACGACGCGGTTGCTGATGATGACATCGCCGAGGAAGATATCCTCGCCGCCTCGCCCGTCGCCAGACGGCGTGCGGGGCACAGCTCCGCACACGCCGACGAGGAGCACGAGGCGCAGCCGGTTGTAGCTCACGCGGAAGTGAGCCGCGGCGCTGGCGGCGTCCACGTTGCCCATGTGCGGCAGCAGGGCCAGGACGACGTCATGCTTGCCGATGCGGCCGGTGGTATAGGTGTTGGCGTCCTCGCTGACCCGGCCAAAGGTGTCGCCGTCGTCGTCCCAGAACCGGTCGAAGACGTGGTTTACCGCGTCGTACTCGCGCGGCAGAGCGCAGACGATGCCGACCTCAAAGTCTTCGCGGGCCGATGGTCGCGGGGCATCCATGGTTGCCTGCCCCAGCCTGGTCTGATGTGGTGTGCGTTTCCGTGCTCACAGAGGGGCGCTTCGGTCCGGGCTCAAAGTGTCGGGTGCTCAGTTGCTAGCACAACAGGCACGCTGGGTGGCGCAAAGACTACCTGGCCCGAGGAGCACCGCCTTTATATACCCAGGGTAACAACAGAGCCTTACGATCTGTATCGTATTTATCAAGCAGGTAGGTCTGCAATGCGTGGCCTCAGCCCGTGGCTGGACTGCCACGCTGGGATTTCTGCCGTGAGGGGCTGGCCGCTGTGGCTGTGACCAAGCGCACGCATGGTCACGCAGCAGGTATGCGTGCTCTGCCGCTCCCAGCGCAGGGAAAGGCGGGGATGGGTCTCGCCGCAGCAGCGCGAATGGCAGCGCTTGACTTGCCGTGTCGGATGGAAGCAGGACCCCGCTCCTCGACAGCCTCGTTGGCTTAACATGGACAGCCCGCGGACGGACAGACACCACCAAATGAGACTTGCACATGTGGCATCTGTAGCATCTCCAAGGGCTATCCGAGGGCTGTCTTATTAACGCCGTGCTTCGTACGAGTATCGGTTCATCTACATAAAGGTAGGTGTCAATGTATCGAACCGTTGAAGGAATGAATAGCTACGCCAAGGAAAGCATAGCTATTGCTTCACACGTGTGGCATCGTGTTGATAATTCGTAATGTAGTCACTACCTTCGGTAACATCCATGTAAAAAGGTTCCGAGTATACTCCGTGCAGACCTCTGCCGACCGGCAGGGCACATAGGTAGGTAAGCTCAGCCGAACGTGATCAAAAGAATCAGTTGTCTGATCTCAGGTAGGTAGGTACAGTTCAATACTGCCCAAATGAAAAAGAGAGATCCATCCATGGAAGTGAGTTAGGAAGCTTTACATGAGAGACACCCTCTACCGAACTCGTGCAGTAAACTGTAGAGGAGCGATCAAGGCAAAGTAAGGGATGATGAATCGCTGGTGATAGTTAGAGCAATGACAGGTCACCTCAGACCGCACGAGTAGACCAGCTGCGGACCAGACGACTGGGCCTGCAGCTTCAGGCCAGATAGGGGTATCTAATTGTTGAATTACGGAGGTAGAAACGGACGCGTTCGAGACGCGTGAGCGTGAGGCAAGATTAATGGGGTGGGGGCCTCGGACCGCGTTCATTAATCTGGAGTACCCGCCCGGCCGGTCCGCACTCTATCTGTACATTGGCCTTGACCACCCAACGCCCGTAAGGAGAGCCCCGACTTTGTCACTGGCAGCACCTCCTCCTACCTTGGAAGTACCCGAGTTATCATATCATCCGTCAGCCCGCCAGCAAGACGCGCACGCGGGTCGGTCGAGGTCCGGTCAAGGTCCAGACTTTCAACCAACATTCACACCAGCATCACCACCACCACCACCACCACCACCACCACCACCACTACCACCACCTCCACCGACTGTTTGTGTTGCTCTTGAGGCCCACCCAACAATCGCTTCCGCGCGCGACAACACCAATATTCGAGAGCCCAGGCCTGCACCAACCAGTTACAATCCAACCCACCGGCTACACAATCTTTAGGCCGACTGTACCACATACCGGACCCTACCAGACCGCCTGAGTACCTGCAGGTACATCCATCACTTCTGGCACTGAGGTCGTCCCTTCTTCGCTCGGCAGTCTCTCGCTCCTGCCACCCGGACTGTGTCCTCCCCCGAATCTAGGTCGTCTCACAGTTCCTTGACCCGGGAAGGAGCCACTCAACACCCTCTCATCGGTTGTCTGCGCGCTGCCAGTTTGGTCCTTTCTTGGCTCTTCAACCTCGCAATCAACCAGCGCTCCCGATATTCGCGTCTGCTTCGCCGGGCCAAGCCAGCCAGCCCGGCCTGGCTCAAATGCCACTCGTCTCTCTCTCCCCAAACGTCCAACAGTCTGACGCCGCCTCGAGGAAACGCACGCATGACGACTTTTCCTGCGAATCCGACGCCACTAGACACCACAATCTCAAGCCGTCTGACAACATGTCCGGCCCTGACCTTGACTGCCCTTCTCGTGAGCTTCTCCCAACCCTCTCGCGATGTCACTTTCTCTAATCCCAGCCCATATCCAGAGCCCCCGTGGTGCCCAGTGTCACTAGGAATGACACTCCAGCCAGTAGCCCCTGACCGACCTTGGCTCAAACACAACCATTAGTCATTCCTCGTCTCCCAACCCGACACCGTCTAAGCCCTCGCTTGTTCAATCCCGGCTACCGATCATTCCAATGGCCAAAATGCCCCCGCCAGACGACACTCAAGAGCCCCCGCCGTCCACCAACCCCAACACCTCCCCTGCTCCGGCCACCCTTACTCAGCCCTCCTCGACCAAGCCCGCGAAAAGGAAGACTCCTTCTGAAGCCGACAAAGCTCGTGCAGAGAAGAAACAGAAGCAGGACGAAAAAGAGGCTGAGAAGGCTGCCAAGGCTGCCGAGAAGGCTCAGAAAGAGGCTGAGAAAGAGGCTGCAAAAGCTGCCAAGGCCGAGGCCAAGGCTAAACTCGAAGCCGAGAAGGAAGCCGCCAGAGAGGCTAAGCAAAAGGTCGATGCTGAGAAAGAGGCTGCGAAGAAAGCCAAAGCCGCCGAGAAGGCCAAGATCGAAGCCGAAAAGGAGGCGAAGCGCCTCAAGAAGGAATTGGAGGAGCAGGCTGCCAGCAATAAGAGAGCAAAGCAGCAAAACATGCTGGCTGCTTTTGTGAAACGGGCGCCAGCTACCCCAGTGAAGATGGTTGATGCCAAACCCCTCGGCTCTCCTGCGTATGAGTCCAGCCCCGCTCCCGCAGAGGAGCCAGAGTCCAACGACACGGCATACCACCGCCAGTTCAAGCCCTTCTTCCTCAAACAAGACATGACATTGGCGCCTCCGCCCTTCGAGATGGATGAGAAAGCGAAGGAGGCCAAGTCTAACATTCTCGACGAGTATCTCAACAAGACGCGCGAATTCACCCCAAAGCCGTTCGACCCGGTCGAGATTTTCCAGCTTTCGGGCCTCCCCGTCAAACGAGGCATTGTGCCTGTGTCAGTCAAGAAAATCATGTCGGAAATTCAGGAATACACCCAGTCTTCAAACCTGACTAAGTCGCAATCTGTTATCGTTGCAGACGCCCAGAGACGACTCAACTGTATACCCTACAAGTTTCTGAGGTTTTACGAAGATGTGCGCCCTCCCTACGCCGGTACAATGACCTCATTGATGCAGAACAAAACTCTCCGGGAGCTCTCACGTCGACCCACGGGCAAGAAGCTGCAGCAACTGAACTACGACTACGACTCCGAAGCTGAATGGGTTGAGGAGGAGGGTGATGATGCCAACGACAGTGGAGACGATGAAGAGGACCTGGACGGCGACGAGGAAATGGATGACTTCCTGGATGACTCAGAGGATGCCGTTGCTGGCAACCGTTTGGCTTTCCTCGGGGAACAGAAACCAGAGAGCACTGGGATATGCTTCGAGAACGACAAACGGCAGGGCCCGTGTGAACAGCTGCATGATTACCGCATGGAAATCATACTTGGTACGTTGCGACACAATGACGAGGAGGCAGATTTGACCTGAACTAACGTGTTGCAGAGAGCCTAGAGCACGACGCGCAAATAGACCCCTTTTCGACAGAGTACTGGGAGCCCAAAGTCGCCGCGCCGCCCAGCAAGTCCGTCGCGAGCACCACATGCGCCACATCGATGCCTCCTCCAGCCACGCCTGGCAATGCGTTCTCCAAGCTCGGAGCGGGTGGCCCAGCAGAAACGTCCGCAGTCGACCCCAAGGATCTTGTGCCGACCGATGTCATGGAAGAGTTCAAAACGGTACTGGTCAGCGAGGAATATCGCGAGCACACCAAGCCGACTGTCGTCGACCTGTTGTCCAAGAAATTCCCGTCGTGCACGAAACGTCAAATTCGGACCACGGTGGACCGTGTTGCACAGCGAATACCAATGCCTGGAGGGAAGAAGACGGACAAATACTGGACTCTGGTGCCGGCGTCCTAGGTGGTCGGCCAGAGATCGGACCAGCTGCCACGCACTGGAGTGGCCGGGACAATCCGACAATACTTTCTGTGAATTCGCATCACGCATCATGCGCACGATACCACGAGGAGCAGGCGTTTATTTGTGTTTTTTGGCGTTTTGACCTGGCATGTCCTAGGGCCCTTTGAGGCAGAGTATTATGATGGAAAAATATTTGCCTGCATCTGCTAGATTTATTTGTCAGCTTGATTCTCCCACAGGAATGGGGTCCATGGCCGAGACTCGGAGGGTGGTGAGGTCTGGCATCTGTATATATTACGGCCAGAAAGGCTTGTTCAAGACCACTCGGGCCGGACAGGGCACTTGAGCCTGCTTGAGAAAAGATAAAAGATCGCCCCGCTGCTAGAATAGCTCGTATGGCAGTTGCAATGTCTAATGAATGATGATTGCTATCCGTCGACACATTTCCTATCTTGGACGTCCTCGCACAGTTACCATTTCTGTGTCTGGGATGGGGGGGGGGGGGGGGGAGGGGGGTCGTGAGCACCGCGGCCACTGCCGAAATTGAGGCAGCTGACCAGAGGTGGTCAGGGAAGGGGCCAGTGCACGATACATGAGGTTGCGCCAAAACAGTCTCAGCACTCGGCATAGAATCATCACATCGAGTTTGAAAATGAGCAGGTCATCGCTGCAGACTTCTCTGGATTCTCCTATACTTCCTGGAGCCCCCTCGAACTTCAGAGGTGACGGTGACCCTGGGGACCACCAAACCCAGCGTCGTGTCAGCTGGTCCGCGATGAAGCGCTGGAACCTATCAAAGGCGCTACCACGAGAGTTGGAGCACAATGCACCTCCGCTATACCGCTGCGCCCTCATGCCCTCGTGCCCTGCTTTTGCCCTTCCCTCATGCCCGAGTCCGTCCCGTCCGTCGTCGTTCCCATGCATTTCCCTATTCCCTTGAAATCATTATCACTCCCCTACGCTGGCCCGTCATCTTCGTTGCAATAGTAAAATCAGGTGGTGTTACAGGATTATGCTCTTGATACATAGACAAAGAAAGGGGGGCTCGTGGCTCGATTCAGGTCATATCAACTGCCGGAGCAAGCGCCTTCTCCCGAAGAAAGCAAGCAGCAAAAGAGCCCAGGAAACCTCACAAGCCCGAAGCGACGGGCAGACGCGCATGGGAAACGCCGGGTGGCATAGCGGCCTTTATGTATCAGAAGCGCGCAAGCTCTGGCACGGCATGAGAAGCACCATAATTGGTGGTCATGTCGACGGCAGCCCCACAGCAGAGTCTGCAGAGCCCGAGGGGTCGTCTTCGAAGAAGTAGGCAGCCTATGCCCGCTGCTCCTCTGGCTGTTGAGGTTGTCTGGTGTTCTTGTTGTGATGGGGAGTGCGCTTGTTGGCGTGGTTCTCATTGTTGTGGTGGTGGCTGTGAGCCGCCTTGGCTCGGCTTTCGTTATGACTCTTATAGACGAAATTCAACTGCGAGGGGTAGCTCAGGGAGCGTCGCAAACAGTCACTACATTGATTGTCAGCAAGGTGGAATCATGGCGGCAGAAACAGCGGAACCAGCAACCCGACTTACCGAATCTTGTTGTTTCGCTGGCCGTCATGGCGAGTCCAGATACTCAGAGTGTCCTCGGAATTGCGCACACTAAGCACAACTCCGCAGACCTCATCGTTCTCGTCGCCAAACTGGTCCCGACACAGGCCAGCAGAACATCCTCCCATAGACGGTCGGCAACGCCCTTCTTCACATGCAGAATCCACTTGCCGCCAAGTTTGTTTTCCTCGTCCTCCCATATCGGGCGGATGCCCTTCTTGAACAGATGGTAGTCTGATTTCTCGGGCAGGGCAGACGGGCGCTTCAAATGGCGGTACACGGCCCAGAACTCCTCGACGGCCGAAATCTGAGCGATAGCGTGAACGCTCTTCTCGTACTCGACGTAGCCGTTGGCCTTGCTGATCGGGGGACGGAACCAGAATACCCAGCTATCGTTGAGGAAGTGTTTCGTAAATGGGGCGCCGACCTCGGAGATTGGGCCCATGGAAGGTTTTCCGATGGCACCGGCTCGGAGGGCATCCTTAGAGTTCTTCTCGGACGAAGGGGGTTTGATGCCGGCAAAGGAGCCCTCGAAAGGATTTCCGGTCGACTTTGGAGTCTTGCCTGTGCCAGCGAATCCGAAGGCGCCAGAGCCAAGGCCGAACTGGGCGGCGGCGGGACCAGCACCCGGGGAGGTGATACTCGGGGCGTTGGCGGCGAATGGGTTGGCGCCGCGGGGCTGGGCAGGACCAGTGCCGGAGCCGGTCCGTCTGGAAAGGGAGGCGTATTCTCTGGGGTCGTTTGTTGGGGCTCCTGCAGTGGCAAGAGAGAGGTTGCTGGTGCTGACAGATGTTAGTGCCGAGAGTTCGTTATGGTAAATGGCCAGGCCGACCAGATCGCAGGACCGACTCACTTGTTACGGCGGCTCCATATCGAATCCTTGTTTTCCATGGTGTCGAGAACGCGAATTGGCACAGATGGGACTCCTGTACCAGACCGTGAAGGCGGGGCCGACAACCAGAACCAGCGGGCGGATCAAGGAGACGACTCGAGTAGGCGTGGCGGTGGAAGCAAGGCGGCTGGGTATGCGCGCGGGCGGCAGGACACAAGACAGGCGCTATCCCAGAGCAGTCGGAGGCGGTGCGGCAGGCAGATCAAGCCGCAGGGTGAGCAGGTATTGGGTAGGATACTATTAAGAATTAAATTCGTGCCGTGCAGTCATGCAGGTGCAGTGCCGTGAAGCGAGAAGTGTGCTGTGCGCTGTACGGCGGGGGTCCAGGTCAGTGGCACGGATGGAGGGTGCAGACTGATCGAGAACGCGGGCAGAGAGTCGGATCGGGTATAAAACGAGGCTTGACGTGTTGGTGGTTGGAGCAGTGGCCGCGTGCAAATTTCGGGGTCAAGGTGTGCAAGGCCGGCGGCGGGGAGGCAGATGGCGGTGGTGGTGGGAGCAGGCGAGCAGATGGGCGGTTCAGTGGATGCAGGGGACGGCAGGGCGTGAGTTGAAGGTGGTATGCGGTGGTGATCGGGTTGGTGGTGCAGGTGATCGGACTGGTGGCGATGCGGGTGGTGGTGATGATGATCTGATGGTGATGGTCTGTGGCAGCAGCAGCAGCAGCAGCAGGCGCAGGCAGTGAAGGTGGCAGTGTGGTGGTGTGGTGGTTTGGTGGTGGTGGTGGCGGCGGGAATGCTGCTGTGGTGGTGAAAAGATTCCAACCTTAAAACCCTCCGCCACCATCCGCTACATCTGTCTACATTATCCGCTGGGGGGTCTAGGTACCTTGCCTTACCTGTCATACCTCGCGCGCCCGAGAATGGCAGGCCCGCCCCGAGCTAGGAGACCCTCGGATTAGTAGCGTCTCGTACCGTCTCGTGCAGTACCCGGCACGGCACGCTGACTTCATCAGGCGCCGGTCCGGCAGCTGAGCAAGGTAAAACACGGTGTCGGTACTCTTACCGAGCAGGTGGAGATACCCGATGCGTGGCGCACGACCTTTTCGACCGCACCGGATGCCACCCTTGGCTGACTTGGCGGGAAGCTGGCGCAGAACATTCAAGTGAGGTAGGTATCCCCAAGTACCGCACAAGTGCAGACGAGCCCACACGCGAGCAGCCCGTCGCCCGAACCCCTCGGAATACCCCCCAAAACCCATTGAGGACACCGGAATTGATGCCTATGGACGGCTCCGTGGAACCTGATTGTGCCTCGTACGTACCTAATTCAGTCCCACGACTTCGAGTACATCGGCTTAGGTAATGAGGCGCGGAGAAATCAAATGTGCATTCGCATAACAGGCGTTGAGATTCAGGCGTGGTCTTAATGACACGGTGTGACGAGTTTTTTTTCTACCTTTTCTTTTCCTCCACGAAGCATTCCCTCGTCTCGAATCCCACTCTTCGGTCTCGATCCCTGCCCCCCACAATGTCACTGCGAATCTCGCTCCTGAAATCTATGCCCGAGGCCAGTAGCAATACGAGTGCTCGTCATGAGTACAGTAAACGAGAGAGAGGTATGCAGGAGTTTTTACACGACGGTTCTCAGATTAGATACTCGTACCTTGAATATCTTTACGTCTTGGTAGGCCAGCCTCCAGCTGTGACAAATTTCAACCATTTTTTGGACATTGAAATACTCCATTGTCGTGTGTAGAGGAGCTCAAGGTACCTAGCCAAGACCATTGAGGCCCGTCGCGACATTCGATGAGTCCAGCATTTGGGCGTCACCGAGGCATCTATTCCTCCAAATATCGCATTCGGAGGGATTTGCGCGTTGTACAATGCCTATCTTCTGACTTTATTTTCTTCTTGCTAGTCTGCCGCTTCTCAGCAGTTGTGTAAGTTTCCTCTTTCTCGAGTGGCACGTCGTTGAAATTCAACAGAAGCGACTGATCCACTCCATCTCGGTACCGTCTTGTCGCTCTATCTACAGAGAAAGTCAGTGCAGGTACACATATGTTTGACACAAGAGGGCGAAAACGCCAGGAAGCCACATGTACCGAGTGACTGAGTGCGATGCTACCCCCTCCACGACCGCATCACAACTCGAAGACCCACGTTAATGAGGGAGAGAATGAAAATTGAACAGAGCATCGTGCTGCACCCGTAAGGTCCCCACTGTCAACCGACTTCTGTGGTGCAGGTGGTGCATCAGCCATCCAGCACTGACAAGAAGTGCCATGTATCCTTGTACCTCCGAACGACCTGCCACGCCTGCCACCTACATACTCGTACCGCTATCCGTACCTACCTACCTAATGTAGGAAATGAATTTGTGGAACTAACTCCAGCCATGCTGGTTCAGCCTCATGCATTTATGGCGCAGAACTCAATCACCCGGTAATTGCATATCCGTCGCGGCTCCTGATAAGAAAAAAAATCCGCGATGCGCGACTGATTTCCCTCTTCTCTTCTTCTGCAAGGCACCTAAACGACTCTTACTCAAACCATCGCCCACACCAGCGCCGTTCTCGGCACCTCTCTACTGGCTGGCGATTCCGATGCGGTGCCGAGATGAAATTTTCGACCCGTTGTTCAAAACCATCATCACGAGGGCCCTTAACTGCGCGCTTCCCATGATGCGTTGATGACCTAAAGCAAGGGACATTCTCTCCAACTCACCACGCCCCCATGACTTGCTCCAGAGCCCGGACCCCGGCTGTGGCCTGCTGCCTGGCGACGACGGGCGGCTCCCGTAGCTCATCCACGCCGCCCGCCAACCCACACCAGCGGCCCTGCGCGCAACACAGGGGTCCGTGGCCAGCCACACAGGTAAGCTCGGATTCCGTCTCGTCCCACCTCGACACGACTTTCTCGCGGCACATCTACGGCATCGACGGAACCCAGATCCCGCTATGATGACTTTCTCATCTGGTAAACTGAGAGCTCAGCCCACCAAGCCACACGTCGAGTCTAGGCCGGCTGCGCCCTAGTTGCTGGTCCGGGAATCACGCGTTGGCGTGGTTGAGCATGCAGCACACGGCATCCACTGAGCAACTTCCCTGGGCAAGCACTATTTCGTTTCGCGATATTCCCTTCCGGGCCGACTGACCCGTGAAGACAGCTGGATAGTGCTCCAAAACGGCAGGTCCCGACGATTACAGTCCCGTAAGGTAAGCTCATTTCTCTTTCACAAGCGTCCGGCGCTTTCGTATTCTACCCGCCCTATCAACCAAATCTTGTCGTGATGAGTATTTTAGCTCTAGACCTGAACGACCCCGTCAATGACGAGGGCCAAATGAAGTCATCATACCATACCCTCTGAACTTGAAAACTTTCCCTACCTTGCCATCGTTGCCACGACTCGGCCTCACCGAGGTTCTGTCTTGGAGAGCAAAGAAGGCTGACCATCGTCTCAGTATCAGTATAATAATACTCAGTTCATCTGTTCGGATGATGTGGCCCGATGCGACAGAAGGCAAAAGTCTATGCCAAGCGTATTTTCATCAGACCCGTCTTTAAGAATAAAAGTACATAATAAATGCAAATTGCACATCAAACAATCACATTGGGCCAGCCAGTCTCTTGTCGATTTCGCCTTGACTGTTCTTCACTGCACTTAATGAGGCGAACATCTATACCTCAAGAGCTGTTATCAAATACCATAGATAATAAGACTTGCTCCGCGTGAGACGTTTGCAAGCAACTTGGAGACGATATTGTTAATTATAGAGCCTGCATTCTTGGTCGAACGGCGGGACAACCACGCCGTGTACGGAGTCACAAGCATTTGCCTGTCGCAGCCTGTCTTGCAATGGCGAAAACATGAGAATGCCAGCTGTTCTTATACCTGACTTCAATAGGCTGCGTAGTCAAGACAGAATATCCTTACGCTGGCGACCGTAACGAGCAGGCACTGAGCTTTGTCGGGACTCGGGAGGAGCAAATATCTGGAGTCGCCCCTTTGATGGCCACTTTCGCGTCTTCGTGGAAAAGCGAGCTATTCCGGGGAAGTGGGCATGGCCCCTCCATCCCAAACATGTCCATACAGCTTTCCCTCTTTCATTTTTATCCTTTGAGTTGCTGTCCCAAGTTTAGATACTCTGTCATGCTTTGCTGTCCAGTTCCCGAGTCTTCTGGCCCGTTTACGATAGTGATCAGGAGATAGTCTGAGGTTACAAGAATTGGAAGCTCATGACCACAGTCGCGCGTTCTCATCTGACATCAATGTGTCATGGGACTTTCTGCATGGCCGGTTCGAAACAACAGCATTTCGCTAATCACCTGACTTCGTGTTGACGCATACGGGTGATGTGGTAGGGGCCCCTACCGAATTAATTCGAGAGGAGAGAGAAAATGATAGTGCCTGGCAATACTGGACGCGGGACTGAAAGTCCAGATTCGATGTGCAGCGTGAACAGTTCGGTTGCTCCACCGCCGGTCACATATTGTTCGTCGTGCCATTCTGATCCTCAGCACGCACCGCTGATCTCGCCTATGTGGAGCGAGGGGAGCAGCCAGGCGAGAAGCATTTGAGTTTACCTACGAAGCCCGTGATGTCGTTTTGAAGAGTCGTCCTATAACACAGTGTGCTGATCAGCTACTCGATGATCATATTGACTAGCATAGAGAGCATGGAAATCGGCAGAAATCCTACAGCCACGACGACTGCCTCGTTGTGCGAGGGCTTGTACCAACCTTCGCGAGGGGTAACCATCGTTAGGTGCCCGGAACTGGGAGGAATCATCGAGTGCAGACCACACCGCGTAGAGTCCTGCAGTGAAGCAAAAGCGTTGAGACCGACCCATGGCCGCGATGACCAAGGCGAACACCAGTAAGGTTTTTCTGCACCCATTGCTCTTCAGGGTATAGCTACGTAACGAAGGCGGAGAAGGCCTGCTTCGTCTGCCTATAGTCCACCGCACATAACTTCGGCGAGCGGTTCTTGTCTAGATCTGCATAAACCGTGAACAGGACGGAGGCAGTAGCCCAGGGAGTCGACTTGAGCGTGTCAGCTGTCGTGACATTCTTAGCGAGATTCAAGAAGGCCAAAGCGTAGCGTTTGACTGGGTTGAAAGGAGACGGGAGATCCCCGCCGTCTTTCTTTTTCATTTGGGCTCATACACGCGTACAAACGTTACAGTCAAGACCTGCGTTGCCAGCCCTGACGTCTTCCTTCCCAGCCCCAGACCGGCAGGGCGGGCACATCGGCAAGACGAGTATGGCAACCTCCTGTGGTGGGCACTTCATCGAGACCTAAACCCCATCGGAAAAGTACAGAGCACCAAACTTCCCCGTCGTATTCCCCATTGCTTCAATAGGTCCCGCCGTGCTAATCAGGGGTACCAAGATAAAACCGTTCAAATCATAAGCCGAGATAAGACAAATCATGACAAGTCGTGACAAAACCCCTACCCCAGCTTCTCCCTAGAATCTTCAGCCAGGTGCGCGTGGCAAGTCCTATCATAGTCGCAGATGGCCTCCGCATTCCTAGTTTCCGAATGGCGAAGTGCTCCCGCCGAACACTACTCAATGTAGAGCTGATATTGGCTTGTAGCAAGGAGTGGCTTCGCTGTCGAAGAGCCAGGCGGATTTACTGGTCCTTGCCAATAGAGTCGGCCTTGGCACGAAGGTTGGCAGCAGTCGAGCCAGACTCGGAGAAGTAGCGGCTGAGGGCGGGCTGCAGGAACGAGCGGAAGACAAGCTGGGCGCCGCTGTGGGTGGGTCAGCATCAGCATCAAGGATCTCGATTGCAAACGAGTTCCTCAGGGAGGACGGGGTAACTTACTTGAACATAGGCAGTGCCAGCCACAGCAGGAAGACGAACTTGAAGGTGTAGTAGAAAGGGAACCAGTAGACAACACTGAGGAGGCTCTCGAGGACGCTGCAATTGGTCAGCAGGAGCGTCGACGCCGGCTGAGAGCCCAGATGGGCATTTCGCTAGACTTACGTGAAAAGAGAGAAGACAACCCAGTACTAAGCAAGAAAGATCGGTCAGATAAGGCGCGGTTCATGAGGGGAACAGCGTTGCTGGGCGGCGACTTACAGTCAACCACTGGGTGTCGTCAGACTTGGTGGTGCTGAAAAGAGCGGCCATGGAGTAGTAGCCGGGGATGACGAATCCAGCGAGGTTGGTCAGGAGCTGGCCCCCGAGGTTGAAGACGATGAAGAAGAAGTAGAGAGCGCCGAGGCCAATGACGCCGTAGACCTTGGGAACCGAGGTCTGCTTCTCGAGGTTGACGAGGGCCGGGTACTTGCCCAGCTGCGGAAGAGGATGCCAGGTTAGCTCTCAGGAATCGCGCGGCTCATCTCGCCGGGGTCTGGAGACAGTCTGAAGATGACTGGGCGGTACAGATCGCGCGAAAGCAGCGCAAAGGCTGGGCGCAAAGACGGGCAAGTCAACCGGAACACCCGGAGGCGCAGATGACGTCGGGAACTGAGGGGAGGGGAAATCGTACCTCGCGGTCGAGCTGGGTGACGTATTGCTGAACGCGGTCCTGGGCAGACATGGTGGTTGATGGGTTGCGGATGCTGGAGTAGATGGATGAGGCAGATTTGCAGTGCGATGTCGCGATGCTGTAGAGGAGTGTCTGGTCAGAACAAGTCAGAGTCTGATGAGGCGGGAGGGCAAGTGGTGGTTCTCGTAGCTGGAGCAGGCGCAGCACAAACGGAGAGCTAGGGTAGGGTAGTAGGAGAGCTAACGGCACTGATAGCTGGCAATCCTCTTTACGAGCGGGATTACTCGTGTGCGAGCGCTCTTGGTGGGTGGCATTGACGGCAGAAGCCACCTATGCGGAACCTTGGGCCCACCCGTCTTCGCTAAGTACCTAGCCCTTCCCGGTCGTGCCTTCTGCGCCGGCTGGCTGGCAGCAAGTAGCTCAGGCTGGGCGCAACAGTATGGGTACGCCGAGTGCTCGCACGCAGCTTGGCCCGCGGAGGTATGTATACGCGCGCTGGGACGGCCGATGACCTTGGACCTGGTGTGGAGAATGCAGGGTGCAAGGAGAGGCTGGAACAGCAGCTGGACGGGCAGCAAACCAGGGGGTCTTACCTGCTGTCTTGACCGTGAGATGATGACAATGGATGCGAATGGAGATGAGGGTCTGCGACAAGCTGCACGGCGGAGGGCAGAGGGAGGATATGTGGAGGAGAGGAGGAAGAGAAAAAGAGAACGGGGGAAAGCAAGAGGTGGACAAGACGAGCCGAGCGATCGAAGATGACGATGGTGGCCAAGCTCGAAATGGAAGTGGCGACCGACCGCCAGTGGGAGGAAACCGGTTTGCTTGCCGGTAAGGTAGATGACGGTTACGGCTACGGGGATATCAGCCTACTGCGCCGCCAACGCCGCACCCAGCAGCGCACCAAGAACAGGCTGCTACGTGTACCACAACCCACGCGCGACCTGGTCTCCCTTGAGCAGCAAGGTGATGCTCTCCATGTGAAAGCTGCTTCTATTTGTAAATGTGTAGGTACATGTATGCTACATAAGGTAGGTGCACCTAAAGTTTTCGTGGTCGCCGACCGACTCGCAGTGAAAACCACATCTTCCGGGTAAGGTAATCTACGGTAGGTGTACCTAAGGTATCTTGGGCTACCTGATAATAACCTGCACCTGCCGCGGACTTGAAGATACGACTGGAGTACTCCAGGTGTCGTACACGTATTGGATGTCGACTAGCTGGAGCATCTACATTGAACAAATGCCGGCACCACTGAAGACGACGGCAGGTACTTCCATGGATATGAGGGCAGCAGCACATGATGGCTCAATTCGAGCAACTGGTCGTGTGCGTCCAGCTACAAGAGGAATCGACCCACCGCACTGCAGACGACAGGACCTCACCTGTACCGTCACTGGTCTTATATTATTATCATTGTTATCACACTGAGTACGAGTACTGTACTCCTCGCGCGTTCGTTGGTCCGTTGGATCCAGCTCCGTGTTCGACACGGCCGTTCGTTCGTAACTGGTGCATGCAGCAAACCAGGGCGACCCGGGCGACCAGGGCTACCAGGGCTACTTCGGCTGGCGTGTAGCGAACGCCCACGACTGGCGACAGCGCGGTCATCTGGGTGCGAACACCGGCCCGCTAGGGTGTGTGGCTGCTAACTCAAACCATTCGCCTCGCAGGTCGGTCCGCCGCCGGCATGCAGCCTAATTCGGAATCACTCGCGCCTCAGAGTCCGCTTTGCGCTCGAGACCGGCGTCGCCAGCAGGCACGGGCGAAACCTGCGACAGCACGTCGGGCGGCAGCCATGGCTACCGACACCATTTGGAGCGGCCAGAGGCTGTCTGCCACTGCGCCGAGCGTCCTCACCTCCGCCCTTATCCGGCAGCCTGCTCGTCGCAACTCAGGATGCGGGACCCTGACCCTTGCAGCACATCCCAGCAACGCCCAATGACCTCACTCGCCCGGCGTTTCAGCATCTCGACTTTGGGGTGTGAGAGCTTCCCGCCTGGTCACCTCCATGCGGAGACACTGGTGCCCTGTGCCCGTCCCTCAGTCCATCTCAGTCGGGCTCAGTGCCGGGCACGTCACGCCCGTCCAAGCGGGCCCGAGTGTCGCTGCTGTGCACTGACTCGTGGTGGGCGCCGGCGTTGGTGTCACCATCACGGACTAGACTCGCCGTCTTGGTAGGGAGTGAACCTGGGTGTGCGGCCACCCCAATCGGTGTCGAATTACTTGTGTGCGCTGAATAAACCAGGAACCTCCGATGGTCAAGTCTCGTACGGGTACCTTAGGTATTCGGCAATACTCGTCACCTAGAGGACCAGACCAGCTGCTCCTGAGATGTCTCCTTTTGAGTTCCCAACACCTATAAGGCATTCCAGTCTCGTGGTTTACATCCACGCATACACTCGTCCGATCTAGAATACTTTTACAACCAAGACAACAATTTGCAAACCCACTATAGTTTTCGCCGTATGCTCGTACGAATTAACTATCGTATAATCGCACCGTGCAGATGGACGGGGGACCTCAGGCACTACATGTAATCTCCCCCTCTGCACTGTCTATCGTATGCCACGATTAGCGCCCACCGCCTTTTGTTGTTACTTTCATTATTATGATTCTTGTTGTTGACGTCGTCCCCGTCTTTTATCAGTGAGGGATTCTCGCCACACGGCCAGATGGCTGTTGGAACGGGCCAGCAGCATTTGAAGTCTGCCGAGCAGGGGCTTCTACAGAGTACGCGTACGAGTACGCGAGTGGGGGGGCGGCAGCTCCAGCCTCATCGCTTCGAGATCTACCCATCGTAGGTAAGTGCTGCCATCTGAGCCGAGCCGTAGAAGGTATTTGCGAATTGTTTTCATCTCCCGCTCTGCTGGGCTTCTTGAGCCGCATTCTTGGGCTGTGTGGGCGGCTTGCCCTGGCGCGCAATGCACTCTGGCGTTATCATGTTTCTTATACATGTACCCAAGGAGGTACTTATTCTAGCTGGCTGCGCTCGTACCACAACGCGGTATACTCGGAGTCTGCCGCGCGCACCTGCGTGGAGCTGAGCCTCATCTCGCCTGAGATCATGTGCTCCATCGCAACCAGCCATAGATGGCGAAGTTGGCTGTGGGCCTTTCCCATACAGCACGCACACACCCACATACGAGTACTCGCACGAGTACACTGCACAGAGTAGTGGATAGACAGGGAAACGCTAGTCCTTACAAAACGTACGAGTAATCACAATGCGAGACTGGTGAAATGGAGAAGTCGGTGATGCGGAGGACCGCACGCACTGCCAGAAAATAGCAGCCTGCTCTCCAACACCTAGACTTGACTCGCACATTGAGGACGACGACATGCTGTAAGCAGAAGCAGAGGCACAAGCACAAGCAAAAGCAGAAGCACAAGCAGTAGCAGGAGCAGGAGCAGGAGCATGAGCAACGCCCATGGCCCATGGCCCATCGCCCATCGCACAGTACCTAGCCTCTCGACTTTCGTTCGCAATCCGTCTGTGAGCCTCATCAATTGGTGCGCCCTTGTGGGTCCGAACGAGCAGTCGTAGCTCGTAGGAGTAGTCCCATTTTGGAGTGCAAGTAAACAATGGATCGGTCGGCGCCAGTGGCAGCAGAGCACCCGAGGGCTCTCTTCGGGTCGCACCTGCTGGACGCTGGACTCCATCCACCTCTTACCCCACCTGGACCAGCCACAAAACAAACATTGACGCAGGCCGACCACCCCGGAATGAGTACCGCCGCGGGTGGCTGAGGTGCTCCGGTACCTGCCCCCGCGCCCGCCCTAGTATACCCACGCGAGGTAGCCCGACGCGTACCCGGCCCCGTATTTACTTACTCGCATGTCGCCTGCGCTGCTGCCCCGACTTGTGGTATGAATGGGCACTCGTCCCCGGGCCGACCGACGCTTTCATGTTTTCGTCAACTTTGGCTTTCCTCACCCATCCCTCACTCACCACCCACTCCCGCCCTTCGCCTGCCTCTCCCCCCCCGACCCGAGCAGACGACGAAGCCAGCCTTCGCAAGGGCCTCAGCTCGTTCTCCTCGTGCATCTTGACCCACCGCGCGGCCTACCTGCAGCCTCATCCACTCCTCAATCATTGCCATTGCCGTCGCCAGTTGTTATTCTGCATCTGCTATCCTCAGAGCACGTCCGCCCGGCCCGCCCTGTCGTGTCGTGCGCGTCGTGTCGGCCTCACCTTGCGAGTGGCGTCTCCCCGTCCGTGCTGAGCGCTCTTCTCGTGCCGCTCTGAGCTGTGCTGCGACCTGAAACGAGCCTCATCCGGGCTCAGAGCCGTGTTTATTTGGTCGCTCTCAGCTAATCACAGCCCGCGCTTGACCTGCATCGCCATGGACATAGACCAAGGTGCGCTTCACCGTCCCCATCCCCACCGTCTAATCTCCCCAATTCCCGTCCATATACCCGGCCTGTCCTATCATCCCAACCTTGCCTCGACTCGTTCTCCTCCCCGCTGCCTGCCGACCGCATCTCCGTGTCTCCATATCCCACTCTGTCGCGGCACCCAGCCAACTTGCTAATGCTCATCCTCGTCTTCCCCGCCGTGTAGATCCGCGCCCAACTGCTGAACCTGCCGTCATGGCTCACCATAACGCCGGCGCCGGCGCCCATGCCCGCAAGAGGACGCAGTCCCGCGCCTCTACTGCCTCGATCCACAGCGCGTCCAATCAGTCGGCGCCCTCTCTGGACCAGAGCTTCGTCGCCAATCCTCACCCCCTCTCTCACTCGCATCAACACCAGCATTCACACCAGCATCAACAACAACAGCAGCAACAGCAGCAACATCCCCACGCTCAGAGCCTATCACACCCTCATCCTCACCATCATCAACAACAACAACATCACCATAATCCGTTCCCCGATCAATGGTCTGCGGCCAACCACGCCCAGGTCAGAGAGCTTGCCTCGTCACAGCAGATCCCTGCCGACCAGATGATGCTGCGGCCTGCGTCGCAGCTTCAAGGCGCGCATGGGTCGTTTTCCATGGACTCGAGCATGCACTCGTCCGTTGGCCCTGCCTTGTCCTACAGCCAGCACCACTCACTACCTCCTCACATGGCCGCAGAATCCTTTGCGGCTAGCGCTAGCCCGAGCTTCACAGACCACGACAGCCAGATGCTGGAGCGTGACGACGAGGAGGGTGATTCCTTCGCGAGCCTGCCGACCAACGCAAAGCCTTCCAGTCGCACCAGTGCCAATAACGAGCTTGAAATGCGCCAATTATACCAAAGCAACCGCCACCGAAAACTGGATGAGATTGCCGAGGAATTGCACGGTAATGAGAGAGGGCCAAACTCGGAGCGCGCCCGTCAGATTTTCGCCATGCTCTGGTAAGTGGCAAACCTGCCCTGCCTGGGTTGATGCTTGTCTCAAGCCATTGGTGCTGATCTAACATGTATCCAGGATCAACCAAGTCTGCTCTAAGGGAAAGGGCTCTGTTCCCCGCGGTCGCGTGTATGCCAATTACGCTTCGCGCTGCGCAACGGAGAGAATAACGGTATTGAATCCTGCCAGCTTCGGAAAGCTGGTCAGAGTACTCTTCCCCGGCCTGAAGACGCGGCGACTGGGTGTTCGCGGCGAGTCAAAGTACCATTATGTCAATTTTGCTCTCATGGACGACCAGCCCGAACTCAAGGAGCCGGCCATCCAACCGGCCATCCCCTTCCCTGAACCGGCGTCCTTCACCCAATCACACAGGTAGGTGGTCAAGCCCCCTCGACTTCCTCTGCCGGAACGAGCTAACAGCCATCCAGCGCCTCTCAATCTCAGTCTCCCGTCCTGAATGGTGACAAGCCTCCCTTGCCTTCGCCAGACGCGCCTCGGCCAGTCGAATCTGCCGCACCTAGACAACCCCCGAGCTCTGTAGGGCCGGCGGCGAAATCCCACAGTTTATATAACCAACCTGATGTGTCAGGCCTCGATCAGCTGTACTCGACCACTACCAAGACCACGCTACGACTATCCTTCACCCCTGATCCGGAAGAGGGCCACTTGCAGTCTGAAGCCGTCAAGTTACCTGCAATCGAGCCCTTCATGCCCAACGGAACTGACGTCGACGCCGCCAAATCCTTGACCGCCCTGTATCGATCCCACTGCACTTCTCTCATCGAGTGTATCCGCTACTGCAAGGAAAAGAACTTCTTCCATCTGTACAGCTCCTTTCAGGGTACTCTTACTATGCCGGTCCAGAAGCTCTTCTCCAACCCTGCTGTCGCAGCCTGGATTGAGGAATGCGACTTTGTCCTATACCAGCGCATGATACGCATCATCTCTACACTTACGTTGCAAGTCGTCCCCAAACCGGTTCTTGACACGCTCCGCAACATCTCGGAGAAACTGGTCTCTCATATTCGCGAATCTTTCCAAGGCCAACCCCGACACGTGGTCCAGGCCAAGGAGGCGCCAGCCGTCATCTTCGCCGGTCTTCTCGACAGAGCCTTGCGCGTCAACCTGACGGCCCATGCTGCCGCCAACATGCTTTCCAACCCCGCGAATCGAGACCAGATGTACGTCGACTGGATCACCATGGTCCGGATACGCAAAGTAGCCGAATGTGTGCCCACGCGCGGCATGGACGACGTGGTCAACCTTTTGCTCGGCGAGATGAGACACTTATTGGACCCTGTCAACGTCCCGTGGGAGATTGAATGTCTTACGCTTTACGGAGACGTTGCTGTACGAAACGGCCGAGATTCGGGCGCAAGCAACTCGGAAGATTCTGGAGCCCAGAACATGCTGGATCGTTGGGTGCTCCTGCTGCGCTCCTTGACAAACAGATTCCCCTACGCCTCCCCTGACGACATTGTGTCATGCGTGCAGCAGATCGGCACAGAGGTCATGCGCGACCTCACTCTGGCGCAGGGCAAGAGCTTTGGGTCGTGGTGGGTGACAAAGTGCTGGATAGACGAGATGATCTCGTTCTTGGCCGAACAAGGAGGCTTCATCCATTCGAAGAGTTCCGCACCCGCTCCGAACGCACTACCCCGGGGCTCATTGTCCGCCAAAGATGGCACCCGACCAGCTTCGCGCTTCAGCAGCGGCAGTGAAGGGATCAACCAGCCCAATCAGTTGTCTCAGGCACAGCCAGACCGGGCCCCCTTCCCACGTCACACGGACGCGAGCCAGGACTCGCTACAGCTTTCAGCCAACCCCGACGACAGCGGAATCGGCATCCGTACTCCCGAGGAAGAGTTTGGCATGGACAAATTCGAGCTCTCTCAGAGCAACAGCCAGAGCCTGCAAGGTCTGGGCTTCGACCAAGACCTGGAATGATCCTGGTCTGATCCATACGCGACACCTGATGAACAACAGCAGTAATACTTTTTGGCGCATTCTTATACTGGGTTGCCGTGTGAACGGCCTGTGCAATTAGGACTCGGCAAAATCGGCAAGGGACGGTTGTCGATACGGAGTTTTGGTGTTGGGCACGGATATTGACGCACGATCTCACGACCATTCTACGAGCATTGAAGAAGGAGAAGGAGGCGAAGACCCGCGGCAGAGCTCCTGGGTGTCTCTGAGCATTGTGGTTGTATACTGTGTAATGTGAGAGCACCGGGGTGTTACCACGCGCCCTTGGTGTTACCAATGGCGGTCTTCCGTCTTGGTTCTATTCTTGTGGGGGGGCAGATGAGAGACACAGATTGTCTTTCAGTTCTCTTCGTGGTCCTGACCTTTACGGAGTGCGCACGGCGTGTCATTGATTCAACGGATCGGGGTGGGATGCACGGCGAAAATGGAGGGCGTGAAGGAAAAGGGCGACAGAGGACGGCCTTGTTGCGCATACCCAGGATTCCGGGAGCCGGCCAAGGTCCACAGCGCCCCGTGTTGGTTTGGCCAACGGGCTGATTCGCGCATCTGTTGAATCCTGCCTTGTTTGCAATTTCGCTTTAGCTCGCAGCCTACCATGGTGGGCATGCATGTATTTCAAGTTCATTTTTGCACTGTCCATGATTGATACCTCGATTGGTCGTTATTAGTAGCACGGCTTGATGGCTCGTGCTGGCCGGAAGATGCTTGCGTTGTACCTCGAACACGGACTTGAAGTTGTTCAGCCTTGTGGGTGGGATGGGGTCAGGGCCCGGTTGCCAATGGATGACTGATACCGATCGGATGCCGACGTCGGTGCTCCTGGGCTCATCCTTGGCGCGTTGCAACCTGAGACCAGAGCCAGGTACCCATCACTGGATTTATGGGAGAGTACTCGTACGAGTGCGGAGATGCCAATACCATTCGTACTCGGAATAGTCACCAAAGCTGTAGCTTGTTGTGGATGATCAAGGCGAATACGAATCGTTCTGTCTTGCACGAGCGAGCAGAGATTGCCGGTCTGCCGGTTTATCGTCGACGTGTCCGCCGTTCTGAAGCCGTGGCGTCCCGTTTGCGGCCATCGTCGCGTTCACGTACAATGACGTACGAGTACTCCTCAAAAGTACATGCGAGTTTCTATGTAGAGCCCTTGGGCAAAGCCTCTTGATTGAAAAGGGTAAAGATGAGTCTGAACCTCGAGAGTGCTCGTATACGCGCGATACAGGTACGAGTATCCATCCTAACGGAGCCTCTCACCCTCTCTTCAAGTGCCTGGCCCAAGGATTACCGCAGGTCTGGATGCAGGCACACACGCGCAAGCACACAGGGCCAGGTTCATATGGTGGAGACTTATGACTGATGTTCGGTACGTCCAGAGGGTCGCCCGATCCGAGCAAGGTTGCGCATGACTCGTCGGTGCGTTCCGCATAGATACCAGTGCCCGAACAGAGGTAGTTGTAATGTGGAATCAGGTAGTCGCCCACATCTCTAGAGGTCACTATAATCACGTGAGCTAGAGAAGGATCGAGTAATGCCGATCTTATCCTTTTCACGTTTTTTTTTCTCTTTATTCTCTGCTACGAGCATTGGATGTCCCCCCATGTCCATTCTGTCTTGCGCCTGTGTGCGAGCCAGGGAGGGACGGCAAGCGGCCCCTCCACAAGCGTGGCCCGTTGGCGTCGTCGGCCCCTCCGCCCCTCCAATCTGCCAATGGCTCGCCAGTCAATTGGCATCCTTTTGGCCCTGTCCTGCACAGACCCGGCCGGAGCCTACGTGCCTACGAGACTGTGAGCCCGCCAATCCTCCGCCAGACCAGACAGCACAAGACGAAAGCCCCTCGGTCCGTCTGCCCGCTCCCGGCCGCCTGCGAGACCCCAGTCTTGGGCCTCGACAACCACTGACTGCAGCACTAGTTATTAGCACACACAGCTGACGAGCGCGCCCTGCCGATCCCACACCCAGCCAGCCCAGAGAAGCACCCAATAGCGACTCTGACCAGACGCCGGTGTTCGTGCCCCGCTGCCGCTGCGCTGCCCTCTCCCACCGATAATCGCCGCCCGATCCCTGTCTGCCCGGCCTCTGACTCTGCCTGTCTGCTTCGCTCCGAACCCGCTGACGTTTTCCGGCGCCTCTCCCGCACACCGGCGACGCTTCCCAACTTTTCCCGCCACCACTCCCTCTCCCCCCCTTCTCTGGCATTGCTCTCCTCTGCAGCATTTAATCCTGCCTACTTCATTACTCTCTTTTGGATCTTGCCCCTGTGTCAGAGACTGGGCAATTGTTGCAGAGGGCGGCAGGTGACGGCCAGCTTCTGTCACACCCCGCGGGTCTACGAGTTGGTGCGACTGAAGCAGGAAACAACCGACGGGCAAGAGAAAGGAAGGAGGACGAGCCAGGAGGAGGAGTCCACACGAGCCCGGGGCAGACTTGGCCACGGCTCAAGAGATAACACCTTCACAGCTGGTGCCCCCGCGCGCTCGCACGCTCATTCTCTGCGAACCAGATCGCGATCGAACTTCACAATGGCTCCAACGGTGGGAAACACCAGCGATGGGGGCTGGATCGTGCAAAAGTTCGGTGGAACGAGCGTCGGCAAGTTCCCGGTAAATGTAAGTCTTATCCCGCCTTCCAACTCCAGTTCCCCTCTCCCGTCTTTTGCGGCCCGAGTCCGTCGTCTTCTTCCCCTCCGTGATACCAACCAGACGAGGTTGGCGCAGTCCTTGAAGCCTCGACTCCACCAGCACCAACGATACCTCGAGGAGCCAGTGCTGACCGACTTCCGTCCCGCGTCAGATCACCGACGACATAGTAAGGTACGACCTCTGTCCGTCGACGAGCCCCGAAATGCTTCCCCCCCTCCGCCTTTTCACCCTTTCACATGTCACCTCAAGTGACACAACAATCGGCCCGCCCATCTTTATACTCGGAAAAGCGCCGTGTTGCTCTTGTATGACGGGGGCACGCCATTATCGCCGACTAGGCGGCCGCCGCTTAGCTACTGCCAAGCGTTCTGCTGACACCCTGCCCGACCCCTCCACAGAGCCAACCTCAGCGCCAACAAGATCGCCGTCGTCTGCTCGGCCCGCAGCTCCGGTAAAAAGGCAAGCGGCACCACCAGCCGGTGAGTTACTATGCAGCTCGATCATCTACACCAATCATTGGCTCATTCGCTCCACGCAGGCTGCTCGAGGTATACCACAAGCTACGCGATATCGCCGCCGCCACTACCAACGAAGCCACTCAATCCACCCTGCTCCAGGAGGCAAAGAACATCGTCCAGGAAGTCTGCAGCGAGCACGTCTACGCCGTCCAGGCCAATGTTGTCAACGACACCGAGATACAGCAGGAAACCGTCCGTCACATCGAAGAGGATTGTTTAGAACTCCAAGACTACCTTGTTGCCGCCAAGCGCTTCAGCCTCGAAGTAAATGCCCGCTCCAAGGACCGCGTTGTCAGCTTTGGCGAGAGGCTCAGTTGCCGCTTCATGGCTGCAATGCTCAAGGATAGGGTTCGTTGCCTAACAAAGCCCCCCCCCCCCCCCCCCCTCCATTGTCAACCCCGAAATCAAAGCTTGTGACTGACCCGAGCGCAGCAAGTCGATGCCGAATATGTCGATCTATCCGACGTCATGCACTACGACAGCACCGATGTTCTAAGCCCAGCCTTCTACCGCGATGCCGCGGCCCTCTTTCGGAAACGCATCCTTGCATGCGACACCCGCGTCCCCGTCGTCACTGGCTTCTTTGGCACTGTCCCCGGCAGCTTGATGGATGGTGATATTGGCCGTGGCTACACCGACCTTTGCGCCGCTCTCATCGCCGTGGGTCTCAATGCCAACGAGCTGCAGGTCTGGAAGGAGGTGGACGGCATCTTCACTGCTGATCCTACTAGGGTTCCCACCGCCAGGCTGCTCGCCTCGATTACACCCTCTGAGGCCGCCGAACTCACCTTCTACGGCTCAGAGGTTATTCACCACCTCACCATGGACCAGGTCATCAAGGCCGAGCCCCCGATTCAAATCCGCATCAAGAACGTCAACAATCCCCGTGGAAACGGCACCATTGTCGTTCCGGAGCCCGTGCAACTCCCTGCCCATCAAATAAAGCGTGCGCGTGGGGTTTCTGATGCTCGTCGCACCCCCAAGCGACCCACCGCCGTCACCATCAAGCGCAACATTACTGTGATCAACGTTCACTCGAACAAGCGCTCCATTTCGCACGGCTTCTTTGCTCACGTGTTTAGCATCCTTGACCAACACCGCATTTCGGTCGATCTCATTTCCACCTCCGAGGTCCATGTGTCCATGGCCATCCACGCCGCTGACACCTCGGTCGGTTACATCGAGGGCGCGCGTGCCGAGCTCGAGGAAACGGGGGATGTCAGTGTCTTGAATGACATGGCCATCCTTAGTCTTGTCGGTGCTGAGATGAGGCACATGATCGGTATTGCGGGTCGCATGTTCTCGACGCTGGGTGAGCACAACGTCAACATTGAGATGATCTCCCAGGGTAAGCATTGCTTCTATTGTAATTTTGGCGGCTATCTGTCGAGACCGATGCACCAGCCAGCGTACATCGCAGGTTACCGCCACACGCGACCGGACCCGGTGGCTGACACAACTCACAGGTGCATCTGAAATCAACATATCTTGCGTTGTCGAATCGCGCGACGCCACAAGGGCCATGAACATCCTGCATACGAATCTATTCACGTTTTTGGAATGATCAAGACGCAGCGTCGCTCAGATCGGTGTAGTGACACTGGCGTCAAAAGAGACAGAGTCATTGCGTGTTGCGGCTGTGGCAGGTCGATCTTGGAAGGTTATATTTTCCCTTCCACCTCGCACAGAACGCACAGTGCTGCGGATTCTGTTCACGAGGCGTCAACTGGATTGGCAACGCATCCTCTCATCACTCAACCTTCTCCGGCTATTTGGATATCTCGACGGAGGGGGATCTATTCGAACCAGGCTCGGACGCGATGCAAGGGGCAGACATCGAGGAAGAGAGCCAGCGTGAGGGGAAGGCTTCGGGTGAAGAAAAGCGAATTGTGCTTGAAGCCACGGGATTCCCAGTCAGGGTCGGTCAAAGAGGCGATGCGACAATACCATGCTGTAGATAGAATAGTGGAAGGCATCGATTTGGAAAACTGGCCGTAGACAGAAGGCGAATTAGAAGAATTCAGACAAATACAGGCTAAGTTCGACGAAAGACCAATGAGACATCGAGAGCATATAACCGGGGTCGACGCAGTTAAGATTGATGACGCAGGGCCAAGTAATTACACATCAATCACGACTGTGTCGTCTTTTCTCTCCTCTCTACGGCACTATGCCCGACACATGCCGCTTCAGCCAGTGTCTTCATCGAGGTAGTCGAATAATCGGACCAGGCTGCAATGACCTCGCCAGGCACGTGGATCCCGTCGTTGCATGATTCAGATTGCCCCGGCATCAGCTTCGTCGAAAGATGATTGCCCGAAATTAGTCTGCTCCCAGTGCGATGAGAGTGATCAAACCCGGCACTGGGTGTCTCGTAGCTGAAATTCAGAGACGTAGTAGCCCGCAGCTGAAACCCAGATGGCGACTACTCAGCGCCGCGGTTTCTTCTTTTTCTCCCGTAGTGTCTTGCTCGGGTCCCAAAGCCAGCGAACAGTGCTTCTGCGAGGGATTCTTCTTTTCAACTCCCTTGTCATCCACCTGCGTTAGCCAGCAGCAAGAGATGTCCGTCCCGTAGTATGTCATGTCGTCGCGCATGCTATCCCCTTCGTACATCGATGCTGTATCTGCTCCACGATGCTCCGCCGTCCTGAAATTTACCTTCCAATCTCGTCAAGAGGAATATCGGCCTCGTCCTTTCGGACAATGGCATCCGAGACTTTCCAAATCTGGAGCATGTTGTCCTCAGCTGCGCTGGCAACCAACCAGGGATCGTTCAAATTCCAGCTGAAGTCCGCCAGATGGTTGGTGTGGCCACCGTGCATGAAAAGTCTGACCAAGGTTAGCAATCGGCAAGGAAATGTGACAGAACTTCAGGTGGCTTACAGCTCCGGAACGCCATCCTCCTGGTCTTCGGGCTGCATCTCCTCGCCTACTCGGCTGAGATCCCAGATCATGATGCGACGGTCGTAGCTAGCACTTCCCAGGATGCCGACTTCACGGGGGTGCCAAGAGATGGAAGTGACGGCGTCCTGGTGACCTTCCAGAGTATGAACCTTCTCCTTGACGTTGCGCAAATCCCAGAGGCCGATGGTCTTATCGGCGGAGGCGGTAGCCACGAGGACCTCGCTGGCCGGGTTGAATGCCAACGCGTTGATGGCGTCACTGTGGCCGTCTTTGGCAACAAGAGATGCCTTGGTAGTATCCGAAGAGCGGACGTCGAGAATCTGCAGTGTCAAGTCATCCGAGACGCTTCCGATGAAGTTCTTGGAGATGGGGTGGTACTGGACATCATTGACGATGTTCTGGTGGTGGGTGTAAGTGCGCGCGGGCTTGAGAACGGAAGAGCCACTTTCGAGAGACTTGAGGTCCCTGGCAGGTGTTAGTAGGCACAGTTTCGACGGGGAAAGGTACGTGATAAGAGGCTGCGGGAAAGGCGTACCAAAGGCAAACCGTCTGGTCCTCGCTACCAGAGGCCAGTGAGCCCTCAACGTGGGGATTCCAGGCCAGGCCGAAGCCCTCCTGCTTGTGGCCCTCGAGGCGGATCTGGGGGTTGACCTTGCCGTTGGGCTCGGAGCTGTGCTTGGTGCGGTCGAAGATGAGGATAGTGCCGTCGACGGCAAGGGTCGCAATCAGGTCGGGGTTTTGGGGCAGTATCGAGCCTTGTTGACCTCGGAGGGGTGGTCGATCTTCTGAACAATGTTCCAGGTCATGCTCTGGGTGTCGGCCTTGCCATGGCCGCCAATCTCGCCACGCTCTTCGTCATAGTCGTTGGCGTTGGGGAAGGTCTTGGTAGGAACCTTGACCTCGGCGATCTGGACATAGTTGGGCTTGTCATCCGAGGTGTGGGTGCCGATAAGGGCACGGTGAATGCGACAGTGCTTGCCCTCGGGCTCCTTGACGTCGGGAAACCACTGCACAGTCAGGGTGGGCCAGGTGAGGGCGGTGCTTGCGGGGGGTCAGCGGGAGTGCATGCGGGGCGGGATCAAGCGCGACGGTGGCTTACCTGAGAATCATGTCGTAGAGAAAGGGCGAGTTCTTCTTCCACGTCTTGTATTCTGGCTCGGGCGTGGGGTCAGCGGGCGCGGGGTGCAGACGGGGTGGACGGGCGAGGGCCGGCCGAAGGAATGCAGGCAGGCAAGGTCAAGCTGGGTAAGGTAGGTAGGTAGGTAGGCAGGGTGGGCAAGGTCATACCCTCGTTGATATTTCTCTGCTCCTCATCCTCGTCGAATGTCGGGTTGTTGGGCATGTCGACTGCAAGGAGGAACCAGGTCAGCAATCGAGCTCGGGCAGATGCAAGACAGACGGCGCGTTTGCCACGGCACAAGGGAAAGCGAACCGTCAGAGTCGTCAGCAACCTGCGCGGGCGCCATGATGAAGGGCGAGGCTGTGTCTTGCTGATCGTAGATGTGCGATAGATGGAGGGAGAGGCGGTGCTCGGGTCGCGCGATCGACGTGAGGGGATCCGACGCCGGGGGTGGGTGGAAGAGAGCGGAGCGGCGGGCTGCTGAGGAGAGGAGGTGAGGTGAGGTGAGGCCGGATGAGAGTTGGGTTTGCCAGGATGGCGCGCGCCCCGACGGGACGAGACGCGTAAAGTGAGAGCACGTTCCGGCCTGCAAGTGCCCGCTGGGTGGAAGTACCCGCGTACCTGTCGGCCCTTCCGTCATTTACGGTGGAAAACTGCCAAGTTTCGTTTCGGGACGCGGTATATACGGGCTCATTGAGGCCACCATCTAATAAGTTACTCGCATTCGCCTCATCAGCTCGGCGTACCTGACTGTTCCATTACCACGCCGGCCTCCGCGTACCTGCTCCGTGCACGCAGAGTAACACCAACGTTTGGCTCTTGTCTCCCTCTCTCACCTACCGTACCCACTAGATTCAACTACAATCACCTCTACCGTCGAGTGTCCAGCTAGGTAGACTTGTCGTCTCACATCGGCAGTCGACCGGCAGTGATCACGAGACCTTCGACTTCTATTTGAATGAGGTAATCGAAGTGCCTGATGGGTAAAATGGGAGAAAACGGCTCCGCAATGCGATTGTAGCGTTTGGCCGGCGGACAACACGCAGAGCATCAAACGAATCGAATGAATGGCAAAAACACAATGTCGTATCGCGAGAAGCCTCTCACCGGCCAACCCGACGGTGCTATTTCCGAACACGACACCGCTACTCGACCACAGGCAGGGACGACCTACAACTCAGGAGCATGCCTCAAATATGGGCTTCAACGTCGGCCAGATGCAACTGACCGAGGGCTGCGCTTCCAAGCATCTCGACCATACCTCTCCCACAATTTCCCCCTTTCAAGGGTCCCCCTCCAAAGCCACAGCCGGGATGGAACGAGATGGAGCAGGCCCGGAGGACTTCTCCGCACACGCAGACCAAATAGGCTCGCCTCGGACCGCGTGAGGAGGTCAGGTGCCAGATACCGACAGCTATGCCGTGCATCTGCATCGAGTTTATTTGCCTTGCCGCGAGGAGAGTGTCGGGAAGAGAAGCAGAAAGAGAACACTCACAGAAAAGGCGGCCTTTGCGAGCCGCAGGCCTACGGTTCCCGCCCTCGACTGCCCGCATCCACCTGTCCGGTTCGTTCATCTCGGAGAGATGGGAAACAAAAGGCCATCAAACCAGATATCAACGATGGTCCCTCTCTCTGTTCGCATAGATACCTGAAGTATTCAAAGGTAGGTAGGCAAGGTAAATATGCAAGTAACAAACACCTGCCACCGAGGTTGTCTCTCCAAAGGCTCCAAGTATCGAACGTCCTGCTGAAGCGTCGGAGTCGGAAGTGCTCGCGCCGGTCATGGCAGGCTCATACTCCAAACTGAGATGCGCGTACGCATGTATGTAGGAAGCAGGTTGATCCCTCCATATACATGTCTGCCGCATATTCATGAAGCCCCGTCCAGACCAGAACACGCCGAAATATGCACATACCCCTCCCGGCTGCTCATGGCGATGCGTTGCTGAAGTCTATCTTCCGCCGCTTGGAATCCCCCCGGAGCCCCGGACCGTCTTTTGCCGGGCCTATTTCTTCAGGGCGCCCATCATATTTCTTCCTGTCGTTTCTTGAACAGCTTCCTATCCTTTGTCTATCTCTCCATCTGCTGTTCCCCTAGCAGCACAGCACGGCCTCCCAGTTGGTGCATTCCATTCGCCATCATGTCGGTCGGGGCGGATTCCTCCACCGGGGGAGGGCGCAGCTCGCCAGAGAACACCATGACTTTGGAGGATACATATACCAGTGACATTCCTATGAGGAACCTTCGCTCTGCAAGCGTCACTGTCACCATTCGAGCCACTGAAGCCTCCTCCTCCAGCAGTACATCCCCGATCAACGCCGCCCATGCCCAGCATGGCGCCATCAAGGATGCCTCCAAAGAAACGGACAGTGATAAAAGCACGAGCCTAGAGGAGACCGTCTTGGAGGAGGTGCCCCTGGACGACGACGACAACGTCCGAGGAACGCCCACCCCCCAGCCTCAGAACGACGGCGCCGCCCAAGCCAACACCAACAACACCAACGCCACCATCCGACCTCCATGGGTGAGGGGCCAACCAGCAAAACGGGAAATCACCGCCGATGAATGCGGCCAGCAGCTCCCGGCGCTCTGGAGCACCCGCAAGAAGTGGACGATTCTCACCGTCCTCGCCCTGGTGCAGGTGTCCATGAACCTCAACACGACGCTCTACTCCAACGCCATCCCCGGCATCATGGCTCAATTCAACGTTTCCGACACGGTCGCCACCTCGGGGGCCGGCATCTTCCTCGTCACGTACGCCTTCGGCTGCGAGCTCTGGGCCCCCTGGTCCGAGGAGCTGGGCCGCAAGTCCGTCCTCCAGGCCTCGCTTCTACTCGTGTCCATCTTCTGCATCCCCGTGGCCCTGGCGAAGGACGCGACCACGATCCTGGTGTGCCGCGCCCTCGGCGGCCTGGCCTCCGCGGGGGGAAGCGTGACCCTCGGCGTCGTGGCCGACATGTACACCACCGACACTCACCAGCAGGCCGTGGCCTTTGTGTCGCTGAGCTCGGTCCTCGGCGCCGTCTTCGGCGCGGTTGTCGGGGGCTTCGTCGAGCAGTACCTGGCGTGGCAGTGGTGCATCTGGCTGCAAATCATCTTCGGCGCCTTTGTGCAGATCCTGCACTGGCTTCTGGTCCCGGAGACGCGCAAGCCGGTGGTCATGGACAAGATCGCGCGAGACCTGCGCAAGACGGAGCCGAGCTACTTCGCTCATGTCTTTGGCCCCAACGAGATTCGGCCCAGGAGAGAGCGCTATTTCAATGCCGCGCACATCTGGGCCACGTGGAAGCGGCCCTTTGCCATGCTGATCACGGAGCCGATTGTCCGGTATCTTTCGCTGCTCTCGGGCTTCGCCGATGCCATCATCTTCATGTGCGTCCAGTCCTTTGGCATTGTGTATGCCCAGTGGAGTTTCAACGCCTGGCAGATTGGCATCATGTTCCTCCCCATTGGCCTCTCCTACATTATTGGTTTGGGTATCGCGCTGCGTGCCATCCGGATCAACGTCAATGATCGACAGAAAGCCATCAGCGACAAGGAAGCGACCAAGGACTGGAGGGCGCACACCACGTATGAGGGGCGGCTGCGGTGGCTCCGATGGACAAGTCCCCTGCTGCCTGTCGGCCTCGTCCTGTTCGCCGGCTTCTCGGGCGGCCCTCCGGGCCATTGGGCTCCGACGATGGTGGGCACCGTCTTTCTTGGCGTCGCCAACTACGCCATCTACGCCTCGACCATCGACTACATGATCGCCGTGTACGGAGAGTACGCGGCGTCGGCGACCGGCGGCAACGGCTTTGCGCGCGACCTCCTGGCGGGCGTCCTCACGTGGGCAGCCAAGCCCATGTACACGGGCATCCAGACGGGCATCAAGCAATGGAACACAGTACAGGCCCCGACGGCCATCCTGGCCTTTGTCTCGATCTTCTTGGTCGTGGCCGTCTTCTGGGTGTACAAAAGGGGGCCCAAGCTCCGCGCGAACTCGCCATTCGCTCAGACGCTGGAGCACGAGACATTTCACTCGCGCCCGGTGCTGCACCTTCGCCACGCCTGAAAAGGGTTCATGAAGCCCATCATCTCGTTGTTCTGGGTAAGCTCCTCACTTCCGATGCCTCTTGCGCCGCCAGACCCGGGCTTAGATTCCGAGACTAACAGCAACCGTCGTGCTACAGAAGGAACTCCCACATGGCATATCACTCTAGCATACAAGCGATATCTCCAACATCCAACACCCAGTATCCGGCATCCAGCACTTTCTTTCCGTATCTAAAATCCTCCCTGTTTCGATCGGCGTTCACGTGGCATCCTGAGAAGTAGCATTTTGAAGAGCCTCTCGTTCAGGCACGGTCGATCACCGTGACTGTCCCATATGGGACAGTGGGTGGAAGCAGAGCGTCAGTGCAATTACCTCAAAAGAATTGCTTACAAGATGTACCGCATCAGCGCGTTGTCTTCCTTTTCTTCAGTCGTTACTGGTTGCATCATTTGTTACAAGTAAATAAAAACACAAATAAAACAAAAAAAAAGTAGTAAAAAATGAAAAACCCTCATAAGAACCGAGTAAAAGAAGGCCCAAATTTGATGATTGAAAAAAAAAATAACCATGAACGGTCGACTTTGATGTTTCCGGGATTGAATATGTGTCCATGAAGAGTAATCGTATAGGCAGAAGAAGCAGGATGTCCAGAGCAGCCCCCATGACAGCCCGTCTCTCCCGAACCGTGCTACCGCGGACGACCATACGAGACTGCCCTGGTCAAGAATAGCATGCTTCATTCTGTGTAACCTGCTCAGTAGCCCGGTGTTCGTGTCACACGGCGTGAAATACCCGCACCGGTGTAACGGCCCTAGACGAGGCTTGCTCCGCGTGCGGCGCTCGCAGACGGCTTCCTGCAGAAGCTGTGGCAGCTGGATGCGACTCGCTCGTGTAAGACCGGACGCTGAGAGCGGTGGCGGGCAGCATACGGCCTTTTTCGGTCTCAACCACCTCTGCACTTTTGGGGGCTCCCTGAGGTAGATAGAGAAGAAAAAAGGAGGGGGGCTCACCTAGCCACACGACTAAATAAACGTTACCATACCGTCGCGTTAACGCACGCTGGTCCTCTCTTAAGTACCTAGTCGCCCATCCCCCTCTATTTCCTTCTCCCCAGTGCTCTTCTTGTTGAAATGGATGCTGCCTGGCGATGTCACCATAACACACGACTACGAGTACTCGCAGGCACAGCTTGGCCTCACTGCAACCCTACGCGGCACTCGGGCGTACCACAGACATGACCCAGCAGCCACAGGGAGCGCGATGGCTCGAGCTTGCAGGTGGGCATTTGAAGACGGGAGCAACAGCCCGGATGGTCGGGGGTTTGTCTGTACACAACTGGCACCGAACCGAGCGACGATGCTGGACCTGGCGTGGGTGACAGGACGCGAGCTGTACCTAATCACACGTACTCGTGCCCCCTACAGCCTGCATGAAGCTGGCACCTTAAAGAGGCATATAGCATCACCCCGGGCATGTCCAGGACTCGATTTGACGATGTATTGTACTTGGACAGAGCGTTTACATCGCAGAGTATGTCGTGGGCCCAAGTTGAACTGAGCGCCCAATCCAGGCTCGATTCCCTCCATGGATCCATGGATAGGTACCTACTTACCTTACCTACGCAGGCGGCGTTCAGTATTTGCTGTATTTCTGGCAGCCCCCTTTAACTGCAATTTCAGGTAGCCACCAGATGTTCTCCTTCGTGGTCGAGTGATGAATAATGATTGGGGGCTTTTCCAAATAAAGCTGCCCTTCCAGAGTGGATCACAACCTGGAGTCGAGGTGCGAGTCGAAGATACGGGCCAAAGCAGCCGGAGCAGCGGACAGATAGAGGTACCTCTCACGGGTTCGAGTACTCACACGACGTCGGGGAAGTCACCAGAGCCCCGGACACCGGGCATCCATACTCGTAGCCCTGGAGGAAAGGGTTCCCAACCTCATCACCGTCAAGACCTGAATACCAGGTAAGGTACCTTAGCAGCCAATGAGCAGTCGGGAAAGGAGCAAAGACCGGTGCAGGTCTGACTGGACGGTCGCACAAGAAGAAGACGAGCGGAACTCGGCGGGCTGAAGGCAAAGTACCGCCTGGAGGATGATGATGACGAGTACTTATGTTAGAGTAAGGGTCCCTGCAATTCTGAAGTGCCTGCCTTCATCCTCGATGCCAGCGCAATGTGCGAGTACGCGTACCTTTACTCGCAGTAGAGTGGCACCTTGTCAAGCGACCTAACCCGGCACCTACCTAAGGCAGGTAGGTACATACTCGAGATACCTTACCCCGTGGGATGTATACCTAGATTCCTGTAAATACGAGTACTGCGCCCACGAGGTCGACCCGCATCCCCACGATGGATCCCACATTGGAACCTTGGAAGCGACGGATCGAGGTACATGTACCTAATGCCTTGAGTGCCTGCACGACACGCCACGCCGCCAGGACGGACAGCTGTGCTTCAACCCACCACTCGCCTCAACATCCCACCTCTACCTATTCTCCCCAAACTGACCGCCGTCCCCCCTCTCCTCGTCAGCTATATCGCATCCTCGCGCGCCGCCGCGGCTCACACAGTCAAATAGAGGTGCCTTTCCGAAGTCGTCCTCCTTTTTGTATTCTGTACTCTTCTCTCTTCTTCCCCTCTAATTTGCGTCTCCTCCACGGCTACACGCAGGCCCTCCTCTCCTCGCCACCGCTGCCGCAACCGCCATCGCCATCGCCGAAGACGAGCCTGGTTTCCTCCGCGTCGCTGGCTGTCGCGCCCTTCGTCTTTCTTTTCTCCCCCAGCGCGACATCTCGAGCGCTTCTTTCGCCCGGGGCGCCCTCCCCTCGACCCTCGACCCTCGACCCTAGTCGCATGCTTGCCGTCCGCTGCGCCAGCTCCTTGCGCGACGACCCCTCCATCTTCACCTCCGCCACCCACGACACCCGCGACGCCCTTCCCATAGGCGTTGGTGTCGCCTAGCCCCCTCTTCTCCTCTCGTCTCTCCTCCGCGCCCGGAGCCACCACATAACCATGGGGTATGCCTCTCTGACTCTACATCGCCGCTCGCGCCCGCCCCGCCTGCGCTCCTGCTGACTCGATTCCCAGTGTCCCAAAGTTCTTCAGATGGCTCTCCGAGCGGTATCCGGCCATCTCCCAGCTCATCGCTGAGAACAGGATTCCCGAATTCGACAATCTATATGTACGACTTGCCCCCTCCCCAGCCCATCCTTGCTGATCCCGCTTCTGCTCGATTCTCTTGACTGACCCTTCATGCCCTCGCCAGCTTGACATGAATGGCATCATTCACAACTGCACCCACAAGGACTCGGACGATGCCACCTTCCGTCTCAGCGAGGAGGAGATGTTCATACGTATTTTCAACTACATAGAGCACCTCTTCGGCAAGATCAAGCCCAAGCAGCTGTTCTTCATGGCCATCGACGGCGTTGCCCTCGCGCCAAGATGAACCAGCAGCGCGCCCGCCGTTTCCGTACTGCCCTCGACGCCGAAGTTGCGCGCGACAAGGCCATCCGCGAAGGCCAAGAGATGCCCAAAGAGGAGGCTTTCGACAGCAATTGCATCACCCCCGGTACCGCCTTCATGGCCAAACTCACCGAGCAGCTCAAGTACTTCATCAACAAGAAGATCTCCGAGGACTCGGACTGGCAGGGCTGTGAAATCGTCCTGTCCGGCCACGAGGTTCCCGGAGAGGGTGAGCACAAGATCATGGAGTACATTCGGAATGCCAAGGCGCAGCCTGACTACGCCCCCAACGTCCGTCACTGTCTCTACGGTCTCGATGCCGACCTCATCATGCTGGGCCTGTTGAGCCACGACCCCCATTTCTGCCTGCTTCGCGAGGAGGTCACATTTGGCCGCGCCTCTAATCAAAAGTCCAAGGAGCTCGAGCATCAGAAGTTTTATCTGATGCATCTGTCTATTGTGCGTGAATATCTCGAACTTGAGTTCCAGGAGCTCAAGAACAGCTCTGCCCTCAAGTTCCCCTTCGACCTGGAGAGAGTGATCGACGACTTCATTCTCATGGGCTTTTTCATCGGCAACGATTTCCTTCCCAACCTCCCCAACCTTCACATCAACGAAGGCGCGCTATCTACCATGTTCCGGATATACAAAGAGGTTCTCCCCCAGTGCGACGGTTATATCAACGAAGAGGGCGTCATCAACCTTCCTCGTCTTGGCCTGCTACTGGAAGAGCTGTCTAAGGAGGAGTATCGCCACTTCGAGCACGAGCACTCTGACTCGAAGTGGCTCAAGAGCAAGCAGCTTGTCGAGGCCAACGGCGAAGAGAAGGCCGCTGCCAAGAGCAAGGGCAAGCTGGTCGTTAGCAGCTCGCAGAAGGACTTGTGGAAGACTATCCGCAAGTTTGTCCTCAAGCGCACGACGGGGGTTCTTGACTTGGGCCACGAACTGAACGCTGCAGACCGCAAGTTTGTCCAGGACGCGGCCGATAGCCTCCGGCTTGAATGGCGGACTGAGCAGGACGACGACGGCATTCGCCACCTCATCCTAGCTTTCCCTCAGAAGCCTGAAACGGCTGATGGCGAGGATGAGGATGAAGACGATGAAGAGGGCCATCTGGCCTTGATGCGCGTGGCTAAGCGCTACGACAACGCGCAGGTCATTGACGTGTCGGCCGAAGATGCGCAGGGCGCTGCCCAGGCCAAATACAAGGAAAAGTTTCTCGAGTGGAAGGGCAAGTACTATGAGGAGAAGTTCCACTGGGCGCCCGAAGAGGAGGTCACTGAGCTGCGCAAACTCTGCGAGAACTACGTTCAGGGGCTGCAATGGGTGCTCTACTACTACTACCGGGGCGTGGCCTCCTGGGGCTGGTTCTACGCCTACCACTACTCGCCCATGATGTCCGACGTCATGAAGGGTGTCAACGCGAACCGGCAATTCAAGCTCGGCCAGCCTTTCAAGCCCTACGAGCAGCTCATGGGAGTCTTGCCCGATCGCAGCAAGAAGATCGTACCCACCGTGTATCACGAGTTGATGACTGATGAGAAGTCACCCATTATCGATTTCTACCCTCGCGACTTCGAGCTCGACATGAACGGCAAGAAGATGGAATGGGAGGCCGTGGTCAAGATCCCTTTCATTGACGAGAAACGGCTCTTGGCGGCAATGGCTACCAAGAACGATCTTCTGGCACCTGACGAGAAGGCCCGCAACGGCTTTGGCGTCTCGCTCAAGTTCACATACGACCCAAAAGTGAACTTCACATATCCCTCCTCGATGGTCGGGGTCTTCCCTGACATCCCCAATTGCCGTTGCGTCGAGAATATCTTCGATCTCCCCACGGCCGAAGGGCTCGAGCTCTATGTCGGTCTGACGGATGGCGTGAAGCTGGGTGTCTCTGCCCTGGCAGGCTTTCCCAGCTTAGCCACGCTTCCCTTCAATGCCGCACTCGGTTTCCACGGCGTCAACGTTTTCCAGCAGGAATCCCGCAATGAAAGCATGGTGGTTACCTTGGCCGACGTGGAGAACCGAAGCAGCATTGAGGTGGCCAAATCCAAGCTGGGGCAGAAGTGCTTTGTGGGGTACCCCTTCCTGCTTGAGGCTAAGATTGTCCGGGTCTCGGATGAGCTGTTTGATTACGGCCTCGCACCCGACGGTTCTGGGCAGATACTCGACAGGCATCACTCGGGGCGAGAGATCGAGGACTGGAACAAGTTGGCCCACCGCACCGAGAGCCTTTACAGCAAGAGGCTGGGTATCATTATGGGCCCTGTTGAAGCCATTGTGCACGTCGAGATGCTTCGAGGTCTCATCAAGAGGGATGATGGTGCTACTGTTAAAGAGTACGGTCCCATTCCCGGCATGGAACTCGACTACCCGCTCCAAATCATCGTGGACAACGTCATTTCCGAGGACGAAAGGTTCATAGAGAGAGCCGCTCTCCCCATCGAGGAGGAGTTTCCTGTCAGCTCGCACGCGTTTTTCCTTGGAGACTACGCGTACGGACGACCGTTGGGGGTTCTGGGCCACCAAGACAACAAGGCTGAGATTCTTCTCTCTTGTGCTGCAGCCAAGGAGCCAGATCTCAGGAGCATCGTTTACCACGCCCAGAGACAGAACCGCTACAAGCCGTCTTTCGCTGTTGCCAAGGAGCTCGGCATTCACCCCTTAATTCTCAGCAAGATCACCTCGTCGTTTCACGTAAACACGATTGGCGGTATGAGGGTCAACCTGGGGCTGAATCTGAAATTCGAAGGAAAGAAGCAGAAGGTGCTTGGATATTCGCAAAAGTCCCAGTCTGGCTGGGAGTTCAGCCCTGCCGCCATCAACCTTCTGGTCCAGTACATGATCAATTTCCCGGACTTCTTTGCGGCCATCCTGCGAAACCCGCAAGGTAAAGAGTTCGACGAGACCGACTTGTGGCACGATCCCAAGGAAGCACCCGCCAAAGTCAAGGAAATCGGTCAATGGCTCAAGACCCTTCAAACGAGCAAGTTTGAGCGGGTTCCTTTGGATGCTGAGCAACTGGACTCGGAAGTTGTCCAGCAGCTCCAATCCGCCGCAGACCAAACCAAGGAGTCCCAAGCACGCACTGAGCCGAAGAAGTTGAAGGGGGTGCCGCGCTCTGCCCTCTTGCACCCCAAGGATGCAGAGCAGCGCCTCAGCAACCAGAGATTTGATCTTGGCGACCGCGTGGTTTACGTGCAAGCTTCTGGCAAGGTTCCGATCGGCTCCAAAGGAACGGTTGTGGGCATCAGCCAAATAGGCAACCACCGCATGCTGGACATGGTGTGTGACAACACCTTCATGAGCGGCACCACCCTTGGCGATCGCTGTGATCCCTTCCGTGGACAGACTGTGGCCCACAACTCTGTGCTCAACTTGACCAACCCACAAGTCGTTGCTATTTCCAAGACTGGCAACGCACGCCAGCCAGCCCAGACGACGCTACCTCTACGCCCTGCTACCTATGGCACCGGCCGCGGCGCCCTTCGTGAGGCACCCGCTCCTGGTCCTCTCCGAGGATCCTTCCGAGGCGCTGTGAACGGCGGCAACCGAGGTGGTCACCATCACCAGAGCGCTAATGGCGGCGCGCCGCCCCTGCAGCACAGCAGCGCTGTCTACGACAAGGGGCCCAACGGAACGCAACATGCCCCCAACGGCACTCAGAGCCGTGGACGGGGTAACCCGTGGGGCGACCGCGGCGGGCGTGGAAACCGTGGAGGGCGGGGTGGAGCTAACCACCAGGGTCATCAGGCCGACAGCACGTTCCAAGGCCAGGGCCAGTTCACCCCTGATCAGGCGTACAACGCGGTTCCCCCGCCAGCGAACCTTACGGACCGTGGTCGCGGCCGCGGCCGCGGAAGGGGCAGGGGCCGAGGCGGCGGCGGTGCCAATGGCGGTGCCAGAGGCCGAGGTGCCCGCGGTGCGTCTGGAGAATAAAGGCGCTTTTGTGACGTTGGTTGCGAGACTCGCCTGTGAGGCAGCCGCTGTCGACTAAAGCAGCACCAGCTTGTCTAATGTTGCGCTTGTTGCTGGTAGCGTTTGTACGGTGGCCTTCCTGGGAGCCGCTTCTCAGGCACTCTGCTGCCTTCACCTTGGCAGGGTATGCTATTGTACAGTGAACGGTCGATGCTTTCTGGCCGGCGTCGCTGAGAAGGAAGCGCTTGTTTCTGGTGAGCGTGTAGGATACAAAGTGGACGGTGTGTCGGGTCGATCCCCACATCCGTCTCGGGTCATCTGGACGCAGCGCAGAGGACATCTTGCGTGGTGAGGCGGCTTGTGAGTGAACGTGTGGATCATTCACCATTCTGCATTGAATATGCGGGTGCGTGAAGAATAACCCATGTCTCTGAGGGACTATCCGAGGTGATGGACAAATAAGATTCGTGGGCGACAAGTGAACACAAACGTCTTGACAACTCCAGGCCAGATATACCATATGCTAAGGGCAAGGAGGAAAATAGAGGACGGAAAAGAAGAAGAAAAAATACGAAAAATGACAGAGAGCATTCTGGAATTGGTGATTATGTGTGCCCGTTGCCGTCTTGTTTTGTTCGATCTCACCCATTATAATGAACATCTATCCTCCGGGGTGATGTCTTTGAAGACCGCGTTGATGCGATAATCGACAATGGGTATGCCCCAGCCTTGAACGCAGGTGGCAGCGAGAGCGATGCTGATGGTGGTGAATCGAGATCTCGAAGGAGAAGAGTTAATCTGACTCTATTCGACGAACATGGGCAACATCAATCGGACTCATACCGCCGACATTCCCGGGAGCGGGGCGACATTTCGATTCCCATCTAAGTTCAAGGAGAAGAGACGGGAGCATTATATCGTCGGCGGCCTTCAGTGCTCGTCGTTCAGGCGTCGGGTACACCCAGTATTCACAGTACCTACCTACGTACGTTTGTTGAACGCACATTCCTGTCTGCCTGGTGGGTAGCGGGAGGATCTGCTTCAATAAAGCATGGTAAGGTATAAGGTGTACAGGACGCTTAGCGGATATCCTGTAGGTATCTCCATACCTGGTACCTACCTTACGTAGGTAGGCACCTACCTACTTACATGCCTGGGTGCCTGCCACCCACCTATTTGCGCCTTCCTCTCCTCGTCTTGTTCAATGGTGGCTCGAAGCTTCCCTGTTTGTTCACCACGGATGCTTCCAGATGCCACAGCTAAGCTACTTCGCACGGTGCGCGCAAAGTTCAGAACGAACCCTACCCAAAGACTCAGGGCCGTTTGTTTTCTCCACGCACTCCCGGAAGCCCAGTGCCCACATCTCTGAAAGCACCCTCCATCAACATCGACATGTAATAGTATATATGTACGCTCACCCCCATCGCCTCTCTTGTCCCTCCCCGTCTCATCAGGATCAGCCCATCTTCCCCTTCTCTCACAGCCTCTCACAGCCTCTAGCAACTCGAGATCTTTACTGGCAGTCTCCCAAAGACATATTTCCGACACAGCTCAGGTCCACTTCCAGCATACTCGACAATAGCCTTTCATCTCTCTCCGGAACCCTGCCAGTCTCAGCTCGCCAAACCCAGTAGCTAGTACCTACTCTACTCTCATATCAGTTCGCCCTGTCCCGTTTCGTCTCTCAAAAGACGCTTCTGTAGCTCTGGATAGCCAAGATGGATGCAGCTGCTCGTGCCACAGCGCTGCGCTGGGCTGCAGTCATGCGTCTGGAGGATGCCGGGCCCCCGAAAGGCGTTCAGCTGGACCTGCAAGAACTTGCCAGCTTCGTGGCCCAAGGTCATGATTCGGGCCAAACGGAACCTACTTTTGACACGACCGAGCTCCAAGACGCGGGTATCAACAGCCTGTCCTTGTCGCCGTCCTCGGCTTCCTCCCCTCCTCCAGGTCCTGGAAGCCTATTTCCGGAGCCCCATGCCAAGAGACAAGCGACAACGACCAGATTTCCGCGGCCCCGTGGCG
The DNA here is from genome assembly GCA_006538405.1 of Hansfordia pulvinata. Taxonomy (NCBI): domain Eukaryota; kingdom Fungi; phylum Ascomycota; class Sordariomycetes; order Xylariales; genus Hansfordia; species Hansfordia pulvinata. The sequence continues at coordinate 1,371,899 of BJKQ01000007.1, read as the reverse complement.
TTGCATTTCCCACGAGCGAAGTGCGTACCCCGCGGCCCGGAGACCAGGCGTCGAGTACAGATCCACGACTCCCTCAGCTGCGGCCCAAGCTCGACCGGCCTCCTCGCCTAGAAGACATCAGCTTTGATGATGATAGTCAATGGGAGTGGGAGCCCAGTCTAGCTCGAGGGGCGAGCGGTCTATCAGCCAATACAGCTTCCTCTCGTCGAGCCTTGCCGCCCTCGTATTTGAATCTCGGCATGCAACGTCCCTGCCTCGCAAGCGGGGGACAACAAGCAACCCATGCCTTTGTCATCCCAGCCGTCCAATCTGCCGCTAGCGCGGCCGGAATGTCCTTCAGCAGCAGCGAGGTTCCCCTGGATTCGATGATGCGACAGATTCAAGTATTCGTACAACAGCTTACAACGAGCGACTTTGCACGAGCACCGGAGATACCAGGTGGGCTCATCCAAGAGCCTCTGGAGGATGGCGAGGCCCCTTCTGACCCTCCCTTCCGCCTGCTCGATACGGTACTGCCGATCCTGCCCACGGAAGCCATCTCAACTCCAATGTCCTTGCTTCCTCAGCTGGTCAAACTGCCACAGATCGGGTCTGACTGTGACCTAGAGAAATTGCGACTAAACTCACCGTTCAGCGCGAGAGCTTCCTCACGGCACTTCCTCACACCCAAGTCGGCTCGCGGCGAACCCACGAGTAGCAAGGCCTCTTCAGCAACGCCAGAGGCCCCCCCTTTGGGCAAGGGGGTTTGTGTGCCACGCAGCGATGTTCTCCAGCGAGCTCTCAAGTGCGGCCAGGGCTATGCTCCAGACCCTAATCGTTTCGACCTCATAGCTTTCTTCAGCCGCACAAGTGAGACAGCCGTGGCGCTGGCGGCGTATCTCGAGTTCAAGGACATAGTCAATCTGTTTTCCGTCTCGCGTGATTTTCACAGCATTATTCGATCGTCCTTGGGCCGCTCCATGACGCACTTAGGGCAGCTAAAAACTGGCAGCGACATTGCCTACCGCGTTTTCCACCCCTCCCTTTATCCGCACCTGTGCGTACCAGATCCGGACGACGAAGTTGGCGATTTTGACTCTGCTTTGGGCGAGACCAAGCGTGGGAAGAAACGCAAGACACAAACGGGCCGTAAGACCGTTCCAGGCCTGCAATGGATGCAGATGGCCGTCTCACGCCACGACATGTGCAGAGACATTGTGGCCCTCCTGTCACGAGCAGGATTCCGCACTCCGCCGGAGACACCAGGCGTGCTCATGAAGCTCTGGTTTGTATGTGACTTGCCCACGACACACGAAAGGAAGATGAGAATGCGAAGCCAATGGAAGAACTCAGGTCGCAACCACAATGACGGTGACCTTCCTCCCCCTTTCTTCGAGGATGCAGAGTTGGCATGGGCGCAGTTATTCTTCGTCAAGCTGGCCCTTCGCTTCAATGATCCCGTCTGTGGTCCGGGAACTACAGATCTGGTGCATCTGGTTGCCTCGGTGCGCGGCGGCTTCATAGTCCTCTGGGAGATGCTAATGGGCCGTGGCCCGTGGCGTGCTCGGTCGAACGCCCTGCTTCATTTGGGTGTGCAAGTCCTCGGCATAGAGAATACTGAGAGTATGTTTTCGCCTTTCAGTCGTCACGGGATGAGGATTGGCGGTGTCCAGTTCGATAAAGTAGGCCGGGCCGGTTTTGAACACTGGGGCCAAGAGGACAGCGGCACCGCCCTTATCGCCTTGGACCAGGTCGTTGTACATGAAGCAGTCCGCCGGGGACTCCGACTCGAACGGCACTTGATGCATTTTGCAGTCTGGGGATGCATCAGCGTACCTTCTGGGGCCAACTCTGTACCGACTGCAGACGAAGTTTGGATGCCTGCCAGTCAGCAAGCGCCGTCGGCATCCATGCCCAGGGATCTCATTGCTGGCAGCATGGGGTCCGAAACCCGTCTGCGACTGCCTACGATCAGCCGAATCAACGATTACAATGAGTTCCACGACATGGAGAGCCGTTGGGATACCTTATCCGTAGAAGAGCGACGCCGTGTCTTATGGCACAACGAGCAGCTTTTGGATAACTGGGCTCGCGCGGACGCGCACATGTATGATGATGAGGGATACTCCGAGGACGAGAACACGAGGACGAACATTTTGATGGCGGATTTGAACACGCAAGAGAAGGCGAAAAAGTTTCACGACCTCGGCGCCATTCCACCCACACCTTTCAAGACCAAGTATCGCAGTCTCCCCACAGGGCAGCGACGCTTGATAGAAGAAAGGCGCGCCAAAACGATCGCATCTCAACATGACAAGAACTTGAGCGAAGGGCAAGGGCCTGGCGACACTGGCAAGATCGAGCCCGCCCCAACCCCAGATGTTCGCAACGCCACAGAGTGTCATATTTCATACGAAGAGCCAGACGATGCAAAGTCAGTCACGTCTACGATTTCAAACCATTCGAGGCAGTATGGCTACGATCACATGGACATGCGAGACCTTCCGCCACCAATCATCAAGCTTCTCTGGGATCAGCACCGGGGGAATACTCGGTGGATAGATCAAACAGCCTCCTCGCCAGAACTTGCGGCTTTGTATTGCGCGACACCTGGGCGGATGGGTTGAAGCCTTTTCGATTCCCACCTGGACTGTCGTCAGATGAGGGCCCCGAAGAGGAGCTGGGCCCGTCAGCTCCGGAACCCTTTGCCGATCCCTTGGAAGAAGAGCACTCCATTTTCGCCGAGGTTGAGTCCGTAAACGCGGAGGACTGGTGGGAGGGGCTGCTGGATGAGATGGAGCCATTTGTTGGGGACAAGCCACCACCCTCGGATGCAGAACGGCGGGATGCCGAGGCTGCTGGCGGGGACACCGACGCATGGATGCTTGATGTCCTCCCCCGGGTGTACTTTAGCATGAGCTGGCGAGCAGGGAGAAGGAGCCAGGGAAGTAAGAGGACATGTGCATCGATTGGAGGCGGAGAAGTCAGATGGCTCGGAGGGGGTTGGGCGAAGATGAAAGGCACAGCCGTGCAGGGATGTCTCCTGCAACGCGGACCCTGATATTTGTATTGATCGCGTCAAGGGTTCACTTAGGATAGCTCTTGAGCTGTGTAGCAAGCCCTAGGTATTTCACGAGTTGACACCCGACGACCCATCTGCACATCTCGGCCTCTTTCCCAACGGAGGGGACGGACGCGACGCTGTTAAGCAGTCGTCCTGCATCATTGCGTCACAGGCACCCGAGGCATAAGCGAGAAAGAGCGAAATGACCAAATAGAATTGAGGAGAAAAAGAGTCAAGGTAACGAAAGAAAATACAGCAACGGTGGCTCCGAGAACGTAGGCCAGGATATAAACCTTTTACACCCGCTATGCACCCATAGTCCCGTTTCTGCCAACATAAAAAAAAGACCTTCCATGTACAATGGCCGAAAAGCCTGAATCTGAGAGCCCGAACCAACAGCAGTCGACACATCTCGGCAGAAAGCGCCAGGTCAAGACCCGTATCTCAAGAATGGGAACAATGAACCGCCGCCGCCTAATCAACCGGGACCAAAGTTACCGCCGTGCAGATCTTGCCCATTTTATCTTTCCGTCTCCGATCAAACATTCAACTGACTATTTTTGAAATCCGCACAACACCTCGCCAACCCAGATGTCAGCCCAGACTCCCCTAAACCGGATCTTCCAAAGCCCAGGTACACCCTCGAATAATGCCACAAGTCGTCTGAATTAGTGCCAAAAGGTGAGGAGCTTTTTCAGATCGTCTATCTCGCGTTTCTCAGAACCAAATCTATTGAGATGCGTCAAGGACGTCGAATGAAACGCTCAAATCCCAATCTTGTAGCAAGACAACCCTTACGCAGGGGACTTGCTAGGTGGGGCGCCACTGCCGTTCTGGCGCCCATCCCCGCCGGTGACTGAGAGTCCGGACATGCCGGTCGACAAGAAGGCGAAGGGGTCGTTCTCGGTCTGCGCTGAGTAGAAGTTGTTCGAGGGGCCGGCGGAGGCGGGTCCATTGCTAGCAGACTGGAAGGCCGCTTCAGCAGCGCGGCTGTCAAAGGGCCCGGCAGAGTGCGAGCCGGGGGCGGGGCCGAAGTGAGTGTTCAAAGAAGAGGGGTAGGGAGCCGCACCTCCGCCAATACCGGAGGGCAAGGCGTAGGTGCTGGGAGGCCCACCATATTGCTGGCCGTAGCCTCCCGACGCGCCAAACGGACCGGCGGCCGACGCAAAGGGTCCTGGACCGGGAGTACCAGCCATGGAGCCAGTACCCATACCGTAGTTGGAGCCGCTGTCCATGGGGGAAGGGTAGCCAGAGTCGGCGACAACAGCCGCTCCAGCTCGGCTGGCACCACATCGGAGACAGCATACGTTCTTGGCAAAGTTGTGGTAGCCGCAGACCTCGTTGCCGCACTTCCAGTCGCCGGCACGGAAGGGTACGACACCGCCGCCGCCCATGCGACCGCCGCCGCCGCCACCGCCGCCACCGTGGTGACCCATGTTTCCGTGGTGCCCGCCGCCATGGTGAGGCGGGGGCATCATAGCGGGAGGCCCGTAGCCGTAGCTGTGGCCCATGCCCATCTCGCCGCCACCGTTACCACTGGCAGCGCCGCCTTGAGGCCCGGAGCCAACAGCAGGGAAGGAGCAGCGGAAGCAGGCTGTCCTCCTCTGGAAGTTGGAGAACCCACAAGAAGGACAGGTCCAATCGCCGGGGCGAGGGCGGTTCTTGCTTGGGGGGAAAGGAGTGAGGATTTCGGCAGCACGGTCAAGTACCCGGCTGCTGGAAGGCGAGACCTCGATGGCCTTCTCGTTCAGTGCGCGACCGTTCATGCACAAGCTTTCCGCGGCCTGCATGGCGAGTCAGAATAGGAGCATTCACGCGATGAATCAAGGGGCGATACTGACCTCTTCATGGGACGAGAAAACAGCGAAGCCGGTACCAGTGGGCTTGTGTTGCTCGGGGGTCCGCAGGGTCCAGAAGGCAATGGGACGACCTCCGAACTGGGTGAACCAGCTTTCAAGCTCGGACTGTGTGGTGTCGTGGGGAAGGCCGGACATGTGCAGGACCTTGCTTCTCTCCGAGAGAAACGCACGGACATCAGCGCGAGCATCCATGGGGCGTGTAAGGACGTCTGGGTGCTCCTGCGGAGGCTGTGATTTCCGAATCAATCCTCGAAGAACTCGGGCAAGCGTGACGGCCTCCTCCATGGCACGTCGTGGCGAGGCGGGAGCCAATGCCTGCAAGTGGAAGGGAAGGTTGTGCTTGATGGGGGCGCTCGACTGGACGGGCTCAACCTCGAGAGCAGCGCAGATGTTGGATAGCATCGAGGGGCCGAAGGGGAGAGACTCGGGGTGGTGCTGTTGCCATCGCTGGTATTCGGTGCGGAGGTCAAAGGTGCGCGAGTGCTGGAGGTAAGGAGGCAGCACCACGGCCTTATCGCGGGCCTCACGAGGGAGCTGAACACGCAAGTCCCATGCGTCGAGAGTAACAAAAACGAAGTCGAGGTTTTGCGACGTCAGATGCTCAGAGGCGAAAGCGTCGAAGCGGTTGACGGCGTCGCGGAAAGTGCCTGCATTACGGACATGTTCCCAGGTGAGAGTGGTCAAGCTCGCTGGCGGGGAAATACGTTAGCTAACTGTAGCGACGCAGTCATCCTTCTCCCGGCGTCCCTTTCCGTAGCGACCGCACGTGAAATCCAACTTACTGCAAAGGGGAGTGATGGGAGTGTTGATGGGCTTGACCAGGACGCTCTCGCGGTGAAGCTATAGATCGACACTTCAGTTAGCAATGTGACTCAGCCCGGGGCGCAGGCACAATGGCCCCAGATGTCGCAGGTGATGCTGGGAAGCGTGATGAATCATACCTCTTCCAAAGACTTGGAGTCGAGCAGGATCCAGCCAAGCTCAATGACCTCGGCAGAGTCCTTGGTCACGTACACACCATGCTCATCGCACGTCGTGGCGACATGAATGACGACGTAACGGTCGAAATGGGCCGGAGGAGGCGGAGCGGTCGACATGACGGGCAATGTGGGAGTTGTGGATTGATGCAAGCGGTCAAGTCGTACAGCAGATGCAACAAACGGGAAGGTGGCGGTTCCCAGGTCAAACAAGGACTGCAGGCGTCGGCGTCGAGCTTGATAGGCGGTTGACGAATGAGGTGACGGGTCTGAACAGACTGGCTGTTGGGGTCGGCAGAGGAGAAAGGGTGAAACGTGGAAAAAGTTGGGGTCGTTTGCTTCTGGCAAGTGGCCCACAACCAGGTGAATGGCTGTGACTTGAGGTATCTAGAGAGCCAAGGCGACAAGCGGAGGACCGTGTGCGTGCTGGCAACGCCGAGGGGGAGAGGTCGGCCTGGCAGCAGCTAAAGGTGGGCGGAGAGAAGAGGCCGTGATCCGAAGCTTAGCTCGACATGAGAAAGGCCCGAGGTATGCGTGACGTGATTGTGCTTGGTGTAGCGAGGCTGCCGCGGTCCGCTTTCGCGACTGGAGATCCTAGGAACTTTTTTTGCTGCAAAGTGCGCAAGACTGCTAGCCACCGCCTACCAGTGAGTCCTGTGCGAGGAGCAGGAAAGGCGTTAGCATTTTTGAGAATGGAATATTCACCCCGACTTGAGAAGAAGAAGCTGAAACAGGAAAAAAAACAGGCAATCAAGGAAATTGATCTGGGGCACATGGCCCGGCCATAGAGCTGATCAAAGAAGAGTGCGGCATTGGGAAAGATCGGACGGGAAACTCCAGGGACAAAAGAGCCAGGGACGGTGTGGAGGAGCGGATGGATGTCGGTTGAGGCGGTGGTGAGAGGCGCAGTGACTCGGGTGCAAATGGCGTGAGGCGTGAGGAGAATAGGAGAGGACGGCAGTGCAGATGGCGACAGGGGGGAACGGCCAACTTACGGTCAGTCGGGCAAAGCAGGCACTCGTCGGAAGGGCGAGCAGACGGAGGAGGAAGAGGGGGGAAGAGGAGGGAAAGAGAGGAGGAGACGGTGTTCCAAGGTGGTGTTGTAACCGTAGATGGTGGTTGCTGGCAAGTACGGAGGAGAGAGATAGCAGTAGGCGCAGTTGCAGGTTTGGTTTTAGCCTGCCTGCGTGTCTGCGTGCCTCGGGGCCACGCCTGCTCGAGGTACCGACCATTACCCATACTCGTAGGTACCGACATCCATTGGATGGGCGAGCGACCGCCCACACAACCGGCCAGGTACTTCATGAGCTGGGTGCGCATACGAGTAACTACCTGGTATTGCTAGTAGCCAGCGCCCGCACGGAAGAACATCTGCGGCTCGCAGCGCGTGAGATATCATATCTACCTCTACCACCTACCTAAGGTTATGTACCTGGCTACCACGGACTTGCCCACGTACAATCCAATTTGGGCTAACCACAGCGGGCCCGCGTGACAAAACTCGTAGGGAGCACTGACGGCACTGCAGCCGACCCGAGCAGGAAGGCGGCGGCACAGACTTGACGTATCGCCCTTGAGATGCATCCATTGGGGGTGGTAGACAGGCAATTACACACGGTAGGCAGGTTGAAGGCAAGCGAGCGGGCGGGCAGCCATCCAGATGAGGCACATTCAATCATTGGGTATAGCCCTGGGTCGTAAGGGGTACCGCCTCACGTCCACGTACAGGTGAGCTACATCTACATGCCCTGGATTGAACGTGTCCGATGTTGATTGCATCCAATGAGTGCAGGCAGGACAACTGCACCCTACTAGCTACCTGCCTACAGACCACCTACCGGGCCACCCGTGGCAGTAACCCTGGGGCTGTGCTTGGTCCCTTCGCGAACGTGGACGGGAACCCTCAAGCGCGCATGGACGGGAGTACATCTCGCTACGGGTACGGCAGCCCTGGAGAGGCTGCTGCTGTAGTGGCCACTACCTACAGACACTGGAGGTACATGGCTCCATTTGGTCCCGTTGCTTTACTCAGTGTTTCAGCTATTAGCTTGAAATTGAGGCACTGCCCACCGAGGATGGCCTGCATCGAGAATGCCCATCAAGAGGCCGAATCGAAGCGACCGCCGGAGGGCTGGTCGTTGTCGCATGGCTGTCCAGAGAATCCCTTGACGCGTGTGTTGTTTAGACTTGTACCGCCTCACCGTCCTCAGCCGGATGAGTGTTGATCTCGGCAAAGCTTTCAGGGCGGGGACGCTGACGCTGCATCGTGCCCCTTAGGAGGTAGGCGTAGTAGGTACCTAGATGTAGGTACCTACCTAAGTAAGTTGAGATGGCTGCTGGCGAGTGTCAGTCTGGTGATCTACCCTGATTTTTGCTGCACTATGGACCACTCAGCTGGGACGGTTGGTCTACCTGTACCCTGCCTAGCAAGCATGCATCTTTCTGTCCTCGTGTATCTAAAACTGTACGTACGGTACAGGATGCGTGATGCTTGCAGGAGAGCCATTGGCGTTGTTTATTTCGAAGTGGGCGCATCCTCGCTAATTCGACGGGCCCTAGCAGGAACGTGGCATACCGCGCTGAATCTCTTCGAGATATCATCTACGTTACATACTTAGATATTCATGTAGGTGTGTCAGGACCTATGTGCAGGTGCCTGAACAAACCTTGGAGAGTTAAGCACCGGAGCCGCGACGACGAGTCGTTTGAGGCACAGTGCAGGGGCACACCTCCTTACGATGGCGAGCGGTGCTACCATCCCTCCCGTGAAGTCGAATCCGGCTAATTCGAGGTACGAGTACGCTCGTGGCAGGTGCCGAGAGAGACCCTTTGGGACACCCAGCTACGTATCCGCAGGTACACGTGCTCTGGATATATCCATGGACGGATTGGATGTAGCTGGAAGTCTCCATACCTGTAGTCGACCGCGTCGGGCCATTTCTTTCTTCTTTGCTCTCCCAACATAATCTCTGATACATCGACCACACCCGCGCCCAAAGGACATCGACTGTCCTGCGCCCGTGCTTTGCAGTCTGCGTGCGGTACCTGCGCCTCACTGCTGCATCTCCCACCTGGATCGTTACACAGTGAAATGCGTGTGGTACTTGAGATCAGCTATCCGTAGGTGCAGGTAGGCACCCCACGCGCATGTGGCTTGCACCTGCGACTGAACCGACGAAACTGCCCAGCTGCAGCTGCGGCTTTCCTCCGGACGATCAAACCTTCTCCATACATCTGGAAGTATCCGTACCTACAATACATGGTTACTACTACTCGTCCATCCATACCTGGTACTAGGTATCTTAAGGTATCCATGTGATCAAAACGGTTGGCCTGCACAGTCCGTTGCTGCCCATTGTCAAGCGAGCTTCGGCTTCCAAGGTTCTCCATCTGCGCCATCGCCAGCTACTCGTCACGCCCGTATGTCCATTTAAACACCTCCTCGACATTCACCGAACGTCGTCTTTGGCCGCCCCGTGTCAAGGTCTGGGTGCGTTAGGTGTGCTTCCGTTCCAGGTGTCTGTCTTTCTCTCAGCACTTAGCAGGTAGTGAGTACATAATATGTGTGTGTGGGAGTGTGTACCCATGGATATCCGTGTGCGTAGTACGGGCCCCACCTCCCTTGCGGGAAGGCCGGGTATCGATGGATCTGGAGCTGGAGCTGGAGCTGGCCCGGCGTGCCCATGACGTGCGGCAGATGCGCCGACGCCTCCTCGCCACCTTGCACTCTCCAGACTGGCGGTCGCGACAGCTCCCTTGGCCGATCGACAGAGAACGTGACCCCAAAAGTGGTGCTCGTCGCAGGGCGATGTGACGGTCGTTGGCTGTCGTTGTTTTCGCAGTATCGCTCGAACTGGGGAGGGGGGGGGGGGAGGAGGGGATGAGGATGCAAAAAAGAGGTCGCGCCATCCATTGAAGCCTCACACGCGTGGCGCGGAATCGCGAGATTGACAAGTCACGCACACGGGTAGTTGAAACGGGGCTCTTTCAGGATGCACAGCTGCGCCCTTGAATGCGACCACCCAGCCTCGTCGTCTCTCGCCACTTCAACAATTTAGCTGACGACTCGCTGTCCAATTCTCTCTGCTGACGAAGTCTCGGGGCAGCGGATCTGTGGGGTCGCCAGACAGAGTACTCGTAGGTGTCTGTCTGTACGTACTCGTACGTACGAGTATGCCTCGCCGCTACGGATACTTCTCCTGGCTGGTTGCGTCCATAGCGATGAGCAGCGCTCACGAATCATCTGGGATTGGTTTCTCGGTGCCTGAGGCTGACTGTGTTTGAGGATACGGAGTACTCCGCTTGGAACGGTTGTTTGCAAGAGCTTTGGCCAGTTCTTGGCTCATTAGATTGCCTCGACACCTCAAAGCTCATACGAGTAGAATGCTTTCCCTATCCGTACAGGCAGCCTCCCCCTGCCCATCCGTACTGCGATGGCAATGGTCCACGGTCTCAACTGGCACAGTTGCAAGTCCCCAAACGACCGATTGCTCATTTTCGAGTACTCCGCACTTGGCCTCTCGATTATTGTTGACGAGTTGCCACACGAAGGAGCGGGGAAAAAGCAAACCAGGCTCTGATGAGGCTCTCAATGTGACAGGCGGACGAGCCTTGAATCTCACGGCCAGTAATGCGCGGGTTACATATCCCGTATGTAGTCGTACTACGAGTACGTGGTAGGCAGCTTGGGGGCGATGCCCCTGAGCCGACTGGGCCGAGCCGTGCGGGCGAGCCCCTGGACCCGCCTCGTCTGAGTGCCGCTCCTCCTCTGCGAACGGGTCCGTGGCTGCGGCGAGCAGCCCGTGTGTCCGCGGAGTGCTCGTATGCAAACAAGGAGTCTCTCGGCGCCGCGAGGGAGACAGAGAGACAGAGAGAGAAGAGCTCTTGTGCTCCGTGCTCCCGAATAACAAAAAGAGAGGGGCGCAAGGCGGGATAGGGGGCCGGTAAGGAGCTTATTACCGCACCTTGTTGTGCTTGTCTACTCGAACGAGTATGATTTTTTAGGGGCTTCTTCCTTCGCCCATCCACGATGCTTGGGGATAATCTTGTCCCTGCCCGTGCCCCAGACGGCGTACGAGTACTCGTAGCGGTGGGTGTCGCAGGGCTTGACGAGTACTCGTACGAGTACCTTTTCCCCCATCCATTACCTAAGGTACCTTACCTCCCGTATCTCGGACGGGCACCTACAGCACCAGGTTCCGATTTTAGGAGGTAGGTACGGAGAGTGGGTAAAATACAGTACATGCGATATCTGCCTACCTACTCGTACTTCTACAGTACAACGTGGCGTGCGCGTGCGCGTGCGCGTTCCCCACGCCAGACGGCGGCATGATTGGTAGCGAAATCTGGCTGGACAGGAAGTCCGCTTGCTGCGTTGCTTGCTCTGCCCAGCTGTGATGGTGGTGCTCAGGTGAGGGTGTACGAGTATGCCGCATCTTCCTCCAGCAGGGTGTTCAGCTCTGGGAGCTGGCAATGATTTGCGGCGGCCGGTTAGCAGCCGCGGCGCTCGAGGTCGATGCCGGGAAGCCCGGTGAGCTCATAGTGCAGATAACGTTGATGAATCGGTTTTGGCCGGGGTGGCGGCGACCGCGAGAATGGGCCGAACCCCGCTCGCTTGGACGGGGCTTGATGGATTGGCACACTGGCCTGATGCCGCCCTCCCGTACCTCCCCAGTCGGTCATCTCGGCTACGAACTTGCTCAGGAAGAGGTTGACAATCCCATCGCGGCTGGTGGGTGCCGGGCCACCCGTTGCTGGCGATGACCATCCACAAAAGCCTGGAAGGTATTTCATAGCCCAGGGCCCGTCAATCAACCGGCGAGTTTATATAAACACCCGCTGGTTACTTGGGCATAACAGGAGATCTCGTCTCGCCACAATGTTCGTACGCGAGTGCCCTCGAGTGCCCTTGGGTGCCCTTGGTAGTTGGCCTCATCAGCTCTTGCCCGACCGAGTGACTGGTGCTCACACCGAATGGCCTCATTTTCGGCGGTGTACACCAGTGCGCAGGGCCCATCCCAGGTCGCCATTGATGGGTCTATAATACTGAATCTAACCGACTTGCACGTGCACGAGCCGCCAGGCCACGCTCCAGCCACCATCCTGACAGGCAGCGGCTCGCTCGCCCTGTCTCTCAGGGCAACAAAAGCAGCATCTGCAAGTAAAGGAAAACGGAGCACGAGTTACGAGTGCCGCTCACAGAGGTAGTTTATGAGGGAAACTGCCAAGCTGAAGCCGTCCGTGCGTCATTCGCCGAGCGGCGGCGCACGGCTCGCTGAAGCTTGAAGGGATACTCCTACCTTGTTACTCGTAGCTTGTCAGCGCCAGAGCTTGTTCCCGGTTCGATGCCCCGTCTTCCCCTTTTTTGAAGAGCCCAGTCACACCAGTAATCCCTACCTACGAATTGATTGAGAGGCACGCAGGCAAGGCACCGTGGCAGCTGAAGCAAAGCGCCAGAGATCCACACACAAGTTCATTTCTCGTCAATCTTGCGGCTGCCCTTGGTGATTGTGCCTTTTTCGTTTCTTATTATTACTATCCTCACTTGGTACCACTTACTCGTACGGGGTCAAGCTGCCGATCCATTCGCTCGGGAGCGGCAGACCGCGAGCATGTGTGCAACGTCATCGCACGGGTAGTAGCCCTACCAATTTCCAACAATCCCCCCAGCGGCCGAGCGCCAGAGAGGAAACAGTCGTGCTGATAGGTGAGGAGAAAAAAAAAGAGTAGCCGAGATTGCTGCTTCTTTGCCTCCTCGACGCCCCGCCGACATTGTGGTCTCGATGCTCATCGGTGTCAGGCTCTCAACTTGGCGGCAATCAACCCCACTAGCGTACAGACAGGTGTCGTAGACTTTGTTGACATTGGAACTCTACGAGTACTGGCTTCGCGATGAGAGGCTGCCTGCTTGCAGTCCGCACAGGTGACGAACTCCAGCGGCTCTCTCCTCTCCCGTCTCTCTCTTGATGAGTACTCCTTGGTACAGACCTACTTTTACCTTGGGTATGTAATTACCTAAGCTACCTAAGATAGGCATCTAGAGCAGGTAAAGTCCTCGTACATTGTGTAGGTATGTAGTCTAGGTACATACGTACCCAAGGATCTAAGGCTCAAGAGATGGCCTGTCGTCAGCCTCGAGCATCGGACAGACACACATGGAGTCCGGCCATCGAAACGCCAAGCGCCTTTCGTACCAGCTGCATTTCCACGCTCGACCCATACGAGTACAGCCGCCCAGATCTTCTTGTCCGCACGCGCGACGCGACGAAAGCAGAGGATCCCTGCCTGGGCGGGACTCGTCCCTCGATCAGTCTACGAGTACTCGCATCTCCCCGCCTTGCCCCAACGCGTGTGACGCGTTCTTGAACAATTGGAAGGCGGCCGGCCTCTCCTCTCCTCCCGTCACCGGAGACCCGCATTTTCGGGACGAGCGGGATCTTTTTTTCTCTCCTTTTTCCGCACTCTGTCTCGCTGCGGTGTGCGACCCGTTAATGTACCGATCCGAGTTAGCCAAGCAAGAAGCCGGTCGGTACGAGTGATAAGGTACTCGCACCTCGGAAGCGCCAGGCCAACGGGAAGGATTCGCCCCTTTCACCGTTTACCTGCTTTTATATGGAGGAGCTAAGAACGCGCTCTAACGAGTAGTCCACCCAGCAGAGGCACGGAAAAAAGGGATGCAGCCCCCCCCCCCCCCCCCCCCCCCCCAAAAAAAAAAGTCGTAGACGGGGAGAGATGCGCACGTATGACGCTAGGCGCGTTTCGAGAAGAGAAGGCTTCTAGAAGGAAAATTCCATCTCTGCCGGCGCGTGCGAAGCGCGTGAATTGGAACGTCACCGCCCCTAGCTGGGTACTGTTCATACAGCTACGAGTACCTCTCCGTAGGTACTGGTTAGGTCGTACTGATGAAAATCGGCAGGTATTCTGACCATAATTACCAGCACGGGCTCGGTTGGTTTCCCAGAGGGGGCTTTGGGAGATAACAGAAACCAGACATCAGACCCAGCTGGCCCCTGACCTCCTTTCGGCGGCCGGCCACCCCCGGACGGCGGATGGAGTCCCGCCATTCCCGGCGATTTCGAGAATACTCGTAGTGCGCGTTGGCTGTGTACTACCGCGTAGCCTTTTCACCGCTACGAGCGCCTCGCTGACCAGGCTGGGTCGCGCAGGGGAATCTGCGAAAATCCTTGTGCAAGTCAAATCGCACGGGACGCTGTGCAGTGGACGAGGTCATTGTACTCGTAAGATGAGGTGGGTTCAATGCCCCCTCCAGGGCAGTCCAAGCGTTCTGCATGCGATCTGCAAGACTCACCAGCAGTGACACTATCGATTCGATGGCGAGAGTACGAGTACTCGCAAAGGTTGTCTATTGTTGGCCTGCGTTGCTGGGCAGGTGCTCGCGCTTTTGTGTGTTCTTTATTTAATTCTAAGCACACCTACAACAGCCTGTGTTGGCTCGGGACAACCAGGGCTGATGATGAGTGATATACATCGAGGTCGAGATGCGTTCCGAACAGCATGATCAGCCGTTCCTCAATGCGTCTCCTAGAGCTGCATTGCGCGTCTGGCTCGAGGCCAAGAGTGTCGATATTGGGTGGGTAGGTGGTACCTGGTGGATGACTCAAGTCCTGCTGAGGTGTCTAGAACTAGGGAGATACTCGTAGACAGTGGCGTGCGGATTCATTTGGCCGTTGAGTTTGGTCTGTTACACCAGGACATTCATGGGACGATAGCGAAAATATTTCTGCCGATTCGTCGCCTCCAGAAGAGACAGATGCAGCGATCCTTTGTGGTAACAGATGAAGAGAATATAACTAGCCCAATGTCCTGCCAAACCCCGTCCCTGGATATCTAAAACGCCGTCGCCGAATGCACCTGGTGAAAGGAGAAGAGAGAAAGTAAAATGTGAAAAACACGACAGCGGTTGTTTTGCAAGCCAAAGCCCCCACAGGCGGCACGGTCTCGTATCAGATCTTCTGCCTCTTATTTGAAGAACCGGGACCGCCGGGACCGCTGCCACGGCCCCTCTTGCGCTCCATCTCCTCCTTCATGATGCGCTCGGCCTCGCTCATCTTCTTGGGCTGCTCGAAGGCCGACTTTTTGTTCTTCGACGACCCGCTGCCAGCCAACGCATTCTTCTTCGCCGCGGCAGCGAAAACATTCTTTGTCTGCGGCGGCTTGGCCGCCCCCATCTTGAGCGAGACGGTGGCGGCTTGGCCGTCGCTCGCTGTTGCTGCGGGTGTTTTCGCCGTTGTGTTTGTGGGTTCGCCCACTGCTGAAGGGTGAGCCTGGCTGTTATGGTCTGCCGTGGCCTTGGGTGCCGCCTCTTGCGCATCGGAGCCAAAGGGCGGCGGCGGCGGTGGCGCAGAAGCCTTGGCGCCGAAGGAGAGCTTGATCTTCTCGCCGTCCTCGCCGCGCTTGAGCTCTCTCTGCTCCTGATCGTCCTCGTCATCGTGGCGGGCATCACGGGCGCGGCGAATCTGCTCGCGGAGGAGTCGCTGCTCGCGCTCCTCGTCGCCCTTGTCCTGCATCTCCTTGCGGCGGACGGCGTCGCGGCGGCGCATGGCGTCGGGAGAGTCGTCAATCCAGGCGACCTTCAGCCCCTTGTCCGTGTCCTCGACGCGGCAGATGCCCTCGCGGCCGAGGAACTTGGCGAACTCGGTGAGGGATGGCCAGCGGGTGGCGTTCATGTGGACGTGCTCCTTGTTGGCAATGTACTCCTGGTAGAAGTGGTTGATGTTGACGCTCTTTTCGCCGTGCGAGGTGCTTAGCTGCTTGACGAAATCTCGGCGGAACTGGTTGCTGAATTCGTCGATGAACTTCTTGGGGTCCTCGCCGACAATGACCATTTGGCGGTAGTGCGACTCGCTCTGCGTGTGCATCTTGAAGCCGTTCTCGTCGCGCATCTGCCGCTCGCATACCTGGCAGTACCAGCGCAGCCGCTGTAGGCCCTTGGACTTCATCTTGTTGGCCAAGTGCTTGGTCGAGCCGACCTCTGCTTTCGGCATCTTGGGCGAGTTTGGTCTGCTTGTCCTCGCTGAGGCGGGTGTGTCTCCCTGATGGGCGGGTGGGCTGTCGGTTTAGGGGGAAGGTCGGTGGGCGGCGGGCGCGAGGTCTTCCGGCGTAGTCGCACTCTTCCGACGGTGGCAGGGTGTTTCTCGGGTGTGTCGAGCTGTCGATGAAGACGGCGCGATGGATGGGCGTCGGTGTCAAAGTGCAATGTTGTCGGTTATGACCTATGCTGGTTGGGTATGTGAGTTCGGCGGACAAAGGCGGCGATTCAAATCGCCCACATGATAGCCGGAGGTGGGAGCGGTGGTCGAGACCATCCAGTGGAGCCAGCCTTCCCGGTTCGTACTCGTACCTTAGGTACCGCGGCGTGCGCGGGTACCGAAGGTTGGAAGGCACTTGGTGCTCTGGGCAGGCAGGTGGGGTCAACCAGCCCGTCGCAACTTCCACCCCGTACGCAAGCCAAAGGTTCCCGGATTCCGCCCACACCCTCTTGGTGACATTCCTCTGAGCCCAGCACGCCCAGGTACCTTGCGTTTCATGGCACGCATGCCGATTTCTAGAATTAGCTAGCTAGCCGCTTACATCGCCTCCGGTCCCGTGAACTCTTCGTTTGAGCCTGCACGTCCGGCATGGGTTGGTGATTTCGGGTCCTCGTTTGTTGCCGCGTGGCTCATGTGTAGCCTACGTTTGCGGAAAGGGTTGAATCTCGTGCTGCTTACGATTGAAAGGCCATGGTAGAGGCGTCCGGCAGATTACTTGCATATTGAACCGGTCGTACGACAGTAAGTACTCGTATATACCGAACGTCAGGTCTCAAAGCTTCCTGGCAGCATCGGCCACACCCTTTACGTCAGATAGACGCACACTGCGATGATGCCGAGTAGACAACTGGGGCGGACGGTCTGATTAGCAATATCTCGTCCGGCCCCTCAAACTAAGAGAATGCTATGAGCCTCTCCCTACTCTACACTGACAAAGGACCCCCTCTCGCAAGCGATGATATCTAAGTGTTGTCTTGCAAAGCGGCGTCCGAGAACTTCTAGGTATCCTTTCCAATACCATCATCAGTCCAGCCCAAGACTTCTCACGAGCTTCACCTTGGTGCACCACGGACACGGCCAACTAATATTGACTAAGAGACTTCCTGCACGCAGTGTCAAGCCCCGGATTAGCTGTCTCTATTCGAGGCTCCAAGTAGTTGGCCTGTCATGTACCGCGCCCAGCGCAACCATGGTGCTCCGACCTCCGAAATTGTCGAAATTGCCCCGAGGAAATGGCGAGATCTTCCAGCAAGAGACTGTGGCCTGCTCCCCTATCGAAGCCCCGTGCTCAAACGTAGGGTGAGAAGGCGACGTAGGTGCCTCTCAGTAGTGTAACGAGTGGGCTACCGTTGCCGGACGAGCAGCCATAATATGGGTTGCATGTCTTGTTTGCGACGGAAGAGATACCGAGGAAGTGGTCGCGTCCTGCGACGAGTATTCTGAGAAATGCAGGCCATGTGCTTACGGACGTGATATACCAGGGTCAGGTGAGCCGTGACCCTACAGCAGTCGATGGCATCATCCTTGACCGTGGACGAGGTTAAGTCGACGAGTAAGGGATGCAATCCCGCATCAACCCCTTAAGGCGTCATATCCCTGGTGGAGAGATGCTCGTGGGCAAGCTCCCGTGGAAAGGCGACAGCGCAAATGCGCAGCCTTCCCACCTTCCATGATCTGACAGTAAATTTGTTTCCTCGACATGACTTCTTGACGAGAACCCGCCATTCTCTTACTTGCCAAGTAAAGTCAAACAACACTGCGTGGTCTATATTACGAGAGCATGATTGGAGACATCGAGTCCATGTCAATTTTCAACTTACAAGGCCTTCAACATGAGTTAACAGGGTAGGTGTGGGCATTCGCATCCATGTGACACTCTGTACGACTTGCTCGTCGAAACCTCTGCGGCTGCTTTCACAATGAGGCGCAACCCGTTGCAAGCTACACCACGACTGGAACTAGCGCATACGATTCCAGCCGATTTGGGCAGACCGCAGAAGAGCGACCAATTAAAAGCCGTTTCCAGACCCAACTAGGCCTTAGCCTGAAGGACAGCCGATTGATTGGTCAGAAGCTTTGACGACCCACAGCGAATTGGCGACCTGCTCGCCCACCTCAGATGTCTGCTTGCGAAACCCAGCTCACTCGACTTTTCAAGAGCTGCCGGTTCTGTGGCATACTCGTACGCTGGCGACGGCTGACCCTCGACCTAGGTTCGCTACTAGCCTTGTCTCGCCTCACCTCGCCTCGCCTGTCCTCGGTCTGATCTTTCCTGATGCTATTGCGCTTGCCTCCCTTCGTCTTGATTATCTATATTTCGCGGAACGAATAGTACCCGGACCGTAGGCGTCAATTGCAATTCCAAAGTCTGAATGGTATGACGCTGTGAGCACGGGTGCGCGGGCTGTCTCGCTGTTCCTTATCCAAGGGTGTATGTACCCTAGCATACGTTCTGTAGGGGACCGGTACTTCTTGAGCTGATCTAGCGTTATGAATTGGCAGGCGCGCCCTGGCCTGGAAGTCACCAGGGCGCTGCAGGCAGGACGCGCTTGCCCCTACAGGTCGCAATTCGTTCAATTTTACAGGTGCGCCGACGCGACCTTGCCAGGACCGTACTTTGCTGCTGCTGCAACCATCATTAACCCGGCAATCTGCCTTCACTGCCTCCGCCACCACGCCATCACCAATACCACCACCAACACCACCAACACCACGACATCGTCGCCCACTCTTTTCCATCACCACCCGCCCCTCCGCTGCGGCCCCTTCCCATTGCGCACTCGATTTGCGCCACGCTCTCCTGGTGTTGCGCGATGGACTGCGGTGACGTGATGCCCCTTCAGATCAAGCCTTGGTGATCACTTCCCGCCGGCGCCACCGTCGCGTGCACACGCCCTCCACGCCGCCGCCGCAGTCGCAGCCGCCCCTGCGGCTGCAGCTGTCGCCGCCGCAGCCATGTCGGGCCCCCAGTTCGACGACATTCTCCGAAGGCTGACGGTCACTGAAACCGGTAAGCCGCCCCCTCGCGACCCCGAGTGCCCAACCGTCTCTCGCTGATCCGGCACCCCACAGAGCCCAAGGCCAAACTCGAAGCCGCGAGCTCGCTCCGCGACTCTCTCGACCACCACACCAGCGGCCCCGTCTATGCCAGCTTCCTGAAACGGGTGATGCCCGTCTTCATCAACCTACTGCGAGGCCCATGTCTTTTTCACTCCAATTCGCCGGAGCAGGTATGCTTGATTCTCACTGCCCCGCGCCCTTGTTCTTATCGCACCCATTGCGCCTGGCATACTGATAATCCTCTTCCGTCCCTCCTCAGAAACTCCGCAATTGCATCCTCGAGATCCTCCACCGACTGCCCACGCACCAGACCTCCCCGGAACCCTTCGAACCTTATGCCGAAGAGACGGTCGATCTGCTCATGACCCTGGTGCGCACCGACAACGAAGACAATGCCACCCTCTGCGTCAAGGTCATCTCCGACATTATGCGGCATCAGCCCAAGTCTCTCCATACCAAGGTCCAATCATTCCTCAACCTCATCCAAGAGCTCTTCGAACAGATGGAGAAGGTCGTCCGTGAACAGCTCGACAACGGAACCAATGCCTCAGCCCCGCCCACCATTTCCACCCCCAGCAGCTCCATGTTCCAGTCGCCGCGCCCTGGCTCGCCCGGATCCATCGTCTCTTCTGTTCCGGACCTTGGTCAGGACTCTCAGCAGCAGAACCAGCCCTTGCTGAAAGGCATGCAATCCTTCAAAGTCCTCTCCGAATGCCCCATCATCGTCGTCTCCGTCTTCCAGACGTATCGCACCATAATAGCGTCCAACGTCAAGGCCTTCGTGCCCCTCATCAAGTCTGTCTTGTGCCTACAAGCCAAGGCCCAGCAGCAGGCGCACGCCGAAGCCAAGGCCAATGGAACGATCTTTACGGGCGTGAGCCCCAACATCAAGGACCGTGCTGCCTTTGGCGAGTTCATCACGGCCCAGGTCAAGACGATGAGCTTTCTGGCCTACCTACTCAGGCAATATTCCAGTCAGCTAGCCGACTTCTTGCCCACGCTACCCGAGATCATTGTCCGCCTGCTACAAGATTGTCCTAGGGAGAAATCTGCCGCCAGAAAGGAGCTTCTGGTCGCGATAAGGCACATCATCAACTTCAACTTCAGAAAGATATTTCTGCCCAAGATTGACGAGCTTCTGGACGAGAAGACGCTCATTGGCGAAGGCCTCACCGTGTATGAGACAATGAGACCGCTAGCGTATAGCATGCTTGCAGACCTCATCCACCACGTTCGTGAGAGCCTCTCGCCTGAGCAGATCAGGAAGACAGTCGAGGTGTATACCAAGAACCTGCAGAACAACTTTCCAGGGACCAGTTTTCAGACCATGAGCGCAAAGCTTCTTCTGAACATGGCAGACAGCATAGCCAAAATGCAGAACAAGGCGGAAGCCCGGTATTATCTGCTGATGATACTCAACGCCATAGGCGACAAGATGGCGGCGATGAACAGACAGTATCCCAATGCCGTCAGACTCTCCAAGCTGTACCTTGCTGACACTGGCAAGGAGACATATTTGGCAGATAAGGACCACCCGCCGGAGTGGGATGAGACGGATATTTTCACAGCCATGCCCATCAAGACATCAAATCCCCGAGAGAGGGGCGCTGACCCGGTTGTCGACAACAAATTTCTGTTCAAAACCCTCATGAACGGTCTCAAGAACACATTCTATCAGCTCAAGCAATGCAACGCGCCTTTGCTGATTGACCCCAACAATGCTCCGTCTCACTGGCAAGATGTTTCGTACGGCTTCTCAGCCGAGGAGGTTAAAGTCATCATCAAGCTCTTCCGCGAAGGCGCCTACGTGTTCCGCTACTACGAGATCGAGAAACCGACTGCCGAGGCCAACTACGCGTCCCCCGTTGAGTACATGGCCAACTTCTACATGGTATCGAGCAGCAAGGAAGAGAAGGATCTCTTGGAAACATTTGCTACCGTGTTCCACTGCATCGACCCCGCGACATTTCACGAAGTCTTTCAGCAAGAGATCCCTCGCCTCTACGACATGATCTTCGAACACACGGGCTTATTGCACATCCCGCAATTCTTCCTTGCGAGCGAGGCCACATCGCCAAGCTTTTGCGGCATGCTTCTCAAGTTCCTCATGGAGCGTATCGAGGACGTCGGGTCCGGAGACGTGAAGAAATCCTCTATTCTCCTGCGCCTGTTCAAGCTTGCATTCATGGCCGTCACTTTGTTTGCCAACCAGAACGAGCAGGTGTTGTTGCCGCATGTCGTGGACATTGTGACCAAATCCATCGACTTGTCCACCAAGGCTGAAGAGCCGATGAATTATTTCCTCTTGCTCCGCGCACTGTTCCGAAGCATTGGTGGTGGTAAATTCGAGCACCTCTACAAGCAGATCTTACCGCTTTTGGAAATGCTCCTTGATGTTCTCAATAACCTCCTGATGGCCGCACGGAAGCCAACAGAACGCGATCTCTACGTCGAGCTGTGTCTCACCGTCCCAGCCCGCCTGAGCAATCTGCTGCCCCATCTCAGCTTCTTGATGAGGCCATTGGTTGTGGCTCTTCGCGCTGGCACTGATCTTGTTGGTCAGGGATTACGAACGCTGGAGCTGTGTGTGGACAACCTGACTGCCGACTACCTGGATCCCATCATGGCCCCTGTCATCGAGGAGCTCATGAATGCACTCTTCGAGCACTTGAAGCCGCATCCATACAACCACTTCCATGCACACACGACCATGCGAATTCTTGGCAAGCTTGGTGGCCGCAACCGGAAATTCATGACCGACGCGCTGCCTGTGAACTACCAGAAATATGCGGACGATCCATCCAGTTTCGACTTGCGTCTGATTGGATCGAAAAAAGACCGCGCGTTTCCTGCCGAGCTGGGTATCGACTTTGCCGTACGGAAGCTGATGGAGATCCCGAAACCTTCCAAAGCGAACCAGGCCAAGCAATTCGATGGATACTACAAGAAGCAGGCCTTCCACCTCGTCAAATCTCAGGTGAAGCTGCGCATTGGCATTGATACGCTGCCCGAAGATCTCCCTCGCCTTGTGAGATTGTTCTCGCAGGATTTGCTTGCCCGCAAGCCTGCGGGTGACCTCACGGCTTTCAACACCTCCGACAGAGAACGATCAGTCCACAAGAAGGATGAACAAGACGACATCATGAAGCGACTTCTCAAAGCGGTCATGTATGCAGAGTCTATTCCCGAATTCCGCGACGAAGCCGATGTCTTCCTCATGAATGTCTGCCGCCACTTCATCATTCTTGAGATCGGTCGCTCCATGGTTGATCTGAAGAAAGAGATGAGCCCCTTCGATGCCAAGGCTGGGGAAGGGCCTTTGTTTATCGATACGCGGGTTCTGGCTGATGCCATCGCCGAGTCTCTGTCATCCGACCTCCCGGAGGTGCGGGACGCTGCTTTCAGAGCTTTGCGCGCCGTGTTCGACTCCACGGCCACAATCTTCGGATCAGAGTCAGATGTTGGCCGCCTGGGCTTTTTCAACTACTTGAGCAAGACATTCTGCCATGCTTGCTATGAAGAGGAATGGTTCACCAAGACCGGCGGAAGCTTGGGCATCAATTACCTTCTGACCGAGGTCGACCTGGGTGATCAATGGGTTGCCGCGAAGCAGATGGACTTCATGAAGGCTTTGATGTATGTCATTCGAGACATGCCCCAAGATCTTCCCGAAAAGACAAGAAACTCCGCCCAAGCGACTCTCGAAGCCTTGCTGGCCCGCATCACGAAAAACGTCAAGAAGGAGGATGCGCTCATGGCGCCGCAACCACCCGGTCAAGGCCCGCCCAAAGCACCACGCCTTGCCCAGATCTGCGTCTTGTTCAATGACGAGCTCTCGCACATGAACAAGCATGTTCGTGGCACCGCGAGGCGCTCGCTGGAACTCATTGCCTCGGCCACCGGCGCTGACATTTGGGAGATACTTGAGCCACATAAGGATCGTCTCTTGCAACCCATATATGCAAAGCCTCTGCGAGCGCTGCCATTTTCGACTCAAATAGGCTACATCGACGCCATTGCCTACTACATGAGTCTGAAGAATGATTTTGTCTCTTTCGATGATCATCTCAATCGCCTGCTTATGGAGTCATTGGCTCTTGCGGATGCCACCGATGAATCTTTAGCGGGCAAGCCCGCTGAGTTCAGAACCCACGAGTCGATCGTCAACTTGCGCGTTGCATGCATCAAGATCCTCAGCAAAGCCATGAGCTTTGATGAATTCCAGAAGGGACCGAGCAACCCCACGCGTACCAAGATCGTTTCCGTCTTCTTCAAATGTCTCTACTCTGAATCTGAGCCCACAATTGAGGCTGCCAACGACTCGCTGAAGGCGGTCCTCTCGCAAACTAGCAAGCTGCCAAAGGATCTGCTGCAGGGCGGGTTGAGGCCGGTACTAGCCAACCTCCAAGACCCGAAAAGACTCACCACCCATGGCCTCGACAACCTCGCCAGGCTTCTCCGGCTCTTGACTACATATTTCAAGGTCGAAATAGGCGCTCGGCTTTTGGACCACATCAAAGTGCTGGCTGAGCCCAATCTTCTCCAGCAGATATCCTTCACCTTTTTCGAGCAGCACAACTCGATGAAAGTGATAGCCGCGGTCTTCAACATCTTCTATCTGTTACCTCCAGCCGCTGAGCAGTTCAAGGAGAGACTGATCGACACGTGTTTGGAACTCGAATCGAAGCTGCGGCGAACGCATCACAGTCCATTCCGACCGCCACTGTTCAAGTTCCTGAACCGATACCCCACAGAGGTCTGGGACTTTCTCCTGAAGAAGATCGAAGACATCAAATACGGAAGATTTCTTGCGCAAGTCCTTCTCCACCCCGAAAGCCACAGCCTACGAGAGCATGCGGCGTCGCACATTCCTCAGTTGATCGCCAACTGTGATCAGATCATCGCTGCCGGCAAGGATACCCGGTTCTCTGCCATGATCAACACCGTTCATGTCATGAGCTCCCTCAGCCACGACGTTGATCGACAAGCCTGGATGCAGAACAAGGAGACTATTGACTGGCTGCAGAAGGTTGGCAAGGAACTGGAACGCCATCTCCGCGCGAACCAGATGCCCCAGATGCTTCGTCTTGCGGCACACCAGGCTACGGAGCAGTTGATGGATATCTTCACCCAGTCGTTCTCCATGAATCCCGAGGACATCGGGCCTCTATTCTCCCTTATAGAGGCTGTTACAAGAGACGAGCTCCGCCCGTCGCCAGCTTTGTTCTCGTACCTGTACCAGAAAATCATCTGCAGCGAGTCAATCGGCTTCTGGAAAACCGTCATATTCCGTTGTCTAGATACGTACGCGGCCAAGACTACCAACCAGAGGACCAAATGCTTCATTCTCCGAAATGTCGTCAATCCTATCATCGCCATGGACGTTATGCGGAACTGGAAGGAAGCCAACCCTCTCAAACAGGGCCTCATGGACCGGAGCATCATCGATTCCATCTCCGCCAAGATCTGGAAAATCAACCCTGGCGATCCTCAAGACGACCCGGCAGAGTCTGGGGTTGATCACACGCGGATGGAAGTGCTGCAGCTGTCTGCCATGCTCGTCAAGTACCACTACGCCATCTTGCAAGACGCGAGAAAAGACATCATCAAGTTTGGCTGGACCTACATCAAACTGGATGATGTGATCAGCAAGCACGCTGCCTACGTGGTCATCGGATACTTCATTGCGCATTACGAAACCCCTTCGAAAATTGTCAGTCAAGTGTACTATTGGCTGCTCAAGACGAATCAGAACGAGGGGCGCGCACTTGTCACCCAGGCACTTGAGCTAATGGCCCCAGTCTTGCCGAAGAGATGCGGCGCGGCTCCCGGAGACCGTAATGCAATGTGGGCCATGGCACCCAGGCGGATTCTTGCGGAAGAAGGCCAGAACGCCGCCCAGATATCCAGCATATTCCAGTTTCTGGTCAAACATCCTGAACTGTTCTACGAGACACGCGACAAGTTCGCGATTTTGATCATCACGTCTCTCCGCAAAGTCTCGTCGCCACAAACCTCCTCCAATGAGCACAAGAAACTCGCCCTGAACATGATGTGGCTCATTTGGGAATGGGAGTCCATGAGAGTCGACGGGAAGCCTGCCAGCCCTGTCCGCGCACGCTCGGAATCGCCCGAATCAAAGAAGCGCAAGTTTGAAACCGACGCTGTCGCCTCTTCCCCAGTCGTTCCGCGTCAACCTGCCCCGGGTGGCAATGACTACCAGATCCCCGCGCCATACAGGCTGAAGATGGTCAAGTACCTTATTGAGTTCATCGCTCAGCTGAACGAGAGATACCCGCTTCCTTCCGCCAAGCCTCGTGATGCTGCAGCCCCGTCGGGCGGACCTGCAGTCCCCTCACAGTCGACTGAACTTTGCAAAAAGGCCATGGTACTGCTGCGAAACCTTTTGCAGCCCCACTACTGGGAGGATCTTGATGTCGACCTATTCCCCAATGTGACAGAGGTAGTCCTTGCCAGTGAGAGGACAGCCAAGATACTCGGCGCTGATCCCTCTGACAAAGAGAACTACGACGAGAAGTTTATCACCAACATCATCAACACGCTGCAAGTGGTGCGCATCATTCTCAACTCCAAGTCGGACGAGTGGATCTTGAAGAGCATACCTTCGATCCAGAAGGTTTTGGAGAAGAGCTTGAGGTCCGAAAACCCCGAATTGCAGGATTGCCTGCACTTTGCCGACAAAAATTTCGAGGAAGGACGTGACCTGAAGTCAACCATACAGCGAGTTCTCGACTCTGTGCCGGAAGATGTGCCCATGGAAGATGCCGATGCTGAAGCTGAAGCCGAGAGCCCTACGTCGGAGATTGTCACCTTCCTATCAACCATCGCCACAGAGACTCTGACAAACACCAACTACGTCTCCGGCCTCAGTATACTCTGGTCATTGGGCCAGCGCAGACCCTCTGTCATCGACCAGCATATTCAAGCGCTGATGAAGGCACTCCAGACGAAACTTGCCAGGGAACATGTCCAGCACTACACCAGCCTGGCTGCTAACCAGATGAACGTGGCTGCGATGCGCTCTGCAGAAGCTAGTCCTCAAGAAGGAGAGCTCTCTGCTTACGACTTGAAGATTCAAACCGACCTGATGATCAAAGCCCTGGAGGTGATTGCGATGCGCATGGAGATCCTCGGTGACAACCGTCGACCATTCTTAAGTGTTTTGGCCACCTTGATCGAGAAGTCCAATCACATCGAGCTGTGTGAGAAAATTCTTGACATGGTCGAAGAATGGGTATTCCGCTCCGAGGGCACCTGGCCAACTCTCAAAGAGAAGACCGCGGTGCTCCACAAGATGCTTGCCTTCGAACACAGGGCGGATCCTACCATGTTGACCAAATTCCTCGAATTGGTGATCCGAATCTACGAGGACCCGAAAATCACACGCACCGAGCTCACTGTCCGCATGGAGCACGCCTTCTTGATCGGTACTCGTGCCCAGGATGTGGACATGCGCAACCGCTTCATCGCCATCTTCGAGAAGAGTTTGTCGAAGACTGCATCAGCTCGTCTCTCGTATGTTGTCACGGCACAGAATTGGGACACCTTGGGCGATTCTTTCTGGCTTGCGCAGGCGTCACAACTGATCCTTGGAGCTGTTGAGCTGAACTCAAACGCGCAGCTTCATCATGAGGATTTCCGTACCCTTCCCGCGTCGCTCGTTTTCGGCGCGTACTCCAAGGAGACAAGAGACCCCGACACCATGTCCGACGACAGATACGACACTTTCATGACCAATCACCGCAGGTTCGTCTCGGAGCTGAGCGATGTCAAGGTCCGGGATGTGATCGAACCAGTTGTGCAACTTCAGCATGTCGACAATAACCTGGCCCATTCTCTTTGGGTGACTCTCTTCCCCATGTTCTGGGCTGCCACGCCGAAAGATGAAAGAAGCGATCTCCAGAAAGGCTTGGTCGTGCTGCTCACCAAAGACTATCATTCCCGACAAATCGACAAACGCCCCAATGTGGTGCAGTCATTGCTGGCCGGCGCGGCCAAGTCATGGCCAGAATGCAAAATCCCTCCCCACGTGCTTAAGTTTGAAGCCAAGACATACGATGCGTGGTACACTGCCTTGGTGCAGCTGGAAAATGCTGCCATCAAGCCTGACCTCGACTCGGCAACGGTGAGGGAGAGCACACTTGACGCGTTGGTTGAGCTCTACTCCAGTCTCAAAGAGGATGACATGTTCTACGGCACATGGCGTCGTCGTTGCCAGTACGTCGAGACAAATGCCGGCCTGTCGTATGAGCAGAATGGCATGTGGGACAAAGCCCAGAAGATGTACGAGGCAGCTCAAGTCAAGGCCCGCACTGGCGTCATCCCCTTCTCCCAGGGCGAGTACATGCTGTGGGAGGATCATTGGGTCCTCTGTGCAGAAAAGCTTCAGCAATGGGACATACTTCAAGAGTTCGCCAAGCACGAGAACCTGTCAGACTTGCTGCTCGAATGCGCTTGGCGCAACATTGAAATGTGGCAGAACCAGGACCATCGCGAGGGCTTGGACGGGCTGATCAAGGGTGTCATGGATGCTCCGACTTCCCGCAGAGCCTTCTTCCAGGGCTTCATGTCATTGCTCAAGTATCACAACAAACAGGACACGCTCCAAGAATTCTCGCGTGTTTGCGACGAAGCCATACAACTTTCGATTCGGAAATGGCACCAGCTTCCGAAGCGCCTGACAACAGCACATGTGCCCATGCTGCACAACTTCCAGCAGTTGGTGGAGCTGCATGACGCCAGCGTGATCTGCCAGAGCCTGAGTGTCACTACTGCCCAGACCCTGGATGTCAAGTCAGGCGAGCTGAAGTTGCTTCTTGGCTCTTGGCGCGACAGGCTACCCAATATTTGGGATGATATCACAGATTGGCAAGATCTGGTCACTTGGCGGCAACACATCTTTGGGCTCATCAACGCGACCTACCTGCAACTCCTGCCACCGGGAGGCCAAAACTCCAATGGCACATCTTTTGCCTATCGTGGATACCATGAAACGGCTTGGATCATCAATCGTTTTGCGCATGTGGCCCGCAAGCACTCATTGCCTGAGGTTTGCATTAGCCAGCTGAGTCGCATCTACACGCTGCCCAACATTGAGATCCAAGAAGCTTTCTTGAAGCTGAGAGAGCAGGCCAGATGTCACTATGAGAACCCCGAAGAGCTGTCGAGTGGTCTCGACGTCATCAACAACACGAATCTCAACTACTTCAACAATCAGCAGAAAGCGGAGTTCTACACTCTCAAGGGCATGTTCCTCGAGAAGCTCAAGCAGAGAGATGAGGCGGACGGCGCATATGGAACGGCACTGTACTACGATATCAACAAAGCCAAGGCATGGGCCGAATGGGGCTACTTCAATGACCGCAGATTCAAGGACGACCCGAAAGACCTGAACTCGGCGAAGCAGGCAGTGACTTCTTACCTGCAGGCCATTGGCAGTTACAAGAGCGGCAAAGCTCGGAAACTCATAGCTCGCATTCTCTGGCTGCTGAGTCTCGACGACGCCAACGGCACCATTGCTTCTGGTTTCGACGACTACAAAGGGGAAACTCCAGTTTGGTATTGGATTACATTCATCCAACAGCTTCTCACTGGGCTCAGCCACAAGGAGGCACCCAAGGTGCACGCGATTCTGCTCAAGATAGCCAAGGCCTACCCCCAGTCCCTCTACTTCCAGCTCCGCACCAGCCGCGAAGACATGCTCGCCATGAAGAAGGGGCAAGAAGCGAAGGCGCGGCACCAGCGAGCACAATCGGGCAACATGAGCAAGACTACAAGTTCTCCAGGGCAACCCAAGTCGGAGGGCGCCGAACCGAAATCAGAGCCCTCGTCGAGGCCGCAGACGGCCAGTGGCGACGGGACCACGCAAGCCAAGACCGAAGGGCCCGATGCCGCGAGTGGCCCTGCAGGCGCTGCCCCTGCCAACGCACCTACTCCCACCGCCCCTACTCCCACCGCCGCGGGGCCTGCCGCCGCTGGTGATCAGCCAGGAAAAGATGCTGCTGCAGGGTCGGGTGCCGGGCAAAAGAAGCCGCCGTGGGAACTGACCGAAGAGATCATGTCGGTCCTCAAGACAGCCTTCCCTCTTCTGGCTCTATCTATGGAGACCATGGTCGACCAGACCCAGAAGTACTTCAAGTGCCCGCCAGACGAGGACGCTTACCGGCTCATTGTCGCTTTGCTCAACGATGGCCTTGCCTACGTCAGCCGCATGCCGGTGTCTTATGCTAAGGACCGCAAGCTACCGCCTGCGACGGAGACGAATATTGTTCGATTCGCCGAGACGATTTTGCCTGCTCACATCAAGAAGCACTTCGAGGCTGACTTTGTCACAATCAAGCCGACCATGTTTGAGTACATCCAGAAGCTGCGGAGGTGGCGCGACAAGTTCGAGGAGAAACTCGACCGTCGGAACTCCAAGGCCTACTTGGAGTCATACTCGCGACATTTGAGCGAGTTCCGCTACCAGAAGTTCGATGACGTCGAAATCCCCGGCCAGTACCTGCAGCACAAGGACAAGAACCAAGATTTCATTCGCATTGACCGATTCTTGCCCAGTGTAGACTTGGTGAGAGGGATTGGCAGCTCACATCGCCGCTTGAAGATTCGTGGCCACGACGGCAGTATTCATTGCTTTGCGGTTCAGCACCCCGCAGCGAGACACTGCCGAAGAGAGGAACGCATCTTGCAGCTGTTCCGCCAGCTGAACCAGACACTGGCGAAGAAGAAGGAGAGTCGTCGCCGCGACCTGCAATTCACATTGCCGTTGATGGTGCCGCTTGCTCCGCACATCAGACTTGTCCAGGAGGACACTTCTTACATTACGCTGCAAGCCATCTACGAAGACCACTGCCGCCGCAATGGAATGCTCAAGGACGAGCCAGTGCTCTTCACCATGGAGAAGCTTCGTGGGCTCGTAGACCCCAAGGGCTCCAAACAACACGACCAGACGGTGACGGCTCGCTTGGAGGTCTACACCGCCATCCAGGAGAAATGGGTCCCGCATACCGTCGCTGTGGAATACTTCCAGAGCATCTACCCTGAATACTCCGAGTTCTGGCTGTTCCGCCGCCGCTTCTCCTACCAGTTGGCTGCCCTCACCTTCATGACATACATCCTGTACATGACCAGCCGCTACCCCAGAAGATCAACATCGCTCGAGGATCAGGCAAGATTTGGGGTTCCGAGTTGATGTCTTTCATGGCTCAAGCCAAGCCGTTCTTTCACAATCCCGAGCCGGTCCCCTTCCGCCTGACGCCCAATCTCCAGACTCTCATGGGTCCTCTGTCGACGGAGGGCATCTTCAGCCCCGCAATCATGGCGATCGCGCGCTGCCTCACCGAGCCCGAGTTTGAGCTTGAACACGCTCTGACTCTCTTTGTGCGAGACGAGATGATCTGGTGGTTCACCAGCAGTCACCGCGCGGTGCATCTTAACGAGAACCAGCTTCGGGAGACTGTCCAGACCAACTGTGACATGATTGTCAAGCGAGCCGTGAGCCTGGCTCAGGCCCCTCTTGGCAACCTGCCGGCTTGCCAGACGGTCATTGATCTCATCGCCAAGGCCGTTAACCCCGTCAGCTTGGCGCAATGCGATGCCCTCTGGATGCCATATCTCTAGAGTCATGAACTACCGACGGCCAGATGGCGAGCGTTTGGGAGGGTTTGTCTTGTGGAACGGAGGTTGCGATTCGCACGCATGATTTTATTGTAATTCAAGTCAGCACGGCGTTGTTAGAGGTGGCGGTGATTCCTGGTTCATGAGGTTACATGACAGGCTTGCGAGTGTTTGCTACTGGTTTACCGGCGTTGATGACGGCGATGGCAAGCTTCGATACGAAAAGGGGTGTTGGGCACGGAAAAAGATACAGCAAGGTCCGTGTCACGTCGCTGCTTGTTGTTCATTAATGTAGTAAAATCGTCTCTTGTTTGCTACCAAAATTTACTTGTTATTACACCCTTATCAAAGTCCCGTCCAATTGTGAGAAATCAGCAGCATCGCTAGTACTCGTAAACGGGCACTTGGCTCTGCCTACATGATAATCTCCAGCTGCTCCTCACCCTGAGTGCACGGGGCGCAGGCCACTCAGTGCATGACGGTCGGCTACTGTATAGGACCTCATACGCTCGAGAGCAAGAGCGGCTCGACTGTGTTGATTGTTTGGCAGGGCGAAATCGCGACGCCGTCATGACAGATGTCGCGGCTTGCCATGACTTAGCGCGACGCCCGCAGTGAACAAAATTGCCCATGTGTAACAATGGGTCTATTGATTGTACCGTATATAGTCCCGTCTCGCGTGAGTGAAGCATCATGCGTTTCATGCGGGATTTGCAGGACACGTTTCGCTGCGTGCTAGCCACTGTATGCTGGCATGGGCGCCTGCCTCCACGCCACACCATCTACTGTAAGACGAAAGACTCGGACCATAGGGAATAAACCGCTGAAATGACAGGCTTTGCTACCCAGACCCTTTGCTCCGTGACCGAAAATCAAAATACAGAGTATCCGTTCATCGTATGAGATTCTAGAAGAACCAGCCAGTTGTGATGCCGCGGGGCACAAGTGGTGCTTCGGAGAGACCACTGGCCGCTACAAAAGCGAAGATCAAGTCCTTATCTCTACTTTTGCTCGTGTTCTAGGAGCCTCGTCAACCTCACTGTCTCCACTTCCGTATAGGGTGCCCTCTTTCTCCGGAAAGTATGGACTCGCCGCCGTGCCTGCGCTCGCCTACGGAAGAAATCTCTAATTGTCCTCGCGGTAAGGAGGAGGCGCGGCCGATCCGCCAGCAGGCGCCCCCAGGTCGTCGGCAGCCTGGTCCATCATGCGCACCACGCGCCCCATCATCATAGGGAAGTACTGTTGGATGAGGGACTCGGTGTAGAAGCTGTGATCCGCGTTGTGGGGTTTGATGATGTTGTGGGCGATCTCGTGGGCCAGAACGACCCACCACCACACAGCAGCTGTTGACAGCTCCTGGCTTGCAGTGGCCGGGTCTGTGGATGGCGCCTGCAGGGAAGGCCAGTGCAGCCACAAAAAGAAGCGGAGGTTGCAGAAGATGGAGCCGTCGCGGTTGAAGGCGATCGTGGAGCCGCGGGCGTCGTAGAATATGTGCAGAGAACGCGGAGACATGGAGTAGGTTTTCGCAAGATCGCGCAGCATGGTGGCGAAATGATTGATGGCGCGGTGGTTGGTCTGGAGGAACGTGGCGGTGTCGATGGGCGGATCGTCCTGGCTCTCGCTGTGTTGCTGTCGCGAAATGAAGACGCGCATGCCGTTCGAAGCATCGGCGGCAAACTCGAGGTTCTGGCCCGGCGTGTCGTCGCAGTACGAGGCCTGCTCCATGACCTGTTGCGTCGTCGGCGGGGAGAAGACAGATCCCGAGTCGTGCGCGCGAGTCGACTGGATCGCATTGAACAGGTTCTGCTGCACCACGGCGGGGTTCGTTACATGCCCACTGTCTTGGTTGTTGTTGTTGCCGGCCCCGGGCAATGCTTGTGGCTGCTGCGGACCGCGGGGCGGGGGTTGGTTGTTCGACCCCGATGGGCCGGCGCCTGCGCCTCCGAAAATGCCCCGCAGACTCTGCTCTGCCTCCGAGGTGTTGAATCCGAGCCGCTTGGTAAAATCGGAGAAGAGACCACGGGGTCCCTTGCTGTCAGGGGGCGGCGGGAGCGAGGCGTGCTTGTCGGCCTCGGGCGATTCGGGATCGTCGACGTCAAAGGCGCCAGGCATGCGCGGCCGCGCGTTCCTGCCAGCAGTCGGAACCATCTGCCCCTGCGTCTCGATGCCGCCTACTTGGGCCGCTTGTTGCCGGAATTCGTTCTCCCGCTCGCGTATGCGAGCTTGCTCGGCCTCGAGGGCGGCACGTCTCTCCTCCTCGGCGATGCGAGCCTCGGCCTGCTTGGCTCGAAGAATGCGATCGACATTGTAGCCTCGGGCGCGGAGATCCAGAAGATCGAGCTTGAGAAATGGCTCGAAGAATAGGTAGGCCTGCTGCGAGGGTCGCTTTAGAAGCAGGGTACAAAGCGCCTGGCCAACCTGGTACATGTCGGGCCTCGACGAGGCGGCAGAGATGTACAGAACCCATGGAGCACCGCGAGTGCCAAAGGGGCTGCTGGATGACTTCTTGTCCACTGCTGCTGATCGCTTCTCGATGTGAGACTTGCGGAGGCCCCGGAGCGATCGGCACAACGAGACGGAATCAACCGCCTCGACACTGAGGTTTGTTTCGAGCCACTTGGCGTCATTCTTGATGCCGTCTCGTGATGAACGCGAGTACTCGTGAATGAAGAGCTTGGAGCGCTCGAGTACGTGTTTGCGCAGCCACTGCGCCCCCTCCTGCCTCGGCTGGTGTTGTCCGACACGGAGATCCTCCTGGATGGTTTGGGATAACAGAGGCGAGCCCAAGGCTTGGTAGAAAGACTCGAGGACCTCCTCTTCAGGGGCGCAGAGCAAGTGGTCCTTAAAGAGCCGGTAGCTGATGAAGTCGTCGGCGATGACAATGTGCTGAGGTGCAGCGAGCTGGTAGTGTTTGATAGACGACTCGTCTTCGTCAGCATCCGCCGCCCTGCCCTTCTCCTTGTCTGAAGTCGTGTTGATCTCCTTGAAACCCAACAGGAAAGGGGCAACTTTCATCTTTCTCCAGAGATCCTTGTCGCGCTTGAGTGTGGAAACGTCCTCGGCAAGCGTTTTGAGCAGGTTTATGTATTTCTCAGGCCTCTGCAGTGCGCTCAGAAGCTTCGCTGGCTCGTCCGTCGCGCGGTGAGCTATTTCCAGCTTGGTCGGCTCCGACTTTGACCCACATCTGAACAGGAAGGCATTCGCATTGGACCCAAAGTCGACAAAGTCAAATATATCCCCGTACATCGAGGAGCTTCCCAGGTAGCAATGGCGCGGCCTCGTGTGCGTTACATTGCTGCTAGCCTTGTTTGTCGGTATTCCAGAAGACCGACTGGCGTTCGTCACCGGCACAATGGGCGCGTCCCTGAGCTTGGCAACGAGATTGTCCCCAAGCTCGTTTGTGCGAGACGCGAAGTACTCGAAAAGCGTCACAGCGTCCTGATGGTTCTGAGGTGGGTTCCTCAACAAACGGTTGACACACTCCATCATGGGCGGGTCGAGGACAACGCCAAGCTGGTTCGCATGCGCGTGTAACTCCGGTTTGAGAATCTGGAATCCAAGGACCGCAGCTTTCGTGTTGGTAAAGCACTCAGACGGCGCCACCAGCTTCTTGGGATCGTTCTGGATCGGCAAGAAAGCTTTGGTAGTAACAGCCAAGTTGAAGCTGGCATATCCATTGGCATGATGATGTGATATGAAGTAATTCATTGCCTCGCCACGCAACCTGAGGTCCGAGGAGGCCATCATGTCGACCAGCTCTGGAACAGAGGGGTGAGCCCGCAGTCCGAGCGCTGCCAGGAACTTGGCTTCCGGTGATGCTGCCCGAAAGCCGCCGTCCGGCCAGTGAAGGATTTTCAGGCCAAGGTTTCTGAGCGGCGCCTTTGGCTCGTACAGTTCAGAGGCCTTGTAAAGCACCGAAGTCCCTTTGCCTTGAGACCCGTGATGGGGGTCCTCGGCAGGGCAGATACGAGACTCTTTGAGTTTTCTCATGTCCTCATTCGGGATGTCCGCACGCTCAGATGCCAAATACTTGATCAGCTCTACATGACTCCACTTGGAATGAGTAGTCCCTTGCTCGTCGGTTGTGGGGTTCAGGAGGCGCTTGAAGATTGTCTCCAAATCAAGTGTCTTACGAACACCTATAGCAGTGAGGAATTTGGGTTTCAGAGATGAGCATCCCTCAATGTTGGGGAGGTCGTCGAAAATCTTGACCGAATCGAAGAATGACTCGGTAGGTTTGCGCATGCCGAGCTTGGTGGGCATGACGGTATGTGCTTGGAGAATCGTGACGACCGTATTCTTCGACCCTTGGCTAAGGTTGTCCCATCCTTTGGAGAGTACAGTGAGTACTTGGATAGCGAACCTGGACGACTTGGTCATGTTTTCATCGTCTGATCTGCGTGACCCCGTCTCAATGAGGAAGCGAAGCCAAGGAACAATGTCAAGACTATCCCACGCGAGTGCTTGCAACTCAACCCCCGAGCATTTGCTGGTGAACTCCAAGGGAATCGTGGTAGGAGGGATAGGCAGGCCGGCCGGTATCCTGTTGGGGCTCACGAACGTTGTGATATTGCACAGCGCAACCACCTCGCCCTGGCCCCCATTGGCTCCATCCACGACAGCAACAGCCACGTCCAGAAGCCTCTTACGGCTCGGAGGGTCCAGCTCGCCCATGAGAGATTTCTTCGCGGCCCACTGGATGAAACAGATCATCTGCTCCTTGTTCAGCGGGCGATCCGACAGCTCCGAGAGGATGTCCTCGACGGTGATGGGAGTAATAACGGAGAACTCGATTAGTTTCTGCACGAAGGGGGTATCTTTGAGCTCAGGGGGCACGATGGGAATGCCATTGACGAATTTGGCGAGCTCATCGGACCCCAATCGTACTTTCGTGGTGGGGAGTACACCCTTGCTACTGTACACCTCGATGGACGGCTTGGCATAGGACGTCCAGAATGCCTCCTCAATGATTTGTGAGACATGTCCACTCGGTGTCGAATCGCTGAAGGAGAAAGCATTGAGAATGTGCCGAGCCTCGGGCATGTGCTTCATGATGTCGGCGGGCGTGCTGCGCGACCCGTTGCCCTCCACGCTGCGCTGCAACTTTTGCTGCAATTCGGACATTTCGTGAATGAAGGCCAGCCTGGTCATGATCCCGGCGGCGCGGAGCATCTCAATATTCCATGTCCGAACCCACCGAGCGTTCAGGTCGATGGCCTCACGCTCAACGGTCGGAATCACGGAGGGTGCGGATATGTGCATGCCAGCACCAGTGGTCTGGGTGGTTGGGAAGCCGATGAAGATACGGCCCCCAGGCTTCTTGGAAGGCAAGACCGAAGCAAAGACATCGGTGGCTTTGGACAAGGCTTTGGAGCTAGTGGATTTTTGGGAAGCCTGAGTCTCATCATAAGAAGAGGTGAGAATAGACAGCTTGGCCAGCTTGGGGGGCGGCTTCTTGGTGGCGCGCTCGAGCTCAGCCGCGAAACTGGCGGCGACAGAAGTCTTAATCGAGGCGGTAGTAGCCCTGAGAAAGATGGCAGAGGTGTCGCGAGCAGTGATGTCCTCGCTAATGGTATCCTGTGCGTCCTGCTCCTCCTTAGCTGCCTTGGCTGCCTTTGTTGGGACACCAGCGCTGGCCGTCAGTCGGGAGAAGAAGCTCCTGATTGAGGGCGCCTCGGGCTGGCTCAGACCATAGGTATCGGTAGACTTGTTTGCCGAGGCGGCCTTTGGGGGCTTCCAGCCGATGGCCGTCATGTAGGTGGCGTCAATCTGGGCGCTGGAACGTTCAACAGCGTCGACCTTCATAATTCGCTCCTTGGTGGTGGTCTCGACGTCGCGGGGAAGGGAGATGCGAGAGGCGGGGCTGGCCTTCTTGCGCAATAGCAGCAGCTGATAGTCGTCGATCCAGAATTCGATGGACTCGAGGGCGACAAAGGTCAGACTGGTGGCGAGGAACTGGCTGATGGACAGCAGATTGGGCAGAGTCGTGGTCTGGTTCCGGTAGTCGAGGACAAAGGCCGTGTCCGTTGTGGCTTCGGTGGTAGGTAATGTGAGCTTGCGAGTGAAGAGGGCATTGCCCTTCCAGTAGAAGGCCATGGCGTCGGGGCCGGAACTGACGAAGGGCTCCTCGCAGTCGGCGAAGACACTGTAGAACCCGACTCCGAAGGCACCGATCTTGGTCTCATCGGGGTTGC
Source organism: Hansfordia pulvinata (assembly GCA_006538405.1). NCBI lineage: Eukaryota > Fungi > Ascomycota > Sordariomycetes > Xylariales > Hansfordia > Hansfordia pulvinata. Next base: position 1,335,080 of record BJKQ01000007.1, on the reverse strand, counting down.
CCTCGGCGATGCGCTTGAGACGAGCCCAGTCGGTCTTGGTAAAGGGCTGACCATTGTTCTGGACGACGAGGCGGCGCAGGGTATGGTGGGCGAGGGTGTGCTTGAGGATGTCGGAGGGGTCGGTGGTTGCGGGCAAAGGCACCTGGGTCGAGGGCAGCGTTTCCCACTTGATCTTGACGGTCGTCGCTTGCGCGTCGGCCGCGTTTTGAATGAGCTCGCGCAGGGTCGTCCATTCGCCCGAGTAGCGCGCCAGGACCTTGTCGATGAGGGCGCGGGTGTCGACCGTCACAGCCTCTTCGTCACCACCGTCCTGCAGGGCCGCGGCCCGCAGCTTCGCATAATCCATGGCGCCGTCGCCGGAAAGCCGTTTCTGGTTGCAGGCGGCCTTGTGTATGGCGTGATGCGGCGAAGCAGTGTCGAGGCGAAACCGGGAGTCACGGTCGGTCGATGTGAGACTGGCGGTTGATCGTGAGTCGGTCTTGATGCTGGATCCGACGGGCAGATATAGCCTCAAAGGAACATCTTCTCGGATCTGGAGGCGCCTTTCTCGGAAGAGTCGTCTCGGAGAGGCGGCGATCCAAAGGGAAGATGAGGACGGCCAGGAGAAGAGAAGACTCGGGTTGGGATGTTGCGGGTGGTGAGGGCGGTGATGTAACGCCGCGGGAGCGCGAGTTGATAAAAGCAACGGAGTGGGTCCAGGCAGCGGCGTCTCGTCAGCGGGCGGTCGAGCCTATGAATAGTCAATAGGTCTGATGTCCGCGGGCATTCAATGAACAACACTCATCATAAAGGAGATCCATGCAAGATAAGGTGGTGCCAGGCCGTGGCATCCCAGTGACTGGAAGCTTCCGTTGCAGGCGAGAGGGCGCGGCTCAGACCGGACTGCCGAGGCGAAGCGTGGCGAGGGCGGTCCGGACGGATAGAGAGCACCCAATCAACGGCGTTGAGCCCGCCTGGCGTCCAGTGGAAGCTAGGTAAACAATAAACAAATAAGACCGAGCGGCTGAGAACTGTTGTTGACCACCATGCACCATTCAAGGCGATGGGAGCCGCTTCGGTTGCAGGCTTCTGGAGGCAAATGTGCAGTGAAGCGGAAGACAGAGTGCCAACCTCAAGCAGCTGTTCAAACTACATGTACATCCATGTGAAGTACATTCGCACCCACTCGACCGGCGCCCATGGAAAGTGCGGGCGGTTCGCGTCACGCTTAGTGGTACCTACATTTAGTACCTTAGACCCGTGTGACCCGCTCCTGGAAAGGACCATGCCTGCAATGGAGATCTTCCATCCAGCGTATCGAGACCCCAAGGCTGATGTACTGTCGAGTCTGCTGCGCCCGATTGTTGGCGTACGACTCGAAAAACGATACTTTCATACCACAAAGACACAATAAGAGCGCCCCACCTAGGTACGAGTACGCGGGCCCGACTTCTTGGTCCCTGGCGGTCTTAAGTCCGCAAGTTAAACCCGGCCAGTTCACTTTAGAAGACACGACCTGCGAGCACGCACGGTTTACCTGCATGTTCTACGACACATGTCGCGGCTCGACCCAGTCATAATGTACAATATTCTTTGTTTGGGTATCTCTGGTGTTCTGCCGAAGTGTGGGAAGTGAAATGGAAATGTCGAACGCGAAGCCGCCGACGGGTGCTTCGCCGGACCGATCGTGCTTGTCCTATCAGCTGGGCTCATACATTCGTTGAGGCCCTCTACTGGCGGCGGGGACTCGGGCTTCGCCGACGTTCACCTCTGTCCCGAGATTCGCGACGCGGCCGCCCCTCCCGCTCCCTGCCCCGACAGCCGCTCCTCCGTGAATCCTCACCCCTCGGACTGGCACTGCGTCGGTCCCGTCGTCGGTCGTGGTGCTGCCTCCCTCGCCTCGCACTTTCACCATGACTGTCATGGTGATCGCTCCTCGCGTCGGGCCCTTGCCGAGAGTCGTACCTGGGATAGTCACGCGACCGATGCGAGTGTTGGCGGTCGCGCTGGCGGTCGCGGTCCCCACGCTCTTCGCGCCGCCGGTCACGGCTGTGGCTCCGACTGCGGTGGTGTCTTCGATGGCGCCGGTCGGGATCGTCGTGTCTTCGCCTGCTGCGCCGCCCGTTGTCTTCGCCTCTCTTGGGGTTTTCCTCCTTCTCGGGCACTGATGACGGGTGACCCGGCACGGCGACGGCGTTGGCGCCAGTGGCATTTCTTTGGGGCAAGGGTAAGCCCAGAGCACGGGCGAGGGCCTCCTCTTCCTTTTCCTTGATCTTGCGAATTTCCTCTTTGCGTTCGCGGTCGGCCCTCTCCTCGGGAGTCTCGGACGAGTTGGTCTCAGCCGCGTCGTCGCCCTTTGCATACCAGCTGAGATCGCGACCTTTCTGCCAGCGGCCCACGGGAGCCATCAAGCTGTGGCCGAGATAGTTTTCGCGGTGGTTTGAGGATGCGACATCCTCCCATTTGAAATCGACGCCGCCTCGCGAGCCGGACTTGCGGATGCTGGACACGAGATCCATGGTGGCCGCAGTGCGGTGGTTGCGTAGACAAAATCGGAGGGGCTGCAGGAGAGGTGAATATGAGGCGCGCGGATCGGACGGCGCTCGATAGGGTGTCGAGTTCGTGAAGGGGTGGGCGGCGATGCGACAGAGAAGAATTGTTGATGAAGGTGACTGAAAGGCGCTGCTGATTGATGACTGACTTGGGTTAGTTCAAGGTTGGGTGTCTACCGGGTACCTGCGCTGGGTTCGACTCTGAGCCGCTTGGGAACCTTCTATCTTTGCCTATCAGCTGGATGGTAAGTATCTCTGCTCTCAGTAAGGCGCTTTTCTCAAGGAGGGTTTGCCCCGCGTTACCTCCAAGCAAGAGCAAGGTACTTACATGTGAGCTGATGGAGTACACCCACGTTAGATACCTACCGTACCCAAGCGTACCAAGGCACCTTCAGCCGCTAGGTCACTGCCCGAGCTGTCGTACTTCGTACTGAAGGCGCGCATGGGAAGTCGTAGGTCGCGCCTGCACTCGACTTTGCTCCGCGGCACTGCTTGAGGTTATTGACGCCGTTCAAAGGTACGTAACGAGACCAATTGATGCGCAGGCTTTCAATTGTTATCCTCTTATACACCACCTCCCTTCGTCTCTCTCGCCTCTGCGCTGCCGCCTCCTCCTCCTTTGACTTCTTTGCCACACAAGTGCCCAAGAGGTTGCTCTGACTTGGCATTCTATCAATCGGGTGCAGCTCTTTTGCGCCATCCAGTCCGGTCGACTTGTCCATCACCAGTCAAACACGCAGACAGCCTGCTCCCAACACTCACAACGAACCCACCCTCGCAATCGCCAGACCACCGCAACCATGGCGACCAAGCTGGAGGAACCCCTCGACGAAATGTCCTTCGCCGATCCCGGCTGGGTTTACGAGCATGGAGGCATCCACGACAACTCGGTCCTTTTCTACTTCGCCCTTTCCCCCTTCTTCGACCAGACCTCCAACAACGCCGTCATCGCCAGCCAGGCCATGTTCAACCCGAACATATATCCCGTTATCGCGAACCGCGCCCGCTTCGAGGCCCACCTGAAGACCATGGCGGGCCTCGAGTTCATCGTGGCCCAAGAGCCTGCTGAGACACACCCCGGGGCCGGCACGGGCGTTTGGGTCATCAACAAGCAGTCGCGCCGCAAGCGTCACGGCCAGCCCGACGACATCCACGTGCATGCCGTTTATTTTGTGGTCGGCAATAACATCTACCCCGCGCCATCGATGGCCGATCTCCTGACCTATCGCATGGTAAGCCGAATGCCCCGGGAAGCGCCACACCGAGACTAACTGTTGCGCACAGTCAACCATCACCAGGAGCCTCGACAAGCTTCTTCCAGCGGCCAAGTCTGGTAGGACTTGGACGCCGGCGGACGGCCATACCTACAAGCCCCTGCCCGCCCCCAAGAACGCCAAGTCTATACAGTCCGCCAAATCTAAAGACGCCACCCCTCTTCCCGACTCGCAATCTTCAAGACCAGACTCGATCGCAGCCGCCTCCCTCAAGAACAACGCCGCCGCGCGTGATACGGTCAGCTCGTTTCTTGCCGACCACTCCGCACGCCTCCACGTCCAATTTGGGGGCGATTACATGGATGAAAACCCCATTATCGGCAAGCCTGGTAGCTTCCAGTTGTCCTCGACTGGTCACAAAGAGAAGACGTTGCAGATTCCATCCATCAACACCTCCTTCACCAGTAAAAGCCCTCTCGCTTCCGGCAACAAGCCTGAAGGTGCCAAAGGTGTTTCCAAAGACGAAGCCAAAACACCAAAGACTCCCAAGACCCCGACGGGCACATCCAAGCCGAAGCGCAAGAAGAGCAAGCAGGCCATTACACCCACGGCTACGTCTGGTTAGCGACCGGAGGTGGCCAGTGTGGCTAAGCATGAACTTGACAACTCAGCCCAGTCCAAACTGACTGGCCTTATTCCTTGCGTGGCGTCCAGTCAGCCACACCAAGCGCAACCGTTGTCCGCCTACACCCACGCGGTGGATGCCCAAGAGACAGTACAGACAGCTTTGCACGGCGCAACACCAAACAGGCTTCCCTCTAGCCGTGTCGCCCATCCCGTAGCCCAACACGATGAACTCGAGCGGAGAGCCCCCAGCGACTCAACCCGACTGAACATCGAGGCGGCTACTTCAGCGCTCACGGCTTTCGTGAACGATGCTTCGTCACGAGGAATCCCGCGCGCGGCCCGCGTGGCTCGTCATGGAGTGGAACGCGCCTCCATAAACTCTACTTATCAAGAGCCTGACGAAGCGCGGCAAGGCGCAACTCTGTCCTTCACCCACGGGTCCAGTGATTTAACAAGCTTCGCGAGTTCGCATACTTCACACACCGTCAGTCCGGCCTCGTCTTTTCCCGTTCCCCCCAGCCCACACGCCAACAGCCTAGCGATTGCGGATTTTTTCGACAAAGAAAAGAAGAGCAAGTCGGGCAAAAGTCGGAAGAAGAAACACAAGGCTTGAAAGGGCGAACATGTCCGATGAGAGCGTCGTGAGGTCACGCGCCACCTGATCTCAAATGCTGGCTCTATGGTGTTGAGGAATTTGCTCCCAAGAGCTGGTATTCCAGATACTTCAGGGGGGGGGGGGGGGGGGGGGGGGGGGCGCAAATCATGGCAAGTTCACCAAGCTGGAGCGGGTCTGGCTCAGCTCTCACAGCCAAGCAATACACTCAATTTGAGGACAAGAACGATATCGTTCTCATTTGGTTCCTCGCCGTAGCAGGCCACGCGTATCAGGAAAACTCATCTGCATGGTGGTTTCTGTATCCAGCACGTGCTGATCTTATCTTCTTACGGGCTGGCGATGTTGACTTGCGCCATAATCTTACTTGGTTTACCCCTGAATCGTTTTGCATCTACGAAGTGTCAAATGGTGAGATGCCAAGACCAACCTAGATCTTACATGCGCGGCAAGCGGACCGGCAGTGACATGCTGACATTCCCAGCTCAGGTCGGTAGTAGAACCGGGGAGGTCGGACATGGCAGGTTTCTTTATAGACCCTTCATTCAGGTGTGTCTAGAAACGACAAAGCCCATTGCCGTGTGTGCAAGCCAACACGAAGGGGGCACAGCCCCTGGAGGCGCGCAGACCGAAAGCCTTGGGCCGCAGTCACTGTGCCGTGTTCAGAGCATGAAGACGGAGGTCAGGTGACAGAAGGGAAGCAAACCCTTGCCCAATTGCCGTCTGTGCAGCTCTTCATTCTGCCACTGCGGCCATCCGTTCCGTGTGAGAGCACAGGATGCGCAGCTCAGATTCAAAAACAGTGCTTTCGGCCACCTGAGAAGTCACCGTCGAGTGATCTCTTTACGTAATTGCCTTGGAAAGCGGACGATGATGACAGAAACCAGTCCCTCACAGACCCTGCGGGCTTGCAACACATCATCAACTGTGCACTCTGGATACGCAGCCGAGCTGCCTATAAAAGCCGGCTCGCGCAAGGGGGGACCCCCGTTTAGCGTCGAGGACCTGCTTCGGAATGCTGACGGTGCCGCCTCCGTAGCCATTCCTCCAAATCCACCTCCCGCTCCGGGAAACGCATAGTGACAACAAGTTGTGGAAATGCCCCTGACATATGTCACCATCTGCAAATTAGGGGGGTTCTGCATACTCCATAGGTGTAGGTAGTAGGCAACAAAGTCGTCATCGCATCACAGAGTGCTGTGTGAAGGACCAGAAGACTCTATATATGTTTCTCCTCCGCAGTGGCTCTCCAAGGTTCTTTTGTGCCGTGCCACCTTCTTTTCCTCACATTCTTCTCGGCTCCTCTTTCGTCACACTCCTTTCTTCCTCTTTCGACCCTCGAGAATGGTCTCTTTCCACAGCCTAGTCGGCGCTGGCGCCGCTCTTCTTTCCCTTATGCCCTCTGCTTGCCACGGCCTCGCTGGTCCCGCGCCCGGCGGCGGCGGGGGGATCGTCCCGGTGCCCTTTGGCCGACTGCCCCGGCAGGCCCTCCACAACCCTTTCCCGCGCGCGCCGGCGGCGCCAGCGGCGTCCTCGTACCCCGTGAGGAACGGCACGGGCCCCGCGGGGCCCGGAGCGTCGTCCAAGCGCGTGGTGGTCTACTACATGACGCCGGTGAACGACGACGGGTCGCCCGTGTCCATGGCCGGGCTGGCGGGGCAGGCGACGCACGTGCTCCTGGCGCCGGTGCGCCTCAACACGGGCGAGCTGACGCTCAGCGACTACTCTCCGGGGGACGAGCGGTACGCGCGGATGTGGGAGGAGGCGGCGGCGCTGCAGGGGCGCGGGGTGCGGGTGATGGCGTGCCTCGGGGGAGCGACGGAGGGCACGATGGCGCGGCTCGGGGAGGACTTCGAGGCCGGGTACGCGCAGATCCGGGACTTCGTGGCGGCGAGGGCGCTGGACGGGCTCGACGTGGACAGCGAGGAGGAGACGTCGCTGGAGACGGCGATGCGGCTGATCCGGTCGCTCAAGCGGGACTTTGGCGAGCGGTTCGTCATCTCGCTGTCGCCCGTGGCGTCGGCCATGTCGGCGTCCGGGGACAACATCAGCGGGTTCGGGTACGCGGAGCTCGAGGCGGCGGCGGGCGACGACATTGAGTTCTACAACTGCCAGTTCTACAACGGGTACGGGGGCGGCGGCGGCGGCGCGCCCGACGAGGCGTACGACGGGATCGTCGCGGGGGCGGCGGCGGGTGGCCGCCGTCCAAGATCGTGATGGGCACGCTGACCAACAAGGACGCGGGCAACAAGGGCTTCGTCGAGATCCCCGAGGTCCAGGAGGCGGTGCGCCGGCTCGTGGCGGAGCACGGCGACCAGTTCGGCGGCGTCGCGGGCTGGCAGTTCTTCGGCAGCGACCCGGACCCCAGCGACCCGGCGTCTTGGGCCCGGGCCATGCGGTCTGCCATGGGAGGCTCGTGAGGAGAGGAGGGAGAAGAAGAAGAAGAAGCAGGGAGAGAGGGAGAGGTGGCGTTGTGGAGTGGTGAGCGGCTTGTAGTCCGAGAGAGGGGGCACCATGGGGGAGCCGCAGTGTCTTGGCTCCCCGGCACTTCTCGTGAACCTCTCATCAAGCTCAAGGGGGCTGGCAGGGGGAGAGGGTCCCCAGGCTGCGAGGACGAGAGGACGAGGACGAGGAGGTGGTGGGCAACAGGGAGACTTTGCCGTACAGCGACATTGTCTGCGGACGACGTACGCGCCACGTAGCTTGACCGACAAGAAGCTTAAGCAACACTTCTCTTCTTTTTCTTATTTTTATTTTTCATTCTCTCTCAAACCCCTTTACGAGACATTTTGAATACTTCACACAACATTATGGAGAACCTCGCTTGCTTGTCCGTTTCCGCCGCCGCCGCCGCTGCCCGTTGTTGGGCAACGGCTTGTCTCCTACTAAGGAGCTAGAACTGCAGACGAATCTAGTGCCTCACTCAGCATTCACTTACATGCCGCTGACCCGGGAGAGCCTTCAGGAGGGCATCACGGCCCAGGCCCTTGTCAAGGAGTTGGTGGCTTGTTTCGGCCCCTCCGGTCAGCCGATCTGTCTTGACGAGAACACTGGCACAAAAGGTCTTCACCAATCGCCCGCTGGATGCTGACTGCTGCCTGCTGCCTGGCCCACGTCCATGAGTCCTCGTACTGCGTAGCCCGGGGGTCTTGTGTGTTCGGGCCCTGGTTCTCATCGCAGATCCGGATCCACCAGTCAGCATATAGTCGCTCTTGCTCCGCCGCTCGGTAGACAGGCGGCACAGGCACACAGGGTATACGTGCGCATCACGTGCGGACCTTCCACCTGCCCGGACCGGATCGCAGCATAGCATGACTCCACGGGTGGTCGCCTGCTCTTCCTGCCAGGGTGGTTTCTTTCGCATCAGAGCTTGGGCCCGTTCCGCGAGCGACGAGGGGCATGACCCGCCTGCGGTGCCCGGGGCAAGTCTGTTTCTATCCGGCCCGCATGTCAAGGGGAACTGCTCGTTTCATCGCGATGGAAAACTCGAGCTGGTTGTCGGCCTGGCTTGACTGGCACAGCTTCCACGGCGACGCAGAGCGACATGCATTTCCAGTGCTGTATTTTCTTTCGAATCGGCACCAGTAGCATCCGCTCCCTGTCTAGCAATGCCGATGGGGATGTGTTGGACCAACTGATCACGCGTGTGGTGGTTTGTCGCCGGCAGATACCCCGGGCCCCGCGCCTTTCAAACCAAAATCTGCTGATAATATCTATGTGCTTCGTCCCTAAAAATGTACATGCTTTCTGTTACACTTGACACAACGCTGTCGTGTAGATCGGTAAGTCGACCTGCGTCGGCTCAGTGATAAAGCTAGAACCACTTCCCGTTGCCCGGTTCCCATTCTTTCAGATCCTGTAGATTGACGGGGCGCGTTTCGGAGCCGGCCTGGTTCGGTAAATCATCGAGCGCCTCCGCGAACGCCTCGTCCGCCTCTTTGTTGTCTTCTTTCTGGTCGTCTTTCTTGTCGTCGTCGTCCCGATCCTTTCCGACCTTCTTCAGGGCTTGGTCAGTCTTGACTATGACCCATCGAATGCCGGGTTTGACGGCGTCCAGATAATTGGTGTGCTCCCAGTTGCCGAGCTTCATGACGTTGCCTTTGGTGCACCACCAGTCGCCCTCCTTGCAGATAATGATCGAGTTGTCCACGAACCCTTTTACTTTACCCGTGCCTTTCCACCTGCCTTCCTCGGCCACTATCGAGAATGCTTGCCTCGTGTCGCCGTACAAGAAGATGGCCGCGATGGCCTCCTTATTGAAGCGTTTGTCGTTCTCCGCGGGGAGAACCACCTCCAGGGCATTGTGCACCACGGCTGCGCCCTGGCTGTACCCCACAATGATGATTCTTGTGTTCTCGCAGTTCTTTGCGATGTCTCGTATCATCTTGTACAGCCTCTTACCGTCCGAACTCTTAGCGCCCTTCCTGAGCAGGTTGTTCCAAGTGCTCGCCGAGTACTCGAAAGACGTGAAGCTTGCTTTGTCACCGTACGTAGCCCAGAGCCTGCCTGCGATCCGGGGCCCGGCCCTCCAGATCGTTCCCTGTACAGCGAACGATGATGCGGTTAGCCATCTTTGAGCGTTGGAGCCCAGGCGGGGGTCGGGCGGCTGGCCGCGTGCCTGCTTACCCAATTCATTGGCTCACTGCTGCCGCGCACGTAGATGTAGGCAACGTCCTTGTCGTGGCAATTGGCGGCGGGGTCTGGTTCGCTGTCCTTGGGGGCCAATGCGGAGACTTTCTTGTCGTCTTCTGATATCGGGTCCTTGAGGGCTGGATTGACGTCTTTGAAAAGCCACTGAAAGCCGCCTGCTCTGCCTGCGAGGGCCCCCAGAGACGCGGCATCCGTGACGGCGAAATTGGCGATAGCGACGAAGGCGACAACAACACGTAAAAGGAGCCTCTGAGGCGTTGATCGCCGTGTCGGCGACGGCGCCATCTGGATTGTCTCTTTGCGGTGGCAGCCAGTTTGGCGCCGAGTTAATTGGCAGTGAAGGACGAGGACGACAACTTTGTCCTCGTAGTGGTAGTAGTAGTAGTTGTTGTTGTTGTCGTTGTCGTTGTGGTCGCGAAGCACTTCGAGGGCTCAAACACTCAACCTAGATTGGATTTCTACAGGAAACATGGACAAGCGGCTGCGTGGGCCATTATGTACTTGGTGCAGGGAATTGGATCTTGGCCGAACCGGACACTCCTGCAGGACTTGAAGTGGGAAGAATGCACGGAAGGCAGGCCTGGAGTGCCTGGCAGGAAAGAGCGACTGGGAGCCAAAGCAAAGCGAAGGTCGCGGTGGCGACGGTGGCGGGGCCGTTGCAGTTGGCCGAGGCCGGGCGCCCCTTCCTTCCAGTCCTTCAAAAGCAGTGCTTCCGGCGAGTGCGAGCAAGCGAGTACCTAGGTACCTACACATATATGGGGTCTTATCACTTCGATTACATCCAATGCAATCACGCAAGTGCAGCCATGCAGCTTCATCAAGCGATGCCACTGCTTTCTATCAGCAAGTCGGCGTTGCCTGACCAAGCCTTCCTTCGTCTCGGCATCGCTTACGCGTAGGTACTCGTAGGGAATCATATATTAACGTTCCAGAGCCGAGTTCATCAGGGCAGTTTCCCGTTCCCGTTCCCGCTCTGCACCGCTCGTCTGCTCGGTACATCGGGTGCCTCTTAAGTAGGTAGACACTAAGGTACCTTCCTTCCCTATGTACACGTATCGCGGGTATTGGATGTGATAGTATGAGCAAGGTACAGCCCCCTCAACGGCCGATTGAGGCGCCTGAAGCCATCCTTTGACCGCTTTGATGCACCGCGGCGCCTGCCACGACCTGTGCTATTCCCCAGGGAGTGGCAATGAAAAGGTTTGAATAAAAGCGTCGGCGGGTCTGCTCGTACTCGTGGTTCGGGGCCACCACATGTCCACGTAGAGTACGTCGGCGTAGTCGGCCGTGTCGGCGCCCCTGAGATCCCAAATCCGTGCACCCTTGGTTGCAGAGCCCATTAGGTACATTTGATGTATGTTTGGTTGTCGAGTTTCCAGTCCTCGTACATAACTCCGTAGATGATGAAATATGCAACATACATAACCTACCACTCCTGGATGATTTCCCACCGCGGATCTGGACCTACCTACCCACTTGGGTTCCTATCAATACCGCTGAGCGCCACTGCAGCCGTACGGAGTACGCGTACACCATGTCACCTGCACGCCACAGCAGCACCATTCAAATGCAATCCCCCCCCTTCCCTCCTCACCCAAAGTCGACGACACCTCGTCCGTCAATCGCCTCCCCCTTGCGATGCGGCTCTCAGGGCGGCCCGTGCGAGTACAAGCATCCTGAGCACGTCACCCTTTGTGCAGAGCGGCAGTGGCAGCGGGAATCATACCATGCGAGCTGAGTATATCGGGAATCATACCATGCGAGCTGAGTATATCGGGAATCGACGGAAGAGGGGACCCTCGGCTGAAGCGAAACTTCGCGACCAAGTCTGTGAATGCCAAGGCGATCCCGAAGCCAGAACCAAGCATCGTGGGGAAAAGTATGTATATACTCGTAGTGCGGGTGACGGAGAAAGACGCAGACGTCCGAAAGCCGGCATACCTGTCCCCCCGCTCTTTCGGAAAAAGACCAACGCGCATGTCGTACGAGTAGGAGTGAGGCGACGCCACTGCGCCGTCCTACTGCTGCCCATCGGGCTGTCGACACGCCGTCGCGACCGCGTATTCCCAAAACGTCGATGCGGTTTTACCTCTGTCCAAAACGAGCAAACTGCGTTGGACATGGGAAAATTGCACTTGGCGAGATCTGGGCTGAGCTGACTCAACAGACGGGTCAGAGGGGCACTCAGTCTCTTCACCCACGACTTGAATTCTATGGCAGCTATGAGGGAATCCCGCGCACACACCATCCGCAAACGCCGAGCCCCGCGAACAGACAATGGGAGAATTCGATAAAACAGGACTTCCAGGCGAAAACCTAGAACCGCCGCGCGCAGGCTATCACTACTGGGCACATGGAGGTGGGTTGTCCTCGTAAGTGGTAAGAAGTAGGTAGTACCAGTCATGAAGATTAAACTCTTTCACTCACTCACTCACTCACTCACTCCACCACCCAGCCGCGCCCCTTGACGCGGCGCTGCGTGACCTTGCGCACCGGCAGAGGCCAGCCCTGGCCGCCCGTGCCCTCGGCCCGCAGGTACGGCACGACCCAGCACTCGCGGACGTCGGGCCTCTCCGCCGTCGGCGCCGACTCCTTGATCGGCTTGCCGTACGTCAGCAGCGGCGTGCCCTTGGCCAGCGCCGCCAGCTGCGCCCCCGTCACGTCCGTCAGCGCCAGCATCCGCGTCCGCGACCTCCTCCCCTCGGTGGCGGCGGCGGCGGTCCGCTGCAGGCCCAGGTACACAATGTACTCGGGCAGCTCCTGGGCGCTGCGGTGCGCGAGCGACGACGACGGGTGCACGTAGACGGCGCGCTTCAAGGCCTCGTCCACCTCGTCGTCGTCGGAGGAGGAGGAGGAGAAGCGCCGGTCGACCTCGATCGGATGCAGCGGCAGGTAGGGGACGTCGATGGCGCGGCGCGGCCGGCGGCGCATCTCGGGCGGGTTGGGCGCCAGGTCGGCGCGCATCGCCACCTGGTCGACGAAGCCGGCGGCCACCATCTGCTTGAGGGCCGTGACCTGCACGGCGGTCGGGCGGTCGAGCCGGTCGTGGAACTGCAGCGACGCGAACGCGGGAATGTCCTTCTGCAGCAGGTTGGTGATCTGGCGCCGCAGCTTCTGCGTCTCCTGCAGCGCCTTGAACCGCACAAAGTGGTCCTCGCACCACCGCTCCGTCGGCTCGTGCGCGAACTCGCCCACCGCCTGCAGCATCTTGATGGCGTCCGAGGACCCGTCCAGCGCCCGGAAGTTGCGGTGCACCGCGTTGAACCGCTGCCGCGCCTGGGCCTGCCGCGTCTCCGCCGCCACGTCCTCGTTGGTCCGGAACCGCCGCTGCTCCCCCTGCTGCTCCCCTGCTGCTCCGCCTGCTGCTCCGGCGTCGCCGGCACCGCCTGCGTCTCCGGGATGAAGATCTCCGCCACCGACAGCCCCGCGACCAGCGCGACCGTGTAGGGCAGGCAGTCGTGCAGGTGGCCCACCAGGAGGATCCGCGCAAACCGGGGCGGCAGGGGGAACTTGGCCATGGTCACTCCGATCTGGGTCGCCTGGCCCTCGGGGTTGACGGCGGCCATGTACTGGAGCATCCGCTCGGCCTGGGCGATGCTCTGCCGGTCCGGCGGCGTCGGGAAGGGGAAGTTGATCACGTGCTGCAGCCTCATCGCCTTCAGCTGCAGCACCACTCCCTCTATCGGCATCCTCAGCAGCTCGGGCTCCCCGAACTTGGCAAAGTCGCGCTCGTACACGGCCGACGAGTAGAGCCGGTAGCAGTGCCCGGGCCCCGTCCGACCCGCGCGACCCGACCGCTGGTCCGCGCTGGCCTTGCTGATCCAGCCGATCTGGTAGCTCTGCACGCCCGTGTCGGCGTTGTACTTCCTCTCCTTCGACCGGCCGCAGTCGAACACGTATCGGATGCCGGGGATGGTCAGACTAGTCTCCGCCACGTTGGTGGCTATGATGATCTGCCTGGAGCCCTCCGGCGGCGGTTCGAAGACGCGCATCTGCTCCTTCGTCGGCAGGAGCGAGTACAAGGGCAGAACGTGCATCTTGAGAGGCCCCGCTTCTGCTTCCTCGCCAATGTCGAAGTCTTCGTCGTCCTCGTCGGCGTCGGCATCGTCAATGAAAGGCAGCTCGTCGTAGTCGTCCCCCGCGTTGTCGTTCACCTCTCCGAAATCAATGTCTTCCACTTCCAACGGGGCGTCGTTGGCAGAAATCCGGACCTTGGGCGGGGCTGTGGGATTCAACGAGCCCGTGGCGAGTTTCAGCTTCCGGCTCAGTCGCGAGATCTCGTCGTGCCCGGTCAGGAACACGAGGAATCCTCCCGGGGGCAATTTTCGGTGACCTCGCAGAATCTTTTTGAAAACTTCCTCGACGTAGTCGTGTTTGGTCTGGCGCGCAAAGTGGACGGTGACTGGGTGCTGGCGGCCCTCGACATTCAGGACTGGCGGCGGGGACGGGAACAAGGTTGGATTCTTGGTCATATCATCAACGCGTAGCGTCGCTGACATGATGATGAGTTTGAGAGGCGTGACTGATGTGTCCTCTTGTGCCATCTCTTCTCTCAGCTTGACAACCCGACTCAGCATGCCAATGAGAATATCCGTATTGACGCTCCTCTCGTGGGCCTCGTCGATGATGATGGACGAGTATTTGCGGAGCGAGATATCACTGGCCACCTCCCGAAGCAAGACACCGTCGGTCATGAACTTGACTGCCGTCTTATCGTCGGCTGTGCCTTCAAAGCGGATCTGGTACGCGACAGAGCCCGAGTGGTCGCCCAGCTCCTGGCCAACGCGCTTGGACATGCTGACGGCAGCAACCTTTCTCGGCTGAGTCACGCCAATCAGGCCTGGAGTCGGTGAGTTTGGCGATCCATAGCCGGCCTCGAACAGGAATTGAGGGACCTGGGTGGTCTTTCCCGAACCGGTAGCACCACAGATTACCACCACATTGTTGTTGTGAATCGCTTCCATGATCTTCTGCTCCTCCGCAACAACGGGTAGCGCCAGACGAGCATTCTGAATCTCTGGCGATCTGGCGACGGTCACACTGTAAGCTTTCCTCCCTGTATCATTTGTAGGAAGCAGTTCGAGTGGGAGAGGATCCTGCTCCAAGGGTCGGGGCTGGAAGTTTGCCGGTCTGGGAATGTCCAGCTGAGCAGAGGCGCTGTCGGTGGGTTTGTAACCGAGTGCCTCGTTCCGTTGCTCATGAGCCCAAGCCTTGAACGCTGAAGATCTCTGCTTTCGGTTGTTTCCCGCATTCTCTTCTTCTTCTTCTCTTTCTTCCTCGTCTGCGTCTTCCTCTTCGTCGCTGTCCTCCTCTGATGAGTCAGCATCTGACGCTTCCTCGGACGAGTCTCCCTTGTCCGAGTTTGCCAGGTCGGCCGCGGATGCATCGGAGCTGAAACCATTCCATTCATCTTCCGAATCATCTCCAGATTCAGGCTTTGGTGGGGGTTGGATGACCACGGGCTGGAAGTTGACCTTTGATTTGACGCCACCACGCTTCTGGCGCTTCTGAATGATGGGCCGTCCGTCGTTGTCCAGCTCGAGAGGTCGTTTCAGTCCGGACCCGGTTGCTACTGTGTGAGGCGCATCCGGTGCTGGAGCTGCGGCCGATTTAGCAGCAGCAGGAAAACCTGTCGTTGCTGCTCCTGCTGCTGCCTGACCTGGTTTTGCGCGAGGCTGCGTCTCATTCGCGCCGGGGTCGTCCTCGGAATCATTGGAGTGCTCGCTTGGCGTGTCCGGTCTCTCTTCGAGCAGGAGGTCCTCGTCATCTCCACCGACGCCGGCCTGCTTCTCGCGCAGAGCTCGGGCGAGCGCCTGGCGCTTTGTCTCCTTGCCCTGCCCGAGACTGCGAGTGCTGGAGAAGAGGGAGGTGTCGATTTTGTTGTGGGACAGCTTGGCGAGTAGCTCACGGTTTTCGTCCTTCTTCAGCTTGGAGTCAATGTACTTTTCCAAGCGCTTGGCCTTCTGCCCGGAGATCTTGGAATCGCCCTGGAGCTGAGCGCGGAGCTCGGCGCGGCGGGCTTCCTGGGCGGCCTTCTGGACCTCGGGCAGGATCTCTACGGCATTGCTGTCGAGTTGGGGCGGATCATGGCCCTCGGCGGCGTCGGCCTGCTGGGACTTTTGGCGCGCGAGAACCTTGTGCTTCCTCTGGCGCGGCACGAATTTCTTGGGCATGATGTCTCGACGGGTGGGTGTAGGCAAAGGGCGGACAAGGCTCAAGGCGCTCTGAATGCGACGATATTCTAAAAATTTGACCGCCCGGCAGAATCGGCGGAAAGCGGCTGGAAGCGGTTAGAGTGGGGTTGGACGGCGGCCGGGGTGCGCCAGGTAAAGTCCATAGTCGTGCCTACCTGGTAGGTACCTAATACAAGGTATTGGTGGGGTTACCGGACGCGCCAGACAGACAGCACCTAACGAGCACAGCACCCTAGCACGCGGGAAAGCGACCCCACAGGCGGCTCTCGTCTCTATGGTGTAGGTACTGTCCTGGTGAAGCCCGCCGTAGAGGGGCAGGCAGTTAACATCAATGCCTTGATGACCTCCATTGTCCATCTAGATACCCGTGGGTAAAGGTACATACAACTACCTCATCTGTTTCACCTAGAACCACTTTCAGGTAGCTACCTTGCACGACGGGACTTTCTGTTCCAGCTGTTTCTACCTTACCTCACAATCGTTACTCGAGACCAGGCGCGAATCGGCAACCGGTGCCCCTCTCCATCCTACCTCACCTTAGATTCCAGCATCATGGATACCTCTCAGGTGGTCGTCCCCGAACCATTCCCGGCCCCCACCAGGCAGGCAGTCGGCTCCATCGACAACGTCTCGACAGAAGCCTCGTCTGTCTCTTTTGAGGACAAGATCCTCGTCACCCTTTCGCAGGAGGGCACGCTTTCCCAGTGGGTATGTCGGCAAAAAACCCCGACCTCGTCTTGTCTTGGGCCCGGCTCACCTGCAAAATCAGATCCAAGTCCCGCTGTCTGCCCCTTCTCCGGCCTCTGTCGAAATGTCCCTCCCAGATGCAAACCTGCTGCCGCTGACCCACCTGACGCCCAAGACGCTGCTGGGAGGCGGCGGCGAGGAGCGCGAGTCTCTCGGCCAGCTCTACGCCGTGCAAATCGCCAGTCACATAGCGAGGAAAGACCCCGACGAGCGCAGGACTCTGGTCGTTGGTCTTGGCCTGAGGAATCTGAAGCCCGATAGGGAGGCTTTCTTCGATCTCATAGAGCTCATCCAGAAGATTGTTTGAAGGAGACGTGTATTCGACAAACGTTGCAACTCACAACGGCCCGCGATCTCCGAGCCCCAAGAGGCATGGAGAGAATTATCCCGTGGATCATGTCCGCCCGAAAGGTTCGAAGACCCTTGATCTTGGTCAACACAGAACACAGACAGGCGTATCCAACGACGGGGTCTTAGAGACATCCGAAATTTCATGTGAATCGTCATCACTCTTGGGAGCAGTGCCGTTATTTTTGGCATCTTATAGAGTACAGCGCTTCCCTGCGATCCGGATGATGCCTGGCAATATGTACAGAAGGGTGTGTGTCGAACGTGAATTGCTGCGTGCCTGGAACACACCAAAACGCACACCGGGAAACGACCATATCAAACAGCCATGTCATCAGAGGCCGACTTTGGTCTCGAAAGCTGCATGTATATAGCAAAATGCTGCGGGGGCTCCGACTTGACGAGCACTTCGCGCCCACAGAGTGTGGGGCCGCGAGCCGCCGACAGCGGAGTGCAGGAAGCGGGATTCAACACCCGACGGAACCACCCCGCGCCGGTAAACATTTCCGTGTCGCATACATACAAGCACGCAGTACCCTCGCCAGCTGCATCAGCTACCTTGCCGCCTCATCTGCCTGTTTCTCACAAGGCTCGCAGCACTGCATCCGAGTAACAGGCCTGCTCCCCAGGAACAGACGCGTTTAGAGTGAACAGAAGAATGACGGGCTCGAACCCGGCCCTGCCGCCCATACGGGCCTGCCTCTTCGACATGGACGGCCTGCTGCTCAACACCGAGGACATCTACACGCGATGCGCCAACGCCGTACTGCGCCGCTACGGCAAGCCAGACCTGCCCTGGGATGTCAAGGCTGGCATGATGGGCGTGCCCGGGTCGTCGAACGGGCCCGTCTTCCACGCCTGGGCCCAGCTGCCCATCACGCCCGAGCAGTACGCCGCCGAGCAGCGCGAGCAGCAGCTCGTGCACTTCCCCCAGTGCGAGCCCCTCCCGGGCGTCGAGGCTCTGCTTGGTCACCTGGCCAGCGGCGAGGCACGGACCCTTACCATCACCGCCGACAACATCGATGACAACAACAATAACAAACCCCACGATGACGGCAACATCCAGGACCAGCAACAAGAAGACCGGGGGCCTCCCGTCGAGTTCGCCCTGGCCAGCAGCAGCGCGCGCGGCAACTACGAGATGAAGACGTCCGGTCTCGCGAGAACCCGCGCGGCCATGGACTCGATACCGCCAGCGCACCGGGTGCTGGGCGACGACCCGCGAGTGCGCGCGGGCCGCGGCAAGCCGGCGCCCGACATCTACCTGTGCGCGCTGGCGGCCATTAACTCGACGCTTGCTTCTTCTTCTTCTTCCTCCTCCTCCAAGACGGCGCAGCGGCCCATCTCCCCGGCCGAGTGCCTCGTCTTCGAGGACAGCGTGGTCGGGGTCGAGGCGGGCCGGCGCGCGGGCATGCGCGTCGCGTGGGTGCCGCACCGCGAGATCGCCGCCATCTACCGCGGCCGTGAGGAAGAGGTCCTGGCCGGGCGCATCGGACTGGTGCCTCTCGCCGGCGGCGACGAGGGGAGCAGGCGGGCAATGGGGGGCAATCGCTGGGCAGACCCGGCGACGGCTGGGCGCGCCAGCTGGGCAGTCTCGAGGACTTCCCGTGGGAGTACTACGGCATCACGGGGCCGAAGAAGGGATAGGCAGGTTGCATGGGGAGAGAAAGGAGGGAGGAAACCGGATTCCGTTTCGAGTAGACTGAGTCTGAATTGCGGAATGAAAAATGAACCCACGCAGCAGCCCGGAAACGCAACTGGACTTCGCGCTTGATACCCCGAAACACGCAACATGGTGGGCATCGTGCCCGGGACTAGAATATGGCGACGGCATTGGGAGGGCTGCGCAAGGGGCTGTCAGTCCATGTCAAGTCCATTTGTAAACTGTCAGAGACAGACTGCGGTGGCTTCACCGACCAAGCCCGTGGTGATAGTCAAAAACCCAGAAGAAAAGACAGGGGAAGGGCGTGTGTGTGTGTGGGGGGGGGGGGGGGGGGACACACACCTCGCTACCGCGCCGGGTACGTTACACACCTCGCTGGCGAGGAAGAAGGACCAGCGGCCCAGGCGGGCGCAGCAGGCGGACAGGCGCTCGAGGTCGAACAGCTCGCCGACGGGCATGCCCCAGCCCCCGAGAAGCACCTCGTGCAGCAGCCAGGGGTCGCCGGACGAGGCGTCGTGCGGCCACCGCTCCAGGGCCGGTTGGTCGCCCGCGACGGCGCTGACCCCGGGCCCTTCCCACAGCAGCCGCAGCACGTCCTCGGACTGCTCCAGCCCGCCGAACCGGTGCGGGTGCTGCTGCTTCAGCGCCGTCAGCTCTGCCGCCGGCTTGGTAGCGTGGGCGGCGCGGAAGCCTGGAAGGGGGTTTGTTATCATCACCGTCATCATTATCTTCATCATTCCCGGGCCATCATTCAAGAGGGCGAAGAACGAAAAGGGGGAAAGCGGCAGAGTCGGAAGCGGCTGCGGCCGCGGCGAACCTACCTGAGCGGATGAACAAGATGTCGCCAAACTTGAGCTCGGTGCCCTGCGCCGCGAGGCAGGCTCTGATGTCGTCGGCCGAGATGGCCGACGAGTCGAACGGGTCGAACGGCTCGGGGCTGTCGAGGGTTTGGCGCCACGCGTGGAAGTCGACCAGCACGCCGCGCCCTATGATGCCCTGCTCGGCCCAGGCTGGCCGCGAGGTCCGAAAGAGTCAGTAACGAGGGAAACCAACCCTTCATGGATTCCAACGGCAATCTCAGTGCTGGATGGAACGAAAAAGTGAGGCAAATCTGGGGCCCGCTGGAAGACGCAGTCGGAGACCGGAAAGAAGAAGAAGAAGAAGAAGAAGAAGAAGAAGAACACACCCTGGATCCCGTTGACGTCGCTCTCGTAGCGGCCCGTGGCGGCGTCGCGCGCGTAGAGGCGGTCCGGGGTGACGCCGTTGTAGAAGAGCTCCTCGCGGACGTAGCCAAAGTGGCGCAGGCCGTCCCACTGCGTCGACACCTGCGAGTTGAAGGTCCACGTGTCGTCGTTGATGGCCGCGTACCCCAGCGGGTTGCGCGACATCTCGCGGTGGAAGCTGCCCCGGTCGAAGAAGCTCTGCTCCCCCTGCGCGTCCATGGGCCAGTTGAGCGAGATTCTTTATGTTTTGTGCGTGTTGTGTTATACTCGCTGTGTCAGTAGAGGGTAAATCGTCGGCATCATCACCATGATGATGACCACCACGGATTATTGTGCCATGAGGGAGACAGCAATGTCTCGCAGGATGGGAGAGCGTGCACTAGATAGAACAAGCCGCCGCTTCGAATACGCACCGCTCGCCCGTCTGGATCTCCGACCGCGCCGCTGCCGCGACTCGCTCCCCCGTCAGCCGGTTCAGCGTGCCCAGCTCGTCCCCGTCCCCGTACAGCCCCACGCTGAGCGGCGCGGGTCGCCCGGCCGGAGCGGCAGGTCGTCGAACGCCGGGATCCCGTCCGCATTGACCTTGATCTTGGCCGCCGGGGGTGCCATGGCCGGCGTGCCTGTAATGTCGTCGCGTTCGTCTGCTGTCGGGTGTCGGCCGAAGAATGTGGCGAGGTCCCGAGGCGTCGGCCTGGCGTGGACTACAGAGGTACTGGGTTTCACCTTGTCACGGGTCGCAGTAAACGTGGCCCAACCGTCTGAGATTGGTGATTTGCAAATTGAAGGCAGAAAGATCCGTCAGAAACAAAGAGCCAGGAAATACTCACTTCTATAGGCCGTCATGGCCCCGTCCGAGGACAAATTCCCTCCCAACGGACTGGCGTAGTGTCCAGACCCGCCCACTCAATCAGAGGCCACGGGAGTAGATCGGATTTGTCGGCAAACCTTGGACAGATCGGGCATATTGTCTTGCTTGGGAGGGTTCCCCTCCCGGTTTGGAGACCGGCACCTCAGAGCGGAAGCGAACGCCTCTACTAGGGAACCTCGGTTGGCAGCGGGTGGCAGTGAGACGACCTTGTCGCTCGAGGTCCTAGACTGTGAGGGGTTCAACGCATACATTTCGTCATTACCTCACTCATATGCCGCATGTTTACCGGGTCTCTATCGAGTAAAGCCTTCCCCGCAGCACCAATCTCAAGCTGGATCGCAATGGAGATCGCCTTGGGGTGTTTGCACTGCATGACATGGCCGCGACATGGACTCGGTCGGCCCAGGAGCGCGGATTCGGACTGTCTCATTGCCATGGACAGTGTCAGATCATCATTCATCGGGGCTTATCCTCAGTGCACCTGAGCAAAAGGGCCGGGGCGTCTACATCGTATATCTCGTGAACCGTGTTTGGGGTCTAGTCTGAGGGAGATAGAGATGGCCAGAATATCGCCATCGACCGCAGCGTGCCCCCCTCTGAGTTGCTCGATGCTCCCACCAGGTCTTTTTGCAACCCCGTCCCGTACAGAATTGAATAGGCCTGCTGGTTTCCTCATGAATCCCAGGATCCGGCCCGGACCTGATCCAGGCTATGCCGCGACATGAATCCTGCTCATTGATTTCAAATCTTGTGTAGCCCATTTACGCCAAGTTTGCGAGGGCCGAGCGACCACAGATCCCATCAAAGATTCGACTTGAGTCTGCGTCGTGGTATCGCGGAGGAGACTCATGAGCCCCCTGGCTGGCTGGAGGTATCCGCGTAATGTACAGTCGTGTCTCATCATCGTTTGCGATCGCTTCTACGAAGGGCAGCAGTCAGTATGTGAGATCGATGTTCTTCAGGAGAGAAGAGTGTGACTTACGTGCTCAACCTGCGAGACAAGGTCTGAAGCTTCTTGTCGTTCTCCGCCTCTCGGGATGCTTGCTCCAGGGCTTGCTGGCGCTCCTCCGCGTGGGTTCTCGTGACTTCCTCCGGGCTAGGGGGCAGGCGCTCATTCTGCAGATCAACTTTGCGGGCTTCGTCAAATGTGTTGATTGCGTTCTTGATACCTTCGGCACCCAGCATAAGGGTACCAGCGGGTAGCCGACCGCCGGAAACAGTCTTGAGCTCGGTGACCCTCTCAGACTCCTCGCGAAGAACCTGGAAGACTCGGGACATGCGGCCAATAGCTAGAATCTTGTTCTTGATGGCGCGTCGCTTGGCATCAACAGATTCTTGGTCTGCCGAAGAGCCTGTCAAAGGTGGAGAGGTTGGACCGGGAGAGGCCAGGGGCGTCTCCTCCTTCAACTCCTCCTCGGAGCATGTGCTGAGGATCGCGATGAGCATGTCGGTGATCTTCTCTCCGACGAAAGGGAGAGACCAGGTGAAAACGTCCATAAAGTTTGGGAGCCAGTAGGGATGGGGGGTGCAGTTGAACTGTCGAATGTTCATAACATTGTTCTCGTACTTCAGCACCGCCGCCTTGTTGTTGTAGACGTCGAGGTAGTTGGGGGCCGAGAAAATCGTCATGACACTGGGGAATCCGGTCGTTCTGGTCTTGCGGTACATGCGGTAGCCCGCGTCTTGCGCCTCGTGGGCGCGAATGATGGAAAGGAGGTTGTTCTTCTCGAGAAAGTTACAGGCGGCGGGATAAGAGAAGAAGTATGAGCAGCCTCGGACGTGGTTGTGCATGAAATACTCATTGGTTTTCTCTTGACCAAAGTCTTCGAGTGGGTCGGCCCAGAGAATGTCACACATGAGACCCTGGGTTGGCGGTTCTCGGAAGCGATCGATCTGTTTATCGACGAGGTTAGGTGGGAATACAAGACTGGCATGAGATAGTGAAGCAACTCACGGCTCGCAGGTCGTCGAGGGTGTGTAACTCGGGGCTCAGACCGCCGTGGATGCAGAGGAACTGCTTGTTCATCACTGCGGCCAGGGGCAGACTGCAGAAGGACTCCATGCAGGCTTCGTAGACAGCCTCGGAGTACTTGTGCTTGCACTCCAGCTTAAAGGTGAAGTAATCGGTCAAGTGGCGACACTCGTGATTACCGCGGAGGAGCCACAAGGAGTTGGGGTAGTGAATCTTGAGGGACCAGAGATAAAGGACACACTCTATGCTGAAGTAGCCGCGGTCCACGTAATCGCCGAGGAAGAGATACCTAGTCTCGGAGGGGTCGCCGCCAACCTCAAACAACTTCATCAAGTCGTAGTACTGGCCGTGGACATCGCCGCACACGGTGATGGGCGCATCCATCTCGAGCAGGTTGGGCTCGGAGCGCAGGATCTCCGTGCCCTTCTTGATGATCCATAGGGCCTGGTCCTCGGTGAGGCGACCCTCACGGTAAAAGTGCTGCTTCAAGAAGGTGATGCTGGGCTTGGACTGGGTCTCGTCGTCGAAGAACTGTTCCTCGCTGGGTGTGAAGGTCGCGGGTGCTTGCACATCTGTGATGTAACGAGGTCAGTAATCAGTCGGCAGCGCGAGTAGTCGGGTCATGGTGCGTGAATCATGAACGTGCGCAGCAGAGGCGGCGAGGCCATGGTGGCGGGGAATGGGTCTAATGCGAAAGGAGTGGAGGGGCAGCGAGACACGGCGTAGCGAGAGACAGCCAGCTTTGCAGGATAAGAGCCATGCAGTGCGGCGGTAGTTGGTATGAGAAAGCGAAGAGGAGCGAGGGCGTGGCATGGCTATAGAGAGAAATGGGAGTTGGCGCGGTGACGCTGCCGCAGGGTCGAGTAGGGCAAGGGTAGCGGGGTAGGAGGGCGGGCGTGCGACGAGCATCAATCCGACAGCGAGGGGCGCCGAGAGGGAGATAGGCAGTTTACCTTTGCAAACTCTTTCCTGGGTGTTGACCTGGGTGCCATCCTCCATGGTGTGAATGCTGAAGTCGATCTCAGGCGGCGGCCTCTTCTCCTGGATCGCGCGGATGGCATTGTCGACCTGGGTGCGCTGGGTCTCGGTGCCGGGCAGCGAGGGGAAGGGCACCTTGTCCTCGTCGGCGTCCATGGCGGCGGATCGGGTCAGGGCGAGGGGAGCAGGAGGGGGAGGGCGGGGCCGAAGTTGGCGATGGTGTTTTGCCTGGTACTGAAGCGGATTCCCTGCTGTCGCGCCGATGTTGAAGGGCGAAGAAAGGTTTGCTGCGGTGCGCAAGGCCGTCTTGTCCTGGGAGTTGATGACGGGAGGCACGAGACAGTGGAGGACTCTCAGCTCTGTGTGGCCTGCTTACGGTGGGAGGTGGCGGGCGGGCCAGGTGCAGGTGGACTGGGCCAGTCAGGTAGAGGTTGAGCCCGGACGTACGAGTACTCTTAGGTACCTACCTACATGTACTCAGTGGGCTACGAGTACCCGTGCAAGGGCGAGGCAGCCGTAGTAGCCTCGAGATGACAGCCCGGCTTGATGAGTGTTAAGACCCCGGTCTTAGTAGGTCGTCTGGGGCAGTACATGTACGAGTACATCGACTCATCTGATGAGTGCCCCTGATCGAGGGAGGGCCTTTCCCACAGGAGGAGGCGCTAGATCTCGTACCATCGACGGATGAGGTGCTCTCGACGAGCACCACGATTGACGAGGCCGATTACTCGGACGGACATACGTGAACACGCGCACGCCCATAGATATCGGTAGGAAAAATAAAGCAAGCAATCAGCCTCTCTTTGTGATTGATTTGTGGATACGTCAAGAAGTGTTCAATCTACAAATACTTCTACCTATAAATGAGGTCGGCTTCCATGGTAGGTTGCCATCTCGTACACAACATTTCTAGCACGAGCCCAGATATACTTGAGGCTGGTCTTGTCACAGTTTCGAGAAAGGAGCCGAGCCAATGCTGTCCAGGCCATTTCATCAGCCCGCTGCCATCTTAACTGGACTGGGCGGGCTGCTGTCGATTACCCCACGCAACCTGATGCATGATATGTATAGGTACATGAAAGTACGGAACGAAGGTCGGTTGCAGTCCTACCTGCATGTACCTACCTTAGGTATACAGAGGTCGCGGCTGGATCGAAGTTCGGCAAACGAATTTCGTACCCGGCCAAATGATTGTCGACAGGGGCCGGGAGGCAGCCAGCTAATGATAATGACCTTAATAAAGTGCGGCGACAGTACCGCAAGCTGGTGGATGTCGGACATTTCCTCCGCAACCCACTTTAGTACCACTACGAGTGCCTAAGGTCGGTGGATGCTTGTACGAGTGTCGTCCTCCACAGCGAGACAAAGACATGGAGGTACTTACGAGCTGAAGTGTGCCTTGCGACGAGGTAGTCTGCCTTACGAAAATGGACATGGATACCAGGGTTGCCCGCACAAGTACGAGTATGCGTGGTCGTGGTCGAGTACTCGTAGAAGGGTACAGTTGAGGGCTTCTCATTCGCTCGTATGCCCGATACCTCCTCCCCTGCCCCGAGCACGAGACACCACCGGCCCGAAGGGACCAGGCCTGCACCTGGGAGAGTATTCGAAAATCGTGAACACGTCGAAAACGTGCTGCGCAGTCAGGTCAGAAGGAAGCACGTGTGAAAGAGCGCCCAGCTGCATCAGCTCTCGAACCGCTCAACCCCCAGACTGACCAGAAACTAATATCTGAGACTATAGCCTCTTCAACTCACCATTGTGCATGTAATTCGGGAGCAAACTCATGGCCGGTCTTCTTCCGCATCACTCCGCTTCAGGGACCAAGTCACAATAATGTTCTAGGAAATGACGAGGCACCCAAGATCAGGCCCTGGGATATTACTATTGTCTAATGGCCAAAGGGGACCCACAACTTATATACAATTTACACAAGTGCAAGCCTCAACAACTCAAATAGCAGGAACTGTTGCGGCGAACATACAGTAGTCCACTGCTGCATCAAATACCCGTCAGGCGACTCCAGAACGAGCCGCCGTTGTTGGCGGCAGGCACGGCCAGCGGCGACACGACCACGGTATCCCAGGCCTCGGCACCGTCAATGTAGACAGTGTAGTGCAGGCTGCTCTGTTCCCCATCGGCCAGCTGTTCAATGGAGATGGAGCCGAACTTCGAGTTGCCTCTATTGATGTACCTGCAAGTGAGAACGGGATTAGCAAGCACTCAGACGCCCATGGGGAATCGCCGAAGAAAAGAAAAAGGTTCGTTCCTCGAGGATCCAGCTTACTTGAGAGTGACGTCTTCCTCGTCCGACTGCCAATACGTCGGAATAGGCGAGTAGAATTGGTTCAATGGACTGGCCGAAAACTCGTGAACAGTGACGGCCTCCGTCCACCGACTGTCTTCCCTGGGCGGCGGGAAAGCCGTCGCGCCGAATTCGTGACGGTCCCCGGAGAGGATGATGATGCCAGCTCCCTGCTTCATGCCGGCATCCCACATGGCCTCCAACAGCCGGCGGCGTTCCGTCAAGAAACCACCCCATGTGTCGCGCGTGTTCACATGCCAGTTCTTGGTAAAGGGCACGGAGCTGGCAATGATCTTCCAGTTGACTCCCTTGGGTTCAGGGCGACCGAGCCACTCAAGGAAGTCTTCCAGCTGCGTTGCGCCCAGCATGGTCTTGTTTTCGCTGCCAAACGGTTCCGAATTGTCGGAGCGGTAGGACCGCGTGTCCATCATGAAGAAGCTGGCAGGACCTTGAACGAAGGAGAAATAGGTAGCCCCATCAGTGCGCGGAAGAACCTTCCCAGCAGCTCCAGCCCTTCTGGCCAGGGGCGGGTTGACTGCAGTCTGATAATGATGCCAGGGCTCCACGGCGTTGTGGTAGACACCGCTTGACTGCTTGTCCCAGTCGTTTCGGATCTCGTGGTCGTCCAGAACGTGGATCCAGCTGAGATTCTGGCCAATGGCGGGCCAATCAGGAGAAGCGTAAACCTGGCGATACTTTTGGCGATAGTTCTCGACCGACTCCCCAAATTGCCTGGGCACATCAATGTAGATGAAGTCGCCGAGGAACAGCATGAACTGGGCGCCAAGGGTGGGCAGAAGCTTGGCCAAGTGCCTCATGCCCGGAAACCCTATGGGGTGGTCCAAAGGATTGTAGGGAATGCGGGGAATGACGCAAGAGGTGGACAGGAAAGTGAATTTGCCCCCATTCACTTCGGGCATCTTGCCGGGTTTAGGGGCGCCAACGAACTCCCCAGAGTGGTTATTGGAGGTCCTCCACTCGTAGGTCCTCTGGGAGGAGTGGCTCAAGGGGATGTTGACGACGGCGGTGTAGTCCGTCTCGTTGGTGGTGAATCGCACACCTCCGGCAGTCTGCCAGAGAGGGTTGTCGAATGGCGCCTGGGCGTCCTTGATGTGCACCTCGATTGTGACGGGCATCTTGGTCTGGTCGGGCTCGCGGATCAAGAGCTTGGCTTCGGTGTGCGATACATATCCGACTCTGGCGAAAGAAAGTTCGTGG
Organism: Hansfordia pulvinata; assembly: GCA_006538405.1. Taxonomy (NCBI): domain Eukaryota; kingdom Fungi; phylum Ascomycota; class Sordariomycetes; order Xylariales; genus Hansfordia; species Hansfordia pulvinata. The sequence continues at coordinate 1,307,929 of BJKQ01000007.1, read as the reverse complement.
CTGGGATACAGCAGGCGAGGAGAGTATATCATGTCGATAGTCATGGCAACGCATGCCAGGTTGACCAAAAAGGTCAGGATGGACGCGGCCACATTGTTTGGGTTGGGAATCCCGCTCAACAGGGTGCTCAGCAATCCAGGGGAGTTCTTCTCAACGGACAAGCTTTCCTGTACCCGGACCTGCTCAGCTACGATAGCGCGATCCGTCTCACCACTAGCAACTTGGTCCTTGTTGATAAGCTCATCTGCGACGGTGATGTCGACTGTGTCGACAACGGCGTACTTGGGTTGGGCTTTGAAACTGGAGAAGAAAGCAGGGACATATATGGCGAAAAGGGTGAGACAGGCTTTGAAAACCCACTAACGTCTGGGTCAGCTGGCATTCGACTTTGTGAAGGGGCGCATCGCGAGGACTGGATAAATCGTGGGGGTGAGTAAGTCGACTCACAGGAATAGCGGCCTAGAGACGCGAGATTCACAGCGTTAGCTAAAGGCCGGGCTCATGCTTGATCTTGGGAGCTGTAACAGGGTATGAGGCTCAAGGTAGGGCTTACCCAACGGAGAAAGAAGTAAGATCCGAGTCTCAGCAGAGCAGAGGCGACAATGGCAGCCGTCGTGGCGTTGGATGCGAAAGGTAGGGCCATGGCGGCGGCGACCGAGTTGGCAGTGAAGAAAAAGCACGGGGCAGCGTGCGGGCTGGGATAGGGGTCCAAAGCCGTTGGGCACGCAAATGGACGGGACGGCCGCGAGGACTGGTGAAGAAGGGGGGTACTCGAAAACTGATGAAGCCTCCACAGGGGCGCGCACCTTTATGAGAGGGACATGTAAGCGTGGTGCCGTGGAAACAGAGGCGAAGGGGATGGGCGGCAAAGGAGGGGCGAGAAGGGGGAAGAACTGTGTAGCTGGAGCCAGGGACAGAGTATTGAGATGGAAGTTGAGGAAGAGATGAATGGCGTCACATGCGAATTCAAGGTTCCTTGGGCAGGGAAGGAACAGGTTGCCAGGATACCTACCACTTCCCACCCAGTGCCACCCCTAGTTAGTGGAACGCCCAGCAATGATCGTACCCGTGCTCTGTGCTCCAGGCGTCCAAGTACTCGTAGGTGCCCTTAGCACCCCCTGTTCCATAGTATGGATGTATCACACGTACTGATAACCTGGCCGGTACCTCTCCGTGGACTTGCCCAGCTCAGGTACCGTCTACAGGTACTCCACCCATGAAGGTAGTGGAAGCTCTCCACATCCGCGTCGCGCTAACAGACCAGCCAAGTTAAATTACGCGGTCCGACGAGCCAACTTCGATTCTCAGGCCAACTCGCTTCATATATTTCTGGCGTCATGGATAAGCAACTCCTACCTATGCAGTTCGGATACTTCCTCTTCACGCCGAGGTCCGACGTCGATATGCCCAACAAGGCCCAATCGCGAAGCTGAGTATCGCAGCGCGGCACGCGGAGCGCGGCTAGCAACTTCAATGTTAACTTGGCAACCGGCTCCTGCTTAGCGACTACAAGTAGCTGCTGCGGCGACACGATCCAAAATTTGGCCGATGACTAGGTACACATCGTCAACAGTGCCCATGCGAGGCAACGCAGCAGTCACCGTTGAGCGAGACGACTGGGGAAGAAACCCGACAGCGGTAGGTTCTAGGAGTATCTAAGGGCATACGAGGAGAAGTCTCCAGCGGCATACCCTGCAACGGAAGCCACTGAGCGGCGAAATGATCCAAAGCCTCCCATTTTCCGACAGTACCTTCGACCAACTCGAACTGCCTCATCGCAAGTACATTTCCTGGTGCTTTTGATATTTGACTCTTCCGGGCTTCCCCTTGAAGTCTGAAGTATGCCTCGGAAGCAGCCTGACTTTACGGCCCCGAAAGTGGCAGACGATAGATTCGCGAGCATGCTTTCGGGATCGGGTTCCTGGAAAGTTCTGGTTCCCTTCATGTAGGTGTGCTTCAAGCCTTCTTAAGTCCTGATGTCTTGATACCGAGTACCGAGGTGCTTCGTGAGGATACGATGTGGGCGGACGTTTCGATAGCTGCTATTGTGCACTACCTACTCCGTAATCGTGCCTCATGTCTGGCGCAAACGCTCCTCACCAGCTGAGGATCCATCTGGGCAATTACAGGAGGTGGTGCATTCGCCAGGCGGCTTCCACCAAAAGCATCATGTAGGCAAGTGCATCGAGGTAGACTCAAACCAAGACTTGGTGCGCTTCTACCTCGATGTACGGGTACTTGACGTACCCACCTCACATCTTGCTGGATCCGCGCTAGGCCGCTTCGAGTCCGCCCTCAATCGCGACAAGCTGTCCCCAATTGCTCTTTGGTGCTGGTGCTGCTGGCACCACTGAGGCTCTCTCATCCGGATCTCGGGTCACTGCCATTCAATCACCACTCGCCTCGCCGCCCATCCGACGCGGCCACCAACCCTCGCCTATTCTTCACAACTTCCTCAGCGCCTGAGCGGTCACTTCTCAGCGTTTCAGCGCAGCCATTGAACATGAGGGCAACGCTGCTTTCAGTCGGCCTGCTGGCCTGGCTGGTCTCACTGGTCTCGGCCACTGCCCTGACCTACAAGATGGCCGCCAACGAGGAGGCCTGCTTCTACGCCAACGCTGATAAGCAGGGCCTCAAGATCGCCTTTTACTTTGCCGTCCAGTCTGGCGGTTCCTTCGACATCAACTACAAGGTCACCGGTCCCGGGGACAAGGTCATCATGGACGGCGAGAAAGAGCGCCAAGGCGACTTTGTCTTCACGGCCAACCAGATTGGCGACTACAAGTTCTGCTTCGACAACGACATGAGCACGTATCAGGAGAAGTTTGTCGACTTTGAGATTGCCGTGAGCGCTCCCCCTTGGCCCCTGTGCCCTTGCAGCGCGCTTGGCTGCTGCCCCCACCGTCTCGTGCCTTTACTGACAGCTTTGGTCCCATGTGCAGGTCGAAGACGAGACTCGCGCCCAGCTACCCTCTAAGCAGGGCACATCGTCCGAGCACACCAACCCCATCGAGGAACTCATCTACAAGCTCTCAAGCAAAATCTCGACCATTACCCGAACCCAAAAGTACTTCCGCACGCGCGAGAACCGCAACTTCAGCACTGTTCGCAGCACCGAGGGCCGCATCGTCAACTTCAGCTTGATCCAGTGCGGCATGGTCGTTGCCATGGGCGGTCTGCAGGTCTTTATCGTCCGCTTCTTCTTCCAGGCAGGTGCCATTCGCTAAACCGCAGTCTGCACAGCCGTCACTGACCATTTTCTGTTCTGCCAGGGTGCTCGCAAGGGATACGTATGAAGAATTTGACGACATGCTCTTTGGTGATTCTTTGCGGCGTTTAAACCACCCGCCTAACGCAGGCCTGGCTCGCTCTCCAAGGCTTCGATGAAGCCTTGATCATTGTATTGTACTGGGAGACTCGGGAGTTATCAAAGGGAGGCGGACTAGGGGCTTTCGCACGGGTACGAATCTAGACATGACATGCACAGACGAGAACAGCTGTGCTGAAGTACGAATTGCAAGGTGTGCAAAGATGCATATGGGATCTTGGTGAACCGATTTCGATGCATCAAGCCCATGAATAAAACAATCAGAAGATGCAAGCGGCTTGGATTCCATGCTGACTCGATGGAGGCAAATACATGTACGATTTCAAATTGACGTGGTTTTGCACTCTTAAGGTGATTCTTCCTGCGGATGGACAACTCGTCGAATAATTAGTAATAGTCTCCAACTCTTCAGCTCAATAGACGTTGAATGGTATGGCATGGCAGAGGCATGTCACGAGGTCTCAGTTGCCTGTACGAGAGGTAGCAGCAGCACACAAATGCGCCTGTTCGAATACATTGTCCCTAATCCCAGCCCCCCGGTGGCGCAGTAGAGGGTCCTACAGGAGACCGGGAGCCGCCAGCCACAAATTTTTTAGATGCTGCACTCGCGCTGTTTGGAGGTACCCGACCTCAAAGCGTGCCGTCTCTTTCGCCCCACACCGAGGTACTCGTGCCCATTGACTGGACGCATGCAATCAGGCCTGCCTGGCAGTCATCAGACGCGCCTTGCCGGACTTGAGCTTGTACACTGGAGGTTCTAATGTACTTCTAACATTTCGTCTTTCATCACCACCACTTCATCAATCATCCCGACCACGCCGCCCCGTCGCCTCGCGTCTGTCCCAACACCAGCTTATCGATGAGAGGGCGCCTGGTGCTTGTCTCTTGACACAATCCAACATATCTCCCAGCCCTCCGCTGGGCAATCCACCAGCAGCAGGCGGCTCTCGGGTTCCATCACTTTCATCGCACACGCCCTCGTCGACCACGCCCCCGGGTTGCGACGCCATGGCCTCGATGGCTGCATCATTGGCGCAAGCGCTCCCTAAACCCAAATACACCGGCGAGGATGAGGAAATCCCGGCACATGCCCAGCAGCGCGGCCCTCGCATCGTCGCCGCCGGCCAGATAGACGAGTCTCAGATTGTCCTCCGCAAATCTGGTCCTCCACCTTACGGCCAGCGCTCTGGCTGGCGACCCCGATCCCAAGAAGATTTTGGGGACGGCGGGGCCTTTCCTGAGATTCCGGTGGCACAGTATCCCCTGGACATGGGCAAGAAGGGCGCGTCCAAGACGAACGCGCTTGCCGTCCAGGTCGATGCCGAAGGCAAGGTCAAGTACGATGCCATCGCGCGCCAGGGCCACGCCGAGAATCGCATTGTCCAAGCCTCTTTCAAAGACTTGATCCCCCTCCGTCAGCGAGCCGATGCCGGCGAACTCGACCTCTCCCGGCCCAGCGAAGACGATGTCGCGCAGACCACCGAAAAGACCAAGAATGCCCTCGCAGCCCTCGTCAGCGGCGCCGTCGCCGCCCAGAAACCGAAGAACGTCAACGTGGGTCAACGCAAGGATCCTACTTTTGTGCGCTACACCCCAGCGGACCAGATGGGCGACAACTCGAAAAAGCAGGACCGCATCATGAAGATTGTCGAGAGGCAGAAGGACCCCATGGAACCTCCCAAGTTCAAACACAAGAAAATTCCTCGCGGGCCGCCCAGCCCACCGCCTCCGGTTATGAGATCGCCGCCGCGCAAGCTGACGGCAGAAGACCAAGAAGCGTGGAAGATCCCTCCACCCATATCCAACTGGAAGAACCACAAAGGTTTCACAGTGCCTCTCGACAAGCGATTGGCGGCCGATGGCCGTGGTTTGCAGGACGTTGCTATCAACGACAAGTTCGCGCAATTTTCCGAGGCCCTCTTCATGGCCGACCGACACGCTCGCGAAGAAGTGCGGTCGCGCGCGCAGATGCAGCAGAGACTGGCAGAGAAAGAGAAAGCACAAAAGGAAGACAATTTGCGGTCTCTGGCACAGAAAGCGCGCGAGGAGCGCGCTGGGGCCGGACGCCGACGTCGGGGTTCGAGCGCATCAGCAGATTCTCGGTCGAGGTCGAGGTCTAGGTCTCGAAGCTACAGCTATTCAGGATCGGGATCGGACAGCGAAGACGACGACATACGCGAGAGAGAGAAGGCGCGGCAAGATAGACGTCGCGAGGAGGAGCGCAAGCTCCGGCAATCGCGCATGGGTGCAGAAAGAAGAGTGCAGGTCATGGCGCGAGAACAGAACCGCGACATCTCGGAGAAGGTGGCGCTGGGGCTGGCCAAACCCACGCAGCAGGCCGAGTCCATGTACGACTCGCGGCTGTTCAACCAAACAAGTGGGTTTGACAGCGGCATCAACGAGGATAATCCATATGACAAGCCGCTGTTCGCGGCGCAGGACGCCATCAGCAGCATCTACCGGCCGCGCCAGAACATGGACGAGGATGACGAGGCCGCCGGTGACCGAGAGATGGACAAGATCCAGAAGTCGGGCAGGTTTGGCGATGCGCTCGGCAAGGGGGCATTCCGAGGTGCAGAAGAGGCCGAGGTCAGTAATACGCCCCTCAGTGCTGATATCGAACAGATTGCTAACATGACTTTGTATCAGGCTCGTGAGGGACCGGTGCAGTTTGAGAAGGAGTCAAACGACCCGTTCAACGTGGACAAATTCCTGTCCGAAGTGGATCAGGGCTCTTCATCCAAGCGAGGGTTCGGGCTGCAGGACGAGGAGTCGAGACAGACGAAGCGCGCTCGTGTTGACGAGGACGAATAACGCCGCCCGCCTTTACATTTTGGCATAATGAGTTCATACACCTTGCGGATCGGGCAACACAACAGGCATATATTAGAGCATCGACGGCTCGTACGGCGCCGGAAGCCTGACGATTTGGCAGTTAAGTGACTGGGAGTCGCATCTATTTCACTTGAGATTCCCATGTACGAAGTGAGGTCATATCAATCGGATGCCGATCTGAGGCGGTAGTATGTGTCCGTACCCATTTGACACCCATCCTACATAATGAAGTGCTCCTTGGTCTTCCAATAGGGAGACGCATTGACAACCCAATACCACGAGTCCTACACCACAGCTGTTCGCGTTGGAAAGCAAGACCGTATCCCGCGATGATTGATACATGTACGCACAACATGGGCAGATCGCATCCGATGGTAAGCGGTATCGCAGGATCGCTGTTAGGAATGGTATACTTGTACTGCAGGCAAGGTGCAGGTGTGTACTACATACATGTAGAGTATCTCGACCTGGCTTGCCAATCTGATCCAATCCGGCCGTGGCTGCCCAGCCAAAGCGGCAACTCTGCGCTTGCCCCCGTGACAGCGCCTCCGCGACCGGCCGAGCCCCACGTCAGGCTCCATTGTCAGTCATACAAGAACTTGCCAGGGGTACTTTGCAGCGGCCCCTGGGCTACCTGGCTCTCGGCTCACTCTGGCGCCTCTGGTCTCGTACCAGATGTGGCCTTTGGCAGTCGCTGGACCCTTTGAGCGACAGAAAATTCCCCCGCTTAAAGCAAGCAGCACACCCCACCACCAGAAGCATCCCACTTGCTTATTGCAGGTCGTCGACGAGAGAACCTGATCCTCCTCTTCTCCCCAACATCACCACGCCCCGTTGCTGCAAACCACGGCCTCCCACCCGACCTCTACCCACCATGTCTACCGTTATTCACCTGCGGGCCGAGACCAAGCCGCTCGAGCGGCGGTCGCCTCGTTCGTTGCCCCCCCTCCTCCCCGGTCCCCAAGCGCGCCGCGGCGCGGCGGGCGGCGGCCTTTTGCAACGCCCACGTTCCTAACCTCGTTCACCTCTTGCCCGGCGATGCAGTGTCCCCCGAGTCCGCCAAGGCCCTGCTGCAGGCCGGCTACACCGTGCGCGTCGAGCGCTCCGCCGACCGCATCTACAAGGACGACGAGTTCGCGGCGGCGGGCGCCGAGCTGGTCGACGCGGGCTCGTGGCTGAGCGCCCCGCGCGACCACGTCATCCTCGGCCTCAAGGAGCTCCCCGACGACGACCTCGACTTCCCCAACAACTACATCCACTTCCAGCACTGCTTCAAGAAGCAAACGGGCTGGGTTCAGTCGCTGTCCCGCTTCGCCCGCGCCGGCGGCCTGCTGTACGACCTCGAGTTCTTGACCGAGGAGAGCGGCCGCCGCGTCGCCGCCTTTGGCTACTGGGCCGGCTACGCCGGTGCGGCCATTGCCCTCATGTCCTGGGCCCACCAGCTGCTGCACCCCGGCGAGCCCCAAGGCCCCGTCCCGGCCTTTGACGACGCCCCCGCCCTGGCTGCCCACGTCAAGGCCAATCTCGGCCCTGCGATTGCCGCCAACGGAGGCCAGGCCCCACGCATCATCGTCATCGGCGCTCTTGGCCGCTGCGGCAAGGGCGCCGTCGACTTCGCCGCCGCCGCCGGTCTGTCGGCCGACAGCATCCTGAAGTGGGACATGGCCGAGACCGCCCCCGGCGGCCCCTTCCCGGACGTCGCCCGCTCCGACATCTTCGTCAACTGCGTCTACCTGGGCCCCAACAAGACCCCTCCATTCCTGACCTTCGAGTCGCTGGCCGCCGAAGGCGACGCCCGCCGCCTTCGCGTCATCTGCGACGTCAGCTGCGACCCCAACAGCGAGAACAACCCCATCCCCGTCTACTCGACCTACAGCAGCTTCGACAGCCCCACAATCCCCGTCAGCGACCCTTCCAAGGTCTCCAGGCCCGAGCTGCGCATCATCGCCATCGACCACCTGCCCACCCTCGTCGCCCGCGAATCCAGCGACGAGTTCTCCTCCCTGCTGCTCCCCAGCCTGCTGGCCCTCGACCGCCGCAGCACGGACGGCGTCTGGACCCGTGCCGAGCAAACCTTCAAGGACCGCGTCGCTCAGCTGCCTTAGAACGCTTTGACCAGAGGGAGGCTGGGTTGGAGAAGGGCATCACCTAAGACAGTTCGCCGCCACAGTCTCGGGGCATATGAAACGCCATGTTTCCAGTCATTCTTGCAGAGAAATCAAAAGTTTAAATGATTGGATAAACGAGGACGAGCCATTTCTGCGGACGCGGACAGCGTTAGGAGGCTATAGAGGCATAGTCATTCGTTTTCCAACAGTCATGGACTCGTTCATGTAGTCGTGGCCGGTGGGTGACACATAGATCACACCTGTGCGTCTTGCCCAGTTCCCAAGCGTCCTGGAGAGTGATAGGTTTCAATATTGATAGACCCAGGGCCGCGCTTAAAATAGTAAAATGTTGAAAATCGTCAAAAAATCGACCGAGGGCGAGAATGCATCCAATAGTTTGAGCAGGATATATGTGCCAGACGTGTGCGTAAACCAGCTAGCGATCACTGCTGCAATAATTTGGGCTATGTGTGAAAGTCTTGGGGGCCGATGTATCGAGGCGGACGTCTCTGATGGCTACTTCGGTGGACTTCGGTGGACCATGTCATGTCATGCATTTTGGGAAATCCAAGCCGTGTCCCAGTGCGGGGGGATGTATTATGCATGTAATGGCCAGGGCGGCTTCTAACCCGAACCGTGTCCCCCCAATGAATCTAAAAAGCGAACAGCAAGGAGCGACATGAATTGTTGTGCATCGGATAAAGACCTTTGGGTCAAGGCAGAGATCGCTAGTGTTCGGCACCTGTGGTAAGACCGCGTTCCAAGAGCCCGCTTCCCGTCTCATAACGGTTCTTGGAGCTTATGGGAAGAAAAGATTTCGAGACCCGTGTTGAACGCCATGCTGAAATTCAAAGACCAGAACCATTCCAGATGAACCCCTAAATCGACCAAACAAATCTCAAAGTCGTTTTGGTCCCGCCCACAGTCAATGCCGTGGACTTCACCAAGTGGTCTCATTCCCCGCTCTATCTCCTTGTTCGTAATTCGTGCCTGCCCACTGCTGGACAGCCGAGCTTCACGGCGTCGTTTCGGGGTCTTTAAGAAGCCTTGTAGACCTGGAAAGAACCAAACTCCCAGAAAGCCGTGTTGAAAGCGCTTGGGTTCTTAGCAACAAAATCAGAGCATGTGCTCGGGCCTGAAATGAACGCAGGTTAGCAAGAGAAAGACGCTTAATAAGCCGCGTTTGAGGAAGGGCGTGCTTACATCCACTTTGACCGTATGTAGCACCGCCGAGTGCGCCGCAAAGGTCAATGTTGGCAATGATGCTCTGGTTGCGAAAGTGGGAGCCCATGTCACAAGATGTGGAGGGGAAATCGGCCGAAGCCTGGCCCCAGGAGCTGGGGTCGGGCTTGCGAGCGGCGATATCACCCGGGACACTGGAACGCGCGAATTCCCAAATACGAATACCCTCAGGGCGCCACTCAACAGCGGTCACACCACCTTGCGCGTCGTTGTACTGTGCGCCGAAGCCGGCCGACGTAGGACTCTTAACGCCGCAGCCTTGGTTGTCGGACCCTTCTCCGTTGTAGCACGTGCCTCCGGCGACAGAGCCCGACATCAGCCTCTTGACATCCATGTCGCATCCACCGCTCGTGTGCAGTGTCATCAGGTTACCGTCGGTGGCCTTGTTTGTCGACTCCATTATGTCAATTTCGCCGTTGTTGGGCCAGTTGTTCGGGTCAGTGAGCCAGAGCGCCGGCCAGGTCCCGCATCCGTACGGAGTGTGCTTGACGTCGAAGATGAACAGACCGCTGTTGTACTGGGTCTTTGATTCGAGGCGCACGGAGAAGCGGCCGGTGGAGGCGTCTGGCTGTGACTCGGGCCCGACTGAGGTGTCGACCTTGATGACGGCCGAACTGCTGGTAGCGTACGTGAGGTTCTGCGCTGTGTTAGCCGCAAGAGTTATCCTGAGAAGGTTTCATGTCCCGCACCAGTTGGGCAGCTTGCTCCTTTGGAACATAGTGCACAAAACCCTGAGTAGGGTCGTAGCCGGTGAAGAAGTCGAACTTGTCGAAGAAGCCATCGCCGGAATCTGGGAGAGGCGGTCAGCTGGCGTTCGCAAGGGGATCAGAACTCCAGACGGCTTACAGTCGTCCTGAAGCGAATAGTTGAGCTTGCTGTAGTCGGGATAGCGGTTGTTCCTGGTGACCACGACGGCGGGAACAATGATGACAATGAGGACTATGGCGATGGCAGCCAGGGCAATAGCCCAAGCTTTCTTGCCCCAGCCTCGAGGGTCGTACCACGAGGCGTAGCCATGTGCTGGCCTCTTCTCGGACCGCGACGGGAGATCGGGGTAGCGCTGCTCCGGAACGAAGTCGTTGTCCCGCATCTGATAAGAGGCCGAGCCTGGGCAGCCAGGATAGCCACCGTTGTTTTCCAAGCCCATCTTGAGTCGGTGATTGCAAGATTATTCACGGTACACAGTATGTGGCGGATTAGGGTTCTGCCGCTGTCGCAACCCTTGCTTTATTGCGTTGCGAGTTGGTAGGAGCAGCGCTGAAGCTTGTGCAAGTCTATTATTCGGGGACAATGGAGGGGGCCACGCCAGGTTGGGAGACTTGACTGGAATGTAATGATCAGCCCAGGCGGAGGATGCTCTGGGTGGAATGTAGCGAGTGACCGAATTTGCAAGGGAGCAGCAGAGCAATGGAGAGAGTGTGGCGAGAATGAGAGAGCTTGGAACTAGAGTAGGGCCCGGTTTACGTGAGGAGGGGGGGCGAGGATGTCTTTTTTAGCAACAACCTGAGGCGAGAGCAGGTCAAGACAGGGCAGGTACCTTGAAATGGGAAAGAGAGAGGACGAGACGAGACAAGACGAGACGAGAAACGGGCAGGCAAGGCAGCGGCCAACTCTACGTGAGAGGGGGGCTGCCATTGCATATCCATGCCTACAGTGGTTGCGTGCGTGTTGCGTGCTGCTTGCTACTCATCTCACTGAGGAAGATCCCGTGCCCCGGTCGCTGCGCTGCCCGTGGCTGCCACCATGCCCGCTGCTGATCCAACTCCGCTGCTCACCACGCCCGCTGCCCTATCAATGTCTCTCGCGCCTGGCCCGGCCGACTGGCTTTGCCCCCGGCGTTGGCCGCAGCTTGTCGAGCCATCATGCAGGAACGCCCGTGTCCAAGGCGGACGAGGAGACGGAGGGGGGCCCCGAGAAGATGTGCGACGGAGTGCGTGACGGATGGCAGGGCCTTCCCAGGGCGAGGCTGGGGTCGTGTCTGAACGGGGATGAGGCGAGGTCGGGCGCTGTCTCGGCGATCAGGAAGACCCACGGCCCGGCACTTGGGACTTTGGAGGGATTACGGAGCAAGAGAACCTCGGGAGAAGAAGTGGAGATGGAGGACGGGTAGAAAGAAGGACTAGGTACGGAGTACGCAACAACAGCGGGTTCGAGACGGTGGCACCTACGTAAGGGGACGGATGGGCGGATGGATAATGGGATTCAATCCCCTTACCTACAATGTACGCCAATTCGCCCTTACCTGGTAACAAAAGACTCACCATCTGCAGTTACTGACCAGATTCTGTGCCAGAGCTTCGTCACGAGCAGGCAGGCGCGGGGGTCGGCGGGAAAGGGATGGAAAGAACCACGCAAGGCCGGCCGGCAGGCGACAGCAACGGAAGCGACAACGGCGACACTCGCAATGCAACAGCAACATGCATACCGCGGCATGGCGGCAGGCGCAACCGTACCGTGTTTCAAGTGGATACGGGGTTGCGTAATGGGGGCGTGGTGGAGGCATGGGCTGCCCGGGCGCGTGGCAACCAAATTCAAGATGTACATGCCTACCACCCACATGTCGACTTCCATTGGAACGAATTTTCAACTGGTGCTCTGCGCCTCTGTTGCTACCGCTGCTCTGGAGCATGTGGTGCAGTGAGACCCGGACCCGTTAAAGTCCAGTTTCAAATGTCTCTTCTGACATGGTTACAGAGTAATGATGGGCAGTTGCGGCCGCCCCCCGCCCCCCGCCCCCACCACCCTTCCTTCCATACGAGTATCGGAGACCTGTCCACGATGACTCCAGCGTCACGGCGTGCTCCGTTTACAGGCACAGCACGACGTCCACCCAATGCTATCCTGGAGTGTTTGGGCCGGACGCCGACCGAGCTCGTGGATATCGCCTGATCTCCTCCATCGGATGTGAGGATGTGGCGGAATGGGGCTGTGCCGCCTCCTTCCATTCTGCCCGTCTCATGTTATCAGTCTCTGCTGACGGGCAGTCGATCTTCTCCGTACAGTAATCGGCATGCCATCCACCTTCACAGTTATTCCAAGCTACCAGGTTCTCTCGTGCTCTACGAGTACCTAACCATCACCTTCTCAGTTGTCCGCTGGCCTCGGAGACGTACGTTTCGGACCGAGGGGCGTGGACTGCCATACAAGTAAGGTACATACCCAGTTCATCTTAGCAGGGAGATACCTACATGTAGTTAAGGTAGGAGGTAGGTAGGCACGTCAAGTTCACCTGCATTCAACGTTTCCCTTACTTTGTGTACTCGCATACGCCCGCAAGCCACTTTGCATTGCGATATCTGCGGACTCCGCAGGGATAACGTGGCGCCAGAGCGACGAGGCGTGAGAGACTGATGATACGAGAGCGTGCCCGCACCGATCGCCAGCCCGCTGATTGGCGCGCGTGGCAGGGAAATCGTCACTGTTTTAATGTGGGTGCACACTCGAACACGAGGGCGCCCTTGTCCGTGGCGCTTCACCTTTATCGCCCCCCCAGTCTCCACCGCCGACCTGACCTCCGGTCCAGAATAGCATGTGCCCTGGCTTTCTCTCGTCTTTTCTTGTCAACCTGCTTATCGCTCAGCCTGAAAGGACCCAGTCATATCCGCCCGTTCGAGTTCGGCGACTGAACGGACGGGAGAATGGCTGCTAAACAATGATTACTACAAGTTGGGTATCTCCAATAGACCTGCTGCACCCAATACCTCTCCATGAGTTCCTTACGTGTATTGAGACACCTGGGGTGAGTACTTACATGTATGTATGGACGTTGGGTAGGTAGGTAGGTAGGTGGGTACTCGTACCTGTGCGCCCACCGCACCAAAGCCCGAATCCCGGACGACTGACGACGGGACGCCGGGCCCCGGCAGCCCGGCAGCCCGGCCCGTCGCTAGCTCTTGATGGGATTCTTTCTTCGGAGTCGGGCGAGCTTTCTTCGCCACTGGCCCAGACTCAAACTCGAACTCGTCAGGCTCGAAAGTCCACCCGTGTGGTCCCCGATCTCGACCTTTTGCAACGCCGCCCTCGCCGCCCGAGCGCCGAACCCTGCGTCCTGGGCTTTCTGCCATGTAGGTCTCGGCTCATCTACGAGTAGGTTTTGGCGCCTCAGGCACCCTACCTACCTACTTATCCAGACCTCCTTGCCGCCGCTCGGGCGGTGTCCCCAACGCGATGAGTTGGCCTGCCGCAAGGCCAGACTGCCGTGCCACCGACCCTTACATTGCGTATTGGACACTGCGACTCCAGTCCGTGGAGCCCCCGGCGCTTGTTAGTCCGATTTCTCCCCATATTGACCATGCCGTGGCAGCGCCAACTAGTTAGGGCTCCGACGCTCCGGCCGTCTGGAACCAGACACGTCCCACTTGCCCGAATGACTGCGACGGCATTCTGATGCATAATTCGCCCCTCGCAGTGGCCGCGAAGAGGCAGGCAGTCTGTTTGGCAAGAGCCGCAATGGCAAGGCGAGCCGCGTTCCGGCGCCACGCACTTCGGTCCGTGTCACGGCCGCGTGGTATGCACGCACAAATCACTTGAGAAGCCTCGCGGGTTGCATGGACGCCTCGTCGTCACAGGCCCTACTGGCCGCCCGCCGCGCAAGAGGCGACCATTGGGTGCTCACTTCCAAATCCGCGGTGATGTTTAGGAGAGCACTTCTGTAGAAGAATCACCAGAATCAGGAGCTAGCTACCGAGTCAAAGAGCGCCACAATCTTCTTCGCTAAAAGCGCTCTTGACATCAGCAGCTACTCGTACGTCGGGAGGAAAGGGCCGCTGCCCGTTGGGCCGTCCTCCCGAGACAGGAAGACGGCCATACGAACTGCACAAGACGCGTTCTCTTGCATGATCCATCTCTCTCAGCCGACGGGGCCCGAAAACCATCACGTGTAATTGTCTGAGTGGGAGAAGATGTACGATTGGATGCCGGAGTTCCTTCCCCGGCCTTCCACGCCGGCCAGATGCTCTTGACCCGTCTAATGTTTCTCATGCCTTGCCACATGTGCTTCATGCCGGTCTCGGCGTTTTGGCCAACCCGTTTCTCTCAAGTTACCCCAAATGTCGGGGTTTTGTACGCTGAGGGGCGGACCAAATCCAACCCCCAGCCGCCATTTCCAATGCAAGTCCAGTTTCTCGTCCCCCGCTCTATGTGCTTTATACAGAATCCAGCTGAGGCGGCTTTTTGCCGCTGACCCGCCTCCGGCGGCTCAGAAAATGAGTTGGGTGATCAAAATCGTTGGTACAGATGGCCAGACGCACAGCTGGCGCGTGCTGACACGAGTTTTTGCTCCAGTGGTGCTCAGGCACTGGCAATGTGGAACCGCATGCTGAATGAACAGAATCCCGTACAGATGTTTCGTCTGCGTAGCGGGCGGTAGGACCTGCTGGGAGATGTCTGTGGCGGCCTTGCGTGCTGTTTCGAAAGGCATGTGCTCATTCGGCGAGCATGCGGAGAAAAGTGGCAGAGCCGATGCTCATATATCGCTTGTTGGTACATATTATTTTTCTTTACCCCTCCGGTCACAGGCTGAGCGCAGACCTGCTCCGGAGGGGCGAATCGGTGTCGTGAACGTCGTCGTCGGATGGCTAGGAATCGATCTTCCTTTCTACTCGTCGGCGGGCTGGCGCATGTAAGCGTCGATGGCGGCACTGAAGGCAGCAAAGGCAGCGCAGCCGCCGGCGACGGCGGTAGGGCCGCCGCTGCGGGCGAGGATGCCTCCGGTGAGGCAGCCGGCGGCGGTGCCGTTGACGAGGTCGTTCTTGGCGCGGAACCCCTCGATGCCGCACTCGATGCCGCTGAAGAGTAGACCGACCTTGCCAAAGTTGCGGGCCGTGCTCCAGGACCGCTGGCCCATGTCCTTGAATCCCGTCGCCAGCTGCTGCCGCAGGGGCAGCGAGGTGACCGAGGCTGCGGCGCCGGGGGCGCCGGGGGCACCCGCGGCGCCGTGAAAGGGGGTGTCGTAGGACATCTGTGGCGGGCGACGTCGTGGTCAGCAAGAGAGGGGATGTGAAGGGGGAGGGCGAAGGGCGCAAGAAAGAAGGACGTACCGAGGCCATGAAGAGACCAAAGACTCCGCCCATGGCGAAGCCCATGGTGCCGGAGATGACAGACTTGCCGAAGCACGACTCCATCATCTGGTTCATCTGCGCGCGAGGAATTCAAGTCAGCGCTGGTGTGTTGGGCAGTGCGCCGCGTGGCGGGCGAGAGAACGCACCATCTTGACGTTGGGGTCGTTGGGGTCAGGGCGACCAGGTGCCGCAGGGGCGCCGCCTCCGGGTAGGCCGTTCATTGTGCGTCGTTCGGGTCCGGCGTGGTTGTTGGTCGTGGTGTCAGCCCGCGTCTTGTTGGCAGTGGCGGCCTCGGACGGGATGGGATCGCGGCTTGGTGATGGTGGATGGAGGTCGCAAAGTTGCGCTCCTTATCGGGCGGCGCTGTAATTTAGTGGCGATAGGTAAGGTACAGTAGAGTGCTCGTACAGGGGTCCGCCTGCAGAAGTCGCGACAGTCGCGTCACGCAGAGAATACGAGTAGAGGCTGTGGCGCTACATCTGGACCGCTCTACTCCCGTCAGGTCGTACCTGAGCAGCCCAGTGCTGAGTTACCAAGGTACCTACGTAGTTCTTACGAGTATCGCTGCTAGCCTGGCCGGGAATTTCTCGATTTCTGCCGCCCTTGACCGCCCGATCGAAGCCCTCCATGCCGCCGAAGTGCGAGTACGGAGTTATCCGCAAGGTACGTGGGTACGTGCTCATCAGTGTCAGCACATCCAATGGATGTCGCCTTGCAACGCTTCACTCTTTTCCGGACAAAGCCATCGTCATAGCTGCGTTCCAGTGTCAATATGACGGACAATTCGGTGCCTGCTTCAAGCACATTGTATGTATTTGGAGCCCGGATATCCCATGTACAGCCCCGCAATGAGCAGCATGGGGTGTACATCTGCCCGCACCGCAGGTGGCGTGTCCATTTCGCCTCGCCGGGATTCCGCACTCTCCTCAGCCACTTCCACAGCCACATACTCAAGAAGTGTTGTCTACTCGCATGCTCGTCATGTTTATCGCCAGACCTGAGAACCCGTCATCTGGGGGCTCCTCAATGCTTTCGCATCTGCCAACTCCCGCCCTGATGCAGTGGTCGGTTCTCGAGATTGGGAAGAAGAATAATAGCGTCGTACACACACACACACACACGCCTTCCGCCAAAGCCGTCGTTTTCCGGCTCATCCGTACCAGTCGTGCGAGACAACTCGATGTGCGCCATTGATGGGCCGTATACTAATAAGGGAGCTAGGCACGTATACTAATAAGGGAGCTAGGCACTCACGAGTGAGCGCCATGTGCCCCAGGATGGTGCTGGCAACGGATCTCGGCTAACTGGGCAGACTTGAGGCGCCTGGCGCCTGGCCCCGATCCATGCTTGCGGCGTAGTTGGCGCTCCAGCACTGTTTTAGACAGCAACAAGGCAGTGACCGACTGAGGAGATCGCACAGTACGATAAAGGCAGAGCCCTCTACGGAGTGGAGCGCGATGTCGACACTGCCACGAACGCACTGGGCTCACCTTCACCACCAACAGGGGCCCACTCGGGGTCTGGGTTCCTTTATTAGCATTGTGCCACTGTGGCAATAGACAGGCCTGGCTTCGAAGGGAACGATGGCGAGACAGGCTCTCTCACTCGTTCGTGGGCGTCAGCGAGGGCGTCACGACTATGCCTGGCGGTTGACTTGACCAGTGCGCGTGCTCGTACCTCGCAGCAAGCGTTGGGAAGGTTGGCGAACATGTTGCGTCGTCGCCACTGGTCCTGCCTACCGCGCGGCTTGTGGGATTCGCATAGCGTTGGCATACCTTTTAGTTCCATTCTGGCATTACGGCACTCGTGCCCGTACTTGTAGCTCTGGATTTGAAGTTTGCCCCCTCCCCTCCCTGTTCCTGTGTGGGTGGCCAATGTGTGGTCGGGGATTGGGCCTTATCTGAGCCCCGTACAGCGAGGCTCTGCAGGGACTGATGACTGCCTATTTGTAGCCGATTCCGGGAGAGCAAACAGGTAGGTACTAGGTAGCTAATTGGAAGGTACCTGGTCCCTCGACTGGGCTGTACCGGACACCTCGAACCAAATCCTCTCGACAAGACCTGCAATAGAAATCAAGCAAGGCTACTACACGTATACGCGTACGAGTAGGTAGTCTTCCGCCTCGCCCTCACGGCGCGTCTTGTTACCCTTTCCGGTACGCGGCCAGTAAGAACAGCGGCCGCGTGCTATAAGTTAGTATAGTAGTAAAAGACACCTAGCCAGCCGTGGAACTCCGAGCCGAAGACACGGCTCCTGGCTGGGCGAAGCGTACCTACTCGTAGGGCTAAATAAGCGAAGCCAAGTCGGACTAACTAGTCACTCGTAGATGGATGGCGGCATGGCGCGCCTCTATAGAAGCTGATCTTCGACAGCTAACTAACGCCACAAGGCTTCAAGCGATTCCCGCCAGCCGCTGTTCCGCGCCGCGCAGGAACCTGGCGGCACCGGCAGCCCGGCCCCAATGTCGGCCTTGCCGAGTCGTGACGCCCTCGCGGGATCCTTCGCAGCATATGACTGCAGGCGGCTCACCGGACACTCTGCCACCGAAGGCGGGGAATCCGCAAGCAAGATAGCCGACACGAGGAGGACAGTGCAGTGATGCAGAGCGATGGCAACGGCGCCGAATCGTGGCCAGGTCACTGGTCCGCAAGCTCACTCACACACGACTGGCGAGTGCCACGAACGTTCTCCCCGTTCCTGTCAGATGATGAATCTACCAAGGCGTGGAGATAGAAATAGACACAGAGCTCGTCTCTTAAGCGAGAGAGAATTCATGGCAAGGCTTCCTCAAGTCTGTATTCGCGCGAGAGACTGTGTTGATGGCCCGTCTTGTGTCGCCCCTCGCCCGCCCTCTCGCTCACTCGTCGCGATCGATGCGTGTGACGTGTAACCCTGAGACTCCAGGCATGTGGCAGCAGTATAGGGAGTGGCACGAGCAGGCCTCTCGACTCTGTGCGTGAGTTCCCTCCCTGCACACAGGAGAGATGGGCATGTGATCCGGCTAGAATATCGGATGAGTCCGTGGCCATCACAAGACGGCCCCCTCTGCAGACGACGAGACTTGCCACTGCCCCTTGGAGACTCGTCTCGTAGGAGGCCGGGACGTCGCCTCGCCCCCTGCCCTCGCGTGCACAGGCAGTTTCTCGCCGCAATACTATTCTTCGTCTGGTGCTCGAGTGGCCGGCTGGCCGCCTTGCCGCCCGCGGCTGGGGCCGATGGGGAACCCGGTCTTCGCCTCTGTGGGCTCCCTACGACGGACTATACTGGTGGACAATGGACAGTGGGTGAGTGGCCGCAACCCCGGCGCCCGAGAGTGGCCAGTGCTCGGCTCATCGCTCCAGTATATAAGAAGAACCTTGCCGATGAGCCGCAGCGATGCATCTCGAGACAGACCCATGACTGGTGCGCATCCGACCTGTCTTCCCGGTTCACGACGGCCCAGCTTCCCCCCACCCCCCCCCTTCCACTCTGAAAGCCATTCACCCGCCTCTTCCCGCCAGTCTCTCTTGACACTCGCCCTCGCACAAATACACCAGCAAGGGCACAGAATGTCCAAGTCCTCTGTGCTTTGGGGCCTGGCCTGGCTCGCGGCCTGCGCCCTGGCCACCCCGATCGAGCAGACAGCGCTTAGTGTGGTGGCCAAGAGAGACCGGGGCAGGGTCGCCGTCTACTTCACCGACGGCAAGAGCGACGACAAGCTGGCCGTGGCGATGGCCCTGCGGCTCGTCCAGGTGTCCCTGGTCTACGCGGCCGTCTACGTCGTCGTCGTCGGCATCGAGCAGGCCGACAAGGCCGCCGCCCACATGTACGGCTTCCTGAAGCGCATGGTCGACAAGTTCGGCTGGGACGACGACATCCTCAAGCGCGTCGTCTTCAGGACCGCGCCCAACATCTACGACGGCGGCCAGCCCCACGAAAAGTGGTGGGCGGGCGACCTGGAGCCCCAGAAGAGCATGGGAGGGCTCGAGGCGCAGGCCGCGGAAGAGACCGGCGACGACAAAGACCCGGGCGTCGAGAAGTTCGACAAGGCCACCATCAAGGCCCTGAACAAATACGCGTCGGCCGACCTCTACATGATTGCGCCCACAAAGATGCCGTGGCTATGGGACTTCTTCCGGGACATGGATAAAGATAAGATCTCGGCCATGTTCCACTTGGTTGGCTTTAACTCGCGCCAGAAGAAGCCCTCAACGGAAGAGGATGAAAAATCCTATTGGCTTGTCTCGCAAATCCAGATGATGCTTCACAGGAGGCACCCCAAGGCCGAGTTCATCGTGGCGAGCAACTCGGCCACCATCGACAATACACACAGGGACTCGCAGCCGCTGAGCCGAGTACAGCAATGGTTGCCGGCCAGGGATCTGTGGCTGGCCATCAAATACGACCCATTCTGGGTCAACACCTTGGCTTACGCCCGCAAATTCGCCCCCGAGCAGTCGCGGAATTTGGACAAGGCCATAGCCGCGAGCGATCTCGACGAAGAGAGCTACATATACGAGGCCCGAATGGGAAACGAGGAGTACTGCAAGGCCATCAACGAGGTCCGGCTGGCTGCCCTTAGGAACCAGGACGACTGCAGCAACTCAAAGTTCGAAAACCCCTTGTATACCCAACGCGACTGCGACAAGGTCAAGTGGGCCCTCGGGAGGGAGTTCGGCCCTCTGGAAGATCCGTCCAAGAAGAGAGAGCCCACCATTGAGCTGGGCGATGCCAACATGTCCGCCCTCTTCATCATGCACCAGTACTTCATCCTCGAGTGGCACCTACACCAGCTCAAACTCGAATACATCCGGTTCTCAAAGGCCAACCCCCCCGACATGTACAGATACATCATGCAGAAAAGTCAACTCAAGCCAAAAGAAGACCCGCGCACCGACGGCGAAGGGACGCTGCTTTCCAACGATGTTGGCACCCCCATCACCTCGGAACAAAGTCTAGGCTACGGAATTTACGGAGCAAGCACGGAGATTTGTGGCAAGAAAATCGATGACATCTTGCGTGTGAAAGACAAGAAATAGACAGCATCCTACTAAGAGAGGAAACGGAGATTGCGAGGTGCAGGCGTGTACGCTAAATAAAGTTGGATAGATACCTTAGGTAAATAAGCCAGCTGCCACTGTTACATGCTCATTCAAAAAAACATCTTCCGACCCGGGATTGTCAGTGCAAGGAGGAAGTGTGAAGAGAGCCGGCCTATCTTTTCAGTGAAAAACTCTGCTTGTCCGACGGCCACTCGTGGCGCAGTGGGAAGGGAGATAAGAAGGTTGGGCCTCGCCTTTCGAATCTGTCCGTGTCATGCCGTATACACACCGCAACATTTGTCTGTGCCATGATCATCACTATTGGTAAATCTACAGGCGACGTCAGGCCCCTGAGCAGCGTTGCCTCGGCCGTGACTTGTGAGTGTGGCAGTTCCATGCCCTGAAACTCTCGTTCAAATACCCAGGCAGCAGGGCGTCTAGTGAGCACCCCAAGCGTCCAGTACCTAGCCATCGGGTCAAAAGCCATACAACAAGGAGGCCGGCGGGGGAACAGTTACTCTATACATAACCAGCCTTATCATATGCCCACGATCCCAGCCTCTCGCAAAACCCGCACGTTTCTCCATAGCAACAGCAAGACCATCAGACAGCCATTCTTGTGCAAGCAACGGACCTCCTCTACTCTTACTTCAGGAACATCTCTTGCCCTCCGTTCCGGTTTGTCCGCGTGCGATCAATGTGATCCAGGCCCAGGAACGCGTCGTCGTCAATCGAAGCGCCCTCGTCCAGGAGCACGAGGTCTGTTATGCGTTAGTCCCATCGCCGCTTTGCCTTGACACCACAAATGGCACTTACCGTCTTCCACATAGACAGGCTTCGAATAGCGCTTGATGATGGCGAACTTGATCTTCTCGAAGGCTTTGCCCTTGATGCCGGTGCGCTTCTCCAGCCGCTTCTTCGTGTCTGAGAACACCTCGCCCTGGATCTCCAATTAGCAAAATGTCGTCCGAAAAGAGCCGGCGTCATTTCCAACTTACCTCTTTGAGCAGAAACTTGAATGGAATGCCGTGGACACGACTGGGGTCGCCTTGAAAGTGTATCACCTTAATGAACTGCTTTTCGTCGGCGTCAATCTCCTCCTCCGGGATACGTTCCGCGATGACATCCGCGTAGTCATTAATACTGAGCACGGGGTAGTTCGGGGTCAACTCCCTGAAGAACTTGTGGTGGTGGATCTCGTAGATCCGTATGCGACCGCCTTCCTGCTCATCCTGAATCTGCGCCTTCTTGGCGAAAGCTTGGATCAGATCTTCAACGTGGCCCTGCTTGTTAACGAGCACGTCAAATGACTCCTGTGATCATTGTCAGTGCCAAAAACGCTGGTGTGAATTGCGGCTCCACTTACGTCCTTGGTGATGCCCTCACTGAGCCAGGTCACCCGCACATTCTTCTTGGTATCAAGCTCAGCGAGGCTCATTTCCAGCACCTCATAGTAGAGGATTTCCATCTTGTTTTGCTGCGCGTTTTGCGCAGTGTAGTTGGTAGGGTTCATGATATGGGCCAGATTTTGGGTAGGCACACGCCTCACAGCGGCCTTGGGAGAACCCGTGGTCGAGTTGTGGGTGAAGAAGCGCAGATGTGTTGGGTCAACCTTGAGATGCTCGGCAGCTCTCTCAGCAAGTTGGTCGTATGTGGCTCGAGAGCTGAGTGTTAGCACGAATTTCTCCTCGGAGGTCTTCTCCCGGTTGGGATGGGGTGCAAAGTGGATTTCGCGCTTGTACAGGAGGAAGTCGTAGAATTCCCTGGCATCGTCGTAGTGATCCCACCTCTTGGGCGCCTCCTCTGGCCCCTTGTCGCCTATTCGAGACATCTTGCCCAGAATCTCCCCAGACACTTTCTTGTCGGGGGTCCGCTGGAAACAGATGATGTCGCCATCTTGAAGCTCGGCTGCCTTGAGGGTCTGCTTTGCCTTGAGGCCCTCGATCATGGCTGGCTTGATCTCCTCGAACATGCAGAGTTGCTCGCCTGAGGGGGGCTTGTCGCCCCAACCCATCCTCCGGGAGATGATGGGTGTGAGATCTTCAATCTTCTTCTCTTTGCTGACGTAGAGATGACCAGCCCCTGTCAAAGTCTGCTTCTCCACATCGAAGTACTTGAGCAGGAGAAGTATCAGGTCGTTCTTGACGACGACGCCATTGGCATTGCTCTGGTACGTAGGCCAGATTGCCTCGCCCGAGTCATCCGTCTCCTCCGCCACCTCCGCCCATAGGCGCAGGGAGTAGTCTCTGGTGGTGCCGGCGGACCGAGCGTAGGTTTCGTCGATTGTCGGCCTCAGATCCATGATGGGCTGATCGGGGCGGGTCGTCTTGTTCTGGCGGTTAACCATGATCCACAGACGAACTCTCCTCGGATCTTGCCCAATATCCTGAGCGACGGTGGCAACAAGCTCCTCCATTGTGGCCGTCTTCTGCATTCGGTAATGCCTTGGCGCCGCAGGGTCCTCGTCGGGAACGGCGGTGAAGTTGGCAAGGTCTGTTCCGGAGTGGTTGTTGAAGGTCTGCTCAGTAATCACCTTTACAGGCAAGTAGAGGTGCTGCTCCTCTCGCTCCTTCCTCTTAGCTTCGCGAGTTGCAGCCTCCTCGTCTAGTCGCTGCTGCAAGTGTTCAGGGCAATCCTCCTGGGTGACTGGCGTCAAGACGTTGTTGAGCCGAGACTCACGGATGTAAACAAGCATGTATGCATTCATCTGGCGCATCAGAGGAGATTTCCTTTGCAGAGCAGTGCGCTGCTGAAGCGGCGATGTCTTGTACTCGCCACCGAATGCATCCTCGAGCGTTTCGCGCACAGTAGCTTTGGTTACTTTGTCGTCATCAAACTTGTAGAACCAGCCATCCTTGTTGGGCTTCAGGAAGGCGTAGTAGTGGCCCGCATTCAGATCACCGCTGTGGATGAGGACACCATGCAGTTTGTAGGTCCAAGGCTCTGATCTGTCAGCGCCCTTCTCAAGGTAGGGCTCGACGTCCAGGGTGTCGGGGAACTCGAAGCGGTCGTTGATCTTCATCATGGCGTCGCGTTGGATATCGTACTCGAAACGCTTGAGGTGGAGGTGTAGGACTTCAGGGAAGCTTGTGAAGATGACGCCTTTGTTGGCATCCTGGTACTTGTGATCATCACCCGCCCAGTACTTGTTGTCCCCGTCCAGGGTTTCTTGCTGGATGTAGTCCTTGAAACTTTCCTGGAGATTGGGGATGCCTCGGACGTTGAGCTGGATGTCCCAGAAATCCTCAAGGCGGCTGGATTCGTAGTCGACGTTGATGCATGAGACGTAGGTCTTGACCTTGCCGCTGAGAAGGCGTGGCAATGCATCTTCTGCGGAAGTGCCCTTCATCCTCTCCTCCATGCGTTCACAGAGTTTCCGCGAGAGTTCCTGAACGTCCTGCTGCTCGAAGATGTGGCGAGCGTCCCAGCCGAAGGATTTCGTCAACTCATTCGTACCCACGGCCGTATCGGAGATCTGTAATTGGTAGAAGAGTCGTTGGAGAGTATAAGCGCTGTTCAAGCTGGTGTCGTCGTTGGCAGTCGGGATTTGGTAGACGGCCTAAAGCGGGTAACCCAGTCAGCAAGACTTCTTCCAGCGCCTGTGCAAATGGCGTTCCTCACCTTTCTGAAGGCATTGGTAAAGTATAGAGATTGCAAGAGCGAATTGAGGTAGCAGGTTGCCCCCTGGTTTTTCAAGCCGACAAAGCCTGTTTCTTTCTTTGAGTCATAGTTGTTCATGTTGTGCCAAAGCACGCCAGTCTCGTCCTCGACAACCCTGACATAAGCTGAGATGTTGACAGTCTCGTTTTCGATGAGAGGGCGGTTCGAATTGCCCCACGGTTGCTGGAACATCTTTCTAAGATCCAGATAGCGAGTGAAACCCCAGTCGCTTTCGTCCTTGGTGTAACGGTGATGGGCCGTATGCTGTGAGTAGAGGGAGGGTTCATGGGGATTCCACATGACCAAGGAGAATTGGACGCAGCAGCTCCAATCGTCGGGGA
Source organism: Hansfordia pulvinata (assembly GCA_006538405.1). Classification (NCBI taxonomy): domain Eukaryota; kingdom Fungi; phylum Ascomycota; class Sordariomycetes; order Xylariales; genus Hansfordia; species Hansfordia pulvinata. Next base: position 1,283,335 of record BJKQ01000007.1, on the reverse strand, counting down.
TGGCGCTGGGGTCTTCGAATGCATGCTCAAGGTAGACAGACGTCTGTTCGACATTGTTGCCGAAGGGGAAGAGCAAGATACGCCTGTGGAAATCCGAATGTTAGCTAGAGACCTGAAGGGCGAACGCAAGTCCGAGCGATGCGACGCGGGCACGGGCAAGTATCTGTAAGGCGCGGGCGTACCAGCAGATGCTGGGCGCGGGGGGGGGGGGGGGGGGGGGCTGACGTACCAAGGAACGCCAGCGGCCATGAAGCTGGGGCCGTGCTCTTTCTTACCGAGGACTCTCCAGTCGGTCACCTCCCATGTGTGAACGACATCCTCGATGACGTTGGGCTCCTCGAGCAAAGGGGTGAAGACAAGCTCTTTCATTAGCTCATCTGCAGGGTGTCAGGAAGCGCGCGAGCAGGCAAGCGGATGCAGGGACAGCAGTGTAGGGTACGTACAGTCTGTGGCGAGCGGCGCATCGGGCGCAGAGTCGTTCTCTGCGTCGACTTCCAGCTGGTCGGGTTCAATGATGGCAACTTGGTCGCTGTCGCCGGGAGAGGCGGGCTGGACGACCAGGTCGTCCTGGGCGTCGGCCACCATGTCGGCGAAGAAGGATGGAGGGGTAGAACGATAGGATAGCAAGCCGCCAAAAGATGTAACGGGGCGGCGAAGGCGAGTGAAGCGGCGAACGTAGGAGGGGAGGGAGGATAAGCAGGTGGATTGGGAGGAGTGTCTAAGATCACAGGTGTGAGTGACTGGAGGTCGGGGCCCCGGAGGGTTGAAGCCGGGCGGGTGGCGGTGGATGCAGCTTGGGGCCCAGTGGCAGGCAGTTGGAAGTGGGAGGTGCAATAGTGTCGGGTCTGACCAGCACTGGACCTCATCTGTGGATGAGGTGTGCGACCGGTGCGAGGTGCAAGGCAACAGCAGCAACAGCAGGCACAGCGACTCGGGTAGGCTGGGGTGCAGCGGGGCCCGGTTCGACACCTAAATCGAAGTGGTCCACTACTTGCCCGAGAGGGGTACCTATGACGATGTACCGGGCAGTGCACATGGACGGGTCGCTCGCTTGGGAAGTCCCTCCTGCAGATACACGTACGAAGGAAAGAGCCATCTTGAGGTACGAGTACATGTAGGTTGGACGTAATGTAGGTAGGTAGGTACATGTGAAGGGGCGCAGAAACCTTCAATGTTGCTCTTTTCTACCGTGCGGATGAGGTCCCTTTGTCGCAAGAGATTCGACTGCAGAAAGGCTCCAGTTGCACCCAGTGGGGAGTGAACGGGAACGATCGCATCTATGGGAGGAACGTGTGAGGCAATTGCGCACCTGCACTTATCCATTGGGTACCTTACCTATGATAGCCCGGTAAGGTACATATGTAGGCAAGTGATTGCATGTTGCTGGGCTGACACCAGAGGACCTCCAGCTCAGTGTGTATCTCGTCCGGCTGCTGAACGGAGACAAATGACCGACCATGCGGCAGTGCAGGAGCTGGTTTTGGTGCGTGCTCGTACGTAGGGCTGGGGAGTACTCGTAGAGCATCGCACGACACAATCGACGACTCGAGTCGGCAATGAGAGTTTAACAACTTGGCAGCGGGGGGCGGGGCAAGTGTCGGCGCCCACGAACATGACCGCACAGATCCATCTATTGAACCGAGTGCATGTATCCAATCGTTCCTCGGGGTGGCCCGTCATTGCACACGCACTGGAAGTGGTTTAGGTACCACTCGAAAGATACCTCGCTACCTTACCTTACTGAACTGCCCCCGGAGATCAATGCTGCGGTCTGACTGGCGGCGCTTCCTACGAGTGCCCAGTCTGTATCTCGTGGCGCAACTTGTGGTTGCCCGGTGCGAGCTCCCTTGGCCGATATTTAAAGGACATGCGCTGACGCGCCACCTGCTAGTTCATTCATGCAACAATCTCGGCCATGCCTCACCTGCCTCATATTGAGATGGCATCATTCGCGGGTGTGCTAGCACTCATGGACACACGCGGGTGACGGCGGCTTTGGATGGTGGCGAGCCGACTGGCGTCATGACGAAGGTCACAGCCGTCCATGCTGCTGGCTCTATGTGTCCAACAAGTACACATACATGAATGCCGGAGACTGGCGTTGCGCTCTCGCGGGCGAAGTTGCGAGGAGGTACACATGGAGCTCTCAGATACATATTCGCTAGGCTGTTCAAGCCGTGCTTTCCCCACACATCTAATGTCCTTCTTGATCCGGGGCTACATGGGAAACGAGGTTTTGGAACGATGTGGGGTTGAGCAGTCACGTCCACGAGTATCCGTACTCCGTACAGTGCTGCCGACTTAGCCTGGCCCAAGCTCCTCTGGGCTCAACGGTAGCCGTGAATGGGGTGCCCGTTTCAAGGTGAACAGCGTGACAGCGTAACAGCCTGGAGCCCGGTCAGAAGCCCTCGACCTGGCCCGCCGAGGGCGCCCCACCGCTGCAGCTCCAGGCACCAATTGAGGCACCCATTCCCGACGACATTGGTTCGGCCACCTGAAGGCTTGACGTGACTCTTGTGCTGGGCCTGAGGCCGCCCTCGTTTCCCCCTCCGAACAGCCTCGCTTCACCCCCCGTGCCGTGACACGACAGTGACGGCCGTGATGCACTCCAGGCCCTTCGCCAGTCTAGCTCCCCTGCACCGACGCCGATGAGTCCCGAAATTTCACACAACCTCTACCCGGAGCTTCAGGTCGGGCCTTGCGCCCAACGCGGGCGTCGCCTCTTGCTCGTCAAGCAACGCTGGGACTGATACCCTCACCTCGGCTCCCGACCTCAGTGCCGATTCGCACCCGCGCTTTTGCGACGCCGCCGTCGTCGCCGCAGCCGCCATGTCACGCTTCACCTCCCGCCCCCCCACGACAGGCCTGTGGCTGGCCGCGCGCTCCGCTCGCACTTCCGCCATCTGGGCCCCGCCCTCGATCTTCACCCGCTCGCCGCAACAAGTCCTCTGCTCTCTGCCGCCGCGAAGCACGCGATGGAACCACACCGCCAAATGGCGTCCAGTATCGGTCCTGGATGAATGGGTGGCCAAAGAGGCCCGGCCGATCAGCCTACGCCAGCTCATGGTCTTTGGCCGGTCCTTGACCGAATCGCGCCTCATTGCCTCAGCCAACTATATCCGCACCGAGCTGCCAACCCGCATCGCACATCGCCTCCGCGACATGCAGCGCCTACCCTATGTCGTGGTCACCAACCCCCACATTGGCGACGTCTACGAGCTCTACTACAACTCCTTCGACCAGTTTCGCCGCGTTCGCGAAATCAAGTCTCTCGAGGACAACGACCGCTTCTGCCGCGATCTCGCAAACATGCTGCGCACCCACTTGACGATAATTCCCAAGCTGGCTATGGGCATACTCGAGTGCTCGTCCCTCATGCCCCCGGCCGATCTCGATCGCTTCATGAATACCATGCTGCGATCTCGCATCTCGCGCCGTGTCATCGCTGAGCAGCACCTCGCCCTCACTGATACTTTCAACTCCAACTGCTTCGCCCCCGGCGCAAACCTGACTGACGAGTCCGAGTTCATCGGAGAGGTCTTCCTTCGCTGTACCGCCCGCGATGTCATCAACCGATGTGCCGACGCGGTCCGCGCCCTTGCTCGCGAGGCTAATGGCCCGCAGGCGCGCATTCCCGAGATTCGGGTCGACGGCCACCTCGACGCTACATTCCCGTATATCTTGAGTCATCTCGAATACATTGTGGGCGAGCTGCTGCGAAACTCGGTCCAGGCTCTGGTGGATCGTCACTCTGCACCAGATTCTCAATCCCCGCCCCCAATTGAGGTCACCATTTGTGAAGCTCAACGGCACATTATCATCCGGATTTCCGATCAGGGCGGCGGGATTCCCCGCGACACACTGCCGTACTTGTGGTCTTTCGGCCGTGGCCCCCAAAAGTCGGAGCGACTGGAGAATCTCGTCCAAGTGCCGTTGATGGCCGCCACGCTGCAAGAGCTGCGCGTGGACGGAAACTTTACGCGTCTTCAAGATGGCGGGGGTGGCAGCGGCAGCAGCCCTCATTCGACGTTGACCCCGAATGTGCACTTCTCCTCGGACGGGCCGATCCCCGGAGCCCGTGATGCGCCGCCACCCCATAGTGCAGAAGCAGGCTCATCGTCCTCGCTCAGCAGCCTGTCCTCGCGACCACCAAATCTGCGTCTCGGGATGGGCTTGCCCCTGAGTCGCGTATATGCAGAGTACTGGGCGGGCAGTCTCGAACTGCACAGCCTCGAAGGTTACGGCGTTGATGCCTTTTTGCAAATCTCCAAACTTGGCAACAAGAACGAGCAGCTCGCCACCCGTGCCGCTATGGACGCCGTATAGAAGATCACTATCGTACCTATGGCTGGGAGGTTTGCCAAATTCGGCTTCACACGTCTTCACAACACGAGATGCATGCGCGTCCGGCTTGCTGTTCGACTGTAAACTCATGTTGCTCCAGCGGACTGTGGATGAGGTCCATGTGTCTTTTCGCTATCTTACAATTGCCCACAATGGCTCAATATGGAGAGCAGTTCCAGATGTTTGGTGGCTGGAGCGCTCAATTGAGGGGGCGACTATCTTGCCTGAAGTGGTCGAAATGTGATTCACATCCCGAAGAAGAAACGTCCACCTGGATATCCAATCAAAAAGGCCAGGTTCAAACTGTTCATCCAGTAAGCGACGATGGGCGTGGGAATAAATCATTCCAGGAACTCCGGAACTTGATCGGGCCGTCGATGTGGTTCCGCACGTCCTGAATCGAGCCTTGGCCATGGTCCAGGACAGCGACCAATAGTGCGGGCTCGATGGACCCGGGGTTGCTTGCAAGATTCGGCTTCCGCCCATGTGCCCTTCTCCACCAGTTCCCCTGGAAAGGCATTCACGCACGGCCCGTCGCCGGCGGACGGTGTTTCCTCGTGTCCTACACGAGCACCCCTAGACGAAGCGTTATAGCTGGCCCTGCGAGTCAGTTGACGAGGCGCTCAAACACTACCACGACAACCAGCCAAGAGCCAGTCTACTGCTCACTCGGGGCTCTGAATCTGTCATTCGTGGCTGTTTCAGCATTGAATCACAATGAGGAGTGTGAGAAAACTGAGCTTGGGTTTGAGCCACGACAGATCATTTCGCGTCGACGTTCGAATCTAGGATAGAAACCATTATTCCTTCATTCGGCCAAAGTGCTCCACGGAAAGGTGGCTAGTATGTAGTGGGTGATTCGCAGGTCAAGTGATGTGTTGGTTCTGAAGAGCTGGCAGTGAAATCAGATGGCAGTACCTTTCCCAGCATGACACAACGCCTTTGCGCCCAGCATCACTGACTAGCGGTGGGGAGATATCTGGATGTAATGTGGCTGCGACGCCCTTGATAGGCGGCTCCAAAATCCTTTTTCACACCTTTTCCATTCCAATCGTGATTAATTAGGTAACTAGAACATGTCGTCGCGCAAGCTCGACGTACAACGTCATGGGATATAATTCTTCTCTCGACTCCACGCCATGTTTCATGGCGGACACCAGAAGCATAAACAACGCTGCAATGAAACCTCGCTTTGCCACCATCGCGGCGGGGTGTCCACAGAAAAGGGCCAGAGCCCTTAACGGCGGCCGCTGCGGGCAACGCTGCCTTGCATCTGCTCGAGCTCCGTCTCGAGCTGCTTGATCTGGGCGTGGGTCTGCTCGAGGTCCTTGTTGAGACGGTCGCGCTCCGAGATGAGCTTCTGCTCCCACTGTCTGAAGCGCTGCTCCTCCACCTTGACCTGCTCGGTGAAGCGCTTGCGGAGCGCTTCCTCCTCCTCCTTGTACTTGGGGTTGTCCAGCTTGCGGGGGCGGGCCTCGCCAAACTTGCGGGTCTCCATTTGCTGGGCGCGGTAAGCCTCGTAGTGAGCCTCCTCGGTGGTGTGGATCAGGTCCAGCATGTGGGTGCGGATGAGGATGGAGCGCAGCTTCTTGAAGTCGCAGTGGTCCTCGTTCTCCACCTCGGCAACACCCCACGAGTACTGTCGGCCCTTGACAATGCGGCCGTCGGCAGACTTGACGTCCTTCTCGGAGCCAATAACCGCGAAAGGCATCGCGCCCATCAGGCTGCGGGCGTGCTGAGCGGCCGCCTCGTCATCCTCCTCGACCGGGGGCTGGTAGATCTTGATGTTCTGGGCCTCGATGACGGCGCGGATCTGGGATTTTGTAAGTATAGAGGCGGGGACAATATGGCGATGAGGCGTCTTCTTCAGCAGGATGACGCACCTTTCCCTTGAACTTGGCCAGGTCGGCAGGGCTGAGAGTGTCGGCCTTGGCAATGACGGGGATGAGGTTGACGCGGGTGCAGAGCCTCTTCATGACCTCAATGTCGAGGGGCTTGAGAGTGTGGCCAGTAGGGCGGATGAAGTACAGGCAAGCGTGAACACGGAGGTCGATCTTGTCCTGGCGACGGGGCTGCTGCTCCTGAAGCATGTAAGACTCGTGCTGGTCGTCAAGGAACTCGATGATGGGCTGCCACGAGTCGCGGTTGTTGACGTAGTCGCCGAAGCCGGGCGTGTCGATGACAGTTAGGCGGACTTGAACAGAGGCGTTAGCCAAGACACGACAACAGTGTGGTCACAGGTCGCAAGACGGGGAGAGAGGCATACTCACCCTTGAAGAACTTCTCCTCCAGCTCGGCCTTGGTGATCTCGATCTCGACAGTCTTGTCGACCTGCTTCTGGTGGCGACGCTTGTGGTCGGCATAGTTCTTGATCGTGGTGGAGAAGAGAGTGTTGATGAAGGTGGTCTTGCCAAGGCCAGACTCGCCAGCAACCTAGAAGCGGGGGGTAACAGTCAGCAAGTGGTCGCAAGGGGGGGCTGGACAAACAGGTCGCCGTCGCGGTGTCGAGGCCGGACGCAGACGGTGCGTGAGGTAGGTTGGGATATAGCAGTGGAAGCGTGGGTCAGGGGCGGGATGAGACCGACCATGATAGTGAAGGCGGCACCTCTCTTAGCGACAATCTTGTGGCGCTGGTTGGGCAGGTTGGCGATGCCAATGGGGGAAGCCGTCTCGGAAGCCATGGTGAAGAGGTGTGAGCGGCGGCGACGTGGTGGAGGAGAAATCGAGGCACCGGCAGACAAGGCGAGGCGAGACGGGTTATGAGGAGGGTGGGTAGGGGGAGAAGGGGCAGTCAGGGACGGGACGGGGTGTTTGGGGAAAAGGAGCAGACCTAGACGAGACGGAGGTGGTTGATGGCACGGGGTCCAGGGTGTGCACCGTACTACCGCTCGTAGGTACAACCTACTACATCTAATAGAGCCTGGAGGTGGTAAATTGAATTGGCTTTTGGGGGAAAGGGGACTGTGAGACAGCCCGCCAGCGGGACTGGCTGGCCATGATTTTTTGGGGCTAGCGCAGAGGACCTCCCGAATACCAGGTTCGGAGGAGGTACCTAAGGTAGGTACCCAATTTCTACCAGGGGCGTCCACTACCACTCCCACGAGTATCCGGATTCCGTATACGCGTACCTCTAGGAAACATCCAATTCATTGTAAAACACCCGGCCCGACATCGTACCTGAGGTTAGCGCAAAACCATGGGCAGATTCCATTATTAGAGGCAGCTGCAGTAAAAGTCATCCATGGATGTACCTTATCTGCCAGACTTCAAACCTAACTGTCCGGAGCTTGCGGGCGACGGGACGAAGCCACGGAGTCCATTCCAAAGCCTCCACTCAACTTTGCATGTCCGGGGAAGTACATGTACTCGTACTCTATTCTGAACGCGAGTCCGCGAGGGGTCCGTCTCCTCGACCACGCCTAACGACCCCTAAATCCATCACCATACTCACGTGTATTACTCGTACGGATACAGGAACAGAAGAGGTAGATGAGATCGATGATAGGGAAGTACTGGCAGGTAAGGCAATGGGCATGAAGGCATCACCTGACATTGCTCATCGTCTCCGAAAAAGACTGCAAATCATCCGATCATGCGGCTTGGGATACGCAGCATGCATAGCGCCAGGTGTCACCGGGTTGGGCTCAAGCAGCCCCCCTTTCTCCTGTGAAGGACAGAACCGATTCAAGAAGGCGCAGAACAAGCCGGTTGGCCTCCGGACTCAAGATGATCAGCCGGAGAAAGCCCTGGGGTAGAACATATACGGAAACGAGTTAATGGGCTGCCAGACCCCGCTCGGACCGGTCTCCAAACGCTGTTTGCAAGCGCCGGGATGGGCGCGTGTGTGGTGGCAGGTCGTACGCAACAATGAGAGAACGGCATATGCAGCTATTCCTGGGGCGCAGGCCGTGCCGGATCGTTGTGCAGGCAAGGCCCTTGTATGCCCGTCTGTCTATCTCGGGCTGCAGGGCATTTCCCATCGTAGGCGCCTGTAGATCCTGCAAGTTTGTGAGAGCGCTGCCCATCTTCAATTCTGCTTTCCGGAGCAGGCAATGTAGACATAAACGCATGTATTTGACGATCGCCCTGCTCTTGATAGCTAGTGACCCTGCCCTGGCTGGCTGACACAGATCTCTACATATTAGCTGAGGCTGATTGGCATCCAAGCGACTGATCATCACGAGATGATGTTGTTTCCAGCTTGCACGAACCAAGACAGCACGGAGAACCATTGCGACCCCTCCCCCCCCCCCCCCCCCCCCCCCCCCCTTCCCAAACCTACCAAGAGGTGCTCCTACTACAGAGGCGTTCTACGCGAGGCCGCTCCTGTGCCTCATGTTCGAAGACCGTGGGGGCCCGGGGGAGCCCACTGAGCACACAGAAAGCACCGGGATCCCGTGTCCTCGACGCAGGCCGATGTGCGTCTCACGGCGAGCGACTTCGTGTATGTGCGTCTTGTCATCGACCAGTGTACGTCCAGTCGGTTGGGCGGCCTGGCTACGTGCATCGGTCTCTCTCTCCGTGCCACGGGCTCGTCCTACTGCACTGACGCGGGGGCCAGGCGAGAGACAGCAATCAGATGCTCAAGAGGCAGAATATGGTGCTTCCAATTCCGCCAAACCGCGACGACTTCCAATGTGAGGCGTCTTCGTTGGTCGTATCCATTTACTTACAGGTACCTACGTTAGGTTCTGCGCCGCCGCAAAGGAGACTGCAGGTGGAGTCCGGAGTGGGAGTACCTAGTACGGGCTACCGTACCTACGGACTGGAGCATGGCACTCGGGGGGGCTCACCCCATACTTGTAAGATACCTGGGTACTTCAGGACGTGCCCGCTCCCCAGAGTTCACATGGGAATCAATCAAACCACGGCCCCTTTTTCTGCCAACATCGCCAATCACAATCAATCCTGGGGAATACCTCCCCCTGTCTGCCGACCCGTGCGAAGAAGACTTGCTGACCGCCAGGCCCATCTCGCCACGTTAGCAGAGCACCAGAGCCACGAGTATTCGGAGCTTGACGAGTCTTGACCCTGCGGTACATGTAGCCGGGCTTATGAGAGGGACCAGAATGCGAATCAGAAAAAGTGACACCATTTTGGGTCGCACGGAGACTGTGCCTACCACCTTGTCTTGCAAGTATTCGCATGTGCACTCACTCGAGTATTTGCGATGTGCTCAGCGCGGTCACAACCCATATCTGACTTCGGTCTTGGAAGATTTGTTCCTGTTCATGTGCGCTCAAAGGAGTACCTATATTTTCGCGATTTTGTACGGAAACCTAAGTTGTCTGGTTCCTTTCCTGCTCTGTACTCGGTACGAGTATCCGTACATTGCTTAAGGCTTTGCTTGGTGTTTGTCCTCTGCTATTCCTGTAGCAGACTAGCGTTTTCTATACATCATCACCCTTATATCCGATGAGTGCAGACACATGTACCTCGAGCTCAAAAAGAGACCCCACCTACTCGTGCACCACACGTACCTCTTTGCGCTGTACTCGCCGGTCGAGGTACCCGTGCCCACGGCAGCCAACTCCACCATTATCGCCGATAAGCAAGTCCCGCCGTTCAGAGGAAAAAAAGTTGCGATAAGGTAACGAGCGTCGCATTGTCGCTACGCCGCTATCGCGGACACACGCCTGGACGCACTTGCCCTCGCGCTTCCAGCCCGCTTCTGTTGTCAACTCACCCGGCCCCAGGTCCAGCATGGAATGGTTGTGACCATGAAGACCGACTTCCGATTCTCCAACCTCCTGGGGACCGTCTACAGCGAGGGCAACCTGCTTTACAGCCCGGACGGAACCTGTCTCTTCTCTCCCGTCGGCAACCGCGTCACTGTCTTCAACCTGGTCGAGTATGCAGTGCTCCCCCCGCCTCACCCCTCCCGCGCCGCGCTTTCTACCCTGCCCATACCGCTCATCTGCGCCGCCAGACTGACATGACATGGCCCCTATAGCAACAAGTCGCACACTCTCCCTTTCGCCCACCGCAAGAACATCTCCCGCATCGGCCTCACACCCCGCGGCAACCTGCTGCTGTCCGTCGACCAAGATGGCCACGCCATCCTGACCAACGTGCCCCGCCGCATACCCATCTACCACTTCTCTTTCCGCTCCCCCGTCTCGGCCCTTGCCTTCTCGCCCTCCGGCCGCCATTTCGCCGTTGCCCTCGGCCGCCGGACCGAGGTATGGCAGGTCCCTTCCACTCCCGACTCCAACGCCGCCGGCGAGCTCGACTTTGCCCCCTTCGTGCGCCACCACTCTCACGCCGGGCACTACGACGACGTGCGGCACATTGAGTGGTCTGCCGACTCTCGCTTCTTCCTCACTTCCTCCAAGGATCTCACGGTCCGCATATGGAGCTTGGACGCGGAGGAAGGTTTCCAGCCTACGGTGCTGGCGGGCCACAAGCAGGCCGTAATCGGCGCCTGGTTCTCCAGGGACCAAGAGACCATATACACGGTCAGCAAAGACGGCGCCGTCTTCGACTGGCAGTACACGCGGAACCCCAATGCGCCGCCCCCGGAAGACGACGACATGGAAGAGGACGACGACGCCAACATGCGGTGGAGGGTGGTGCAGAGGCATTACTTCATGCAGAACAACGCCCATGTCCGCTGTGCTGCCTTCCATCCGGAGTCCAGTCTTCTGGTGGCCGGCTTCTCCAACGGCATCTTCGGCCTGTACGAGATGCCCGACTTCAACATGATCCACACTCTCAGCATATCCCAGAACGAGATCGACTTTGTGACGATAAATAAGAGCGGCGAATGGCTGGCCTTTGGCGCCTCCAAGCTGGGCCAGCTGCTTGTCTGGGAGTGGCAGTCCGAGTCGTACATATTGAAGCAGCAGGGCCACTTCGACTCGATGAACTCGTTGGTTTACTCGCCCGACGGCCAGCGCATCATCACCACGGCCGACGACGGCAAGATCAAGGTCTGGGATGTCGAGTCGGGCTTCTGCATCGTCACGTTCACGGAGCACTCCAGCGGCGTCACGGCGTGCGAGTTCGCCAAGAAGGGCAACGTCCTGTTCACCTCGAGTCTCGACGGATCCATCCGCGCCTGGGACCTGATCAGATATCGCAACTTCAGGACGTTTACCGCGCCCACGCGGCTGTCATTCTCCTGCATGGCGGTGGACCCCAGCGGCGAGGTCGTGGCCGCTGGGTCTTTGGACTCGTTCGATATTCACATCTGGTCCGTGCAGACCGGGCAGCTTCTGGACCAGCTGTCCGGCCACGAAGGCCCCGTCTGCTCCCTGGCATTTGCGCCGAACGGCAGTCTGCTGGTCAGTGGAAGCTGGGACCGCACAGCCAGGATGTGGTCCATCTTCAACCGCACCCAGACCAGCGAGCCCCTGCAGTTGCAGGCAGACGTTCTGGACATTGCCGTGCGCCCGGACTCGGCGCAGCTGGCTATTTCAACTCTGGATGGCCAGCTCAGTTTCTGGACCGTCTCCGACGGAGAACAGGTGTCCGGCCTGGACGGTCGGCGCGACGCTTCTGGCGGGCGCAAAATCAGCGATCGTCGGACGGCTGCCAACGTGGCGGGCACGAAGAGTTTCGGGACCATCCGGTATAGCACGGACGGCAGCTGTCTCTTGGCGGGCGGCAACAGCAAGTACATATGCCTCTACTCGGTCAGCACCATGGTGCTGCTGAAGAAGTTTGCCGTCAGCGTCAACCTCTCGCTCTCGGGCACGCAGGAATTCCTCAACAGCAAGCTGCTCACGGAAGCCGGCCCCGAAGGACTGCTGGACGACGAGGAGGAGAGCTCGGATCGGGAGAACCGGAAAGACAAGTCTCTCCCGGGGTCGAAACGGGGCGGGGATCCCTCGGCCCGGAAGAAGATGCCCGACGTCAAGGTGACGAGCGTAGGCTTCTCCCCACGGGGACCTCCTTCTGCGCGGCCTCTACAGAGGGTCTTCTCGTCTACAGCCTGGACAACGAGGTTCAGTTCGACCCCTTCGACCTGAACATGGAGATCACCCCTGCGTCCACTCTGGCCGTGCTGCAGAACGAGAAGGATTACCTCAAGGCGCTCGTCATGGCCTTTCGGCTGAACGAGGCGGGCTTGATCAAGAGGGTGTTCCAAGCCATCCCCTTCACCGAGATTCCCCTCGTCGTGGAACATTTCCCGTCCGTCTACGTGTCCCGCCTTCTGCGCTTTGTGGCCGCACAGACCGAGGAGTCTCCGCACATTGAGTTCTGCCTGCTCTGGATCAAGGCTCTGGTCGACAAGCACGGCGCGTGGCTGACGGCCAACCGGAGCAAGGTCGATGTGGAGTTGCGGGTTGTGGCCAGAGCGGTTGCTCAGATGCGTGACGAGATACGGCGCTTGGCCGACGAGAACATTTATACGGTGGACTATCTTCTGGGGCAAGCCAATAAGAAGGCCAAGAGCGAGGAGGGGAATGGGCCTCGCGGGCTGTTGGGAGACCGGGGGGATGAGCCCTCGAAGCTGCTGGCTTCGCAAGGGGACGACGAAATGGGGGAGGGCTCGTCTTCGGATGGCGAGGACGAGTGGATTGGGCTGGATTAGAAGAAAGTCATTTGCGATTTGCGATTTGAGGATTATCTCGGCGCTGTACAGGAGTTGTATTATTCGCTGCTGGTCAACCACCGGTCCTGCATCTGCTCCCCACGTGTCAACCTGTAGATCCTCTCCTCTTGTGATGAGACTCGCTTCGATTGACGGCACAAACAAGTCAGGTTCTTGTCTGGTTGGGGGGACATGGTGCCGCCCTTCCTCTCCCCTCCCCCTCCCACCCAAGGCCAGAGTCATATGACTCGAGGCGGACGGCTTGTCCGCACCAAAGATAATACGCCCTCTGTATTCCAAGATTGCCCTTGCCCTCGGAGAGGGGACATGCTGCAGTGGGATGCTGCCTCCCTGTGTATCACCTGAGGGGACTCGACGCGCGTGTGCTGCACATCGGCCACATGTATGTCAGCATGGCTGCAGTGTGATACTGGTGTGGACGAGTTGAAGCATTGCAGCTGAAGGCAGCAAACTCGGGCCACATGTACATCCATCCATCCATCGATACCGGGCAAATCGGATCAACCTCGTCGGACTGCAGTCGGCTTGTCGTGTCAGCCTTCTGCCCCACCGAGCCCCCCCCCCCCCCCCCCCCCTCTCCTCCCTACTCACCCTTTAGCAGCAGCACAATAGACTGGAGTCATGAGTTTGCCCACGCGGGTGGGAGAGGGGAGGGGGGTGGAGGGGCGCGGCTTATCGTTTGGGCCTCAGTCGCGGTCAGAGCAGCGATTAAAATCTGACCCGGGCGCCGATTGTGCCTCTGCAAACCGCCCTACCTGCAGCTATATAGCCACGGCCGGGATGACAGCCTATCACGAAGAGCGAGCGAGGAAGCATCCGGGCTCTCCCCTCCCCTCCACCCCGCCATACACACCAACAGCGGATAGGACAGGCATGTAGTCGTATTGGGGACAGGCCTGAGGCATCCCGGCCCGTTGGAACGTGCCACTGTCACCCCGCAGAATCATCAGCCTTGGGAAACCTAGGGTGCTGGGTAATATTGACTGCCCACTCACCCGTGCCCGGGGGCTTCCGCCGTGCCCTCGTCAATGATGTTAGGGACCCTGTCAGCCTGCCATCCCACCAAGCATGGCATGTCGAGGTTGCCCTCCTGTTCCAGCCACCTATCCGCATCTGCGGCCGCCAACCTGGAGGAAGAAGAAAACCAACAAAAAAGACGACAACAACGGGGACCCCTCCAGTTTCGAGCTGTCTGGTTGCCTGGCTTTCCTGGCTGTTCATTCTCCAAGCTCCGGAGCCCCGCCACGTGCTGCGGACCTTGCAAGACAAGGAAAACTCGGCGAGGAGGAGTCGGCATCGACGCTGTCTCGCAGGGGCGCGCCCGGACTGGGTGTGACCTAAGAAAGGCCCGAAGAGCCGGGTCACAAACCATCAAATCGCGCCTGCGCCTGCGCCTGCGCCTGCGTCTCCGTGCAGGGGGGTTGCCCCCCCTCCAGTCCTGACCAGGCAATTTTTCTACTTTCTCCTGACAAGCCTCACGGACGTTGCCATGTCATGTTCATGTCGTTCACGCCTGCGGAGATCGTGTTTGTCTGTCCCTTGGAACGGGGCGGCAGAGAACGAGGACCCCCGCACGGGGACTTGGCTGTGACAAGCACCACAAGATTCAACACCTATGTAGATAGGTACACACCTGCCTGCCTTACTCACCTGACATGTCGTTCTCTGGGGGATGCAACCAGTATACCAAGCACGCGTGCCCTCTCACAAAGGCCCGGGATGCAAGCATCTACATGGCAATAGCTGCGAGCCGGGAAGTAAGAAGTAAAATATGGGGGGGGGGGGGGGGGGCGGGACAGGTAGTCCTGGGTAAACAGCTTTGAGTAACCCACCCACGCGTCCTGTCTACGCGCCGTGTTGGAAGTGAAATATGTTGGGGATGGCTGAATGACACACCTATCCACTGTGCTACCTGCCTGCTGACAGCATGCCCGCTGTTTGCGCCTCGTCTATTCGGTTGACTGAGCCGCTCAATGGCAATCCGTTTGCGGGGAGGGGTGTGTGTGTGTGTGTGTGTTTCTTGGCACCGCGAGAATCGATATAGATGGCCTATGAGTCAGGCCCCTTGTCGTAAGCCTCACCTCCCACGCAAATACTCGACCGCTGCGGGTAACCATGCTTGCCGTTCTATATATATATATATAGATATATATGTCATCCCTGGGTGCCCCTTACTTTGGCGCTTCTCATCCACACTGATGCTTCCTGGAAAGTGTTTGAGAAGAAAAAAAATTAAAGACAAAAAAGTCCAAGCATCTCCTTACATCCCAAAAGACCCGCGTGGATCTGCAATCGTCTTCTTGGTTGGTTGAATGACTGACTAACTGGCCCATTTACATACCCGCAGAACAAGCCCGGAAAGCGAACGGGCGAGATGGACAACATGGGCTCGCTGCTGCGCGGGGCTGGGGTCATCGCGGCCACGATGATGGCGGAGCATTCCAACACGACCACACCGACGTCGCCGACGACAACGACGACCTCGGCGGCGGCGGCGGCGGCGATGAACGCGGCGGCGACAGCCTCGTCGGCGTCCGGGGCGGCAGCGACTGTGGGGGCCGACGCGCCGCCGCCGTTCGACCCGGTGCAGAGCCTGCTCCCGATCCTGGGGCTCGGGGCGTTCGCGCCGCTGTACGGGCTGGCGGGCAGCTACATGGGCGGCGGCCCGACCAAGTTCCTCGTGGCGGCGGGCGTCTTCTGGGGCGTGTACCGGGTGTGCAGGCACGTGTACGGGGCCCTCTGGGGCTTCGTCTACGAGCACTTCATGTGCCGGATCCACGTCGGCAGCGACGACGAGATCTACCGCCACCTGATGAAGTGGCTGGCGCAGCAGCCGCGCATGGCCGACTCCAAGGCGCTCATGGCCGAGTCGGTCAGCAGGACGGCCTGGGACGACGACGAGGAGCTGGCCGTCGCCGCCCGCGACCGCTCCGGCGTCTATCTCAACTTTTCCAACCAGGAAGCCCGCTCGGTAAGTCAGTCAAATCCTTGCTCTCCGCCGCTCCTCGTGTTTCGTCGTTCCATCCTTGCTTTACAGAGTACAGTACACACCTAGGTAGGTACTGTACCTACTGTTGTCCAGAATCTCCCCTTGGCTGACGTTGGCGATGGCCCACTGGGCTTCATCCCGTATGTATATCAAAAGCCCCCTCGCTTTGTCCCGGCCGTGGGGCTACACGACTTTTGGTGGCAGGGCCGCTACTTCAAACTCCACCGCAAGCAGGAGTCCCTCATCAATGAGGGAGCCGGTAGATTCGGCTCGGCTTTCAAAGACAAGGAGTGTCTGGTCATCTCGTGCCTCGGGAGGAGCCCTGGTGAGTGGAATTTGATTTTCTCAGCGTCCTATTTCATGATTCGGGGAAGGAAGAAAAAGGAGGGGGAGAGGAGAAAGAGAAACTGACCTGCGTCTCCCACACGTGTGCCCCAGAACCCATCAAGCAGCTCCTCAGCCACGCCAAGCAAGAGTACTACAACGACCACCGGGCCAAGACCATCGTCAAGAGGCCGGCGGCCAAGTACTGGAGGCACCTCGGCGGCCGGTACAGCTGGGAGAAGGTGGCCAACCGCCCCGTGCGCGACATGCGGACGGTGGTGCTGGACGAGGAGCAGAAGCTGGCGGTCCTCGGCGACATGAACGAGTACCTGCACCCGCTCACGCCGCGCTGGTACTCGAACCGCGGCATCCCGCTCCGCAGGGGCTACCTGTTCCATGGCCCGCCGGGCTGCGGCAAGACGTCGCTGTCCTTTGCGCTCGCGGGCACCTTCGGCCTCGACATCCACGTCGTCTCCCTGCTCGACCCCTCGCTGACCGAGGAGGACCTCAACGCGCTCCTGGGGTCGCTGCCGCGCCGCTGCATCGTGCTGCTCGAGGACATTGACACCGCGGGGCTGAAGCGGCCGGACGAGGAAAAGGATAAAGACAAGAACAGGGACAAGGACAACCATGACGACAAGAAAGAGGAGAAGGGCAAGGGCGGTGGAAAAGACGCAAAGGCGGATGATAAGCTGAAAGACGCCAGTAGCGACCATCAAGGAGCCAGAGTCAACGGCGACTGTGCTTCACAGGATGAGGCGGCGAAGGACCCGCGGGAGCCTCTGATGAATGGCTCCACGGTCAACGGTCAAGTCGCCACGGGCAACGCCGAAACCAGCCCCGAAGGTGGTGAGATTGTGAGTGCAAAGGGCGCCAGGAGCGATACCCCAGCTGACACCACCACCAAGACTGCCACAGGAGACGACAAGACGGCGGCGCGCATCCCAGCAATGGAAGACGAGAAGGAGATCAAGGCGCAGTGGATGAAGAACCAGGACCTCTTCTCCCAGCTGGCGGTGCTGGCCATCGCGTTCCTGACCAAAGCGGTGAACAACAAGAGCAAAAGCGACGATGACGATGACAGCAGCAGCAGCAGCAGTAGCAGTAGTCGTAGCAGCAGCAGTGGTAGCGATGACAAGAAATCCGCCCGATCCAAGAGCTCCAACAAGAGCAAGAAGAAGACCAAGGGCGACGGCAGCGGCGACTCGGAGACGAAGGGGGGCATCACGCTGTCGGGCCTGCTCAACGCCGTCGACGGCGTGGCCTCGCACGAGGGCCGCGTGCTCATCATGACGACCAACCGGCCCGAGGACCTCGACGAGGCGCTGATCCGCCCCGGCAGGGTCGACCTGCAGGTCGGCTTCGCCAACGCCACGCGCCGCCAGGCCGAGGAGCTGTTTGTCCGCATGTACGAGGCCGATGCGGTCGCTGGGCGTGATGAGGAGAAGGAGAGGGAGGCCGATGCGGAGAACAGCGGCCGGGTCGAGGGTGGAGAGGCGGAGAGGAGGCTCGAGGGCGACGACGGCGACGACGGCGGCGACGACGTTGGTGAGTCTGCTGACGCTGCAGCGGTGTCACCGGCGAAAGCGGCACCGGTGGAAACCGTATCGGCGACGGAGACGGCGGCGGCGGAAACGGTGGTCGTGTCGGTGGTGGTTCCTCCGACGCTGTCGGCGTCGGAGCCGGTCTCCCCCGCGATCTCTCCCGACACAAACGGCAAAGACGACAAGCCAACGACCACGGGCAACACCACAGCCGTCACCATCGCTTCTGCGCCCTCCACTCCCTCCACCGCGGAACAGCCAGCGACGGCAAAGACCACTGTGGCCACCACCACCGCTGCAACAAAGACGACAGAAACAGTGGGAGCGAAAGCAGCAGCAGCAGCAGCAGCAGCAGCAGCGCCCCCCTCGCCGCCCCTCACCCCCTTGATATCGGCAGCCTCCCCCGGTGCCTCCACCCCCGCCCCGGCCCCCGGCCCCCCGGCGCCGCCGGCGACCTCGACATCCCGCTGTCGCGGCTGCCGGAGGTGGCGGCGCGGTTCGCGGCCAAGATCCCCGAGGGCGCCTTCTCGCCCGCCGAGATCCAGGGGTACCTGCTCAAGCGCAAGAAGCACCCGGGCCGCGCCCTCGAGCAGGCCGACGAGTGGGTCGACAGCCTGGTGCGCCAGAAGGCCAGCCGGAGCAAGATTGCTCAGGTGCAGTAGGCCAAGACGCGAAGACAGAGGCAGGGCACATGAGGGAGATGCGTGATAAGGGACAGAGAAATAGGGGGGAGGAGGAGGAAGAAGAAGAGAAGCTAGCCCGGGGTCATGGCTAGGTCGAGGGGTGACCGTAGTCGGTTTAGAAGAGTCAAAAGACCCGGCCTCTGAAACGTTGAGTACCTCCTAAATTACATATATTCTTCGGAATGTGTGAAACTCTGATATACACGACTCTCTGGAACTCTCGGGTAATAGCTTTCAAGTAATGAGTTGTTGTTTCCGATCCCATTCAAATACGGGACGTCACGCCCCCACTCCGTGCAGCGTTGCGCTCAAGTACATTGTAAAAGACAATACAAACAAAGATTCTTTCCCTCTACCCGTGTTCTATCGCTGCAACAAATAACGACTGCGCGCGCTGCGATCAACTCTGTCTATCCATACAAATACAATCAAGCTTCAACACTAAGTAGGTAGCCAAGCCGCCAATCTGCAGGGCTACTGTGCGAACTGGCTCCCCATACCCAAGAGCAGGCTGCCGGCGGCGCCAGGACCGGCGGATCCAGCGGACGGCAGTGTAGGGCTTGGCGGGGGAGGGTGGTCAGGCTCGCAAATCATCGACGTCGAACCGGGGGCGGCCGGGGCCGGCACGGTAGGGCTGCTGAGGCAAAGCAGAGGTGCGCGTTAGTGAAAGTGCCGGGCGATCAGGGGCTGCTTCTCGGATGATGGTGGTGTGTGTATGCCTACCCAGTGCCCGACGGGCCGGTCTGCCTTGTCTTCTGCTGACCGGAGGAAAGAGACATTCTTGGTTTCTTGGCTTTGGTTTCTGGCGCAAAGACGAAGTGCAGTTGATCAATGATTTCGGTTCTTTTTCGCAATACGTTCCACGCAGGCGAGATTGGGTTTCGAACGCTTGTAAGTTGTGGCGATGATATCGTGCCTTGCGATGACTGCTACTCACCCAACCTACAGTACAGTTCTCCCATCTTATACACACTGCTTCACACTCACCTTGCTCGGAGGCCACCAGAAGCGTGTGTCTAATTGTGTTGGAGGTCCTCGGATTGTGCTCTCCCCGTCACGGCGCTGTGACGGGTGCTGTGGCCCAGATCAAGTCCGACTTGTGTGTTGCCACACTGCCCGTGGACGTCAGTTGCCTTGTAGACGGCAGCTTTTGGCGCCCGCCCAGACCTGGACTCGTAATGCTCATCAGTACCTATTCTCTGCCCGATCTGGGAGGGGAACTACCGAGTTGGGACTCTCGGATTCGGCTTGGGGAGGTCGGACGTCATGGCACTCGAATTGTGTCTATGTGCTTAGATTCAGCGGGGAGAGGATTACCCGAACCCTGGCAGCATTGCCTGCCTGCGCGGCTCAACACATCTTGTGTGAGCCACATCGTGTGTGAGCCGCTGCACATTTTGGGCCTCGTCGATCAGCAAAGACCGGGGGCAAAACAAGAGGCCAATCACATATCTTCAAGTCGCAGCCGAGCGCGGCCCTGTGGGGATGATGTATCTGTACCAGGTATGCCTGGCACATTCTGCTCTGCACAGCCCGCGGGAGGTGCCGCATAAGGCTCTGCGGCCAGCACCCAATTGCAGGGCGGGACTGGAAGCACCGTAACGCAACGCAATCGAAGGTCGCCCCAGGGGACACTTTAGAAGAGGGTGATGAAGTCGGCATACAGGCAGCCAGGCGAGAGTGGCTGTGTTCAAAGTGGTTCGCGCACCTCATCTACCTACCTGCCTCCCTCCCTACGTACATGTACGCTCGCTGTCTCACTGCGCCCGCCTACATAAGGTACGAATACGTCTGTTGATCAGAACATGGAAGGAGTGCCAGACGCGGCACTTGCGCCTTCCAGATGCTCTCAGCCTGATAAAGTCGGGGCGGGCCGCAACTTCCTCGTGAATGTTCTTGCCTTCTCTCCTCTCACATGTCTACCTCATTATATGAACTTTACCTAAAGGTACCCTATACTACTTACCTACTTCCCCAACGTTGGAAAGTCACCCCTAACTGCATGTGAGCCAGGTGGTCGGCAGATCCAGCTCCAGTCCCTTCTACAATCGCTTGATAGTGGAAATGGCAGATCTTCCCAACACAACCGACCATGTGCCATTGCTGGCCATAGCTCAACCCATACCCATCCGCACTTTGTTGAAGGAAGACCGCCTTCTGTCCGACTCGAAACCGATCCAATTGCCGAGCAGCTCAAAGCAGAACACCCTCAGTCGCGCAACTACCCTGGTGGAGAGTGTCCATGATAATGGAGTGTCCAGGTCGAGAGACAAACAGGTGAAGGCCTGGCGAGACAGTGTTGACACCCTGCTCGCCGAGGAGATGCTCGATTGGCACCACGTCTTGCCCGCTTGCTCACAACAGGAGCCCCGCGGCATCGAATCGGATGACGATATATCCATTGTCTGCCCCAAGACCGACGCCCACGGAACTCGACAGGGACAAGATGGTGCCCCTCCATTCGTATCCAACCTCTCGCGGCAACTCTCCTTGAAGCGAAAGTGCAATGATCAGGACCCAATCCTTCGCCGACTCGTCAAGTTCTCCGATGAGAGGGAAGACAAAGACACACGAGAAGGAGAAGCAGGAATGGAGGAAGAGGAAGAGATGGGCTTTGATGTAGTCGAGGCGTCTAAAGGCGAACCAGCACCCCCGGCTAGAACACCCCAACCTTCTCACCAGAATTTCGACTGCCACGGAGCTGGCATGACCATCGCGAACTTCATGTCCTCTTTCGAAGAGCTCGTGGATACTGTCATCTCTGGAAGAGGCTGGTCAGAGGCCCAAAGGGAACGAGTCACGACTACCTGCGACGACATCTTGCGCTCTCTCTCTGAGGCTCAATCCCCAGACGAGCCCCTCCCTTCCCAAGCATGTGAGCGTCTATCACTGACGTTGACATCGTTAAGCAATACCTATCAATGGCTTTGGATATGCATGGATTTTCAAAACTCCCACAACCTAGTCGCGCATTCTACGCTTCTCCAGCTTCTCAAGACTTTCGGCGACAGCTGTCTCCAGATCTTGAAAGAAAACGTCAAGCACACCAGGACCTCCTCAACGCTGAGCAGAAATTGTCACGCTATCAATCCCATCCGCGGTAGAACACTCACGGGGACTGCTGAGCCCCAAATGAGCCCCGTCTGGGTGCAACCCTCGCTCCCGAGGAAAGCTCTATCCCGTCAACAACTCCCTACACCCCTGTCCGCCAGATGAGACAAGTCGGCACTGCCAGAGTTCGCCTTGAGATAGTGTCTGTCAGTCTGATGGATGCTGCAGATGTTGCGAGCGAAGATACAGGCGCTAATCTGGGGTCTGAGGCCGCGAGCCAGGGTGATGGCTGCGAAGATCCCTGTGATGCCCCAGACCACAGCGGCGGCATCTCGTCTGACGGGGCGCCTTACAATCTAGACTCTACGTCGTCCCCTTCAGGTTTCCCGGGCGGCAGTGGCGGCGCATCTGATCAGGAAATGAGAGAGGCCGGAGACCATGGGAATGGTGGTGACGGTGGTGACGGCGGCGACCAGCGCAAGGAGAACCAGAAGAGGCCATTTCAGACCCAACGGGACCATCCAGGTCTGACTTGCCCGTACCAAGCTGTCGACAGCTCGTTGACCTGCCTCCAAGTGAGCCTTCGAAACCGTACGGGAGGATGTAAAGACATTTCCAGGCTAAAGTACGTTCATCAAGGAGCAAGATGGCTTCGGTGCTCTCAGAACACGGCTGACTTGACAACAGACAGCATCTCCAACGGAAACATATGGAATCATATCGATGCGATAAGTGCTGGCAATCTTTCGACACGTACAGCTCGGCCAATCACCACAGGCGCGAAATCGCTTGTCAATGGAGGCCCAAGCCCGAGAAAGACTGCATCATGACGCCGGAACTCGAAGAACAGATGAAAAGTATAACTGTGCAAGGGTCAGAGGAGACAGCGTGGTGGCAGATATTCAAATTGCTGTTCCCTAATCCACAGTTACTCAGCAATTCCGACATTCGGCCGCGTAAGTCTGGCTCGACTCCCTCCTCTCTCGCCTCGATATGCATAACTGACACCATCAAAAGGCTACCGACCTCCGCCTCCTCCCTATTTCATTCCGTCAGTCAACTTTGGGAGCGCATTGACGTCTCTCGCTCCCCCAGTCGTCGGACTTGGCTCTGCAATGCCGCCTGTTGTCGATATACCTTTGCTACAATATGCTAACTTTGGAGGCTCGGGAAACCCCCCAGCTACCTTCCCAACGGGGGATTCGGGAGCGGACATGTTTTTGTCAACCCTCAACGACGCCTCAAATGGAGATGGAGGCTTCAACACGAGTTCCGGCGTCAGCAGCGAATCGAATTTGACGATGGGCATAGAAACTGCCGCGTCTACTGAACCGCCTGTATCCCGCAGCAACAGTGGACGCTCATCGGACAGCCAGGCTTCGCATGCGCCGCGGTGGAAGTATAACATGTTGCGGAAACAGAACCAGGACTCACAGCGCGAGGCGCGCGAGCTGCGCGAGGCAAGCCAGGGAGCCCGAGAAGGGCTTGATCAAGCCTTTCGCATTCTCCAGGAACTGCTCTTCGATTACGACCTGGAGGACATACCGGTCACGGTGGCACGCCAGCTAGGCGAAGTGGCCGACATCGTCTCGGACGTAAAGAAACGACTGTCCTGAGCGCAGACGACAACGAGATAAACCATTTTTTCAAGGATGATACAACTACGCGTTCGATGATTGGGCATGAGCAGTGGTAAGAAGCCAACTGGCTCTTGGAAAGACGGCGGTGATTGTCACGTTTCTCTTGCGTTGAACCTGAACTTTGCTCGAATGATGTTGGAGGGAAAAAGATAGGCCAAAATACGTACCATATGACACGCCTGAGGTGGCACCGTGCCGTTGCGAATACGTGTTGCACCGTTCCTCGTTCGTTTCGCATCTGCCCTGAAGACGACCTTGGTGCTGCACTGTGACACTGGCAGGATAGCGGCCGGACCGAGATGGCCCAAGGGGCGCTCGCGGCCTGCGAATGATACATGTAGCCGCCCATTGGTATATTAATAGGAACCTCACGACACCTCGAAGTGGAAGGTTGCCTGCACCTTTTCAATATCGCGGCTGGCTCAACGGGGTGGATCCGCCGGACATTGGATGCAACTTGACCGTAAGCTGCTGGTTTCTTTTTCGTCGAACGCCGTGGTGGGCGGCAGTGACACGGCCGAGAAGGGGCCTGCCGCGGTCCCGACCCCCATGTCCTGATTTCTACAGATCCACGATGACAGGGAAGGGGAACGCCAGGTCCCGGCTTGGGCGAGGCGCCGGGGCTTGCCGCGCGACGTCAAACAGGACCTAACTAGGGGTGGGACTTAAAGTGGACATTGGCTCTACGAACCGTCGGCAAGGTTGATGATAGGGCAAGGGCGAGTTTTGGGTAAGCAGCGGTGCCAGCAAGTCGAGGGGCCGCCTGACCTTCAACAGCCAATTCTCCGTCTCAGATCAGTGTTGCTCTGCTGCCTGCCTCATCGTAGCAGTGTGGTGTAATGGTAATTGAGAGACTTGTCGAGT
The DNA here is from genome assembly GCA_006538405.1 of Hansfordia pulvinata. NCBI lineage: Eukaryota > Fungi > Ascomycota > Sordariomycetes > Xylariales > Hansfordia > Hansfordia pulvinata. The sequence goes on along the minus strand of BJKQ01000007.1, from coordinate 1,259,336 downwards.
GACTGACTGGCTTTTGATAGATGATGAGTCCGACTCGGATGGTCACAAGCGACGGGGTTCCGTGGAGCGCACCTGCTCTGCCATGAAGCAATCGAACCCGCGAACGTCGTGCGCGTCGATACGTATTGCACGTGCTGAATGGCCAGGACATATACCATGAAGAAGGGCGCCTCCATCCCGACTGCCGAGCCATGCGCGGCCCGGCCAAGCGAGCCCGGTCGCAGGCCCTGGCCCAAAGCGAGGAATTGCGAATACACTCGTAGCCGTACCGGCTTCCGGGGTCGGGGCTGCACGTAATCCGGGCAAACAAGCAGAGCTGACCGCCCATTCCGGGCTATTTTTATCACCGCTGCTGCACGCCGCGGTTGCGCTGGCACGCTCAGGCGGCCGACCAAAAACTGAAGGTTTAACCCTCATGTGATCGGCCGCGGGTGCGACGCTGCTGACCAACGAACAGACGCGGAGGGGGAGGAGCACCTCGCGTATTATCCCAGCTTCTACTCGTCAAGTGGTGCCCGCCGGGTGTGATTGCGGGCTAATTTGCACGCTTTGTCACGCGCCCTTGATGCTATTTTTGCCCGCCCCGTCGAGGCCCCCTCCCATCAGGCTAGCCGCCGGGCCGGGAAGCGATAGGCCAGGAGGGGCCCGTTGCTGGGACGCCAGGTCGCACACCGGGGGGAGAGGATAGAGATTCTGGGTCGCGAGTAGGTGGGCCGCGGGGGGGTTTGCCACGCGGCTGGATGGTTGCCATTAGCCCATTTGTTAGCCTTCTAGTCTGTAGTGCACCCTGGCTTGCATATTCGTAGCTGGGAGCCACGACGACTCGGTTGCGACGTCAACGGCAGCCCGTCAGTGGACGCGAGACGGACGGAAAGTCGGTGGCTGTTCCGAAGAGCCGTTTTAAGAGTCACCATGTGTGCGCATATCATGATCCATCAGGGCACGCCGGACACAACGGGACATGAGGCAGCGTCACAACGCGCAGAGGAGGCTGACAGGTCCTTTTGTTTGGGTTGATGTTTGAGCAAGTGGCGTGGCGGGGCGAAAGGTCAAGCAGCCGCGGGGCTCGTCGTCGTCATTCAGGTTGGTGCGGCCCTTGGGGATGCCGCCGCCGCACGCAGCAACGACACGACGAATATCTTGTGGCTCAGGTGCCTGGAAACGCGTCGCACAAGCGCGGGGCTGGCTGGCCGGGTGTGGTGGTGGGCTCGAAAGTGGCGGGGCGCACGGCGAGTGGCTGGAAAAGGCGACTGCGACGTCTCGAAGCGCGGGGGGGGGTCGGCCCAGGGCGCGAGCGCGAGAAGGAGTGAGGGCGAGTGAGAGACGCCAAACGACAACTGCAGCACGACGCGCCATTACCAGGCGGCCTGGGTGCTCGGCGTCTTGTGTGTGTGTGTCTGTCTGTCCGTCGAGCTCCTGGGGTAGGGTGAGGTAGGGTGGGAGCGTGGCACGTACTCGTACTCTTCGAGGTCGGATAGTAGAAAGAGGGTGGTGGTGGTGATGATGATGGGAGAGCAGGGCAGCCAGAGGCGATGATTGGGTGACAGGCGATGAGATGGCCGGTTGGGCGCTTAGAGGCGCCGGGGCCGCTTGGGCGGGGGGCCAATCAGGAGACTCGACCCCGGCGGGACCCTGTCGACAGCTCCCTAGCGGCAGCTGGCGCGCCCGGCGGACCGAATGAAGCCCAAGCTCCAGGCTCCATTCAAGCTCCCAGGCGTGTGCCAGGGACCACGAGCCCTGCTGCCCTGGAACTAGGCCGTGGATCAATCTGGAGCTTCAACCCCGCCATGCCCGGGAGAGCTAGCGCCCGCCGCCCCGATTTAGCAGCCGCCCGCTCGGTGCACTAAGGTACCACTGGTACCACGGTACAGGGCAGTCATCGTACGAGTGCTCGTCCCCGCCCCGACTGCGAGTAACTTAGCCCGGGTTCGATGCCCTTCACTGGAGCCTTGACCCGCTACGAGTGCTCGTACACCACCACCACCACGACGCTCTGCCGCCCATCGCCATGGATCTGATCTTGGCCGGCGGCCGAGATGACAACCCTGGGCTTTCCATGGCTGGCTGACATGCTGGCTGGCCCGGCTACCCGCCGCCCGGCAGACAAGCGACCCCGTTAGCCCGGCAGCGCGGCTCCACTCCCACGCTCACCTCGCCTGCCCGCCGCCATGCATCAGCTGCACTGCATTGCATGGATGGATGCGCGCCCGCTGCCCATGCGTGCGTGCGTGCGTGCGTGCGTGCGTGCAACGCGCCCTATATTAGGAAACCGACCTCCTCGGGCCGCGATGCACCCTCTTCCCCTCGCCATATCACAAACCACATATACACTGCTGCCTCTTTCTCCCCTCGCGGTGATCGTTTCCTTTTCCGTCCGTTTCCTTGCCTCTTCCTTTTTTTCCTTGAGTCTTCTGTCTATCTATCTGTGTCTCTTGCATCTCCTGGAGCATCATTTCTCCTTGACAGTCGACTTATATCTCTCCATCTCCTCTTCGCCTTTTGGTCCCTTTCCCCTCTTGGTCTCTTTTCGTCTTTTCTTTGAGTCTTCTTTCTCTCTCTCTCTCTCTCAACCTGGCTGCTTGTGTCTCTGTCTTCTTCCTCTCGACGACCGCCACGACCGTCGACGCAACTCAGCTCTTTGACGACATCGACGACAAGCACACAGAGATACAAGCACTGCAACGACACAGAAAACGATCCCGAGATCACCTTTCCAAATATCACACATCATCGCAATTCTTGGTCAAATAAAGCAACAAAAAACGATACCAAATCGAAAATATGCTTGCCACAATACTGCTGGCAACAGCGCTCGGCGCTTCCACGACAACAGCTGCTCCGACATGGCCCTCTTTGAACCCCTCCAGCGCCTCTAAGGATGGCATGGACACAGTCTCCGAGTACTTCAACATGCTCGCGAGGAAAGTTGAGGCCGGCCGCGACATGTGGCAAGCTCCGACGTGCGATCTCTCCAAAGCTTCTCTGCCCCAAGGTAAGTCAGCCCGATCCTTGAGTCTCATCCCGCCGAGTCTACCGCCCTCCTTACTCCGACAGACGAAAGAGACTGACAAAAAGCCCCCAAAAAGCCCCCTCGCCCCTAGAAGCGCCCACCGAGGGCCTGGTGCTCAAGCACGTGGCCGTTGGGCGGGGTACGCAGAACTACACGTGCGACACGAGCGCCGGGGCCGCGGCCAAGCCTACGGCCGCCGGCGCCGTCGCCACCCTCTTCAACGCCAGCTGCGTCGCCGCCTCGTACCCGGACGTGCTCTCCATGCTGCCGCGGCTGGCGCTCAAGTTTGACATCTCCGACCCGGCCACTTTCGACCCCGCGTCCGGCAGCGGCCAGTCGGACGACGACGAGGAGGCGGCGGCAGCCAGCCGCTGGCTCTCCTCGGCCGCATCGCGCCTGGGCCCCTCGAACCTCGACGTCTCGGGCCACCACTACTTCACCGATGCGACCACGGCCTTCTTCAACCTCGACATGCCCGATCTGCGCCTGGGCGAGGCCTCGTGCGCCAAGAAGAGCTCCTCGGACGCCCCGTCGGACGCCCCCCGGGGTCCCGACGGCGCCAAGGCCGTGGCCTGGCTCAAGCTTCTGGTCAAGACGGAGGAGGGCAACACGGAGCTCGCCGAGCTCGCGGCCGGCCTGTCCGAGGTCTACCGCGTCCAGACCGCCGGCGGCAGCCCCCCGAGCACGTGCGAGGGCCAGCCCGCGGAGTTTCAGGTCCAATATGCTGCTGAGTAAGTTTTTTTCTTCTCCTTTCTTTCGCTATCGGTTCGGATGATAGCCTCCTGTTTCTGTTCTTCCCGCCCCCTTCCCACAGGTCAACAAAGAGAGCCGCGACTGACATGTACTCCGCACAGATACTGGTTCTACGAGCAGCTGACGTAGCCTGCCTGCCCGCGGTGCCGGGGGCGGGGGCGGCTTGTTCTTTCTGCGCCAGGTTTTTCATCGGACTTTCTCTTGCGTTTCTGGGTTCTGGGCTGAGGCGGTTTGCATTTGTATTCTAGCGTTCTTTGGTGGTTTCTTCGTTCTTCTTGGCCTCATGCTTCTCCTGCCTTTCGGGGCCCGAGCCGCGGGGAAGTCTGCAAAGGGAGAGCTGCGGCAGAGAAAACAAGGGTGATGGCGGCGCATTGGAAAGCATTGGTGGGAGGGCGTGCCCCGTGATCGATGGGGGGTATATCAGGTCATCCATCACACGCGGTCGGTGGGCACTGGGCGGAGCTTTGGGCTGGACTGGGCTGGACTTTAATAGGATGCTACTTGACTTCCTTGCCATGGCGACGTGGCGTAGTTCTCGTGCGAAGCTTTCCGTGACTGAAAACCCGAACACCGACTTCTCGCATTCGATAGAAGGGGAAATGGGTCTGTGCAAGCTCATGATGGATCTACTCGGGAAAAGCAGCCCCCTCCAGGTTGACGCTCGACCAAGACAGGCATGTCGTGTCGGGCGTGTTCGTCATTGGGAATTGCTGACAAAGGGACAGTGGCGGGGGAAGGTCACCCACACGACCGACCACTCTTTGTCGCCAGCGAGCGCCTGACTAAGGTACCTGCCTGACCTGGTCAACCTGTGCCACACCTCCGGATGCAAAGCTGAAGCCTGACAGTCTCTTTCCTCTTTGAACATTACCGTCAGACGGCGCGATTGGTGAGAATACTCGTACTTGATCCAGGTCTCAATATTACTGCACTGCAGTGCGAACCAACCTATTTCCTGCTGAGCTTTCATACTCAGCCCCCCAAGTGTACCTATGTAAGGCACCTATCTGCTCGTGCAAGTACCCGAAGACACTTGAGATATGCATGACCAGGAATAATGTGCTTCTGACCATTGAAAGTGAGCTGTCGCTGTACTCGTACCTATCTGAAGCATCGGACCATGGCATAACACGACCAGGGACCAGACGAGACCTGCAACTGCATAGGTAGCCAACTGGCATTTCGCCGGCCTCGGCAGCGGGCGACGGATGCGGTCCGCAAGGGGGAGTTTTCATTCTACTCGCTCGTGCGGGAAGGGCGACGGATGTAAAGGCAATAAAAGCCCAACCACCTCCGCCCCCTTCTCCCCGCCCACGGACAAGGACGGCGACCACAGTGTGCCGGTTGGTGCAGGTCCTTTGTCTCCCCCTTCCGCGCGTGCAGGCGGGCGGGCGGCGGATTACTTGAACAGCAGCACCTGCGCAGCCCGCCCGCGCGGCTCAGTGGGCGCTTTACCATCTTCTCCATTCGATAATTCCAGGCACACTCAATACAAGACGCGAAGAGGAGCACGAAGAAGAAGAGAAAAAAAGAGACAGCAGCCGGACGAGAGCGACCGAAAAGGAAGAAATTGCACACGTGCGAAAAGCGAGACAAGGAGGAGAAAGACAATAACAGCAGAGATAGGGCCTAGTAAAATGAGACCAGGAGGGACGGGGGGTTGGAGGCGAAGAAGGTCATCAGACGATTCAAACCGGAACTGCAAGTCAGCACAGCACGGCACGAGTCTGCCGCGCCATCCGGGCCAGGAAGGAAAACGAGCAGCTACCTCTTCCCCTCTCTCTCACTGATCATTCTCTTCTGCGGCGCTGCGAAAGACGGAAAACGCCCCCTCGCCACTAAGCACGTGAGACGGCGCCGGGTGGGTATAGTAAGAGCCGCAAGCCTTACTTACTGAACACGGAAGAACCGCGACGCGCAGCGCAGCACAGTAAGAAAACGCCGGAGTGGGGGTGGGGGAAGTGGGAGCCATAACGTGCAAGAAGCCAGGCAGCGAAAATAGAGAGAGACAGAGAGGGAGAGATAGAAAGAGAGAAACAATAGGGAAAGGTGTCCCGGGGCTCTCCAAATCGTGGCGTCTTGTATAAAAGAGACGGCGGTGCCGGGGCGCGGCGCCGCCCTGACCCCGGTCGCGATGCAGCAGACCACAGCGCCGGGAGACACTGGCGGCGGGCACGGCAGCGACAGGCACGATCGTGACGAGGACGGCTACGGCTACGACTACAACTACTACCACGACTGCGACGACAGCAGCACGCAGGCATACCGGCCGAACGAGGAAGGAGAGGAGATCATCTCGGCCAGAGGCAGCATCGTCTTCTCCCCGTCCGACGACCCGTTCTCCCTCCGCCGTTGGCTCGGCGACTCGGAGGCCGAGGTCGGAAGCGAAGCAGCGGAAGGGGAAGAAGGAGAAGAACAACACTGCAAGGCGCTCGCGGCGGCGGAGGCAGAGGAGCAGGAGGGTAAGGGGCGCAAGCAGCTGTGGGACGCGATCTACGAGGGGCGCGCGGTCATGGTGGCCGGCAGGCTGAGGGCGAGGGAGCAGGGAGGCTCGTCGGGGGGGGAGAAGCAGGTGCAGTTCAACGAGGACCCTGTCGCGGCGTACGGCTGGGGCGCTGCCTTTAGCCATACCGGCGAGCAGCACCGGCCGCGAAGGGAGGACCAAGAGGAGCAGCGGCAGCGGCAGCAACAGCCGCAGAAGTTGAGTCAGTGGGAGGCTCCGAGGACGGTCGACGGCCGGAGAGCCCCGAGCAGCGAGTTCGCCTGGAGAGCGTACTGGCAGCAGCAGCAGCAGCAACAACAACAACAACAACAACAACATCAATATCAACAGCTGCAGCTGCTACAGCAACAACAAAGGCAGCTGCAGCTGCAGCAGCAGCAGCAAGCTGGCGGAAGGTACGGCGGAGGCAACGACGGCAGCAGGTTCAACCCAAGCGTCATGGCATTACCGCCCAATGCCGCCGCACCGGGCAACTATTACCACTACTTCAACGGCAGCTACAACTACAAAACCAATGCCAACCTTGGCCTCAACAACACCAACTCCAACGCCAACTTCATCAACAACAACAACTATCATCCTATACCCAGCCAGCGGGGGCTCCGGCGCAACTACGGTGGCGGCTCTACGCCGGCGCTCCAGCTCCACCAACCCCGAAGACCCTCCGGCACAATTACGGCGGCGGCTCCACGTCGGCCCTGCAGCCTCCGAGGAACACGAGCACAGCGCCCGCGGCCGGCGTCGTCTGGACCCCGCAGCAGCCCCAGCGTCCCGTCCAGCGGCCTTCCCAGCAGCCCGTGGGCAATGGCCTTCTCCGGCCGGGGCTCGACACGGGCAGCGGCGCCGGGGGTGGGCACGGTCCGTCCATTGTCGACGCCGCCGGGGGCCGCAAAGCCTCTGTGGCGTCTCCGCTATCACCCTCGCCCATGACCATCAACGTCTACGCGCCCTATCCGTCGACCTACGCCTGCCCGGCAGCAACAACACGCCACCGAGTTCGGCCGGCATCCCAACTCCGCTCCCTGCTCCGGCTCTGGTTCCAGGTCCGACCCCGACGTCGACTCCAGCGGCCCCGATGCGATCCCCCCTCCTCCACCTTCCAGGTCCCGTGACCACCGCCTTGACCACCACCAACAGCAGCTGCCACAACCACAGCCACAGCCAGCGACATATCGCCCCTTGTTCTCCTACCAGGCCATCTGGCCCAGCGATCAACAAGCCTCCACCGCCACTGCGGGCTTCCATGATGCGTCCCGGAAGACGAGCGAGACGAGCATAACGTCTAACTCATCTTCATTAGCATCATCATTGCCGCCGTCGACGCTGCAAGCGCCACGGAAAAAGCAGAGCACCCCAAATCTCGTGGAAAAGTCCGCTGCGCCCCGCTTGCCTACCTGTCAGGATGAAATTGGCATTGACAGTAAACAAGGAAGCAACACCGGCAGCCTCAAGCGGAGGAGCCGGTCGCTGTCGTCCGGCAGTGGGGGAAGAGCCATGACAACAGCGACAGCGCAGCGCTACCAGCGACACCATTACCATAAACAGCCCAACAGCCACGCGCGCCGCACCGCCAGCCAGCAACAACAGGCCGAGGCGGCGCGTCGGAAGCAAAAGCGACGGAGTTGGCGCAATGGGGCGCCAACCACGCCCTCCGCGACGACGACCTCGGCGACGGCGACGCCGTCGACGCCTTCGTCATCACCGTTCACTGCATTGCAGGCGTGCCAGGTGCGTGACTCGGTTATTCCGGCCCGCCAGCAAAAGCAGCAGCAGCAGCAGCAGCAGCAGCAAAAGCAAAAAGAGCGGCAAGCCGACTGCGAAGGGGGCAAAAAGCAACGGGAGAGCGACGGAGAAAGTGAAAGCGGTGGTGGTGCCGGGCAGACGCCGTGCATTTCTCGCGAAGACGTGGCTTCTCTGCCTCCCCCTGCTCCTGATCAAGGCGACGACGACAACGCCAGCGAGGTCGTACCCAACCCCGCTGCTGCTCCTGCTGCAGCAGATACAGCGGTCGAACCTGGCAGAGAGGTCCGCAAAGACGATCACCACCATCGACACCGGGTTGAGGACGTGCCGCTGCGACTTCTCTCTTATACATGCCCGATTCCCGGCTGCTCCCGAGCGCTGGCCGAGGGTGAGAGCCTGTGCCGGCCGTGCGCCGACGACTTCCGCCCGCGCGAGAGCACTTTTGGCCCGCCGCCGCCGCCGCCGAATCGACCTCCTCCCCTACCCACCTTCTCCGTGTCACCAGCACCGCCCATCGCGAAGAAACAGCAACAGCAACAGTTTCTTCAGCAGCAACGCCACCAAGAAGCCACCTCACCCGCAAGCCCACCAGAGATAGGCGGCGACCGTGGCCGAATCGCTTCCTCCATCTCGGCAATGCTGACCGCCCTCACACCCCATGGCAGTAGATACAAGAGCCGGAGCCGGAGCAGAAGCGACAGCAGTAGGAGCAGTGGGGTTGAGGGTAGGGCAGCAGCAGAAGCCGTCAGCACTGACGAAAACGACGGCGGCGGCGACGACGAAGACGATGAAAGCGCAGGCCAGCTTAGGGCTTCGTCAATCGCGGCGACGGCGGTGCTGGAGGACGCACGCTGCGGCCTAGTTATGGAGAACGTGCGCGTGGTCGATATTGGGCCTGGGAATTCTGTTGCTGCTGCGGGTGAAGGGGGCCGGGGAGCAGTCGCTAACGGCGGGGGCGGCCGTGGCGTGGAGGTAGGCCGCCCTCAGAACCTGGCCAGTCGATTCAACGCGCGCTTCTTCGGCTTGCGGACGGCAACGGCAGCACCGGCAGCAGCAGAGCAGAGGGAAACAGTAGAGAAGGCGGTGCTGGACGGTCGCGCCATCAGCAGCAGCGGAAAAGAACACGATGGCAAGCTATACCAGTTTCCACTGCCACCAGCGTCGCCGCCACAGCGGCGGCAGCAAGCCCGGGACTCTGCCACCTCAGCAACCAGCAGCTCTGCGCCCAGCACCGGCCACATCAGCTTCCAGATGTCGTCGCCGGCACAGACCGCAGACGGCTCCTCCTCCTCATCCGGCCGCTCGCATCGGAGGCGTTGGTTCCAGAGCGGCAGCACGAGCACCACCGCCAGCAGCGTCAGCGCTGGCGCAAGCAGTAGCGGCGGCGGCGGCGGCAAGTGGCAGCTGCAGCAGCACAGCGACCAGCACGCTGTGGACCGCGACGACCTGCCCAGCCTCTGCTCCTCACGCAGGGGCTCGCAAGACCACGGCGGCATTGAGGGACTGGACGAGCTGCCGCACGAGCTGTCGCGCCCGCACAGTGCGACGACCGACCTCCTACAGCTCCCCGGCACGTCAGGAGACGAGGAGGCGGGGAAGCGCTTCAGCCGGCGCTACAGTCCCGTGTACGACATCATCGAGGAGTTTGTGAGGCTCGAGCAGGGCGGCAGCGGCGGCGGCGGCGAGGATCAATGGGGGCGTGCCGAGGAGAGCCGTCTCGTCGACATGATTGAGAGCGCGTGGGACCTCGAAAGTTGGGGTCTGAGCCCGCCCAAGACGACGCAACTCCCAGAAAGCGTGGAGGTAAACCTCCGCCCTGCCACCCAGCCCCAGCAGAGGAGCAGAACCGCCTCATCAGCGGCCCAAGCCCCTAGAAAATCTCCACCCCGGCCCCCGAGGCCTGACCAACCGTGGGGTGGAAAGACTGAGAGGGTAACAGCGAAGCATCAAGGTCAGGTGGATGAAGGCATGGCGTGTATCAGTAAACCTGGTGGAAACTGGATATAGAGGGCAGTTTTTGCTTGAGGGATGCAACTCGAGACATGGACTGAGATTGCAATGTAGGGTACTTAGCTGACAGCACATCGTCACAACGTTATGTTTTATACCTGCCGCCGCACGCTTGGGATGGGCCCAAAAACCAGAAGTTTCGGGAGAGCCGCATGCGGAACTCGCGTGGCGGGAAATGAGATCGTGATAAATTCAACAAGCAAGACTGCAAGGGATAAGAGGTGCAACTGACAAACATGAAAACTAGCCTCCTTGGTAACGCCACGCCACCGTTATGTGCCTGCTGGTGAAAGCGACATCTTTGAACGCCCGCACACGATAACCCACAAGCCCCTTCGCTTCCGCTGTCGGGGATGATCCTTCTAGAACCCACGCCGTGTTTTACAGTTCCTTCTCCTTCTTTCATCATTGGAAGTTCGTGTCGTCCCCTTTCGACGTGTGCTCGGCACCATGATTTGCAATTTCCCCCCTTCGTCACGGCCGTAACGTCGTGTTCCTACTCGGTCGTCAGATGAGAAGTCCAGGGCTGCCCCTATTCTTGCTCCTGGGCGCTTCCGTCGCGACTAAGATGCCAGCCATGTCAGTGAGTTCCTACTAGGTTTTTTTCAGGGGGCGCGCGGGCACGCACGGTAGGTAGGTCAGGCCTTCGTCCTCCATGTTGGCCTTGACCTCCTCGGGCAGGGAGCCCGAGACCTTTGTGGCGTAGCAGCCGGGGACGCACGTGTCGACGCGCTGCCAGCGGGCGACCCAGGAGCGCTTGGGGTCGGAGATGGTGATGAGGCCCTCGAAGACCTGGGAGGTGCAGGTCTCGACGTTGTCGGTGTTGTTGACGAGGCCGAGGAAGGGGCAGTTGGGGCAGCCTTGGTTCTTGAAGCGCTGGAAGATGAGGGGGGCAAGGGGCGGACGGACGGTCCGCGGAGGTCCCTGCGGTCAGCTGGGGCAAGGACGATGACGGATGGTGGGCGGTGGTAGATAGCGGCCGTGGGGAGAGAAGGCTGCTGGGTGGGAGGCAAAGAGGGGGGGGGGGGGGGGGGGGGGGAGGGGGCGAACGAACAGTTTGTGTCAGGACTATAGAGCAGACCATGCAGGCGCGCGCGTAGCGCATCTGGTTGGGGGGTATGAAGTTGGAGTCGGACATGGCGACGGCGGACGGCAGACGGCGGGGCGACGAGGAGGGAGCGCGGGATGGGATGGACGGAAGAGAAGCAGCAAGCTGGCGAGAGCAATTGGGCGAGCAGGGCGATGAGCTGAGGTTACTTTGTAGTTACCATGAAGGTACCAATTAGGCGGGTGTCGCAAGGTGTGGGTTGGCAGTTGCGTGCGGCAAAGGTGCGCGTGGAAGCAGAGGAAGCTACGTCGGTGCAGCAGAAGCTCCTGCGATGCAGCTTCCGGCGTGGGTCGCGGGTCGCGGGTCGCGGGTCGAAGATGTAGCAGGCACGCCAGGCTGCTTGCGACACTGGGTGCTTGCCCCGAAGAAGACGGGAGTCCACCACCGACGCCGGGGTCTCAGGTACGAGCAGGTACGAGCATACCGAAAAGCACTTCGCGATCTGATGTACCTGGAGTGCCGCAGTCTGAATCGGCTCGACCTCGCTGTCGCGTCACAATCCAGAAGCCGAAAAACACCACTGGCCCAGGCCCATAATAAGAGGAAATTGGCACCCCGGTCTCAACCCACGCCTCTGCCCAGCCTCAAGAACCCGCGACCCAAGCGAGACCAGCTCTCGAGTCAAGACCATGCCCATCAGATAAGACGGGGTCACAGAGGCGACCTGCGGAAGACATCACCATCCTCCTCCTGTCCTCATCATCTCTCCTTCCTACCTACCTACCTACCCTCAGATCTATTCCCGTCTTACACACCCTCCTCTCCCTCCCCCTCTCTCTCTGTCTCTTATATCCAGAAGAAGAAAGAAACACCAAAGAAGACACACTTGCACACAGAATGTCCGCCCCAGCCGCACCTCCTCCTCCCACCCCCGCGGAGCCAAGGGGCACCAAGTCCCACGAGCTGGCGACCCGCACCCTGCGCAGCCCGGCCTGGTCCTACGCGCGCATAGAGGCCATCACCACCACCAACGCCGCCGTCGCCTTTCCGGACCTCCTGACGGCGCGCGCCCACATCGCCTCCGCCCTGCGCCAGTTCCTCGGCGCCCGCGGCGACGCCGTCGGCGTTGACGTCCTCTCCCTCGTTGCCTCCTCCTCATCTCTTCACGGCAGTGGAGGAGGAGAGGGGGGAGGCAACGGGTGCTGGGTGCGCGTGGCCCGCGACGACGCGCCCCTCCTCGCGGCGGCCGTCGCTGCCTGGCGCGGGACCTCGTCTTCGCCGGAGGCAGCGGGCGGCAGCGACGGAGGAGGAGGAGTAGGAAACGGCTCGGCGGCGCCGGCGACCATTGTCCTGCGCGTCGCGGCCTGCTCCGACTGGCTCGGCGCGCTGGTCGGGGCCGCCGGCCAGGACGCCGTGTGGTCTGCCTAAGAGAGCCGCGCCGGGTTTTTCTCCATGACTGCGGGCGGCGCATCGGGCCTCGATGGTCTGGAAGAATCCACCTCGCGAGCCAGCGCCAGCGACGCCTCAGGGGCGGGTAGCGTTGATCAGCAGTCGAAAGGGATCGCAAAGAGATCCGGACTTCTGCGCGCCAGCGGAGGAGCCATAGCACTGCTACTCGATGCCTGCGTGCTGCTCTTCGCCGAACTGCCGCTCCCCTTTCTTCGTCGCATCGACTTGCGCGTCAGAACCATCAACCCCTCCTCACAGCTTGGCACGGGTTGTGCGTCCTGGGTCCACCCCTATTTGCATTCTTCGGCAACTAAAATATACTGCGGGTATAAAAACCGAACCAGGTTCAACGGTATATATGAACAGGTGCTTCGCAGCCCTCCTCTCGCCCTGCCACGCCCCTCTGCCCAGCCCCATTGCCCATTTTCATGCCTAGCTACCTGCCTTATGTACCCACGCTCCCAGTCGCATCCGCTCTCTAGATTCTCGACAATCTTGACCGGACTGCCGGCGATTCCCTCTTCCCGTTGTTCCCCAGTACGCCAATGCTTCCCATGCCGATACGATGCGAAGCCTGATATGCAAGATGACAGCCAGCAAGACGACACCCTGCAAGGTGCTGGTTAGGCTTGCTAGCCTGGGTATTCTAATGCGTTATTCGAGTCCCTCTACATCCGAAACTCAGTTCCTCGCCCTGATGGGCTTTACATCCCCGACATGAGCGAGTTATTCGCATACGCCTGTGCAAGAAGTCAGTTCGACACGGCGCGCAGACGCGACGGGGGGTCAGGGATACTCACCATGGGCTTAATGTCCGGGTGCGGCACGGCGTCGAATTGGTTGAACTGCAGCTTGTAGTCGGATCCAATGTTGATGTACGCGCCCCTGTTCTCCGTCTGGTCGCAGTATTTAGGTGCAGAGAAGACTGGCAACTTGTCAGCTAGGGCATACAAGCAACTGAATTCGAGACTTACCAGTGATGCACTTTCCGCCGTGCTCCTCCTCGTAGCCATCCATGCGGACCTCGTGGCTGCGAATGATGGCGTCGAGCCCGTTGTTGTCGCAGAATCTCTTGGTGACATCGGGGCCGAACTGCATGCCCACTCCGCGCTTGCTCGGGCCTCGGCCAGGCATGGTCTGGGGGTCTGTCCAAAGCATTTCCATCATCAGGCCGGATTGGCCGGGTTGCCTCTGAGCGTGTCTGTTCAGCTTGCGGATGTCGTCCAAGGTAATCTTGTCGTCAGAGAACAGGCCGCCGTGGAGAACCAAGTACTTGGAGCCAATCAAGGTGGCCAGCGGCAGAGCAGAGAAACTCTCCGAGAAGAGCTTGAATACCCTACGTCACAGTTAGCATGAGCACGTTGTTGATTCATTCGATGGTGCTCGAGGTGCTGGCCCAGCGCATACCTCTCGTTGTACTTGGCCTTGCATTCTCCCTCGAAGCCGTAGACCTTGTTCATGTCGTCCGTCTCGTGGTTACCGCGGTTCAGGAACATGCCGTGCGGCCGCAGCCACTTGTAAGCGTACAGCAGGAGCGCAATCTCGGTAGACCAAGACCCTCGGTCCACGAAGTCGCCGTTGAACAGGTAGTAGTGCTTCTCGTCGGGCCGTCCGTTGAGGCGGAAGAGCTCCATGAGATCAAAGTACTGGCCTGCGTCGGAGCGTCAGTTTTGGGGCGGGAGGACGTGCGGCTGCGGGGATGCGACTGGGGCGTCGCGCCGAGGGCGCGACGCCGGTAGTGTTTGGACGGGGTATAGAACGAACCGTGCGTGTCGCCGCAGACAGTCAACTTGACGTCGTCGGGGACGGTCATCTCCACCATCGTGGGCTCGTCGTAGACAATGTTCTTGGCAGCAATGACGATTTGGTAGACATATTTCTTGTGGATCTTCTTGCCGTTCTTGAAGCGCTCAATCATGTCGTCAATGAACTCCTGCGTCATCTCATTCTTCTCGAGACGCACGCCGTCGTAGTCGGGTTCGACGGCGATGGCGTCAATGTCGAGGCCCTCGGCGGCAGAGGGCTCGTCGCCGACCTCGATGGCGGCGTAGAAGTTGAGCTGGCGCACAATCTTCTGGCACTCGGCGAGCTTGTTGCGGGCATCGCGGTTGTTGGGGTCGAGCTTGGTGCATTCCCTGAAGTCCTTGACGGCATCTTTGGGCTTGAGGATGGCGGCGTGGGCGACGGCGCGGCGGAAGTAGGCCTTGACGAGCTTGGGGTTGAGCTCGATGGCACTGGTGGCATCGGCGATGGCGTAGCCGAAAGCCTCCGACTTGATGTATGCCTGAGAGGGAGAAACCATTAGTCAGAAGGGGCTCTCTCGTGCTCGGGGCAAGCAGGGAGTGGCGGAAGAGGGCTGACCTGGGCTCTGTTGGTGAAGAAGGCGGGCTCCTTGTCGTTGAGCTCGATAGCCTTGGTGTAGAGGTCGATCGCGGCGGGCCAGTCGTGAGAGGCGAAGGCCTTGTTGCCGTCGTTCTTGAACGCGACGGCGCGCTCAGCTTCTGAAGCCATGGCCTTGGGGGTGCGGGTTGGTGCGATGAGGGGGGAACTGGTTCCCAGGGGTGGTGCAAGGGAGGTATTGGAGGAGTCCGAGTCGTTGGGGTGGTGGCAGACTGGAGGAAGTCAAGAGTTGGGAATGGTCTGGGTTGGTAGCGTCGGCGGTGATAAGTGCCCAGGCTTTGTTGGTGGGTGGTGTGGTGAACGGTGACAGGAACGGCGGCGGCGGCGATGACGGCGGCGGCGGCGGTTGCGGCTGCGTGCTAGACTTGGCGGGCGGGCTGCAATTGGTGGTTGTGGTCGCGTGGGCAGGGCAGCTGAACCTGGATGGTGCCAATTTGGTGCCGGCGGCGGAGGGCGGTTTGCGTGGGAGACGGACGATACGAGTATGGATGAATGAATTTTGTGGAGTGCTCGACTATCAGGGACCACCACCACCACCACCGCAACGGGCGAATGTATGAATCAACGAACCCCTCCTGCCTGCCCGCGTTTCCGCTACTCTCACTTGCGCCCGGATCCGACGAGCCTACACCACCAGCACCACAAGCACATGGCCTCGAGATATGTGATTTAGGTAGGAGGTACTCGTACTTAAATAATATGCAATCCTAAAAGCCCGTCCCGATTATCCCAACACGCCCAACATCCATTGGCATTGATCAAGTAAGGTAGGATCCAAAGCTTGCGGCCGTCCCTGACTGGGAGGTATTCCGTAATCCGAGAGTACGGCAAACGGTAGAAGGGCTCATGTTGGGTAAGGTTAGTGCTAGAGATCTTTTTGATAGCCCCCCCACAGGGGTTTGCGCCGGGTCTAGGCCTTGCACTTTTGAGAGACCCCAGGTACCGACGAAGTACCCCTCGATTGCCCCTGACGAGAACGGTGCAGAATCCTGGATGTCTTTCATGAACGTCCGTTTCTTTAGGTCGGGTGCATCAAGTGGCGTACAGAAATGCAGGTCAAGCGTCCAGGCCTGCCTAACCTCAGGTAAGGCGATGGAGCCCAGTCAAGAAAGGAAGTAGGATACGGTAAGGCACTTAGAGAGGTAAAGCAAGGTAAGATATTGCCTTTCGAAACACAGGAAACAAATTGAAAAGGCATGGTAGATCAGGGTCTGGAGAAGAAGAAAAAGAATAAAGAAAAACAATAAAAAAAGAGAATGAAGAAAGAGAATTCATATAATGAGAAAGACAATAAAAAATATAGATACACGGGCCACTCTCTGCTCCCCCTCATCAACCACCAAGATGTAAAGGGGCACTCGGCATGCTGATTTTTACGATCGGCTCGAACGGAGCCTTGAGCAACCCGATTGCAAAGTGGACGTCCCTCTCCAATCTCAAGTCATCTTGAGTAAGCAAGACATCGGGATCGGCACCTGGGTGCTGGCCGGCTCGGTGCACCCGTCGCGGCCGTTGAAGGTCACCGAGTCGGCGCCGTACTTGACTTCCGGAGGTTGCAGATCAACGGAACCTCCGGGGCTCTTTTCCTCATCCTGCCACCTGCATCCGGAGCCGGCCCCGACGTCGACGGTCAGGTCCCCGAAGCCGTCGATGCTGATCCAGCTATTGGCATACGTGCAGTTCATGCCCGTGTCGATGAGATCGCCCGGCCGCGGGCTCAGCGGGTTGTTGGCGGCGTCCGGGTTCGTCCGGACGCTCATCTTGGTCTCGTCCCCGTGCTCTCCCCACGTCACCTGCATGCTATCGCACGGCACCGTCTGGCCTCCGATCCCGCTCCAGGTGCAGCCGGCGTCGCGCCGCAGCGCAGCGGGCTGGCCGTCGACGGCTCGGCTTGCGGCCCCAAGGGCGTATCCCAGAGCCAGCAGCGCGTTGGTAATTGACATGGTCCTGCTGATGGGAGGCATAGTAGCTGTGTGAAGAAGTGCCGGGGAAGTGCCGGGTGGTGGGCAGCGTATGTAGAGGAGCGTTAAAGGTAGGCGAATGAGAGGCTCGCCAAGAGCCAGGGAGGTGAAGAATGAAAGACGATATGACACGGTCTGCTGGTCACCGTGCTTCTATATCTGAGGACGAAATGGATGAGGACGTAGTTGGAAGAGCTGGCAGCGTGGTCAAGTGAATATTGAAAGCCAAGGGTTGGACGAGCACTGATCTTATAGGCCGCCTGGATCTCTTCAATGCTGCATCGTCGAATGGTATCGCCCACGACGGTTCTTGGTCCCTTCCCTTGTCTTGGGAGGTAGCTTACACAAGTAAATCCCTGCACGGGTTCTTGATGCTCGACGCGAGTCCGCCCTCCCGACAGCCCTGTAACCGACCGCCCGAAGGGACGGCCACGCTTCGGCTTCGAAGTCGGCAGCCTGTCATATTATAGCGCTGGCCAGGAAGACAAGGACCTTATATTTAGGTCCGCTGGATCCTTTGTGGTGCACAACCCCAGAGAAAAGGAGTGCAAGGTCCCAAGATAGCCTGGTCTTGATTGCGACTAAACGGGGGCAAAGACGCACCACTCGCGCCTTGTTTGGTGGCAGGCGATATGCCGAAATTAGTGAGGTCGACAACCACACAGAGTTGAGACAACCATTGTTACCAAGGATTTCGGGGATGTTTCAATGAGGTTGAGCAGGACGAGGTCTTGCTGAGAATCTGGCCGCCGTCTCCAACGGGCCAGTAGCTGTGGCTCCATCTGATGGCGTACTTTGTTTGACTTGGAACAAAATCGCATAAATACTTCAGGGGGACACGGAGGACGCTAAGCGATACCTCACGGGCCCGAGGCCTAGAAAGGATAGACAGCGAGGAGGCGCAGGATGACTTTGATGAACTCGAAGCCAAGCTGCCGCCGATCGAGAAGTTGAGAGGCGAGTAATATACCGAGGAAGAGGAGAGAGGCGCCGAGATCATGTAACTGTATTGCCCGGGCGGTCACGATGAGCAACAAGCCGAGCGTACCCATAGCCAGCGGAAGGCTTCATATTGTCGTCGTGACGTTGCTGGGGGAAGTTGAAAATTGAATGTTGGATGTCGAAAGGCGCAGCAGATGTTGGATCTGGCTTGTAAAAGCGGCCTCTTCAACTGCAGCTAATGTACGTTCATGTACAGCAGGTACGTACGAGTACTCGTGAAATCCATGGAGATGCGTACCTGACCTAGAAACTTCTATCGCTAGGTACCTTAGGTGGGCACGGTGGGCACCACAGACCGGCGACACCGGCGTGACCGGGACGGACGAGCCTTGGTGGATCTCCAATCAGGTACGAGTACCGCATCAACTCCAGACCCCTCGTCGGGGGCTCTCGACCCCTCCATAGATGTACTCCAGCATATGAGCAGTACACGGCAAAGTACCCGTACCAAATACATTCGTTTCAGGCACCGCGAGGCCCAAAAGAAGAAGAAAAATCAGCATCAACGTCGTGGGTGCCCTTGGCTTGATTCACAGAGCCTCGCGACCTGGACAACTTCGCCAACACCGCCGGCGCTTGGTATCGCCATCCAGTAACGACCCTGCAAACCCAGCCCCTCACCCCCCCGGGCCATTTTCCTCCGAGGAGTCTCAGGCGTCGCCATGTCTGAAGAGCTGCGGGACGAGGTTGAGGCCATCAACTCAATCTACGGCGACGGCTGCCTCGCTCAGCAGAGCCCAGGCGATGCCACCAAATACGTCCTGACGCCACCGGGCCATTCGTCCTCCCTGCGCCTCGAGTTCCCTTCGGACTACCCCGACACTCCGCCCATGGTCATCGGCACTAACAGCACCGGCGAACACGGGAGGAAGGGCGACGCCGCCCGCGAGCTGGACCTTTTCCGCCAGGCCGTTTCCGAGGTCTACCAGCCAGGCGCCGTCTGTCTGTTTGATGCCATTGAGGAGCTCACCCGACTCTTAGGGGAGGAGGCGCCTGCCGAGGAGCACGACGACCCCTCGGAGCCTCCTCCGGAGCCGGCGGCCGCCCAAGACTCAGCCTCCGTGCCGGAGAAGCTGTCCATGCCCGACCCTCCGTGGATCATGTCCGACCCGTTTGTCGAGATGAAGTCGACGTTCGTCGCCCGCTGTGCCAAGGTCTCGTCTCCCGAAGAGGCCGAGTCGTACGTCCGCCACCTCCTCTTCACCGACAAGAAGGTGAGGGCCGCCACCCACAACATGACGGCCTGGCGGATCCGGGGCCCCAACAGCTCGAGCTTCCAGGACTGCGACGACGACGGCGAGACGGCGGCGGGGAGCCGCCTGCTTCATCTAATGCAGCTGATAGACTTGTGGGACGTCATGGTGGTGGTGACGCGGTGGTACGGCGGGCAGAAGCTCGGGCCCCGGCGATTCGCCCTCATCAACCAGACTGCGAGAGACGCGTTCGTCAAGGCCGGGCTGGTGACGGAGACGTCGTCGGGCAAGAAGAAGGGCGCCGGCAAGTGAAGCGGGCCGCAGACTTTGTACAACGCGCTTCGCCTGCCTGCCCACTTGCGCCGCGTCCGACGTGTCGGCCTCCGCTCCGGAACATTCCCCATGCCAATGAGGACAAGCAAGGGAACTCAGATCCTGCACTCCCATCCGACAGTCGCCAAAGACCAGGGCCCCGCGCCTTGTCGTGTGCCCGCGTCCGCGTCCGCGTCCGCGCAGCTCTTTTACTCGTACGGAGAACGCGGGGCTCGGCGGGGCCACCGCGACCCCACATTCGGCGGCCATGACCTCTCCAATTGCCGTTGCGCCCAGAGCCTCGGTTCTCCAAGGGCGGCGGCTGATCCCACGGCCGAGGACCCCTGCAGCATACGACGTCGTCCTGAGACCTGCGACGCTCGCCGGTCAGCTCCCCTTATAACCCACTGCGCAATGTCAGAGCGCCTAGCAGATCTCTCTGCCCCAGACAAATCGCCGTCAGGTTCCATGCCGTCGTGAGGTATCGCAGCCTGAGGTACGCATTCTGCAGATATCTATCCATCATGGTAGGGCCACCACCTCTGCAGGGGCTCAAGGTCCTTGAATTCGCCGGTCTCGCACCTGGTACGCGCCTTTCACCCCCCGGTCCTCTCTGCTCGCCAGACTGACCCTAGCCCTAGGCCCCTTCGCCGGCCTGCTCCTCGCGGACGCGGGCGCCAATGTTCTACGCATCGACAGGGCGGTGCCCGGGGCGTCGCACACTCCCGGCAAGGACGCGCCGCCCAGCACCGACATGCTGGCGCGGCGCAAGGCGTCCATCGCCGTCGACCTCAAGTCAGCGGCCGGCGTGGCGCTGGTCAAGAAGCTGGCGCGCACCGCCGACGTGCTCATTGACCCTTTCCGCCCGGGCGTGCTGGAGAAGCTGGGCCTGGGCCCGGACGACCTGTGCGGCGACCACGCCAACCCGCGCCTCATCTACGGCCGCATGACGGGCTTCCGCCGCGACGGCAGGTACGCCGCCATGGCGGGCCACGACATCAACTACCTGGCCGTGTCGGGCGTGCTGTCCATGCTCGGCCGCGCGGGCGAGCGGCCCCACGCCCCCATCAACATCCTGGGCGACTTTGCCGGCGGCGGCGCCACCCTCTTCCAGGGCCTGCTGCTCGCCGTCGTCGCCCGCGAGCGCACCGGCAGGGGCCAGGTCGTCGAGGCCAACATGGTCGACGGCGCCAGCTACCTGGCCACGTTCCCGCGCGTGGGCCTCAAGACGCCCATGGCCGGCCACCCCCGGGGCGAGAACTCGCTCGACGGCGGCTGCCCCTGGTACGACACGTACGAGACGCGCGACGGCCGCTACGTCTCGGTCGGCGCCCTCGAGCCCCAGTTCTTCCGCGAGCTGGTCCGCGGCCTCGGCCTCGGCCACGACTGGGCCACCGACGAGGGCCAGCAGCTCCGACACGACCGCGCGCGCTGGCCCGCCATCCGCGAGGCCCTCGGCGCTGCCTTCCGATCGCGCGACCGCGACCACTGGGAGCGCGTGTTCGACGGAACCGACGCCTGCTGCGTGCCCGTGCTCGAGTACGCCGAGCTGGAGGAGGCGGCGTCCTCCTCTTCCTCCTCCGGTGGCGCCGCCCAGCGAGAGGGCGACCAGCGCCCCGCTGTCGGCCTGCGCGACACCCCTTGCCTGGCCGTCTCCGCTGGCAACGGCGGCTCCGGCGACCCTGCCGCCCAGGGCCAGGGCGCCGGCGTCGACGGAGGCGGCTACTACCCCTCCTTGCTTGGGGTAGGCGAGGGTGGCGAGGACGCGCTGGCGGGCTGGCTGGGCTGGGCGCGGGGCCGTGAGTTTGACGTACACAACGGCGGGCTGGTGCTCAAGGGTGACGGGTCGAAGCTTTGATTCAGGTACGAGATTCGCGGCAAATCCAAAGATTTAAAGCCCGGGCCGAAGCACTCAAATAGCGCATTGAGACCCTCGTTGGCGCTTCGCTCTGGTATCCATCCGTGCCCGGAACCAAACACACCCCGTCCCCGTCAAACAAAATGCAACATAAACAGCATGTGTCGAGAGGAATATTTTGACATAGAGCCATCCCCAGTACCTTGCCCATCCCGAAACATCGACATATCGGCCTTGGTCAACCTTCAAGCCTTGAAACCAAGTCGAAACCATTGGATGATAGATGATGAGCAAGAGGAAATAAAGGCAACTTAAAATGCAAGTGTGCCATCTCTTCTTGTCAGGAAACCAATGGTCAAAGTAGATTCCCACTGCAATAGCATGGATGGACGCAAACGACACGCCCACGAAAGCGTACATGAGGAGCCCACTTTGACATACAATCCAAGCCAAACTTATGTAGCCCAAATGATACATACTGATCCACGTATACATTCCAGTGATGATGCTGGAAATTAGTAGACAAGTTGTATATACTGGGAACCACTGGGATGACGAGTAGTAATCCTTATGTACGAATTGAGTGACTTTAAAGTGTGAGCGCCGCTTCAACAAACACAGAACGTGGGGCCTGCGCAATGATGGCTTACCTCGTTCGAAAGAGTTCTCGTCGTGTTCAGGCTGCGGCCTCAATACCAAAAATGACGTTTCTGATGGAGCGTTGCTTGCATCGCCTGAGGGAGCGCTGGCGCCATGTGTTTGCTGGCCCTCTCTGGCTGCATTCTCCTTCCTGCATTCAAGTATGCATACGACGAGCTTGGATGCCATAGAGAACACTGGGACAGCCAGCAGAAGTACAGGAAGCATTTGGCCAAACGACCATTGGCCATCGTACCGATCCTGGAAACCTGACAAGCTGCCAAATATAGTAGCCACGAAGAGCCAAAGGACCTGCACAAAATCAGTGAGATCGAGTTCGTGTCAGTAATGGACGTGGCAAGCGGGATTTACCGACCTCGGCAAGCATAGACGATAAAAACTCGAAGCATATCCGCAGTGCAAGGAACAAGCTGAATAAAGGCACGATGACCAGCCCAAGCCAGATATTGAGCCAAAACGGAAGCGCGCCTTGATCAAACTTGGTGAAGCTGCAGCCAGCAAAAATCAGTTGAAAGGGCTTCAGCATCAGTCGCTTCGTTACTCCTTTGACGAGACTCCAGCAAAGGCGCTGGATGTGGCGGAATTTGGCCGATGGGTATTCGAAGATCTTCCCAAGTCGGGCCCAGAAGCCTAAGTGAAGCACGAAGATAGCCAAGCCCATAGTCTGCCAGCCTGCGCTCCTGTTAAGTTCTGTTGGATAACGCGCATTGACTTGGGGACCAGCCTGCACAAGCTCCTGAGCTAGATCATAGTTGAAGTAACATAATGCCGCGGATTGGGTTGGGACATATGGCGCGTCGGAGTCATTCTGGTTGGGCAAGAAGACTGCAGTAGGGACATAGGCGGCTGTTAACAGAACCACTAGAAATAGCATTAATACAGCACGCAGTGGCTTCATCCACCAGTGCTTATGAAAGTAATTCCGGAGGATTGTCAAGCCAGCCAGGTGTGTCATGGCCGAAAACCAGGCCAGGTGAGTGAGAGTATACCAGTCTGTGATTGGAACAGAAGCGAGTGTCGCAAATCCACTTAATAGTATCGCAAATCCAGTGATTATCTGCGTATCGCAGAGAGTCATGATACTCTGATTCCAAGTCTTAGTTCCATGCGCGATCTTCACATAAGAGTTGGGGAGCTCACATCATTGAAAAATTCGACAATCTGAGGCTTGGGTTGGCCCATCTTGATCTTTTGGCGGACGAAGCCCAAGATGAGTTCGTCAACTGGGTTGGGCTCACACTTTGGCTCCGCTGGCCTGTCTGGCCTATGCGCTTGTGTGAGAAGATTGCTGTTTCGGCGGCTACCCGGAGCGAAAATTGGTGGCGATGGGTTGTGGGCGAAACAATAATTCAGCAGCAATAGGATTACTGCGAGGTAGGCTGTCCCTAAGAACCCAATTCTGACCTGCGTGGGGTCAATGAAACCGAGTCGGAGCCCTAACTTTCTCCCAGCGGGTTAGAGGCGACGCTCACTTACCCCAAGACCAGTGATATCTTCCGACGAGTCCAGCATACGATCTGGGTCGGCAGAAGGAGTAAATGTCGGATAGGGTGTTAAAACTCCCCTGGGACTTGTTTCGAGTTCCCACCCAAAAGATTGCCGGTCTGTCCAGAAGTCCGGCGTGCAATAATGGCCAAAATCAAACGTTGAAGAATGCATTGCTGGCTGGGCGAGATTTGATGAAGAATTCGATGATGGTCATGGAAGGGAGAAATGGACCGGAACAATCTGCCAGGGCTGTCCTGGTAGGCGGGTTAGGTAGGTTATATGCTGCAGCCTCCGCTCCCCTCTCATAGCCCCCGCCAATGGGAAGACTGACTGCACGGCAGCTGAGCATCCAAACGAGATCATCTGCAAGTCTGGGTCGCAGTCGTGATTCCAATCCGTTCATGGGATGATCTACGGACGGGAAAGGCTCAGCCTGATTGCGGAGACCATCTCAGCAGCCCGTATTCGGTTCGTGCTCCCGACCAGCGCGCGACGACGGGAGGCTAGGGGTCACCAAAGATACTTGACCACTACCAAGGAGGTAGGCAGCAGTATCGTCGCGGTGAACTGCGGCCACTGATGGGCGAAGCCACGTCGCAATCAATCGCGCCCAACTTCGCAGGCCTGAAAAATCGGTTCACGCTGCTGCTGTTTCAGCACGAGCGACTGCCGAAGCACGGCCCGATGAGATTGCTTGCAACCTCAGCTGTCGCCCTTGACCCCCAGACATCCGCGTCCCGATATCCAAGTTGATGAGAGCCCGACTGTCGTCTGTATAGGTGTGAATGCACGGATACTTCCACATCAAAAGACCTCGCTCTTAAGTCGCATGACTGTCTTATCGTTTCAGCAGCCCATTGGCAAGCCGCGCTATTCGATACTGCTTGGTAGGCCCACAGCACAGACGTCTCAAGCCTCGCTTCTACCCGCAACTCCTAGCCTTAGCCGTCCATCATGTCCACGTCGTCTCCTCCGCCGCCTCCTTTCCTTCGGCTTTCCATGCGCTGTCGAGTGCGGCCGCCGGCCTCGGCGATCCAAGCGTCATATGCGGGCGTGTTCTTGTTGTCGTTCCCACTTGCTTTGTCTTGCTCCAGACGGTCGCTCACGACAGCACGTAGGGCGGCGCCGGCGAAGCCGACAAAATTGTGGCGGCGCAGGGCATTCTCAAACTGCCAGGCGCGGCGCTTCGCCTGCTCAGCCGCGAGAGCCTCGGCGTCACCCAGCTCGCGAGCGCGGGCGCGCAGATCGCCACACATGGCCAGCAGATTAAAGCGGATCTCGGTCTGGTCGTAGCGCTCGACACGGCGACGCAGAACGTCGACCACCCGGTTCGCAAAGTCCTCGCCAGGCTGGCAAGGCCCGTGGGAAATTGGGGCAGGCTGCAGGCCATCGAGCTCATATAGCTTGCCACCGATTGGCGTGTACGCGATAAAGTGAAAGGCGTCCTCGCCAGAGCCGTCGTCGGGTCGTTGCGTCTCGTCGACAAATGGCGAGCTCTTGGCAAAGCTGTTGTGCACGTCGCGGATAAGCTCGCTGTTGCTGAGGGCTTCGCCACGGAACTCGGGCGGCAAGGCCATGGCGAAATCGCGGAAGTCACGGAGCCGGGGTCCGATATCGACTGCTTGGTCCTGGCCCTGCTGGGCACTCCCATCGTCATGCTTGTTCATAACAACTGACAACAGCGCTTGGGTGCCGCAGGCATTCTGGATGGTCTGAGCCGCAAAGAAGAGGCGCTCCGAGGCATCGTGGTCGAACTCGCCGTCGAGGGGTTTGTCGCGCGATGTGTAGGGCGTGTTGGTCGGGTACTTGAAGAGGAAGATAACGCCGTAGACGGGGTGGAGGGAGGCAAGAGCCTCGGGCTCAAGCGTCAAAAGTTCCTCAAATTGGACATTCTTGACGCCGAGGTTGTCGAGCAGGTAGGTGAAGACACCCTGGAGGCTCGTCACGTCAGCTGGTCATAGTCTCCTTGAAGGGGCCGAGGCAGGAACAGCTAGGGTCGTTTGGGGAGGCATGCGCGAGTCGAAGACGTGTGTCAAGCAGACCGGGAGAGGAACAATTGCCAAAGGCAGTACGTACAGCGTCAGACTCGACTGCCGGAAGAATGTGTTAGCATGTGTACGCGCTGGTGATGTCAACAAGGAGGCGACTCAACTGGTATTCCACCCGCCGCTCATACTTGTGGCCGCCCGGGAGCGCTGGGGAATGATACAGTCAGGTTCCTACCAGACCCTAGTGCTGAATTTGGGTTCAAAGCTGGGGACGCGTGGTAAAAAGGGAGCGCGAGATGCTGCGGGAGGCTTGGCTGAGGTTGTGGGAAATGGTTGAGGTGGGATGGAGGGAATCGACGAGGTGGGCCGCCCTCACAGCTCCGACCAAGGACCCGGTACCATCATCGCAGGCAGGCACGCAAGCACGCAGGCACGGCAGGCACAGGCAGGCACAGGCAGGCTGCCCATGACGTTTGCAGCAGCCCACCGCCACCAGCGTCAGTTCAGGGACCTTCTACAACCCCACACTCCTCGGTCCGGCTTATCGATACCGCAAGCTACTTCCTCCTCGTCGTTTCAATGCACCAGTTTTGGTCCTGTTCATCGCGGCGACACAAATGCAGGTACTTGAAGCTGCAAATCGACTGTTTGTATTATTTGCTCCTCTCAATTCGATAATCAGTTTTGCGGGTATTTGCGCCGCCATATTCATCAAGCGCAGCTAGCTTGCCACACAGATATGGTGCGTCATATCCTCGTGCCCTCAACATTGCCAGCCACTTGACTCTCGCTCCCTACAGGTACTACCGCAGCCGTGGCAGCACAACAGATAATGTCTACTTTCTTCCTGCAGTCATCATAAATGTCATAACAATACTCAGCTCATAGCTCTGCTGTCCATTTCCCCCGCTGCCCTGGCTCTTCAACGCGCGACAAGTCGCTGCCAGACCTGGATTAAACAGTTCTCGGCGATCGCGCCCGGTCGGACATCGCATAGGTATCCTTCACCTCGGCCGATCCGTGCCGGGTAGATCCATTGTTGAATGTGCTGTCGTTGTCGGCCGTGTCTAGAGTCTGTTTGTTGTCATCAACTGTTGGAGGCTGCTGCTGTCGGAAGACCTTGCGGCGCACGACCTGGACCCAGCCAGGAAAGTCCCTCTTGTGCAGGCCGACCTTGAATACCTCCTTCTCCTCATAATTCACGGGCAGAATCTTGCCGCCGCTCAGGTAAACGACGCACCATATCATGACGTTCAGAACAACGTACACCATCATTCCGCTGTCCCTTGACTTAGCAATCATTCACGTCGCGATCAGGGCCAGACTTACGCTATCAACCCGTAGGCCACGCTGTAGCTGAACGGCATGAATGCCAGCGTGACAAAGGACGGCACAGCATCTCCAATGTAGGCCCAGTTCACGTTGCTGACTTGCCGGATCATGAGGCACCCAACCTGCGGCTTGCGTTAGTGAAGAGCCTCTCCGACGTGCTGCGAGTCTGTGATTACTGACCAGAACCAATGTCGCTCCAGTTGCCCAAGGCGGCACCGACGCCAGGATCGGTGCGAAAAATAGGCAGATCAAGAAGCAAAAGCCCGTCGTCATAGCCGTCAGACCGGTTCGGCCACCTTCTGCAATCCCAGCGCCGCTTTCAATGAAGGCGGTCACGGGCGAACAGCCAAAGAGGGAGCCAATCGAGATGCAAGCAGCATCAGTGCAGTAAGCAACAGTGGACCTCGGGAAGTCTCCGTTTTCTTCGACGACGCCACAGAACTTGGCCATAGAGTATAGGGTTGCCGTGCAGTCAATGATGTCCACATAGAGGAACGTGACCAAGGCGAGTGCAAACTGGGCTGCGCTTGTTCCTTGGAGATCCCACTTTTGCGCCGCGAGCGTATTGCCCATGGGCTCAAACGCGACTACCTGTTTGAAGAATTGCCATCGGTCTTCGCCCTCAGGTGTGTATGGGAAATAGGTAAAAGACGTGCTGCGGCTAGAAGGAGGTGAGCTGGTCTGTCGCCGAAGTTCTGTCGGGTATGACTTACGGCCAGGAGATGATGGAGACAACGGCAATGCCGATGACAATCGCGCTCTTGACTTTGAACGCCATGAGAAAAGCGACCAGAATACCACCAAGAAAGATACCGATCCACATCTGTCGACCGGCGTCAGTATTTTGCCGGTGACTATGCCTGACGGCGCTCTACTTACGGCCGGGTTGACCATAATATCGCTGGTGCATTGTCCGTTCTCCAGGGCAGCAGGGGGGCATCCAGCAATGGTCAGAGGGGTCGCAAAGCCTCCAGTGATTGCACCTATTCCAGCCGAGTATGACAGACCGATTTCGGTCAGGAAGAGACCAATTCCAACACCGCAGGCCGTTTTGATCGTCGCTGGAATCATCCGAACTAGCCATTGTCTCATGCCAGTGAGGGCCAGGAACATGAATATGAAGCCCTCGACGAAGATGGCGGTCAGGGCAACTCGATAAGGGACAGGTCCGCTTCCGTCATGTCCGACGACTTGGTATGTGAAGTATGCATTGAGTCCCATGCCAGGCCTGTTCATGGTTAGTAACTGTCGTGATCTAGGGAGGATAGTTCAGCGACTCGGCGTACCCAAGAGCAACCGGTAAGTTGGTGAGAAAGCCGAAGAGGATACTAGACAGACCAGCAAGAGCAGCAGTGGAAGTCACCAGCTGCCGCTTCAGAGCTGCATATACTGTGAGCCATCGTGCCAGCAAGAGAGACTACCATGCAAGACTCTCAAGAGTGCACTCACCTGCTTTGCAGTCTGTGAACCCCTCGGCTTCTGCGCAGTTATTCTTGAACTGGGCGGGGCACTCGCAAGTGCCACCTGACTCGGCGAGAACGGCAGACTTTCCGAAAGGTTAGCGGTCATACTCTGGGATAGGAGAGCCGGTAGCTGCCTACGTTGACTGCGATGATGTACGCCATGGTGGCAAAGGTAGTCAGGCCGGCGCGGAGTTCTCGGAGGAACCTGGCACCTTTGATCGATTTCGGCTGTGAGAGTGTGTCAGCACGTGGGTGCCGTGAGAAGCGACGGTGTATAGGCGCATATGATGTCCAGTCGTGCCAGAAGTCGAGGGTGTAGCAGCCATTATCTAGCAAGAAGCGACTTACATGGCCGGAGCCATCGAGGCGAAAAACGCGTCCGAAAGTCGACCGGTTGATACACTCGTCAAAAGACGCCAGGCGATCCAGAAGGGTCTGAACCAGACTGTAGAACACCATATTCAAAGGCAGGAGGTTCGAGGGCGCTCGGTGATGGACGGAGGGGGTTTGACGCAGTGGGTGCAGTATGAAGCTGAGGTGGGTTCTGATTCTAGCCTGCGTGTACAGGGATGAAGTGGTTGATGATGAAGGTCGGAAGATGAGATGGGCGACTAGAGAAGTATGGCGGAACCGAGATGAGAGACAGGAACGCGGGATTGTGCGCCCAGTGCGTGAGATAAGAGTCGGCGAGGGCGTTGGTGAAGGGGGGATAAGAGGGCCGCGGCTGGCGACACCAGCTGGGTTGAGAAGGAAGAAATGCAGTCTGAGACTCAGACAATCGGGTTCGGAGGAAGAAGACAAATTAGGAACGCTGCTCCGATGTGGGAGGAAGGGGTCAAGTCGGTGGCCGCGGCGGCAGAAGAGACGGCGGCGGCGACGGCGACGGCGGCGGCGGCAGAAGGCAGAGGCAGAGGTAGAGGGAGGCAAAAAGGCGAGAGACAATATTGAACGGAGCTGGAGGTGAGCTGGCAGATCGATGGTCGCACCGGGCAGCCACGACCAGGACCAGTGTCGACCCGCAGCCCGGAGCCCGGGCTCCTTCCCTACCGTATCTACTACCTAATTCCATTGCACCATGATGGTCTACATGGTAGTTGTATACATTTTGACAGGTAAGGTACCTCACCTGGAGTTCAATGACACCTCACAGGGGACGCAGTATGTCGCTCCCCGAGCCACCTGAGGGCCCGGGTTGCCGCATCACAGCCCTAGTACCGTGTTTCCTCCCTCCTCACTGCCGGACTCGTGCAGTCGAGAGGATACCTATCCGCCCAAAGTGAGGACATACTACTTCCAGATACCAGGCACCGGGCATCCTCGGCATCGTTTCAGCACAACTCGAGGCAACTCTGGGGCAGTGGAGCGGAGGAAGGAAGCTGTCCGTTTCTGTGGATACCGTATAAGATAAGATCTGGTCTGGTCGTAACTGCCTTGCCATTCAATTGCCTCGTACTTGAGTTGAGGGACTAATTCACTTGCTTATCTGGCCCTTTACATATCATTTCAGACAATATTCTAATGTCCAGAGAGTGTGAGCATTGGAAGATTTGGGCAGCTCGGTCATCTTAATTGACAACCAGCGGCTCTCATTCTAGCCGGTTCCCAGCCGCAGGACGAGAACCCAGTGGGTAGGCGAATATATCGGTATGATGCCCATTAGCTTGGGACTCGTTGCTACGGTCAATAGCTACAGATGTAGTCCAGACAGCGAGGCCACCGCTGGTCTTGGATGCGAGAGTTGGATTTCGCAAACAACTGTCGGTGGGTTCCGTGTGATTGCTCGGTACCACTGCATCGACTCTTGTGTACGCTTGTCGAGTTATACACTCACGGGGGGCTAACTATGGGCTCATGTGCGTGCGCAGTCTGTGGAGTGTGCTATGATGGAACCTCGCATGCACCTCCGCATGCAGGGCGCGCTCGACGGGCCCCTTGCTTTGATCCCCCATACTCGCCCATTTTCTTCTCATCTTCCCTGAATGTATCTCACCTCACGAGGCCCTCCATTTGCGACTTCCTCTTGTAAGTAGTCACAGAAGGACACGGGCCGGACCAACTTGCTTTCGATGAAAAGGGCTTGCTGTCAACGACATTGACCTTCGGCCCGGGCTTTCTCAGCTATTCCATGCCCTCTCAGGTACGCTTCAGATGCCTCGCAGTGATCTGGCCATGGAGCAGCTGGCGAGACAGCGCGGCACGCTGATAGTATTCACAAGGAAAGTCCCTGCGCCCTGAACACAACGCCATGGAACGAGGCCCGATGAGCCCAAGCCCCCCCAAAATTCAAGCTTGCGCTCGTGCTACCTGATAGCGGCCAACCAAGATCTGCCCTTCGAGACAGCTCGAAGGTCAGGTCCAACTCACTTGCCTTCCGGTATTGCCAGTCGAAAACTGCCCGCTGTACGCTTCCGCTCCCGTCGGAATGGCCCGCGATGCAGGCAGCCTGGACAGTAGTTGCAGAGGGCAGCCATTGCCTTTGAACTGCTTCATCCGCATGCTTCGAGTAGATTGACAGAAACCCGGCTTCGGGATCTTGCGCCTGACGCCGCTGCCACGGCACGCTGTGGGACAGCACGGCTGCATGTCCGGGTGGCTGCAGAACTGAGGCACAGCCAATGCTGCCCTGCCGGCATCGCCATGCGTCGGCATCTGAACCTGGCTGTTAGGTATGCAGATCTAGAGATGCGCGCAGCCAACCAGAGACACCACAAAATTACATCCATTCCTCCAGTCCGGTTGTGTAATGGTTACGGTGCCGGCAAACAAGAACGCGCAGCTCATGTCGTGCCGCGCGTAAGGATAGACCCCGCATGAGTCTCGCAGTTCGCTTCGACTGTTGTGCTCTCTTCTATGTGCGCGTGTCCAAGCGCAGTGTCGTTATATGGGCTCGAGGGCTGTGTCGGCTGCCCGAGGTTGACTCGCTCTTATCGTTCCGCGATCCGGAGGCGATCTCAGCGGACATGTTGAAGCTGCTCCTTGCGGCAACACCCAAGTCGGGTCGCGACGTGAGGAACTGTGGGAGATTCCTCATTCGCCCATCACTCGTCCCGCGCTGCTTCGATGTTTATCGTACAGCTTGAGGGGGCGATCCCGCATGCGGCTCGTTGCCTACCCGCGCCGCCATTTCCGCGTGTGAGCTGCATCGCGTGCCCTCTCTTTGAGTTACACTCGGTAAGATTACCTATGAAGCGACTAGAGTCGCTCATATCCCCGTCGCCCATGGCTCATCGTCGCGGCTCAGTTCGAGCACGTATAAACTGGCTTTCCTTCTGAAGGACTGGATTCATGATGTCGAGTTATAAATCACACTTTGTTCGCTGATGAGATACACCTTGGGTTTTCTTGAGATGATCTGTCCGCTATGTCTTGCATGCTTCTCCTCCTATCCTTGCCGCTTGGCAGCTATCCTTGGGTATCCTCCTAATCCAGCCTATCTCTGCATTGTGGTCATATTTTGCAGCCAGTTCACTGGTGATCCGCCCCGTCTTTCTTGACACGCCATCATGAGCTGAGCTGGATCTCCATCTGTCTCAGGGAGGACAACGCACTTCGAGCTCATTCAAGTGTGGGGTGTCCTCAGTCTTGAGATTGATTATACAACACGTGGTGGCTGGCTAGCTGCAACCATGCTACATTCATCTTCTCTACAACTCAGAGGCTGACAGTGTTGAGCGTGGCGTCGGATTCAGCTTCCAGAAATGTCGCGGTAGGAGATGTCTGTGGGGTTCAGGTTGATAGGTATCGTGTCTGCAAAGCTAGCAGAACCACAGATGGATCGCCTGGAATTGCACCGCATCGGGTGCCTTTGTGTTGCGTATACGCCTCAGTAGAGAAGCGGCGCAGTATTTCGTCTTGTTTGACAAGGTGCATTGCTATCCGGCCCGTTTGAACGGGTGATTACAAGCTGTGTTACCTGGCGAGTGAGCGCAATGGAGGTGAGTGTTGAGCTGCCTAACCGCAGCCTTATTTGACTCCAGTACCTGCAGGGAGCTGGAAACTTTACAGATCTGGTTCGGATGATAGGCGAGGCTTGAGTAGAGTGCGAACATAAAATCAACTGAGCTCTGCGATCGACTTCGGCAACTCTGACCAAGATCCCGTCCATATGATATGGACAGCTAGAGCAGGCGTTTTAGCACTGTCGCTCAGACGCATGGGTCTGGAAAAGCAGGCCGATAATCGAGAAGAAGCGCGGTAGCTCACCGGTAGAATTACTGTGTAAACGAGCCCTCCGAAAAGTCGGCGGGCGACGGCCGATTGGCAGTCATCGGAGGTCCAGATCGGGAGACTCGCCAGTGGCACAGAGCGACTGGCTCCAGGGACGTGATCCAAGCTGAGAGCGGTCGAGTGACACGAGAAAGGACTGCCCGAAGCGCTGCGAATCTAGAGCGTTTCGGCGTGCAGCTGCAGCATTGCGAGCAAATGAGAGATGCACCCAAGCGATCTGACAAACGGTATGCCGCGCCATCGAATGTCAAGCTGACGGTTTGTATGAAGCGAGGCGTTCCTTCTTCATCTCTCACTTGTAGACGACACGCAACGGGCCAATAGCGAGCCAGACCGCCGGGGGAGCGACTGTGTGTAGCCTCATGCCCGTCCCCTTGGCCACGAGCGACCAGTCAACCGAGACCCTGTGTGTCGCCAGCCGGGGCCGTCCTACGCGATCACGGGCACGCCTCCCCCGGTCTGCAGTAGCGGGACGTTGATGAACGCGGTCGTTAAAGGTTTCCACAGCCGGCTCCGACTCGGGTGCGCCCATGAGAAAAGGGGCCTGTTTGTCGAAGGGTCGGTGTCGTCGCCACCCACGCTCGCCATCACATGCTGCCGTGGTCTGAGTCGGAGGAACGAGCGTAGTCAGGGTCGGAACGAAGACTGCTTCTGGCTGGCCACAGACGGACACATTCCCACGGGGTACCGGGTCTAGGGCATTGAACCTCCAGCTTTCGGCCAACGACTTGCCCTCAGTCCATTGCTGCCGTCGTCGTATGCGAAAGGCGGGTCCTCGGCTTAGCTGGGACGGCTTCTTGGCCGGCGCGAAGGGGATATTCAGAAAGTGCTGTGCCGCGTGGGAGCATCGTGGTTCAAGGGCCAATGTCCTCGTGCACCGCCGGCACGGGAGCGCGCGTGAGTGTGGCGGCCTCCTTTACAACATTGAAGTAGGTAGGTGGTAGGTGGTAAGGTAAGGTAAGGTGAGGTACGGTTTGCATGGACGAGAGTGATCTGGTCGCCCCCGACGACACCCAAGTGCGCCTCGCCCTTCCAGCCGCTCACTCGGCCAACCCCACCAATTATTATTGCCCTCGATCGCGACTTCCCTTTCAACTTCGCGCCTTCCCATTTGATTCGAATCATTTCGTAGGTGTTAGACGCATACGCCTTTCCATGTGCATCTCCCACCGGCCAGCCCAGATTAAACTTCCGTCGAGAGAAGCACATGCGCTTGACGGTGTGAGGTCAAACATGGATATGCAGACCTGAGGCACTGCTTCAAACGCCAGGACGCTTCGGCTTGAGTCGGTGAATCCATCAGATATTCATTGTACATGTAGGTATTCACAGTGCGTTTGTTAGCCTTTGATGTTCCGTCAGGCTTGCGTTTGATCTCTCATCTGCTGGTCGGGCCGTTCAGTATCACACCTGTCTCACCTCCTCCAGACCCAACCCTCTCGATTGCGGTCGACGGCCAAGTCGGCGCCGACGTTGAAGCTACATTCCCTCCACCCATTCGTCTTGCGTTGCCTTCATCGACAACCTCGCCTTCGCTGCGCCTCTCGCCGGATTCGCCAGCGCCAGCGCTACAGGAGCCCGTTCGACACCACCACTTCTGATCCACGCGCCGTGGCATTCTCACTTGACAGCCTCCACACCTCAGCTTGGCCGTGCTCTACGAGCCCAACGCGAGACTCGCACGTCTGTCAGACTTTATCGGAGTGTCTAATACTGTGCAGCCTGTCTTCTCTCCTCTGCCTACAGAAGCCGTCAATTCTTCCAGCCACAGCTTGATCACGCCCCTTCACACCCATCCCCAGGCCAAGACTGGCCTCTTGTCGACAGGTAGTACCCGCGGAGTTTTCGGCTTCTTCCTCAAATGGTATTCTACTCATAGACATACTGGAATGGTAATGGGCGTCCCGACTCCCTTCTCCTACTCGGACCGTCAACTAATCATCTCTAGCGACGGACACCATCTCGAGCCTGCCTCATTACGATCTCGACATGCCTACCAGGATGAGGCGACTCCTCGGAAAATAGACCAACAGCCATTTACACACCGTGCGCGAGATCACTCTGCATCATATATCGCGCTCGCGCCAATTGTTCCAGTTTGAAAACCATCACGTCGTTCCACTAGGGGGTCTCAAGCACACATTCGCTTTCCACATTACAGTCATACAATACGTTGTCAGGCCCGTCAAAGGCTAATCATACCCATGCATCATGTTCGACGTAATCTGGACAGACCCCAACCGGGAGTTGATTGGGGAGAGAATAATCAGGAAAGAGCTCGAAAAGAGCAGAGACAAGGAAAAGGACAAGAAAACGTCGGAATCTGGCCGTCAATCCATGTCCACCACCAGCTCTTCGGCCAGCGAGCGTGGTTTCGGCTTCTTTGGCTCCAAGAGAGCCCGAAAGTCATCATCATCTCCTCGGGCCAAGAGTCTCGCGAGTTCACCCAATCTTGCTTCGAGCGAAGTCCTCACAGACAAGCGATCGTCTGCTTACGGAGTCCGCGCGTTTCTTTTTCATCAGGGTACCTCGGACGTAACCGTGAAGCGTGCCGAGGAAAGGCGTTCCCCGGTGCCGCCGCTTGATGTTACGGATGTTGCTTCGAGCTTATCATCTCAAGGTTCGTCATCGGCTCGACGCTCTGTTGGCTATAGCTGACCAAAACTGCCAGGCTCTGTTGGTTCAAAGTGTACCCAACCCACTGGCGCGGCAGGCGAAGTTATACAGGATTCAGCCAAAACTGAAGAGCCAAATGCCGAGGCAGAATCTTCCAAACCGGAGGCTTTTAAGGCAGATGCTTTCAAGATCAAGTCTGATCACCTTCTACAGACTCTAGGGCCATCATCATTCGTCACCCAGAGTACAGAAATCTCGGTCGCGCCTCGAGACCCCGGTATCGATATTGATCAGTTGATCTCGGAAGTGCACATATCGTCTGACAGAACCAAGGCCGCCACGCCGCCAGTGCCGGAGCTGTCGGAAGAGGACGAGGGGTAAGTAGCAATCGCTGGCCCGTTCCCTTTCGAATTCTGACACGGCTTAGGAATCCTGTCCCTTTTGAGAGACATAGCTGTATCCCGACTCCTTTCAGCCTGCCTCAGACCCCTCCTCCCAATGAAACACCAAGCCTCAAAGTCATCCCCATCAATCAGGGCTCAGCCCAAATCGACAGACCAGTCGCGTCCGAATCATGGAAGCCGCCTCAAGAGTGGGAATGCTCGCCAGCAAAAGAAATCACGATTCCGTCTTCAGAAGGGCGCCTCCAGGTCTCCCAACCACTCCAGAGCAGGATCACTACACCTATCCAGGCCTCTCAGCCCTCTCACGAGAAGTCAAGATGATGTCCATCACGGGCCCGGACGTCATTCTGGCGAAAGTCAAGGCTCCCATGGGTAATTCGGCAGATGCAATGGTATACAAAGAGTTGGAAATGTCCAAGAAGCGATGGATGTTTTCCGTCATGCATCAGAATGGGGAGTACGCTAATTTGGGGAATACCGTGGGTGATGTTGACGATCTGGGTTCGTCGCGAGCTCCACGCGTCCTTGCACTCTACGAAACAGCCAGTGAGTCCCGTCAATGAAATGTTTTAACTGAGAGAAATGACGGTATCCAAGTTACTAACCGGACTGACTCAGCGTCTGCATCATTCCTCGCGGCTTCATATCCGCGGCTGACACTGTCGCATCTGTCAACGAACCCTATCTCGCCAAATTTGTTTCCGAATGTGCAGCCAATCATGGTACCTTCGGTGACTGTAGCTGTTGGATCTCGATCTCTACCTCCGCGGATCTTCTCAGCGGTGACTTCCCTCTCGATGGCATCCTTGTTTCCTTCTACGGACATCCCCTTGTTTCTTCGCCAAGTCAACCGCTGTCTCATCCCAGGAGGGGCTCTCCATCTCACAATCATGGACCCCCAGCCAGTGTCGACTTCAATGGGCCCCAAGATGAGACAATGGCTATTTGACAGGCTTCTCATCAACTTGGAACAGTCTTTCCGCACAACCTACCCAAGCGGGACATTTCCAGCCTGGCTAGCCGTCGCAAAGCTGCGGGGCATGGGCAGCACTATCGCCACAGTCACCGTGCCCGCTGTCCCGGAACACTTTGCGGAGAACACCGAGTCAACGAAGCCGTCAGAAATCAGGAAGGAGTTGCGCTGTGAGGTTTCTCGGATGCTGTGGCAGGAGATATGGGGAAGCTTTGTTCACGCCGACCGATGGTGGTGGGACGAAGACGACATAGTTCAGGAGTGCCTTGAGCTAGGTACATTCTGGCAGTATTCGCATATCGTCGCAGTCAAAGAGAGCCCTTCGACCCCGCAACATAAAGGCCTAGCTGATTCAGACGAGACACCGCCGGCGGACTGACGGGGGTCCGTTCTCAGCAGGCATCACGGCCCAATATCCAGGACATGCTCTACCAGAAATACAACACTCCTCTTGCAGCAGCATGGAGCAGGGCTTGACCAAGTCTTTCCAGATACCCTTTGCTAAAGGCCAATGAGAGCCCATAGAATAGTTTGCATTTTGTTTTCCTTTCAGCACCAGGCAGCTCGAAGAATCGGACGCTCTGCATAGAATGCGAGCATGTACGTACCCTAATAGAATCACGAATGGCCAGACCTTCCGATCTATGTTTGACCGAGTGCTGGCTTTTCATACACGACTGGAGGCTTGCCATGGCACGAGGGGGCGGCATTGTCGTTTGTTGCTGCGAAGCGAACGGATCATGACGGAGAAACCCCGGCGCTGCCGTGTTGGTTGTTCATACGAGCAGTGTTTTACTCCTGGCTCTGGAGCGGCAATGACCGAGCTCGGGTCGAATGGCAGCTCTGTCTCGACGGTGTGACCAAGCCAGGGGCCGGGCACCTCGCCACGGAATGCATTCTTTACTGGGGGCCGTGGACCTACTCGTACGTGTAGAGAAGACTCTCTGATCTAGTCTGCAAATAGAAGGCTGGATAGGCAGCCTCAGGCACCCGGGCGTCGCGTCTGGCATCAGCAATGGGCTTGGGCATAATCTCGCCATCATAGGCAAGCACACACGTAATTACCGCTACCGGCGGGCAATATGACCGTACGAGCACCTCCCTCACAGTCGGCCAGCGAGCGAGACGCAGGACCGCCGCCGCCCGAGCGGCCCTGCCCGACTACGGGGTGCCCCTCGATTCGGTTTCGACTGCTCCGCGGACGCCGCCGTTCCTCAGTACCTATGTTTGTGCAGACCCGCATCCTGACTTGCAGCCACGGGAGACACACTTGAATCTACCGAGCTGGCGTGTCCTTGTGTCGAGGGATCCCTTACCGAGTACACCTTCGAGGCGGGCAGAGGCTAGCGAGGGCGCCGCGCACTCTTGCGATGGGAAGCCGGGCTAAGATAGAAAGGGACGCGGGTTCTGGCGGGAACATGAATTCGATCAGCATCCGAGAAGCTGGTACATTCTGCCTTTCATCCCCCCCGCTTCTTCTCTCTTTCCCCAAGCCATTTGCCACGCGAGATCCGGGAGGTCGGTCAAGGTCGGTCGAGGTTACGCGTCGAGGTGCGACGGGGAAGATTCCAAGGATGATGAGCGGGATGAATGCCGGCCAAGCCGTGGCTGGCTGCACTGCCGGATGCAATGTCGGCAGTTGGGCTGCATTCTCCACGGCTGTCCTTGCCCCCCGTACCCCCCTCGCCCTCCCACGCCTCCCCCTTACGAGTATCAGAGAAGCCACAAAGCTTGAGGGGCCCACGAGGGCCCGAGCGAGATGAGGCGGGGAAGAACCATTGGGGAGGCTAAGGCAGATAATGATCTAGCAGAGAAAAGCCAGCAGCCCGAAGAGGAAGAATGGAAGGGGGGCCAACCCGCACCCGCTGTCCGTGTATCCTCGTATCCGCGTCCTACGGAGTAGACGTAGGGCATACGCGTAGGTCGCGGGCATGCATGTCGTCGTAATTATGAGGAAGAAGATACTGCTTTTCCGGGCCTTGTTTTTTTTCTTTTCTTTCTTTTCTTTCTCTCTGACAACCTTTACTCTTTTCGTAGTCTGGCAGTAGGGTAAAGATCGCCCAGGCACACGAGGCGCCGGTTCGGCACCAGCCGCGACTCGAGTCCGTCTGCAGCCAATCTTTAACCCTCGCGCCGGCAATACGTTTGCCGCGCCACGGCCGCGTCTGTGCTCCGCGCGCACTTTGAGCCAGGCCGCCCCGCAGCGCCAAATGCTCACACCAGAGTCTGAGGGGGAGGAGAAAAGGCTGCCTGGCGATCTTCCGAATCGCCACACCGGAGACGCTTCTTTCTTCAGGGGCTGGGGAAGAACGCGAGGTAGAAACTCCACCCTTCCCTGCGTTCATCATGGCTAGCATGCCACCCTCAGCTGGGCGACCGATGATTCCAGCCACGCGACCAGATGCGGCTCTGTTTCCTCACTGACGACCAAATGGCCCATGCACGCATAAATACATACCTGCGTGCCCCCGAACCGATCGCTGCCGGCGCACGGGACGCGATGTCTGTGGAATCGCGCGGAGATGCGAGCCGTCGTAGGAAGGGCGCACTGGGCTCTGGTGCTGACAGAAGCCCCTCAGTAAGGGTCCCCCCCACCCCTCCCCCCCTTGAGTCAATCGCTTTACGAGTATGGGAGGTTTGATTTAATGTGCTTGCATCTTTTCCTCTCAACGGTGGCCCGAGTGTTCTATCTAGCTCGTCCTCTCGTTCGAACCGAACGGGCTAGCTGACCGGACGGGCCCGTGAGTAGGCGAGCGGTGGCGCGCCGCTGCAGAGTCAAGATGGGCAGCTACGCGCAGCACCACTCCTCCTCCTCCGTTCGTCCGATCTGTTCCCCAACATGATTGTCATATTGGAATGGGGGGGGGGGACCACTGCTACTGCACATACGGGGTATGGGGTAACGTAACTACCTCGAATGTATGCATTCAAACAAGACGGCCGCCTGCGCCGCAGTAGTGCCAGTTCGGTCGTGATGCTCCGGCTTCGCCAAAGCCACGAGGTTCACTCTTCTGCAGCTGACCAGCCAATCTCACCGGTCGGCTGTACACGGATCTGAGAAAGGTGATGCCTCCGCAGGAACCCCGCTGGCGGCCAAACGCACCTGCAATGCCTTACTCGCATCCCTGAAGACATCCATGCCGTGGGCCTGAGACCAAAATCCAGGTCGCCGCAGCGCTGCCAGAGATTCGGGAATCATAAATGGCGCGCCATGCGTGATGCTCACAAAGTGGTCCCACGCTCCGAAAGTCTTGTTTTGTCAACTAACGAGGATATAACGATCGTGGCATGAAGTTGATGGTCTTCGTCAGCTATGCTGGCTGGGCTTGCTCAACATGCTCACCATTATCTTATGGCGGAGTGCAGTTTTCATGAATACGAGTAATTTATGGCTGCACGTACTCGCACGAGTACCCGGGGCCCTGTAGATCTCAGCT
Organism: Hansfordia pulvinata; assembly: GCA_006538405.1. NCBI lineage: Eukaryota > Fungi > Ascomycota > Sordariomycetes > Xylariales > Hansfordia > Hansfordia pulvinata. The sequence continues at coordinate 1,219,506 of BJKQ01000007.1, read as the reverse complement.
GCATGGGCCATGTGGTTGTGGTAGAGATGATCGTCGCGTACGTCCGTCCGTCCGGCACCACGGCAGCTGTGGGGCGAAGATCAGATGTCCCTACCACGCCTACCTTACTAGTCCTGGCTTACTATCCCCGCCGTCCATCACATTGCCACACTGGCGTTGTTGATGACGGGTTTGGGAGCGCTCGTGGTGATGGAGAACTATCACCTAAGCCTCTGGAACGAGAAATCTTGCATCGCCATCAACCAGTCCTCTCGCTTAGCTGGGGGTCCCGTTTAGAGGATACATTCGAACATGCCTCTGTAGTGTCCGTATGTAGCTCGGGTGCAAATGCGTCATGTTCAGTACAGGATGCGGTGAAGAGCAATATGTTTCTATTAGGTGTTAACTACCAAGGTAGGCTTGCTTTGAGATAATCGTGAAATTCATGAACGTCAGGGATATCTTGTGCTTTCGTCAGGAACGACTTAGAAATGAGTACGTAAAATAGCGGCCAGCCGCCCACATCATCCAGCCCGCTCTTTCGATGGCTCGTTACCGTCCGTGGAGCTATTGCGTGTTTGCAACTCTGTCATGCTCTCGCTCTCCGTGTTTCTCTTGTTGGGCTGCCTCGATCGTCTGAAAGACAAGTTGGCTTGGTGGAACTCGCTGATGATCTGTGGCGCAGGGGCGCTGTGAGTGATGTCTCTGATCCACTGTTTGCACGCACTCCAGGAGGTAACGGCATAGATGATGGCATTCCAAAAACCCTGGAGCGGCAGAACAATTGCACTGAGAAACTCCAAAGGCATACAGTTATCCTTGTGGACAATGCTGTAGACCCTGTTGGCTGAAGATGGGACCCAGGTGACGAGGATGGCGGTGAAGAATAGCATGGCACATTTGGTATACGACCAGGCGGCCCGATTGGCATCAAACGTGGCATTCCTGGGGTTGGCAGCGGCGCCCGCCTGTGACGCTGCATATGTTTCGCCGGTCATGCTCTCTTGCCCATCACCTCCAGGCTTGTCCGTCGTAATGGTGACGGAGAAGTTCCTGTTGTCGTGGTCGGGCAGCGCATCAGTAGCTGGGTTGGTGATGTGGGCAGAGGTTGCGGTTGTGACCCTGACCTCCAGGGTCCTCGTGGTGATGCCTTCGTCTCTGTTCATTGTGTCCAGATCGGTGTTGTGGCCGCTACTGCCGAATTTCCGAAGCTTCATTCGCTGCTTGTAGATATCACTCCCAGCTCGGAGGTAAATGGCAATGGTGACGGTGATGACGACCCTGAAGCGGGAGATTAGCTTCTGTTTGGTCTTTGGGGGGTTGTCGAGAGTGAAAGGCTTACCAGACGGGGGCATAGAAGATGATGACACGGAAGATATCCCACTTCTGGCCGATCCAGCACCACAACGTGGCATCCGTGTACATTCGCCCTTGGTCTTGGGTCGCGACAAAAATGCCCACGACAGCGGGCAGGAACGGGATGCCGTAGCAGCAGAATATATACCAGAGCTCTAGCTTCTTCAGTCTCTCCGCATCGTACCGGTGATAGAACGTCAGGTAGACGTTAACGGCCATGGCCAGTGTCCACAGAGCATCAGCAGGCATGAACCTATCAAGGGGTATGGTTAGCATCCACCAGACATGGCCTCAACAAGGCTCGGTCGAGACTGGGAAGAGAGGCCTTACATCTGGACGACGAAACCTTGAAACTGGCAGCCGAAAGAGTTGATGTCGTGGACAAAGTCTCGAGCCATGAAGTTGCCAATGTTGGTAATGAGATTTCCCCATGACGCGAAGAAGACAAGTCGGTTGATGGGCTTGTGGAAAGACTTGGAGGTGAGGAACGTGGCAATGATGAACATGCAGCCGAGCATGGAGAGGGCGCCGCCGACGCGCTCGATGATGGTAATGATGTCGAGGTCGCGCTGGCTGAAGTTCTGAACCTGAGTGCTGTCCATGGTTGCAGAGGCTCGCCGTGGGGACGAACAGCCAGGCGGCAGAGGCAGGTAGATGGGAGAGAAGTTGGGCTTGGCTCGCCAAGGAGGAGGAGCTGCAGGTCCGGTTTAAGTTGCAAATGCGTTGCTACCTAGTACCCCGGGCAGACAAGCAGCAGCACGACGGCGGCGTCCAGGGGTGATGTACCGGCCCGGTGAGGCGATGTGATTGACGGGGCCGGAGAGCCAGCGGCCGTAATGCAACGTCGAGGTCGAGACCCTGGAGAGGGAGAGGGAGGGAGGACGCGGGGAACCTGGGAGGCGCTCCGACTGTTGGATCGACGGAATGGAGGCAGCGGCCGAAGCAACAGGCAGGGAAGGTTCAGGGCCCCGGGCCGGGTCCGGCAGGGCAAGAGCGAGGCGGGCCAACAGAAGCCGATAACAGCTGGAAACCCCGGCGAGGCGGTCGTCGCCTGGGAACCAACAGTCGCAGAGCGGCAGGTGCTGCAGCTGCCAGGAATCGATGGGAAGGCGCCGGCGGTGGGCGGCGAATGGGACGGGAGAGCAGTCGCAAGTCAAGCCGGGCGGGTCACGCCTTCCGCAACAACCTTGACGCCGTCCAATAAGCCGACAGCAGAGATCAGGACAGGAGATGTGCGTGTAGGCACTCGTTGGTGGTGTCAATGGACAGCCCCAAGTGGTCGTGATCGTCACGGGGTGACAGACGACGCAAGTCCACCCGCAATATGGTGGCCAAGGGCTCTGCGCGGGCTGAGGAGTCGAGGCCTGCTGTCTCCGTGTTTCTGCCTGTGGAACAAACGTGCGCCGTCTCACCAGGCTTTACCAATACCAGCTCGCCGTGCGAGGTCAGTCGGCTCGAGCCCGGCCAAGAGGGGCCTCCCTAAAGTACTGGCTGATCGCTGAGAGGGCGACGAAGAGAGCCGTGCTTCAACGTCACAAACCCACACGGCGGATCGAACTGCGCATATGGCGTGTGAGTGTGTTGCAGAGGCTGGTCGTGGGCAGAGGGAAGTCTCGCTGGATATTCAACAGCAGTCGTCGTGGTCGTTGGTCGTCGTGGTCGTCGTCTTTGTCGTCGTCCAGCCGTATGCCAAACCTGGACTTTCCCCGCCAGAAGCTCCTCCGACTCGGGAGCCGGCCGGCGCCGCCATGATATAAGAAAGAAGCCGGCACATACAGACAGCTTGAGCACCGGTCCAGCCAGTCGCACGGGCGCCATTAGTCTTGCAGTCGCCGCTCAGCAGCAGAGCCCGCTTGGACTCACATACGACGTCTAGTCCTGGAGACGTGCTGACCCCTACGGCCCTATTGGCGCAAGTGTAGCCAGGCACGCCAGGCCCGGGAGGTGTGATTGGTGCTCCACCCCAGAGAGACGGTGGTGGGTGCTAGTCGATGGGACTTTTGGATCTCGGGGCAATCTCGTTCTGCAACAGAAGACTTCTGAAGCCCTTTGGGGCTGCAGCAGCACAGACGCTAATCCTAGCCTCGAGGCCGGTGGCCGCTCGAAGGGGCATGGCACGAACGACGGCTGCCGATGAGAAGAGGCCCCTGCGGGCTTACAAGGTGGTGCGCGCAGTGCGGTCAGCTGGGAGCTACTCCGTACGGCGAGCATCAGCGGAGCACCGCGAAAGCTGTGGGTTCCGTGGATTGGGTGTGTGTGTCTGCGCGGTTCCCTGGCCCCGTCACGTGGCGGGCCACGAAGGGGCGAAACGAACACTCGCACAACGAGCGCCGGCGTTCCGTGCTGTCGCGCGCAGACCTTGGCTCCTGATAATCAAACATTGTATGTGCGTGAGTACTCGTACGTGCGGGAGAGACAAGGCATCGTGCGTACGAGTAATAAGGCGCGGCACAGCTCCGCAGACACCGGGCGATATCAGGCCCGCAGCCCCTGGCGTTGTCATCGTGCAGGTGGCGACGTGGGCTTCGGATCGCCGGGGCTACGCTGGCCTGGCTGTAGGGCAGGATCCAAGTCGACGATTGAGGCTTCCACGGTGCCGGAAAGGAGTACGCGCTGATGCTTGTCAAGTTACCATCTCTGCTCGTGCGCTGTGCAGATGGTCGGACGTGTGTGATTGCTTCATCCTTGGCGAGGGAGACATGCCAGCGGCGAAGCGATGCATCTCTCCGTACGAGTGCATTCATCACATTTTCCCAAGAAGCGTCGCGCCAGGGAGGTTCTCCTCGCTAAGAACAACACAAACCTAACCCGAGGGTCCTGCAAGCAACAGATTACTATACTCGCGCCCATGGCCACACAGTTGCCAACGACACCAACGCAAGGGGTAGGAGCAGGATCCTTGACCGAGCAGCAGGTTGACACATCACCACACGGCGGTGATGGCCCTGCGTTAAACCCTTGTCCCTTGCCACCCACCCTTGTCCATGGTTTCCGGCCCCTGATGCCTGTTTCCCCAAGAGCGCGCTTTGGGCCCGAGTCGAGGGAGAGTCGGACGAAAGTGATTGTTCGTACGAATCGTGGGGTAAGGTTCGTTCCCTTACATGTACCTACCTGCCTGGACAACGCACACGGCAAGACCAGCCAACGAGGGTTCTGCGATTGGATGCGCGAGCAGGCTTTCAGGTTGGGGAGGACCATGTAAGGTGTACGATACGCGCATGGTGCCCAGTACATTTTTTGGCCGATCGAGAACATGATGACGGGACTTGCGAAACGGGGAGGGATCGGATGACTGCGTACGGACGCAACGTGCATACAGGCGACCTGATGTCCCTGGCTTGACCTTATAATGGAGATGATAAAGCGACAATCATGTAGTAGGGAAACGAAGCGGCCGGATTCCGGGTTCCCGGCGGTACTGTACCCGGCCGAGGTCGCGACAACCGGACGCAGCTCCGGAAGTGATTTATCGTACACAGCCGGGTACCTACTAGGTAAGGTCCATATGTTGGGGGGCTGAAAGGACGGGTTGAGCCCTGATTCTGCGTAGATGGACTGGACGAAGGTGTTTCGTTTCATCCCCCTCCATTGCTGAGAACTCTTACGAGTATTAAAGAAAGCGTAGATACTCTCATCATTGACCCCCAACCCACCAGAAACGAACACCATAGATGATCCGCACAGGACGCTGTGCCTACTTGTCCAAACACAAGCGCGACACGCAACGAGCACAGGACGTGAAAGCCCGGAATCTCCGGATCTCTGCCGAGGAGCCAGCGTTGGGACGGGCCTGGACTCAGAGAGTCAAACACACGTGGACCGTGTGCCCTCACCATCGTTGCGGCGACCATGCCAAACCTCTGTGCGTGCGAATAGACCCATGTAGCACATCGCTCCGGGGCATTTGGTGCCATTTCTCCCAATGCCCCGTGTGCCCCCCGGATGTACGAGTTTGGGGAGGCAGGTCGACGGGCGGGCCGTTGTTGGCTGCGACCTTTTTCACCTCTCCCCCACGTCTCCTTCAATCATCGGCCACTTCGGACCTCCAATCCCTCGTCGCGTTACATCGCGAGCGACGCCCTCAGCTGGCACTGCCAAGGGCAGGGCCGGCAATAAGCCGACTGCTGGATGCTCGGATGTGCTGAATGCATCCCGACACGATCTGCCGGCCCTTGCAGCCCACACTGGTTCTCCATAGATGTGCGCTGTACGCTCTACAAGGCGCTGTGCTGTGAGCTGGCTCTCGTGTCCTCCTCTTCATTCCTGGACTCTCGCGGCTTGTCGAGTGATACTCGTGCGTACACTGCCTGTCCATCTGCGAGCGCCTCCCCGGTCTCATGGCTAAACTAACCGCCACGGACTGGGGAATCCCTGCTGCTTTGCTGCATGCGTGTTCTGTTCAGTTCGGACCAACAAGATTGACAAGGATGTTCTCTGATATGCCTCGTCTCCTCGTCTTTCCCCCGCGGCCCGGATGCAGACAAGCCGTTCGGGCATTCAGTGAGCATGGAATCACGCCGCAGGCGATCTACGTACTTGTAAGCAAGTCTCTAACGAGTGTATATCGCCATGTAGCTTCTCCCGGCGATGACACTTCCTTTCGCTCGAGCTTTACCGGTGTCATGGAACGGCCAAATGCAACAATCGTCTCGTCTCGTGCCACGAGATGCCTGTCTGCTCCCCCTTCTCCTGATCACACCACTTAAGAGTATCGAATGCGACCTCAGTCATAGTGTGATATGCAAAAGAGGTCCTCGGGGCCGAGCACTGCTTTCAGGAGGATCCCGAAATGATGACGAGTCCAGCATGCGTCTAACACGCGAATCTCCAACGTCGATGCCTTTGTCCCTCGGTAGTCACAATACATTCGTCCGGGCAGGTGAGTCTTTGATGACCACGCGTTTATTGCCATCTATCTCATGAATGCCGGCCTACTCGCCTGGAAGACCGCAGCAACAACTTCAAGCTTGGAAATTCTAAGCTTGAAGATTCTTCGGGTTATTCCATGTCTTACGATGACCATGCATGCTCGCAGCCATCCAATCCGCGTGGACTGGATGCCTCCGGTGCTGTGAGGCGGTTCGCACCCGTACGCGATACAACCTTTGAAGCTGAACCTGCCTAATTGACTCATTCCAATGTTGTGACCTTTTGAGCGCCGAGCATCAATTCAGCAGGCCTTTGTGAAAGTGTCGACCGGTCCCACGCGTATAGTGGGCAAAGGAAGCTGCCTCGCTATATCCAGCGCCGTGATACCCCCTATTGGTTGCATCGAGTGAGAGGGCAGGAGATTCGCCTTGAAAGCTTCGCTCGAAGACAGTGCTGTACAACCTCGGTCAGATTGGGACCGCCCTGAGGAGACTCTTCCTGGCTTACTTAATATAGCCTCCATATTTGCCCCGAGATGCCAGGCTGCAGTACACAACGTCCAGGCTTCAAAGATTGCCCGTGTATGCAGCCTGTGGCTGTAATTCTGCCTGATGGACAATAGTCCTCGTGTGTCAGCTTTAGCCCGCGAAGAGCTGACAGTCCTACGCAGCAAGTGCAAACACCAGAGGTTGGTCTAGGGTAGGTTGCTGCAGTGAACTGGTCCTATCGTGGGCAACACGAATCAGGAACCATGCGAAAGGGACGCCCGACGCAGAACGACGTGCGCATGTGATGTGTCCCGTTGCGATGAGGAACCCGGCCATCGATGATCTTTTGTCAAGACTGTGTAGCGGTTGCAGATAATGGTCCTGATCATAGTCACTCAATCTACATGTCTTTGCAGAAAGCATCGTTGGCTTTCTTTGCAGATGACGCTGCTTTGGCCCTTTGCTACCGACCTGAATATCGTAACATATGCCCTGGATAGATGCGTGGCCAATCCCTCTCTTTGTCCGATCTTCTCAGGCATCAACTATATCTAAACCCAGCAAAGTGCACCCTGAGCAACCCTTGGTATGAGATGGGAAGAGACTTAAGTCAAACTCCAGCCTAGGAGGTATGATGTTGCGTCTCTGCAATTTTTTCTTCCCAAAGCGTCAGTTATGCGGTGAACCCTACACTGCACATCTCGAACGCTTCCATCCGCGCTTTTCCGATTTATAACAGGCGATACTCTCGCAATCCAGCCTCGCAAGGGCCTGCCCACAAGGAGAACGGTCCAAGGAGTGCACCGTTTGAGGAACCGGAGAAGAAGGTGAAAGATAAGGACCATGACTCGCCGCGGCAGACCCCCGGGCCGCGCCAAGAACCCGTCTTCCGATTCCCCCTCGCGTTGGAAGCGCGATCGCGATGATGACATTGTCATGGCCGGCGCTGCAAGAGGCGCAGCGGCGACAACGACGACAACGTGCCCGGTTTCAGGTCGCCAGAAACACCACAGGCGACAGCACCAGCGGCGACGGCACGCCGGCGTCAGTGTGACGGCCGCTGGGCCGCCGCCACAATCGCGTCGCAGTCACGGGACGCGGCGGCGACGCGACACCATCATGAGTACCGACAGCGACGAAAGCTCCGCCACCAGCACCAGCACCAGCACCAGCGACGACGAGGAGGGCGTCTTCCCCCGGGAGAGCCTCAACGCCCGAAACGGCGCCCGGCAAAGCGCCACTGTCGCCCTTCGCAAGCCCTGCACAGCGATGCCCCGCACTTCCTCCTCTGTACTTTCTGATTGTCCGTCTGCCGCAGCCACCAGACGATTCCACAGCAATAACAATGGCGGCGCCCATGCCCTGGGTCAGAGCGCGGGGGACATGCTGGCGCGCTGGTCACTCAGCAGCGAGGTCTCTCAACCCTCCTGCTTGTCGTGCGTGACCTTTCGGCGGATGGTTCAGGAGCTGCGCGCGTGGATCGCGGGTCAGCTGCGCATCTTGGACGAGTGGGCGCCTGATTGTTGCGACTACGACGAGATGGACTGGCAGCCCGAACCGGTTCCTGCTTTGTCTGGTGAAAGAGGATTCGACCCGTGATGGGTTCGGAACGGCAGGGATATTCGCCAGATTTTCTCGAGAGGGTGGTTTCTTACTGAGCTCAGCCCCAGCGCTTCAACACTGCGCATCGAGTGTCGGCGCGATGGAACCGAGAGGTGTGCAAGTCGGTCATTGCGAAGACAGACGCCGATGTGCCTCACATGCAAAGACGCGAATAGTATTGGACATTTAGATTCATGGTATCAGATCAGAAAGCGTAGTCTTTTTTTCATCTTCACACGGCCAAGAGCCGAAATTTTGCCAAAACATGAAATCATGTGCATGACGATTAGCAGCAAGAAAACAACCAATTGCCCTTTCCCCTTTACAAAACGCCGGTCGCCTTTGCCCGATGGTGGAAGTCAAGAAGAAACCTCGCCCGCCTGTTGGTGAGCCCCGAGGAGAAAGAGGTCATATATCGTCCCGCAGACAACAAAACAACAATCGCAACTCTAGTGTAGTACATCCGTCGTGGTTAAAGTTTGCGTCTGCCCCGTTTCACTAGTCAAGCGGCGAAACTCCCTTTTCGCTGGGTGTCGAGAGTCTCTATTTCGCCTCCTGGTACTGTCCGATAACGATACAGTGGTCGCGCTCGTAAGGCTCTGCGGAGGGTGTTAGTCATGTTTCCGCGGAGAAATGGAGGGGCGAGCGAAGGCGACATACCTAGCGTCAGCTGTTCCTGGGGCTTGATACGCTCGGCTCGGAGCTTCTGGACCTCCTGCGCAAAGACAGCTTCGGGGGCAGCGGTGCTGTCAATACAGTTGGCCTTGATGGAGATGACGACACCACCGCCAACCTTGAGAAAGAGGTGGGCGTTCAGGGCAACAATACGGGCCTGGTCGGGCTGCGCAACGTCGGCAAAGATGCAGTCCACCATGGGGACGAGCATGCGGTACTTCATTGGGTGTCTGGCGTCCTCGACGATGGGAACAACGTTGGTGCGGTTCTGGGCCATGTTGACCAGGTCACGGCCAGAGCGGTGAGAGAACTCGACGCCGTAGACATTGCCAGTGGGGCCGACAATGTCGGCAACGTGAGAGACTGAGGTACCCGAGGCAGCACCCAGGTAAAGGACCTTGGAGCCGGGCTTCATGTAGATGTTGTCGATACCACCAATGACACCGGCAGCCAGCTTACTGCGGAAGGGTTCCACACACGGTACTCGACTTTGGTAGTAACGGGGTTTCCGTCGGCGTCCTTGGATTGGTTGTCGACCGAGACGCGCTTCTCGCCGTAGACCTCGATGCCGGGGCAACGCTCTTGGTGAGCAGGTGGTCTTCCTTGCCGCGCGAGACGAAGATACCCTCGTGACGGTGGGGCTCCTAAAAACAAAAGAGTTGGTTAGCAGCGGAGCGCGAGTCCATTGGGACGGCAAAAGCGCAGATGGCGACTTACGACAACGACCTTGGCACCTCCTCTGGCACCGCCGGCACCGCCGCGACCACCACGGCCGGGAGGACCGCCACGACCGCGGGGGGCGCCGCGACCACCACCGCGACCACCACGGTCACCGAAACCACCGCGACCACCGCCGCGACCGCCGCCGCGACCGCCACGGTCACCGAAGCCACCACGGCCACCACCACGGCCACCGCGGTCACCGAAGCCTCCGCGGCCACCACCGCCGCCACGACCTCTCGGGGTGAAACCCATTGTGTAGATTAGGGCTGAGTTGTTGAACAATTGATGGCGACAGCAGCTTCAGACGACCCGTCCTCGGCTGAAGAAGATGGAGGGGAAGTCGGTAGAGGGGGAGGGGCAGAGTTGATGGTGAAGATGTCTTCAGATCTTCAGATTGGAAGCAAAAATTTGGTTGGGAAAGGACCCCTTCGACAATGCGCAGGCGTTGGCAGGCGGAAAGAGCTTCTCTCAGCCTTGGAACTTTTTTTTTCTCTGGACCTTGGCTGGTTCTTTCCTAGCTTGGCCCGAACCTTGCAGGTGCCAGGTGCCCAGGTGCCCGCCAGCCAGCCAGCCAGCCACCCGGGCGGTCTGTCCAGGACCCGCTAAAAGCTGCCGCCATGGTCGCCTGCGAAGGCTGGGTTTCTCCGGCACCGGGAGTGGGGCTTATCGATACGCGTGATAAGAGATAGAAAAGATCCACTATTGCAGAAGCCATAGCCAATCAGACATCTTGAGAAGGAAAGCCAGCATTTCTCATCCAAACGACATCTCGAAAAGATGAAAGCTTGAAATTAATGATTAGAAGATTTCAAGCTTTCAAATGACTCCAATATTGCTAGGTATCTGTAGTGAAAAGTAGCGCACCATGTCCTGGCTGGCGCAAGTAGCTTGTACCGCACACTGTAGGGTTGATAAGCCCTATACGTCTCGAAAAATGGATGTGGGTGGGGCGCAATGAACCACACGGATTGGCTCGCTAGCGGATAGGTGGGTGCGAAAAAAGTTTGGGGCTCACAATTTCTCGTGTGGCTCGCTTGATTGACTTGGTTGTGAATTTGGGAGCGTTTCGACTGACCTCACTCAACCCCCTCGACAGCGACCCGACCGACCTCACCACCCACCACCCGACGACTAACCCCCGGATCCATCTCACGACACAGCAGCAAAGATGGTACGTTTGAAAAGACTGTGATATTGTCTCCTCGATTATTCGACTCCCGCCCGCGTCCCTCCGCTCGCCTCGACCGCCGCGCCCTTGCAGCCCCCACGAGTCTCCCGAAACGCGATCGGCACCCCAACATTGGCGTCTTTGAAGAGAAGGAATTTGGTGCGCTGCTGGTCGCCGCGAGACTTCGTGCATGGATTTTCGAAGGGCTGGGCGGTCGCGAATGGAACGGTGACAGGGAGGAGAGCACGAGAGCAGGAACACGCGCACCCGCCCGCGCGCACATGATGCGACACCACCGCATTTGAGCAGAGGTTCTGACTTCGGGTTTCTCTTCACAGGTTCGCTACGCCGCCACCGAGATCGAGAACGGCAAGTCCGCCCGCGCCCGCGGTGCCTACCTGCGTGTCTCTTTCAAGAACACCCGCGAGACCGCGCAGGCCATCAACGGCTGGAAGCTCACTCGTGCCCTGAAGTTCCTCGAGAACGTTTGTGAGCACAAGGAGGCTGTCCCCATGCGCCGGTACGCTGGCAGCACTGGCCGCACCGCCCAAGGTACGACACAATTCACTGGACACGATTCCTCCATCCCGCAAGCCAAGCAACACGGCACAAATCTCTGTCGTGACAAAGGACATTGATCGGCACATTCAGAGGCTGACATGAGTTTCGCATCACAGGCAAGCAGTTCGGTGTCTCCAAGGCCCGCTGGCCCGTCAAGTCGGCCGAGCACCTGCTCGTCCTCCTGAGAAACGCCGAGTCCAACGCCGACGCCAAGGGCCTCGACACCTCCAACCTGCAGGTCAAGCACATCCAGGTCAACCAGGCCCCCAAGCAGCGCAGACGGACTTACCGTGCCCACGGTCGCGTACGTTGTCCCCGCCTTCGCCTCTGACCCGGTCGATCGTCCTAACATCCATTTACAGATCAACCCCTACATGTCGTGCCCGTGCCACATCGAGCTCATCCTGACCGAGGGTGAGGAGGTCGTCCAGAAGTCCGAGGCCGTCGTCGGCCGTGAGCAGGCTCACCTGAGCTCGAGACAACGCGGCTCCCGCGTCCGCAAGGCCATCACCTCGGCGTAAATTCCGCAAATAAATTAAAAGAGGGCAAGCGGGACGACGAGATGACGGGCTTTGTGAGTTGATCGGGGTGTTTGACTTGACGATACGAAAGAAGCTTGAGACTTTTAAAGGACGGTCATGGGGGCAAATTCTCCAAATTTTGCTTTTCACTCCACTGGTGTCAAGGCGGTCGTAAAGCATTAAGGGTCTAGGTTCTGGCATGCGCACTACTACTACGACGTTCGCGGGAAACATGGATCTTTTCGTGAATCAACAATTACAAAAAACGGTTCTGAAAGGTTTCTAGGTTCCGAGGCGGGGTGAATGATGAGGACGACGCGTGACGATGTACCGATATTGTCCTGCCGCTGCCCACGCTCCGCCGTGACCAGGGCAGCTTGGCCTCGATGGGAACCCCGGGCGAGCTACGAAGCACTGCCCATGATCAACCAATACAACCCTTGTTCCATCACGAGTGGGTGCTTGTTCAGTGAACTCGAGAAATGCTCGTGTCATGCGCCGATGACCCGGCCTTGTGCGTTGTATGTGTTTACGCGCTGGGAGAGAGCATGAATGGGAACCCGGTGATGTCGGGGATGCTCAGACCCAGCTACGTCCATGATGTGCCGAGCCTGGCCATTTCTGTCGCGCAGTCATTGCCCGGGTCTGGGGTGGCCGAGCCTCTGAAACCTCGTGGTCGCGGCGCTGTTGTGAGCAAAGCACAGATCGACACAGGCCAGGCAGGCCAGGAGGGACAAATCAGTTCAGGCTCCCTGCGACCCGGAAGAGTGAATCCCCCTCAGAACCAGGCTTGAGACAACTGGCTCGGGGATTTTCGGTGGACACGCAGAAAAGCATCTTCCCCTGGCTACGAGTACAGCCGTGGCTTAGAACGCCGCCAGTCTGAAGTCCGAACGCGACTGGATCTTGACTGGACTACAGCTTGACGGCAAACCACGTCGGCTTGCTGAGGCCTCGCAAGAACCCCTGCTTCTCCGACCACTACTTTCCGGCCACCTCCGCCGTTAGACGCGAGGTGTGAGCCAGTGCCGGCCAGTGGCCGCGCAGTACAATGTCTGCAGGGGTGTGTTCAGTTGAGCAGGAGTCTGGAGGGTGCGAGTATTGGTCAGATGGGAGGGAGACGAGATTTTGCCGTGTCCCGAAAGGGAAGGTGGGGATGCCGATGGAAAAGGCGTCTCAAATAAGGCCCGAGTAATTCTGTCATCAACGTGGTTTCGTCAGCCTCTTGGCAGCTTGAGTACTCGTACTTGTGCCTCTGCTTTCGGTCGCTGTGTCTGGGCCTGTGCAGCCTCGGGATAGATTGATATGTATTCAGGGAACGATTCAAGGGCGCTTCGGCCCAGGGCCTGCGTGGTTTCGGATTGACAGGCCGAGTGGGATGCCACGGATGTATCAACTGGCCATGTCGTGTTCCCCTTGAGGGTCTCCCGTGTTCTTGTTGTCTATACTCGCCTGCAGCACAGCCTTGAGGGTCATTGTCGTTGATTGATTGATCTGGTCGCTCCCAAAGACGCAAGGACCAGTAGCTTCTCAACCTGGACGAAGGTAAATTGCGGGTGACTGACGAGCCGGTTACCGCTCCGAGGTGCTCTTGGAGGGGACGGGCCAATGGCCCAGATCCAGTCGTGCGTCGCCTGGATATCTCAAGCTCAAGCTGAGGTGTCTGCCTGTCATGCTGCCGATCGCAGCCCGCCCTTCGATGGGAGCCGAGTGCGCGACCTGTCCACCGCCGAATCTCCATGAAACCCCGTGGTGTGCTCGCACCCAAGGTACTCGTACATACCTAGGTAGTCGCCACTGGTCTGCTTGAGCCTTACTACATGGACGAGACAGCGCAGCTCGTGCAACCTGCGCGGCCAGTTTCCTCGTAGCGGGCAGGTCGAGTGGCGTCTGCACCGAGGCCGTGCGTGCGAGGACATCCAATGATGTGATGAGAGCCGGGCCCAGGGCGGATCGGGTCAGGCCAGGTCGAGGAAGGTACGCTTCGCGGTGGCCACGGTTCCTGCCTCTTGCCTCTTCAAATGTCTCTTACCCGTGCATCTATGTCAAACGTGCATTCTGTCATGGAGATACTTCCTGTTGACTTCAATATTGTTCTGATGCTACAGTCGGGTCCTGGTACCTACCGTACATGTAGGTATCTAACCTGGTACCTACATGTATGTTCCTCATCCTGAGTTGGCACACCTGCTCTGCTCTGTCCTTCTCTGCCCTGCCTCGCCCTGCACTTCAATCTTGTGCCCTGCCATGAATCGATATTGTGTAACCTCCTTGCAAACAAAGCTGCCCTGGCCTCAGCATCACGCGCACACGGACGGTTTAGGATTCCTGCCAGGGCTCTCTGGGGCTATATGGAAACGGGACATCCCCCTGACCCAGCCAGGGTGAGCCCCGTCCTGATCTCTCTTCTACTTTCGCCTTGGCCCTGAGAAAATACCGTCTTCGAGTCTGGAGCACGAACATCTTCAAGCCCAATAGCTGCCAGCAGATCATAACACCATGAAGGCCTTCCCCGCGGCCCTCGGCGCTCTCGTCGCCGCCGCCGGCTCGGCTTCGGCGGCGGCAGCGGCGTTGCGCAACCTCGTCTACCTGGACCAGTACGTCGCCCTCCATGGATTATCCGGGCTTCTCTGCCCCTCCAGACTCGGCAAGCTCTTGCTAACCAAGCCACCCCACGCCCGCAGAGACCCGGCGGAGCCGCTGCCGAACCGGACTGTGACAGCCGGGATCACGCACGTGCTGTTGGCGTCCGCCAGCTCGAAGCTCTTTGCACCCAGCGGCAGCGGGAGCAATTCAAAAACTTACACGCCGTTCAAGTCGGTCGCCGACGTCCGCGCCTTGTTCGACCAAGGGTGCCAAGTAGGCATCTCGGTCGGGGGTTGGGGCGACACTGAAGGCTTCTCGTCGGCCGCTGCCGACCAGGACTCGCGCAAGGTTTTCTCGGACAAACTTGCCGCCATGGTGCGCGAACACGGGTTCGATTTCGTTGGTATGTAAACTCACTTCCGACCAGGAGAGAAAGAGAGAGAGAGACAAGCGCGGGGCAAAGTCTCTGCCAATAATTATGGGAGGCCCAAGAACACAACCAGAGACTGACGGCACGGCCCTTCGCAGACATCGACTGGCGGTACCCCGGCGGCAACGGCGCCGACTACAGGCAAGTCCCCAACTCGAACAAGACGACCGAGATCACGACGTACCCGGCGCTTCTGCGTGACGTGAAATCGGCCATCTCCCCGCGCCCTTTGAGCATCCGCGTGCCGGGGCGGGAGGAAGACATGATCGCTTTCCACGACAGCTTCGGCGGGGCGCGCAAGCCCTCGGGACCGCGGACATGGTCAACGTCGCGTCCTTCGACATGGGCTGCGGCGCCCGCGACAACGCGACCGCGCACGCCTCTTCCATAGCCGGCAGCTTGCGCGCCGTAGACCGCTATCTGGCTCTCGGGGCCGAACCGCAAAAGGTCAATCTCGGCCTATCCTACCACGCCCGCTACGCATACACACTGCGCGGCGCCTACTGCGACAGCCCGCCGCCGCCGCCGCCGCCGTCCTCCGCAGGCCAAGGCGGAGGGGAACAAGGCTGCCCCGTTGTGCCGGGCGAGAACCCGGCCACGGGGCGCGACTTGGGCATGTCGGGCGCAGTGCCCTTTGACGAGCGCAACATGCCCCCGACAACGCCCCCGGGAGGCCGCGGAACCGGCGTGAAAGGTTCAGGCCGGCCGCCGCCCCCTCTGGGCGACGTCCTGGGCCCCGCTTTCGCGCGCGCGCTGGCCCGGGGCCGCCTCGACGAGGCCGAGGGCGCCATGTGGTACTGGGACCGCGATGTCGACGTCTTCTGGACCTGGGACTCGCCGGCCCTCTCGCGCCGCAAGGTCAGCGAGGTCGTCGGCGCTCGCGGGCTGGGAGGGGTCTTCGCTGGCAGCCTGGGCGAGGACAGCGCAGGTTGGGAGCACGCCGCGGCCGTAAGGGACGGGGTGAAGGAGCATGACGGCGGCTACGGTGGCCAACGGCAGGGACGTCAGTGAAGCGGCTCGAGGTGGGCGGGGAAGCCGATGGTTGTTGCAAGTCGAGGCCGTGGCTGGAGTTTGGTGCCAAAGGATTTTTTTTTTGTTTTCTTCTTGCTTGCTTTTCACTACCGACCACACGTCTTCATCTGCGTTGCTTGCACGGGAACATGGTCGTCGACCGACGTAGGTCCGTGCTGCTGGACGCGATGGTAGCTTCATGATATTTAATTGCCTCGGAATTGTGTTCAAAAGATTGAGGCTCATGCTGCGATCAAGAGGAGCCCAGGTCGGCTCGACCACGGGGTGCCCGCAGCTGCTTTTGCGAGCGGCGTGTTTCAACAAGGCACACGTAAGCAGGACTAGAACTTAATTCGACGTCTCATATGTGAACAGACTCGACAGCACGGTATAAATCGCCCCGGAACAATACGCGATCAGGCCTCCGCGCCCGGGTACCCGCGCTTACGGCTCTCCAGGCGCAGCGTGACGGTCTGCAGGGCGTCGGCGGCGGAGCCGCCCAGGGTGAAGTCGTACAGGCCCGCCGGGACGACCCACGCTTGCGCGGCGACGTCGAAGAAGCCGCAGTCGCGCGTCGAGATGGACAACTCCAGCCCCTGGGACTCGCCGGGCGACAGCGCGCGCGTCTTGCCGAACGCCACGAGGGCCTTGACCGGGTGACCGCTCTCCTTGACTGAGCCGCCTGTTCCCACCGCCTGCCCTTCGCCCTCCTCTCCCTTCTCGGCCCAGCGGCGGCCAGCGTACACCTGCGCCAGCGTGGCCCCCGCCGCTGCGCCCGTGTTGGTCACGGCCACGTTGGCGCGGTACTCGTCGTCCGAGACGCGCGAGACCTCCATCGCGCCGAAGGCGAAGGTCGTGTACGACAGGCCGAAGCCGAAGGGGAAGTTGAGCACCTCCGGGGAGACGCGGTCGTAGTGGCGGTAGCCGACGAAGACGCCCTCGGCGTACGTGACGGTGCGGCGACCGTCGCCGGAGGGGACTTCTCGCCGGGGAAGTTGCCGTGGGCGGGCGCGTCCTCGAGCCGCCGCGGGAAGCTGGCCGGCAGCCGGCCCTCCGGGTTGACGGCACCCGTCAGCACGTCGGCAATCGAGTTGCCGCACTCCTGTCCGGGGAACCAGCTCTGCACCAGGGCCGCGACCTGACTGAGCCATGGCATGGCCACGGCGACGCCTGTCGAGTTGACCACGACCGTGTTGGGGTTGACGGCCGCCACGGCGTGGATGAGCTGGTCCTGCGATCCCTGACGTGGCAGGTGAAACGAGACCTGATCCTGTCCCTCCGTCTCCCACTGCGGGTCGTGGCCGGTGAAGACTATGGCGTAGGCGGCGTCCTTGGCGACCGCGGCGGCTTCCGCGGCCAGATCGGCCTCGTGGCGCGCCGCTGTCTCGAAGCCGAGACGCAGCGCCGTCCGCCCGTTGAGCATGTCCAGGGAGAGCCCATCTGGAGGCTCGCTGCGGACACGGATTCGGTATGTCGATCCGGCCTCGAAGGGATACTTGATCTCGTGTTCGTTGGTCGCACCAAAGATGAAGCCCATTGGGTCAGTGCATGTCTCCTCTTGCTCGTACACCAGCTCGTCGTTGATGAAGACCTGCGTCGGGCCAAACCCCATGCCGGTAATGTAGTGAGAGCCTGTTTCGGCCGGGCTGAAGTCACCCTGGAGTTCCCCTACCTGCCACACACCCTCCGTGCTAAGGAGAGGCATCACTCTAGCTTCTTCGAGGCCGTGCTTGACTTGGACCGTCTCACCAGTCTTCCTGTCTAGCCAGGTCAGCGTGAAGCCTGAATTGCCGTCAAGCCCTTTGATGGTTCCGACCCCGTCCGAGGGCTTCAGAGCAGGGAGGATTCTTGCCGTATGTGCGCCTTCGGCGTAGACCATCTCGGCAGAGTCGCCCAGCGCGGTCTGGAGGGCGTCCCATGGCGTGACTTTGTAATGGGCGTTGACGCTGGCGCTCCCACCGCCGTGAGCCAGCGCTGTTTTGGCCAAACCAAGGACAGCGATTTTCTTGCCTTTGACCTTGGACCTGGTGAGAGGCAGGACGCTGTTGTCATTCTTGAGCAAGACGGCACCGCGGGCGCCCGCTTCGCGGATGAGGGCCTGATGCTCGGGCTTGTTGACGGCCTTCTCGGGAGGTATGGTGGGATCCTCAAAGGCCTTGAGCTTTTCAAGCAGCTCCAGGACGTTGCGGGCACGATCCCCGATCGTCGACTCGAGCACGTCGCCCCGCTCGACGGCAGCGACAACGTCGGCAATCTTACGCTTGCCAGCGGGCCCGGGCATCTCCAGGTCGAGGCCGGCGTTGAGCGCCTCCACTGTCGAGTTGGTGCCGCCCCAATCGCTCATGACCAACCCTTTCCAGCCCCAGTCGCCCCGCAGAACCCTCTTGAGGAGAAATTCGTTCGAATCGCAATGGTGGCCGTTGAGTGAGTTGTAGGCGGTCATGACGGCCCAGGGATTGGATTCTTTAATGGCAATCTCAAAGGGGCGAAGGTAGATCTCGCGTAGGGCCCGCTCGTCGACCGTCTCGTCGACGGTGAAGCGGTCGGTCTCCTGCTCGTTGGCGGCGAAGTGCTTGATAGTGGCAGCGACGCCGCGGCTCTGGATGCCGTTGATGACCTGCGCCGTCATCTTACCGGAAAGAAATGGGTCTTCGCTGAAACTCTCAAAGTTGCGCCCGCCCAGGGGGTGACGGTGGATGCATGTCGTCGGCGCGAGGACACAACGGGCGCCTTTGGTCCGCGTCTCTTCGGCGAGGGCCTGTCCAATGCGGTGGGCCAGCTCAGGATCAAATGTTGCAGCCACGCAGGAAGCGGCGGGGAAGCAGGCCGCCTTCACGCCACCGGAGAAGTCGGCTCCGCGAGCGCCGTTGGGCCCGTCTGAAGTCTGTGGCAGGTTGTAAGCATACCCTCCGGCATGGGAAAAGTCGCTGCGCAGCGCGGGACTCGGCACACCTTGATGCTCGGAACGCCCTTTTCAGGGATCGGTACCGTCTCCCAGAAGTCTTTGCCCGCCAGAAGAGAGATCTGGACGGCTGTCAGTGGGAAGCGAGAAATGTTTTCTTTCACGCAGAAAATGGCACACCTACCTTCTCTTCCAGCGTGAGCGACTTAAGCACTGCTTCGATGTCGGTTGGCATGGCTGACGATGAAGTATGTGGAGGTCGAGAGGTAGCTTTTCGAAAAGAGACGCGCAGCCTCGAGAGACAAGCAACTCGCCACCAGCTCGCCGCGAGAGAACTGGGCCCGCGACCGAATTTATGCAGACTTGCAGAAGGGGGTGACCAGTCGCTGCGATGGCTTCGCTGCCTCTTTACTCTCCCTGTCTGTCGACCGTCATGATGCTCTCAAGTCGATCCGGTCTTTCCTCATGGAGAAACCATGGGGAAACAGCCCATGCAGACAAGCGCGACCCGGGGACGGACCCCGCTGGCTAACTGATGGTGGCCTAACCCGGCGCGCGAGGCCCGCCGTTGACAGGGCCCGCCGACTCCGTCCGTCAGGGGAGCCCATGCGGTAACCAATGGGTGGCGCTATCCCAGCCGAACATCCTCCGAGCCCAGCGGTCCTAAGCCGAAGTTGAAGCGGTTAGACGGCAAGGAGGCTGCATTGCTGGTGGGAAGGGCATGAGAGACGCAAGGTTGCAACCCGTGTGGCCCGAAGCCAAGGGCCGAGAGCTGGCCGCCTTGGTTCGATGTCCATGTACGGACACTCTCTCTGCATAATAAGGTGATTGAGCAGCAGGGCGCAAGAGGCCATGGTAGCACTGGCGGCAATCCGGGAGCGAGAGCCGGGCGCGGCGGTTCGAGGCGGGGCGGCGTGTGACGGCTGTCGTCGAGATGAGATTGAGCGAGAGCCCTTCTTGTGACGGTGGCGGGATGTCTAAGGTATGTACGAGTAGCGTATTTCATCCATACGAGTAGATGTGCAAGTCAAGAGGTAGGCACCAACTGGAGTTACATAGGTACGAGTAAGCAAGGCTTTGCTTGCCTCGGGACTGATGGATCGAGAGGGGCCCAATTAAGCTTGTGCTGGGAAACCCGGCGCCGGGTTGTAGGGCCGCATAAGCCAGCTGGAAGTGAGAGGTACATCAATGGATGTACCTACATGCATGTGGCCTGCAAGACCACTTCCACGCGCACCTGGAGCCCACCAAAGCAAGCTCGCCGCGTTGCAGGGCCGTCTAGCCGCCGCTTGCCCATTGCCCGGGAGCGAGGCCTGTCGCCGGCACCCAACAAACGAGAAACCAAGCCACCACGAAGTACGGGTTACTTGAGGGACCCTGCCAATGTCCATACTCGTACGAGCAAGAGAGCTGGCTGCTAGCCCGAGGGGCCGGGGAAAAGTCCGGGTGCAAGCGGACGGCCCATTGGCGCGGCAGACGCTAGCGGAGGACTCTGACGGGGACTCAGCAGCAGCAGCTGTGGCGTTTGCAAGAACGGTCCAGAGGAGGTGGGGGGGGGAGGGCGAGTACGAGCACACACGGGCTGGGTGGACGCAAGCTTCGATGAGGGTGTCTACTTGCGCGTAAAGGTGACTTCAAGAATAGGAGGAGGATTGAGTGTCAAGACCTCCACGGCCGACGCAGAGCAAACCCAAGGTGCTTGAGAGCAAATGCAAGCGGTAGATGATAAGGCAAATTGGATGCATATGGGCACCTCAGACAGGTGCCTTCTGTATAGAGCTGTATGGTATCATTAACACGTCGATGTGTTGTCGTTCCGGGTTTCTGCTGGTGCGGCGCGGCGCGGCGTTGCGCGGCGGGAAACAAAAGACAACCCCATCATTCATCATTGTCATCACATCCCCGCTCCCCCACCTGTTTCGCGAATCCAGGCCCTTTGTTTTTCTTGTTTTCTTCCTGGATCCCCTCTCGCCTCTTTTTCTTGTTCCTCTCTCCACCGTGTTCCCCCTCAAGTCGTCGTCACCGTCACCGTCACTGATGTCCCGCTGATGCCGGCAATGTCCTTCCAGTCGACGCGGTCGTTGATCCAGCCGACATCAATCTCGCCGCAGCACACAATCAGCAGCTTCCGCCGGCCGTTGACCTCGAGCAACTGGACGGCCGTCGGATTGACGAGCTTGTCCATGACCATGCTGGTGCGCCCCTTGCCGTTGGACGCGTCAATGGTCGTCTTCATGCAGTACCCTTCCTCTGACACAACTGAGTAGGCCGCCGAAGCGTCGCCTGCCAGCGCCAGGCCGTCGCACTGCTGGATGTCGTCAGCCACCACCTCGACAGGGCCCGTGATAGACGCATGCGCGCCGTCGGCGTCCAGGCCGAACGGCGCCCGGCACAGCAACCCCGTGCTGGCGTTGGTGTACCACAGGTGGCCGTCCTGAATGAAGGCCCGGTTGACTCCGAACACGAAGCCGTCGCGGGCGGGCTTCGTCGTCGCGTCGGCAAGCAGCTGCGTCGTCTCCCCCGTCGCCAGGTCGTGCGCCCAGATGCACTCTCGCGCCGAGTCGCACAGCAGCACTGTCCGCGCGGACACGGCCGTTATACCCAGGATCAGGCCCGCCTCGGCCAGGAAGACGTTCTTGACCACCTCGAGGGGCTGGCTGTCGTCGGCCGACAGTCGCACGTGCCACAGCGAAAAGTCTTCCCAGTGGCACGTCGAGATATCGCTGATGCGCGACGTTGTCAGCACGTACTCGTCTGGGCAGCCTGGGACGGGGGAGATGTCCAACGCTCCGCCGCAGCCCTCGAATGTGTGCAGTAGCTTGGGTTGTGATTCGGGGTCCTCGGGGTCGAAGCTGTACAGCTCGGGCGCGTCGTTGCGCGACGCCAAGATGTGGTTGTTGGGCCGCAGCGTGAAGCCCTCGTACCACGAATCAGACGGCAGCTGCGTCACCAGGACCACGTCCTGAACGTCCTCGTCGTTGATCATGGTGAGATTGGCTGTTCGTGCTGTCTGATGTGGGGCAGATGGGAGCCAAATGAAGGGTCAGGTCGGGTCGGCGGCCTGGACGTCTGCCTGGGTATGCGTGTCTTGTTGCGTTTCTGTGGGAATCGATCCCGTGCAGCGGGAAGCGGGATGGATGGGTTGGGCGCACAAGCGCGGGCTACTATGATCAGTGATGACCAGATCAGGATCTCGAGATCTATTCAGTCCGATAAGACCAGATGCGATCACGACGAAACCTGATCACAGAAGAACCCGTCCTTTCTTTCTCCTGATGCCGTTTCCAAGCCAAGAGGCAGAGACAGAGAGAGAGTGTGTGTGTGTGTGTGCGAGAGAAGTGTGCCAAGGGGCTCGCTCGCTGCTGTTGGCTTGGGCGGTGGCTGGTGGAAAAAGAGCGCGTGAGGGAGGGCGTGCTATCGCGGAGGGGGGATATGGTGGATCCTAATGGGAGGGTTGGTGAGTGAGTAGTCGTCTACGAGTAGACGGACGGCGAGACGGGTAGAGAGATGATGGATGGGATAGCTCGAACGGCTTCTGGCTGGACTCTGGGGACGGGACGCCAGGCCCATCTAATACTAATGCTCATCACTTGCCCGCGGGCGCCCACCCGCCGTACCGGCCTGCCCGCTTGCCTCATGGGTCGGTAGGCTGGCGTGGTTGGGTCTGGTCCGGTCTGGCACTGGCGTGGTCGGGGCCCTGGAGAGAACTTGGCGTCACGCAGCCGGCTCCGTAATCAAACTGATAGAAACGCGGGTCCCAAGTGGCGGCGGCGGTGGCAGCGGCAGCGGCAGCGGCAGCGACAGCGGGAGCAGCTACAGCTCAGCAGCTGAACCGGGAGCTGTGAGAAGCTTCTTGGGGCGGCCTGCCTAGCGCCATCTGACGGTGGGGAAGACGGGCTCCTTCCAGGTCGATCCACAGGCTCAATCTCCACCGCGCGATGGGATGGGATGGGATGGGTTGAGTTGGCTGGTTGGGTCGGGTCGGGATGGGACAAGACAGCCCGGACAGTACAGCACGGGATTGAAAGGGGATGGTGGGGTGGTGGTGGTGGTGGTGGTGGATGGGACGAATGTTGCCGCCGGCGCCGGCGCCGGCCACTGGCCACTGGCCACTGCCCCTAGCTGGGCTTCTTCCAGTGCTTGTGGTCGTGCAGATACACAGCAGCTGGCAAAAGCCAGAAGACACCAGCACGGGCAAGCACAAGCACAGGCACGGGTATCGTCACCCCGGCCCTGCAAGTGCGAAGGCCCCAACATACATAGAACGGGGAACCTCCGGCATGAGGCAAGGCGCGGGAGCTGGCGACCGGGCTCTCCCCTGCTGAGCCGTGTATGGATATCTCGTACCTAACGCCGTCGTTGGGCCCCGGGCCTGCCTGTCTTTCTGTCTACGGGTGTGTATCCAGGACGAGTACCTGAGGTTGGGCACGGGTAAGGTACTCGTACCTGGCCCGCAATGGAAGGTACCGACCTTATGTACATGCAGGTGCTGCCTAAGTCCCCTCCGGCGTTGCAGGTGCTGTGATGGATGGGTGCTCCGGGTCGCTTCTGCTATCATGCGAGTACTGTTCACCTTGGATCCGGGTCAGCCGACTCTTTCCTCTCGGTGATAGATTCCGTTCATCTTGACCAAGACTGTCCATCGCCAGGCAGAGTGGCCAAATAGCAACGTCGTTTACGATGTATCGGCTGCATGCGTGGTGATAGGCGCCTCTGTGTACTCGTACGAGTACATGCATTTTGCCGACTGCTTCGTCGCGGGCCCATGCTCCTGGCAGAATCCAGGCTGCAAAGGCCATTGACGAGCGGGCTCTGGAAAAGGTGGCTGATTGATGAGGAACGCCTCGGTAGCCAAGGGCGAACGCTTCCCGGGATGGGCGAGGGGGAAAACGGGAGGGCAGAAAGAAAAAGCAAAAAGAAGATATCACGTCGATTCCATGGTGGGTAGCCGTGGTAGCTTATTCTTTCAATAATTGGCGCACTTTGGAAGGAGGGGCTCCCCAAATGCACTATGAAGGGGTAGGTATCATCAGTCCTTGCGCGTACTCTGTACGCGTACTTGGTCCAGAGTCAGCGCCGTTTGGAGACAGCCACGACAGCCTCTTGTTTGCTTGAGAAAAAAGGCATTGATGAAAAGAGAAAGAAAAATCGTCCAATGTACCTCAGCCGGGTGCTACTCGTACGAGTACTCGCTCTCTTGCTCGGTATTGGGGCTCAAGTCGCGATTGGTCGGCCTGGCTGGAGGAAGTTCCCTGCCGGGCAGGGACACTATCGATCTCCGGAAGGGTGCCGAGCCGACCAGATCCTGGGAAGAAACACCCAAAGATGGCGGCGCGCCGTGCTGAGTGCTGAGACGCCAGATTACGACACCCACACCCACACGAGTGAGTACCTAACTCGCACCTACACCCACAATCTAGCTCACTCATCACTCAACTTCCCAGGGCTGGCACGCACGCACGCACGAACGCACGCACGCACGCACGCACGACACCCGGTACGAGTACTCCCTACATGACGACAGCCCCGACGCATGCACGGCGCATCCCGTTAGATCGGGCCACTAATATTCGTATGGCTCGATTATCATTATTGGTGGGTGTGAGAGGCGAGGGGCTTGGGCTGATGCCCCCCCAGTTGCCCCCCCCCCGCCAGTCATCGACCAGTCTATCGGCGAAACTCCTCAATAGTCCGGGGGGTACTCGTACAGGTACGTCTCCGGGGTCCCGGGGCCTCGACACAAGCCTGTCAAGAAGGATGACGAGGCGCCATCGTGGGGCTCTGGCAAGTTGCTCTACCCGCGACGGGGCTCATCGCCCACCGGTCGGTCCGCTTTGCTATCTGCTTGACTTGGATGACGCGCTTTTGCTCTACCCCGTTAGAGTCGATGAGCAACCTAGATCCCCGTGCTCTGCTCTGCAAAGCCCTCACCACCACACACCACCGGGACTGCACTTCAACTCTCCGTACGGGCTATCGTTGACACTGAAGAAGGCTTGCTGTGTCCGTCGTCAGCAAATAGATCGGCCTGCGGAATGAACAAGAATCTGCTTTGCCCCCCGAGATCTCCTCCTGTGCCCGTACGAGTACGGATACTCGTAGATGCGTGGAAAAATAGAGAGAAAGAAAAGGGAAAAAAGCCACCAGCTCATCTCCAACCCTTGCACGCCTTGAAGAAGGCAAGTGATCCGTACCCGCTGCGCCCGGAGCACGTTCGATGGTCTGCAGGCATCCATTGGTTGACGTCTGCTGGCGTCGTCCAGTCTGCTGCGGGAACGCCACCCCCGTCAGTTCGTCAGGCGTTGGGTTGCACTCATCTCGCACCCGCCTGGGCCTGGCTGGCGTTACACCCGGGAAACTCCCTGCATGAACCTCTCTCCATCACCCTGCTTTTTTTTCCTTGTTTGTTGCCCGTCTCGCGTCTCGAGTGCCTCGTCAACGACTGTTGATGGCATTGCCCGGGCCCCTGTGGCAGCCTGAACCGACTCGCCAAATCGCCGGCTGCCGTCACGTTGCAATGATCAAATGTTTAGGAATCGCCAGGTACCTCCTCACTACGTACGTCCCTAACGCGTACCTACTCGTAAGGTACGCGTAAGGCGCCGCTACCTAAACTGTGCCTCATGAGGTGACTGATCGGCCCCGCCGGGCGCTGTCGAAGCCGGGGAAAGAGACCCGAGGTACATTGGATTAGAAACAACTGCATCTCCAGCTGTCGATTCTACACTACATCTAATTACCTTATTGTAAGAGTAGGTAGGTACATGGCTACTCGCACTCGAATCTGATCATATGTACCTGTACATCTCGTGAGGTTCCCGAGACAGCTCGGCCTGTGTGGGCGTTTCGCTCACTCGCCCAGGGCGAGTGATAATCAAGGCGTGTACTTGCACCGGTCTCCCCTCCCCCCGAGAGAGGATAAGCACGGCACATGGATGGGGGCTGTGGACACTTAGTACCAGGTACGCGTAGATGCCCGTGCCTACATCGGACCCTACCTACCTGTATGAGTTAGTGACCTTGGGTACCGTACTTATTGCTCATACTCGTACGCGAATAGTTACATCCGTGTAGGTTGGTACTTATCTTGGGTACTGGATGTGCCCATGACATTTGAAGAATGCTAGTGCTGCGATTTCATGGGCCTCACGATGGCCTCACGATGGCTTCTGACGCGTACTCGTACGAGTGCATCAGGTATCCACGACACCTTCAGCTGCTGATATCAGCTTGATCAGGTGCTCCTCACATCGGGACGGCACTTCCCTGTTCACAGCAAACTGGCTTGGTACCTATCCGAGGTACCCCCTTACCCATCCTCGCTTGTTTCTTATTTGGCTTCCGAGCATCAGGTGCCAGGGCCTCGATCCTCAATCTGTGTACGAGTACCTATCTACTCGTAGCTTGTTGGCTTACGAGCCCCGACGCGACCAGGGGTTGAGATACATAGTTCTGCATCTGCAACACTCGCATCCGGCTGCGCCTAACCCTTGACGCCATCCAAACCCAAACCCAAACCTCGAACGCGCGGAGATGCTGGCCAGTTCCCACCGCCAGACGGAGTGCGGGCGACGAGAGAGGCCAATGGCCGGGACCCAAACATGCAGCTCTTCTCGATCTGCACTTGGCTTCTAGCGGCGAACGGAGTGGTCTCGAGGCCCTCACATGCAAGCGAGCAAAGACCCCATATCCGTACAGGCAGGCCAAGGGACGGACCGCTGCAGGTCAACAGAGTTTTCTCCTCTTATTCTTTTCTCCTCTTATTCCCGTTTCCTCCGCCCCGCCTCCTGACTGTAATGGGCAGAATCGAGTGCCCGGGCGCAAAGCAAGCCGCCCGCCTGCAGGGGCGGACGTGCCGTGGGTGCATGGTTCTCGACAGAAGAGCGAGTACTCGTAAACAGGCCGAGCGCTGATCATGCAGCCAACTCGCGAGAACACAACGAAAGAGAGAGAGAGAGACACACACACACACACATACCAGCACGCCCGCGCACTGCACTTCCACACACTGTGAGTGTTCTCACGCAGAGGGCACCATTGCATCGCGTATGGCTCACGTGACGAGACGGGGTGACAGCAACGACTACTCCGTACGCGTCCAACAACTACTTGTGCGAGTATGGACGCCTTCACAAAAGGGCGGTTGATACGTTCAGGTACTGCCTCACCTGGGGAAGACCCTACCATGACACGGGCTCAGTAGCCGGCATTGTGGCCCGCAACAGCACACTGCGAGAACGGCAACACTGTGTACTCGTACGAGGACGGAGCACGCAGAGAAGAACCTTGCTCCTGGGCCAAGACGATATTCCCAACGCCACCGTTCGAGCCGATGCGCCAGCGCCTGAAGAGGATAGGAGGCGATGGAAAGGAAAGAAAGAAAAAAAACTTTGTCATGCGAGGTGCGCTGGCACCTCGAAGTACGTGACAGCCCTACTCCCCAAGGGGCAGAGTGCCCACACGGGCAGCAAGGCATCCGGGGCACGAACGTCTACGAGCAACAACGGGGGGTTTCCGAGGGCACGACAGGGCTTCTAGGGCGTCTCTGTGCGTACAAAGGCCGAGGGTCTGGTGCGCGCGGGAGGGGCTGAACCAAGAGAATCTAACTGCGTGCTCCCTTAGCTGCAGCTGTCGGGAACTAGTTCCGATGACGGGCTGGGCCACTCGCGCATTACCCGTCTCTCGCCTTCTGTTTCTTCTTCTTTGACTCTTCGCAACCGTGGCGACTTGCTGTCTCTCTCTGTCTTTCTCTTTCCTCATGAGACCTGACAGGTGTCGATCTTCATGCGGCCTTATTCCACATGTGTCATCGGTCTTCAGCGACCCGGCATACGAGTGCTCGCACGCTCAACTGCGTCGTGAAAGATGCCCGTGAAGAAAGCACGGTTGGCTGTCAAAGAGGCACTGCCAGAATCTGCTTGGCGTAACAAATGTACCTCGGTCTTGAATGCCTGCCGACTAGCAACACATCTGAATTGTCACGCACGGCCTGTCGCCTGCACATCCACTTCATTAGCAGGGTCGGACAGCTCGGTGGCGTCCCTGACGGCACAAAGTATGAGGTACTCGTCAGTCGATTCGGTATCCATGCTGACTGATAAAGCAACAGGGCGCCTATGAGTCCGTGGACGAGGCGGCATCTGACTGACTGGCAGCCACACTCCCGAGCTCGCCGAGGTCCGTCCCCGGGCTCATCACAAGCTCCCAGGATACCAGTTGCGAGTATGAACATGAACAGTCCTTCCTCTTCCTATCTAATCTGGCTGTGCACGTACTGGGTACGTACGAGTAGTTAAGAACAGGCCATGCCTTGTCGGGGGGGAGGGCGAGCCACCCCGGTGTACGAGCACGAGTACTCGGGGGAGGGGGTCAGCCGCCCTTGTCAAACTGCGCGGGCGTGGGGAATCAAGACGCCAACGCTCTCGCGTACGAGTACAAATCAGTGGCCGTCGTCGCCAGCTGGGGGTCAAAGAGTAGTAGGTACGAGTACGGACAGGCAGTGTGAGAGGGGAGGAGGGGAGGGGAGGAGGGGCAGGCACATTGATCCTCCAGAGAGCCGGGCCTGGATTCGCCTCATCATCATCGACTTCTCCCCCTTGAATCTTCACCAACCTTCAAAGGCCCCTTTCCCTGTACCCCTGTCCCCTGTCCCCTATCCCCTGTCCGGTCCCCCCTGGAGCAGTTGGGCCCTTGTCGAGATCCTATCGTATGGTTTCGTAGAGACACGACTCCAGTCGCATCGCGATAGGCTCCCGGCACAACGGGGACCCCTGGCATGTCGCGCAATCTCCAGGTCCGCGCTCTTCTCCCACCCCGTATCCTGGTCGCCAAGCTTCCACTGGGGCAGTTGTTGGTGCTGGTTCCCATTCTGCCCAGAATCTTCTCCGTCTTTCACATCACAGCCTCAAAGTGGGCAGACACATGGAGGGCTCCTCCCTAAGCAGTATCATGATTGGGCGCTTTAGAAGCTGGCCTGTTTCCCCCCCCCCCCCTCTCTCTCTGTCTCTTCTCTCCTTTCTCCGGCTTGCTCGTACCGTTCTGCAATCGCAATGCTCATTAGTCTCCCTCTTCCCCAATCCCTCTTGGCTGGTCCAGACATGTTGCTTGTGCGCTTCGTGAGCCAAGGTGGCAAGAAAAGCCGCTTTCGACGCACAAAACCCGTCGCTTCGATGCACGATACCCTGTCCCTGCCACGCCTGCTGCCTGCGTCACGCCTGGAAATTTCTCAACTGGCCAACAAGCCCCTCCGGGTTACGGAGCCTCGTAGGTACGGAATTCAGGGGTACGGGGATCGCTGCTGCAGTGAGGACCGGCAGGACTAACAAAGACCAACCGAAGGAAAGAAAAAGAAAATAATAAGAAGAAGAAGAAGAAGAAATAAAACGGGAAGAAAGAAGAAAGAGCTGGACACTGATCGGTGACTCCCCCCTTTGAAGGGGTTACATTCTCTTTCGCTCGATTTTGCCGATGAATGAAGTATAGCGCCTTTCTGCAGCGGCTCCCACGGCGGTTCCAGCTGACGCAAGCTGGTGAGGCTGTCTGACTGCATATGCATCACAAAGAACAAGGGCAGGCCGGCCTGACACCCGGCGCGGCGATCGTATAGGCCCGCGTCTGGCGCCCGGGACCCCCCTCCTCCCCCACCCCCCCCCCCCCCCCCCCCCTATCCCCCGATATTCTCCCTCCCGTACAGATGGGTCGCTGCGCAGTCCCATGATCCGGTCCTCCATCGACGAACACGCGACGCCTGTTTCCAAAGGGCAGGTCATCGTCGGCCGTCTCGGGCTCGTCTGCCAGCCGATGTTGGGCGGGGGCCACCCAGCAGCCACCACCTTCCCGCGCCGACCCAGTAGCCCAACAGCCGTTGATCTTCTGGCGGTGATCGTCATGAGCATGCTGGCAAGGCATGCATGCTCTTTGCCATGCTGAGCATATGGGCACTGTTCGAGCTTGACGTGGAGCGGAACCTCGGTTCCGGCCTAAGTTAGGCCCCTGGTCTCCCGGGGGGACCAGTGAAAAGACGGGCGTTTGAGAGCATGCGAGTGGTGCGAGTTGCAGATAACACAGCCGATGGGGTCTGTCTGGCGTACGAGTATGATGAGCCCCGGCAGCAACAAGTCAGCCCGTCTTCAGGGTCCCCGTGTCGGGTTGTCGATTTCCACCGGCCCCTGTCCTCCAGGACCCCCACCGCAGGACATTCAACGCCCTCTGCCCTCTTCTTGGCAAGTGTCCGAGGCTGTCACAGGGGGGGGGGGGGGGGGGGGCGGGGGGGCTTGCTGATCTACAGGTCTGGGACGCGGGATCTGCATTGGCTGGTGGCGAGCCACGCGAGCGTATGGAATGGCGAAGCGTATTGCGAGTGATGGTGGTAGGCAGAAGTCAAAGAACCAACCTCCTGAATATCAGGCTCTAAGGATTCGCTGTTGAAGCAGGGCTTCTAGGATTTACAGGACCAAACCAGCCGACTATGGCAAGAGACGGCCTGGAGAAAACGGTAGCAGCCTGACTCTTGTCGGCAGCATCGCTTCCGCCCCTCCATCCCTCCATCATCTACCTCCTACCAGGTGTGTACACAGGAGCGACGGCCTCTGGAGGGGGGACATGCCAGCTGTCGTTCTGCGCTGTGCAAAAAAAAAAAAAAAAACAGACGGCCCCTGTTGCTGTCAGACGCCAAACAACGGACGTTTGAATCCCGCCTGTCGCGTGTGGGCCCCCGCGCGGGTGTATCCGTCGACGCACCCCGGATTCTGGGTTGGGCCATGTCCAAGGACGCGGTGAATGTATGCAGTATGCCGTGGAAACAGAGAGAATGAGGAGCGGGTTGTTGAAGTGCCGTCTTTGCTTGACACACTTGGGGCCGCTAACATCACCACGCCTCGGGCACAGAAAGCTGCTGGTGTTGATGAGCTCAGGCTGAGGCTGGGGGCTTCCGAGAGTCAGGTCGCGCGTCCGTTGCACTGGCGACGGTCTGTGCTTTTGTCCCTTGACTTGTGCTAAGACTGCTATTGGTCCAATCCAGCGGCTTCTACATAATTTTCCCGTCACGTCAAGTCAGATAGCTTCCCAGGCAGGTGATTCTGTGAAGAATATACATGACCGCTTCGGCTTATTCTCACCACGCGTTCCCAGCAGTCTCTTCTTTCGGACCCCCATGAGTGGCAGATAAAAATAAGGCAGAAGCGGGCATCGTAATGGATCAAAGAGAGATTCCGCAGACAGGCAGCACGGCAATCTGACGGAGCCTTTGGTTTCCATTCTCATATATCAAGCTGGACAATCTGCCTTCTACAGACTGGAACGGAACACTGCCCTCTGTACTCCTACAGGAGCGGATGAGAATAGCAATAACTTCAAAGCCGTTGCACACAAGCACGTAGATTGAGAGAAAAAGTAGAACGAGCGACTTTCATTGACCAACAAGCCTCATCCACGCCCGCCCGCGAGTTCCAGCTCTGACTTCGCCACTTCAAGCGAGGGTACACACACGCGCAGACACACCTCGACCAAACCATCTCACCATCACCCACAAGAGCGCATCGGGAGCCCCATGTAGCTTCTTTCGCGAACACAGAGAGCAGTTCCCAGCTCTCTCTCTCTCTCTCTCTTTACTTGGCCTTGGCATTGACGCAGGCCTTCTGGCACTTGGCAATGTAGTTGTTCTCCTTGCGCTCGAGGCACTCGCCGTCGCAGGCGCAGAGCAGGGCAATGTCGGGCGAGTCCTTGGTCTCGCACACAAACAGCGCGTCGTCGAGCTTGGTCACCGGCGCCCCGTCCTGGCAGTTCTCCGGGAGGTCGCGGCAGTAGACCTGCGCGAGCTGGCTCGGCGTGTACTCTTGGGCGGCCGGGCGAGAGGGTAGGGGGAAGGCTTGGGGTCAGTGCTGTTCTGTGCGATCGCGGGGTGAGGGAGTGAGAGGACCTAGGTGGATGGGGGTTGGGAAAAGGGAGGAGACAGAAAAGCTTACCGTGGTCGCCGTTCCTCAGCGACCTGCCGCAGTAGGTGTACCCCTGGCCGCACTTGACCTTGCCGCCGCCGCTGCCGCTGCCGGCGCCGCCACTGCCACCGCCGCTGGGAGAGCCGGGGGCGGCGCTGACGGGCGGGACGGCGCTGACGGGAGGGGCGACGCTGACCGGCGGCTCGGAGACCGGCGCCGGCGCCGAGGTCGGCAGCCCCGGGGGCACCGGCACAGGGTCGCCCAGAGCCGAGACCTGCTGCTGGCGCGGGTGCAGGGCCACGACGGCACAGGCGAAGAGGACGGACTCGACTAGGATTTGAGTCTTCATGATGTGATGATGGGAGCTTCGAAAACCCCCCGATTCAAGTTTTTGGGGTGGGAGCTTGAAGGGCAAAAGACGAGATTGGGTGAAGGGGGAGTAACACTGCGTTGATGGGCAGAGTTTTGGTCTGCAAAGATGTCGAGGAGCCAGGAGGCGTATTCTGCGCCAGGTTTTATATCTTTCCGGAGCCCGCCGTTTGCCGGAGCCCTCTTGACGAACGTGAGTGCCCCTCCCAGCGGGGAAATCTCCCAAGTCGAGGCGTGCACAGAACCTTCGAGCACCGATGCAGACCACCATGCTTTTGTGAGATGGCTTGGATGGCACCAGGACATGCTGAAGAGGGCATCCGGAGGCGATCTCATCGCTTCGCTGCCCCAGGGTTGCTCTACCTCCAGCCAAGTAGTTAGTCACTGAGTCGCTTGGGCGAAGACCAACTGCCGCATGTCATAGTCGCACTCGGCCTGGCAAACGTGTGACCCGGTCACTGTGGGACAGGGCATCGGGATATGACCAGAGCGGCTCGGTCGGCTATACATAAGACGAGAACCGCCGGTGTGCCGCACCCTCGTGGGCGATGACAAAGTATCTCTCAGCCGGAGACTCGTGCCTGGTCTGACCGAGGGGTCAAACTTCGGCAAATGGGCTCCCATAGAACACACGTCTTGGCTTCATCGTCGGCTGATACAACATGGGTCTTGACGAAGAAAACCAGTACTGTGTCAAGTGTCTTGCGTCATGGCCAGTAACTAGCTGTCCATCTTAAAGTGGTGTCTTGAGCCGGGGAATAGGAGAGAATGTGCGGCATATTGCGGCCAAGACATGACTCTGAAGCCTGTCCGCAATGTCTCTGACAGGTTTTCCCGGCAACAGCACACAGGCCCAGCTTCGAGGCCTGATCCTCGAAGTGTTGGTATCTTACGCCAGCAAGGATGGGTTACTCAGGTTTGGACATGTCGTGAACGACGGACATTGCCAAGGTGAAGAGAGAGTTGGAGCACACGTTGAGCCAAGTCAGGAGAGGGGCCGCGGCAGAGGCGAGGCAGTCTCGATTGAGTGTCGTCCAAGCTCGATATACATGTCATCACGGCCGTTGTGAGACTGCTAGCAAGCGATGTTTGTTCAACGCAGCGACAACGAGCCTCGGACAGATGACGGGAGAACCAACAAACAGCAAAGGGGTTTATGCAGGGTCCGATATAGCATCCACCATTGAGTACATCCATGTATGTACCGGCGGGGTCAGAGACGGCGCAGTACCGTTTCCAGACACGCGCGTCTGCTTCTGCCCCGTTTTCACGTATCACGGCCCAGCGCCGTCTGCGGCTGTCCAGTCCCCAACCCAGCGCTGAATGGGACCCGCGTAGTGCCGTCCTCACATGCACATGGATGTACACAATTCACCCGAGGTGGATTGACTCCCACATTAAATGTAAGTAGGGGTCTATGGCAATTCCATTGGCTCCAAACCACAATGGATCCGCTTACCACAACCATTCGCGGCACAGGGTCCACGAAGCCGAGGGAGGGCAGTGCCACAGCCCTGAGGCCCGTGGGCCCCAGGCCTGCTCGGCTGCCGGGTCCAGTGCCTCGAGTGCCCCGCACTCCGCTGAGAGCCCTGAACCCCGCCATCGGCCCAGCCCATCCTCCCATCCGGGTTCGCGGCCCCTCGGGGCGCAGCTCAACTGCATTGCTGCTGGCTGGGCGAAAGGTCCGGCCTCATCTCAGTTCTTGCTCCCAGGTTGGTTCTGACCACTTCTTTGCCCGACTCTTCCTCCGACTCCTGCTCCTCCGAACGAAGCCGACTCCCCATCACCACCGCGCCCAGTACACACACACACACGCACACACACCATGGCCACGCCCGCTACTGCCGGGGCCACGGCCGCCGCCGCCGCCGCCGCCGCCGACGGAGACAAGCGGACGCTGATCTGCGTCGGCACGCGCAAGTCCGCCCTGGCCCTCAAGCAGGCCGAGTTCGTCATCGCCAAGCTGACGGCCCTGCACCCGGACCACCGCTTCGAGGTCCGCGGCCGTGACGCCGCCGCCGACGTCGACAAGGTCACCGCCCTCTACAAGTTCGGCGGAACCGGCCTGTGGACCAACGAGCTCGAGGCCGAGCTCGTCTCCCGCCGCGTCGACTTCGTCGTCCACTCCCTCAAGGACATGCCCACCAACCTGCCCGACGGCTGCCGGTTGGCCTGCATCACCGAGCGCGAGGACCCCCGCGACGTACTCGTCCTTAAGAGCTCCCTGGCCGCCGGCGGCGCCGTGTCCACCATCGCCGACCTGCCCGCCGGCGCCGTCGTCGGCACCAGCAGCGTCCGCCGCATGGCCCAGGTCCGGCGCCGCTTCCCCCACCTGCGCTTCGAGGACATGCGCGGCAACATCGACACCCGCCTGCGCAAGCTCGACGACCCCGACGGGCCCTTCTCCGCCATCGTCCTCGCCGCCGCCGGCCTGCACCGCATGGGCCAGGACGCCCGCATCGCCCAGTTCCTCGACGCCGACACCCCCGGCGGCTCCATCCTGCACGCCGTCGGCCAGGGCGGCCTCGGCATCGAGGCCCTGTCCGCCGACGAGCCCACCCTCGCCCTGCTGCGCGCCATCGAGGACCCCGCCGCCATGCTGCGCTGCGAGGCCGAGCGCAGCCTGATGCGCACCCTCGAGGGCGGCTGCAGCGTGCCCATCGGCGTCGAGACGCGGTGGGTGGGCGGCGACGGCAGCAGCAGCGGCAGCAGCAGCAGCAGCAGCAGCAGCAGCAGGCTCCGCTTCTCGGCCACCGTCGTCAGCGTCGACGGCACCGAGGCCGTCGACGCCCAGGTCGAGGAAGAGGTCCGCTCCCGCGACGACGCCGTCGCCCTCGGCAAGCGCCTCGCCCAGCTGCTGCGCGACAGGGGCGCCCAGAAGATCCTGGACGTCATCATCAAGGACCGCGAGGTCAACCCGCCCCAGTGGCAGCCGGCTTGATCTTGGCCCAGGGTAGGCAGGGGCTGCGGGGATGAGAAGAGTGCACTCTGACCTGCTCACATCAAGACGAAAAAGAGAAAGGGGGGGAAGAGGAACCAGTTGTGAAACAATAGAAGCCTATTGGAACAAGGCATCGACTCATTGGGCTCTCGCGCCCATTGTTAATATGCCATGCGATGAAACTGTTTCGTCAGTCCAGAGAGAAAAGCCAAAAGGCGGGGCCTCGGAAAGCACTACTATAGAAGGGGTTGCTGTAGCAGATTGCCGGCGAGATCACTATTGAGACGCCGAAAGCATGCCACGGGCCCAAACTCGACTTGCACAATACAATCTAGACACCGCTCCTCGAGGCTTCTCCGCGCGTCCAATGCTATGCGCCAGGAAAACGTGCTCCAACGGCCGCAATGCGAAACTCAAAGACAGATGCGGGTATGCCCAACCAGGGTATGAGGTATTCTTATGTATTTTTCGGGTCAACTCCCTCGGAGTGACTGTACGCCCAGGCTTGGTCTTATGGGTACACGAAAGAGTCACCAGCCTGCTCCCCTCTTCTCTTTCCCTTCGTCGTAGATCGAGTGTGGCGCGCGCTGGCGCGCGCACGCGCGCACACCGAGCCGCCTCTCGCAGCGTTGTTGAAAACACAATAGTTGGTCCCAGTCTGTGAGCCGCGATGAGCCAGCAACACAGACGTCTGGAGCCCACAGGGAGTAACATCCCGAGTGCGAACCGGGTGGGATACGGGTATTCTTCCTCGACAGCATCGCTCTCTCTCCGTCTCCTCGACTCTCCTAATCGAGAGATTCTGGTTCATCCGGGCTGGTTTATTCCTCGGCGCCGGTGAAGGCCTTGTACTCCTCCTCAGACATGAGGGCGTCGAAGTCCTGGGAGCCCTGCTCGGTGACGGAGACCTTGGCGATCCAGCCGCCGCCGTTGGAGTCATCCTCGGGGACCTTGTTGATGGTGCCGGGCTTCTCCTCGAGCAGCAGGTTGATGCCGGTGACCTTGCAGTCAATGGGAGCATTGATGTCGGCGGCGCTCTTGACCGACTCGACGGCGCCCAGGGCGTCGCCCGCACCCAGCTGCTTGCCCTCCTCGGGCAGCTCGACGTAGACCACGTCGCCCAGCTCCTCGGCCGCGTACGAGCTGATACCGATGACGCCCGACGTCCGGTCGGCGTTCAGGTCGATCCACTCATGGTCCTTGGTGTACTTGCGAACCTCCCCTGTTTGGTGCGCGCGCGGGGGGCTGGTTAGCCGGGGGTTTCGGGGGCAGGGTACAAGAGAGCGATTTGGCTTCCGGATGTAGATCCACGCATGAAGA
Source organism: Hansfordia pulvinata (assembly GCA_006538405.1). Taxonomy (NCBI): domain Eukaryota; kingdom Fungi; phylum Ascomycota; class Sordariomycetes; order Xylariales; genus Hansfordia; species Hansfordia pulvinata. The sequence goes on along the minus strand of BJKQ01000007.1, from coordinate 1,183,073 downwards.
ACTGAAGTAGGGCTGTGCAGGAGATGAGAGGCGAGGCGTGGGGAGGGAATGAGATGATATGAAGAGGGTGGGAAAAAAATCCGACGAGAGTGGCGATATCGGAGCGGGAGGGCTTGCAGGTCGACTTACTGAACGCAGTGCCGGAGAAGGCGCGGAGGGAGGCAGGCTGCCAGGCGGTGCGCAGGGCGGGCGCCTGGGCGAGGCGAGAAACGGTAGAGGGGCGAGCAGCCCGCAGGCATCGTGCAATTGACGCCATGTCGCCGGTGTGGGAGGTTGTGCGGTGGTGGGATTGGGGGTGGTGAGGAGGGATGGGAAGGGTGTGGACTCGGCTGGTTGATGAATGATGCGATCTCTGGCTCTAGGTGCTCCGCGGGCCAACCAACGACTGCCCCTTGGGGCCGGGCGGAACCGTCTTATCGGGACCCGGCCCGAGAATATGTCATTTAGCAGCTGAACTGTGCCGCACTGTACGGCTGGGCGCGATCTGGGCGCTAAGTACAGTTATCGGGATAAGCTGATGAAGTCTGCGAGATTCTGCGAATTGCATACGGTACAAGTACACCCTGTCGACAGTTAATACTATGTACCAGACGCCGGCAGCCGACAGCCAGCCAATAAACGACCCAGCGCGAACCCCGCACTCCAAGCGCCTGGTTCCAGGGACAGGTTGACGATAAGTACCCGCTTATGACATGAGGCTTCGCTGCTTCGACCAATGCAGTGCGGACTCAACCCACGAGACTCACAGCACGCTCATGCTCTTGAATCGGTGTTCTTTTAGTAACCAGGCGACTGGGTGCGGGCAAGGTGCGGGCGTTGTCGTAAAACTGGGGCTGAAAACCTATGGTTCTGGCCTGGAGCATACGAGTACGCGTATAGACCAAAGCCGGCATTTGCTGAGCTAGGTGGGCATGGTGCATGACTCGGAAAGGGTGCGTAGAGGTAAGACAGGCATGGCTGCATTGACGGATCGAAATCATGAAATACCATGCCTAACATGCCATGTTGAGAGGATCTGAGCCCATCAGGTGGCCAGGGGCATCAGGCTGTCGTGTTTGCCAGCGATAGCGCCGAAACCTGCCGGCGCCATAGGCACGACGAGTATCGTAACCCCGGGTGAAAGGGGGGGGGGGCTCGCTCGCTGGAGAGGATCATGTCCGGGAGAGACAGCCGGTCTGTGTGTCGTCTCAGTAAAACACCGGCAGTCGGGGTCTGGCCGGCAGCAGAGTCGCCCTCTCACCAGCAGGCGATCCAATGTCACGTCCGGCCTCCCTTCGGCCACTGATGAACCGTGCTGCGCGCGCGCGCACAAGACGCACGTACCCATGAGGCAACATTACGTTCTAATCGTACGGTAGACCCCGCGTCTGTTGCGGGCACCGCACAACACCCGACCGGGGTTACGCGACGCGTTAGGGCGACACACCGACTCCCCAACCCCTCATTCGCCGGTCGTTGCTACTGCTGCTGCTCCTATTGTTATTATTGATTGTTGATGTTTATTAGTCGATGTTGTTCTTGTTGGCGTAAGCAGTACTTCTCCACGCGCGACTCGCCGGCCCGGCCGAAAGATGACATGAGATGGCAATGAGCGACTCGGTCCGAGCGGCAAAGAATGGTATCCTGGATGAATGCGAAGCCCTGATGCTTCTGGAGTATTGTGCAGCGATGACTGCCACGGGCCCTTCACCAGCCGCAGTTTCTGAATTGTTGGAGGTTCTACTAACTCTTGGATCATTTCGTACAGCTGTGGTTCGAGCGATCAAGCCCGGTAGACAGGATCAATGCCACCATTCAGAAAAACCTGGAAAAGACGACCAAAAATATAGATTAGCTTTAGTTGTCTTCTCAATAGTGCGGTAGCATCAACCACTGCTAGCGAGCACGGGAGCACTTGGGAGGCCGGTGTGATCGGAAGGCCTTACTCATATGTAAACTTGGGCCGCGGACCACGGAAAGTGGCCCCATATGTATCTACATGTACATGTAGGTTGGTGCGAGGTGTTGACGACGCCGGCCGGCCCCTGCATGTATTTGGTGACATCGACGCCCGAGGCGCGGTCCCGCATGACGAGCCGCACCAACAACGGTACGAGTACTGCCTGACTCAAATGGGCGTACACGTATGGCGCAGGTAGATACCTCCTTGTGCTTTAGTATCCAGGCACCTACCCAAGGTACCTGTCCATTGAATGCAGGTGGAAGCCTCCCATCCATACACCCATGACAACTCAAGTCAAGCCCTCAACGAGCCTACCTTACAGGCGTGCACACATTCCACATCCCTTTCCATCTGCACGGCCGCCGAGCCCCTCCACGAACGGTCTCTGCGTCATTGTCTCTGGGGAAGACCTGTAATCAGGCCACTGCCCCTGAAACAAATTCCATATCGATAAGCCACATGGCCCGGATCCTTGCCAGTGCGAATAGGTACTCGTACTTCAGGGGCAGCGGGGCGGTGACCGAGTATTCGAAAGGTATCCGACTCGGGCGCGACCGAATGAGGGGGGAGGCAGGCTAACTCAATCACTTTCCGACTGATGCTCTGGATAGCCCGAGGCCACTTACATGAGCAGCACCTCGACACTCAGGTCTTGAGTGTGAGTGCTTCGTGTGTCCCGTTCCTTGGTACCTAAGGCGCATGCCGCGCCCCTCAAGGGCAGGCTGAGATCGTACATCCGTGTGGAAAGGGACCTAACCTTATTAGCCCGTTAGGCTGGGTCGAGAACAACCCTGGAACCTTGGAACCTGCCAGCGCGTGCTCTTGCCTGCCGCCATCCACTGCCTACATCCATGTACTCGTAGGTATGCACCGACCGTGCCGACGGTACCTGGCTGGGCCCAACCTTGACTAGGTACCTACCGTACCTAAGTAGGTAGACCTGGATCCTGCCAGTCCACATCTTGAGCGACAACCTCGAATGGGGGCCATTGCATTCGCGTTTGCAAGCTGCCGTTGACATACCCGTTGCCGCTGTCTTGTCCTTCTTCGGGCTGCACGTGCTTCTGCTGCCCTTGCCACCCATCCCGAACCACAACTTAAGCCATAACCACGCTTCTGCTGTCGCCACCGCCCGCCTCTATCCTGCCCGCCTCCCTCCCGTTCTCCATACCGGGAGTCTACGTGCCTGCCGACCTGCCTGCCTACCTGCCTTACCTACTGCACACCTGTCGACCGCACCTAGGGTCAACCGCGCCAGCCTGTTACGTACGGGGGGGAATCTTGCCGCCGCCGCCGCCGCCGCGTTTTGGTTGCCGCCGCCCTCTGAGACAGCCCGGTTGCGACTCCAGATCCCACCTGCAGCATCTCAGCCGTGCCTGCCTGGCCGCAGACAGCTGCACCTGCCTTGCTGCAAGACAGGGACGGACGGAATCTAACGGGACGAGACAGGACGAGACAAAAAGCTGGAAGGCACATCTGGGCTGGGCTAGCTGCTGCTCGCATCACCAGCGCTCTTTCCCCTCGGTCACCACGTCACTCCCTCATCCTCTCTTGCCTCGCCACCCGCACTCGAGCTTCTCTTGCATGCCCGACGCCCACACTCTCAACCCCCTCTCATGACGTCTCAGCCCCCCCGGAGCTGAAGACATACGCGCTCCTCGACGCACGCCACCTCGGTTCTTTAGGCCGCCATCGTCTCGGCCCGCCTGCCATCCATTCCTATATCACTCCGGCCTCGCCGCCCCCCACGTCAACCATCCCGCGAGCGCGCATTCTGTAAAGACTGCCCATCCTCATCCCGCGGGACCCCAAGTCCTCGCCCGACTCCCCACCATCCTGGATTCATCAACCCTTTCCGCCGGGTCTCCGGCTCAGTTCCACGACGCACTCGACACCATGGAACACGACCCGGCAGCTCCTGCCCCCGCGCAGCCCCCTGCTGATGGCCCTGATGACACCCTGGGCGGCATCGAGGGTTCCCCCCATGTCTCCAGCCACAACGGCCGCTCACAATCGCTCGACCAGGGCCTAGCGAATACCGCGGCACAACACTCGGCAGACGATGCGGACCCAAGCAACCGCCAAAACAGCCCTTCGATCCCTCCCCAGCACCCTCAGTCCATCTCGCGCCCTCCGTCTGGCCTTTCTGGCAGCGGCGATAGGCACGCCGGCCACGACCAGGCCTCGCGCGGGAGCAGTAACAGCGCTGAACCCTCCAATGGCCGCAACCACGTTGTTATCAAGGTCGGCATGGTTGGCGATGCCCAGATCGGCAAGACGTCTCTGATGGTCAAGTATGTCGAGGGCAGCTGGGACGAGGATTACATCCAAACTCTGGGCGTCAATTTCATGGAGAAGACCATCAGCATACGCAACACCGAAATCACCTTCAGCATCTGGGACCTGGGCGGCCAGCGAGAGTTTGTCAACATGCTCCCGCTGGTCTGCAACGACGCGGTTGCCATACTCTTCATGTTTGATCTAACAAGAAAGAGCACTCTCAACAGCATCAAGGAATGGTACCGCCAAGGAAGAGGGTTCAACAAGACGGCCATCCCAGTCCTCGTCGGCACCAAATATGATCACTTTGTCAACTTCCCCAGGGAGGACCAAGAGGAAATCTCCAACCAGGTGGGCTCTTCATGTGGCGTTCTGATGGCTCGACAGCTGTTGCTAACATTTGGCAGGCCCGGCGTTTTGCTAAAGCAATGCGCGCGTCTTTAATCTTCAGCAGTACCAGCCACAGCATCAACGTCCAGAAGGTTTGTTCCCCAGTGTGCACAGCTGGTAATACGCACATGGTCGGCTGACAGTACTGCCAGATCTTCAAAATTGTCCTCTCAAAGGCGTTCGACCTTAAGTGCACAATTCCCGAGATCGAAAACGTCGGAGAGCCTCTTCTGCTTTATCAGTCTTGCTGATGGGATCGACCCACCCGGCTGCGCGCAAAACACCACGAACTCACCACGCCCCGACCTATATACCTTGCGCCAGCTCGCAGACTTACGAGACTTCATTCCTTACGTGTCAGAGCCGTTGCTGTCTCCGCGCGACTATGAACTCATGCCGGGGTGGCTTTGTCAGCCCTGCGACACTGAGCTATCACACATGCCTGGACGCAATACATGCCAGGTCGATGTTGGACGAAAAAAGCCTGGCTATGTCGGTCAATGCCTGCAACCATTTGCATCCCACCATTTAATTTCATTTGTACCTGATTTGGGCCACTGCTCATGATACACTACATTGCGATGGCTTTTGTCGCGTTCTTTTAAAGACCAGACGACTATTTGCGTCGCCTCTTGGTAAGGTGATCACGTCCATGCAATCGGTGTGCAAAATCAGTGCTGCCTGCAGCCTTGCGACAGACCCCTGAATTTGCCTCGACCGTCATGACCGAGACTGGCTGGGTCCCGAATTAGCATCACAGGAGGAGTTTGGGGTATCTTCGCAGGATGACTTTGGCAAGAACATTGGTGGTCTGACTGGGACCGTTCAACATGCAGCCACAGAACGCAAGTCGCAAATCTTTGACAAGGGTTTGCGGCTCCTTGCAACCTCCCTGGACAGGAGTAGGGAACCGCCACGACTGGCCACGCCGAACATGTCACAGGTATCGAGCCAATGGATACTATATGGACATACGATGACCCAGAATAAGCCAAGAGGGGAAATTGGCAATTGGGGCGGCAATAGGCTGAATTGAGAGCTGACGAGAAACTTGATCCATTCTGATTATTGGAACTGATAATTCAAGAGCTGAATCGTTCCATCGTGTTTGATAGATACTTTGGCATCCCCCTTTCTAGGGTCCGGGATGTGCATAATTATGTTTGTAATGCACCACGAGACCGACCGATCCACCTCACCAATATCCCCTGTCTTCCTCACTGCTCCCTTGTCTGCGGGTGCGTGGAAGACAAAACTTGACTTCGCTCGAGGCTGCCCGATACAACGCAATCGCATCTCTATCTCCGCCCGTCGACATCCCCGTGCCGCGCGCATATGTCGGGATTGTCGCGGTGCGTAACCCTCTTCTTGAACCTCTGGCCGTACGAAGCACCCTTGATGGTATCAATGTGTTGGAAGTCGAATAAGTCAGTATCAATTCGCAGCAGTGCTCGCTAGTGATGAAAATATACCCCATTGCTGTACGCTCGCCCTGCTTCTGTGTAAACATCACCGCTCACATGTCATGTCTATGTACAGACGAGCACATAAATATCCCCTGCTGAGGAATACAAGGGCAGCACCCGGTGAGGTACAACACGGTGATCCCTCTCATTCTGGTTCAGAACCCTCACGTCTCGACGCTCCCGCCGGCCTTCTGGATCTCGACGACCAGGTCGTTGGAGATGGAGAGGTTCTGTGCTGATGAAAGAGCACGGGCTACAGTGGAGGCGTGGCGATCGGCGGCGAGCCTGCGCAGGGCTTTGACCAGGTAGGCCGAGACTACGTCGACGGGCCAGCTGTCCGGAATGGACGCCAAAATGTCGTCAGCCGGGCCGTTGGTGTAGCCTTCGTCGAACCCACCCTCGTAGTAGCCGCTGCCCGGAGCACGGCTGCCCACCGCGGGGGCTGTGGTACCGGCTGGGGCGTTGTCGAGGAAGAATAGAGTGCCGAAGCGCTCGAGGAGCAGGCCCGTCCGCTCCGCACGCTCCGAGACGTCCTCGAGGCGCAGAAACTCGGAGAGCAAGGCTCGAAAGAGGCGCCGCTGAATCTTCTGCTTCTCACGGAACTCTTGCTGCTCCTGCTCCGCTCTCTCCTTTTCCCGTGCCCTTTCTGCCTGCTTCTCCTGCGCATCTCTTTTCTGACCCTTTGCACCAACAGGCGGTGATGCGGTCCCTATCTTGGATGGTGCTTGCTGTGCTCTGTATATGCTGTAGATGCTGGCGCCTCCACGCAAGCAATAGGCAACTGCGGTGTCGTAGTCTCCTAATCGATGGACCAGTAATCGCAAAGCATCCTCGTGCTTCTGTTCGCGGCCATCAAGGATGATTGTCTCCGGAACTAGCAGGTCGTCATTTCCATCCTCGTTCTCTCCAGAAGACTTGGTATCACCATCGCTGTTTTCACGCTTTAGACCGGCGTTGATGCGCGCCCTCACCACGGAGGCGTCATAGTCGTAGTCGGCACCACCCAAAAGTTGTAGCAAGCGCAGCCGGCTGTCCCAAGCCTCGTCCTCGCCGGCGGGGGCAGCATTCTCCGTAAGAAATTGGCGATATGTGGGCTTGGGTGGAGTGAGGGCTCGGTAGGCGCCATAAGTGGCCATGACTGCTTCTCGTGCCTCGGCCGAGTCTCGGAGACGACTGGTCACAACGTCAATGTAGTAGGCAATCAGTTCACCGACGTGGTCAGCGTGACCTTTCTTGTCAAAGACAAGATGCTCAAGGTAGTAACGGACAGCTGCTGGGGCTTGTTGGCGGAGCAAGCTTACGACCGAAGCAGACTCAAAATGTGGCGCACGCTGGCGTTCATCCGCGAAAACTTGCACTCCCAACTTGGGATTACGGTTCGCCAGCCACAGACCGTACTCCTGGACTAGCGACTTATTGCCAATCTTGGAGAGGTATTCACGGACCCGTTGCTCGCCGGCATCGCGGAGCTCGCCTCCGTCGTCCCGCTCACCCTCTATGATGCGTCGCCAGGTCGACAAGACCTCGCCAGCCATCTTGCGGCTTTGGTAGAGTCGACTTAGCACGAAGAGCCGATGGTACGACTCGATAAGTGTTTCGGCGCGCTCAAAGCAGTCCACCCCGTTGTCAACGAGCTCATAAAGCTCCTGGCGAACGGACGGCCCACGTGCCAGCCCCGGAGGACTGTGTTGATCCAGCTCGAGAAGAACAGCGAGAAGCGCCGCGTCGACTGTGCGTGACACTTCATGCTCATCCGATACACTTCCAAAGCCTTTCTTCTGCCGCCAGACAGTCAGGAACCGCTTGAGAAAGTGGAGAACCGGCTGAGGCAAGGCGCTCAACGGCAGATTGGTTGCCTTGTCAAAGTCAGTCTTGGAAATAAACTGTTCCGCGGTGGATTTAACGCCGCCGAAGATCCAGATGCCTTTCCGGGTTTCGATGACCTCGTTCCGTACGCCGGGGATCAACGAGAGGACTACCCGAGCGTCTAGCCGGCCTTCTATAAGAACCTCTTCCATCACGCGTAGCTCTGCTTCGGTGAAGGGGCTATCGCCAGATCTGAGAAAACTGGTCATCAGCACGATCCCAGCTCGCTGCCGTATGTAGTCCAGGGTGTAGAATTCCAACTCTGTTCGTGGCTCGCGGCCACGGATCGAATTAAGCAGGGAGAGTAGGTCGCGGCGCAAAATCGCAGCGTCGGTCGTCCGGCTTGCCAGATCCAGCTGTGAGTCCAACTGGAGAATGAAGGGATTGCGCATGGCCCACCAAATATTATCACCGGACCAGACAGCCAGTCGGGCCACGGTTCCCGCAAGCCGACGAGCAAAGTCATCTTCCTCAACATTGCGACTGGCTTCCCAACCTTCCGGCAGGGAGTCGTCACTTTGAGAGTCGTTGTCTCGCTCAAAGAGCTCCTTTTCCCTGCTCATTCTCTCCATCGATATGGCGGTCCTGGAGTCGACGCTCTTTAATGACACAGTAGATGACTCGCCTGCGCCGAATGTGAAGGGCTTGAAGCGCCGTCTGCATATGCGCTTCACGATTTCGGGAAAGTGTGTGTCGAAGGCACCAACGAAAGACCGAATACCGATGTTTTTGGGCGGTACATCCGCAGCGGGAGGTTCTAACCAGTGCTTTGTTGAATCTGGCTGACCCCCATCGCTGTCCCAGCGCTGGATCTCCAGCCCGTGTCGTAGACCGCTGGGAGTATCCTTGCCCATGGATGCAATGATGTATCCCTCTTCTTCGGGGCCCAACGACATCTGGGAGGAAGACAGATCCAACGCACCCCCATCGACTATGATATCCTTGGGGTAGCGATCAAATTGAATCGTAGGCCTGGTGGGATCTCCGTCAAGATTCACAAACATTCCAATGCCGGGCTCCAGAGGTCCGGTTCCAGTAACAAGAAGAAACTCTTCTGGGGATGGCGAGACAATGTGAGGCTTGAGGAAGACCTGCCGCGATTTAGGAGGCGGAGCTGGAGGTGGCGGGGTCTGTCGTTCCGGCTGAGGTGTACCTGATGATTCTGGAGCTTTTGCGCCTTGTACGGGGGGTTCGGCAGGGGGCGGTGGATAGGGATTCATGACAGGTTCTGGGGTGGCGGGATGTTGGATGACCGACTCCGAATCATCAGTGGACGGCGCAGGAGAGTTGTTGTCTTGCCGACGACCGACGCTGGTAAGCAAGTCGCCCAAGCTGGTGCCTCGGCGATGAGAAGGGTGATCTGTTTCGGCGGAGGGGTTATCGGGCCGCGAGTGGCTCTGGGCTGAGGAGTTGCTGCGGATCAGGCCGCCACCCGAGGCACCGGAAATGTGCTGGGGACGACCAAGCAGGTGGGCAGGGCTCTGCTGATCCAGAGAGGAAATAGACATAAGAGGGATCTTGAGCTGGCGGTCTATTTCCAGCAGCGCATAACTGCGCGAGTCGGCAACACAAGCGATGGCGTCGCGCCGCAGGGATATGGTGCTCCCAGCATAATCGATATTGCCGAGGACGCGGGGCCCGTCGCCGATCCGGACGACCTGGATCTTCTTGTTCAGGGAAAGCAGGATGGTGACGCCGTCCGGTTCGCGTTGGCTGGTCGGAGCGCGCAAGTCATTCAGGTCGACACCGCCAATCCAGCTGCAGTTCTTGACCTGGGCGGTGCCGAAGGCCGGGCTGAGCTCGGGGAGAGTGTAGAAGGTGACGGTCCAATTGCAAAGAATGCAGGCCTTGGATACGCGGGGCAGGAGCAGAATTTGTTGAATCCCGGGGCGGGAGCCGGAGGAGGTTTCGGCAAAGGCGGGACGCAGGCGGGAGGCGGGAATGAAAGTGGGAGAGGCCGAGGGGTCGTCGGGAGGTGCGGCGGGGTCTGCGGGGATCTGGACGAAGTGGATGAGCTCCGAGTCGGATGTTCCCACGTAGAGGTTGTTGTCGAGGTATTCGACGCAGTTGATTCGGACATCATCGCGAGTCCCGTCGGCGCAAAGGGGAATGTTGGCGAACAAGGAGCGCAGCACGAAAGGACCGGTTTCGGGCTGGGTCAGAGCGTCGGGGTGGCCATTGCCGGAATCAGCCAGGGCGCTGGAGGCCATGGTGAAGCATGTAGCATTATAAGTGGCGGAAAAGCATGGCGCGGATATGGAGAGCGCCGCCGGGGGAGGGGGGCTGGAAGCGGCGACAAGGCTGACGATGTGCAGGCTGTGGGCGTTGTCGTGACGAGGTTCGAGGCGGTAAATGGATACCTTAGGTACGGAGCAGCTTCAGGTTCCGGTACATGGAAGAGGCTGAGACGGGCTCCATAACGGTACGAGTACTCGAGTGAACACTACGCATGCCATGGTACGACTGGTGTAACTACCTCAGCTACCTCTAGGCCCCCCACCTCCCGGTCCCGTCTTACGCGTAGTCGCGGGCTCCAGATCCGCAAGCTCTCCAGGCAATCCAATTCATTCAATGGGTGCGTCTGCAGCTTGGGCTCGGTCACTACATGTGCCGTGGGTGGAGGTGCCTGCGAGTACCCGTTGACCTACCTTAGGCATGGTATGTACCGACTTCCAGATGGGCCGATTACCTTCAATTGGTACCTGATAGTGCCGGCCTAGAGCTGCACAGGCACCCTGGCAGTCAATATCTACCCCAGGTACTTCTGGATCTCTGATGACGCCGCTGTACCTGGCACATACATCTCGCACATACCGGACGATGCCCCACCCTCAGCCCTGGAGCCCCCGTACCCGTAGCAGCCCGCAACCACTGGGCTGTCTGTGGGTGCAGGAGGCAGGTACGGATAAAGCGTAGCGGCGAACAAGCTACGAGGTAGGAACACGTTACGAGTATTGCATCCAGCTCCCTCGCCCGGCGAGTATTGGATAGATCATCACTTACACCTGCGCAATCAGCCTCGTCGCCTCTCGCTTGCGCCTCAACCCCACGACGCCTCGCTTGTCACGCATCTCCCGGCCGCATCTCTGTAATCTCGCCAACAGCAACTGCCAGCGCGCCTAGGTCCGGCCAACATACTCCCCCACCAGCCCATTCGTCTCCCGCCCGCCTCCATGCATGAACCAACCCATGCTTCCTTGATTGCCACCATCGCTGCCGCCCTCGTTGCCGTCGCCCCCGCCGCGTTGCGCGCCTAGTCGCAGCTGAGCCCGCGAAGCCTCCTGCTATGGCGGACGTTTCCGAGTTCACGGCCACTCTGGCCGACTCTCCTGCCCAGCCTGACCCGCCACCGGCTGCCGATGCGGAACCCAATCCGTCCTCCAAAGTCGCCAACAACTTCCAGGAAGCCATCTCTGCATGGAGGAGTACGTCGGCTCTCCGCTTCTGCTCCGCTTCCTGCTAACTTTCTCCCCAAGACGTCGATCTGACATCACTGATATCGAAACTCGACAACACTGCTTCCGATATCGTCACCTACCAGCGCGACTCCACCGTCCAGCGTAAAGACCTCGCCCAGAAGACGAAAGATTTTCGCAAGTTCGACGATGCTACCAAGTTATCCGAGATCAAAGGCCTGCTAAAGGGTACCAAGCACCACTGCTCGGCATAAGCTGTTCTTGCTCGCTGACCCCCCATTGCAGCCTACCAGACGTTCATCGATCTCCTCACAAACCACTCCAAATCCACAAACTCGGCATTTCTCCAAGTCTACTCGGGTCTCGAAAATGCCCCCGACCCGTATCCCCTTCTCGAAGCCGCCGTCGACTCCATGCTCGTGTCCGAGGACACGCTGCCCAAACTCTCCGAAGAGAACAGCCACCTGCAGTCCAATATCGCCAAACTTACCACTCAACTCGAAGAGACCGAGGCTAAATTACAGGCCGAGACCACGAGCCGCAAGGCTCTCGACTCTAACCTCGATGCCAAAGTCAAAGAGGTAGAGTCGTCGTGGAAAGCACTTTATGACGAGAGCAAGGAGGACTGGGAATCGAAAGAAAAGGCACTGGAAGAAAAACTCGAAAACCAAGAGAGGCTTCTGAACGAGATCAAGGCCAGCTACGAGGTCAACCAACGGCTCAAGGGCTCCGCAGACGCCGATTCTGATTCGACACCAGGGCCTGTCGCCACTGCCGAGCTTGAGATGGTTCATTCCGATCTTGAGCGGACCAGTGCTAGATTGGCTGAAGTCGAGGCTCGAAACGAGCAGTTGCGCCTGGATCTGGCCCAGTCTAAGTCTCACGTGTCTGCTCAAGCTCCTTCTCTCGAGGATGAGCCCGCGTACATGCGTATGAGATCCGAAAACTCCTCTCTCATCCGGAAATTGGACTCGGCGCGGGTTGAAAAAGAGGGGTACAAGCGGGATATCGACTCCAAGCTCCGGAGCCTTGAGCGAGAGGTTGGCCATCTCAAGGAAGAACGCGACGGACTCAAGTTCAAGATCGAGAAGTGCGGCGATTATGACGACCTGAAACAAGAGCTCGAGGTCCTCAAAAGCATCGAATTTGCCACTGGGGACGACGACGAGGCTCTTCCCAGTGAAGAAACCGCGGGTAATGCCCCAGGCAAGACGAGAGGCGAAACACTGGAGCAGCTGTTATTGGCGCGAAACAAGAAGCTTGGAGATGAGTTGACAGTCCTCCGAGTATCGCACCAGGATCTCCAAACACGCCTTGAGAATATGCAAGAGGACATGTCCAAAACCAATGCCGATCTAGAGCGAACGCAAAATTTGAACACACAGCTGGAGAACGACCTGGCCGAGATGCAGTCAGAAGGCCAGAATGCGTTCCCGTCCGGCGCATCCGTGGCTGGGACTTATGTCTCCCGCTACCCACAATCCATCGCCCCCGGAAGACGTGGTGGGGGTGGAGGCGGTGGCAGAACGTCGCCCACCTCGTCCATCATATCAGGGTTTAATCCTCGGGATCGCGACGGGCCTGCTTCGGATCGCGAACCTATGGGCGGAGGCTCCGGCATCTTGCCAATGATTACTGCGCAGCGTGACCGCTTCAAGAAGCGCAACGCTCAGCTTGAAGGTGAGGTTTCCGAAGGTCACCGGACCGTCTCGCAACTTCGCCAGGAGATTGCGGCGCTACAGAAAGACAATCTGCAGCTTTACGAGAAGACACGGTACGTGTCTACATACAGCCGGGGCGGTGGCGGGGCGGCAGCAGCGACATCATCGTCCTCCGCATACGTTACATCCGGGAATCCCAATCCGTCCGCGGTGAACATTGGAGGTGGCGGAGGCATGGACCGATATCGTCAAGCATACGAGTCCAACCTGTCTCCGTTTGCCGCGTTTCGAGGCCGCGAGTCGGCACGGGCATATCGCCGGATGAGTCTTCCAGAGCGCGTCGTTTACTCGGTAACGCGGATGGTCCTGGCCTCGCGCACGTCGCGCAATCTATTTGCTGCTTATTGCCTAGCACTCCATCTTCTGGTTTTCTTCTCTCTTTATTGGCTCGGCATGACCGATGTCGAGCAGCACAGCAGCCACCTTACTGCGGCTGCCGTGGGCGGTGCTGCTGGTGTCGCCGGGGGAAGACCTGCAGCGGGCGCAGCAGCGGGCGCAGGCCAGGCAGCTGCTCACGGCGACTGGCAGCAGGAGGGGTTTAATGCACGGTAGCATACATCTCGAAAAGCATAGCCGCTTAGGGTCAAGGACGCTCGATGTGTGGTAACACTCGTCTTGTAGTTGTGTGCAACATCATAGCTGGGACGCATATAAGGCGGACTCTTTCAGAGGGCTTACAGCGCGTTCAGCCCTCAGGTTTCGTTTTCAGGTGTTGATGTTGGTGTTGGTGATTAAACTTGTTGAGTGTTTCAGCCCATGTAAATGTAACTACCAACCAAGCACGCGTATATCCACATAGCAAGCAGCCTATTTCGTGAAGATGCCCTTAAGTCTTGCCGTGCGCTTCTCTTTACTTGCCGTGAAAAGGTGTGCGTCCGCGGTCGATGTACGCACATTAGCGGGCTCATGTAATAGTCAGAATCGAGTTCCTAAGCCATGCAGGCTCGCTGAAAGTTCTCACGCCAGGTTGCAGCGGCGTTTGCCATCTCCCACCATAACCGCAGAGGAGATGCGCCTCTATCGTTGTCTGTTTAAATATCGGCTTAGCTGGAGCGACCGTCCTTTCCACGCTCGGATGGAACAGATTCTGGCCCGATTTTCTTATCTACGCGTAATTCTAGCGCTTGTGGAGCGAAGGCCTCACACATGAGCAATTGAGGTCTTTGCTGGATGCTGTCAGATTTGGGCTGATCACACATACATTCCTCTCAATCCGAGTGCTTAAAAAGAAGATAGGAATACTAAAGGGGGTTGGGCGAGGGTATTGGGTCGCGATGTCGTTCTGGTGCATGCCGGCGCGGCCGGGAACCAGACAGATCAAAAGAGGCATGACAGCCCGGGGCGACCACAACAGTCTGCAGGGCCAAAAGGGAGTGTGAGTGAAGATAATGCATAACGCGTATTTCAGGCATGTGTCTATTTACAGTCTAGAAAGCCACGCTTTGGCCACAAACAGGACCAGCTCACTGCGCAGGCAAAATACCATTTGACCTTGCCTTAGGCGTACAACCCAGGCACCTAGACTGGGGACACCTTGGCCGCGGCGGCCGCAGCCCTCCGAACTCTGGCGGCCAGAGGGAACCGACGCTCACCACCCTCGGGGAGGGCAGCAACCAGCTCATCGCGTAGACGATCCTCGTTATAGGGGAGATTGGCTGACTGAAACTGCTTCCCCCTCCCGTTCTCAAGGTGAAGTGCGGTGAGGATATACCCGACGACAGTGTTGATGGCGAGTGGAGGGTCCCGCAAAAGGCTTGCAATCTCACCTGGCGTAAGCAGGTGGTTGTGCCACAGGTAGTAGGCTCGCAGCTGGGGGAACGACGCCGACGTCTTGCTTGCTGGGTGCGATTGCCGGTATGACTTGGCGCGATCTTCCGCTGACTCAACGGTCGGGTGTTTCGGCGCCGGCGCGGCCTTGACAAGGGTTTGCTTTGGCTTGGGGGCCGTGGTTGGTGCTGGCTTGGCTGCAGATGGATCGACGTCGTCGGGTTTGCTCATCTGCTCCTCCAAGAAACGCCTTACAACATCCGCTTTGTCGTCGTCAAGACTCTTGCTTTGGGGTTTCAAGTGGACGCCCGGGGGTAAGGGTATGGGACGGTCGAGCTCGGCGTGCCAGGGCCGAGGGGGCAGGGGTCCAGATTTTCGCGGTGGTGTTCAAGCGTAGCGTACAGCTGCAATCCAGCGTACGCGTCTGCTGCCGAATCTGCAATATGTGAGCCAAGGTTTGTATCTGAGCACGAGGGGCACAGCTTACATTTGACCTGATCCATGTTCAGATCTCTGGACCAGTCACTCGAGCGAACATCACTGCCCTTGAATAAGGGAAGATGCAAGAATTGCTCCACCTGTATCGCCATGCTCACCACCTTTTTATTCATTTTCTCGTATCCACCGGTGACGGCGGACGTGACCTGTTTGTAGATATGGCTCAGCTCCATGAGACCCTTTGTGTCAATGTTCAAAACCCTGCGAAGCCGAGTCGCATCGCCCTTGATATTGACTCCGGCCTTGGTAATGGTTGGGTCTTCCATGATCTTTCTAAACGAAGGAGCAACGAAGTTTTCCACGTCTGTTTTTTTGGCCGTACCGGGGAAAAGGGCCACATGGAAGAGACCGATACGGCTGGGACTGGCGACCTGGATCAGGGAGACGTTCTTCTTGATGCTCGAGCCGGCCCTGGCATCGGCCGACCACTCCAAATCGAAGCCAAGCACCTTCTCGTGGAGGAAATGCTCCGCGCAAACACGCTCCATGGCCTGCTTATTCTTGCAATAATGGATCTTGACCTTCTCGCCTGGCGCGTCCGTGTCGGAAGGACCCCGGTACATGGTATGCGACCAGAACGAGCCAGGCGATCCCGGAAGCTGCTGTTTGGCGGCATAGAACAGCTCATCAACGATTTGATAGTCAAGAGCAGGGTATGGCGGATGCTGCCGTGCAGCCTCGGGCTCCACGGGGTTGTCTGCTGGATCTACGTCATTATCAATGACGTCTGTCTCCTCGGACTCTAGAGCTGGCTCCTCATCCGCGACGGGTGAAGCCATATCATCGGTTTGAAAGTGCGCGCCCCAATCCGAGTCCATCAGCGTGTCCTGGTGTGAAGAAGCCACTGTGTGAGCTGATTTGCGAGTGGGTTGAATAGAGCCTGGGTGAGAGCAAGGTGCGGCTTGGGGTGGCGGTTTGTCCAGCCGCGGGGTTGAAGCCGTGGAAAGAGCAGGCATGAACGATATGCCGCGCGCAGGAGTCCATAAGTACTGCCTGGTGGTCGATTCCTGCCCTGCCATGATGGTGGTTGAGGGTGACGACAAGGGACATATGAGGGGGCGGTGGCGACCGGGTAGCTGGGCGTGGGAGCTCAAAGACCTGGGGAAAGACCTGGGAGCATGGCGGGCGGCTCCGGTAGAAGCGCTCCCGAAGGACCTCATTGGCGGTGTATGCGAGATATCAAGGGAACTTTCCAGGTTCGCAAGCCCGCTGCTCCATGTTTAGGCGGCGGGCGGACGGCGAGGTCTCAGGTTGGCAGGGCTGTCCGCTGAATCGATGTCTGAGGAAACCTGCCCATGCGAAAAATAGCAGATATTATACTAGGGATAGGCGAGCAAAGACGACAGGAGCTGGCTGTCGTTGGCGGTGGAAATGGCGCTTGGAGTGAGCAGAGTGGGATGACTGCCCGTGCATCTATTTACAGTGCTCGTGATGCGCGCTGGTGCTATGGGGACTGTAGTGGTTGCAGCACCACCACAAGACGTGGCAGACGCGTTCAATTGTTGTTCGAGGCTGCAGGTGCGAGCGCAGGGGGCACAGCAGAAGCGGCTGGGGGACAACGTCACAAGCAGTACGTGTCGTCGGTACCTGTACTTGAACCCGGTGCTGCGCAGGCAGTGGTCGTGACGTTGTGGCTGACATCAAAGTATTGAGTACAGTCTTGCTAGTCGGAGTACATCGACGTGCCTGGGCCTTGTCGCGGTGTCAGGTGACAACGGACAGTGGAGGCCCGGGCATCCCAGCTGGAGCGCACCCACGCCACCAAGCCGACCGCCTGCGACAACGCACTGCGGGCATCGCGGCGATATCATCCCGACGCCGCTTTTTCCACAGTCCGATACCCACCCGCTGTCCAGAGGCACACCACGTTCGAGTTCTTTTCATCGGTCCAACTTTCTCATCCGCACCCATCCCCGCCGTCATCTATCTACCAGGACCGCGAGAGGCGCAGACAAAAAAAAAAAAGCATGGCTTCCCAGCTCCTCCCTCTAGGTACGTACCGCTGCCGCACCCGCACACTGAACCCCACCATGACCCCGAGCGGCGAAGAAGCGTGCCCGCCTTTCCCCCCGAACTAGGACCAGCTGACCCAAGCCCTGCAGAGCTCATCGACAAATGCGTCGGCTCGCGGATATGGGTCGTCATGAAGGGCGACAAAGGTAGGTCTCCGGCTGCTGAGCCCCAACAGTCTGCGGCGCCAGTGGTGCGCAGAGCGGAAGAGGAACCCAGGACTGACGCAGAATTTGGTGCGGTGCGGGCAGAATTCAGCGGCACCCTTCTCGGTTTCGACGACTACGTCAGTAAGTGAGAGCCCATGAAGGGGCGCCCAGACCGAGCGGCGATGATTCGTTCTGGAATTCAGCTTCTCCCCCCCCGCCCCCCTTCTTTGGAGTGGGCTTCCTGGCTGACTTCTGTTCCCCTGCAGACATGGTTCTCGAGGACGTAACTGAGTTGTGAGTTTCATTTACTAATCTACCTTCTCGCCTCCCCAATCTCCAGACCGGCCTACCCTACTTTGGATCGCCCTCTGGTTGGCTGACGCATCGGGATTTGCAGCGACTACTCGGGAAACCACACCAAGTTGCCCAAGATCCTGCTTAACGGCAACAACATCTGCATGGTACGTGTTCTCTCTGAGATTCGTTGTCCTACCGATACTAACAAATCCCTCAGCTGATTCCGGGCGGCGAAGGCCCCGTTGGGGCTTGATCAATCTGTCGGCTGGATAGTGGACAATTTTCCAGAGTCTGGGGGTCATGCTGGTACGGCGACATATGAGCCGCGGGAACGATAACGAAATACGGCAAGAAAATAAAAGCACGACTTGACGATGCTGATGTCTTGGGCCAGGGGCCTGTATTCAACACGGGAGGTTCACAAGCCACGTCAATCCATTTGGAATACATGATTTATCTTGGGGCCCGCGTTTGTTTCACGGTGCGTAGTCCACATAGACGACATGCTCCGCCATGTCCGTTGTCGAGAGCGTGCCGCAACAGCGGCCCAGCGTCTTCCAGCCACCTTTTGCCGACGGGCCCTGATTCCGCTCAACCCTCTGTAAAACAAGGCTCTGCCCTTCCTCGTCGATTCTCTTCAGGCCCCCACCGCTACACCTACACGCCTCCAGGCTCAGACATGGCCGTTGGCGCCGTTCTCCTGGTCGCCAGCGCCGACCATGCGGCGCAGTTCGTACTCGCGCGTGAACTCGCGGCCAAGCTGGCCGTATGAGGCGATCAGGTTCTTGCAGGTGTCGAGCATGACCTCCTTTGGCGATATCGACCCGTCCGTCTGCACCCGGATCATGAGCTCAGGCACGTTGGGGTGCGCGACTGCGTTTGTATGGCATGTGAGCGTCTTGTCTCGGGCCACGCGCTTGGGCAGTGGATGGGAAGGGGGGCGATTGGTGGAAATCACTGGGCAGATCTCGCTGTGCCGTGCTTTCGAGTCTCACCTTTGTAACCAGCCATCAGGACGGTGGGCAGCTGCTTGAGGTAGGTGGTAAGCAGGTTGCCCAGGGTGTGATCCTCTTTTACCAGAATGAAGTCGGACGTATTCGACGTGCCTGGAGGGAGAGGAGGACGGTCAGCAGGGCAGGCCGGATGGAGCCGCTGGATCGATGGCGGATGGTTTCCTACCGGCAAAAGGCTTCTCTGTGATTTTCTTCTCGCCGGCGGCCTCATCCAGGAGGAAGAGCTCGAAGCTGCAGTCAAAAAGTCAGCGAGTCCCGAGAAAGAGGGAGAAGTGGATGACAAAGGAGATGAGGCTGCGCGAACGGGTCATCCTGAAGGTTGGCGTGTCTGGCGTTGGCCATGATGAAAGCGACGACAACAGGTACTGGCTTCTTTTCCTGAAACGGTGCAGTCGCCCAACGTGCGTGCGATGTATAAGGCAGAGATCGGTTGTTTGTTGGATCTGGGGCTATTGCTTGAGGCCATTCTCACTCGAGATGGACGGTAGCATGAGCGTGTCCAACGCAGCGAGGCTTGTCTCTGCCATGCCAGCGGGCAGCGTGGCCATTGCGCCTCCCATTGAATGGAAGACCGAATAAGCCCGACATTGGAAGCTGGGGCTAGAGAAAACATCATTACAGATGCCGTATGCATCATCGGGACGACCAGAGGCCAGACCACAAAGGGCCGTACGCGGAGTAAAGTGAATGGCAGGCGCCGACGTGGCGACACAGGGGGCCAGACGATTGACGGAAGGAGCAGAGATGGCAGTGGGCGGGGATATGTCCTACCGGTCCGGCGCGTTCATTATGGCGAGCGCGACAACGTGAGTAGCTAAATCCAGAAAGAGATAGCAATATCGAGATAAAAGACCCCGCGTGTGTGCGCTACCTGCCTGGGCCAGCGAAGAGACAGGAGCGGGCGGCGGTTCGTCTTTGATGATGGAAAGGTGGTCCGGGACCCGCCGGGGAGTCGAGCAACAAGACGAAGCGGAAGCAGCAGGGCGAAGTGACGCCGGTTTAATGGCTACTCGGCGATGGCGAGGCAGCGACAGCAGCGAGATGGCGGCAGGTGGGCGGCAGCAATATGACAAGAGATGGGTGGGCCGGATGTCGTTGGTCTGATCTGATCTGGTTGACGAGAGGGCAAAGTTGACGGGATATTGATTGGCGGCGCTGCCGGGCGAGGGGACCCACCCCGACGCGAATGGCGCCCGCTGGCCCTCACCTCTGGGGGTGTTTCTGGGCACGAGTACTCACTCGTACGTGGGTACCTGCACCGCCCAGTCCAGATGTATCGAGAAGCGCACAAAGGTTCTGCCCTTTTGGTACCACACAGCCGTCTGTCAATCAGACGTCACCGACATCACCTACAGTCGACATGAATTGACAAGTTCCATGTCCGTTTCTTCAATGAAAAAGTCTATTGCAACCTGTCCGGCATGATGTATCGTCTACCTGTGACTGGCTCTATCATGTAGTACCTGGGCTGCCCCCAACTTCCAACACCAATGGTCCTTGATCAGCCCATACCTTACTCTATTCCTTTCACAAGGCACCCTCGCCAGCTAATAATACTCCTCTTCAATGCCCAACGCCTACCTTGCCTAACGTATGGGTAGTTGAACAGCCAATAAGCAATGATGAACGTGCATTTACTTACCAGCCTGGGCTATGTAGCTTACATACACACACATGGTTCGTTCCCCAACGACAAGACCACGTTCAAGGCCGATGGGCATTGCAAGACATGTAATTTATTTACGCTACCAACGACTATGGCACAACTCACAGATGCCTACCATCTAGATCGTTCTCAGACCTGAACTCCGTACCCAGAAACATGACCCATGCCACCCATTTCACTCGTTACTTCCAAGCCAGAGCTTATCCAGAGCAAGTTTGCGAAAGGTCCGTGGCTCCAACAATCCAGCGCTTGAGGCGCTGGCACGGGCGGGGACCAAGCGCCCTATACAAACGCTCGCTCTTCTCAGGGGCGTCCACGGCCCCATTCAGTACCATACCTACTTATCAAGGTACGTATTTCAGTGGTTTTTGCCGTCGCAGAACTTGGACAGAGGCGGATCCGCTGAACCACCCGCCCAGCTCATTACTGTCAGTATCGTTGTGTAAGCCATGGCCACAACGCCGAAGATGCAGAGCGCAATGTCGGACCACTTCCACAAATTGCTCCGCGCTACGGCCCGGTAGTGAAGCATCGGCTGTCCAAGGATTAGCTGGTATAGCCCACGAGACGGCGAAGGGCGAGGTGACTTACGGGGTAGATGTACACCAGAGGGATGCAAGCAAAGTTTCCAACGAGCGCCACAAATTTGTCCAGGTCATCGGCGCCTCCCCAGGCAATGAGGCCGCACATGATCACAAACAGGAAGCGGAACATGTTCTTCTGCCACTTGATGTAAGGGTTGTACTTTCCACTCATGGTGAACAAGGCGTTCTCCAAGATGCGGACGGCGGGGAAGATCTGGAGCGGCGTGGACAGCATGATGGCCAGCGAGTACAGAAGCTGTACGCCATTCACCAGGCGATTGTCCTGGGGCAGGTTGAGCAGCACGACAGTCTCGGTGCTGGAGCCGTAGGCGGCGTAGGAAATAGCGCCCATGACGGTGAACAGTACCGTGATGATGATCATGACGCAGAACATGACCTTAGGGAATTTGGCCGGGTGTCGCATGGACTCCTGGATGGGGATGATCAAACCAATGCCTTCAAAGGCAAAGATAGCCGTGCCAATGAACAGGGTCCAGTCCTTGTTGTTGATCTGGACGATATCCGCCAACCCATTGGCATTGAGAGTGAGAACGTCGTAGTAGAAAAGGTAGGCAAGACCGATGACGATGAACGCATCGGCTATCAGAGCCGTGAAGCCCAGCTTCCCAATATCACGGAATAGGGAAAGCGGCAGGTAGAAAGCCAGCTGCAACGCAATAAGCCACGCGATCGCCACGTGCGTCTTGCAGTCGGTTACCGCCAGGATGAATGCTTGGAGGTTTTCAGCGGTGAAGACCGTGTACGCGGCAATGAAACCAATCTGGCTGATGACAATGGAGAAGAGAATGAGGTTTCTCATCCATTTCCCGTACAGAATGCCGCCAATATCGCCGAATGATCCGTCGACCTTCAACCGCGTCGTGACCAGCAGGATGAAGCAGTGGTAGCTCAGAATGGCTACCACCAACAGAATCAGGTTGCTGAAGATCATGCCTCCATTCAAGTAGGCGCGCGGGAGGAAGAGAACGCCCGTGCCCACGAAGGACTTGAGTAGAAGCAGCGCAGCATTGACGGGGCTGTTGTTTCCGCTGCCGCCGCGTACCTTCCTCCTCCTCTTGGTGCGGGACGGGGTCAGTAGCGTGCTGTCCTCCATGGGTTCGCGCTCGTCGTCGCTGTCAAACTCGTCCGACTCGGCCGAATCAAAGTATTCGTTGGGCTGAAGCACCTCGTCGTCTTCCTCAAGCTCCTCGCCTGCGTAGTGGCCATAGATCGTGATAAACTCGAGGAAGCTCTGGGTGAACAGCTGGGGTTCGCGCCTGCCACCAGCACCCCTGGCATGGCCGGCTTCGACGCCGCCGTGGGCACCTCTCGAGGGGCTCGGAGCGGCGCGGTGGATATAGTTCCTTCTGAAGCCGCCAGGGGCTTTGATTGAGTTGATGTCCATGGTATCGTGTTCGGGCTCATCGGGGTTGAAACTGAAACTTTTGCTGCGTTGGGGCTGGCCACGTCCGCTCGCGTCCTCTGTCCATCGGTAGATCTGACGCGTAATGTCACCTCCTTGCAGCTTCAAACTGGAAAACTCGTCGTTGCCTTGGGCTGGCCCGGGGCCGTGGCCCACCTGCTTCCCCTTGACAGAGTCGCCGTGAGTCGAGCTATTGTCGGGAGCGTCGGATGACTGAACAAGATGCCGCTTGACAATCTCAGGGTCCTCGTAGGCTCCGGTGCCGCCGGATTGCAGATATTTGGAGCGGGCTTCAAAGGATCCGTAATTGGTAGGCGTGGCCGATGGTTGAAGCTGTGCGGATTGACGATCCGGAGACGGTGCTCGGACCGGAGGGGTCCCATGTCTGGGCGGCGAGGCGCCTACAGAACTGGAAAGGGCAGCAGCCAGGGCCGATTTGCCGGGACCTACTGCATTGAGCTGATTAGAGGGGCCACCAGCCAGAGGAGGGCCTCTGCTGGAGCTGGAGCCGTCCTGGGCAAAGGGAGAGGCGCTGCGAGCAGGCGAGGAGGTGCGGACGGGGGGGCTGGATGCGACAGCGACAGATGGTATGGGAGAGGCGAGACGCGCGGTGGCATCGGCACGGGGTATGGAGGAGCTGATCGTGCGGCCCCGGGCAGAAGCGGGCGACGAAGAGAGCTGGGCAGCCGCAGCCAGAGGGCCACCGGGCGCCGGGCGCGGGGTGGCGCTTGATTCGGGATCGGCGGATGGCATCGTGCTCGAGGCGTCGAGGCAATTCAGGTCGAGTCGATTCGCTTCGTTCACGACGAGGGGGTGATGGAGCGTTGTTGGAAGACTGCCATGTACCGTACGCGTGCTCGATCGGTCGGATTGAATGGGCACGGAGGCGAATTCACGAACCCGTAGGAAACCAGATGCGCAGGCGATGCTGGGTCTGCGCAGTGTCCGCGTCGGGCAATGAGCGAGGCACGGCTGAGTGTGTGCAATTGGCGGTCGACGAGGCCGAGGCAAGCAAGGGACTCCGAGCTGGGCAGCGAAGAAATTTGCACCGAAACGTGAACGCGGGTTGCGAGGTTGAGGTTGTGACGTGCGTGGGAGCTGGAATCCGAGACTTCGACCGAATCAAGGTGGGCGTATCCGCAAATATCCGCACAAGACAAGGAAGGTCGGCGGGCGGGTGCGGCGGGTGACTGTGAGGTGGTCAGGTCAGGTACCTGTGACCGCCCGGCCGTTCCTCCAGCTGCTCTGCGCTGCGCTGCGCTGCGCTGCGCTGCGCTGCGCTGCGCTGCGCTGCGCTGCGCTGTGGCTGGGCGTGTACTCGTAGCGGGTCTGTCCGTGACTGTCCAAACCGCGGGCAGGTGCTCGTGCGGAGCCGCCTCAGGTACCTAATAAGATACACGGAGGTCGGGAGGATAGACGAGATATACGGGTACAAGATGCTGGAGAGGATGGCAGCGAAGCTTACCAGTGGTCTCTCTCGGGATCAATGTCCAAAAGCGAGGCCGCGAGCGAGCGGTTGCGTCCGGGCTGTCTGCGATCTGCTTTGGCGATGAAGGAGCTGGATTCGGGGTGGTTGGTGGCGGCTGAGCGAGTGTCTCAAGACGGTACTCGTACATACAGCATCGCACTCCGGTATCGTTTGGGTCGTAGGTAGTAGGTCACCAAACCGTCCTGCGGGAAAGAGTAAAATGAAAGGAAAGCATCACAGTCATTCGGGAGCTGCAAAAGAACAGCCAGGCCACGCAATCCAAGGCGGCTGCACTAGTTATTGATTGTTGGTTATTAGGGCCTCTTGCCGTTAGAGAGAGATAAGAAGGCGGGTGAAGCCTGGAGTTCTGGTCTCGTGATCCCCATGCCACATGGCTTATCAGTCGGCACGTTCCACGGGCTTACGAGTAGGCACCAGGTGGACACTCGCCGGGCGGCTTCAGGCCAGCTGATGTTATCGCGCCTTTCAACGTACTCTCTGTTCGTCCAGATGACTGCAAAGGCTGAATGATGCCTGCCCCTGACCCGTTCATCCAGAGAAGGTCGAATTTGCATCTTCTCCAGGCGCCCTGGGTTTGCAGTTGAAGCCATCCATGGTGGCAGCCGTCTGTCTGCTCACTGTATTCCGCACTCGAAAAGGCCACGGGTGGCCCGGAGCTCTGTAGGGGTACGGCGGGCGCTCGTACACACGGGCTGCGTGGCTGCTTATCGCGTTCGCCAAGGCTTGGGCGCCGCGTCCAATGGGGCCTTCATCCATGGGTGCCGATTGCGGTCTCCAGCTGCTCACAGCATTGCGGGCCCTTTTGAACGGAGCACTGGCTCATCACACTCCGAACGGTGGTCTGCCGGGTTCAGCCCAGTCGATGCCGCCTCACTTGTTGCTTCCTCTTCATATATGATAGATCCTATTGATAATAACTCCATGTCCATGAACTTATACCATAGCGGCTGAGTGAAAAGCCCACTTCATCTGGGCTTCAACCCATGGGCGGAAATTGCAACGTCTTCGAGAAGACGACGTCGGGGCAGGTTGTCTACCCGCATCTCCAGATTGTGTTCGGCAAGGCCCAGATCAGAACGGGTGGATAGCAAATACCTGACATCCTACTCGTGAGAGCTTCGTCTCGTCAATGCGTCCGACGCGATGGTCGTCACTCCGTTATCTTGGAAATCAGTCAGAGGGGGCGGGGTTGGGTTTGCTTATTTGTCCCCCCCATGGCCGCAGGTCCATACGGTATGGCGTACCAGGGTTTACTCTCTCCCTCTTTGAATGGCTCCTCTTCTCGTGGCTGGACATCCATCACGAGACAGGTGATTGTGACCGGCGACCATCACATTGCCATGTATCTCGAGAATTCCGTGCTCTGTCAGTGGCTCAGATGGCACCGGCGATGGCTGCTAGTCAGCGAACTACGGATAACTTAGTCGCGGGTAGCGCTAAGAGCAGAACTGAGGCGTGCTAGAGAACACTCGTATTCAGAGTACCCGTCACGCCCAGTCAAGTACTCGTACGCGGGTCCAGTGTTGCTTCAAGTCCACGCCAGATCCGGAATGACGTCGTTGCCCCCAGCCCATCCTGAGTCGACTTCACGGGGCGAGGCGGACTTTGCCCCGATGTACTCTCGGCGGTCAAGAGCCGTACTCGTACGAGTACCTTACCTCAGGTACCTAAGGTACATCCGAGGCGGTCCGCAAATCTGGAGGTACGGGTGCCCAGGTACCTCTCGTAGCCCAAGAGTGGGCTTCGTCCCCCCACCACGCATGTTTAGACCCGACCCTCCATGACTCGAGAGCGCTGCTGCACTGGGGCATGAAAGCGTCTCTCCACTGCGCCGTTGCATCTCTTGTCCCCTCCCTCAGCTCAAGTGCATCCATCCACGTCGCCGCAGTTCATGCGCCTCCCCGTTCGACTACGAGTGCTCGTGCCGGGCGAGTGCGGGCCACAAAGTCGTTGGTCTTTGGCCCATCGCTCGCTCGCTCGCAGCTATCCGGGCCCCCCTGGTCCACATCTCGACATGTGCTTCCATGCTCCCCCTGCCAACACCCTCGCTCACAGTGGTCATCCGCACCCCGTGTCCTGCTAGTCCGATGCCGTGCATGGCGCGGGTCGACCGATACAGCTTCACCTGCCCCTCCGTCCCCGCGGGGTTACCGAGCATGCACCCAGCACGGTTGCGACGAAATCAGCGCAGAACACAACACACAGGACTCTCTCATCAATAGTCGGCGTCCCACGTTCAGAGCCACCTCAACTGCCTATCCGTGCCTACTTCGAGCCCATACCCCTGCGAGCTACAAGATCCGACCTAGGTCCGTCCATGGCCCGACCGGTTGCCCGCCGTTAAAACAAAGGAAGATGGCGCCTTTGCATCCTTTACTGGGCTAGCCTGTCTGTCTCAACCTCGCACCTATCGGAACGGCTTCCCGTCTTGTGGCTCTCTGCGCAGACGTATGGGCTTTTGCACTCCTCGCCTTCTCGCATGCTTGTGTACCGGAGTGACGTCGTTGTCGTTTGTACAACGTGCCACCTCCATGCCCCTCAGCCCCTCTCCTTTTCTGCCTTCAACAACCCACAAAGCTGCAACATTCGTCACTGTTTCTGAGCTGCAAGCACTCGGGACGACAGCTTGAGCTTTGCCAACACGCCTGGCCCTTGACACCGGACCATGCGTGCAAGCCATCGACTCCGGCATCTGCGTCCAAGCCATTGACTACCCCACATGCGCACATGAACCCGAGCTTTCGACGAGGAACCGAGCCAACCGATGCCGCCCACACCAACTTCACCTATACCTGAGCATGGGCATTGAAAAGAGCTTTGCGCCCGCTTGCCCGACAGTCACAGTCCACCGCTGGCGATTGTGCGAGCGCCGCAGCAATTTCTGGCTCGGTATTGCCCACTGTTCAGGAGAATGACTGGAGACAATGACCCCACCAACGACACCGGCGGCCGGGCGCCGAATTCGCCCTCGAAGAAAACGAAGCTGGGATGGCTGTCTGGCGTCTACATTCCAGTTCTGCTCAATATCCTAAGCATTCTCATGTTCCTTCGTTTTGGATCCATTCTAGGACGCATAGGGCTGTTCGGAATATTAGGTCAGATAGGCTCCTGGCTATTGACAACCCACTGCTCGCCCAATTACTGACAGATGACAGGACTCTTGATCGTCGCCTATCTCGTGGACCTCACAACCACGCTTTCGCTGTCCGCCATCGCTTCGAATGGCGAAGTCAAAGGCGGCGGTGCTTATTACTTGATATCAAGGTCTTTGGGCCCGGAATTTGGTGGCTCCATTGGCGTTTTGTTCTATCTTTCACAGGTGTTGAACACGTCGCTCAACATAGTGGGCCTCATTGACTGCCTCAAACTGAACCTTCCTGGCCTTATACCCCATGGGTACTGGGAAGGATACATTATAGAATCATGCGCCCTCCTCGTTTGTGCCGCCATGTGTGTAGCAGGGAGCGCCATCTTCACACGAGCCAGCAGCGCCCTCGTCGTCATTCTTGTCATTGCCACCCTGAGCATTCCATTTTCCGCTTTGGTTCGCGCCCCTTTTGAGGATAACCAGCTTGGTGTACAGTTTACCGGACCCAGGCTGGAGACATTGCTGTCCAACTTGTATCCTCATCAATCGCGTCATGCATTCCGCGGCATGAAGACTTTCCGAGAATTATTCGGGGTGCTATTTCCAGCTACATCAGGGATCTTTGCTGGCGCCTCCATGTCTGGAGACCTGAGAAACCCGAGCAAAGCCATTCCGAAAGGGACTCTTTGGGCTATGCTGTCGACATTTGTTCTCTATGCGTTAGTGATCATATCGATGGCGTCAACCATCACCCACGACTCGTTTCTGGAGGACACCAACATCATCTACACAACGAACATCTGGCCACCGATGGTCCTCGCTGGGGAATGTGCCACCACCTTCTTTTCTGCCCTGATGGGTATCGTTGGTGCGGCAAAGTTGCTTCAGGCTCTAGGCCGTGACAAGATTCTACCTGGATGTTCAGTGTTTGGAAAAGGAACGGCTGCGGGTGACGAGCCTCTGTTCGCCATATTCTTGACCTGGGGTATCGCGCAGCTTGCCTTTTTTGCTGATTTGAATCAAATCGCCACTTTGATCTCGATGGGCTACCAGGTAAGTTTTCTCGTGCTGCCTGCAAGAGCCCAATCTGACTGTTTCTCCAGATGACCTTCTTTGTAATGAATCTTGCATGCTTCTTGCTCAAGATCGGTTCTGCGCCTAATTTCCGACCGGCCTTCAAGTTTTTCAATTGGCAAACCGCATTTTCCGGGAGTGTTTTCTCAGCAGCCGCAATGTTTTTCATTGACGAGGCATATTCAGCATCGGCAATCTGCGCCATGATATTCATATTTCTACTGATCCACTACCTCAGCCCGCCCAAACATTGGGGTGACGTTTCGCAGAACCTTATCTACCATCAGGTGCGAAAGTATCTGCTACGATTGAAGCCGGAGCACATCAAGTTTTGGAGACCGCAAATCATTCTTCTAATCAACGACCCACGCCACCATACTCGATTGATACAATTCTGCAATTCATTGAAGAAGGGCTCCCTATACATCCTCGGGCATGTCATTGTGACCGATGACTTTAACACGGGCATCCACGAAGCCAAGCTGCAACAGTCTGCTTGGTACAAGTACATTGCCGAATACTCGAGGATTAAGGCTTTCGTCCAATTGACAATGTCCCCCAGCATCGAATGGGGCATACGAAACTTGATTCTCTCCGCCGGATTGGGCGGCATGCGGCCCAACATTGCCGTCATCGGATTTTACAACTTGGAAGAACTGAGGGCAACAGGTTCTATGCGAAGAAAGGTTCCCGAGATGCCATCATCGCCAACCAAGTCCAAATTGCTATCGAGAACAGGGGATAGGCTGCCTCGGCGGCGCAGAGGGGACACCACAACACGATTGCTCGAAGGGTTCCTCCCAACGGATACGATGCGAACAGAAGGCTCCATGTCGGTCAAAAGTTACCTCACCATACTGGAGGATTTGACATTACGACACCGCCTAAACGTTGCGATTGGAAAAGGCTTTCAAAGCCTGGAATCGCCGCGCCACAGGGGCGATAATGCGAAGAAGTTCATCGATCTTTGGCCAATTCAGATGTCGGCCGAGATCATGGCCGGGGATAAGAACATCTTGACAAGCAACTTCGACACATGTGAGTGCTGCGCAGCCCCTCCATTGTCCTAATGTTCAGCTCGCCCCTGAGCTTGCGCACGCTGACCATCACCCAGACACACTGATATTGCAGCTTGGGTACATACTGTTGAGCGTGCCCACGTGGAAGAAAGATTTTCAGCTCAGAGTTCTCGTGTTTGTCGAGTACGAATGTGAGGTTGAAGACGAGCGCGCGAGAGTGCAAGAGCTTCTGGAGAAGCTGCGGATCGACGCGCGTGTCGTTGTGTTCTGGCTCGCGTCGGGTCAATTGGAAAGCTATGAGAAGATTATCAATGGTGACGTGAAGAACTCCGAGGCCGCGGTCATGGTCGACGAGCTTCTGCGTGAAGAAGAATGGTGGCATGAGCTAAAACGTCTCAGGAGCAACGCGCCGGCAGAAGTACCGCGCACAGAAGAACTGACTTCGTTGGAAGAAATACTGGATGGTGCTCGGCGTCGAAACTCGCTGCCTCAAGACGGAGGGGACAGCCCTCGGAAGCAGCTCAACTTTGATGAGATTCCCAAGAAGTCAACAGTCTCTGCCATTTCGAAATTGGGCGTCAACTTCGGCATTCGCACCCATCATCTGAATCCCAACGCCTTCGAACATGCGCCTATGGAGGGGGCTTATGAGTCCTCCAGCGATGACGAGGGCGAGCCCGATGCCTCAGAAGTCGCCGATTTCAACGACCCTGTTGATCCCGTGCCAGAGCTCTCTCAGCTTCAAGGATCACCACGGAAGCATCGTCTGATGAGCTTGACAGGTCGGCAGCGAAGCCCGAGTATGTTTGGCCAACATTACCCGAGTAATACTGCCCCCGCAGAGTCCACCGTCCCCCACGACTCCGCCAGTGTCAGTGGGACAGGATACGGAGCTATCCTGACTCCGCGACAGTCTACAGTCACACGGCCACAAGAGGAGCGAGGGCTTGAGCGTGGCAAGAAAACAGAGAGGAGCCCCTTGTTACACACATCATCGACAGGTCCCACAGTGGAAGAGACAACAAATCACCCATCCAGGCAACCACAAGCTCAACCACCCATGTCTGGGGCCCCATCTGCAAGTGGCCTGGGCGGAGAGCTCGTTTCCGACTACAGAGGCTTGGGAGAAGAAACAATGAGCAGAACCATTACCTTCTCTCAGCCTG
The DNA here is from genome assembly GCA_006538405.1 of Hansfordia pulvinata. Classification (NCBI taxonomy): domain Eukaryota; kingdom Fungi; phylum Ascomycota; class Sordariomycetes; order Xylariales; genus Hansfordia; species Hansfordia pulvinata. Next base: position 1,152,749 of record BJKQ01000007.1, on the reverse strand, counting down.
AGAGAGTGACGGCCCCCAAGCTTGAGCGACCTCCGCTGTCTCGGAACTCGTCGATGGGGAGGTTTTCGAGCCGGCCAGTACCCGAAATGAAGGTAGAGAATGATGACACGGGCGGGGCGCCGCGTCTGATGTTTGCCGAACCGGAGCCACGCCTCATGCCCACGACACCGGCGACTCCAGGGACGCCGATGCGCTCCCGCAAGAGTTCATTTGCGTCTGGAAAAGAAGGCCGGCCGCCACCTTTCCTCAACCCGAACGCCGACGCGCACCTGGACATTCCGGAGCTGCAGGAGTCACATTATCGGTCGGCAGCGCACGGCCAAGCCGAGGAAGGAGACGCGGGCTCGAGCTACTCCACACAAAGCATGCCGCTGTCATTCAACGACCTACCGAGCCGGGCGCAACACCTGATCCTGAACGAGCTGATGCGCCAGCACAGCGGCGAAACGGCTGTCCTGTTGACCACGCTCCCGATACCCGAAGAAGGCACCTGCGCGGACGAGGATGCCAGCTTGCGCTATCTGTCCGACGTCGAGGTTCTATGTCATGAGCTGCCTCCGACGCTGCTTGTGCTCAGCAACAATATGACGGTCACCGTTGGGCTGTGATTGTGGCGAACAGGCGTGTTCCAGCAGGCCGTGTTCCGGCGTGCGTTCTTTCAAGGGAAACAGCAGAGGCGAACGCCCGAGTCGAGATTCACAGAGGAGTGAAAGGATACGTCTTTTCGGATACATATCACCCAGTCGAGCGTGTCGATTCGTCATGAAACTTTCCTCTTCCAGGTCGGAGCCTACAATTGCAGCAGAAATGCACAGGCATCTTCAGGCTAGTGTGTTCTATATTCGTGAATTAATAAATATATACATGCATTGGTATCGAGCGCATTGATGCCTGTGTAAGCATGGCCCCAATTGGGCGTGTAGCATCTTGTACACTCCACGCTCGCATTGGTGGCAGGTTGTTAGAATTTGGCAATGACCGATAGGCCCTGGTACACCAGACCCAGATATTGCAGCTTGGGATTCCCGGCTCTGCCGGTAAGCTCGGCGAGGCCCATGACGATCTGGATGAACTTGGCCTTGTCGACGCGGGTAACGAGCTTGGCGAAGTCACGCAGGTCCTTGTGCAGGCCCTTGATGACTTCAATGATGACGTCGCCAGTGGCGTCGAAGAGGCGGTCGAGCTGGTCCAGGAAGCGGTCGGCATCCGATTTTCTGACGGACCTGTGACGCGCCTTATCGTAGGTTCTCTCCAGTTCTCTACCGTTGACGCGGCACCGGCTGCCGCGGTCCCTGACCACCACCTGCTCGGCTGGGCGGCGCCGGCCGCTGTCCCTGTAGCGACCGCTGTCCCTGTGCCGGCCGCCGCTTCGGTATGAATCCCTGCCTCTCGACTCCAGGAGCGCGTTTTCATTTTCATTTTCATTTTCGTCATCGTCATCGTCCCCGTCGAGGTTGCCGAGATGGAGACTGCGCCGCATGTCATGTTCCTGGTAGTCGGCGTAGAGCTCCTGGGCGTTGCTGACCCAGGGGCAGCTGGGGTTGTCGTTCATCTCGTCCAGCTCTGCGCCCTTTGCGTCGTCGTTGGCATCGTCGTCGCCGGTCAGGAGCCCCGGCATGGCCAAGGCGCCCAGCAAGGGGTAGAGCGCGAGGAGGCGTAGGAGGTGCATGGTTCACTAGTTCTTTTTCTTTTTTTGGAAAAAAAAAGAACGATATCTCTAGTTTTTTAGGGGAGGCAGCTTCTGCCGTTGGGAATAAGAAGGTGATGGTGATGAGTGTTGTTTGGTGTCGACGGTGTTCTCGGTCACCGAGGCCATAGAGTATCACAAAACATGCACGGAGACATGACGGGAGAGGGTCGTCGTTTATAGAAGAAGAAGAAGCCAGCATATGGACTGGGATCTGTGCTGTTGCGATCGGCCGCCTCGGGGGTCGGGCATCACGCAATGATTGCCGATTTTCCACAAGCCGCCCCTCCCTCCCCCTCCGACGGCCCCAATAGACGGATGAACATTGCCGTCGTAAAGCAGAGCTGGTGCTCTTGTGACCTGATCGGCGGACGGCTCGTGCGCGCCGTCTGCCGAGAGAGGGCAAGGCAGGCAGAGATAGTGACAGAGACGGGCTGTAGCCACCAACTAAGCGAAAGGAAATTGGTGGTATGGCTGGTGGTGTTTCCACATGGGGTTCTCCTCCCGTCGGCGACCTTGCTTGTTGCCACGACGCGATGTGGGAAACCGAAGACTTTCCAAGTGGAGCCGAATCCCGGACCTGCGTGCGGAGAGGTGGCGGTGGCGGCGACGTCGATAAAGCTGGCAGAAGGGAGAGGGGGGACGATGATGTCTGATTGGATGGACAGGCGCGGTCTCCTGGTGGTAGCCCGTGAATCGTGATGCCGCCCCGTGGAACTTTGTGGTCACCAAGTTAGGTACCTAGGTAAGGTAGGTAAGTCATAGCGTTGTTACCTGGTAGTCTGTAGGTAGGTCACTAACCAAACTGAATGACGGGGGCCAGTCTCCTCTTCTTCACGACTGCCAGGGAGGTAGCCACTGAAGGCCTTCGACGACGCCACTAATGATGATTGATGATTTGGCAAAGTCTGGGTTGAGCAACAGGCTGTGCTGGTTGGCACGTGCTGGCTGGCAAGACAAGGGACTGACCACTCGAGCCACTCTCGGCTGGCCCAACGGTGGCGATGCCATTTGAGAAGAACGGGGATGGCTCGGCGATGAGCAGGCTCCCCGGGCGGGTGCGGTGCGAGTGGCGGGGCCCACACACAGTGAGTGAGGTGAGTGAAGCTGTGAGTTGGCCACTCGGAAACCGGGAGCCTATCGCGAAGCACATGAAGCGAGCCCCAGCTAACTACCTCCTAGTACGTAAGGTAAGGTAGGTACTCGAGGCGCCTACCTCCTAGTACTCGTACAGTACGGCCTCAGGTTGTCCAACGTGCTTTCCACTTTGGCTCGGCTGCTCGGCCAATCGGACGAGTCGCTCGTACATCTGCAGGCAGGCACGCAGGCAACCACTCGCCCCAGGAACATGGACTTGGAAGCTTCAGCCTTGGGACGCGCGCGCAGCGTGGCAGGGAAGGAATGGAGGGAGGCCCGACCGGCCGGGCGGCAGATCTCTCTTCCTTGTGGCCAACTGCATCAAGGCGACTAGGTGCATGGTGGGGGTCCCACGTTCAAGTTAGGGTGGTTTGTGGCCAGCTTGATACGAGTTTCCAAACCTTTTTGCCTCTCCCATTCCACCCGAGCTTAGAGGGCAGACTCCATTCCGGACTATACGTCGGCCGGGGTGGGGGCCCATGGGATCTTTGGCACTACCTCAGCTATCCCCATGACCAGTACGAGTACTCATGAATGGCTTAGATATCACAAGATGGGGATGGAGGTGCCTCGTGAGTTACTCCGTAGTACTCCGTAAAGATGCCTTCCCCGCTGACATCCAATGACCACTTACCGTACCTATGTAGGTAGGTAGGTACCTGGGTCGGCGCTTGTCGTTGTGTCGCCCCTCTGCGCCAATGTGTACAAGTACCCGAGCTTGGTCAGTGGGGCGGGCTTGGCTTTGTCCTTTGAACCGGGTCTGGAGAAGAGCCGGATCATGCCCGGTTGGCGCAACGTAGGCTGTCTTGACTACGCGTACCTACCTACTTATCAGAGCGTAGACTCAGTGGCAATCTGGAAAGATGACGCCGTGGACATAAGAACTTGACTGCTGGCTGTAGGCAAGTAAAGGTGGCCTTATCAGGGCAACCAGCTAGCTCCACGTCGTGACTCAACTCTATCTCCCTCTTCGAAGAGCGATTGAGAACCGAGGGGTAACCTGAGAGAGCCAATCGCGTAATTACATAACAAGCGACGCGACTTTCTGCCAAAGACTATCGACTTGGCTAGAGAGATGCGCCGATTTGTGTGATTCTTCGCCACGGAGCAGCGCAGCTGGTCGTCCCGTTCTGGTCGTCAGCTGGATCACGCAGTGGATAATGCCCCTTTCCCATGACCGTGACTTGTCTGGTACTCTACGTGAAATAACATTGATCGGCCAGGTCTTCCCAACAGAGCAGCTCGGGGACACGGCAGGACTCGGACCACTCGCGCCCAGACCAACCAGGTCAGATCCGATCAGATGGGGGCGACTCGCTGCTGCTGCTGCTGCTGCTGCTGATGCTGCTGCCGCCGAGGATGGAGAGCAGAATGGCCACCACCGAACGTCATTGCTGAGCCGCGATGTGTGGCTCTTTAGCGCCCGAAGCGCCAGTGGCGCGCCCGGCGGGGCGTGTCGGTTCCCCGGAAGACCCAGATGGCGGCCAACCAACCCTTCGAGAGAAAGAGGGAGAGAGAAGCCCACGCCCAGCAATCCATCCGGGTGGAAATGATCGCCCTCCCCACTGAATAGTTACCAATCAATCAAGCGTGGGCGGCGCTCGAGCCGTTCGCTTAAGCTTGCCGACTAGCATCTCGTCGAGGCGGGCGGCTTGCCACCCATACCCACAGTCGGGGCGAGCCCCCCCGCATCACACCACCCTATCTGATGGGGCCGCGCTTCTGGTGGCCGCTGACTCTACCTCCAGATGGGTCAGGTGAGAAGTGGTACTGATCAGCATTTAAGCTGGGCCCGGCGCCGTCGGCGGGTGGCGCGCTACGGCGCCTCACCGTGACCCGACTGCACTGCCGGACAGCCGGGTCGCTGCTGTGGCGTGGCGAGAGACTGACGAGCGGAACCTGAGACCTCGTCTTTTTCCAAGTCTCTGCTTCCGTGCCGGCGTCTCGTTGGCTCGGAGGCCTTCCCTTGCCTTGTGTCGCCTGCGCTTCTGGCTGCCAGTCGAACATTCACAGACCGCGATCGTCACGGAAGAGGTTGAGCATGTGAACATCAGTATTGTGAGGCTTGATCCATGGCAGCTCATCTGAGGCACCTTTCCCACGCCAGTCCATTGTGGCCGTCCAACAACGTGCCGTGTCCTCAATCGCAGTGAAGCAGCAAGGGCCACTCGAAACGGAGCTCTGAGTGCGCAGGCTTGACGTTCCTAGTTGCGAACAGGACTGCCTCCCGAGTCTTCTATGCTTGATACCAACCTGTCTAGATTTCACAAGTTTCTCTGGAATCCCTGCCAAAACTCGCAGGTAACGAGAGGACCCAGGAAATCAGGGCTTGGAAGATCATGCAAGTGTTTGGCGGCAAGTTCGCCCAGCAGCCTGTCCATGCTGTCATCCCTAAGGCCGTCTTCGAGGACCATACGGCAAGCAACTTCGAATGCAGCAGAGGACCAGTGGGCTGTCAAGATCCTCTTAATATTTGCTGTTGACAGTACCGAGAGCGTTGGCACCTCGTAGGAGGCTGCGATCCCATTCACTTGAATGTGGGCAGTCAGAGTGTGGAGAATGGGTGGACTGCAGTCGGCTCGCTTGTCGTCCAGGGTCTTTGTGCCGGGGCCATCGACCAGAATAGACGGAGGACGGACATCGTAAGAGCCGCGATACATGAATTCGAGCATACTCTGAAGAGCGAAAGGGTAACTCCAGTTGATGTTGACTATCTTGCTTCCCGACTTCTAAGGTGTCAGTCGCGACGAGCGCCACACGAGGTTTCAACATTGTTCTCACCTCAAAGCCACAGGAGCAACCGCACATGCCTTGGATGACGGCAGACTGTGGGCAGACGATGGCCTCATGAGCCTTGAACTTCTTGTCACCGCAGACGAGGGTCAAGTCGCTGTGCGCGCCGGACCTGAGCAGTCCGGCGACGACATCAGCAACGTTCGCGGGCGTGGTCATCCTGCCGATATCGTGATTCGGGGTGCTGCTCGAGGAGGTGCGTCAGGATCTGCGTGCGGCGCTGTCGGGGAGCGAGCGCTCTCACCCTGTCAGTACGACACTGGGTCGAGATACCCTCGTTGAGTCCTGTGATGTAGTGTCGAGAAAATCCCTTGAGGAGAGATGAGGGAGATGAAAAGATGTTTGAGGGGTGAGGAGCAGGTATGAAGGTTTGATTCCAGGCCTGCTGGGGCCAAACGGGGACTCTCTAGTCTCTAAACAACGCCGAAGCTACCTACTCAACTCTGTCTATCAGGACCCTGTTGCAATGCGTTCGTCGCGCTGATTTCGAAGCTTCCAGGAAGCCCCACAGAAAGTCGCGTCCCTCAATAGTCGACATGACCTCGGGGCTGGGAGACAGTCTGTAACGGTTCTGGCCATGAGGACCAAAGGCACTGGTAAATACCACTGAGCCAGACTGGCTGTTCGGCACAGTCAAAAGATATGAGATTGACACTTCCCTAGTGCTCAATCTTACCAGCACCTATGATCAACAGCAATGCCAGGGCCAGATCCGTGCCACAGTCCTGGTGTTTCTCAGCGATTCGGTCCAGCATCTTGTGAAGCTCGGGGTCCGCAGTAGCCTGTTCTTCGAACACCATCCCGTAGACCTTCTTGAATGGGCAGACCTCCTCAGATGCGTGAGGGGGCCGGGAATCGTTCAAAACACGAGCCATGTTAACTCTCGAGAGGCGGCAAAGGGCGGTGACACTGTAGTAGCTGGCAATGGAACTGACTAGGACATGGTCCATAGCCTCAAGAACTGGGCCGCACGACAGGGCCTTATCGCACGACAGAATCTCATCGTCGATCGTGTAGTCGCCATCATACATGAAATCGAGCATGTAACCAACGGCACGGGGGCCGAAGTCGACAACCACTTTCCTGCCTTCCGACCCCTTCCGGAAAGGTCAGCTCTAAAACCGTTGAGTGGAAACAGAAACGGATAAAGCTGGAAAAAAAAGGACAATGGACAGAGTAAGAGAGATGCCTTGCCACGTACCTCGGAGTTGCCGTTGATGGCTCTGTACATAACGTCCGACTGTCCGCACAGGATGGCCTGGTGGACGGGGAACTCGTCTCCTCCATCCCGGCAGACCAAAGTCAAGTCGCTATGAGGTCCGGATTCGAGCAGTTCGCGAAGGGTGCCGCGGATGTTGTCGGAGGCCTCCATATTAGGCGTGCTCGTCGTCGAGTTGTGCTGACGGGGTACGAGTTCCGGGGCGGCCTGAGGGAAGCAGTAAAGTCCGACACGTTTTAACTTGTGAGAAGTGAATAGAGGCCCAGGAGAGAGGGCAGCGTACGAAGCTTAGTATTTATAGTTACTCATTATCTCGATCACGCAGCTCGCGTGGTTTGCTTCGACACTTCGCATTCACTTCGCAATAGATACCGTAGCCTCCCCTGAAGGTGACCATCAGCGTGACCATGCTTTGACCCCTGGCAATCAAGAAAACGAGCAATCAAGCAAACGAGCAGTCAAGCAATCGAGCAGTCAAGCAATCGAGCAATCAAGCAATCGAGCAGTCAAGCAATCGAGCAGTCAAGCAATCGAGCAGTCGAGCAATCGAGCAGTCAAGCAATCGAGCAGTTACCTAAAGCAATCGAGCCTAACAAGCTGCCTCGTTGGCTTGCCTGGGAAACGCCTCGTCTTGATGCAACACGCGGTTGGCCGGCGGTAGGCTGACGGCGCATAGCAATCAACAGAGATGCCGGTGCCTGGGAAAACAGAGTTATTCGGTCAGGCAAGCACCCATGTATTCATTGGTCACCCTGGCGTGCTGATTGTGCGCCATCCAATCGCTTGCTGAAAGGTACCTAAGTACGGGAGAGCAGTGCAAACAGCCGCGGCCGCCGACGGCTTGAGCTTAAGAGGCCCCGGGCGACACCCCGCCCTCTTTCCCTGTTTTCTTCTTCCTCTTTGTCCTAGGCAGCCCAAGTCATCTCCAGCCTCATCGTCTCCCCATCCATCTCACCCGCATCGGTGCCCGCAATCATGATTGTACCTGGCGCCTGAGAGTTTCGGCATTACACGCACACCCTCCTTCGTTTAACTTCGTGCCCCCGCATATTGAAGACGTAATCGGAAGCTTGTGCGTGCCGCGTCAAAAGACACGAATGCGTGCCGTCTGCCAGACAGGACCGCCAGTCTTCCATCGCATCTGTCCCTTCTGCTTGAGGCCAGAGCTCCCTCGAAATCAGCAAGATACATGCACTGACCTCAACACGCCTCGACTCGCCAACTGAACCCTCGACCTCGGCGATATGGCACCGCCCAAGAATGTGGCGGATGTCGTGTCCGGACTGCTCGAGTCTGGCGCCCACAGCGACTTGACCCTCGTCTGCCAGGGAATCGAGTTCAGGGTGCACCAGGCAATCGTCTGTCCGCAATCCCCTGTTATTAAGAATGCCGTTTGTGGCGGCTTTAAGGTAAGAGCAGGACGCGACCCTCTGTGCTCCTTTCGACCGCTAATTCGTGCTTAGGAATCGGACACCAAGATCCTCGACGTAAACTTCGACGTCAGCGCTCTCCGGAGCATGCTTGACTTTATGTACCGCGGCTTTTACGACCTCGGAATCAAGGACATGCAACCTTCTGGCGCCAGCATTGACAGGACGCGAAATTGCATAGAGCAAGACCTGAGCGTACTCAAGGAGAAGAAAGCTCTTCGAGGAAAACTGCTGAAAAAGGACCGCATCCGTTTGGAGGAGCTTGAAAAAAGATTAGAAGACATGGAATATGGCATTCCGACCCCTATCCACGCCCTGGATGCCCACACTCGAGTAGATGGGATCGCAGACCCGACCCCTGTCCTCGCCCTGGATGACCACATTCGAGTGAATGGGATCGCAGACTATTACGACGTGCCACTGCTCCTGGACATGTCAAGGCAGAATATCAGGAGTCACCTCATGGGCCATTGGTCCCCCGAGAAATTTACGACTGTTTGCCAGACTGTACTCGGGGAGAATGTGACCGGCGATGTCTTGTTGATTAGAATGCTGGGTAAGCTAGCTGCAGAACACTCCCGGCAACTTCCACAGCCCGCAGTTCTATCGCCTCTTGTAAATAGTGATTTCTGGTTGGGCTTTCAGGAGAACATCCATCTAATATGGGAGCTTGCCTAGTCTGTGTATCCGGAGGCTCATCCTCTGTCCCGTCAGAATGCAAGGCTTCTATCAATCGACAAGGTCAACAGTCGCCGCACATGGCGTGATACGCGACGATTCCAGAGATCGTCGACGTCGTACCGTTGTCCCACGCGTTCAATCCGGTTCATTACACGGTCAGTGGGTAGCTGTGTCGGGCGCCAGCGGTGCATGTTCGCGCACACTTGGAGACTCGGCGAGCGCCGGGTCAGTGCAGGTGGCAGCGAGAGGTCGGCGACCGTGCAGAGGTGGCCATCTACGGATACACAAGCACTCTTGCCTCTTTCTGGGTGCTCAGCAGCGGCGGGGTGCGCGAGTTTTGTGAGATTTGCTCGCGCGGCCAACCAGTGCTTCTTCGGTGAGCTGGTTTCGCGACGCGCACTCGTTTCGTATGCAAGACCAAGCCACGGTTCGTGACAGTTGCATCCCAGCCTTCCTTTCGCCCTCTACCCGCGGCAACGTAGCTCGCCCTGAAATGCGAGGCTTTAGACATCATCAAGATCGCCTCCGGCGCAAGCACGGCATGCGCTCGTCTGCCTGACTCCTGCCTCGGCTTTCTGTTCACTGTCACTGCGGCTACAAAAGCAGAGTCGCCGTTACGCTTGAAGAGACCGAGAACAAGAATAGGAGGAGGGCGAAGAACGGCCAGGGCTATTGAGAAGCTCAGATGATGAGATTGAAGCATCCATATTGTTCCATTCGTGGCTTTCACCATGCTACTTGCATTGTCCGCTCTTGTTTATTATGTTGCTGAAAAGTCATCATGCGACATTCGAAGTTCGGATGAAGTGAGCAGCAGCAGCAGCAATAGAATCGCACACAACCTGGACAGCGTGCCTACTTGCCTGCTCCTAATCTGAATATGCTCGTCCAGAAGTGTTTGCCATGGGTAGAGCCCAGAGGTGACCGGTTCGGGAAGACAGATGCCCCCCGCGGCCCTCCCGTGGGGCTCGCATGCCTTACAACCGGCATTGTCGGGCGCTCCATGGCACCGACGCGTTCTGCGCCCAGCTTCGTCCTGCTATATGGCCAATACCATTTTACATGCAGGCATTTTCTATCCCTTATCCGGCATATGTTCCCGCTCGTGCTCATGCCGCTAGAGCTATCTTGACCCGCGACACTTCGAGCGTCTCCGTGTCTACCAACACAACCTCACCCGAATCCGCAAACGAAGGCACCATCACCAGACGCACCTGCTGCCCGTCAGGCCCTTGAATCAGCCGCGTGCCAAATTCAGGCTGAGACCCCACAAAGAAAAGATGCGGTGACGTTTTCATGACGAATGGATCGTCGTCTTGGAAAGGATAGCTCCCTGTGGTGGTACGTCATGTTAGACCGGACTTCATGCCATAGATCGAATTCAGCGTTGAAGAAGGGGAAGACTGACACAACGTATCCGGGGCGGTCGGCGCGCAGCAGCGCCACCGGCACATGGCCTCCATCATGCCCAGGCGGTCGTCGCTGTTGACGTACTTGAAGACGTCGTCGAGGTTCTGACCGCCTGTGCCGAGCACGCGCCACCCGTCCACCTCGCCCTCCCACGGGTTCGTCACGGCGTCGAACCAGCCGGCCGGCTCGGGCGGGCCCCGGGCGCCGCGGTCGTGCCGCCGTACACCCGCGCGCCAGGGAACATGGCCGCGTGGATGGGCTGCTGAGGGTAGCTGGCGTTGGCCGGGTCGGAGGCGCCGGGCATGAGCGTCACCGGGACCGAGGGCAGCAGGGACGCGAGGAAGTCGTCGAGCAGCTGGGACGGCACCGCGTTGTACGCACTGCTGTCGTAGCCGTACTTCTTGTTGGCGGCAGCGGCACCCGCCGCTTTGCCGTTGGTCGCGGCTTCGTCTGCCGCAGTCTTGCGCTCCTCGGTAGAGATGGAGTTTCCTGCGATGATAACCCGGCTGATGTGGGACAGCTCGCTCTGCGTGGCCGGGTCGAGCGTCTCGCCCAGCAAGAACTCGAGGAGCAGGTTCAGCTCCATGGCGTGAGAGCAATCGGAGCCGGAGAAGCCCAAGCCTGAGACGAGAGCGATTTTGTTGTTGCTACTGGTGGCGTCTGTCATGTCTTGGTCATGGTCCTGTTCCTTTTTCGCTTGACTGGGCTTGCTTAGCGTCCAGCGCTCGGGCTGGGGTGCCAGGTCAGGAAACTTGAGGTCAATCACTTCGAGCTCGCCGTCGGCACGCTCCGTGCCCATGACGGACACGATGCAGCCCGTGACCAGGACCACGGAGTTGAGGAGGTCGCCGACCAGGCGGACACGACCCGACTCGTCCTCGAGCGTGATGGCGTCGGCGCCGTCAGTGGAGTAGTAGTGGTCAGTGGTGAGGGGCGCGGAGATCCAGCGATCTTTGGATACGTCCTCGAGAATGTTCGGCTTCAGAGGCATGTCCATGTAGATGGTGCCGGTGACCCAGCAGAGCTCTCCCTGGCGGATGTCGAGGACGCGGTCCAGGCGGCTGACGTTCTCGTCGGCTATGACGGTGTCGTGCCAGGCGTCGTGGGCGACCTTATCGACGACAGGCTTCAGCTTGGTCAGCCTGAGGAAGTACATGTCCGCGAACTGCTGCTGGTAGGATTTTTCCTTGTCGAGGCGGAACGAATGCATGGGGTTGTAGGCGGCCGCGGCCCTCTGCTGTGCCGGAACGGGCTCGCCGCTAAGGGGAGGTGTGAGAATGCAGGGACACGGAGGGAATGCATAATAATGGCGAAAGCCGGAGACTGAGGCTTACGTGGGCTTCCGAAGCATGTTGCCCGGGACATCTTCCAGATCGGCCGTCATGGCAGGCTGAGTGTAGATGTAGGAGTGGCGCTCTTGAGGCGGGAGAAGGGCGAGGGGTCCTCGCCGAGTGGAGGATCTTGTAGCAGCCTGGGTGATACAGCTTGTCTTGGAGCTACCATGCCAGAGGCAGACTTCTTTGCTGTTTCTGTTGGAAGCCAGGAGATGGGAGTGGGGGTGGGTGTGGCGACGGCGAGGGGGGAAATGTATGCCACTGAAGGGACGTGATGGCTTCAAGTGGGAGATGCGGGCGTGTGGTGCCAGTGTGCAGCAGCTTTAGGTGCAGTAGCAGCATTGCAGTGCTTCGAGTCGCAGCGACGCGTCCCGGGGCCTAGACGCGTTAATTGAAATCCAGTTCAGGGACCTCAGGGAGGGCCTGAATCGGATGGATGTACCTCTAGTGAGCAAGCGTAGGGGACCGGTACATTGAGCACTAGAGAGGCACTCAGAGCTCGCGATTGGCTGATTCACTAGCGCGGGGTGCAAGGCTGCCAAAGACGTTTGGGTGACAGCCTTGGAGGAGCAATCGACAAGGCTGCCCGGCCCATAATTATTTCTGGCGGGCTCTATCTCGTAGGTGGAAAAAAAAGTTCGGATTGGCGCATTCAAGCCCGCGCATTCTGCTCCCGGTGATCGCCCTCCGCCGCAAACCCACGTCCGCTTTCTTTGCCTTGCACCATAACCCTCTCGTCGCCCAGGTACTCTGCAATCGGTTCAATTTCTGATTGATCCTCGCGCACAAGAATACGCTCACAACCAAATTGGGCATTTCCGCAGCCCGCCGCGATGGACTTCTCAACCGGCCAGTCCGCCATGGCTGAGCCTCAGCAGGTCCGCGTTAACTTCACCACGACCTCGCCCGACATCGAACTGCCCGAAGGCCGCAACCACCTGCTCGTTCCCGCCGGTACGTCTCTATAGCCTCTAATTCATCATCTCACAGCTAACTCTTCTGCCAGACTTCAAGCGCTATGGCCTGTCCAAGGTTCTCAACTCCGAGTCCATGCTCGACACCCAGCAGCAGATTCCCTTCGACTTCCTCATCGACGGCGCGTTCCTCCGCACATCCCTCGGCGAGTACCTGAAGGAGAACGGCCTCTCCTTCGAGAACACCATCACCCTTCAATATGTCAAGAGCTTGCTGCCCCCCAGCTTTCAGGGCAGCTTCGAGCACGACGACTGGATCAGCGCCGTCGACCTCCTCTCCGACTCGTCTCCCGCCGCCGCCTCTTCCTCCGACAAGGTCCCCCACAACAGGCTGCTCTCTGCCTCCTACGACGGTCTTCTGAGAATATGGAACGACTCCGGCTCCATCATCGCCACCTCGTCTTCGGCCAGCCAGGGTGGTCACTCCGCAAGCATCAAGGCGGCCAAGTTCATCTCCCCTTCGCAGATCGCCTCGGCCGGTCTCGACCGCACCGTGAGGATATGGAAGTACTCCGAGGCCGACGACCACCTGTCCGGCTCGCTCAAGCCCACCCTGGAGCTGTACGGCCACCGGACCGGCGTCGAGTCTCTGGACGTCCACGGCCCCACGTCCCGCGTCATCACCGCGGGCAGCGACGGCAAGCTGGGCCTCTGGTCGACCTCCAAGTCGACGGCGCCCGCCGCGGACCCCGACCTGCTCCCGGGGGCCCACGCCAGCTCCGCGAAGAAGCGCAAGATCGCGTCCGCCGCGCCCCAGCGGGGCCCCCTGTCCATCACGCAGACGCACGGCTCGCCCATCTCGGCGGCCGTGTTCCACCCCAACGACGCGACGGTCGCGTACACGGCGTCGCAGGACCACGCCATCAAGACCGTCGACCTGACGACGTCGGCGACCGTCGCGACCATCGTCACCTCGCACCCGCTCATGTCCATGTGCGCGCTGCCCGGCGCCAGCGGCCTGCTGGCGGCCGGCACCTCGGCCCGCCACATCACCCTGGCCGACCCCCGCGCGTCCGCCTCGACCACCTCGGTCATGACCCTGCGCGGGCACCGCAACATCGTCAGCGGCCTGGCCCCCTCGCCCGAGCACGGCGAGTACTCGCTGGCCTCGGCCTCGTACGACGGCACCTGCCGCATCTGGGACATCCGGAGCGCGCGCCCCGGCGGCGCCGACGGCGTCGGGGGCAGCGTCAGCGAGGCCGTCTACGTCATCGAGCGCGAGAGCCTCAAGGGCAGGAAGAAGACCAGCGACGTCCCCGGCAGCGGCGCCAAGGTGTTCGGCGTCGCGTGGGACCGGCACTGGGGCATCGTCAGCGGCGGAGAGGACAAGCAGGTGCAGATAAATAGAGGACGGGACCTCCTCGCCGACAGCTAGGGGTTTTACGATTGATTGAATGAATTCCAGCGAAATAAAGAACCACGCGTGTGCCTTGCTCATCTGTTTACCTGCTATTGAGACGATCCTTGTTGCAGGTGCCGCTCAGTGCTCAGTAGTAGGGCCGACTGTGTGCGTGATGATACTTAGTCCGGGCTCTTTTCAGTGTCGCCGTTCCTGTCCAGCAACAGCAAAGGCATTAATTGGATCAAGATAAGCAAGGAGAAAAGGAAAGCAACCGCAAGTAAAAAACTCAAGGCCCCGTTTCAATAGCGATCCCACATCGCAAGACGAAAGCCAGCGCACGGCATCAGGCACCCCCAGCACCTGGAATCAAGCAGCCGCCTCGGGCCCCCTCTTCAGGCGGAGCAGCCTCGACTCCATCTCCCCCAAGTCCCTCTCAAATCTCGACGCTCCCACCCGACCCGGCTGTCCGTCCGCCCCCGTCTCCCCGGCCTCCCTGCCGGTGCCGGTGCCGCCGCCGCCGCCGCCCTTGATGCGTTCCAGTTCGCGCAGCGCTGCCTGGGCGGCCGGCGTCGGTCCCGCCGCGCCCATCCCCGCGCCCATGCCCTCGGCAGCCCGCCTGCCTCGCTTGCGGGCCGCGGACGCCGCCTCCAGCTCGGCCGGGTTGCTGACGAGCGTCGCGCGGGGCTTGCTGTTGGCCGCCTCCAGCCCACGCCGCAGCGACTCGCACGCGTCCGCCGATCCACGCACCGGCGGCGGTGGCGGCGATGGCTGCTCACCTTGGCCGCTTCTGCTGTTGGTCGCGGCGGCAGTGAGAGTCCTCCCGACAATCTCGGCACCGACTTCCCTGACATTGCCTTCGCCGTTGCCGTCGCCGTCAACAGCCCTGTGGTGCTGGGTATAGTCCGCGAGTGGCTGCAGCAGCTGCACGAGCTCGGCGTCCTCCCTGTCCCCAACTCCGTTCTCCTCTGGAGGCTGGCGGCCCTCTCCAGCGAGACTGGGACACTTGCACTTGCTCCCCTCGGCCGACGACTGGCTGCGACTTCCCCTGCCCAGGCTGCTTCGTCCTTGAAAGGAGGCCTCGGTCAGGCCGTGCGAGGGCGCCGAGCCGTCAGATTCCCAGCCGTCGTCTCCATTCGACCCGCTCCAGGCAAGGCTGAGCCCGTCTTCGTCTTCGCTGTGAGCGGCCACGTCCGCGGCCCAGTTCTTGATGCGAGACGCTTCTTGCTCGCCCATGACGTTGGTGGCTCGCGAGACCTCCGAGCCGCGCGAGTCGCGCTGTATCTTGGGTTGCTTCTTGCTCTTGTACTTCGTTCGGCCCGCTGCTGAACCATGTAGACCACGCTCTGGAACACGGGCGCGGGCCCTATAGATGGACTCTCGCTGAGGTTGCGGCGTTGACGTGGGTGCGGGGTCTCGATCTTGCTTGGGCAGCGGCCTCCCTTTCGGTGCCCCTGTGCGATATCCTTCAAGCGTTCCGAGGCAATGATCGCCTTCATAATCCTGGCTGTCTTCGTAAATGGGCGTCCAGAAGTTGCCGTCTTTCTGCGGCCAGTACTCGGCCGAGCTGGCCAAGTTGTGGAGCTTCACGGACAGCAGGGCGAGACGACGGTCTGCGAGCTGGGCTCCCCGTAGGGACTGCGCGAGGGCGTAGTCGCGTTCTGCAGGGTGGACGTCGCCCCGGCTGCCCAGCAGTGCCCTGTCGTTCCTGTCGCGCAGGTCGATGGTGAGCTTATACTTGTATTTCTTGCTCTTCCCCTCCGTCTCTCTGATGAGGATGCTCAGGAAGCTGGCCTGCAGGCCTTTGAGAGCCTGGATGACCGCGCGTCCCCTGTTGGGGGAGGACTCGTTGAAGAACTCTGATATCGGCACGGCCAGCGTGCCCCGAGTGCCATCGTCGTCCTCGTTCATTTCCCCGAGCCGGCGCGTCTCGAGGCTGAGAGTTAAGGTGTGCAAGCGAGTCGTTGGGGGGAACGCGGCGAGGGCCTCGACGAACCTCTCCTGGACCCCGACATAGTCCGAGTAGATGCGGTTGGTGTCGAGGTGGAGCTTGGCCTGCTTGACCAGGTGGCCGTACTTGTCGAGTGGAATCTCCCTGCTGCCGCGCCGGGCCAGGAGCTCAAGGACCTTGTCGGACTCTTCCTCCAGGGGGTCCCGGAAGACGTAGTTGAACACGTTCCGCCCGTACAGGATCTTGCTGCCCAGAAGGTGCAGGCGTTTGCAGGTCCCCAGCACGGCCGTCTCGAGCTGCGGCCTGTGGCGGGGGAGTCTGATCTTCCAGCCGTGGATCACGTATATCTCGCCTGGGTGGAGGAGGTGGCACCCCAAGATCCTCTCAAGAATCTCGCTGGGCAGTTCACTCACATAATCCAGAGGGTTCTTCACGGGGCCTAATTCGGGCTCCGCGGTGTTCGGGCTCTCGACAACCTCGGCGCGATCCGTGTCCAGCCGCGGGGTATACGGCTTCGGCTGCTCCAGCCGTCTATCCTTCTCCCAAGGGGCTTTGGCCTGTCCGCCCAGGCTATCATCGTAGTTGCCGGTGGTTCTTCCGGTGTTGCGCCAGGTTTTTCTCCGTGCGATCTGCCAAAAAGACCTTTGATACGAGGCATGTGGCGGCTGCTCCAGCTTGAGCTTTTTGGCAGGAGCTGGGCGCCCTTCATTTTCGGTGCGGGATGATCTTGCTCGTTTTCTTCCCGTAGCCTTCGTCGGGCGACTAGCACGATTTGGAGGCATCTTATAATGGACTGATCTTGAGGGTTTGCCGTAGTCGCCGACGGCCTTTGATAGTGAGTATTCAGACCTTTGTCATTTATGAAATCAATGTGAGCCCTGCGTTGGACTTTCAGTAGTCAGAGCGAGATCGCCGCATTGCGAGTTATGACGATTGTCTTATGAAGGAGTCGCTGCGAGAAGACATTGGCTAGCGGTCGGACGTATGTGCACGTAAGGACAGTTGTGGAAGTTCTTTCAAGCAAAACATCAAGTCGTGAGAAAGTGCTCGAGAAATGAATGCCTCGGAGACTTACTCATGTGTCGAGTTTCTCAAGAGCTTTGCGGTATTGCCCCAGGCGGGGGACTTGGGGCCCCAGGAAGGCTACGACCCAAGGTCAATCTATGCCGGCTCTATCTGCAGAACCATCAGACTGTGGTTGAACGATGAAAGAAACGTGAAAGGAGTTTTAAGTTCTGCTTCATAGGCAAGAAAATGTGAAGGGTTCTAGCGGATCCTTTCATCGGCCTATCCCGTGCTTCTCAGTATATTGTTTGAAGATTATGTCAATTAACTAAACCTTCCTATTGAAGAAAGAATGTCATTGATGGGGTGACGATGAGAAGGTGTGTGCTCCGAAGCAATGACATGGACAAGGCTAGGTTTGGTCGACGAGGGAATTGTGGAACCGATTGTTTACTGCCACGAGGGAAACAAAGTGCAAGTGAGAGTTTGGGGAAGTAGTCGAGTAACTCGAAGATCACGGAGTTGGTCGTCTTCCAAGTCAGGTAGAGAAACAAGTGGCCGCAGCGGCATTTTGAATCCAAGCCTGGCTCAGGACAGGAGGCAGCGCACGAGTTTGAAGAGCGACACAAGACCGGTCCACATCTGTGCTTGAATGAAAGACTCTGCGCGATGACCTCTCGCCCCAACAAGCGCGAAAGAGGGGAGCTCGATTGCAGGCAGGAGAGACGAGACGCACACGAGTTTCACCCTCTCTACCGCCAATGGAGGTCACAGGTCAAGCATCAGGACCTGGGCTTCAACCCATTGGCATTTAACGATAGAGTGCCAGCCATGGAGTCGTGAAGGTGTTCATTATAAAGCTCTTGATACAAAGGCGCGGTAGGCCCGATCCGCCCAATCCCGCGACAGCACGCGCGTTGCAGCTGATGACCCGAGCCAGGCCTTTTCGCACTTCCTGCTTCCTCCTCCGTAACGGAGGGATGCGAGTCCCGGAGCCCGGGGCCCCGTGTTATCGTACACGATAGATACAAGATTTTCTCCTCCGCCTCCTCCGGCCATCCCAGAAAGCGTCATGCTCAGGGCTTCTTATCATCGCTCTTCTTCTTTTCCGCATCAACAGCGGCCTTGTTGTCGTCGCCCCCTCGCCCACCCTCCTCCCCCTCCTCCTTCTTCTCCCCCTTCTTGACCCCGCTCCACACGTCGGCCACCTGGTCGGTGATGAGGCCCCAGTAGCCCTTGCCGCCGTCGGCGAGGGCCTCCCGCTCCTCCTGCTCGCGGCGCTGCTTCCAGTCCGGGGGCTGGTCGCCCATCCACAGGCGCTGGAGGGGGCCGGACTGGCCCTTCCTCTCGCGGTCGCGGCGGGCCTCCTCCTCGGCGGCGAGCAGGGCGAGCTCGCGCTCCGAGAGCCCCGCCGGGTGCTGCTCGAGGATGCGGCGGCGGTCGCGGGCCTCGCGCTCGCGGCGCAGGCGCTCCTGGGTGAGGCGGGCGCCCTCGGGCAGCTCGGTGCCCGCGAGGCTGTTGGCGGCGCGGCCCATGCGCTCGCCGAAGCCGCGCCCGCTCAGCTCGTAGGCCAGCTGGTTGATGCCCCAGACGGAGACGGCGCCGAGGAGCAGCTGGCGCGCGTCGAGGCGGCGGGGCGGGAGGAAGAGGGCGCCGATGGCGACGGGCGTCACGCCCATGGCGACGTAGCGCATGAAGGGGTTCTTGGGGGGCCATCGGCGGGGGCGGGGGCGGCGGAGGAGGAGGCGGGCGGCTGCGGCGCCGCCGGGGTTCTTGGGGGAGGGTTCGAGGAGGCCATGGCCGGCGGCGGGCGGGAGAGCGTCGAGGCTCGGGGATTGGATGGGGGCGGTCCTTGAGGTACAGGCGGAAATGGGGGCTTGGGTAATGATTTGGGGTGATCGTCTCGGAGCAATTGGTTCTTTTCGTCGTCGTGTTCGTCGTCGGCGGCAGCGGCGGCACCGTGGGTATCGTCGAGCAGGTCGGACTATCACGAGAGTGAGTGGGTTCGATGACGACAGGACGGCACTGGTGATGGATATGCGGCGAGCCTCTGAACTTTTTTCCGCGCGCGCGCGCGTCGGCGTTCGATCTGCTCGTACCCGCCTCTCGCACTCGGGGACAGCCCCCCAGTCTCAGGTACTACGGGTACCTCTTGGGGCGTGCAGTCACGGCGCGGGCAGTGGAGGGCACATAGCGCCCCTGGGCGTCCACTGGAAACTGGAGCCAGTGCGAAAAGGGCCCATTGCCACACCACCCAAGCGTGCTAAGGCCGGGCCGCCAGTGCACGCACGCCAGGTACGCCAGGGTTTCGAGGTTGCCTGTACTCGTAGCGCTTCCAGGGCTCTGAACTCGTCGAGGGCGGGCTCCAGTATGGAACCCTGCATCACCTGGCTGGCACGAGTTTCCCCCCGGCACGTACGAGTAGGTACCCGTACGGGCCCCTTGGCGCAGATGGATCGTGCTATGATGGAAGACAGCTTGCGAATGCCTGTCGAGCTGAACCGCGGGCCCATAGGTGGAGCTCGACGGCGGGATCGCCTCGGATGGCGGCGCCGGAGCTCTGCCGCCGGTGCTCGAGCGTTCCCGTGGATGGCTGGCCCGGCTGCCGCACATGTATGGATGTGCCCGTACATAGGCGCCCGCGCGCATGTGGATTCCTGGTATGGATAGGTACATGCACCCAGGTACTCGTAGGTAGGCATCAGATACAGCACCTAGGCGCTCGCAAGCCGATCACACGGATCCTCAAGATGCATCGCATCGGCAAGGGGTTCGTTTACAAGCCAAACAGGAGCCGTGTGCGTCGCCGGCCGTTGGCGGGAATCCCGAGCGTGAAGGCGCGGCGCAAAAGAGCTGGAGGGGCCCAGCTGCGTGGCGGAGCAGGCCGTTCTACCCGTGCGTACGCCCGGCGGCGGGTGGCGCAGCAAGTGAGGCCTCACCCGGCCGGGTCGGCTCCGCACGCCGGGTCTTTACCTATAGGTACCGTACATACCTACGGAGTGATCGTACCACGCAGCCGACTCCTCCCCCGGTCCAAACCATCGTGGAGCCGCGGCCGAATTCTCGCGCTTGCCTTCCGCCTCCTTGCCCTGCAGTCCGGAGGACATTCGGGGCCTGCCATCCGGCGCTGCAGCAGCAGTCTGTCCGCCGGTTCGACGTTTGTCCGCCAGCCAGCCAGTACCTACCACCTTAGGTACTCAGTACATGTACTACCACATGGTACTCGTATCATGGCGCCGAGCAATAGGTCCAAGTCACCCGAGGTAAGGTAGGTAGGGGGGACCTACTCGTACATTGTGTACTCCGGATAGACAAATGGCACAGGAGACAAGACGGCGTCTGGGTAGGTAGGTACAAGGGCATCTCCCAAATTTGGCGACTTGACCTTGCTTGCAGCCCATGTCTGCATCTTCCGCGAGACGGGATTCCGCGAGAGATGGTATCCCCAAGTCGTTGTGAGGCCTCACGCCGCAAAATCCCAGTGAGGCGCGTGCTGTGGCCCGGTCTGCCGGATCCGCTCGGCCGCATCGATGGCGCTTTGCGTGCTGCGTTATCAAATGGCAGCGTCAGGAGGTGGCTACGTACTTAGCTATTAGCTAGCCCAGCCGAGCCAGGCACGCCTCTGCACGCCACGGCAAGCGACGAGCTGATGGGTGCGTCTGTTGTCATCATCATGGATGGATGGCGGTCGTGCCTATACCCATAGCCCCGTGCCTTCGAGATGGGCTCGGGGAGAGACGTTTAGGTAAGGTGCAGCTGATGAGACTGCAGGGAACTCCTCTATGTCGCCGATGAGTCCCAGACAGGGGGCTACCCCGGCGGCCAAACGGACGCTCGGTGGGTGAGGAGTGGATGGGCTGGTTGAAGCCACCCGTGCCCGTCGCTATGCCCTTTCACCCTTTGAAAAGCAGATGCAGGCAGGTCCTTTGATGTGGTGCCGGCTGTCCTCTGACCTGACAGGGAGGCATGAGCACGTGGGTGACAGAGGTACTCGTAGACGGGCGGGCGTCAATGAGGCCTGCTGCGGCGCCAGCCCAAGGCCAAGATGCAGGTTCGTAAGGCTTTTCGGCCATGTCCGAAGTGTGCCTGGCGGTGACGTGCAGCTCTTTCATGGATCAATTGACTGTATAGGTAAGTACATGGACATACCTTACCTCAGTAACTATGTCGGTCGTATGGATCTCCTTGTGTACCTAAGGTATGTACGGAAATATGGGCAATATTCTGCTCCCAC
Organism: Hansfordia pulvinata; assembly: GCA_006538405.1. Classification (NCBI taxonomy): domain Eukaryota; kingdom Fungi; phylum Ascomycota; class Sordariomycetes; order Xylariales; genus Hansfordia; species Hansfordia pulvinata. Next base: position 1,131,555 of record BJKQ01000007.1, on the reverse strand, counting down.
TATTGCTGCTGGCCAACATGTAAGTGAAGTGGTTTCCGGAGTACATAGGTACCTAGGAGGTTGGTCAGGCAGGTATCTAAGATTGCCCGTACTCCGTTAGGTACTCGTACTATAGGCAGACGTTTCGACTGGCAAGAATTGGATGTATGCACCGGGCCATCATCCTCTCTGGCCGTGTGGCGTGGCTGCCGGGGCCCTGGTCCTTCTCGAAAACAATGTGGGTTTTGGATCTGGGCCGCCGGCCCCGGTCACCGCCGGACCGCACGCCCAAATGGCACCGCGAGCCACCACAAAGGCGCGTTGAACCACGCGCAAAAGGCGGGATGCAGGCAGCACGCGCGACCACCCTCGCCCCTCCCCCCCCCGGCTCTGTCCGCCCTGGATGCCGGCGCCGGCCCCCCTCCCCCCCCCCCCCCCCCCCCCCCTTGCACGTGCATTGAACGCGGTTTGCGTGGACGTGGAGGGCCTTGCACACACTCGCATGAACAACCCCGGTCCTGACTGGCTGCGGCCTGCGTCACTGCCGAGCCGTGGCATCGTGGGCAAAGAAACCCCCCCCCGGCAGAAATTTCACTCGGATGGGTGCGCGCCAATAATCGTGGTGTTGCGCGAGGGCCATTTTCCAACCGTTCAAGTTGCGAATACAATCATACCCATCTTATCAGTGGTACGATACCCGTTCCCACCATGCAAGTTGGCGTGTACAAGCACACAACTATCGGGTACTTGTACAGATAGTGCTGGGCACAATGGTGTATCTGATGCAGAAAGCTTGCATGCAGCTGTTCGTTTGGCCTGGACAGTCAGCGCAGTCAGTGGCGGTTACAGAATACACCCGGGCTGAGTTGAGAAGCTCTCAAGGCAGCGTGCCGGCGACGACATATCCAGAATACCCTGGGAATAACACGGCTCATCGTCCATGCCAGCGCTCCCGATCCTCGCGCACTTCTTCGAGTCCGTCCGAACCGTACTCGAGTCTGTGGAAGCGCGAAATCTGCTACGGAGTACATGCTCCTTAGGGTTACCACCCTCATAAGTCCCCTGACAACTGACCCTGCTACGGTTCCAGGCAATTGCCAGGTAACTCCGTGCCTGTACGAGTACCTACCCCAGAAGTACTCGAATTGTCAGGTACCGTGGGTACGTGGAAGCTCTCCAGGGTCTCTCGCCTGGGGTCTTCCTTGGGCAAACGAGGTCGAGCTCCGTACCTAAGGTGTATGGAGCATGGGAACAACCATACTCCACACGCACGCAGCTCCTTCAGGCGGGAAGCGCCCAACGTCAGGTGGCGTCAGGATGCTTCTCAGGTTCGGTCCAAAGCGGCGTCCGCTCGGCATTGGCTTTCCATTCGCCCCTGCATCTGCGGTCAGGAGCAAGCAGTCTCAGAGCTCGTGGGCAGATATCTGTGACATCACCGTCGATTTCTCTGAATGAGAAGAGAAGAATAAACCAAGGAGTTGGCCCGGCGCCTGTCCCTCATGGCTCGTGTTGGTGTTCACAATCGGCACGAATCAATCAGATCTCTACGTGCCTGTTAGTAGAAGTCAACCAACTGAGGGGGCCGTCAGTGGAGGGACAAAGCCGTTGTCTGGCAATTGACCATTATGTTATGTACGCGTATGTACCGTACGGACGCAGCCTCCATCACATACATCTATACCTTGAACCCTGCACAGCGCCATCCCGCGAACTATCACCATCGTCATAATCTACGGGGTATGCCGCAGCCTGCGCGAGTGCGTGAAGCTGTCGCGCGTTGTCATCACGGGGACTTTGCCCTGGCACGCCAGCTGCAACGTAGCAGAGGCTCTGGCCGTCATCAGAGCCCCGGGAAGACTGCCACCGAGTCAGCACTCGACAACAGCCTGCCGAATCCATGCGATCCACGGAAACAGGTGAGGCCGCTGCTGGGACCAGCGGGAGTTGGCTTGCTTGGGGCATGTACCCACCTCAGGTACGTGTTACCTACCTACCGCACATCGTGCCTTATCGACCCGCCCGGACGGCTCTCGTCTCCGCTGCACTCGTGGCTTCTGATGCCGCATTCATCTGCACGTGAGACCCGAAGCGGCATCACATCGCCGACCCTCGCCATCTGACTGCACTCTCTTGGAAACCCAAGGGTCCCTCCTCGACGTCGGAGGCCTCGATTGCCGAGACCGTCCAGGTCGCGGCATCCATCACAAGGGTGGCGTGGTGTGCCGCGCCCACGCAAGCCAAGGCATCGTAGAGTCATCCACAGGCTTGAGTATCGGGGTCATCCACCTACATACCTGTAATAACACACGTCTCGTAGCCTCCTCCAGGCCTGTCCCACGACCCAGGACATGCAGGCAACTGCCTACGGAGTACTCACCTTCTTCGGGCAATGCCATCAACAACGACAATGACAGCCTACCTGCCTGCCTTCCTGCCTGTCCGGTCTAACTACGAGTACCTAATGTAGTGTGCTGACGTCCCATCCCAGCTGAACAGGGTGAGCCGCCCCACCCGCACGACCGAAGCCTCATCTCGTCCCCCTATCCTGCGACGCCGAGCCGGGCGATTCATCTCTCCGACGGCCTGGGTCGAGCCGGTGACGAGGCCTCTCGCCAGCACCCGCCTGCTGTGGCTGGCCTGCGGCTTCGGTCGGTCCAGCCCGGCGGTCGTGCTGACGGTGTCAGGACGAAGCTGGAGGAAGCAGACAGCGGCAGCTACCGAGAGACGTGGGGCGGCCCCCCCCTCCTCCTGCCATCCGACTTGAAGCCCCAACGAGGAGGTCTGTCTCGTCTTGAGAGGAGTAAGAGGGCAGCGGCGCGGCACGGATTCGTCGACGGCCCAGGGGCGGGTCTGTCCCATCAGAGAAAGGCCTCACGGGTATCTCATCAGTCTCGTCCTGAAAGTACCTATTCAGCAGCGCAGCGCACGTTGGGTTGGACCCTTCATTGGCCGGGGTGATCCTCGAGCTGCGTGCCCTTGTGCGCGCGCGCAAGGGGAGAGGAGGGGTGGTGGTGGTGGTGGGGGGGGAGGGGGGCAACAACCCGCGCAGCTAGCATTTCGAACTTATGCAGGCTTGCGTATTGCAGTGCTCAGCGACCTGGCGAATGGGGGACCGTGAACGCCTTGTAAGGCTGATTCCTGGAGTCCTCATCGTCAGCAAGCCCCAGCGCGCATGTACGGCATGTATGCAAGCAAGGCAGGCAAAACACTTGACTCACCCCCCCCTTTCTGTCTTCACACATCTGCCCCTCCCCCTCCCCCTGTGAGCCATCGATTATAGGCCCAGACCAGCCGGCCAAACCGCAGCGTGCAGGCAGTAGTAATGAGAGAGAGAGAGGGCGGCGGACGAGGTTCCTGAGGAAAACGGCGGGGGGTTTTCATTTTTTCTTTTTACCCCAATTTCGAACGGCAGCTGCCACCGCTACCACAGCAGACGTTTCTGACCGCTTGGCATCAGAGATCTTGCAGTCCGTGATTGGCTATCAGGAGAAATGACCTATGGAGCAAAGACCTGTCTCTCCCACCCTCCATCTCCGTAGGGCTGAAGAGGGTGGGGTTCCAACGATTGGGCGAGCGCCTCTCTTCCTTGTGGAAACACGAAGCAACAAACAGACAAGACGTGGCGCGCAGCAGGAGACATCTCGTTAGACATGTCATCGACAGGGGAGCGATGTATGCCGGTCAGGGTTGGGCTGGGGAGGGGAACCGGGAGAGAGAAAGAGAGACAGAGGTCAAGTCCCTTGGTGCGCCTGGAGGCCTGCGATTGGCGGCCGACACCTCGGGGTAAGAAATTTCGAATGGAGAGCCCTGGGACAGGTCGAGTAGGAGGGAAATACCAAGGTAAGGTAGGTACTACTGAGGTTGATATGCATCAGTAAGGATTATCAGCGATGAATCGGAGAATGATGCGGTCATGATGGGCTCAGCCGTCCAAGACGAAGTGTCGTGGCTACCTCAGGTACGTGTACAAAGGCCGGCCTAGCAAAACATGCCCAAGCCAGATTAGCTGCCGGCCGCCTCCGTTTATGGTGGAAGCTTAATTGCTGCGATCTGCGCGCTGGGTCCGGCCGGGCTGGATTTACGGCCGTTGTCGTGCCCTGGACCTGGCATTAGGCTGGTTGATGAGAGTGGTAATGGCGGACGCCTTATTGCAGGCATCATGTTTTGCAAGTTGGTCGACATGGGAGCGATCTGTGAGGATTTATTGGACACGTAATTGATGAGTGTCGTGAATGCAAGGCCGTCAATCTCATAGCCGCCGTGATCAGTTGAAGCCTACCATGTACCTCATGTAGGCTCCAGATATGTAGGTACATGTACGGTCGGTATCTACGTCGTGGAAGTCTTTTAGGTACGGTACCTTGCGTGTCCTACTGGTAATGGCCACCTACGAGTACCTAAATGTACGAGCACCTCCCTTGGCCGAACAACATAGGCCCCTGTTCAACGCCGAGCCTCCGTGTCTCTGCAGCCCACACAACGACTGGAAATACCTAGCCGGGCTTCTGCTCCGGCACGACGCTCACGCCACCCTGGTGCCACTTTGTTCTGAGGATGTCATGGGCAAGAAACAGGGGGAAGCTAGAGGCCAAGTCACCCGGCAAACGAGGGATCCGTACGGCCTTTACGAGCGACGAAGATGGTACCAGTGGCCCACGGCAGCTCGACGAGGGAAGGACCCCGGAAGGAGAACGATGCCCGGGCCAGTGTCCGCCCGCGTAGGTACCTACATGTACGCCCCCGCGGTCCCTGCTGGCGCAAGGTTGGCATCGGCATGGGCCATCTGCACGATCCAAAGTACTCGCACTGGACCTCAGATCCGCGTATCGCTCGCGGATGCGACCCGGTGGGAGACAACCGCAAGGCGCGCCCTCGTGGGAACGGACTCTGTGCAGAGGGGATGAGGGACGCGTGGGGGCAGGAGGGAGAACCAGACGAGTTCTCGTAATACGAGCAAGCCAGAAGTGCAGGCAGACAGACAGACTTCCAGAATCGCGCCGGCTGCCACATGGCGTCGCGCGGTCCGAGGCCGCGACAGTGTGTCTCTTAATCTGACCAGTCCCGTTGCTGGGACAGAGGACGCGGCATAGGGACATTGGGAGGTGGGAAGGCGAGCAGACCAAGATCAAGCAAGGTAGGTACTTTTAGGTAACCGCGTGTCTCTTCTAGTGTGAGCGGATCGAGGGGTACGGGTTGGTTGGCAGGCATGAGGAAGCTCGTCGGCAGCTAAAGGCCCGTGATGCGGTAGGTCGGCGGGGGAGCGGCGGTGGCGCGGCAGCAGTAGTCCGTCAGGTTGGCCTGAAGAAGCCCGGTAGTCCAGGTTGGCGCAGAGGGAAATGGCACGATGCAGCAACGCCATCCACCGACACTAAGGACGACAGACATCCCTCAGGGTACCGGAGCGTCAGTCGGGACTTTACGAGGGGCAGAACGGGGCTTCGGCAGCGGCACCAGCAACCATTTGATGGGTGTCCATCGTCAAGTTACGAGGTCATGCATCAACCTCCCGGGGACCGGCGTCAGTCATGCAGATACATCGATGTACCTAGATAAATGCAGGGTCGACGGCACTGCCACGCCGACTTGGTGTCCAAGTCTCAGTTGCAGCTTGTGGGAGGTATAGAGTACGGATGATAACTTTTGCAATTCAGTTGAATGTCTCTTAGGTACCGTCCTATCTTGCCGCCTTTTGAGACGGAGGGCTTCGGCTTCGGGTCCAGTAAGGAGGTAGGTAAGGTAGGTATCTCTCCTCGTTGCGCTTTACACCCGAACAGCCCCGTTTCAAGGTTGGACTGCGCACGTTGGTACGGGTATGAGGTATGTAAGGTAAAGGTACAGGTATGTACCCAATCCGACCTCTACTCCGTAGGAAGGTGCCACCCTGAAAGCACGGCACAGTCAACAAGTCTAGAGAGAACATTGCGATTTTGAGGCAATAGCCTGCATCTAGATCCATAGAAGGCACTACCACGCTAGTTACCTACCTGCATGGCGCTTGCGTGACCGCGGGCGGGCAAGAGCAGGGATGAAGAGGAAGCCACAATGTACCTGCCTTAGGTACCACAGGCGAGGTACCAGAGCTCTCAAGACTTCTCCATCGTACTCGCATTAGATTAGACGGGAAGGGACCTCGAAGGCTCAGATTTTATTTTCGTCGTTATTTGACTCCCATCGTGCCCATCTCCAAACCGCCGCCGCATCTTCGTCCGTGTCTGTCGCTGCTATCGTGATCCCCCCTCCTCGACCGCTCAGAGCCGACGGTCCAGCCCCAGTCTTGACCCAGCCTGATTGCCGACAAGCGAGCCGCCGCTGCGCTGTGAAACATCCACACCTGAGTTATATACATGCCATATCCCCGCTGGACCCCGGATTCCTCGTTCTCTCCGTTGCCTTTCCTTCTCCCTGGCCGGAGCCCTTCTTTTCCGCCACGCCGCTCCTCTCACGTCACGCTTCTGCATGTGCTTGGCCACCATCGCCTCTGCTCCAAGGCCCTGACGCTGCACATTTCGCCACGATTGCCGGAGCGCACCGCGCCAGAACAAACCCGCACCGCACCACCCACCCCGCGCCGAGCCGCACCGCTCTGTCTCGTCGGCCTCGTTCATAAGTGGCTTCTCGACCCTGTCCAGGACTGGCTAGAGCGTCTTTCCGCCTGACCCCGGTCGCAATCTCGACTCCACTACCTGCAACTGGGGCTCCCTGTTCCATGCCACCACCCACCAACCCATGCCACGGACACTCTTCGCTTGACCACGTCCGCTCCTTCCTGCGTGCCGGCCCCCCCAAGAGTCCGTCCTGTCTCTCATTATAGCCTCTGTGTCTCGACTGAGAGGGCCGCTCCCACACAGTCCTTTCTATATCCTTCGTTGCCTGTTGCGGGTTGTTCTGGAAGCCACGTGGATCGCACGCTGCGAGGTCCTTTGGCTTTTGCGATCCGGCATCTGGGCCTTTGCCCATCTTTTCTCTGCGCGACCTCCTCCGGGAATGCTTCCACGCTCTTGCTCCTCTTGACTTCCGCTTCTTGCCAAACCAACCATGAAGCTGGCCCTGAGCCATCGCGACTAGTTCAGGTTGTGAGCCTCCACAACGTCTCCCCTCGCACTACGTACGGGTCATCGCAATCCTTCGCTCGTCCTTTTGCGCCTATTCCCCTCTCGACCAAGCCCTGATCTGGCTCGATTGCCGCCAACTCAACTCCCGACGCCTTCTTGCCTCTTTCGCCCGGATGCGCCGTGTTGCACCTGGCTTCTCTTTTCACCTCTTTCCCCTTCGCTTTTGTGCTTTACCCGCGGCGCGCGTCGCCTCTCGTGAAGCAGGTTCTTCGTCGTCCGGGATCGACACGCCATTAGCCACCAATTCTGCGTTCTCTCCCCTGCTCGCAGCCCACACACGCATCGCACCTTCAGCCGCACCTGGGACCATGGCTCCCGCCTTCGTCACCTCCTCGTCGGGCGAGGCGCAGGGCGATGGGCCCTCGGAGCCCAGGAGGGTCAGGACGAGTAAACCCAAAGTCAAGACTGGTTGCAAGAATTGCAAGTAGGTGCATCGCTTTCCTCCGCCTCTGCTCCCCATCGCCACAATCTTTGGCGCGTTCGTGAGCTAGGCACAACTTGCTGACCAAGTATCAACAGGCAGCGCCGCATCAAATGCGACGAGAAGCGTCCGGCATGCACGCAGTGCGTCCGCTCAAAAAAGGAGTGCTCAGGCTATCCGCCACCACCTAGAGCGATAGCAAGAGAGGTCAGAATCGCGCCGCGACCTGAAGCCGCCTCGTCGGCGCCGGTTGCTATCGGCCCAGCCCCGCCCAAGTTAATGGCCCGTCGCGCCGCTCCTGATAACTCACGCCTTACCCCTCCGCAAACGCCGGCGCGACACCCGATACAACTTTGGCAGGGCCCCTCGCCCACGATACATCGACCTTCAGCTTTTTCATTCGACCCAATAGACGGGCAGTACTTTCAGCTGTTCAGGGAACATACGGCAAGCGAGCTGTCGGGCTTCTTTGATTCTTCATTCTGGAGCTGCAGCGTACTGCAGACGTGTCACTCGGAGGAGGCTGTTCGCCATTCAGTCGTGGCTCTGGGAGCTCTTTACAAGACCTTGGAGAAGATTTGCGAGTCGCCGCCAGGCTCACCCTCGGATTTCAACAGCAGCCCAGTTGACTACGCAAAACGTCACTGGGAAACTGCCTTCAAGCACTATGCCCACGCGCTGAGTCTCATGCGGCAGGCTGATGCGCAGGATCCAAGCATCCAGCGCAGCAGCCTCATGGCCACTGTTCTCCTCGCTTGCTTCGATTCATTCATTGGCGACCACAAGCAGGCCATCTTCCAGATCCAGAACGGCCTCCGTCTGTTGGAGGAGCTCCGTGTCAGGCGTCGCAGAGCCTTTCTCCCGAGGGCCGAAGAGCCAGTCGAGCAGGACCTAATTCAGATGTTTACGAGACTCGCGATCCAAGCCAAATCCTACGACATGGCCTTCCACTTTCCCGAACCCTACGTCATCCGGCTCACGCCGCAGCAAGGCGGGAATCCCGACTCGCCATCTTCTGACGGGGGCTCCCCCGTATCGACTTTCCCAGTCAACATGCCGACGCATTTCAGCTCGCTGCTCGAAGCTCGCCTCGCTTGGGACGCGCTTTGCGAAAAGTTCTTTCGATTTGCCGAGATCCTTTTCATGCAAAGGCAATCCGGCGCCCCTAAGGGCCTTCTCCCCGAAAACCTGCAGCAAAAGGGCGCGGGATTCGTCCAGCAGATTCAAGCATGGGTCAAGGCTTTTGAGCCCATCTTGACGTCTCGGAATGCGCCGGGAAAGAGTAGCCAAGAAAAGACGGGGATCGCCGTTCTGAAGATGAACATGATCATGGGGCGGATTCTGTTCATGATGACCTTCAAGGACAACGAGCAACACTTTGACGAATTCCTCGAACAATTCCAATTTATCGTCTTGCTGGCATCCGAAGTCGTCGGTGACGAGGAACGGAGGGCGGCTGCGAAACGCTGCCCCAACCCGTATGCCTGCCAGCACCAGACACATGCGGATATCTTGGGGGACGATGACTACACTGCGAAACACATCAAACCCAGTTTCAGTGCCGACCTGGGTATCGTGCCGCCCCTTTTTGTGGTGGCGACCAAGTGCAGAGATCCAATAGTCCGCCGGCGGGCCATTCAGCTCTTGATGAGCAGCTCCCGTCGCGAGGGCATGTGGGACAGTACGCTGACGGCGCGCATTGGGCTCTGGGTCGCCACGATTGAAGAGGAAGACAGCGGGCTGTATGGCCGCCCGTCGTTCAGTTCGGCCGGGAAGCCCGACCTGGACAGCCTACTGGCTGGGGTCTCATCCACGGGAAGCCCAGGCGCTATGTCTATGGGGTCCGCCGATTTCAGCGCGGACAGCCCGCTTGGGCCCGGGGGCAATGCTCGATGGGATCGAAAGTCCCCGGATGATGCGTCTCTGCCGATGCACCTGCGTCACGACCAATCGGCCATCCCGGCAGACAAACGGGTGATGATCCAATCCGTCCAATTCGACCTGCGGAAACGATCCGCTCAGCTGGAGTGTGGCACCAGAGGCCTCAAGGCGGGAATGACAGACTTGAGGACGCGGACAAAAGACCTCAGATGGTAATTCGACATGGGCACGGGTCGGTCGACGCGTGAGTGTCATGTTGGGATGAAGGTGGCTGCCGCTGGCCCGGCGGCAAACCACAGGGCCCCGGAGGCCGTTCGATTCGACAGGCAGTACCCAATGCCAGGGGCGGGACATGCCGAGATGACATCTGTCACATAATTCTACAAGATACCACAGCATATCCGGAGTTGGCATAGGAAGGAAACAGGGCCCAGTCACTGGTCCTAGGGGCCTGCAAGACTGGAGGCGCTGGGTATATGGGTTGAACCCTTGGTCGCGACATGCTTATTAGACGGAAAATCGTCCCTTTCTCATGACCCGCCTGGCACCCGTTGTACGAACCTGTGGCGCGCGCCCGGTGTTTACAGAAATGGCAAGCAGCCCGGCACGCGGGCCTGCCCGGAGCTAGAGGGCCGTGGAGGGGCGAGACGCCTGTATATCCGAGCCTCCCACGCCTCCCCATGTAGTGCAGCTGACAAAGTCGGCGTTAGCGTCTCTGGTAAAGCCGCACGGGCATGGAACTGACTTGGCGGCTTGCGGTGAAAGGGCTCGGGGCCCTGACAGGGCTGCGTGGCCCCATCGTCAGGGCGAGAGCTGCCGTTGTCAGGGTTTGGATGTGAGGCGTCATCTCCAGAGCTCCATGCGAGTATACGACCAACTGGTACCGCTGCTCGACTCGCATTGGCTGGAAAGGCAAGACTGCTCTGCCGCTTTGGTTTTGAAGCCGCGAACGTGAGGTAAGCAAGGGCGTCCCCAGGGGACAAGACGGGTGAAGAAGTGCCCAAGCAAGGCACGAGTTATTACAGCAGCAGTCAAGATCGCGCGCCGCGGGTTCGATCGAAGCCAAGAGCGCGGCCAAGAACACCTCACCGTGCCGACGCATACGAGTATTTAGTATCACCTACCTTAGCTACTGGTACCTACGAAGAGGCAGACATGGAACCTACCCGCTCGTAAAGGGTATGTACATTGATAAACGATGAGACGGATGGATCCTGCGAGGCCCCTGTCCTATTCTGTTTCCAGCTGAGGTTAGCGATTGTAATAAGGCTAAGCCCAAGCTGAACCGCGGGGTCCCACGGCTCGTCGTCAGTCGTCACCTCAGCTCCCGAATCAAACCCCATCGGCGGCGGCCCCTCAATCCATCCTCATCAGCAACCTCCTTCCTCGTCAATGCCTGCGCCTGTCCGTCCCTTTCTCGCCACCACCTGAGCCCGCCCTTCGTAAGCTCATACGCCACCCGACCCCCCCCCCCCCCCCGCGCGTGCAGAAGGACGAGACAGAGCACAACAGGACACAAAGAGGGCGGGGTCCTTTCACACCTGCACGGTACTCGCGGCATAATCAGCTCGGCCCGAAGGAAAAAGATCCCATGACGAGGAGAGGGACTTGAAGGCAATCAATCGCCGGGGCCTTCTCGAAAGCCATCGGGCGGGCACTGAGAAGCGACGACTACAACCACCACACAGGCGACGAAAGCGCCAGAAACAAATGCGAAGAATGGACCAGGCGGCGCGGCCCAACAACTCGAGCCCAGCGGGCGGCGGCGGCGGCGGCGGCAGCAGCGAGGACGGGTCGCCCGCGCAGCTTCACCAGCAGTCACAGCAGCCGGCCAAGCGAACGCGCGTCCTCCTCTCGTGCGGCGTGTGCCGGGCATCCAAGCTCAAGTGCGACCGGACTTCACCGTGCGGGCAGTGCGTCAAGAAGGGGCGGCCCGAGGCGTGCGCGTACGCGCCCCGGCCCCGGCGCAAGGCGCCGCCCGAGAGCATGCGCGCGCGCCTGAGGAGGCTCGAGGGCATGGTCAGGGCTTCATGGAGGAGGAGGAAGAGGGAGAGGGAGGGGGGGCTGACGAGCAGCAGCAGCAACAAAAAACCTCACAGGCGGGCAAGGGGAGGTCAGGGGTCGCCGAGATACAAGAAGACGGCGAGGATGAGGATATGGGAATGTCGGCGTCGGCAGGAGGAAGCGGTGGGACGGTGGTCCGGGGTACCAAGACGACGAGCTACGTCGGCGGGACGCACTTCATGGCCATGTTGGAAGATGTGAGTTCTCTGTGTCTCCATGCGCTGCTGTGTATGGGGATGTCTGGCTGGAGACTATCCAGCAAGCATTCCGCCCCCTACGCGTGGCTGCCCCCTTTCCCCCTTATTACCTCCTACGACCCCGTTTCCGATGATAAGATGATGTCTCTGACCGATACGGCGCTCAACACACACACGCACACGCTCATCAGATCGAAGACCTCAAGAACTTCTTCGACGACCCGGACGACGAGGACGAGCGCCAGCCCGCCGAGGCGTGGGCCGCCGCCGGGACGCCCGAGATGCTGATGCTGGTCCCGGACGGGGAGGCAGGCAGCAAGGAGGCGCTGCTGGCCCTGTTGCCGGAGAGAGCCGTCGTCGAGAGGTTGATGAACCGCTACTTCAACTCGAACAGCCCCTCGCAGCGTGAGTTGGCGATCCACAAGAGCCCCCCTTTCCCCGAGTCATGGAGATATGCCTCTGCCTTGAAATCTACGCACCTGCATTGCCATCACAGACCAAACAGCTGACAAGAAGCCTCGGGCCCCCCTTCCCTGTAGACGTCATCCACCGCCCCACATTCGCCAGGCAGTACGCCGAGTTCGTCGAGGACCCGTCGGCGGTCAGGACGCCGTGGCTGGCGCTGCTGCTCATGGTGGTGAGCCTGGGGGTCTACTTCTCCAAGTTCCAAGCGCCACACGAGCTCGAGGGGGACGTCGCCGCCGACGAAGAGGCCCACGGCGGAGCCGGCGGCAGCCCGTCGTCGTCGTCATCGTCGTCGCCCATGGGCCGGTTCTGGCGGTACCGGGCCGCGGGGGGCCGGGCGCTGGCGATGAGCCGGTACTCGCAGCCCGAGGACACGACGCTGCAGGCGCTGATGCTGTACGTCGAGGCGGCGTTCATGGGCAGCCGCGTGTCGCAGATGAGCTGCTTCCTGCTGTCGTCGGTGCTGATCCGCCTGATGCTCAAGATGGGCCTCCACCGCGACCCGGACAAGATGTGCGGCAGCACCGGTAACAGCGGCGGCGGCGGCGGGGTCGGAGAAGCCGGCCCGCCCCCGGGGCCGCCGGCCTGACGCCCTTCGACGGCGAGATGCGCCGCCGCGTCTGGCATCTGGCCGTGCAGCTCGACCTGCTGGTCGGCTTCCACCTGGGCCTGCCGGCCATGCTCAACGGCATCGAGACGGACACGCGCCTCCCGCGCAACCTGACCGACGACGACTTCGGGCAGTGGTCGCGCGAGCTGCCCCCGGCGCGCCCCGAGTCCGAGTACACGCCCTCGACGTACCCGATCAACAAGGCCCGCATCGCCCGCGCCTTCGGCCTCGTGGCCCGCCAGGCGCACGCCCTCGCCGCCCCGGCCTACGCCGAGGTCCTGCGCGTCGACGCCGTCATCGACGAGGTCTACCACGACCGGGTCCCCGCCCACATGAAGGTCCGCCCCATGGCCGAGTGCGCCCTCGACCCGGCCATGCAGGTCATCCAGCGCTTCGGCCTCGCCTCGCTCTACCACAAGAGCCGCTGCGTCCTGCACCGCCCCTACATCGCCGGGCCCGCCGGCCCCGACGGCCGCCTGCGCGAGGAGCACCGCCTCTCCCGCGCAAAGTGCCTCGACTCGGCTCTGCACCTGCTCGAGTACCAGAGCTTGATCCGTAAGTTGCTCTCTTGCTCATTGTGTGTCTCTCTCTCACTCTTTCTAACATGAAACTCTCTTCCCCTTCTCATCTGCAGATCAGGGCTGCCGCGCAGGCGGCATGCTGAGCGCCCACGAGTGGTTCATATCGTCCATCGCCACCAACGACTTCCTGCTGGCCAACATGATCCTCGCCATCGTCATCCAGAGCGAGCACTACGCGTCGGCCGGCGGGGACCCTGCGTGGACCATGGAGATGAGGCAGACGCCGCCGACGACGACTGCCACGACGCCTCCAGGGGGGCTCATCATCATCATCATCATTATCAGCAGCAGGAGCAGCAGAGCTCATCGTCGACAGCGGCAGCAGGAGGGGGGGCCGCTTGGATGACCACGCCGCCTGCCCCAAGCAAGCGCGAGCTATACCGGAGGCTCGTCACCTCGTACGCCGTCTGGGCCGAGCTGGCCACCAAGGAGCCCGACTGCAGGAAGGCCCTCGGCGTCGTGCGTACGCTCCTCCGCAAGCTCGAGCCGTACGCGGGCGACGCTGCCGCCGTGCCCGGGTCGCTGCCTCTGCCCGGGACGAACGCGGCGGTCACCACCGCCACCCCCTCCTACTCCGCCACAACCGCGACGACAACGCCGGCTTCTGCGGCGACGGGATCCGCGTCGACCTTCACGGACCGGAGCGACGAGGCCCCGTCGATGGCCGACCTCAACCTCAACCCGAGCAGCAACCCGTCCACGGGTTACTCGTACCCCAGCACCGGGCCCTCCGAGGCTTCGTACGCGGCCGTCTTCGACGCCATGGGCACCTCCAACGGCCCATCGGACATGGAGGGCGTGGACGCCCTGGGCGGCAACGGGGACAATTGGTTCTTCCAGAATGGCGGGTACAACTGGGTAAGTCTTCTCGGCCCTCAAACATACTGCCCCTTCAGAGGCCGTCGGGTGCAGTGCAGAGCGGCCGGCCTTGAGCGGTACGCCAGGAGGGTCGCTACCTAGCTAACATGGGCCTGCCAGCGCAACTTTGATACGTTCACAAACAGCCCTATGGATGCACTCCAGCCCCCGCCGCAAATGCCCGACGATGCATGGTTCTCCAGCATGGGTGCCAACATGGACGGGCTGTACTTCGGCCCCAACAACGTCTGGGGCTCGGGGCCTCCGTCCTAGGACGAGCAATTTCCCCGCGTCAGCCGGCAGTCGTCTACCTATCAGGGTGAGAGTGGCGGGAAGGGGCTTAATCGCGCGATAAGAAGGCACTAAGTAGACGCGTGGGCAACGATGTCTTGAAATCAAGCCCGGGCCGCGGCCGGCAATCTACGAAGCACCGGATCGCCGTAGATAAGGCGCCAGGTGCTGAGCGGTTTTTCTTCTCCTTCTTCTTCTTCTCCTCCTCCTCCTTCTTCTTCTTCTTACTTTGCCCTCTATTCAGCACGGGGGCTTGTGGCACAGCTTGTGACTGTGATTGGGCGCCGCGGTGCTTGTGCGAGGGCTTGCGTAGAGGCGCGGCAAAAACAGTAGCGTAGCGCCGTGGGCATTGCCCCTCGAGGTGTTACTCGTACATACCGGCACTGGGAAAATGGCGCGTTTTTGAGGCTTGGCGGCGCAGATGGGCCTGAAGGACCCGGTGATCGCCAGCCCAGCCGGGCCTTTCTGCTCTACGAAGCAGGCTTATGCCCGGCTGATGAGTGTGAAGGTGATCGGAAGGCAACCCGTGTGGGTTTCTCTCGTATGCAATCTACGAAGGCACACGGGCTTCCCTCAGTGGCTCATCGGACTCTCAGCTGCTTCGTATCCGAACTCGTCCGCGTGCCGGGAAGGCCTTCTCGTGCTCGTGCAATACTCCAGCTAATGATCCGTAATTCCGGGGCGCCGGCAAGGGGGGGGGGGAGGTCAACGTCCCAATAAGTCGGCGATCTGAGACGAAGCAGCGTGTTCAGCGAGTTTGTGTTTTTGGCTCAGCCGCCGAGAAGTGTCTTTGTTCTTTGATGGCAGCCGCTCAACATTGTCTGTGATGTTTCGAGGCGACGTCGGTGCTCCAAGCCCCGGCCGTCGGCGCGAGGGCTGGAAACACCTGGGAGGCAGATGCGTACGAGTAGGCGTACGAGTTCTGGGTAGTCGCAGGCGTTAAAGATAGGCGATCGCGGGGTGCATGCGTAGTGAGGAGGACCCCGCAGCGGTTAAGTGGCCCGTTCGTCTGCGCGGCGAGGACGCCAAACGTGCGTTTGGGTGGTGCAATTCTCGGGGGGGCAGAGCCATGGGCAATTGGTGGTTGGAAGGGGGGCGGCGAGCTGGACGGGCGAGAGGACGGACGGGTGACCGAGACAGACGACACATGATAAGGTCCGCGGAGATGCTGTCGCCGGGCAGATGCGACCGGACAAGGTTCGCATGGGTGATGGCATTGTGCATGGGACACAACACAACCACGGCACGACGCGACACGGGCTGGAGGGCGAAGGCATAGGCCCAAGAGAGGGAGGGAGGGAGAGCGGGGTGGAGGGGTTGAGGAGGGGAAGAGGGGAGCGGGCCACTGGGACACGGCTTACCTTACGGCGCACGAAGGACAGCACGGGCAGGGAGTTGGGTTGGTTCCATGCCGTACGAGTACGAGTACAGCAGGTGCGGTACCGACGAGTGATGAGCCGCCTCGCCCGCCCGCCGGGTTGCTTGTACGTAATAGCTCTCAGATTTTGCATGCCAATTTTGCACCACCGCCTCCCACGGGCTGCCCAAGCACACACCTACGGCATCGAGTACATTGCATGTACTCCGTATGTGCGCTGCATTGGATGGCCCTCGAGTCCGATTTTGCCCATGATGTTCATTTCTTTGCGAACCGAACACTGCCATGTATCTGGCCACCTGCATATCTCAACTGCGCAACGTACTCATACCTACCTAACTTTCGAAAGCGAATGTAGTCGTAGAGCTGTTGAGTTTTGCAGCCACGCCTACGAACCTCAACTTCGACCTGCAGATCGGCAATAGATGTACTACATGTAGCAACCGGACAAGGCCATACATAAACTCACAGATTGAGCTTTCGGTGTTTGACTACATAGTACCTTACACCTACCCAGATACCTTCAATGTTTTGTGTGGCACCTGTCTGTGTACCAAGCAGGGACCTGAGGTACTCGTGCGCACGCGTGGTATGGACTGCATTGGCTGATGAGCGTGTGGGATGATTCCAAGGTAGACACCCTTTCGGTGTCTGGATACAATGGAAGTACCTACAGGTGTACGGACATCTACACCTGGCCAGGGGCCCTCGAGTCTGCGAATTCGCGTCACCAGCAGCACAACCCGAAATGGACAGACCTGGAGGTGCGACAGGGCAGCGTTGTGCTCTGTCGCCCCTGCCTTCAATCTTTGTTGGGAGCTCGATGACGGGGCTGCTCTTCCCAGGCTGAATGCATTGGTGGGCGTGCGGGTGTGTGCCCGGAAGGGGCATTGGGGTGGGGTGGACATTATCGACAACAATTCCGGGCGCCCCTTCTGCTTCCCACGCAAAATGAATCCCACCGCGCCTCCGCCGCAGATCGATTAGATCCCCTCGGATCACACCCCGCTGCCTCATTTCCTCATCTCCAGTTTGACCCATCTCACTTGCCGCTCCCGCATACGCCGTCAGCATCAACAGCGACTGAATATTGGCTCACTCTCCTGCGGTACTCGGACTCATTCATAGGCAACCTGAAAATTGTCTGTCAACCATGCCTGACACATCCGTTGGTCTCAAACCCTCCAGCACAAACGACCACCTTAACAGCCTCGGGCAACGGTAGCTGGAGATTGATCGCCCAACAAATCGTCAAAAAACCTGCCCATGGCGACGGCTCGCGGGTGATAGTCGTGAGCCATTCTTACACCATTCGCAGCTATCAACATTTCAATCGAAATTGCTGACTGGGGCCATGCTGCAGGATGGGAATCTAGCTGCAAAAGAAGCCGGAAACTGACAGCTGAGAGTTGGCGGCCGATGCGGCCACTCGCGGCCTCTGCCCCTCGCCGCTTTGCCTGCAGTAGTCGAGCGACTCCCTGCTTTCTAGTCGGCAGGGGTGCATTTTGCGACCCACCGTGTATGCTTAAGTTGGAATTACCCCTTTCAGTGGCCCATTCCAGCTGCCCCGGTGCCGTGCTGCTTGCTCTCCCACCCACCGCGCTGCCTTGCCCGCCTCAGCTCTGAGCCACGGTTCGGGTACCGGGGCTGGCTGCCCGCCTTGCAGGCAAAGCTTTCCCGCGGCCTCATCAGCTCCTCCATCGGCCGGAGCCCATCGACGAACGGCGAGACGGGGGCCCGTCTTCGGGCTGTCAATGACCGGCGCCGCGCACAGACACTGGCGGATCAATTGTGGCAAGGTTTGTGGCGATTTCTGCCGAGTCCGGCCTCTCGGCGTGCAGGCAGACGCACCGCTGAGCTGACACTTCGACCTCCGCCCCTCTCCCCCCCACCAGTGCTTTTACCTGCACACGAATTGCCGTTCATATCGCCAGCACCTCGCCGTCGACAAGTCAACCCTCGAGCCTTGCGCGTTGTCGCACCCTACGGAGTAATCGCTCGCTGACGCCTGTGCAGGTCCGATCTTCGATGCTATCAGCCTCTCGACGGCGCGGCAAAGACGGCTCCAGCTGCATTGCAAACATGCAGCGATTGCATGAAAGCTGGTCGAGCCGGCATTCTCTTACGTAAAACCCACAAGGGTGTGACCAGGTCGGCGCCGGCAAGCCTGTCGATGAAGCACTAGCCGCGCCGCTCGATAGGTCGTGACGCAGGCGTCCGGAGCTTGGGGCAGATGCACAAGCCGGACTTGAGGAAACTTCGTGGGTCCATAGCCGCAGAGTGCGCATTACGGGAACTTGATCGACTTACGGACACACTCGTTTTCCTGGCGTACCTGGCCACCGCCCCTGGACTACGCAGCACTCGTTACAGCCAAGCTAAGGTGCCTACGAGTACCCGGCAGTTCCACGTACTCGTGCAGCGCGGCTCCTGGATTATGGCTTGGCAAGGCATCGCATGGTATGGACTGGCTTGTGAGCTGCGCTGTGCCAATCTGATCAGTCGCTGGGATGGCATCTGAGGGGCGAGAATCACCCCTGGTCGGCTGGACCTGTAGGATTGGGGGCTTGCTGGGTTAGAGGGGCTCCGATGTCGTCGCACGTACGAGTACACCAGCACGCTGGGCCGTCGGGGCATTTCCTTGCATCATTCCTCGTGCGACGCGGCGCCGTCCCGGGCTTGGAGACGTGTAAACGGCAACAGCAGCGCCTCGCCCTGGGATTGACCCTGGCTAGAGCCCAAACTTAAGCCCGGAATAAGCGATCTCCCTCGTCTTGGTCGATGCAGCAGGCCAACACCCCTAAAGGCCACTGCTTTGGCCACTTCTGCACTTACACGGCGCCTCCGCGCCGCCGCATGCCGGGCCGGCCACGATGCTGGGGCCGGTCTTTTCTCAAAGCCGTCTAGGCCCGGGCGGCGCCAAGTGCCTGCCAGTTTCCATGACACAGAGGAAAGGAATAATATGGGCTGCGCAGCACCAGAACGCATGTGTGCGCGTATGAGATTTTTTTCTCCCCCATTCCTTTTCGTGACCGCACCCCTACTCGAGCCTCCTTCACTCTGGGCAAGCAACTGACTAGTCGACACAGGTCTTCTCACCGCCGCCAGTTGCGGCTTATTGGCTGCTCCTACTGGCTGACAAGCGCACAGGCCCGGCCTGTGGTGCCCGCCGTTGCGCCCACCGCGCCCACCGCGCCCACCGCGCCCACAACTCATCAGCAGAAGCAGGCGGCTGCACCCACCGGCGCCCACAGCTCCGTAATCCCGCCACGGTGCTCGCTTCGCATCCCTATTGGCTGGCTGCCACTGCGAGCCAGCAGCAGACCCTTGCGTGCTTTGGCCACGACGTACCAGGATGAAGATGCTGTCGAGCCCGTCTAGGCAAGCCATGCCCCATGGTCGTCCTGTCCCTGTTTTGCACGCGGCACTGTGCGCAAGGGCAAACATTTAGAGTGGGCGGGCGGTGCGCCGCGCCGACCTGACCTGGACCTCACCTGACCAGACTGATGACTTGGCCGCCGTTGATAGCGATCCGTCGACCAGGCTGGTGCTTGGTAGTTGGGCGGCTACTTATCTCCCTGGCGCAATCCGGAACCTTGCTTGCACGCTACCTATCAAAGATCCTGCAACCACCGGGGTGCTTCGCCGGCTGCCCAGACGGGTGGCCGGTGACCTGGGCCGGCGCCACCCAGACACAAGCCAGCCAGTCCGTTCCTCGAGCAGGGCAACCAGATAGGCAAGGCCCCAAGAGGCTGTTCTCTTGCGCCATGCGCCCCCGGAGATCGACATGAATAAGTCAAGTCGTGGACGCGTCACATACCTACTCCGTAGACTTCGACAAGACGAGGCGCACATATACACTCGTCAGCTTGCACAAGACAAGCCTATTACAGTACCTGCGATAGCCGGGGGAAGGCGCCGAGGCAGGCAGCCAAGTCGGCAATCGGCCTGGCATGGCTTTTACTGAGTAAGGTAATAAGAGACAGACGATTACCGACCAAGACCTCCCTGGCCAACGATGCAGAACCCAGCTTGGCCGAGACGCGCGGGCGCCTTTGGTGCCATCCGAAACGGCAACCGTCCTCGCCAGATCAACAGCACGGCGCACCCACGGTGCCACCATCTTTCTGTGTGTACTCGCACCCGGATGGAGCAGGCGTCAGTCTACTGCAGGCCAGCCCCAGAGTTGTGAATAAGGCCATCGCCCGTGTCGGGGCTGCTCACGGAGCTATTGGACAAGTTCGGGGCAAATGGTAATATGAAGAATAATGGAATCCCATGAACCTGCACCTCAGCCCACGCCCACCAGCCTACGCGTGCACTGCCAGTGGGCCGGGCCTCGTGCGTTCTGTCGCCCTCTCCGCTAGCCTGCAGTCGCCAAAAGGACCGCGGGTACGGACGGCAGAACGAACGAGTGATGAGACTGCCCGGCTGATGGCATCATTCTCCCGTCCAGTAGTAGTTCGGCACACCCTCGTGGATACCACGGGTGGAATTTTCATGCCTGCTCCGACTACGACCGACCAGTAACTCGAATTCGAGGCCGACTAGTTAGGTCCACTGGTAGACAGACAGACAGACACACACACACACCCGATGCCCGCGGCGCCCACTGACCTGAAGGCGGCCCCGAGGGCCCCTCCCGGCAAAGTACCTACCTACCTACCTACGAGGACCTGCGGAACGGCCTCCCAGTGGAGGATGCCTGTCCGGCTGCGCTGGTTACGACATGAGTAGAGGGTCGGGTGCGCTAAGCAGTGGCCCTACAGGCGGGACCTGGGGCTCCTAGAGCCCTCCATCCAGGCGTGGAGCCTCTACTGGGTCAGAAACCCTCCGTCGATGTCCATTGTGAGCTGGAGCCCGAGGACGCAAAACTGGAAGAAAGGCCCGGATGTACCCTCGGGGTACCGACTGCTGCAAAGTCCCTGGTGTCACTTACACGCCGTACCCAGAGGGATACATCAGAGCCCCCCCTGAGGCCGGGAGTGCCTTCAGGTTCCATGGGAGCCCCTACGGGCACATGGAGGTGAGCCGGAACGTGCCCACACCTGCCGCACGCCTTCTGATGGTTTCTCGTCAAACCTTTAGAAACCAAGTGCTTGGCCGAGGCGCCGCCACCTCAGTCAACCACAACCACCACTACCACTCCACTGCCGCCGCCGCTCTCTCTTCTTTTGTCCTGCCTTGGGTGTTCTGTTGGGGACATTGGCCTGCTACATTTCTTCGTGGTGTTGTTCGTTTCTGTTCTCGTGGCCTCCCTTTTTCCTCAGACCCCGACTGCTTTCTTGCTTGCGTGCTTGCTTGATTGCTCGCTCGCTCGCTTGCCCGCCCACCCTCTCAACCGCCCGCCACCTTCACCCCCACCAACAAACGTCAGTCACCGACGTGTCGGTTCCCTTATACGAACACACGCACACACGCACAATCACACGCCCGCCCACACTGTGTTGAGCCTCGCAAACACCCTGCTCATCCGCTGCTGCTGCTGCTGCTGCTGCTGCTGCCGCCGCCACTGATTTTTCGCCGCCGCCGTCAAGGCCTCTTTCCGGTTCCGCCTGTCTCTCCCGGCCACCGAAATCAAAAGCCAGGAGATTGTCGTGGCCCAGACCCTGGCGTCTGCGTCTACCACCGCGTTGGCCAGCAAACCCGCCCGCCCGCGCAGCACTACCGCTCCGGACGACCCTGCGTGCAGTGGCTCCCCAGCACCAGTTGGCTTGCTACTGCATTATCTATCTGGTGACTGCCCGGGCACCGCACCCTCGCCCGCCCCGCGGATACCGGCCCAAGGACATCGCCCTTCGTGCTGTCTTACACCTCGACTCGAATCTTTCTTGGCCTGCGACAGACAATCGCCGTTCCGGGCTGATTTATTTGTGTGCCTGCGCATCGTCCCCTTCCCATCCCCTTGCGCCGGCTTGCAGGACCCCGCTTTCACCTGCCCTTCTGACGCACAAACGTCCAGTCGGCTCGTCCCAGATTGTCGGCTTTGCTCGCCTTCTCTGCTGCGCGCCCCCTGCCGCCTCCATTGGCCCCGTTCCTCACGTGCCCTGTCTCTCCAATCCCGTTGTCGGCCTCTAATGTCTTTCTAGCCCGCGTGGCGCAGAGACAGAAACCAGACGCAGGCGAGGAGGGAAAGTGGTCAAAAGATTTTCTCCAGACCCGCGTCGATTAACAATTTCAGCTTCCGGGGCCCGCGACCCTTCTTCTCGTTCTCGGCCCATACACGACGGCCCTGAAGAAAAACCCACCCAGGCCCGCCGTCGCCCCGGACCGGAACATGACTACTGAGCCCATCCCGATTCGCGCCGATGCGCCGCTGCGATCAACAGCCAACGACAGCCCCTTGAACGCCTCGTCCCGTGCCGTGCAGACCACGCGCCACAAGCACACGCGATCTTCGTACTCGGAGTCCTCGCCCTTGACCGCCGTCTCCAGCAACCTATCTCTCAGCTTCCGTCCAATCAAGCGCTCCATGCCTTCTCCCGACAAGACGATCGCTGTCATTAACGCCAGCGGTCGCCAAGCAGCATCCTTTATCCGTATAGCCACCGCTGTCGGCTACAAGATCCGCGCACAGCTGCGCAACCTCGAGGGCGTCATTGCTACCGAGGTTGCCACCAACCCCAATGTCACCGTTTTCGTGGGCGAGCTCTACCTACGTAAGAAGCCAGACGACAACCGCGATGTTACAGCAAACACACACATTCCGGGGATCTCCGTCAACCGCGAGCTCATCTCACACCTATTCCGTGGCGCCCAGCTAGCCTTCATCAACACCACCTTTTACGGCAACGAGGTTCAAATAGGCAAGGCGATTGCCGATGCCGCCAAGGAGGCCAGCGTCCAGCACTTTGTCTACTCGTCGATGCCCGACCACTCTCGGTACAACAGCGCGTGGCCATCCTTGCCACTGTGGGCAGCCAAGGAAGACGTCGAGGACTACATTCGCGAGATCAAGCTACCGGCCACATTCGTCTTCACCGGCATCTACAATAACAACTTCACCTCCTTGAGCTACCCCCTGTTCGAAACCGAGATCCAACCTGACGGTTCCTTTGTCTGGCAAGCGCCGTTCCACCCTGACGCGAAACTACCCTGGCTAGACGCCGAACATGACGTCGGGCCGGCGATCCTGCAGCTGTTCAAGGACGGCGCTGCTAAGTGGAACGGGAAGAGGATAGCCCTGGCATACGAGTATTTGACGCCGCTGGAGGTCTGCGAGGCCTTCTCACGAGGCATTGGGCGGCCTGTGAAGTACAGGCGAGGCGAGATCGAGGTCAAGGTCAAGATACCTGAAGGCTATCGGGAACAGCTCCAAGCCCTGGAGAAGCTCTTCTCGGAACATAATGACGACCCCAAAAAGCAACCCCCGTATTTCGGCGACCAGTCACTGGAAGACACTTGCCCGGACGGTGCGCTAGCTCTGTGGGAAGGTCCCAGAGGGCTAGAGGAATACGCTCGGGAAATCTTCCCTCTGGAGGAGGAGGCGAACGGCATCACATGGATGTTTGACAGCCAGGATGAGGAGCAGATCGAAGCAGGTACGGCAGCTTTGTCCCTCAATGACACCAACGGCGGCGACGACGAAGACGACGACGACGATGACGACTCAGTCGACGAGGGCTTGGTCATGCGCGGCTTGAAGAGAGACGAGGAAGCATGGCTTGCCTAGTTCGCAGGCTCAACTAAACCCAAAGCCATCGCAGGGTCGTCACTGCGTTTGACGGCGTCACGGCAGAGCTGTTCAGCCAAATGGCCCGTCGTGCTTGGCGCCAATTCAGCATTGGTCCAGGAGGATGTTATGTCGACCCGGCGATCGCCTGGGTCAAGGAGTATGGTGTGGGAGACGTGTGGGAAACTTAAGGGTTTTCCATCACTCCACGACGAGCACAGACATGAGGAAGAGTCACAACGATCTGGCAGCCTTTCCGCATGGCTCGCGTGAAGATTACTTGCTTTGCCTTTGAATTACGCGGCGTTTGGCGTCCAAAGTGACCGGGAAAATGGCTTGTCGGCTATGAGATACGAACAACAGGCGGTAGTCGGGCGGACGAAGCATAGCTTATATACAGTTGCTTTCAGTTGCTTTGCGACAGCCCACCGAGCCGAGCGGGGGCGGAGACCCCAAGCGGCCGGTTGTGCAAGCATCGACTTAGAATCCAAGTCTTGCGTGGCATATAGGGTAGCGAGGTTAATGACAAAATTCAGGGTATATGAGAGAAAGATGAGACGACTACACCTGACAAAGAATTAGGGGATGTAATGGTGTGTTTTTGGGGGGGGGTTGCGCCGTTGGGTTGGTCGGCGCAATCAGTTGCTCGCGGCGGTAGGCTGTTGTTGTTGGCCAAGGTCCATCGCGCGCGCGTGGGAGGCCTGGTTTGTGCGGCATCTAAGTTTTATACCCGGAAATGAGTCTATTGTGTTTGTTTGTTCGACAGGTGCCGTC
Source organism: Hansfordia pulvinata (assembly GCA_006538405.1). NCBI lineage: Eukaryota > Fungi > Ascomycota > Sordariomycetes > Xylariales > Hansfordia > Hansfordia pulvinata. Next base: position 1,107,272 of record BJKQ01000007.1, on the reverse strand, counting down.
CTCAGAGAGCAAAGGTGAACCGAACCAACACGCTTTTCTAATGCGAGCAGCAGGTATATTTCCAAACAAGCGGCGGCCGACACGAGTCTGCGTCGAGCCGAGGCGGTTCAAGCGTTTAGGCGGTGCAAGCGACGAGTCAGGTGGAGAGCGGCGTCTCGCGTGAAAGACGTCCGAAACGGCGAAATAGGAACCGGGCCCCGGCGCCGTCGGACGGGCAGCGAGGACCCGAGGGGCCGCCGTCGAAGGCGTCTCCGTAGTCGCTACCCCACCCCGAAGCCCCCATGGCCCCTCATCACACGACAACCAATGTATGCGATGCAGGGCCCCTGGCCGGCATATGGGTTTCTTAGGTAGGGAGGGGGAGCGGGCACACGCGGTCGCCAAGGGTATATTACATCATCCTCGCCCATGTCGGACGTGTGTACAGTGCAACTTGGGCGGCGCTGCTTTTGCTCTCTTTATCGGAGATCAACCAGAAGCCCACTCACCAATTTCACGAGCCTGGCCCTCTTTTTCTTCTGGTGTGATATATAGGGCCATACCGAACCCTGGGCTTCACCGGATCGGACTGTACTGGTTGTGAACTTACCTGGAACAACCCGGCTGACCTAGAAAGAAAGGACCGGCTATAACACTCCACGTGGTCGAAGGAAGATATAACTACGAGAGAGAAAGAGAGAGAGAGAGAAAGAGAGAGAGAGAGAGAGAGAGAGAAGTGAAGGAAGGAAGGAAGAAGATATGACATCGTCCAGCGGCATCCACCTGGGCTACGGGGACGTGCACCCGTTCTCGCAGGTCGAGCTGGGCGACCGGGCATCGGTGCAGGAGCTGCTGCGACGGCTGCTGGACCCGCTGGCGCCCTTCTTCTCCCCCGGGCGGGCGCGGGTGCGGGTGCCGGGGGAACAGCGGTGCGCTTCGACCAGGCGGCGGCCGAGGTCGAGGGCCTGCTGCGGCCGCTCTGGGGGCTGGCCTCGCTGCTGGAGGGCGGCGGCGACTACGGCAGGGCCGGATGGTGGGTCGAGGGCATCCGGGCCGGGACGGACCCCCAGAGCCCCGAGTTCTGGGACTTCCCGCTCGACAACGACCAGCGCATGGTCGAGATGTGCCCGCTGGGCTACGCGCTGGCCGTGGCGCCGCGGATCTGGGAGGACCTCAGCGCCGCCGAGAGGGCGAACGTCGAGGCGTGGCTGGGCAACTCGATCAACGAGAAGAAGTAGGCTCTGCAGACACCCCACTCATCCTCTCCTCCCCTCCCCTACCTTTCTATATCTTTCTCGAAGCAAAAGAGAGGGAAAAAAAGGAATGCTAGGGCAGAAAGATTATTGTGCTCAGATGTCGAAGAGGGCCCGACTGACTGGCAGCGTCCCAGCATGCCCAACACCAACTGGCTGTGGTTCCGTGTCTTTGCCAACCTCGGCTTGAAGAAGAACGGGGCCAAGTTCTCGCAGGCCAGGCTGGACGCCGACATTGAGCACCTCGAAACCTTCTACCGCGGCGACGGCTGGTCCAACGACGGCCCCGAGGGCATACATCGTGAGACTCCTCCCCGGCCCCTTTTCTCTCCCTGCCCAGCCATCCTGAAAATGGTCGGTCAGGAGGGCTCTTACACATCCGTCTAACCGTCCATGGAAGAGATGGACTACTACTCGTCGAGCTACGCGATCCAGTTCCTGCAGCTGCTGTACGCCAAGCTGGCCGGCGACGAGGACCCGGAGCGGGCGGCCGAGTTCAAGAGGCGCGCGCAGGCAATGGCGCTCGACCTGGTGCACTACTTTGACGACGAGGGTGAGTGAACATCAGAGAGGAGAGGAAGACAAGAGAAGAGAATATATCTCGCGATAGCCCCCTCCCCCCACGGCCGTGACTGACACGCACGTCCGTCCGCACACGACACGGACAAAAACACACCAGGCCGCTCCATCCCCTTCGGACGCAGCGTCTCGTATCGCTTCGGGATGGTGTCGTTCTGGGGCGCGCTGGCGTACGCGGGCGTCGAGCTGCCGGCGCCGCTGACGTGGGGCATGGTCAAGGGCATCGTCCTGCGCCACCTGCGCTGGTGGCAGACGCAGCCCGGCATCTGGAGCCCCAGCGGCACCCTCACCCTCGGCTATTCGTACCCAAACATCTATGTCGGTGCCCTCCTCTCTCCTATCCTCTCCTCTCCTCTCCTCTCCTCTCCTCTCCCGTCGTTGTCTTCTTGGAGCCCGGGGGGGCGTGAGCCGCAGCACTGCTGACAGACGGGGGATGTTTTCTCTCCCACCTCCCAACAGTTGGCCGAGAACTACAACAGCCCTGCCAGCCCGGTGAGTCTTTAGAGCCTCCTTTTCTCTCCCCTCTTTCCCCCCCTGAGGTGGAGAAGCTGACCTTCCCACAGTACTGGGCCAGCCTGGCCTTCATCTGCCTGGCCGTTCCCGCCGAGCACCCCTTCTGGACGTCTGAGGAGGAGCTGGCCAGCAGCGTCATCCCGCGCATCAAGGCCCTCAAGCAACCCGGGCACATCATGAGGTGAGGAAACTGGCCCGATCGACCTATCCCAACTACTCTCTTCACACTGTCACCTGAGAAGATTTTCCCTATTATTAAAAAAAGACGGCGAAAAGTCCGATCTTGAAGGAATGCTGACAACTCCTCGACGAAACCTAGCTACCTCGGCGGCCACTGCATGCTCCTCTCCTCGGGCCAGGCCTGCGGATACCCGATGAAGGGCACGCACGCCAAGTACGGCGCCTTCGCCTACAGCAGCGCGTACGCCTACTCGGTCCCGCCCGGGCTGCACACCCTCGAGCAGCACGCGCTGGCCTCGCAGCTGGGCGTCTCGGACGACGGCGGCGAGCGGTGGAAGGCCAGGAGGCAGTCGGAGCACGCCGCGCTCGAGGAGCGCCCTTACGACGACGACGACGAAGAAGAGGAAAGCAGCAGCAGCGTTTCGACAGCAGCGAAGACGACGAAAAGAAGAAGAACAACAACCCCGGTCCTCGTCTCGACGTGGAAGCCCCTGCCCCAGGTCTCCATCCGCACCGTCCTGGTCCCGCCCCGGGAGGACTCGCCCGCCTGGCACCTGCGCGCGCACCGCGTCGAGGTCGGCCCCCGCGCCGCGGGGGGCGGGACGTGATGACGGCCGACGGCTCGTTCGCCGTGCGCAACGAGCGGCGGGGAACCGGGGCCGGGGGCGGGCCCACCATGGCGGGGCGGGCCCTGGGCGCCTGGGATCCGGCCGAGGGCGAGGGGACGAGCCCCCGCATCGTGGGGAACTACGACCTGGAGACGCCCGAGGGGTGGGCCGGGGGCCGGAGCGGCGCCTTCGTCGTGTCGAGCGGGGCCGGGGCCGTGGGCATCCGGGCGCTGGAGGGGCCACCAGGGGACGACCACGAGCCCGGGCACGGGCACGGGCAGGAGAGGGCGGCGAACATTGTCAACGCCGACCCCAACTCCAACCTCGTCGAGAGCCGCTCCGTCATCCCCACCCTGCAGGGCACCGTGCGCGCGGGCACCGCCGTGTGGTACGTCTCGGCCGTGTACGCGCGGCCCCCGGCGACAGCGGCGGCGAACGCCGCAGGCGGGTTGACGACCCCCGGCGCCGCGGGCGAGGACTACCTCGACGGCTGGGACAGCCCGCCCCGGGTGCCGGCGTGGTTGAGGCGGGAGATGCGGGTGTGAATTTTCTCTTGGAGGTCTACCTCGCGCACGGGGACCCTTCTCGGCGATACTATACCTCGATATGCTTGTGCATCGCCGGAGAAGCCCGACGAGATAATCCAGTGGGCATACATGAGCGAGCCCTGCCTCGTGTGCTCACGGACTTGCGAAGAGAGATATGGAATAGCGGGTGAGGCGAAAGCTGCGCAGGGGGTAATATCGGCCATCGACGATGGGCAAGGCGTATTTGCGTAGCATCGAGTGAGAGTCCTTGACAAAATATGGACGTACGTTGGGCTCTCCGACATGAAGTGTGATTTTCGTCGGGCTTTTATTTAGATTGCGGGATGTTAAATTTCCTCGTCTTCTGGGGGGCAGGAAGAGCTCAAGCAACAACACAGACGAGCTAACGTAATCGCAATCAGGCTAGACTAGCAATACCCAAGAGTCGGCTTTCTGCAAATTACCGCACCGGCGACATCGCAGCGACGCTATCACAATCTGCCCTGCTCAGCTCAGGAGCCCGGTCCCGAAAGCTCGGCCGGGTCGTCGCCCATAGCTACATCCTCGGCTGGCTGGGACTGCTCTTCGTTGCTGTCGTCCTTTTCCTTCTGCATTCGTTTCTCTAGTTGTTTCTGCTGCTTCTGCTGTTTCTGCTGTTGCTGCTGCTGCTGGACTTCCTGAGGCTGGTCATCCAGCCCCTGCCGAGCTTCGTCCTTCAGTTCCGTCTCAAAAATGTCGACCGACAGGCTGGCCTCGACCAGGTCCTCGAGCTCCTCGGTGACCGTCTTTAGCTTCTCCTTGACGGCCTCGGCGCCCTCGAACCCGACGATGTGGCGGGCCGGCGGGTTCTCGTGCCCGCCGATGGCCGCCAGCGCGTGCACCGTCTCCACGACGAGCTGGTCCAGGGCGGCCGCCGGCAGGCGCGGGTAGCGGTGGACGATGGGCGGCTGCGGCGGTGTCTCCTCCCCCCGCCGCTGGTCACGTCGGCCTCCTCGCCCCCGCCGCTCTCGATGGCCGTGTCCGGGTTGAGGTTCAGGACGCCGGTGAACATGTCGCGGACGCTCGGGGCCGGATTGTTCTCGCTGTCGTAGTAGGGCAAGGGCGGTGCGAAGGTGATGCGGTTGACCAGCGACTGGACCTCCTTGTTAGGCTGAACGATGGTCACCTTGACGTTGAAGGGCGCCACCTCGTAAGCCAGCGAGTCGCAGAATCCCTCGAGGGCCCACGTTGCCGACGTGTACGGGGACATGCCCGGCGTGCCAATGTGGCCGCCGATGCTGGTCAGGGCCATGATGTGGCCGGTGTGCTGGGCGCGCAGCAGCGGCAGCGCTGCCTTGATGTAGTTGACCTGCGAGAAGAAGATCATCTCGAACAGGTCGCGGACCAGGTTCTGGGTCGCGGGCGACGTGGACAGCTCCTCGACCGTGCCGACGACGACTGTGGGCATTCTGATCAGCCAAGCGGCCACGGCATGCCCCTGTGTCCGTCCGGAGGACTTCACCGGAATTGAGTGCCAGACATACCTTCGGAGGTGCAGCAGAGCAGAATGTCGATGCGGCCAAAGACGTCCTTGGCCTCGGCCATGGCGGCGCTGCACTGGCTCATATTGCGGCCATCGCAGCGGATGCTGCGGATGCGGTCCTTCCAGCCCTCGCGATCCCTGCGGGCGCTCTTGCATTCGTTGATGAGCCCGCGGAACTCGGCGGCGCGCTCGTCGTGTTCAGCCTCGTGCGGGGGCAGCGCGGCCACGACGCAGTCCCCGTGGCCCAGCAGCAGGCGGATCAGGCGAACAGCCAGGGGCCCGAGGCTGGAGGTGATGAACCCTGGCGCGACAAAGATGGTGTCAGAGGTAACCGTCCACACTTTCTCCTGTCTCTGTCTCTCTCTCTCTCTCTGTCTCTCTCTCTCTCTCTCTCTTTCTTTCTTTGAGGGGACAGAATGGGAAGAAGGGGCCAAGTCTTACATGTGCGCGGCGAGTTGTGGGTGGCTGGCGGGAAAGACGGAGGTTGCATGGGTCAGTCTAGGAGCGACGAGGCGCGTTTGCGGGGTGTGACGACGGGGGGCCGGCAGCCCAGGGCATCGTAGGCGGGCCAGGGCTGCACGGTCTTGCAGTCGAAGGGAGAGGGAGGTTGGGTTGTCGCCGTTGATGTGACGATGGAGGATAGGCATGTATAGTATGTGAGGTGGATTCAATGGAAATCAAACCGAGAGATGGGACAAAGGGGAGAGGGCGCACGTGATGTGGTGGCAGGCGGGCGTATAGGTGAGGTACATGTACAGTGCCCGGTACATGTACGTACCTACTCATGTTAGGAGGTATGTAGAAGATGTATCTTACGGAAGGACGTTGCGGGAGCGGCCGGATGGTGGTTGTGGTTGTGGTGGTGCGGCTGGCGAGTCTGCGGGGGCTCGGCGGCAGCGGACCGCCGGCGCCCGTTCTCGGTGCCCGCGGACATGGATCCAATGGATTGGAATGGATGTGGATGGAATGGATGGGTCGCGCTCAGGCGGCTTTCAGTGGACGTGGCGGCTCCGTGACGCCAATTAGCGGACGTTGTTGCCCCTGAGAGACCTGTAGCAAGCTGGAGTCCGGGGTACTGGGTTTCCCGGAAGACGACCTACGCGCGGCGGGCGGACGTTATCGGCGTCGACGCGGTTTTGGACAACTCGACCTGCAACGTTAAGGTAGTTCTTGCCTTTTTTTCAAGCACCCGCAACTAGCGGGCTCGGTCCTCAGATACCTCAGGCAGGCAGGCTTATGGAGATCTTTGCTTCGCTACTTGGTTCGTTCCTGGTCGACGTCGTGGCACAGCAAGATTCAACCGAGACGCGTCGTGCTGCTGGCTGCATCTTGCGTCTGAATCATCCGGGCCAAGCGGAGGAAAAGTGATGGCGTTGGTATGGGAGCCGGTAGTGGGGGAAAGGCTCGGTTTAATAAGAAACGCAATGAAGCGGTACCGAACGGGGCAGACGGAGAACGAGGGCCGACAATACCAGCACAGACAGGCTCATCCACAGTCGGTCACGGCAAGCACATGTCCTCCCTGGCCACGTTCGACAGACAAGGGCGAGTTGCCACGGACCGTCAGGTCGGACGAACAAGCGGGCACGGTACGGCCTTTTAAGCCCGCCAGCCAATTGCGACCCGTCTTCCCTCGTCCAGGCTCCTCAAGTAATCTCAGCAGATCTGCTGTGCCTCCTGCCGCGGCCGTTCGTCCCATCTTGCTCCGTGTCGCCGAGTTGGATCGATCGCCCGGGGTTCCAAGACCCCGCAAGACACCAGGGCCAGGCTGACGGCGGCTTCTCCGTCCGGGGTCGCGTCGGGTGATCATTAACCCCCGCCGCCTCATCACCGCGAACCATGACCCCTGACACAATGTAGATAGTCAAACCCGGGGCCAGTTCCTGCTTCTCGGGTCCGCCTAGCGTTTCCATCCCTGTGAGATGGTGGTGGGCATCAACGGCTGCGTGCGGTTGCGGAGGGAACACAGCTATATTTGCCCCCTCGTCCTGGCGGTCTACCTGTAGTAGAGAGTCATATGCGGTGACACTTGAATTGTCCACTCCAGCAGTCTCTTTTCAGCGTGGTCAGAAAACATGCAAACAGTTCATCGAGCTTTGTTCTATTGTGTCGTGACCTTGGACATTCCTGGCTCTGCTAATCATCCTGACACCCTGTATCACGACCGGACATTGCTGTCAAGTACATACTTGGGAACACGGGCCCAGTCGGTGTCTTATTAAGAGACTCTCTCGAGGAGGCAGGATCCGAACTTCAAGGTGCATCGGCTACCTGTACAGTAGGTACATCGCGCCGCTATCTAATACCGCCATACTCGATCCATCACCTGACACGATAGAACCGAAGTTGAGCCGACCATAGACATTTTTTCCAACAATCATGCTCTATCTTGTCTTCAATATTGAACTATCTCCCAGCGACTTGAAATCTGCTGGGCGGGCAGTACATGTAAGTTAGGTAGGCTCTCCACGTGCCAGCCTCATCAATGATGCTGCAAGATTCGAGAGGTGCCGCGGGCTCCAGCTCAGCGGTGCCCCTCATTAGCCGAAATCGGTAATGAGGGGTTATTGGCTCAAAAGGGAGAGACCGTGGGGAATCATTGCCCGTTTCACAGAGTACCTACCTACACCCAGCATCAATGGATTGCAGTACTCGTACGAGTTCCCACACCTTGAGGGCCCGCGGGGGGCAGCCACTAGAGAAATCCATCCTACAGCGCCTTTCATGCACTGTAACGCAACCCAAGTCGCTCCTGCTCTGCGCTGCAACCACCCGCGTGGATGGATCGCGCGGACTGAGGTGGGGGCGGGGCTGCCAGCCCAATGGAAGTTACGGAGTAGAGCTTTTCTCCCACTAGAGACCTCGCCTCAGTCTGATAAAGAAGTGACTAATAGTAGTATGAATGATATCTTCCGAGTCCTGTCACCGGCTCGCAGGTGACTCAAACAAATACGACTAGCCACGGCCTTGCCTCTCTTGGCCCCTGTATTTCTTTCTCTCAGCGACTCTTATCGACAGACTCGGCCCTTGCCGTTAACCACTCTCACGTGCCCCGAATCCCACCCTTCCGACCCCCCCACCATGCCCTCCCGATCCGACATCACGTACTTCGGCGCCGGCCCGGCCCTGCTGCCCACCGACGTTCTCGAAAGCGCCGCCCAGGCCCTCGTCGACTACAATGGCACCGGCCTCGGTATTGCGGAGCACTCGCACCGCTCCCAGCTGGCGACCGACATCATCAACAACGCCAAGGCCGACCTCGCCTCCTACCTCGACATCCCCGACGACTACGAGGTGCTCTTCATGCAGGCCGGCGGAAGCGGCGAGTTCTCGGCCACCGTCTACAACCTGGTCGGTGTCTGGGTCACCCGCAAGAAGGCCGAGATCCTCAAGCAGATGGGCGTCTCCGAGGAGCAGGTCAACCAGGACGAGCTGGTATCTGCTTTGAGGAAAGCCATCGACTCGGAGCTCAAGCTCGACTACCTTGTCACCGGCTCCTGGTCGCTCAAGGCCTACCAGGAGGCCGGGCGCCTTCTCGGCCCCGAGTACACCAACATCGTCACCGACTCGCGCAAGGCCAACGGGGGCAAGTTTGGACAGATCGCCGAGGAAAGCACCTGGAACCTGTCCAAGGACCCGGCCATGGTGTACTACTGCGACAACGAGACCGTCGACGGCGTCGAGTTCCCCAAGTTCCCCGAGGCGCTCAGCCCCAAGGCCGACGGGTCGGGGCCCATCGTGGTGGCCGACATGTCGTCCAACATCCTGTCGCGGCGCGTGCCGGTCAAGAACTTCTCCGTCATCTTCTTCGGCGCACAGAAGAACCTGGGTTCCGCCGGCATCACCGTGGTTGTGATCAAGAAGGACCTGCTGCCCCCGGCTACTCCCCAGCCCGCACCCGCCTTGATGCGCAAGCTGGGTCTCCCTCTCGGGCCCATTGTGCTCTCGTACGAGACCATTGCCAAGAACAACAGCTTGTACAACACGCTGAGTATTTTCGAGTAAGCATTCCTCCCGCGACACCTGACGTGTGACCTTGGCTTGGAAGCGCGCCTCTTGCTGACATGTGAACAGCGTCTACGTTGCTGGGCAGGTCCTGAAGAAGCTGCTGGCCGTCTACCCGGACAAGGTGGACGGGCAGGAGGCCGTGGCGAACAAGAAGGCCGCGCTCGTGTACCAGGCGCTCGAGGCGCATCCCGACGTGTACACGATTGTCCCGGCCAAGCCGGCGCGCTCGCGGATGAACATCTGCTTCCGCGTGGCCAAGAATGGCGACCTCGACGGCACGGAGAAGGCCTTCCTCTCCGAATGCACGAGCCGGGGCCTCACGGGCCTCAAGGGCCACCGCAGCGTCGGGGGCATCCGGGCCAGCAACTACAACTCGATCTCGCTCGAGGGGGCGACGAAGCTGGCCGCGTTTCTGGATGAATTTGCCAAGGCCTGAGTGCTGGGGGACTTTGCTGCGGCCGACTCAGTCGGAAACGATCGAATGCGGGGTTTCACGCATGCATGAAGTTGAACAAACACCAAGAATATGGTGGAACAGACGCGGGCGGCGCATCCGACGCGCCTGCGGCTGTCGAAGATCTGGGATGAGGGGCAGGGTCTGGATTTTGTATATAAACAGGGACGGGGACAGGGGCTCATTGGGCGAAAAGCGTCGCCGGATTCACCAGACGGTGCGACTTTGCTAGAGAAGATAGCATTTGCCTTGATCAACTCAGGCAGGAGGAAAATGGCAAGGGGCAAGCCAGGCGTTATGCGCGGGTTGCCAGGAGCATCGTATCATATGAAATATCCATATCATATACACAGACACTGTTGGCTGCTCTTGTTGAGTTCCCGTTGGGTGGTTGTCTGAACGTGAAGAGATCCGGTGCGAAAGGTACATGTAGGAGTGGGATACCTGGGCGCACCAGCACCGATGGCTGTGGATCAAAGTATTCAATCATTTCTCAGTACGGGCGAGCTGGCGCAGGGGCTGCAGGGGTTCGAGCTGAAGAAGTTCACGGGTGGATAGCAAGGTGCGAGTACCTCCATGAACTACGACAACTCGGTGTCATGGAGGTACCTGCCTAGAGGTGACGGTGCGGTGGTAGCTCGTTATGCTCGTCAGCTCACCACCACACACAACAGGCCAGCATACAATCACCTCGACGGCCTTTCGCGATATCCCGTCCGGTTCGCCCCAGCCGCCGCCGCCGCCGCCCTCCAATCACTGCGCCGACGCACTCGAGTCGTACCCTAAGAGCTTCCCGCTCCCCCGGACTACACGCGCCCCACGACAGCGAGCGACGACAGCACAATCTTGGGCGCACGTCGCAGGCCGAGGTGTCACAAAAAGGGGCACACAGCTCCCAGACCGCCGCTTTCTGCTGCTGCTACTTGTTGTCCGCCTGCCCCTCGTTCGACACTGCGATATCTCGCGATACCTCGCCCGTCCGAAAGCCACCCCGGGTGTGCCCAACCTCTACCGATCTCCGCCCAAGTCGCCTTTTCCCAGTCGAGAGAACCGACGGTAGAGGCATGCGCCCGGGCCCCGACGGTCGACACTCCCACGTGCAGCCCCCGCCGACGCTCATGCCGGTGCGACGATGAGCTTGCAATCCCTGCTGCCCATCGCGCCGGCGAGGGTGCGGGCCCTGGTGCTGCCCGTCGGCCAGATCACCAGGGACCGCTTCGCCTCCTTTGTCGATCGGCTGAGCCACGAACATGTCGTCCCGCTGCGCGACATCACCGCCGACAACCGGCCCAATCGAAGTCAGTGATGGACTCGCCTCTCTGCCCCGTGTCGACGCCGCGGTCACGATCGTGATCACGATCACCCACGGCGCCTTTTTCCTTCGTTTCACTGCAATGCCTCTAGCTGACAAGTCGATGCTTCGCCCGCCGCAGACATGTTCTCCCCCTTGGCCTTCCCCTCTGGTGCCATCTTCTACGACCTCATCACCCACGTGCCGCCCCCTTCGCACCTGGCACTCGCCCCGTTCGACCTCTACCGCGAGCCCCTCGTCGTCATTGCCATTGCCGACGGCCTCGAGCTCGGCAATGCCTCCTTTTCCAAGCGCCAGTCGGTCAATAGTCAGGCCCCCACCCTGGCCGAGGCCAACATCCGCCACCTTTACCAGGAACTGGAGGATCTCCGCGACGCATATCCCAAGGTCCTCGCCCAGCAGCTGCTCGTCTTCGATTATACCGATCCTCCCGACCACCCCATCCCCATGCCTGAGGGCATTCGGCCAATCCTGCCCCGGAGCAGTGCTTGAGAACAACCATCAAGTCCGTCATGTGCGATGTTTCCTCCTTGCTGCTGGCCGAGATGACGGCGCTGGCCAAGTCTTTTGAGATGATGACTGCCATCGACTCGCCTGGCCAGGCCCCTGGTCGCTCTCAATCGAGCGCCGGCTCATCTTTCGCAGCCGAGGATCCCAGCCATCCAAACCGGCGCAACTCTCAATTCGCCATTCCTTCCATCACCAGGTCCGCCTCGAGCAGCGGTGCCGCAGATCGGAACAACGCACGCATGTCCATGCCTGTCCCTTTCAAGAGCCTGCCGTTCGGCTCCTCCAGCTCCAGCTCCAGCCCCGGCGTCCGCCCCACGACCCCCAATCGCAGCGGCTTGTCCAACCCCCCGACGACTTTCGACGACATTGCCGGTGCTCAGTGGGCCAACGCCGATCTCTCGAGCCCCGAGCGCAAAGGTTCTCGCCCCGTCACAGCAGAGGAGTCCAAAGCAAACAGCTCCGATCGAGTTTCCGTACAGGGCTTTGGCCCTGGTGGCGTAAATGAGAGGTGGAGGAACAAGGGCAAGGGCCGCGCCACCATCCTGATAGGGTCTCTCTATCTCCAGGCTGGTCGCTGGCCTGATGCGTTGAAGGAGCTCGGAGACGGCGCATACCTCGCCAAGTCCCTGAACGATCACCTGTGGCACGGCAAGGCTTTGGACCTGATAGCCGTCTGCCTCATGCTGCTCGGCTGGGCCCGCGTTGAATTCCAGGTCCCGGTCATCTGCTTGCCGCCCAACGAGAAGCCTCAGAATAGTGCTGCCAAGGGGCAAGACAGCGCGGGGCAAGAGACAGCGCAGCCGAGATATCTGAAGAACTTCCAGGCTATCATACCCGACCTCCTGGAGAGGATAGTGGGGCTGTATTCGAGGATATCAGGAGAGCACCTCCCGCCCTTGCCCCTCTCGGAGACCATCATCCGGTTCTGCAACACTATGACTGCTCTTCATCTATGCAAGGGCGCACTGGACTCGGACTCGCTGGAGATCATCGTCTTTGGGAAGCTCCCGACCGCTGCTTTGACCACGTCGCCGCGGCTGTATATCACGCCGACCCGGGTGCAAATCACGAACCTGCTCTTCAAGGCATTCCCGTCGTCAGCCCCCGAGGTGCTCACCACAGTCGACAGAGCGCTCCTCCTCAGCGGCATCGCGTCCGTCTTGGGCACTCTGGGGCTCAACAGGAAAAAGGCCATGGTCGTTCGCGAGCTGGTCTCGGTGTTAATAGGCGGGTTGATCGAGGCAAGAACCCGAGGTGCTGCCGACGTCGGTATCCATCCAGCGGCCGGCTTGGTGGCGCTGGACGCGGTCAATGGCCACAACAATGGTGCCGGTGCCTTGGAGCTCGGCGAAGGCGATATCGAGCAGGGCGTTGATGCATTCCTCGACATGCTGAGCAAGACCTACGGTGTCGTCACGTTCGACGGCGACCTTAATGGCTCCTCTCCCGAGCCAACCTCGGCACCCGACTCCGATGCCCAGGTCATCTCGAGGATCCAGGCGCAAACTGCCGCGAGGCAATTCGGGGTCGACAACATCAAGTTGAACATTCTCCGGGCTTGTATCAACTTTTCGGAGGCGCTTCCTGATTTCAACGGCGTGCTGAGGTTTTCAAGCGATCTTCTGCGCACAGCCGGCAGCGGTGTCGCCCCGGGGCCGCGCCGAGAAGATGCCGCCCCCATCATTTCCAGAGATGAGCAGGTCCGGCTGGTCAACAACATCTCCAAGACTTCGGACCTGGCCAAGCGCTTGGGCTTGGGCCATCTGGCCGCCGAATACTGGGACGAATTTCTGGTCCGGGGCATCGTGCTGGAGCCTCTGGCTGCCTCGAGGACACCGGTCCCTCACGCCAAGACGGTGCTCCCTGGAGTCACCACGGCGCGCACCTCTCAGGACGTCAACCCCTTCATTTACAACCCCTTCCTGCGCGCCCCAGACAAAGCAACAGCCGAGTCGACACTGATCACAGGAGAGTCGGCGAGCTTCAAGATCACGCTGCAGAACCCATACGACATTGACGTGGAGGTGGAGAGCATCAGGCTCGACACCGAGGGCGTCGCTTTCGAGTCGTCGACGGAAAGCGCCTGGCTCGGCCCGTACCGCACCCAGATTCTCAGGGTCAGCGGGACGCCCAAGGAAGCCGGCTCGGTCAAGGTCACAGGCGCGATTGTGCGCATCAGAGGTTGCCGCGAGCGTCGTTTCCCCATCTTCCAACACCCGTGGGCGCCTAACACTGAGATCAAGGTCAAGGGTATCGGCCCTGCGGCCCTGGAGAAGAGCAAGGCGCTTCCATCGCCGGGGCCTCCCTTGCATCCCGAGAGCATCGCCCTGAATGCCATCTCGGCCCAGCCGGTTGTGGTGGTCCGCTCGACGACCCTCCCCCAGTCGTGTGTCATGATTTTGGAAGGGGAGCGGCAGACATTCTCCATCACTCTCCAGAACCTCTCCACCACAACTCCGGCGGATCTCCTGCTGTTCTCGTTCCAAGACTCAACCCAGGGTCCTCTGCAGACTGCGATAGCGAATAGGGACGCCACCCCCGCAGAGCTGTATGAATACGAATTGGCCCTCGCCAGGAAACAAGCATTGCGCCTTGTCAAGGTCGACGACTCGAAGCGCTACATTGCGCCTGGCGGCACGACGACCTTTGAATTCGAGATCCTGGGTAGGCCCGGACTCACCCACGGCACTGTCCAGGTAGACTACGCACATCTGGGTGTTCCGCCCTCCGAGGTTGGCGAGACGTTCCACACGCGCCAAGTCTGCCTGGACATGACCGTCACCGTCAACGCCAGCGTCGAGCTCGCGCGGATGGACATCCTGCCTATCGACGGCTCGGTGTGCCAGTCTCTCTGGAGCCGCGCAGGCGTTGAGGGGCCTGCGCCTGGGCCCGGCAGCGCGGCCCCGTCGCCAGACGATTATTGCCTATTAGTTCTCGATTTGCGGAACGCGTGGCCGAGCGACATGCAGTTGCACCTCGAATACGCTGGAGCAGGCCACGGCACGGGAGAGCAGAGCAAGACGGTCGTTGACGAGCGTATCCTCCCCGGCCACACCAACAGGGTTCTGGTGCCCATGCGGCGGGTGCATCTATCAGACCCGCACGCGTCGATCCCCGCTCTGAACCCGTCACGCCAGCGCCAATTCGTCGTGAGCAGCCGGATGACGCCCGAGGCAGAGCGCCAGAGCCGCGAGGCCTTCTGGTATCGCGAGGCTGTCCTTGGCGCACTGTCTGGCTCCTGGGCCGCCACGACGGCGTCGAGCCTGCTATCTTCGGCCTTATCCAGCCCCCTGCTCTCTCCCGCCCCCGGTCTCTCGGGCGCCGCTCACAGCCGGCGCGCGGGCACGCTGGAGCTCCGAGGCATCCGGCTCACGCCCCGCATGATAGACGCTCTGCGGATAGACGAGGTCGGGATAGACGTGTCCGTCGAGAGCGCGGGCGGTGGTCCTCCCCCTCCTCCGCCTGCCCTGCCACCACCTGGCCGCGGGAACCGGCTCGCGGTGGACGAGTTCGCCCAGATCCGCGTGCGCGTCACCAACCGCTCCAGCAGGCCCCTCCACGCCACCGTGCGCGTGCAGCCGGCGCTGCGCCACCGGCCGGCCCAGGCCGCCCTCGACATCACCCGCCGGCTGGCGTGGAACGGCACGCTGCAGCAGCACTTGGTGGCGGCGCCGCTCGCGGCGGGGGGCGGCGGCGGCGGCGGCGGCGGGCAGGTCACGGAGGTCGTCATCGGCGCCACGCCGCTGTGCCGGGGCGAGTTCGAGATTGCGGCCTCGGTGGAGGAGACGCGGCTGTGGACGCCCGAGGACGAGGAGAAGAAGAAGAGCGCCGGCGGCGAGGGTGGAGGCGGAGAAGAAGACCAGGAGAAGACAGCAGCCGAGCAGCAGCAGCAGCAGCAGCAGAGCCTCACCACCAGGAACCGGTCCGACACGGACATCTTCATGGACGCCATGCTCGGGGGGTCCCGCGAGCGCCGCATCTGGCACTCGCGCCGGCCCTGCGTCGTGCGCGTCGTCGACGACGAGTAATCGCGGGGCGCCGGGCGCGGCGCGGGCAAGTGCCTTGCCCGCGCAGGAGCGTGGCGACGGGGAGCGAAAGGCGAGCTGAGACCAGAACGAGAGAAGTGTGGAGTAGGCAGGGCCTGGGGGGCACCAGAGGGGAAGAAGCTCAACGGGTTTCAGCCGGTTCATTTTCCTGCGCCTGGCCTCGGCCGTGCTGTCCGGTTGTTGGGACCATAATGCTGCAACGAGATGATACGTCGAAATGAAACGATCTAATTCAACTGACTCGCATATCCTCGATCAAGTGATCCATAATGAAGCGTACGACGATGGTCTCTATTCAAAGGTAGCCTGGGCAGTGTAGAGATAGTTGCGGCTCCTTCATATGTTGCATGTCATAAAAAGGGGCACGTGGGCGACTTGCATTTCCCTCGGGCCTGCGTGCGCGTCACAACGTAGGTGGTCGTACATTGTCGCAAGTACAGTGTAGAGTGATCAAATGCATGTATATATTAAGGAGCAGTATACTCGTGATTAATAAAAGACCGTTTTGGTGAGCGCGAGCATGTCACAGACACAGCCTAGTTGACATCCACCTCCGTCTGAATCCCAACGTCGCGCGGCTAATTGGCACTGAAGCGCCGCCACAAAACCAAACCAACTGACCCGTCTCCACAAGTATACGACTCTCAGACAACCTCGGGCTGCCTCTTCTCCTCCCCAATGCCTCCTCCAGCACCGCTGCCGTGGTGGTGGCCGATGCCCGTGCCGGACGAGCCGGACGAGGAGACGATCGTGGCAGCGACCATGGAGGGCTCGCCGCGCTGGATCTCGACGTAGTCGTAGGCGAACTCGCCCAGCTGTGTGTCGTCAATGCCAAGCTCCTCCTCTCCCGGGGTGACGCGCAGGCGGAGACCGGGGATGAAGTTGATGACGGCCAGGATGGCGCAGGTCAGGACGAAGGACCAGGCGAAGCCGGCGACGGCGTCGGCGAGCTGGTAGCCGAGCTGAGCGAAGTTGCGCTCAGCCCAGCCGGAACCCGAGAGGGCGGGGTCAAGGGAGGTGATGTAGTTCCTGGTGTGAGGGAGTGCAGATGTCAGTCATTCGTTTTCTGTATTCACGTTTGCTTCTTTTCTCTTGCCCATAGCCGCCTCTCTTGACTCTTGGGTCCAAAGTGGGACAGGCAAGGAGGCGGAAAGTGGGAAGGGGGAATACTCACACGGCAAAGATGCCCGTCAGAATGTTGCCCACGATGCCGCCGACACCGTGGACGGCGAAAATGTCGAGAGCGTCGTCGACCTGGATGAGGAACTTGAGCTTGGTGGTGAAGTTGCAGGCTGCGGCGCCAACGACGCCGAAGATGACCGAAGCCCAGGGGGTGACGAAGCCGGCGCCCGGGGTGATGGCGACGAGCCCGGAGATGGCGCCGGAGCAGAAGCCGACGACGGACCACTTGCGCTCAAGGCGGTAATCCATCAAGACCCAGGCCAGGCCGCCGCAGCAGGCGGCCAGGTGGGTGTTGACGAGGGAGACGGCGGCGCGGACGGACGAGGATAGGGCGCTTCCGCCATTGAAGCCGAACCAGCCGACCCACAGGAAGACGGTGCCGAGAACGACGTAAGTGACGTTGTGCGGGCGGACGGGGAGGCCGCGCGTCCGGTCGTAGCCAGCCCGCTTACCGATCATGAGCGAGATGGCCAGGGCGGCGGCACCTGAGGAGATGTGGACGGGCGTGCCGCCGGCATAGTCAAGGGTGCCTAGTTGGAAGGACCAGCCGTTGCTGTTCCAGGTCCAGAAGGCGATGGGGTCGTAGACAACCGTCGCCCAGACGAACATGAAGACGAGGCACGGGAGGATGCGCATGCGGTCGACGGCGGCGCCGATGGCGAGGGCGGGGCTGTAGTCGCAGGGTCAGTGTTGTTGCTACTCTGATACTGTGTGACTGCTCAATGCGTACGGAGCGTGGAAAAGGGAGAAAACTCACGTAATGGCAGCAAACATGCCCTGGTACAGGCAAAAGACGATATCGGGCAGGTTCGTGCTGCCGACGGAGGGCTGGGCGAGGGTCTCGCGCAGGCCAAAGTTGGACAGGTCGCCGATGAAGGGACCGCCGGTGTGGGAGAAGGCCAGGCTGTAGCCCCAGAAGAACCACTGGAAGTCGATGAGGGCGGTTGACAGGAGCGACAGCATGATGAGCGACAGGGCCGACTTGCGCCGCGCCAGGCCCGAGTAGAAGAGCCCGACGCCGGGGATCATCAGCAACACCAGCGCCGAGCATGTCATCATCCACGCGAGGTTGCCGCTCTGTGGGGTCGCGTCAGCCTTGTTGGCTCCCGACTCGAAAACTCACATTCGTCTGGGTCCTGCCCACGACGAACCACGGGGAGGGTGTTTGGGATGAAAAGAGAGAGAGAGAGAGTGTGTGTGTGTGTGTGTGTATGTGTGTGAAGAAAGAGGAAGTCAGGCGTTCTCACCTCGTAGTAGACATTCAGGTCGGAGCTGCCAGTCGAGTAGCCGGCGTCGGCCTCGCCCGTGGTGCCATTGTACTCCTGAGCGTAAAGCGACATGTTGATGACTGTGTTTGCTGCTGCTGTTGCTGTTGGCTGGGAGCGGCTGTCGCAAACCGCAGGAATTTGAGGGTATCGCCAGACGTTGGTGGTAGGCCACAGAGAAGCGAGGGCGAAAGGGTTGACGCCAGGAGAATCGAGGTTGACAAGAAGCTGACAGGCCGGGGTCGTGAGCCACCAGGGCTGAGGCTCACTCAGACTTTTATTAATATTAATAGAAGTGGCGCCTCTGTCTGCCGTGTAGCAAACGGGCGTCCTTTGACGGGGGGATCGGAAGGGCGGAAAGCAGCAGATCCATCGCAGGCCGGGGGTTGAAGGCAGACGGGGCGCTGGGATGGGTTATATATCGACGACAAGCTTGGCGGCGTCCATCATGTCTCTCCCCTTGCCTCTCTTCTCCTACGCCACGCCCGTATCTTTTCCTTGTCTCCGTCCCCTCTTCATCCCCACGTTGGCTGTCTCCCCCTCTTCCTCTTTCTCACCCACCCACGCGGCCGCCCACCTCGGGCCACGCACCCGATGCAGGTGTCTACGAGTAGCTCACTTGGGAACCCAGGCGCCGAGAGTCTAGGTAGGAAGGGGGGGAATGGACCGGGTCGGGAGGGGAAGGGCCGAGCTGGTCGTGCAAGACGGGGCTCGTTCGTTCATAGACAGACAGACCGGCCTGGGTGGCTGCGGCGGCGGCCGGTCGAGAGTGGTCGGCTCGATCCCTCATTTGCCTTATCAGCAGCCTGTGCAACGTGGGTGACAGCCGCCTCAGCTGCAAGGGTTGGAAGGGAACCCTGTCAACCCGAGGACAAGGAACGGTGGAGAGAGAGACAGACAGAAAGATTGAGAGTCTGATGCCCGTGCCCGTGTGCCTGCCTGCCTGCCTGGTCGTCCCTGGTCGCCGCTCTTCAGCTGCGCCGTCGCGATAGGAAGCTCCCCGGCGACGGCAGCGGGCGTGATTGGCCGGTGCGCTGCGATTCGGAGACGGCGTGGGTGGGGACACTGATAAGAGACGCCCTGGCGGGTTCCGTAATGACCGGGGTCGCAGGGTAATGCTCCGTCTGACAGTCGAAGCGCACTCCAGCTAGGTAAGGTAATCACAAAGGTATCCGCAAGGTGCGATCATGGATGGATATAGATGGATGGATGGATTGATGCTGGAGGGCTGAAGACACACAAGATGAACTGTACCGTGCCTGCCTCACCCAATGTATCGGCCATATGAGTAGGTCCTTCCCACTCATCTGTGTGTTCGAATAATCAGTGACAAGTACGAGGACGAAAGCCCGTACCAGTAGGTATCTTAAGGTAGGTGCCTTGGCCAGACAATCATGAGGTAGGTACGAGTACATCATATGTTCGAGTAGCCGCCCCCCCTACTCGTATTCGCCTGCAGGTGCCTGTCGCATTCTTATGAGGTTTATCGTGACCGTCAACATCGTCAACATGCCAGTACCCGACCCCCCTCAGGTCTCCTCTGAGTTGTGTGAATACCCCGTTTTGGCGACTCCCCTTCGCTTCAACCAAGCATGTCTGCTTTCGCATCGGAAGCACTAAGAGCCACCAACGAGACAACCTGGAAAGAGAAAGCAAGCCCCGCGCTCCGTCGCGCTGCTTCGCCTTATCTCTGGGCGGCCCTCCGGATAACCGGCTCACGGGCACAGTCGGCGAGTATGGCGCTCTGCGGAGGTATCGTAGGAACGACTTCATACACGTACGAGTAGTAGGTGATGATACGAGTAATGGGGAAAGAAGTCGCGGCTTGGCCTGGGCCCGCCTTATCATGACCCAGCTTCCGGCCCAACACGCGCCGAGCTGCGCCACGCGACGCCTATCGGTGTGCCCAGTCCTCGCACCTTCGGGCGGCGCCGGGCCAGCTGTGCCTGGGTCCCGGGCTCACGCGGAGAACGGAGTATTCGTACAGAGAGGGTCGGCACTTATAGCTTCTCTCGAGCACAACCCGACGAGCCCTGCCCCGCCCCCCAAGCCTTGGCTATCAGATCATCAATGACCCCCATTCTTGGCCCAAGCTAGATGTCACCAAGTCGCGTAAGTCTATCGAGAGACTCGCTCCTCCCTATCTACTCTGAGGCCGGTGCTATCAACTTCACAAAGTAGGCCGCGCCTTGGCCATCTCAGTGGGGCAAACATCGCAGCAACACAGCACAAGTCGTCTTCTTGTTGAGCTAGGTAAAGTCCTTCTATTATTCTCATTATCGCTTGCAAAGGCCGGTCCTCGCTGAGTGTCGTTTCGAGCGCTTCGAATAATTGTTGCAGTAATACGACGACGCCAGCGACGATGCTGGCGCGCTGAGTCAAGTATGGTCAATTCCACAGACAGGCGAGCCCCGGGGGGCGCGACATAAAATAAACGCTGAGACACCAACGGCTGACAGTATCAGCCGTGGGTGCTACATCTTTTACCAAAGCACCTAATTACCATTGTCGCGCCGCAGAAAAACCTCGACGACGCCGCGCATCCGGTCTTCGAGCGCCTTCTTCTCCTTGCTCTTAGCAGTGGCAGCTGCCGCCGCCCCTGAGTGGCCTTGGTTTGATCCCGTCCGACAAATGGCCACGCCAATGATCTCGGCCGCTTTTCGTTCCCACGTAAGCCGCCTTTGCACAGCCGCTTCGTCAACCGCCGGAGCACCGCCAATGTTGCCGGTAGCTGCTGCCGATATACTGCGCCGGAAGCTGAGCCCTCGTGACAGTACTGCCGCTGGCATCCCGACGCGCGACTGACGCCTTCCGGGCACACGTCCTCCATTCAGCAATGCCTCGAGGTCATCCTTGGATGCGAGCGGAAGTAGGTCGCTGGCCGCTCTGGCCAGCATAGACGTTAAAAATACAAACGCTATGTTGTGGTACGGCGCCGACGAGAGGATATCCAGCACGTCTGTTTTCGCATCCTCGATAGGCGCGGGGACTGGCGACAGTGGCGACGTCAAAGGCGAACTCGGTGCGCCGCTTGGCGTCGTCATTGTCGTCGCAGAGCCGATGTTTGGTATCGTTTGTTCGATCTTGGCCCACAAAGGCGACGTGATGATCCCATCTGTCATGCTGCGCAAGAAGAGAAGCAGGGCCTCGCTAACCAGCTCAAGGCGCTCCATCGACGGCACGTCCGCACCCAGCACGTCCAAGATCGGGCGGTCTGTATCGAGAGCCTCGATAATGGCGGCCCGGCGCCCTTCGTGATCCGCTGAGCCACGCAGAGCTTGCCAAGACCGTTCGTCGAATGGCCAGCCAGGTCTATCGCGGGGCACCTGGCAATCGTCCAGCATATTTTCGTCCGCCAGGAGACGCTCCGTCAAACTCTCAATGGCCTCTGTAAGCTTGTAGATCTCGGCTGGCGAGGACTGATGAACCTCGAGGTCGGAGGATATCGAGCCTTGGATCTCTTGCGACTCGCACAGTGACCTGATACCTCCCTTTGGGATTCTTATCAACTCCTCAAGAGATCGACCGAAACAACTCGGCAGCCAGGCAGCTCGCAGCGGTATGAAGTGATCCTTCCCATCAGTCACGCGTAGAATGAGAACGTCCTCCATTCGTGTGGCGCCTTCGTTGAGAAGACGTGCATGACCCAGGTTTTCCACATACACCTGTATGATGGCGTTCACGGTCTCCCCTGGCTCCAGCGTGATCTCCTTTCCCAGAGGCTCACTGTTGTCTCGTTCATCCGCTTCGGGCGTGCGGACAAATTGGATGTTGAACCAATCGGGGCTGGACCCTTCTGTTTCGGGAGCCGTGGGCGTCTCTGCAAAGCTGAAGGTGGCGGACACGCGCCCGGTATTGGCGATTGTCAGGGTGCGATGCTCCCTCCTCATGAAGCTCGCATTGCCAAAGTCAATGCCTCCGCTCCCATCAGAGCCCTCATGTTTGCCGTTCGAGTCCTTCCCGTCGACGATGACTGTGATGCCGGGCCTTCCCTCATTCTCGGCGCGATCAAGCTCCCTGGCCACTTCGGCGTGGACCTTGGCTTTGAGTTCAGGAACGACCGCATCGTAATTCAAGGTGAAGATGGCGACCAGCGGTTTGTGGTCGGAAGACATGATGCGCTGGTGGCTGGTGTACACATCCAATTGGATGCGATCGGTGAAATCCTCCTTCGTCGTGACGTCCTGCGCCTCTTCCTCCGCATCGTCGTATTCATCATATTCATAGACGCCGTCGCCCGAGGCGACATTATCTGTACTCGAGTCATTATTGGGGTCGTAATCAAATAAAACGCTCTCGTCGTCGGCAGCTTGGTCTATGCCACGTTCTTTCATGTCGTCATCCTTCTTCTTCGCTTCGATTTCTTCTGCACACTTCGTCTCATATTCCTCGAGATCCCGCCGTGTACGGTAAAGGATGCGGTCACACCAACTAGGAGCGCGCTTCTTTTCGGATGAGTCGAACAGGCCCACGGTGCCAACATCATATTTGTATGTGGGCAAGAAGGTGATGGGTCCTTCCCGCCAGCCCTGATGAAACGCCTTGCGTTCCTTGATCATGCGACCCAGCTGGTCGTGCGGCAGAAGAGAGTCCAAAGTAGCCTGCAGAGAGGCCGGGTCATCGTGAGGATCAGGGGCGAAGTCGTCTGGGTCGGGCAGCTCCGCATCGTAGTCAATGGCTTCGTCGTCAAAGGAGGACTCACGAGAGACCATGCCAGGTGTCCCATTACCAGAATTGCCGTCACCACTGTCTCGCAACACTATTATCCCATCCTCTGACGTCCATGACTTGGAAGAGGACTTCTTAGTGACGTCGTATTCACCGCGCGTGTGCAGAGTCAGGATTCGGCGGATGTCGTCGCCCGATGGTCCGTCGACGCGAAAGTTGAGGTCACCAAGGCAGAAAAGAAAGTCCTCTTCGCCTATCTTCTCGCCATCCTCTTCGACCACGCCCGAATGCTCAATGGGAGAGAACTTGGTCTGAGTCATGATCTTGTTGTAGTCCCAGCAGCGACGGTCGAGGCTGGACTGGTCATGACCGGAAGCCAAATGACAGTTGGCAAAGACAAGGCGGGTCGTTTCGCCAAGGACTAGTCGGGAGGCGACGGAGCCCTTGTTACCCATGTAGCCCAAAGCACCGGTGCCAACGTTGACTGTGGATTCATTGGAGAGGGTGGACGCGACCTCGGGGAGGCATAGATGAGCAGGAGCAGGCCAATAAGCTGCTGGCTGGCAACACGCACGTAGCCTGGGGGCAGCGCAGCCTCAATGGCGTCTTGCCATTTCGCTATGGAGCTCGGGTCGGAGTAGAAAGATTGGTGAACAAGGTTCAGGCTGACGACTTCCTGGAGCCCGAGAACATAGAGGCCGATCTTGTCGCCGCCGGGCAGCCGCACGGGATCCGGGGAATCGGCAGTACGGGCGTTGGCTTTGCTAGCACTTGGCGCGTCGGATTGGGAACTGGCGGAAGCGTCAGGAATTGCAGCCCCGTCGCCGTCTGCCCCCGCCCGGGGGATGTTCTCGCCTTTTGGGGTGGCAGGGCGGGACAGGCTGTCCTCAGACAAATGTAGATCGGCGAGGCGCGAGTCGAGACGGGGCTCGAGGCCTTGGCCGTCGATGAACCAGGAGGCGAGATCCTTGTCGGTGCCTGGGCAGCCGGCGACGTTCCATGAGCCAACTTTGATTCGTATGCGGTGGGGTCTGACAAACTCGTCACGGCGAGCGTGGACGGCGCGGGAGAGGGAATGGTGGGTGGAGGACAGGTCGGCGGGGTCCGAAGCAGAGATCGAGTCGGCAGCGACGGAGTTGTCCCGATTAGTCGAAGGCATGACAACGGCGAGGGGCCCTCGGGCCACGGTTCATCGGAAGGGGTGGTGTGCAGCGGGTTCGGGGCGAAGAGAGGTGAAGAGACGCCGATTGGGGGTTCTGCCCTGAAGCGGCAAGGCACTGGGTAATTAAATGGGGTTAAGAGTTAAGTAGCGTTCGCATAGTGATATGGCGAGGGTATCATGATGGTCGGAGCACAGAGACACTGGACAGAGCGCAAATGAGACGATGGAGTAAGCAAAGCAAAGCAAACAAGCAAAGCGGCTGCAACTGAGAAAGAGTGGGTGCGCCTGGCGTCGTGCGGTGTATATAGTTGGTAGGATAAGAAATCTAGGTATCGCAAGCCGAGTCTACCGGAACGCGAGTCGGATCAAGAAAGCGCGGCCGTGGCACGGGTCGGGATGTTATGGAGGCGTGGAAGGCGTACTCGTATGTAGGAGGAGAAGCGAGGATCTTGGTCTGCGGCGGCGGTGCGGGTCTGGTGGCGATGACCACTGACGTCTGCCATGTGATCTGCACATGCTTCTATTGCGCCCGGTACGGTTAAGCTCCAGTTCTCTCCATCCGCAAGGGGGCGATTCGCGCCTGCCCGCCCGCCCGCGCTGGTCTTCCCGGCGTACCTGCCCCTCGGCACAGGTGTGGACGTCATGGCGCAAAGAGTTACAAGGCGGTACCTCGCTTCCCCACCACGGTTCGGAGCGCTGGCGGTTGCGAAGATGGCGCAATCACGCCTTCGTTAGACGTTGACGCCGGCTAGTGCGGGCTATGTACCATCTATTTGAGCACATTCCACGGACTTGAAGACGCCTAAGGGTGTCGTCCGTGGCCTTTGAAAATGGCAGTGTGAATACAGTCCAGCAGTTGCCATATATCAAAAAACAGCCTGGGAGACTGGCCTACCCAAGATCCATCACCTGCATTTAGGACCCGATACCACGTGGCCGACCCGATGTTGATCTCATGTCAGGTACCTAGATACATACATGAGTAAGGGGCTTCGTGTCTCTAGATCGGTACCTCAAACGCAAGATGGGGGATGGGGGACGCGCATCTCAATTTATTTGTTGATACTGATGTACGTAGAACCTACATAGCAACTCAACGCCCACACCTGGTCTACAGCCCAGCACTCCAGGTCCGTCATCATGGGTGCCAGGTCGAAATGGAACCATCACTTGTAGCATCCGGTTTTAGCCACGATGTTCGTACGGAGAACATTTGCAGCTGGAGATCCGACAAGTGGATATGGGCCTGGAAAAGTAGGTACACTCTAGGTACGTAGGCAGGCGCCCAGGGGGGGCTCGGAGGAAAAGCCGCTGCACCGTACCTGCTTGTACTGCATTTTACTAAGTACTCGTACCTACATGTAGGTAGTCAAGGTACCTACCTTAGGTAAGTGGAGGCTGTCCTCGGAGCCAACGTTAGAAGGGAGAGACTCTCACGGGTCGACACCACAAACGCGCCTTCCCCCCACCACTACCGGAGCCGCCACCTTTCGTCTGGGAGGGTGCAGGGTACGTCCTGAACCAGCTGAATTTCAGCAAATACCGGGTACCGAAGACTCCCGGACCAGACCACCGACGTTCCCTCGCTCGCGTCCGCTGCACGCTGCTGCGCTGCAGGCGTGCACTTACAATCAATGGCACCAGACGGATCTCCAGTGGACTTGCTTGTCGTAGCCATGCGCCCACCCACTCTCCTCCTCCATCCGCAACCGCGACTCGTCTTCATGGCTTGACCCTCTTCACCTCTCCGTCACCTTGGGCTTCGGGGAGCCCTCAACCAACATACCGTGCTTCCGACTCGCACGACTCTCACTGCTCCCATTACGCCGCTCCCAACACATCGGCACGATTCGCCCCTGTGTCGTAATTCTGCTGCCCACCATGGCCGGCGGCCGTCGCAAGCGCGCCAACTCGTCGTCGACAGTCGCCACGATTACCGACGACGACATCACATACCTACACGAAAAAGATGCCCTCAAAGCCTTACCGCCCCGAGTCAAGACCAACCCCGACGAATGGCCCTGCTTCATGTTGACCGATGCCACCGTCTACAGAGCTCGTGACGCTTCTGTTGCCAACTTGCTGCACGCCGATCTTGAAGGCCCTTTTGTTGTCCGTGGCCGGCTCAAGCTCGATCCAGACCAGCGCCAACACCGTTCGTGCGAACCTATACCACCTCTCTCATCTCCTGCTAACCATGCTCGGCCAGTCCGCAACACCAAGTTTCCGAATCCTTGGATCCAGATCCAGTCATGCAAAAACTACTCTGTTGGTCTCAACGAGGTCAACATGCCCGTTGTCTGGGCCGAGGGCGAGCGCAGCTGGTACGAGATCGAGCCTTCCTCCACCTACTCGTCCACTGCCAAACAAATGTTCCACGCTATCGCCCTCCAATTCGCCATTGTCGACGAGTACGAAGAAGGACTGAACAAGTTCAAGAACCACCGAAAGAAGGCCTACCGCACCAAGACCATGCGCGATGTTGATATCCCGCTCGAGACTCTCCTCTTTCGTGTTGGTGCCCCTTTGCCGTCGACGCTGGTCTATTTTACTTACGTGCGTGTAGTCTGCACTCTCTATGGGCGATGGCACTACGCTGGAGGAAGTCCAGGCGCTGTGCCTCGATGATGCAAGCGCCATCTTTTTCCTGTCCCATCTTGACCCTCAGATCGGGTTCCACAAATGGCTGTCCGCTCAGAAGCCTGTGAGTCCACCATGATGCTGTACATCACCCTTTACTTACAAATCGCGTCGCAGGAGGTCGCCCAGAGATTGAAAGAGAAAGACAAAATCCAGAACGCTGATCAACCCATCCATCCTATGCTTCGTGCCCATTCAAGATCTACGATTACTCCCGATGTAAAGCTGCCTCAGCATCCGGCCCCCCGCGCCACCTCGAAAGCCACTCGTCAAGGTGACCGTTCAAGCAACGAGGTGGAATCCTCGCGCGGCGCGAGGTCCAAAAGGAGATCTCCGAACACTGGGATTCACTATTCACCCGAGGTCAAAGAAGAAGCCGCAGTGCCAGTCGCCAGTATACCTGCCGCGGCCCAGCCCGATGAAGAACCCGGCCTTCCTGTGTTACTGGGCGTCTTGGAGACATGCCGACAGACCAAGAAAGATCCGGACAGAATGACCCCGAAAAACTTTGCCACTCAACTTTACTTCCAATGTAGAGTCAAAAACAATCTGGGCGGTACCGAGATCTTGGAGCATTACGCGCGCGACCTCTCAAAAAGCCTCGGACCTCAATGGCACACCAGTGACCTCTACGAGTGGGCTCGAAAGAATGCGTCATGTAAACCTGATTGGAAATATTCGACACCCGAAGAGGCACAAAACCTCATCCGAAGGAAGAAGAAACAGGTAGCACCCCAGCAAAAACAAGACTTGGCGATTCTCAACAAAGAACCACGCTCAACACATGCTGGGAAGGTAGTCGCCGAAGCACGAAAACCCATTGGGAAATCACCTGTTCGAAAAGCTGGCCTGCGTCCGTCCCTTGGAGGCAAGAAGCGACCATTCGGTGATTTTGACGACGACGACGATATGGACCTCGATGATATGGTAGCAGCTTCGAAGAAGGCGCGGCTACCAGTTGAGGAAGCCCATAATGGTGACTCATCAGCTTCTGATGACGAGGACGATATGCATTCTCATGATGGCACCCTTACCCGCTTAGCCATTCGCTCTCACGACCTGCCCTCGACCAAACCCAGTGGCCCCAACCAGACTTGGACATGCCAGGAACCGGGCTGTGGCCACGTTGTGCGCGCCGCCGATGAATCGGAAGGCCAGGACCAAATCAATGCCCATTACGAGGAACACGAACAGTTGGCTATTGACGAAGCCCAAAAGCGCGTTAATCTGGCCTGCCAAGAGGCGGGCAAGCACATGCCTATCGAGTAAGTCGGACCACAAGCACGATGCCCTTGCTCACTTGGCAACTCTTACTAGGGCCTCTTGCCCTTTTCCTTTACAACATTCGTTCCCATGGGTAAAATGAAACACAGCGCTGACACGACTATCTCCAGTCATCTCCTTGAGAAGCTTCGCAGCATGGGAGAAAGAGCTCAACGCTCGGAAGATTCGCATTTGCGTACTGCCCAGAGTGCTGATGGTGATCACAGTGGCGGGCCACCCGCTCCACAGCCCATCAAGCGCAGTCTTCTCATTTAAAAATGATGAGCTGCTCATATGGATTACGAGGCAGGGCATTTGATGGGGCTGGACGAGATGCATTGCGGCCAGAGCTCGACATCGTTCAAGGGACGTGGGCCGTTGCGGCGTTGCGGCGTTTTCTGCGAATTTCGTCCCTTTCGACGACTCATGCGCGGCCACTTTTCTGTTGGTCATCTCGAGCCATGACTTATGCCCATGGACTGCATTGGCCAGGCCTGGACGGCCTGCCCTTATCACGGAGTTGGTCTATACTTGTTTGAGATACCCTTTTCTTTACCTCTTCCCAGGGAATGCTACGCCGGGGCATTGACGCTCGCGCGATCGCAGTAGTCACGGGGAGTCGCTGAGATCTCGCAATCACCACGATGTGATCTCACGGAAAGGCGCTGCGTTGCTGAATGACTGAACGATGTCATGAATCAATGAATTCAACAAAAGTCGCAGTAATGAGTGCTATGTATGTTCGAGCGAGGTGATGCAGCGTCTCTATGCCCGCGCGTTCAACGCGAACCGCCGCGGTCAGATCGGTCAGATGCTGTTTGTCACTTCGGTTATCGGCCAGCAAGGTCTGGCGCAGCAGAAGTCGGGAGCCAAGGCTTGGGTTGGTGACCAAATCTTGAGCTTGAGTGCCAAGGATTCAGGCCTAAAACACCGGGAGGCAGACACGCAGACAGTGTAGTGTTGATGATGTGTCTGTTTGCATTCCATCGCGGTCCGATAATGTCCGCCCGACTCTCATTTCTCACTCTGCCGTAGCCAACCCCATGTTTTGCCAATTCTCTTGTCTACATCTTGGCATTCCTTAGCTGCGCGCTTCCATTCTGTCTGCGCTTGCTATGCCTGATTTTGTCGTGACACAATGAAGAGCTGAAGTCAGAAGCCGACTGCCCGCGCGCAAGCATGGCCTCCCACCCATCTACCTTGCCGTCCTTTGCAACAGCCCCGTCGCTATGGTCATGAGCTCATGTATGAGAAAAAATTAGATATTTCACTGGGATCTTCAAGTGCGGAAAAGGGTGACAGAGACGGGCTTGAAAACCAGATGTGTAATGGCGCCAACACCTCGCCAAAAGAAACAAGGTGAAGCCGGGCCATTCTCTTGGGACGCTGCCAGCTTCCGGGTATCGGCTTGGTGGGGAGATAAGCTTTGAAGCGCAACGTAGGGCTGCTTTGACGGCGAACAAGAAACGACGAGCACTGCTCACGGCGCTGACGAAGACCAAGTGCTACCGCAACTACCAAACTACTGGACCTGAGCAACGATTTCGCTGGCCTTGCCGAGGGACTCGACCATCTGTTGGCACTCCTTGCGGCGACGAATCGTGTAGTCACTCTCCTTGAGAAGGTCGTCGAGGCTGTCGTTTCGGTACATCTTCTCCAGCAGTTCGCTGTGCATTGCCTCCTTGGTAAGACTGCAGACATAATCAGTTTCAAGTCCCGAACCGCCAGAGACCCATTACTTACGCAACCAGGTTGAGCATAATGGCCTTGGGGACCATGTCAATCATAGTCCTCTTGACAATATTGAAGTAGGAGGCAATCAATAGTTCTGGGTGAAAGGTTAGATATACATTGCGCATGCAGAGCGGTGAGATGGCTTCAACTTACTGATGACTTCCACTTCGATGTTCTCGCGCTCGGAAAGGGTGCCGGATGCCTTGAGCATGGGCGGCGGGGCCTCCATGGCAGCGGCCTTCTTCTTGTTCTTGGCAGCGAAGAAGCTGCCAAAGAAGCCGGCGTTGGATGAATCGCCGCCGTCAATGGTGGGGCTAGCAGCGCGAGGGGCGGCGGACGCAGGCAGAGGCTTGCCTGTCTTGGGGTCTACTTGCACAGGCTTGGCTCCGTTGTACTTTTCGTTGACGATGGCCATGGCACGGTGGCCGTTGAGGAAGTCGGGGTGGCCCGTGTTGACGTAGCAGCTCTCCATGGACACCAGGTCGCGAACCAGCTTGTTTGTTGGCTCCATCGCCTTCTTAAAGAAGGCAATGACGGTGTTGTGCATCTTCTCCTTGAGGCCAGGGTACCTCCGGTACAGTGCCTTGCTCATGAGCTGGGTGAGGATGCGCACCAGCTCGTCGTAGACAAGCGACACACACTTCAGGCTGGGCTCCTCCAGGCGCTTGATCTCTTTCTTGACAATCATCTCGAAAGCCTGGGTTCCAACAAATAGGGCGGGCGAGGGACCCGAAGAGTTGTACAGAATGGTCCTGATGTCACCGTCCTTGGCCTGGTCGAAGGGATCGATGGCCTTGATTCCGTTGGAGTAGAGTTCGTGGAAGACAAAGCTGATTCTGGCACCGCCAGAAAGTTCCGTGCTCGAGAGCTCCCCATTGTTACCGTCAAGGACCGTGCGGTACTCGTTGGTGAATTCGGTAATGATGTTCAAGATTATGTTGGAGCTGTTGCCCAGCATCGACGGGCCGAGCGTTTCCAGTTCGGAAGTGTACTTCTGCAGCGAACTGGAGATGCGAGCCTTGATGTCAGGCAGGGTCTGCTTGATGTGCATCATGAGAATGAGGTTGAGCTTCCTCGCTAGGTAAGGGGTACCGCAGTAGGAGCTCTTGTTGCGGTAGGCCTTGTGGTTCTCGAAGAAGGCCCTTTCAGCCTCGAGGGACACGGAGATGGGCTTCTTGTTGTCAATATCGCGCTGGCCTCTGTTAACGACAGGAACGTAGCCGAGACGCAGGGGAATGATGCGGCCGGCGAGAATGTCGACGACGTCGGTTCCCTCGTCCATCAGGTCGACCTTTGTCAGGACACCGATGGTTCTCTGACCCTCGGGGTCGACCTCGCGGGCAAGCTTGAGGCCGTCGGAATTGGCCAAGTCGATGTTGGCCGAAGTCACAGCGAGGATAATAGAGTTGGACTTTTGAATGTACTTGAGGATCATGTCCTTGATTTGTCTCTCGATATCGCGAGGCTGGTCGCCCACGGGGACCCGGGTCATGCCGGGCAAGTCAACGAGGGTGAGGGTGAGAACGTTGGGCGAGTAGACGCGCAAGTTGATAGGCGCAGGAGAGATGCCCGAGTTGCGGCCAACCTTGGCTTCGGTCTCTCTGGCAATCTCATCGCGAATCTTGTTGAAGTCGTAGAACTTCTGGCCGGGGATATGAAGAAACTCGCCCCACTCGTCGGCGTTAGCCTGCTTGTCAGTCGTGTCGCCCACCTCTTCGGAGGTGCCGTTGGCCCCGGTGGCCTCTCGGTTGATGAGCTGGAGCACGAGCGGTCGCCTCGTGACGATGCCGGAGCCACGCGGCAGGCTGGGGAGGGAAGCAACAGATTAGCGACGGGAACAGGAGGCCACACGAGGGATTGGATAGGGGCGGTGTGGAAAGGGGAGGCAGAGGGTCCGGCGTACAAGTCGCGCCCGACAATGTTCTCGAGAACGGAACTCTTGCCACTGGACTGGCTTCCTACTACGACGATCTGGGGCAGGTCGATGGGGTTTTGGACGCCGACGGTAGCAAAGACATCCTGCAGCTTGTTGACCGTCTTGATAAGAGTGGGATCGGAGATGCCCCCCGCGGCGGCGTTGTCGCTCATGATGGGTGGCGTGTGCGGCTCTCGGGCGCTGAGGACGGGCGTCAAGCTGTCAAGGGCGAGCAAGTCGAGAGGAGAGGGAGCGACAGCTCAGCGAGTCGGGGTATGGGCGCCGAGGAACTGGGCGCTGACAGTGGGCAGGTGGTGGACGAATACCGGTCCGGGGCAGGTGGAGCCAAAGCCGGCTGCGGCTCGGTTGCAGGCTGCTTTTGACCGGCAGAAGGGGCGCGGGGGTTTTGGCACGGTGCGGTGTGCGTGCGCGTTTCGGAGGGAAGGTAGCGAGGGCGAGGGCGGGAGAATCGGGAGTGGGAGTGGGAGTGATGGCGACGGCAATGGTGTTGATGGTGATGTGTCCGGGGGAGGGAATGTCGCGCTATCAAGGCCCCCGGTAAAGCTTCCCCCCAGGTCGGGCCACAGAATAACACAGGCCAGGCGTGCCAGGTTCGGCTGGGCCAGGTATGCATGTGGGATTATCATCCACGCTGAGGTGCCTGCTTCCAACTCTAGGGGGATTAGGTCCTGCATGTACCGAGCCTGGAGGTGAGGCACCTAGGTACGCAGCGGGGTGAAAGCCACAAAGTATCTTGTCGGGTGGAATGCGTACTCAAGATACAAGAAGATGGGCCGCGGTGGGGGCACTCAAGGTGCTGTCTGCAAAAGGGATACATCAGATGCAGCTCCTTACTTGCGCGGCTTTCACCTTGCAATGACCGCCCAACCCCACTGCGCCCCCCACTGCGTGTCAACCATGATGAATGTACGGACACATCCGCTTCTTACCCCTCTGCACCCAGACCTGGGCATGCGCTGCCGGGCTGTGACATCGAGCGAGTATGTGTACTTCAGCCGTCTCTCACTCAAAGTGATACGTTCGTGCTCCTGCTCGCCTGGTGGTATACGAGTACATACATCTTGGGCGCTCCCCAACGTCTCAACCTACCTTCGAACATGTTTCCAGCCTCGCAACGATTGGCCGGTATGGAGCGATTGCCTTTGTGGTGCCTATATGAGTTTGACGGCCGCATACTCGCAGAAGTGGCCTCCTCTCTATAGCATCTCAGAGTGACCCTGTTCCATCTACTTGTACTCGTACGAGTACACCTACCTGCATCTATAGCACTTCAAGCCGGCCCCGCTCACGGGTGATAGGTACGTAGGGGATCGCAATGTGGACAGGTCCAGTTTGAGGACTCGGATGTAGGTAGGTAGGTAGGCAGGGTGGTAGGTATCGACCTACATGCATCGAGTGGAATATCCGTCACGGAAGGCTGTCACCAAGCTTGGGGGAGTTACGCGTACTGGAGTGCGAGGCAGATGGAGTGATGCACTTCCAGGTTACGTCGTTAGGTAGCCTGGCACCTGGCTTGCAGCCCCACTCCCATGACACCCCATCGCGCCCTCGATGGACCCAGGCGGATGGCCTCTTCTCGGGGGTCTTCGAACAGGTCTTGGAATCTCCGCTCTGAACACTTATGGCAGTCTCGAGTCGAAAGCCTGCCACCTGTATTGTTCCACAGCAATACACCCCAGACGAAAGACACGATACGCAAAGCCATTGCGTTTTCCAGGAGGCATCCACTCAAGTCGCCTCCGGCACGTGGCCGACCACTTGCCATGCCTGAGATCTGCGGAGGCCTCAAAAAGGCATCTCACCCTACCCAGACGTGCCAGAGAACTGGGCTCTGCCTAGCATAGCCCGCCACCATCATGTGTTCATGCCGCTACCCTGGTCGCTCGAGGGGCGGTAGGGGAAACGGGGAGCGAGAAGGGCCTTGGCGGGGCGGGCCCGCCGCGCTTGCTCAGCCCAACATTCAGAGCGCCCAACCACTAGACTAACTTAGTTCCCGGCACCACGTAGGGGACAGGGTGGGCGGTCGGACAGCATCGTTCAGGCAGCAACCGCAACGGCCTGTCTTCTCTGCACCATTGCGCGTCCTTCACAGTCACGTGGAGATCCCTCGACTTACTTCGACTTCATTCCAGCATCGGGGTTTCAGAAACGATGCCGCGTCAGTCGGCCTAGTTGCATAGGCAATGAATAATATTGGCGTAATCACACCGTATAGCCTCACGAGCATCTAATGATGCTATCTTTCGACGCCTTTGTTCCAGTAGAGTGCCCTGACTCGGCGGCTGCTTTCCCGTCCTGTGAGCAAATATGGCCTGCCGAAAGACCATTGTGCTTCTCCTAGGTCATACCCTGTTCAGGGAAAGCCAGCCAACCCCGCCTCCAATACGACTAATGTCCTCGATTTCGAATATACAATGCCTCTCTGGCTCCCTGGTCTATCATTAGAGTACGAAATAAGTAAGTTTCATGCAAACCATCACCAGAAGTTACGGGCCATTTCAGAATCTGCGGAATGCCCGAACCCAAGTGGCATGGCGTTACCCCGAATTGTGTCGCAGTCCTGAGAGCGAGCAGGCCCTGCCGTGATCGCTCCTGTATTATGAGGGTGTCCTGGATGTCATGTGAGGGCCGTACTTCAAATTTCGGGCCTTCGACTTGTTGAATCAACAGTGCCGTCTCGCGGTGACGTGTCAGATGAAGAACCAGGAATTCGCCTCTTGAAGCCATGCCGTAGCAAAATCATCCGCGATTGGGGGAGCCGGGGCCGCTATCGGGGGAGCCGGGGCCGCGATCGGGGAGCCGCGGGGGAGCCGGGCCGCGATCGGGGAGCCGGGGCCGCGATCGGGGAGCCGGGGCCGCGATCGGGGGAGCCGGGGCCGCGATCGGGGAGCCGGGGACTCGGATGGAACCCCTTGCTAAGAGCCATTGGAGTCTCGAGCCGTCTCGTGAGGACGAGAAACCCGCCAAAGATTGTTTGACCATCTGAATGCCTGCAGTCAGCAAACCTGACGAGACTTGTCATTCCCTTTGGGTAACTCACATCTTGATTTTGCCGTCATCGCCACACGACGCGAACAAGCATGCGTCGACGGGGCTCCAAGAAACGGAATTACACCGAGGTTGATGGGCCTCGAGTTTTGTCACAAGCTGGCTGCTGACTTTGTGCCAGACATTGATGGTTCCATCTGAGTTGAGTTAGAATACGATGATGATCAGGAGGGATCGCCTTATCGCCACAAAGCTGGTGCGACTTACCTTCACTACCGCTGGCCACAAATGCCTCGTTGGCTCCCCCAAAGACGGTCCGAATAACGCAATCCCCTCCTTGTTGACCGCTATACTTGAGTACTACCTCTTTGGTGACGAGGTCGACTAGATGAGCAAAGCCTTCTTTGAAATTCAGCAACAGGTGACGGTTGTCGTTGCTGACGCTGATGGAAACGACCCGGCACCCAAGGTCCAACTCGTACTCGAAATTTCTGGTCAGCAGGTTGTAGACGCGAACATTTGATTTATCGTTCATGGTGGCCATCCAGCGCCCATCGGGTGATACGGCCAGGTCTTCGACCCGATATGGATGACCCCAGTCGAAGACTTTCTCGCCTGAGACGTTCCATTGGATCAAACTGTGCTTCTTGTCGAGTGAGCCCGTCACAAAAGTCCTTCCATCCGCGGCCCAGATGCACCCGCTGACAGGCTCCTGGAATTTGTCAAGCTTCTGTAACAGTTCACCAGTCTGAGACGTGGGTTAGCGAGTGGTTCCTCTGAGACTGATGGAGGGTGACTCACTTGGGTGTCCCATAACCTGGCGTGGTTGTCTCTGGAACATGTAACAAGCGAGGAGTCATCCCAGCTCCATGATACGTTGCCGACGCCCTCGTCGTGGCCTCGCAGATAATGGATCACTCTGAACGAAGGAACCTCCCAAATTATGACAGACTTATCGCTTCCGCAACTCGCGAGCCGTGTGCCATCATGCGAGAAAACGACGTTCCAGACCTCGCCGTTGTGTTCGTCCAACTCGAGCACGTTTTCATTGGGGAAAAGCTCCTTATCGCAGCGGTGGTCGGCGTAGAGTGAAGGTGACGATGGATCCGTGTGCCACACGCAGTGATTGATTTGGTTGCTCTTCACTTGGTCCAGCAATGTCGCGAGACGGTTCTCTGGCAGCATGACAGAGGGTGAAATGCATTCTGCGACTCGGTCAGCCAAGCATCCGACAAGCACACCCGCTGGGCCGACTTACTGGACAAGTCGGATAATAAATTCTCCCGAGAAACCCCGTCAGCGCCGTCCCATTGTGCTTTCTCCTTGAGACTCTCCGCGTTGTTGCACATAAGCAAGGTTGCCAGGAAATGCAGCTTAGGCGTATCCCGGCTCAGAGGTGTGAGCTCGGTCCGGAGAACTAGCAACGCCTGGCCGTTATCCCTTAATTCGAGGAACTCCAGATACTTCTGTTGCCGAATCCAAAAGCGCATCAGGTCTCGATCGGCATCGCGCGCCAGAACTAGGCCGTTGCCGGCTTGACCAGGCCGGTCCCCAGCGATCGTAGCACCAACAAGCAGGTTCTCCGCTTCCACCCAGTCACCTCCAGTGACAGCATTTCTGAACGCCACGATGGTGGGATTTTCCAACTCATAGCCGCTGTCGTGTTTTACGCTGGCGGCTGCGGACTCGTATCCCATGTCGTAAAGGGCCTGGATCACGATGCGTGTGACCTCTTGTCGGTCGTGGCCATGATAGCTGCCCAGATTCCGCGTTGCACTGCCATGCGACCCATTGAGTGATGACGGGGCAGATTTCTGTGCCCAGCTCGAGGCCCCCGTAGCGTGCGCATGAGGATACGTCTTGCCGCCACCGTTAGACGCAGACATGGACGGTCCGTGAGGCGACGACAGAGCCTCGCCGTCGCCCTGCATGGTACCCTGTGTCCTTCTGCGTTTCCTCTTAGGGGAGACGCCAGAGTCAGCTTTGCCCGACAGAGGGGACCCTATCGCCTCTGGAGCACTGGGGACGACAGGCTCGTCCCGCGGGGAGACAGAAGAGCGTTGCCTCCGCCCTAAGACCCGGCCGGCAGAATCGCGAGTTGTTGTAGTATGGGTATGACTGATTAAGGCTGCGTCGTCGGTGCCCGCGTTGCTGATCTCGGGGGCGAACGGTGCGTCCTGGTCGGGAGATCTCGGCTGTCCAGGTGGATTTGGATGATTCGTGCTCGTGGGGGGTGCGGCGAAGGACAGAGCCGATGACTGGTCGGTGCTAGCCGAGGTGGACAGTGGCTGTCGCCGTGAGCGTTGTTGGTCTGCCACCTCGAAGTCACGGGTGTTGAAAACCCGCAGTGATGGGTGAGTGGTCGGGGAGTCTCGAGGTTCGTGATCTTGCCGTTAATTCGGAGCGGCAGGGGATAAGGTGGCGGTATTAACAGACTGTCCTTGGTTGATAGTCAGGGGTCGAGAGTCGAGGGTATCGGGTCAAGACGAAATATTAGGCACTGGATTTGGGTATCGTAAGCTCTTTGCTGCTGGCTAGACGATACTCTGGATAGCAGATCACGCAAAAGCAGCGTGGATGGACGCCGTGCGTTCAAATGAGACTTCGAAAGGCAGATTCCGGCCGACGTGGGTGTGAGCGCAGGAAAGTGCTGTGCCGGATCTGTAATGGATGTTCGTTTCGAGTCCGAGTTGAGAGCAGACTGCCTCGCAGTCGTGGCCGCAGTTGCGATCAACAAGACACCATGTGATGGGGCTTCCCGGGGCGCAAGGCCGACCTGACGTACCTTTAAAAAAAGTCAGAGTGAAGCGATCGTTTGCGTAGGCGTTCATACAGAAAGTGAAGTGTCGAAGGCGGGCCTGTGTCCGTAACGGCAAGGAATGATGTTGACGGCAGCAAAAGCGGGAGCGGTGCTATGTAATGGACGACGTGAGCATCCATCCATATGATGACGGGAGTGCTTGGATGCACTGGAAGCGGACCTTTAGGTAAGGTACCTGACGGCGTGTTGCAAGGGTGTGCCTGGATGTCGCGGACAAGTTGACACAAGTCTTCGCACGGTTGGACAGCACGAACTGCCGACTCCGACTTAACGCGGAGGGTACGCGGACAGTACCAGGTGGCTACTGCATTGCAATGACGGCAGGTGCTGTAGACGACTCCGCCCAGGTCGCGGGTTGGAGGTCGGAGCTAGCACGGCCGTGGATACTTCAGGGACGGGCGAATAGCGCCGATGGGGCAAAGTACATGCCGAAAAAGATACTTGGGTTGGCGTAGACGGCGGGACTCATCCAGTCATCCATGGATGCATGCACTCCTCGCAGGGCTTGAGTTGCCCGAATTCCAGGTACCGGCTCTGCTAGGTATGTTGTTGGGCTTTCCCTTACATAGGAGTACCTCCCGCTTGCATAGGACCTACATGTGGAGTTGAGTACTCGCACGCCCGCGTACCCAAACCGGCGCTGTCCGCGCCTTTGCCCCCGGCTCATGCACGCCCCGGACCCCCATCTTCACGTAGTACGTACTACGGAGCCGTAGAAGGACGGAGTGCTCGGAATAGGGTGCGCGCGTGGACGCGGACGCTCATCCACCTGGCCATGCGAGCGAGTACCCGTACGGTCCGGGCTGCCTACCATCCTGGACTTGTGAGGCGAGCTGCAGTTGCCCGCTGCCACACATAAGCGCGGCATGGCGAACAGGGTTCTCCTGCCCAACGATAGCTCCGGCTGCCAGCCACGAGCATGGAAGACGACGGGAGGGAGCGCGTGCGGGTATGGTATGTACTCGTCAATACGTACGATTACATGTCGATAGAAACTACCTGCGACTCAGCAATAATAGGAAGGTAGTGCAGCAATCATGGCCCTCGTCCATGCAACTGTACCTCATTAGGTACGAGTACTCAATTTACGTAGACGCCGCAATGTTGAAAGCATGCAGTTAGGTACATAATATCTGCCAACACTTACTCGTAACAGGCATGACAGGCCCTTGCTCGCACACCTCCCAGCGCCCCCTGCTTTCATAAGAGCAGCGGCTCATACACCATGATCAGGCGTTGGTCAACTCTACACGCTCGCAAAGTGGCCAGCTTCTCTGTTCATGTACCATAATGTGAGACTGCATTCACTCGGGAAGCACTCGCATGCAGCGTCACAATGAACTCGTAGGTCCTGCGGATTGTCGCAGCTTGCTACATGTATCCGTATGATCGAGTCGAGCGGGGGGAGGGAGCCTGTGCTCTGATAGACTTGCCCACACCTTCTCTGAAGTACGAGTGAGAGAGGTGCCCGCCGTGAGCCGCGCCTTGATTGGCTTCTGTACAGCGGCTCAAAATGATAACGCCTTTCCTGTGTACTCCCGTCGTACTCGACAGCCATTCGGCCTCCGGGGCGGGACTCGCACCTCGAGGCCTCTACTTCCTTGGCTTGCGCTTCAGCCAAATCGGGACCAGGCAGCAGTGCATCAACGAGTTCCCCGGGAAGCCGCGGTCAGATGAGAATCATTGAACAGTCCTCCAGCCCCCATAGCTGCTTCCGCGTGACGTGTTTGCTCGAGGCATAGACGACATGGGAGGCTGCCTAGCACCTGCCTGAGTAGCTACATAAGTACACAGCAAGTCTGGTTGGTACCTCTTGTAATGTACGGTACATAGCTTGCACTTGGGCAATCTTTGATCAGCCTCAGATCCATCAGGACGCCCGAAGGACACTCCACGGAGTAGACGACTCGGGCAATGAGGGTGGCATGCAAACATGCCGTCCACCAACACGATCCAAGGCTTCCTCACCAAGCCAACCTCTCCCCCCCCGACCCAATACAATGCGCATGTGCTGCTACGTCCTCCATGGCCATGAGTGGAGGCGCAATCGCGATAAACCTGAGGCCCCACTCGGGCACGACACCTTACCGGCCGAAACTCAATGCCCAGCCACAGACTGGCCATAAGCCTGCCCGTGTGACGACGCGAAAGGCCCCGTGAGAAGCAAGCCCGGTGGGTAACATCCACGCCATGTTTTGCCCCCACTGGGAGGGTCCTGCCGCTCCGTCAATCGCTGTGCCCCGTGCCCAGCTATACCGGTCCCGCGCGATAACCCACGGTCTGGAGGTTCCGTCCGTTCCCTCTGCTCGGGACGAGCGGGGAGGAGCAGCTGATTCGGTCCGGCGTCTCCAAGACCAGCAGCACATTGGCTTGCTTCCCTATACGAGAGTCCCCTCTCTCGGACGTGTTTTGCCCACGCGCCGCAGAACCAATTATACCGATAGGACCTTGTCTTGGCTCAGCTTGTATCTCTGCTTGGGTCAGAAGACAGCACACTCCCGCCAATTTGTATGAGACGAGGTGTGCAAGGACACAGCCTTGACTCGTTTGTCTCTGTGCGGATGAAGCCAATCAATGATGTGAGCCGTTGCCGGTCTCTTTAGTCAAGCTCTGAGTCTACTCAGATATTTCATTGAAAGCCACCAGCTTGATCTCAATATCGAAAGACATTCTCCTTATTCCTTTCTGTGTTCAATAAAGAGGCAAGAACTCCCCATGTTTTCACAAATCCCAGGCTCGTTCAACAGCCACGGAGCGAGCTAGTCTACAGCTTTTCTAAAGGTCGCTTAACCACCTCCTCGAGCTTTGCAAATTGATAGAAGAAATCCAGGCTTTGCGGGTTCAACAACGTACCGCTAGGCTTAATGACCTGTCCGGACACAATCTGCTTAACAGGCAGCTCCACCTTCTTAAGATTTACCGTAGTCTGTGTTGAGTGCGCAAGTCAGCACTTAGCAGATTCCAGCGAGCAGGCTCTCAAGTTCGGGGGGGAAGGAAGTCAGGCGACTCCGGCAGTCATGGCTCCACCTACAGGAATATCCGGCGTCTCGAAGACGTACGCCGGGACGTGGCGCTTGGAGAGATCCCGCGCGATGGCGTCCTTGACGCGGGCAACCAGTCGGGCGTCGAGCGGGCCGGCGCCGGGGCGCATGAGCAGGAAGAGCAGGACGCGCTCGTCCTCGTCGATGCCGGGACGCCGCTGACCGACGCACAGGGCGTCCTGCACGCGCGCGGCGAACTCGCCCCGCTCCAGCACCGCGTACACCTCGGCCGACCCGAACCGCACCCCGCTCGGGTTTAGCACACCGTCCGCCCGCCCCAGGAACGTCAGCCGGCCGGCCTCGGGGGCCCCTCGGCGCGATCGGCTCGTCGCCGGTCCCGCGCGCAGAAGTCCCCATGCGCCCAGACTCCTGGGTACCGCGCAAAGTACGCCGAGCGGAACTTGGGCCCCGGCGCTGCTGCTGCGAACTTGGCTATCGGCCCGCCGCCGCCGCCGCCGCTTGAGCTTCCGCTATTCTCGTCCACGTCTCCCCAGAGGAAGACGGGCACGTTGGGGAACGAAGCGGTCGCTACCAGCTCGCCCGGCT
The DNA here is from genome assembly GCA_006538405.1 of Hansfordia pulvinata. Taxonomy (NCBI): domain Eukaryota; kingdom Fungi; phylum Ascomycota; class Sordariomycetes; order Xylariales; genus Hansfordia; species Hansfordia pulvinata. The sequence continues at coordinate 1,066,535 of BJKQ01000007.1, read as the reverse complement.
CGCCATCGGGAACCGGACTTCCCTTTTCTCCATGGGCCAGCTGCGAGTCGTACAGGGCTATGGGCACGCCAAGCACGGGCCCCTGGGTTCCGCCCACGTAGACGGGGGAGATCGGGTTGCCTCCTCCAAAGCACCCAGCCTGTCAGGGAAGGATCCGGGTCAGTATTTGCACACGAGCTTCGCGAGCCCCCTTCTTTGGAGGCAAAACGTCCGAAAGCCAAGTCATCCATCTCCACGACGCCAGAGTCAGTGCTTACAATGTCGGTTCCACCAGAGATATTGGCGAGCTGCGTGTGCGTGGGGAACCCTTTGTCGTAAAACCACACAAAGAGCTGCTCAGAGAGGACCATGCCGGTGGAGGTGACGACGCGCAGGCTGGAAAGGTCGGTCAGTTCGCGCGGGGACAGCCCGGCCTTTGCGACCTCGCCGAGCCATCGTGGGCTGGTGCCGAGTTTGGTGACGCGCTGGTCGCCGATGAGGCGGATGAAAGTCTGCAGGTCAGGCTGCATGGGCGAGCCGTCGTAGAGGATGGCGCGGGCGCCGCACGCCAGCCCGCCCACGGCGGACATGTACATGATCCAGCCGGTCGTCGTGTACTGGAGCGTCACGGAGGCCGGCCCGCAGTCCTCCTGCAGCCGCGACTCCTTGACGTAGCTGAGAAGCGCGCCCCCCGTCGAGTGCACGATGGCCTTGGGGGTCCCCGTCGTGCCCGAGGAGTAGCAGATGAGGTACGGCTCGTGGAACGCCACGCGCTCGATGGGCGGGGGCGGGTAGCCGCGTTTGCCAAGGAGCTGCTCCAGCGTCTGCGCCCGCGGGATCTCGCTTACGTCGAGCGGCTCTCTGAACCGGCGCATCGACACCAAGCCCTCGAATTGGTCGCATTCGCTCATCCCGGCCACGATCCCCGCCATCTTCTCCCGCAGATCCACCCGCTTGCCGTTGTACAGCGCGGCGTCGTCCATGAATACGTACTGTTATCGCAATGACCCCGTGTGGTTGGGAAGGGGGCTTGTCAGAACTCTCTGGGGGCTGTTTTGTACCATCACAAACGCTTCGACGGGAGAGGAGGGGGTGGGGTGGGGGGGGGGGGGGGGGGGTCCCCGGGCCTCAGCGCGTGTAGGAAGAAGGCTGGAACACATTGCTCACCTTCGGGTTTATCTGGACGGACCTCTGCAAGATGCCCTGGACGCCCATGTCTGTGGAGCTGCTGCTAAAGACAGCACCCACCCAGGAGGTAGCCAGGAAGACGACGAGGGTCTCGACGCTGTTGGCGGCAACGGCAACGATACGATCGCCGCGGCGCACGCCTGCTGCGTGTAGGGCGGCGGCGTAGCGGCCAGCCAGCGTCCGCAGCATGGCCCAGGTAACTTGGCGAACCTCGGATGCGCCTTCGCGCACCTCAGTGACCGCGATCTTGGTGTCCTCCTTGCCGGCGGTCCCACGCGCCCAAGTTGGCCCGCCACCACCGCCGCCGCCGCGGCTACTGCGCGACCACAGCATGTTCTCGGCCCAGTTGAGCGACACGCCCTCGAACCATCGCGGGAGGGCGTCGATTGGCGCCGCCTCGTCTACCGCGCGGGTGTACGTGCCTTCGTAGATCAGCGCCGCCCACTCCAGCAGCTCCTCGTAGAATTGCGACCGGTTGTCCACCGAGTACTGGTAGAAGTCATCGTATCTCTGCACACCGTGTAGGGTCGCGGCGAAGAGGCGCGTGTTAGCAAGAGTCGACATCCGAAGGCGGCGCGCCACTGGCCAGCAACCACAAGCAAAGCAAAAGGGCAGACAGGGTGGATGTGCGGACCTTGAGATTGAGCTTGTGCTTTCGATTGACCAGCTGCAGAAACTCCCACATCTGCGTTCTTTCGGGACTCGGAGGCTCCCAGAGCTTGCGGGGAGCGGTGGACGCCATGCTCGCGCTGTGCTCGCGCCGAATCCAATGTCGTCGTGCGTAGCTAAGGTACGGAGGAGAGCAGACTGCATCAAATGGGTTACAGGACGTTGGGGAAATCCGGAAAGTGGGCAATTGGCACGTCGAGCCGCGTAACCCCTGGGCGGTGGACGATTCGGCTCGCGAAGCAGTCGGCAGTCGGATGAGTCGAGCCGGGTCTCTACTAGGGCATACTGCGAGTGAGATTGGTAGGTCTGATTGGGAAGGGAGGTAGTCGTGGTAGTGTAGGCACGCACGGAGGTAGGTTGTCCGTAGGTGGTACTTGATTTTATTGGGAGTCTGTCGTCGGATGGGCCCGAATTGCGGAGTTGATGGGGGCCAGGCGTGCCAGGATCGCTTTTGCGGGGAAGCGGGAGTGCCGTTGACGCCAACTCTGGTGACGCAACACCACCGGCAAACATCGGGAATCCCCAGCAGCGGTCTGCGTGTCTGCCCTTTATTACCTGAGGTACTCGTACATCCGTCCGGCGCAGCAGGTACACCAGTTCGCCCTCTTCTGCACTGCACTGCACTGCTCTGCTCTGCTCTGCACTGGCAGCCGTGGACGGACTTGGGAGGCATTCAGCCCCGGCACAGTGGCTGGCCCGCCGGACTCCACTGTGAAATTCGATGTTCTCCCCGATGCATTGTGCTCGTATCTCCCCCTCTGCGGCCTGTGGCCAGGATCAGGTCTCTGCCGTTGCCGTGCCGGCTCGCCAGGTCTGTTGCTAGCACCGAATGCCCTAGTCTCTCTCGATGGACGCATACGCAGCTGCAAGGCGCATCTGAAGGTGCTCCTCGGCGTTCAGAACTCTGCGCTCTGCATACGGGTTTCCTTGTTTCGCGTCGGCCAGCCCTCCTTGGAAATTCTTGACTCGCTCGCTGGGGACCATCCCCAGCGGCGTCTCGTCTGCCGGGTGGCAGAAGAAAGCGATCGAGTATCGCGGGTCGGCGCTCGACTCGCCTTCGACTGGGCTGCCCTCAAAGGCGACCCTGTGCACAGTGCTGCGGAGGAGGCCATTGGTCCAGTACGAGAGCAAGTCGCCAATGTTGACGAGAATGGGCGGCGAGGGGTCATCTTCAGTCCCGGGGGGGCAGACGGGCACCGGAACCCACGCCCCGAGGGCGTTGATATCTCCAGTCCCGCCTGGCCCCTGAGGCGGAAAAGCAAGGTCACAGAGCCGTAATCCGAGTGCGCCCCCGCTCGGACATCGCCGCTTTGTGCGTCAGGGGTGGTGCCCGGCGGAGGATAATACAAGAACCGCAAGATGGACTTGGACAACTCATCCCGTGCGTGCGCCTTTGTGAAGAAGTCCGGTGGATCGACCTGGCTTTGGTTAGCTGCGAGCCCTCCTTCTCTGGAAACAGGGGGGCTGCCTCGTACCTCCAGCCCAATGCCGAATAGGTGAAGGATCTCACGGCAGAGGTTGTTGCAGGAAGCTCGGAACTCTGCAAGTTGGGCCTGGCGAGACTCTACGGAGGGCGGGATCGGCTGGGTGGCTTTTTCTTGGGCGAAAGGTCCAAAGTTGAATGCTCTACGGTGTATCAGCGTGTATTCCATTCGCAAGCGGAGGATTGGTTCTGCTCACTCCTTGAAGTCTCCTACCTGTGTTGCTACGCTTTAGTTGCGGGTCAACGATGAGGAGAGGGCGTCTCGACGGTTCTTACACACCCTTTGCGAGCTGGGGTCCAACGCTTCTGCATGCATGCCGGCCCAGCCATGGTTATTCTTTCTAATGCGGCACTTCTGCTTGTCTTCCAATGGCGACGCGAACAGGGCGCGTGACTGGAGTGGTAAAAGCGACATGTATCAGCTTTGCGACTCGACAGCAAAACCTGTGGTGGTTGCGCAGCTGGCTCTCGGGTATTGGTCTTTCTTCCAGGGCTACGGGTCCATTATCTGGCTCCAACAACATGCCACTGATAAACTCACAGTGTCAAAGGCTTGCTGGATCTTCTGCGGTGCTATCGCGTGGCCTGTGTTTTTGATGTACACAAAGCCGCAGTCGGCCGCGGCGTCAACAAGCGTACGGGCTATCGCGTGGCGATCAGCACCGTGAGCATATATGTCGACGACGGGAATGGAGACGCGTTCCGCCATGATCGCTGCTGGCGAGGGGAAATAGGTGGTGATGGATGGTTTGATCGGGCGAGGGGGTGAATGACGGAAGAGTCGTTGGCTGTACGTACACTCTTCAATAGGTACCTACCCGGACCGGGGCTAAACCTTGCTGCGCACTACATTCGTGTTGGACCTCGCCCACTGTCCAGGCTGTGTCCTGCTCGTCTGATGACAAAATCGGGGCCGGCCGCCACTGACATACATGTAACATATCAATGGCACCGATTGAGGCATTGCAACACTGAAGCGCATGATACATGTATGAATGGATCTGCTTCAATGAGAAGCTTAGCGACATCGGACTGGATAGAATTCGATCAATTCGCAAGAATTGTCAATTGACTTCTTGGTGGTCAGATTCAGTCGGGGGCACACGCGACGTCCATTGATGCACAGGTACGAGTGGGTAGTAGGTACCTTAACTTAGGTCGGGAGGCGCCTCGCTCAGAGCTGGAGACCCTGATTGCGTTGGGTGTGCCTGGAGTGTTGGGCCAGCCCCGCCTTTCCGACTACCATGTACTCGTACGGGTATTACGGACGAGACAAATCGCGGGCAGACCCGTATTGCATATCGTCTGCAATCGCTCATTGTTACTCGACATCTGATGAATGTCGAATACAACATATTTGAAGAGACTGTGGTAGTGCATTGAAACAGAAACGCTCGAAGATCAGGTATGGGTGTTGCGCGGGTAAAAGGGGGGAAGCGACCAAATACAGCCTTGGCTCCCTACCAGGTACCTAGCATTGAAATGACCTCCAGGACAACCTCAGAGCTATCCCCCTCGTCACAATCACCCCACCTTCCCTCGGCCACGCACGCGTCAGCTTTATACATATGTTGCGCGGGCTACGTACAGTAGGTAGGTAAGTACACAGGTTTTCATCTGGAACTCGTCCGCGGCGACTTAATGACAAGGTCGAGATTGAACCAACAATGTGTAGGTATCCCGTCTATCGTACGAGTTCCTACCAAGAGACCCGGCATAGGTTCTACATAAATGAGCTGTGAGTACCTACGGTATCTAAGATTATGGACTCGAGTTAGCTGAAGAGACGGGATATCTGGTGGTACCTAGATACCTTATCTAACGTCTTAGGCTCCGGGGCACCGGACGAGCACTAACCCCATTCTAGCAAGTCCGCTTCTCAGGGTCTCCCGTCGTCTCCTTTACCTACGCGTACGGAGTCTCGTACCTCCTGTGTTGATGCCACAATTCCACCCACCACCGCGCTGGGAGTGCACTGCTGCAAAAGTAGAAAGAACATTTCCCTTGACTGGAGAACGAGCCTGGTTGTGCTCCTCTCGCGGCTCAAGCTGCAGCTGCTGCATCATAAAGAAGGCCTGTACCTGGCTCGGGAACTACAGCTGGAGGTTCTGCCCCTGTACTCGTACCTGACCTGTCTCCTGTGTTCGTACCTAAGATACATCCGAGCCGGCTAAGGTTCCCAGGTACCCCACTGCTCACCCACCACTGCACCACCAAGCAACACGTACGAGTACTCGCACGCGGCTGCGCAGCTTGCCATCGACCGCCACGCACGCCCATCGTAGACTTGCACCTTGCATCCCAACCTTACCCTCACCCTCCAACCCTCCCACTCGACCCGCGACACACGTGCAGCCTGGAAGCTGCACCGCCCGTCTCCCGACTCGTCCGAGTCCTTCGAAACCCTCTTTTCCCAATCATCGACCGCATCGCAGCGCCATCAGATTCTGTCGCCAGGTCCCAGAGGCTCTCCAACCCCTCCATCGTCAAACGCCCCGCGACCACCACCCTCACAGCAACGCCAACAAGATAATCCCCGCCTGCCTTTTGGCTTGTGGCCGAACCTCACGGAAGCCATGCCCAGTGAGTTCTCGCCCCTCGCTTCATCTCGCCAACCCCACTGGCCTTGGGTCCCGACCGCTCCCCCGCCCTCCAGTCCACACACCAGCCACTCCATAAACACACCCGACATTGCCAGCTGTGGCACCAGCAAGCAAGTGTCTGCAATATATCACACACCGCAGCACCCATCTGACTGTGGTCGAATGTGGGATCACGTCGGCACAGAGGGTCGCTTCTCAGCACGGTGTACTGTCCTCGCCAGTCACCAATGGCTCGCGCGCCAGCTCTGCTTGCTTGACTGCCAAGGCGCCCCAAACTCGTCACCGCTGGGCAATTCTCAAGTACTTCATCACTGACCAGGTCAATAGCACCAGCCGAGGATTTGTGGCTCAATGAGCAGGTCCAGTAAGCTTTCAATCCCCGCTAAATCATCCGGTCTTCGCTAACTTTCCTCTCCTAGGCACGCTGAGCTCAGTCAAATCGAAGACTGCGCTATTGCTGTCGACGCCGCCTACTATCTGCAACTCTTTCTTGATACAGCCCCCTACAATGAGCCTCTCTTGCCTGCGCTGGGTGGCTTGACAGGCATCCAGACCCACATTGAGGCCGATCTGGACCGCTGGAATGAGAACAAGACGGTTCCCTTCTTCATTTTCGACGGACAGTCGGTCGTTGGTCAGGATGATGCTTTTGTGCAGCGTGCCAAACGGGCCATTGCCGGCACCGATGAAGCTTGGTCTCTCTACTTCCAAAGCCAGGCCAACGAAGCCGTAAATACCTTCGGCGCACACAGAGGTACCATTCAAGCCCCCTCATGCATCTCCCGCACCAAATATTGTTTCCTCCTCCAGAATTACTCATGCTCATGGTCACCAGGTGCTTACCATATCAACAACCTGTTTCCCCTCCTCCAGGGTATTTTGAAGAAGCGAGGCCTCCACTTTCTAGTGCCTCCCATGAATGCTTCAGCCCAGGTATTACCTTCGAACCCTGCGCGCACGCCGCCTTCGTCGCGTTGGCTAATCCATTTCAGATGACGTACTTTGATATGGCTGAGTCGGAACAGTGTGCTGCAGTGATGGGCTCTCAGGAGCTTCTGCTCTATCCCATCAAGGACTGGGTGATCCGGTTCATCGACTGGGATGCGGGCAAGTTTACGGCATTGTCGAAGAAGAGTGTCATCAAAACCCTGGGCGTCGCCGAATCCACCTTCACGGACGCTCTTCTCATGACGGGTACCTCATTCCTCCCAACCTTTCCCCCCTTGCAAGACAGCTCCATCACCCCACGCCCCAAACCCACCGTGCAGGATGCCGTCAACATGTTGCGCACCTCGGATAAGACCGTTGCTACTGCCTGCGCCTCGTTTGACGATGTCTTACGGAGAAAGGACCCCGAATGGTTGCAGAAATACCGGAAGGCTCGCATGGCTATTGAACACTTCATCTTCATTGCAGAGAGTGGCGAAATTCGTGTTCATGGCTACGACACTCTCACTGGCGACAACTGGATGTATTTGGGGTACCAGTTGCCTCCGGAGGCTCTGCACTACCTGAACACTGGGCTCATCAGTGCTCGTATCCTCACCTGGATCACTTACGGACAGATCACCGTGTTCCCGTCGTTGGACGGTGTGCAATCAGAGGAATATCGGCAGCTGGTCACGGCCAAGTTAATGCCCCTGAGGGAGGCGACGATAGGCCTGATGGTGGCCCGTCTTACTAGGGGCATCCAGTATCGCCCTATCGTCGTCAAAGTCTGGTACGATGACAAGTACTCTCACAAGATCGAGCACCACACCAGCGAGAACATCGCATTGGCAAAATCACACAGCTGGGACGCCAACGAGGCTACTGTCAAGGAGTTCTTCCCCAAGGCGAAGCCTGGATCCCTCCTCTTCGCAGTGACAGCGTTGAAGAACCAGGAATTCGCGCAAAAAACTATCGTCCCTACCAGAGCCCGGAACGTTGACTCGGCAGACATGATCTGTACTCTGACTCTGTGGCGGTTCTTGCATCTTCGCGGCTACGTCGACGACAAGCACCTGTTGACACCATGGGGCTCGGCTTTGGCGATTACCCTTGAGCAGCTGCAGTCCACTGCCGAAAAGCACAGTGGTGTCACCGGCCTGTTCGAAGCGGCACTTCTGGCCTACGAGCTCCTTCGCCACGACCTCTTGAATATTCGCAACCAGCATCCAGAGCTTAATGGCCTGCCGATGAATGGGTCTGAGGACGACAAAGCTAGCTTGCTCCTGATTAGCAGATGTGCTATTCTGCTGAAGCTTCGCCATCAAGCCAATGGCTACACTGGTCCGTTGAGCAAGAACTTCCTGAATTTCCGATCGCTCAGTTCTGCAATTCGCGAAGCCGACAGGGATCTCATTGAAGGTATCCTGGGATCCAACTTCCTCTTCGCGCAAAGCAAAAGGGAAAGAGACGACAACCTGGAGATCAGCCAAAGGTGGGCCCCGTTAGTCCAATATTGACACGAACGAATGATTGCTGACCACTTCAGGCTTCCCTTCCTCATGGACTCGGATGTTGCCCTTGGCATTGCCGTCAAGACCCTCTTGGATGATATCAGCCCCAAAGACACGGCAGAACAGAAACAGGCGAAGAAGACCGACTTTCCTGGCAAATTTGTGCCATTTGCCACCCATTTCTTTGAGGACCTCCAGGTTTCTTTCGAGTTCTTTGATGCTCTTCACGCTGGCGTAAAGACCGTCCCGGATATTTCAGCCGCAGACAAGGTTTCTTGGGACAAGGCTGCTGAATACCTGAAGATTCGAAGATGATGGGTTCGGCGAGTCAGCAGGAGTCCCAGTGCTCTCTAATTAGCACTTTAACCACTGTCATGATCATACTGCAGTTTTCACGCGCAAGGGGACAAGGGGCCAATGTCGCTAAGACAGCCCCTCGAGGGATAACTTGAGTCATACCATAAAGACGGAATCGTACGTCATTGCCAGGCGTTTTGGTGGCACGGAAAAATTCTGGAAGGGTATCGGATCCTGTGGTACGTCGAGTTGGCCATCCTCGTTCGCGCAAATCGGGCTTGATGAGGGTTTTGCTTCTCTGCAACATGTTAAATACCAGCGTCTTCATTTAACACTTCTAGCACAAGCAACGGAAGTTAGCAGTATCCAATTGAGACAGCGCGCTTCAATGTATAGATAGTTGTCCAATCAATCGCCTCATATATCATGCTCGTATAGTGGGCTTCTGATGGTTCTCCAAATGGCGACGCGACGCGAGCTAAGCATCAATCATTAATTGGTCAAGGACCACACGCCAATGCACCGCCACGTGCGATTACTGAAGAAAGGAGTGGTGCGGTGTTCAGGACTCAAACGCCCCTCCTTTGTCGCGAAACTCATGCCACGCCGATAGACAAAGAAACCTGTCAGATGTGGTGACGATGGTGCTTTTGAAAGCGGAGCGTGGGAGACGGGAGCAGAGGGCATTTTCTTTATCTTTTCCGCCATTTTTCCAGTTTCGCAAGCCATTGACGTATCTCGAATCCCTTGCATCTTGCCAGGAATCGTGACTACAAAACCCGGGCCCTCCGCCCCCCGCTCGTATTGTTCATTTCTGCCCATCTCCTCGGACGTCAGGAATCCTCATGGACAAGTCAACAGATCCGGGCTCAGACACGCAAAGCACATGACGACATCGTCTCTGTCTAGTCAAAATTCTCTCGCCGTAATTTTACACTGCACTTCGAAAACCTCAAGCCAGACCCACGGACTACAGAACAATCGACGACGGCCGCAGCGCGAAAACAAGCCCGCAGAGGACCACGTCTCCCGATGGCACCGCCGGCGCGGACGACAAGCGAAAAGGCGCCCGCCACGCGCGGCTCGCAGAGTGAGCGTGCGGCCGAGGCGAAGACGAGGGCAGGCACGAAGCGCGCCGCCGCCGCCGCCGCCGCCGCCACTGCCGCCGTCACGCGGAAACAGGACCGCGTACCGCGGAAGAGGGGCAGACCCGCACAGGAGAATACAGAAGGAGGAGGGAAACAGGCAGACGGACCTGGGAGAGGGAAGCGCACCCGCTTCTCAGCTGGCGATGAGGGGAAAGGGGCTCCAGGCCTCGACACCTCTGCTGAGCCTCAGCCTCAGCGGACGCAGACGCAGACGCAGACACATGCGGATTCTCAGCAGCAGCCACAGCCGCCCCATGTGGTGGGCAACCACGTCCTGCTCCTGGTGCGCGACGTGCAGCCAGGCGATTACCCGGGGCTGATGAAGCGGCTCGCCAGATCGGTGATGGGGGCGGTTCCTTACGAGGGCCCGCCGGGGCAGCAGCATCAGCAAGGGCAGTCATCGCTTCCGCCTTCGTCATCGTCGGCGGCGGTGGTCGGTGGGCTCGGGGAGTCGACGGTGCAGCTGTTTGTGGACGACAGTACCAGGGCGTTCCTGGACGCGTGGGATGAGTCGTGCCAGCAGAGGATCGCGATGGCAACAAGTTCGAGTGAGCAGTGAGCACGGCTTGGTGGTCGTGTAGAGCGAACGCCCGAAACCTGCCACTTCGAACCCGACCTACACTGCATAGGTAGCATCGCACGTGCCTCTTACCTCAATTCAGGTTCCAACCTCTGAGCAATGGATCTACCTGATTACAATTTCATGGCCGATTTGCTTATCCGGGTACTATGTTAGCTTTTCATTGTTCACCTACATACCTCTGACCGGCACCCGTGGTGTCGCCTCGCGTACTGAAGGTAGGTAGGTACATGTAGTGGTGAAGTGAACATTGAAGCAGATCAAAGTGCGTGTGCTCTGCCAGGGTCGATCGACTGCCGCAGTGAGAGTAAGTACTATCAAACAGACGGTCATCGGCGATATTGAAGAACCCGGTATGCATGTATCGATGTGATGCATGCACGTGTTTCGTCAAACCGAGTTTAAATTGATGTGACACGACGCCCATTGAGACAGCCTTGAAAAGACGGGAATTGAACGCTACACACGTTCGATTGCAGCAGCGCACCTGCCCCCGGTCTGTTGGACGGGTGGATGATGGATGTCGAGTAGAACAGGGCAGGGCATTTTGCTCCGGATTGGGCTGGAGGTAGGCACTGCCCCGCGTCGTGGCCCGGCAATCATGACATCAGACAGCTTTGACGGGTGTCGAACCGAGAGGGAACATGACGGGAGAGGACGCAGTTTTCACTCGTGGTCCAGCCCGAATAGCCGAAGGGCATTCGCGTCGCTGCCCTCATCTCCAGCATCCAGTACCGCAAGTCTTGCCAGGTACCCAACCTGCCTGGTCATCGACAACAAGGGCTTCATCTGCTATCGAACCGCCACAGCATGACCGAAGCCAGCGATTCGGCCCCGCCCCTGCCCGGCGGGCCGCCGACGACAGAGGACAAGATACTCGAGACGGGGGCCTCTCTGGTGCAAGTAAGTGACGAGCGACTCAGCCTTCGATTCGCTCGCTCCCGTCCACTGCACACGCACATGGCCGACTGACGAACCGCTGGCCCTCGCCGCAGGACTTCAAGCCTCTCAAGCACGTCTGCGCTCACCTCAACGCCTACCACGCCTACGCCGACGACCCCACGCGCTTCGTCGAGACCAACCACTACTGCGCGCACGTGTCCAACGGTATGCCAAGTGTCTCTCTCACCCCGTGATTCAGAAGACCGAAGCTGTACTTTGTTTTTCTCTCCAGTCCCGCCTGACACGCTCTCCATGTCGCAGACGTCCGCCAGTGTCTGCTCTATGACAGCTCCGAGCCCTCGGCGCGGCTGCTCGGGGTCGAGTACATGATCACGCCGCGCCTGTTCGCCACCCTGCCCGCCGACGAGCGCGCCCTGTGGCACTCGCACGTGTACGAGGTCAAGTCGGGCATGCTGGTGATGCCGCCTGGCGGAGGGCAAGTCTCTTCCAAGACGACGACAGGGAACCCCCTGTCCGCCGCGGCGGCCGCCGCCTGGGAGGCCGCCGAGACGCGCGAGATGGAGCACGTCGTCGAGCTGTACGGCAAGACGTACCACATGTGGCAGCCGGAGCGCGGCGACGCTGTCCCCATGGGCCCCCCGCGCCTCATGACCAGCTTCGCGGGCGCCGGGGACATGCCGGAAGGCCTGCGCGGTGGGCCGCGCGGCGGCGGCAGCGACGGCGCGTGGGCCGAGCGCGACCGCCGGCTCGGCGTAGACGCCGCCCGCAAGCGCGAGTTGCGCGCGCACATTGCTGAGCCCGAGGTGCACGAGGATGCTGATGCGGTGTGGAAGGGGGCCCGGTAAGGGGAAACGGGAGGAGGGAGAGACGAGAGGGCGGGCAAAAGGGGCAGAGGAACAGAGGTGCCTACCTAGACAGCGCAGTCAAATGAAGTCAGGGAACGAGGAATATGGCGATGCTTCAAGATGGCACAAAGCCAATCAATAACACAAAGTACCTAAGATGCTGAGTAAATGTAATAGGGATGAATCTCGATCCTTGTAAATATAAAAATTGGGAATATTCAACGAATGAAGTTTACTTTCTCGTCGTACAGTCTCTGTCGCCCGCCATGACCGCCGAGACTCCGGGTCCCTCTCCCGGGCCCGTATTGACAGAGCCTTGAGACGTGCCATAGTCCCATGCGATGCCCTTCTCAGAAGTTCGTCCTCGACTCGGTATTCTCAGTCGACGGCAACTTCACAAAGCCATATCCCTTGCCTTTCTGCCGCCGGCTTAGTTTAGAATGCCGGACGTCGACGGTGACGCGATCGAATGCCCCCCCCCTCGTCATCTATCGTGGACCTCTTTTTTGTATTGAAAAAGTATTTGCCATAATCATCAACGACATACCGCCCCCGTCTGCCGTATCTTTCCTCAAAAGCCTTCGTGATTGAATCAAGCCTCTCGGTACGGATCTTCCTGAAACGGTCCCAATTTGTCACGAGTCCGAATCTCTGCACGTACCCGATGCATCTTGACCATCTCTCAAGCTTCCAGACCTGGAGCTTGTATATATATTCTCTTCGGAGCACATTGGCGCCGGCCCATTCCATCCTTTCCTTGTACCATTCCGAAGCTTGACCGTGTGCGAGGTCGTCGTCATAGAACTGCTGACAATTTTCCTTTGCTTCCTCTTTTGACGGTAGTCTGCTTTTCTCGTCGTCTGACTTCTCAGGCGATGCGCCCGCCGCCGGCGGGGTTTCTTTGGCGGGGATTTCTCTGCCGGTCGGGAATTCGGCGGGGCGGCATTCGTTGGCGGCCGGGCATCATGTTGCGGTCGGGGTTTTTGCCGCGGTGGTTCTTTGGCCTTTTCTACCGCTCGCTGCTTCTTCGTCATCTCTGTTGCGAGGTCCGCTTCCTCCTTGATCTTGGGTTGCATTTTTTTCATCCTCATCTCGCTGATCTGCTCGTCCTCGTCCATATATTCATCATGGTGCTGATTGCACCATTTAGTGCACCACTTAGTCCATTCGAGAGTCAATATTTGGCCATCTTTAAGCTTTTTCTTGTCCTCCTGTTTGTTCTCGTCCTGGTTTTGGGGTAGCGACCTGTCCGTCAGGGAGAAGTACCACACGGCCACGTCCGAATTGCGGCATTGTTTCTCCACGCATTCGGGGAAAGACGGCATCTTGACTTTTCTGCAAGGCTTGGGTTAGAACAGGGCGCGCTCGATTCAGCAGGAGGCACGGAAAGAGAGTGTGTGACTCTGCTGAGGACGCGAGGCAGGGACTCGACTCACGCATTGGCAACGGCGCATACTGCGCAGAGGAGCACGGCCTGGCATAGTGCGCTTCGCGCCAGCCGCATGGTGACGGAACGCAACGCAGGGCAGCCGCCCACTTGGGATGGGCAGGTGTTTTCCTGTCTTGTCTGCTGGGGGTCAACTTGCCCTCCAGGATCGAGAGGGTTGGGGCCGCGGGAAGGGGGGTGGTGGTGGTGGTGACCGGGCGACCCAGGAGAAGAGGGCGCTTTATACGGGACGAGGCGAATCAAGGCGCCTGGCCCTCTCTCTCTCTCTCTCTCTCTCTCTCTCTTTCGAAGCAGTCCCATGCGCATGCGGGTGACGCGCCGCTTGATTTGTCCACGCCACCTCTGCTTGGCCGAGCAGGGAAGAGGGCATGTTTGGGTAGTCAAAGCCAGCCACCATTACGCATGACGGCATTGCTCTGGCTAAGCTGGTCAGGCTGGCTGGCCAGGGCGTGGTGGCGCGACATGGAAGCCGATGAGAGCGTGGCGACCAGGTGTGGAGTGGAAATAAGGTAGGCAGCACATCCACAGTACTCGTACCTTCCATACTACCTACATACCTACATCCATCACATACAAGGTAAACTAAGGCAGCTAATGAACTTGAAATAAATTCATTTCAATGCTCCCTGGTGGGTTCTCACTCACTGTCAGAGGCAAGAGCTTGCCGAGATCGCCGCTCATGGGCGGTACCTGCCTACTTCCAAATATCTACATATATCAAAGACTGGACATCACTTCCATACCTCTGTATTCAGTTAAAGGAAACACGGCAATCATGTACCTACCTCTCATCACCTCCATGTAGGTACTCCCATTTGGAAGGTTCCCATGGAACCTTGTCCAGGATGTGGCAAGCCGGTACCCCGGGACGAGTTCCAAGGGGCGCGGGGTGTGGACCCCCGAGCCGTCCGTGTCCTTCCTCTCGGTTCTGACGAGGTGCTGTCGGCCTTGCTCCATGTACGAGTATGTTGCTCGTGGAAGCGAAGCGTCGGGTCCGATGTGGGAATGTGGGAAATCAAGGCGCTTGGCCCACGCAGATGGATGGCCACGCAGACCACGGGAAAGGGCGGAGGGAGGCGATGACCGTCGGGCAACAACTCGCCTTGCCCGCGTCCACTGCAGAGCTATTCCCAATGTTGAGTACATGCTATTACGACTAGTGCCAGTTGCGCCCACTCACTCAATTCGAACCGTCAACGCAATGGAACCCGAACCTGGATCCATGGCTGGATGGATGAGGCTGATGTAAATTGTCAGTGAGTGGCTCGCCGCCACCGCCGCTCAGGTGCGGGCTGTGCGGGTACGAGTACTCGTGCGTACTCGCCCACTCGCACTGGACGCTGCCGCCGTAATGTGGCACAGGTCGTCGCCGATCGCTTTGGCTTGGAACTCTTACCTTAACGATGGCGCACGAGTACGTCGCCACATGGCACATTGAATCCTACGGACGGAGCAACGAATTAGCTCCCGCCACCAGGACCTACCACCCACCACCCTACCGTATTCAGTGGAAACACCCGACCACCAACCCGAGGCCCCGCCACGCGTACTCGTACGTACAACATGTACGGGCAGGTAGATCAAGTCGAAGCCGGCGCGCCGGGAGGTTCCCGACCCTCCGACGGCGGGCTGCCGGCCGAGCAAGGCCGGAATTAGGCTATTGCAAATACCGCCTACACTCATACGGCATGGTGGTGGGAGAAGGCAAACAACCAGGTCGCCGAAGGTGCCGCCGTGGGGAATCGGAAACGAATTCCTACCATCTACCTACCTACCTTAGGTATATACCTTACATACGACCTTACCTAGGGTTCTAGGTACGGGTAAAAATCAGGTCTGTTATTATCTTGTAGGGCCCCCTCGCACGCTTGGGCACCCGCGCACACCCGACGAGGCGCATGTCGAACACAATGAGCAGTGATACCCGAGCCTCCCTCGCCAACTCGGTTGCCTCTCGAATCGCCACCCATAGAATCAGTGGGAGAGACAGAGGGGCGGAAAGACAGGGCGCGCTGTTGCAGGATCCATGGTCCATGGAAGTCGTTCCGTGGCCACCGCCGCCGAGGCCAGCCCTTGGGTTCCCGCCACCGAACCATCGGCGGCCGTACTCTACACCTTCTTCATCGATGAAGTCTCGCCTGCTGAACCCCGGCCTGGCCAGCCCCGTCAGGCCAAGCGACGACAAGCGATGGCCAAAGCGAAGACCAAGGGGAGATCAATGGCCAAGTAGGTAGTTGCTTGGTCATTGAAGGAAGGAAGAGAAATGTACCAAGTAGTGGCACTCGTCTCGCCCGGCTGCCGGCTGGAGAGCCAGCATGAAGTCACTTTCGTTATCCCCCCCCCCCCTCCCAACGTGAAAAGGGACTCAATCAGCGACGTTCTGGAAAACATTACGGGGCCCTCCCTGCGCGGTCAATTACAGTCCGTCAGGGGCGTACTGTATATACTTTGTGGCTCAATGCTGGGCACCCACCGTGACGCGCGCCTCCAATCTGGCATCTCCACGGCAAGGCAACAGGGGACCCGGGCTCTTTATTCGATCCTGTGGCCGAGTGTTCTGTGCTAGGGGTAGGCATAGTCGCAATGTTCTGTTATGCTGGCATATGTAAGGTAGGTACCTATGCAAGAAGTCGTTGGGCGCTCGAAGCCCAGTGGAACATCAGTATGGAAGTGCTCACAGTGCTGATTAGGCCAGCGAATGGAACAGGCCCCTTTCGCCGGGGCTGGAACGCGGCCGACACGTGGAGTTGCGGGCGGCGTCTATCGGCAGAGCATTGCCAGGCCATGAAGGCTTGCAGGTGCCCTCCAGCTTTTCTGGTGCCGGGACAGCATCTGCAGGCTTCTGCCTCCACGGGGCTATTGTTCACGGGCAACGGGCGAGCTGCTACTCGTGGGAAAGGCTGCCGGGGCCGACCGGGAAACTCTCCCTTCTACACATCATTCGCTATCTACCAATACAGCTATTTCCATTGCTACCCTTCTCACTCGTAGGTCAGAATTCCGCCTGTGGGGGAGAGACCGCCTGAGTAAAGTACCTCGCTCATCAAAACGAAAGACGGGGCCTCGTCACGGTCGCTTCCGTGGTACGCTCGGGATATACTCGAATACGATACGTACGCGTATGCGCCCGTGGACGAAGGGAATGGCACTTGAGCCATGTAGAGACAGATGGGCAGCCCTTGAGCCCACGCGTGCTCGCAGATGATGGCATATTCCGTTGACCAGAGCCGAATCCAGCACTTTGCACGAGTACCAAGTGGCTTGATCACCCAATAAGGAGCCTTTCCGCACCGGTCTACTAACCGTGAATAGCATAACGCCTGCATCCAATGGTTAGGTAGGTAGCGTGAATGGACTGCTGATTTCGGCCAGCCAAGGGGATAGAAGGTTACCAGCCTCCCGGCCATCAAAAGCTCGTCAACTGATGGGTGAAGGCCGAGCGACAGGCACGTGACGAGACCCGAGATCAGATGGCATTGTGATGTGCGCAATTCAAAAGAGGACAGTTGGCTACTATCGAATGTCTTCAAAGAATCGCCACCGAGCCTGCATTCTACGGTGTACGGGTGGTCTTGCACAATACTCCATGTGCCGTTCATTGTCGAGCACCGAGAGAGAGAGTCCGACCTCCAGCAAAGAGCAAAGGGCACATGAAGAATGGGTGGGTGAGAGACCCGCTTGGCCCGGCAGTCCGGATCCGCAAATCGGCCATCTCAAGTCACCAGCAGCCCTTGCAGACGTGCAGGCCTCGTTAGCAGGCACCAGTTCGGCCAGCCCCAGATTTTCAGACAGTTGACAGGCAGCACCGACGAGACGAAACGAGACGCCGGCGCGGCTAATTATAGCGTCACGGCCGATCTGGCTGGTTTCCCCGTACGTTCACCCGGCTCAAGAGCGTCGTGGCAGCGGACTCCGGTGAATCCAGCCACCGAATGGACACCGGGCGGCAATGCCACCATCGCTCCGGGGAATCTCGCCATCGGACTGACTGCGGCAGCCGTCATCTCTAGCTTTATTAATAAGTCCACAATGATGAGAGGCACACACAAGGCTGGTGTTCCCTGCACGGCGCTGAGTCACACTGCACTCCTCCACTTGCGGAGCACATCCATTGCTCGTTCGTCGCGTCGAGAAATTTTGGTGATGGGATCTCATGCCAGGGCACAACCTACAATTGCGCCATCACCAAAAACTTCTCCCTGGTACCCGGCCAAACATTGCTTTTCCCGGTACTTGTAGTACGCGTATATCCAACAAGATAACCTGGCCCGTACATAGGGTACCTAGGTGCCCGTCTCGAGTACATGTAGAGGTAAATCAAACATGGAACGCGGGCAGGTCCATTGACGCAAGCCTCCGGAATCGCACCTCATCACTACCAGCCTCGACACCCACGAGTACCACATACAAAAAGGAGCGCTCATCGGTGTTCTTTTGCGACTTGATCTGCAACCCGCTCGAGTTTCCTCTTCCCTGTTTTCAAAACTCGATCCGAAAGTGCGTTTCCGGTGCCGGTCGCCTCCCCCACCACGCACTAAGTTCACTACTGCGCGTGTGCACCTCCACTGCCTGCAGACCTCTGCCGGGGTCCTGGTTCGGCTTCATTGTCGCCTCCCGCGCTCCTCCCCGATCATATTAACGCCCAAACACCGCACGCGCGCCTTTGTTCCCTCGTCACCCTCCTCCTCCTCCTCCCCCTCCCGCAACCACAACCACAACCACAACCATCATCGGCTGCCGACCAACCACACCACCCGCACGGCCGCTTTCGCCCTTTGAACACACACGCGTCCTCGCGCCTGGAGAGGCCCACAACCGGCCTCCTCCCCCCTCGCCCCCGCCGCCATGTGCCGCTTTCTCATCTACCGCGGCAGCGACGAGATCCTGCTCTCCCAGCTGCTGCTAGACCCCACCCACTCTATCCTGCGCCAGTCTTTTGACTCGCGCTTGCGTCTCGACCACCGTCGCGGCACGACCAACGCCGACGGTTACGGATGCGGTGAGCTTCACTTGGCCCTGTCCTCCCCCTCGTCTCCCTCCCCCCGGTCGCTGACCCATCTCCCCGCCCTTCTCCAGGCTGGTACACAGATCCCAAACTCGGCGCCGAGCCCTGCCTCTTCAAGTCGACGACCCCCGTCTGGAACTGCTCCAACCTGCCCCGAATCGCCTCCAAGACCGCCTCCAAGCTCGTCTTCGGCCATGTCCGTGCCACCACCGAGGGCTCGCTCAGCGAGGATAACTGCCACCCCTTCTCCCACGGCAGCCTCATGTGGATGCACAACGGCGGCCTCGGCGGCTGGAAGTACATCAAGCGCCGCCTCGGCGAGCGCCTCCACGACAAGTGGTACCTCCTCGTGCAGGGCGGCACCGACAGCGAGTGGGCATTTGCCCTCTTCCTCGACACCCTCGAGAGGCTCGGCCACGACCCCAGCTCCCAGCCCAAGGGCGGCTTCGGCCCCAGCGTCCTGCGCAAGGCCTTGCTGCAGACCATAGAGACCATCAACGAGCTGACCTCTGCCATCCCCGAAAGCACCGTGCAGTCCGAGAACGTCGACACCCGCAGTCTCATGAACTTTGTCATTTCCGACGGCCACAGCGTCATCTGCACGCGCTACGTGAGCAGCAAGACCGACGAGGCGGCCAGTCTGTACTTCTCCTCGGGTACACAGTGGGAGACGCCTCCTGCGGCCCTCAAGAACGACGGCGACTACCACATGGAGCGCAGAGACAAGGGCGCCCGCATTGTCCTCGTGGCGAGCGAGCCCCTGACGTTTGAGAGAGGTACGTTCGACCAGTCTGCAAGCTACTACACATGTGGGCTCAAATGCAAGCGGAGAGGGAAACAGAAGTAAGACGGGAAAACTGACACGCGCACTCTAGAGAAATGGGTCAACGTGCCCACAAACTCAGTCTTGACCATTCATGGCCAGACGGTCATGGTCCACCCCATCAACGACGGCTTCTCGGAGCGCGACCCGTACCACAAGCGCTCGTCTGCTTTCGCGCACACCAAGGGTTTGATGACAAACGAGAAGACTGTGCGGCCGAGTCCTGTGCCCACCCCCGGGTCCGAGTCAGACAGCCCCCGTTCCTTCCCCGTGGCCATGATCCCCAATGGGTCCGGCCGAAGCCGCACGCCGGAGACTGCGCCAACCGCGGCCGGGGCCGCAGCCGACACGGCCACTCGAGGCCGGAAGCCACTGGCCACCCTCGAGCACCAAGCAGTCATTGCTAACAGCCGTACATTTGACCCTCGCCCAGCTCGCCCCTGGATGCGTGGCACAACGCCAAAGTGCCCGCGGAACAGGGCAACATCAAGAAGAAAAGACGGTCCCTTAACGCGGGGGAGGCACCCCACCCTGCCGAGTGGGCGGACGGCGACCAAAGCGAGCAAGACCGCCCGAATAGCCCTGTACACAGCCCGACGCGCGGCTCGGATCTGGCCACATCAGAGAAGGCAGCTCGGATTCTGGGCATCGGGGCTTACTAGCGTTTTGCGACAGGCCCCGGGTACGGGCATGGCCCTACGTGCTTCCAATAATGCAACTCCGAGGCGAGGTGTTTTTATTTCGGAATCCAGCCAGGACTTTGGTACCTGCTTTGGGTTTATTGGCCATTGGGCGCTTGTCCCACGGCTTGGCGAGGCGTTTTGGCATAGCATAGCGTGGCATGGTATGGATAGAGCACAACTATAGCCAGTTATGGATTTGATAGTTTCCTACTCCTCGATGCAATGGGAACAGGTGACAGTGAGGCGCGGCTTGAGCATTGTATGATACTAAGACATCTGCTAGATGTGCCCAGTGGTCGGCGGTCTTCGTTGTGCACTGACCGACGCGGTGCTGCGGGACGGCAGAGCGCCCAAGAGATGATGTGCACGTTCAGCGTCAGCACGGAGTTACGAAATCAAAATTGAACCAAGGTCTCCTTCTGCTTGTGGGCAGTGGAGAGTCGAACGCCAAAAAATCGATCGTTCTCGAGACTCGAGAACCGTTTGTAACACGTTTGGCGTTATTGGGAATCGAACCCAAGTTTCCACGGAATTGAGACCATCAGGTCACCACAACGTGGTGTCCTAACCACTAGACGATAACACCTGGTTGAGAGGTGTAGGGAGGACGCTCGTGTGGGCGATGACATCGAACCTGCTTAGACGCACAGATGCAACCAAAACGTCACGACTCCATCAACCTCGTTCTACTTGATCTTTACTCGAGATTTGCTTTCAAGATCAGGCGTGCACGGCTACTACGAGGTGGCTCGGCGTGTTCGCTATTGAATTTCACATGAATGCATGCAGGACTCACAACCCGGGGGCCTGGGTGCAGCAGGTCAGCGCCCAAGTCCGGCTCCGCGGCTGATGATAGTAGATGCATTCGATCGACTAGAGCTACTAACTTACTCGTAGCCTTGCAGCTTTTTCAGTGCCTTGCCTTGCCTTCCTGTCAATAGCGTCTTCTTTTGATGCCAGCAAACCGGAATCGCCATAGGCGCTCTCGACCGCCTCCGAGCCCGCATCGCATCAATCGCACACAAGCACGCGCACGTCATCGGATCTCGCAATCGCATCAACGCAACCCGTCGCCTCCCCTTCCTGCTCGAATGCCTTGGGCCTGAGCCCTGATCCTGGCATGATGACACGAAGGAAACAGCCGTGTTCAGGAATGCGGACAGGGGGACGCGTGCTGGAGATGGAGAAAGGGAGAGGGGAAAGGAAGCAGCAGGCACAATCACTACCGGGCAGTCAGGTAGGTCATACGGGTAACATGCCTGGTTCTACAGGTGGTTGTGGACAAGATGCCGTGATCTGGGCTCCGGGTTGCGCAGTCCAGCAAATGGCGGCGCGGGACGGCGGCCGATTGGAAATAGACGTCATTCCTATTGGCTCCAGCTCGGAGGGCGCCGTTGCGATTGCGCCATGTGCCATGGGATATGGGATACTCGAACAAGGTAGACCCAGGTACCGGAGCCTATCGGCCTGGCCACGGAGATACGTATGGACCCGATGGCGGTCGATCTCATCCAGAGAGGTACTTACAGGTACTTGACTGCACCACGCCGCCGCGACTGAGACGACTCTCTGCTCCGGATCACCCCTCCATCTCTTCCTTAATTCCTCCTCAACGTCCGACATCAAGACCACACCTCGTCTTCGGCCTCGAATCGAACAAGACGTGGCGTACAGCCGTCTGTATTTGTTGCTCCCCACGAAACCCGTCATCTTCGATCTTGGCACAGCCAGCTCAGATCTTGGGCACTTGACAGCCCGTTCACGACGCCCGGTAGCCCGGCATCCGAGCCGAGATCGGGCCTCGCGGAATCTCTAACACCTTGCCCTGCCCTCAGTGCAGCCTCACAAGATAAGAAGTTACGTCCCGTCGACCCCGCTGCTCTCTTCGCGCGCGCGGCTCGCCACCATGGGCTTTCTCCAGTTCCTCTCTTATGCCTTTGGCTGGATCTACACACTATGCTGGAGCCTGTCCTTCTACCCCCAGCCCATCCTCAACGCCCGCCGGAAGACGACGGCTGGCTCCGTCGTTGACTTTCCCTTCGTGAACACCCTCGGTAAGTCACAGCCGCGCCTGGGTCACTCATCAGGCGTGTCCTCTCGTGCTCCACCTGGGCCGCCTTCTGACCGGCTTGTGCCGCCGCTGCAGGTTTCGTGGCCTACTTTGCCTACACGACAGCCATGTATACCTCGCCAGTCATCCGCCACCAGTACGCCCTGCGCAACCACGGCCTGACGCCGACCGTGGCTCCCAACGACATCGCCTTTGCTGCCCACGCCTCCCTCATCAGCGCCTTCTTGCTGACCCAATACTTCTGGCCCGCGGCGTGGGGCTTCGAGCGCGCCCCGCCCGGCACCGCCCGGCCCTCGCGCCTCATGCTCGGCGTCTTCGGGGGCTCCTTCGTGGTCGTCGCCGCCGTCGCCGCCAGGGTGGCCCTCTCAGCCCCCGGCGCCGACCCGGTCACCTCGTGGGCCTGGCTCGACGTCGTCTACGTCGTGTCGTACGTCAAGCTGGCCATCACGCTGGTCAAGTACGCGCCGCAGATTGTGCACAACGCGCGCAACCGCAGCACGGAGGGCTGGGCCATCGGCGGCATGCTGCTCGACCTGGCCGGCGGCCTCCTCAGCATCGCCCAGCAGCTCATCGACTCGTACCTGCAGCGCGACTGGTCGGGCGTAACGGGCAACCCGACCAAGTTCCTGCTCGGCAACGTCAGCATGCTCTACGATGTCGGCTTCATCGTCCAGCACTACGTGCTCTACCGTCACAGCAACGGCAGCGCCAGCGCCGCCGCCAAGCGCCTGGACGGGGAGGACGAGGAGGAGGGTGTCGGCGCCGGAGCGTGCTCGGGAGGCAACGCCGGCGAGGATGAGCGCCCCAGCGAGGACCGCGGACGGGCCGGGGCGGCAGGCGTAGGCGAGAGAGCGCCGCTGCTTGCCGAGCAGAGAGAGGCATGATTTCCGCTCGTGTAGGTTGAAGAGGGCGGCGTGCGCTCACGCGGAGGCCAAGACCACGCGGAGACCGTTGGGCCTGGACAGAGGTAGTTTAGAGGCCTCCTGTCCGTGACCGCCCATAGCAGTCTCGTTTCGCGACTCAGAGCTGGATCCTACGTATACGCTTATTCGTAGATTTAGAATACACACCTTCATTGGCCAAGGTCGCCGCCAGGCTTGACATTGCAATTGGATCACATTGGGGCGTTTTGCGACTGGCAACCAGAAGGCCAAGGCTGCCAGCCCAATGTTGGTACCTTTGTGTGTACTTTCCAATCTTGAAACCTGACCTACAACTTTCGGGTACCTATCCTACACATTGCCCAGGTGTCATCAAGTGGTTGTACGTCGGGTGTCAGGCTACCTACATGTACAAAGAGGGCACTGTCCGAGGTGGAAGGAGGCAGGGGTCAGCATGAGATCTCTCATCCGACAACGTCCCTTCCGCATCACAAGCCGGGCCGCGGTTTCCGACAGCCATCGCGGGCCACAGCTCAGTCCGCGATCCTCAGAAACATCGCCTCGTCTCGACCCTTGAGTCTGCTGCACTTCTTCGTGTCATCGTCTCTTGTGTTTCATTCTTTGTTTTTTTATTTGGGCGTCGTGCAACATCATAAGCAGAGTCTGCAGGGCTCATCCACTCACATCGCATATCGTGTAGACTCAAGTCTCGCCACCACCTCGCTTTCAGTCCATTCCATCACTACCTACCAACAAGCAAAGGGCGCAAAGCTCACTGCAGAGAGCATCGAGCCGCAGAGACACTCGAGATTGTGCGCCAGAGCCGTCATCGCCAAGCTCCCCACATCCTTTGTTCTGTTCTGTTGCCATGGACAGCCCATCCCTGCCAGACACTGTGGACTGGCTCTCGACCCTGCCACCTGAGCTCGTCTGCCAAGTCAGCAATTACCTCTCCGTTTTCGATCAGTATGCTTTGATCCGGTGTTCCCGGAAGTTCCGCGATACGCTCGAAGAAAGGCCTACGCCACACTACCCCAGTGTCATCATGGAAAATCAGCCGTACGGCAAAAAGCTATATAACGGTTTCACACGTTCGCTGCCCATATGGATTCACCCACCCGAGCCACTCCTCGATGTTCTGGACGAGTTTGGCTTCGTTGACATTGCCTGGTTCGGCGCGGGCACCCATGACGGCTACATCATCAGCATCGACATGCAAGAGCATTCCTAGTGGCAGCTTCCTGTTTGCTTTCGAGACGACGTGGACTTCTTTGGGCCTATTCATGCTGCAGTCTTTGGGACAGCCATTGTCGAGGGCGAAGCAGAGTTCGAGAAGGGCATCGAGTGCATCGATATTCTTCTCTCTCGAGGCGCGGACATCAACGCCTGGTGCCGCGGGTTCCCGCGAAGTGCCGCGTTCCCGAGATGCTCGATCTGCCAACGCGGGGGCTTCTTATCGAGATCTGAAAAGAGAACCCGCCCCGAACAACAACTGAAAGATGGTCTAGCATTTGAGACACCACTTGCTCTGGCCATCTGCTTGGGTGCCTCCGCCCTCGCTGGACACCTGCTTGATAACGGCGCCGATTTGATCGTGGCCCGGGTTCCAAAGGAGGATGGCACCTTCAACCGCATCAGCGCACTCCACTTTGCCGCCGCGCACGGCGCCCAAAACCTATGCAGACTCTTGCTTTCACTGCCAGTGACGACTGCTCCTCCCGGTATCGCTGCAATGCCCCTTTATTCCAGCGTCGACGTCGAAGATGACATGGGCCAGACACCGCTGAGCTACGCATTCTTATATCAGTGCGAACGAGTTTTCGATTATCTCGTTACCCTTGGAGCCTATATCGATGCCAAGGTTGATGGGATGACCCTCCTACAATTTGCCTGCCAGCACAGAATGTACTACTGGATCGAGAAGCTGAGGATGTCGGGCGCAGATCTCTTAATACCAAGCCAGGACCCCAACATCCCGGCAGTGACATTGCTCCAACAATGCTGCTTCAACGCCGTTGACACGTCCGAGCATCGCAAGATGGTCCAAGACGTGCTGGAGTTGGGTATCGATTTGGAAGTCAGAGACATGAGGGGCGAGACCGCCCTCAACACAGCCGCCAAACTCCAAGCACACGGAACAGTTGAGTCTTTGCTACGTGCTGGAGCCAATACACAGAATGTTTCCAGTTCTGGTGCCCTGCCCATCTACGATTACTGCATTTCAGGCTGCCATCAGGTTGGCGAGGAACAGGAATCCATTCACAAATCGATGCAGCAGTTTCTTCTTTCCGAATCTTGCGTTCCGACGACGGACCAAGAGCCTTTCCAAGCGCTTCTTGAATGGTATCGAGACCGGAACATCACACCACTCGACTCGTCATTGATCGAGCAGTACGGCTACGAAGAATGCAGACGTCTATACTCTATGCACAACCCACCTGCGATGTCCGTCAAGAAGGAAAGCGACGCATTACTCACATTCATGATCTTGGATTACTTCCAAAATGCATTCTCCTTCCAATGGAACGGTATTTTCGGTGCATGGGCCAGCCGCAATCTGACTTTGGACGACTGGGAAACTGTGGTTATTCATATCATCGAGCGATTCCAATACGACAACCGCCGGTATGATCAGGCAGAGTACAGATTCCTGGCAAGGATGTGCCAAGCGATCCCGGGGGCTCGCAGCATTTTCGGACGAGGCGAAATCTTGCTGGCTTTGGCAAACCAAGTCTACAAGGACCATGAGAAGCGAGTCGTCGACTGCACCCGCCTCTTCCTCTCCAACGGCGCCGATGTGAATTACCGGGATCGATATGGGCGGACATGCCTATTACTGGCTGTGAAGCGGTCCTGTTTTTACTACTTGGAATTTCTACTCAATGCCGGGGCAGATCCCGACCAGAGTGCCGATGCCAGAAGGTGCCCATTGGTGAAAGCGGCCCATCACGCTTCACCCAAAAAGATGCTTCTGTTACCTCAGTCTACCATCAGCAACCCTGTGAGAATCCTGCTAGAATACGGTGCTGATCCTTGGCTTCTGGCACCTACCAAAGCTGGCAACCGGTCTGTCTTCATGTTAGCCATCACGAGCACCATGCGAAAAAGGCCCTGCAGCTACATTGCGGATATCGACCTAAGCAGACTAGTGCTCGAGTTCATGAAGAGCCCTCGATGGACAGAGCAACCTTTGAGTTGGAGAGAGACCGACGTTTGGCAAATATGTCAGCGGGCAGAGGGCACCTTGTGGCATCTCATGTCACTTTTAGGCGTCAATGAGCACCGATTGTACGGCGCCTGGTGCAACATTATGGTCTTGTGGGCATGGCCTTGGCCTAATCGAACACCCTCCGAAATTTTCGAGCCACACGAAGGCTTGAAACGTTGCGGTAGCGAACCCAAGATTGAAGGCCCGGTGTCTTGGGCTGATGTGTACCTTGATTTGATCGTCAGGAGGCAGTACGAGATGGTGGCGCAGCGCAAGCAACGGATTTACCAACGAGAAGTGTCCTGGCGCGAGCAAGAACATCTGCCTCCAATTGGAGAGTCAAGCCGACCAAAGCTGTTGACATCTTCCGACCGATACTGCCAATGCGATATTGAATACGCCACCACGACTGGACAGCCTAGCGACGGTGAGCCAGAGCCATGGCTATACTTGCTATTGCACCCAGGAGGGTCATCAATGGGCATCTGTACAGAGCCAAGGATCGAGCAATACTGGCTGGCACATCCGGATATTGTCAATGCGGGGGATGAAGCGGGCAACACCCCTTTGCACCTGCTGTACGTTGAAATGCCGGCCGGTGCTCCTCACCTGACAAACCAAAACTCTTTTCTTTCACCCTTTGGATAAGATCCGCTGAGATAATGCTGACTATAGCTCAGGCTGAACGCTGTCGACTGCAACTTCATGCGCATCAGCGTCCTGACCGGTTTCGCCGCGCGAAGGGATATCCTGGGCCGGATGGAGGATTGGCACAGGCCAATAGCCGAACTGATCAAACGCTCTCGTGACTACATATGCACTCTTCTCCACAACGGCGCGTCTCTCAACTTACCCAACGAGGCGGGCTAGACACCCAGCCACCTTATCAAGGCCATCCTCCAGAAAGACGACGACGGATGGGATAGATGGAACAGCACGGCGAACAGTGACTTACAGCGGCTGCAGGACTGCTGGAAGACCAGGCTTTATGCCATGGGCATCGGGACGGACAATGAGGGCGCAATGGTCTTGTACAACGCGTCGCAGTAACCAGGCGACGAAGGGCACCGGGGTTTGGCCTTCGAACCACATCGTGATACGTTTTTCAAGGGAGTTTATGATGCACTCGAAGGCGAGGTGGGGCCAATGCATGAATGGAGGGTGTGACACCGGAGCTGGGATATGAGGTCGGAAGGGAAAAGGCGTGTAAGTCAGACAGCGTGGGGCCACCGAGAGACAGGCATGGCGATGACACTGATCACGTTCATTGTGATGTCAATGTGGCATGGGACTGGCGATAGCGAGCAGCCACGGCTACGGCTATGGCTAGCGAGGATGATGACTTATTAGCTGGAATCGCATAAGAGTGTAACGGCGCCCGATGGATCGTAGCAAACACGACTGGCAAGCCTTTTTTATGGAGCCAACAAAAGAGAAGTTTTTCGACATAATAAAGCCTCGACTGCATTATCAACAAGCCAAAATCAAGGTGGAATAAATCAAGAAATCTCTCTGCCTAACGCCGGTTGTCATGCAGGTCGTTGCGCAACTGAGCCTTCAATCGCCTGGCCCATCCTGGTGCTCCCTTTCCCAGCCTCGTTGCCCCCTTCCCAACCAAGCCGTCGCGTCGCGCCTCTTCTCCTCGGCGGTCCACCACTCTCACACCGAGGCGCCTCTGCCCAAGAATGGCCTTTTCCACGCTCTTCTGCCAATGAAAATGTTCAAACGAGGCTATCCTCCCGTTGACCCCACCCGAGGCTGCCTGTGCATCCAACCTCCCGAGCTCTGGGTTCAAAATCCCTTTCGAACAGTCCTCGCTCCATGTCGTGGTGTGTTGTAGGCCCCCGTTCATTATGGTTCTCCCGGTATCGCGTCTCGCCACGGAAAGGCCTGTCCGGGTTGAAGAAGGGGAGCGAGAGACCTAGACCTCGCCCGAGGGAAGCAAAAGCAAGAGGGGAAAACAAAGAGCCATTTTATCGAAAAAAACAGGAAATCTAGCAGCCATCGAGAGTGAGTCGGAATCGATAGGGTCTACTGATGTATAGGTTCTTCAAATCCTTTCTTCTCTTTCTTGGGTCTGTTCTTATGAGTGGTCTAGTCGTCGTGGCCGTCTTTTTTTGTGTTCTTCGGATGTTCTGGGTTCGGTTGGCAAATGGGTGACAGGGGCTTTCCGGAGTCGGCGGGGGCGAGCAAGTCTATCGTTCTTGTCACCTTCCCCCCCCTCCCCCTTGGTCTTCTCTTTTCTCTTCAGTTGCGGAAATACCCTCCTCTACTCCCCGATTTTATTGGGAAGCGGCGCCTTTGCCGCCAAAGGGACGGGGCATGGCCTTCCAGCCGCTCTGGTCGGGCATGCGGACGCGGCCAAAGTCCTCGTCAATGTCGAGGATGATTTTGAGGGCGTTGCGGCTGCGGGTGTGCGGGGAGGCGAGGTCCTTCTTCTCGCGGACGCTGGACACGACCTCGGCGACGCCGGTCGAGATGGTCTCGCCCGCGCCCTTGCCCGGGAAGGGCAGCAGGCTCTGGAAGACCTCGTAGGCGGCGAGGGTGAAGCCGAACTGGGGCGACGAGCGGAAGATGCGGGCGGGGCCGCCCTTGAAGAAGGCCTTGAAGCCCTCCTCCTTCATGATGGTGGTGGCGCAGTGGCGCAGGCCCGTGTAGCTGGCCTCGCCCTTGCGGGCCTCGACCTGGAGGCGCGTCTTGATGACGTCGCAGGGCGTCGTCAGGTAGGCGGCGGGCATGCCGGCAATGGCTCCGGCCGTCAGGAGCTGGACGACGCCGAGCTTCTTGGTGGGCGACTCGCCGAAGAAGTCCTTCTTCAGGTGGCTGTAGGACGGGAAGTAGATGGCGGAGAAGGGGACGTCGCGGAGCAGGCAGGCCGACGCGCCCTTGTAGAGGCCGGTCAGACCGAGGTTCTTGATGATCCACATGGCAGAGCGCTTCTCAGCACCGCTGGCCTTGGCGACCTCGCCCTGGACCTGCAGACGGATCTTGACAATCTCGAGGGGGTTCGTGAAGACCTGGGGTGGTGTGGGGTTAGCACTGGGATTCGCAGCAGGGGTGTGGGAATGGCCGTTGCGCGGCGAGGGATCATTTAACTTACGACTTGGCATGCGCCGGCAGTACCGCCAGAGATAAACTCCTGCCAAACCTTGATCTGATGGGAGTTCTTGTCGGTGAAGAAGCCACGGACCATGTCGTTGACGGTGAGCTTGATGGCCTTCTCCGGCGCGACGCCGACAAGCTGAGGCCCGACGCCCGAGTACAGGCCGCGGAAGCCCTCCTTGGCCACGACCTTGCGGAAGCAGTCTATCGAGTTCTTGTAGAGCTGCTGGCCCGGGTCGGCGCCGCGCTGGTTCTGGAGACGAGTCTTGACCAGGTCGATGGGGTAGACCATGAAGGCGCCAAAGGCGCCGGCCATGCTGCCGAGGCCGAAGTTGTAGGCGGACTCGGCGATGTTGCGCAGGGCCGAGGTGGACTTGGCGGCGGCGGTGGACACGCCAGCGCCGGAGCCGCCAGCGGGCTCGCTGACGCCGCGGTTGGTCCAGACAGGATCGAGGACCTTGGCAAAGTCGACGAGGCTGAGGCGGCCGAAGGCTCGTCGAGACTGGCAAAGTGGAAGAGGATGTCGGCCTCCATGGGGGTGAAGAAGGAGAAGCGGGTGATCTGGGCGGCCTCGTTGAGGAACTCGGTGCGGGTGATCTTGCCGTCGGAGCTCTTGGAGCAGGCCTTGCGGATGATGAGCTCGACGAGATCCATCTCCTTAATCATGTTCTCGAAGGCGCGGACGTTGGCGTAGGAGATTTTGGAGCCGGTGGAGATGTTGCACAAGGTGGTGAGGTTGTCGAGCAGGTGGTCGGACAGCTTGTGCTTGGAGGTCTCCATGACGATGCGGGCAAAGTCCTCGGGCTCAATGTAGCCGTCGCCGTTCTTGTCGAACTTGAGGAAGGCCTGGCGGATGCGCTCGCCGGAGAGGCCGCGCAGCATCTGGGAGAACTCCTGGTAGGACATGGCGTGGCGGTGCGTCTTGTCGCCAATGTAGAGCTTGGCCCACTGGGAGGACCAGTCGAAGCCGACATTGTCCTTGCCGCGGTTGGCCTCGTACAGCTGGACAAAGTCCTCGAACTTGACGGTGCCGGTGCGCTCGACGTCGAAGAGGCGGAAGGCAATCTCGTACTCGGCATCGGACTTGCTGAGCAGGTTCTCGAAAGCGGCCCAGTCGTTGAGGGAGATGCGGCCCTTGCCGGAGCGGTCGGCCACGCGGAAGAGAATGGCGTACTGGTCGCGCTTGATCTTTGCGTAGTTCTCGTGCGGGGGCGCAATGGCGTCGATGAACTCATCGGGGCCCATGAACAGCTCGCCCGTCTGCTCGTCCTTTTTCGCGTTCTGGGCAAAGTTGGCGCGGTGGGAGGCCTTGAGGTTGAGGGGCTCCTCAGTGCCGAGGAGGCTCTCCTTGACGGCCTCCTTGACGGTGGGCGTAGCCATGGTGGGCGGGCGGGCGGACACGGGGAGCTCTGGTGTTGAAGGAGCGGCTTTTTGCGCCGACAAAGAGGGACAGCCAAAAAAAAAAAAAGATTGGGGATCGCGAGGCGAGAGAGAGAGAGGGAAAAAACGGCGGCAGGACCAAGCAGAACCGCGCGCTCGAGCCAGGCAAACAAACAACAAAAAAAGAACGAAGAGGTGGGGAGCAGAAGGCCAATTCCCCTTTGCCAGGCTCTGTTTCTTCTCTTGGTGTTGTGGTGTTTTGCTCGTGCAAGTCGACGACGTGGGCGTTGGTGGTGGCAGGGAGGTGTGAATGAGGGCGAAGTCGGCCGGGGCAGGTACGAGTAGGGGCGGTAGGGTGGTAGGCAGCACAGCAGCACAAGGTCCATCCATCCAAAGGTGCGAGGTAGCGGTACCTGACCCACGTGCGAGTGCGAGTACATAACGCCCAGGATGGATCCGGGCCACCCACCGAACCTCCTGGGCTGCCGGTACGAGTACTGGGCACCTCCATACCCGATCGCCAGCGCGGTGGCGGGTGGCTGGGGCCCCGGAATTGCACGCACTCACGCGCACCTGCTCCATTTTCGAGTACACCAGCACGCAGGACTGTACAGGTGTACACGTACATGTATCTACCTACATGTATGGACGAGTATTGCCTCCCCCCACCGGGGCTGCCTTCCAACATTGAAGGCTGGAGCCCGTCGTGGCGGCCGCCCAGGCAGAGTCGAGTCAAGGGGGGTCTCTCAGGTAGGGTACATGTACCTACCTTACATGTAGGTAGGTGGCTACACCCATCGCGTTGTCGTCCCGTATTTTCCGGGCCACGGAGTTTGTTCTCGCCGGCTCTGAGGTACCGCGACGTGCATAGGGCAGGTACTCGTACCTCAGATCTCAGTTCAAATTTCGAGGTATTTTGCCTTACATGCTGATGACTTTGATGTCTTCTCCCAGCGGCGCACTCGCAGAGTCGCTACAGATGCTCTGGCACGACTTGTCAGGCTTTCCAATAGGAGCGAGCCGACGAACAACGGCCATCCTTTTCCATCAGGTTACTCGCAGATCACCCCTCCCTCCCTCCCTCCCCAGGCATTCCAGGTCGGCCAGCCTAGGCCCGCGGTGTCTGTGCGTGCTGGCCGCCGTGGAGATATGAGTGGG
This sequence comes from Hansfordia pulvinata, assembly GCA_006538405.1. Taxonomy (NCBI): domain Eukaryota; kingdom Fungi; phylum Ascomycota; class Sordariomycetes; order Xylariales; genus Hansfordia; species Hansfordia pulvinata. The sequence continues at coordinate 1,034,641 of BJKQ01000007.1, read as the reverse complement.
CTTGGAAAATGGAGAGACGGGGGAGATTGACCTCGTGCCTCTGTTTGGGTTCGCAGTGGGCTGGGCCGTACGGGTACTCGTACGGAGTAGCCGGGTCGTAAGGTAGCTGGATGCCCCGGCCCTCTGCAAGCCGGGGAATCGGCGGCAAGCTCGGGTTTCTCACAAACGGTGGGGGGCACCACTTCACATCTCCGGGATGCCGCTGTCCCTCAAGCACGCCTTTGCGGCCACGCCAAACCCTTCTCCCGGCCCCCGGATCGTGGGGTTCGCGCGACCACCACCTGGGGAAGCGCAGCCGGCGGCAAACTTCGTTTTGTGAGAAGTGCCAACGGTGGCGGTAGCGGCATGAGGTGACCGACTCCTTTCGCTCTGTACGAGTACGCGTACTCCGTACGGCCAGAAGAAGAAGAAAAAGATAAAAAATAAAAATAAAAAAGCACGACGGCACGGGACTGCGTGCCCGTGGGTTCCTTTCGCCGGATGTCCCGTGTTGGTTAGCACCTCGAGGCTGGTTGCGGACCACCGTCTCCGCTTCTGGGGCGGGATTTTAGAGAGACAAAGAGGGCCGTCTACGATAACCCTGATCAACCCTGATGAGCGGAAGGGATTGCAGGACCGCCCCAGTGTCCGTGTGCTCGCGTGGCGGTTCACGGAGCAAAAATCGACCAGACTGGGGTGGTTGCGAAGAAGGGCCATGTATTTGGTAATGGTCTGCGCGCAGTACGAGAGCCATCTCATCAGATGTCAGCCTGCGGCGGCGGCTTCGGCAAGCCCGTGAGAGCGGGAATACTCGTAGCCCTGTCGACGTCGCTGGTTACCACCCACACTCCCATCTCCGCAGGTATCGGTACGCCTGGCGGTCTTTGTGAGCTTTGCTTGAGGTATGCCTTGCACATGTGATGCGACAACAGCCATTCGAGTCAGCTGAGCCTCGTCTCGCGCCTGCTGCAAGATCCGTCCCTGGCGGCCTACCTGCAAGGGCACGCTTGCTGGGCTCGGTGAGGCACATGTGTACGAGTAGGTACAGGTACGCGTACAGCATGCGACTGTTTCCTGACTTCCCCCACGGCATGCAAGTCCGGGTGACTTGCGTATCTGGCTGGCCAGCAGGGAGCGTGGCGAGGGCAGGGTCAAGCTAGGTTGGTCAAGCAGGGAGTACGGCACACGCGGTGTCCGACCCGGCTTGCCCCCGATCTGGTCGTCTTCGTTGGCTCGCCAGAGGAGCCCATAAGTGGGCCACCCAAGGTGAGCAACCCTCGCGCCGAAGCCGGGCAACACAACCCGTGAGGTTCTTTCGGGCGTCCTTGGCCGGCCGCGACCGCCTGTGCGGTGGGGATTCCGCCCGACCCGGTAGCCAGCGCCAGCACCACAGGACCTTGGCCGTGGGGGCACGCACTGGGCTCCTCGACGCAGCAGCAGTGGGCAAGGCCGACACCAGCCCCACCGCGCTGTTTCGTGCCCAAGTCGTCGGCAGACATCCGGAGCCCGGGGTCGAGGATAGCACAACCCCTCCTCGGTCTCTGAGAGTCGCCGTGATTCTTCCTGTCCGGGCGCACCAGGAACGAAAAGCGAGGCAGGCTGTGGTGCTCTCGCGGCTCCCAGCAACGACAACGAGCATTGTATTACTCGCTGGCCGGCACCCACTCTGCGCTGGCGCGAGTGGTGTGACTCGCGGCCGCTATGCCGCAACCATCTAGCGCCCGTCGACGCCCGCCCCGCAAGCTTCAACGTTCCTGGCCAGCCATGGTTGTCTTCCATTATGCGCGGGCGGTCTGCTCCCGGTCCCGTCGGCAACGAGGCACTGCCGCGCCATACTCGTAGAACTCATCAGTGGGTGCTTTCCCTGTTGAAGAAGTGTGGCTCTGAGACACTGGCCGGGCAACGTGGCCGCTTAAAACGCCGTGCTACGGCCCCGGAAATGTAGAGGGACGCCGCGGCGCAGGTGCGCGGGTGGTGCGTGCTGGGAATTGAAGGGTCAGGCATTGGCCGGCGCCGTCGCGGGAGATTCGCCTTAGATCCGGATGGCGCGCGGGTTCGGCCGGGAGGAGGACTGGAGGGCAGAGGCAAGGAGGCGTCTGTGTGAGACCTGGCTGAAGGACCGCGGCATGGCACTGGCTGCTGGATGCGTGGACGGCTCGCGGCCAGAAGGACTGGAGCTGCGATGACGGTTATGTGTCCCGTGCGCCGAACTCGCAGTCTATTCATGTAAATGGCTGGTCGAGTGGGGGGAAGGGGTGTAAATATTTTCGTCGGCTCGTCCAGTCAGACTTCCATGTCGGACGAGAACCAAGGTGACTCGAATCTCTGGCCGGCGGGACATGACATAAGGTGGCAGGTAGGTAGATAGATAGGTACCTACCGACTTGCACTCCAGGTGGCATGCATTACGTTGTACTCAGGACGTTTGCCCCTGCATCTGTCGCACCTGCCGTCTCTGCAGCTGTTTTGGTATTTCCGGCGCCAGGGCTGTCTGGAAAGTCAACCTCTTCGTACGACTGGAATACTCCCACATCGCAACATAAAATGCACATCATGTTCAATATCCGTAATCCGGATCATCAACACCCAAGGTCAATACGTCAATATCAATCATGATGTTCAACACATGTAAGTAGAAGACGGTTTGAGCTGGGCGACCCCCAGTGCGCCTGGCGTGATGTTAACAGCCTTGGTGTGGAACGTACCCGACTTGCTTCGTCAATGTGCCATGAACTGCCGGTGACAGACTCGGAAGATCTTGGGCATCACTGTGGCATGTCATGAGCGATTAGACATGAACGTGATTCATCAGAACTTCATGTATTGTGCGACAGCTTCTTGTCGCATCAAGTGATCTGCAAGCGGCGGCCGCGCAAGCCGAACGAATTGTAGATTCAGTTTCCTCTTGCATACCTATTGATTAAGCACATACAGCTGCCAGTCACCACTGCAGCACCTGCTTGGCGCAAATCGCTGCATTTGTTTCTTGCCAAGGACCAGACTAATAGTCTGGTCCTCATTGCCCTGCTGGCTCTGAGCATTGCGTCGTGCCCAGCAAGACAGCCCAGCCATACAAGCCACACAAACGCCTCATCGCCGGAGAGCCATCCTCCTGTGCCCTAGTCTATTGTCGCATGACGCCATAACACCTGCGGGGAAAAGAAGCCCTGTGCTGTCAAGCCAGGGCGAGAGAATATCGTGAAAAGAGTGTGGGTCATGTCCTCGTCCAGTTCGTAACAAGTCATTAGATGCATCGATGATGCAGTATTAGTGTAAAGGGTGGGTGTCTTGACCCTGCCGCAGATGGCGGCTCTTCTGTCGCCAAGGGTTGCTGTGCGATCGGCATCTCATCTTATTTTTGAACGGCGCGACATTGCTCGCTCGCCCACGTTGGCGGCCAGCGGTGGTCGAGGGAGCTGGTCAGTATGCCCAGCAAGTGTTCAGCAAATGCCCGAGGATGGTGCTGTGCCGGGCACATGCATTAGTCCACGGGTTCGCATGTAGCCCAGTGGCAGGATGCTTCTAGCCCTCTATGGGAATGGGCATCCGGACTGCTTGCGAAGTGGAGAAGCCCACCAACGACGGCTCGGGCGAGAACTCATAACGAGTGTGGTACCCGAGGCTCTGCTGGAAGGGCAAGGCGAAGCCCATGCGCACGCGGTCCTCGACGTAGCCGGCGACTCGCTTGTACCGCTTGTCGGCGTATTTCTCAAAGACGGCGGCGTGGTGCTTGCGCGCGTCGCGGCAGCAGTCCAGTATCATGCTGACGAGAGGCTTCAGCTGGGCATAGGTGTAACCAGAGTAGAAGGTGTGCGCAGGGGTCTGTTGATACAACGTTAGCTAGTGCCGAAATCCTGCAGATGTCAAGGATGCTTACCCATTCGCCCTTGTTGAGAAGAAGGCGAGACAAGCAGTGTGCGCCAGCTGCGATGTAGCTGGGCGGGCTGGCAACAAACCGCTCATCCATGATGGTGACCTCGAGGAGATACTTGGACAGAGTGCGGGATTCGAGGTCATAGTCGTCCGCCTTGCTGATGCGGCGGAGGAAGCTCATCGGGCCAGGCCACCCGAGCTCAAAGTTCAGCATGCTGAGCATGAAGCGCTCTGCCTTGAGAATCTCGTCAGGGCTGTAGCCCCCGTCGACCATGTAGACAATCTCAGTAACAGAGGGGCAGTTAATCTCCTCGTACTTGGCGGCGACGAAAATGGCAGTAGCGCCAACCAGCTGCAGCTTGCCCAACGACACGATCTTGCAGGACAAGAAGCGGTCGATGTAGTTGACAGTCAAGAAAAGGGTCTCGGGCAGCAGTCCAAATCGCGTGTGGACCTGGATGACCCAGTCCATCAGGACGGATCGCATGGACCATTGAATCTCGGTTTGGATGTCCATGTAGTGGGCGTTGGGCAGCATGCTGGCCTGTGGACGGGACGCGTCAGTAATTAACGAACCAGACACTGAGCCAGGCTTGCTTCAAGTATCGCAGAGCTGGTGCCTGATGGCTTGGGTGCTTACCTCGAGTTCCCTCATGTAGGCGAAAATGTCGTCGCCGTACTCAGCGACCATGCTGACATCCCAGGCTTCCTCCTCAATCTCCTCCTCAGTACGGCCCATCTCGACGTGAGCTCTAGCGGCTTCAATCTCGGCCTCGCCCTTCTTGGTGAGCTTGGGGGGAAGAACAACGGTGGTGGCGCCAGTGGTGGTGTTGTCGCCACGGGACCGGTACGAGTGCGCCGTGGTGTATCCCTGGTCGTCAAAGTAGTCTTCCTCGTCGAAATCGGACAGCTCCTGCTGGTCGTAAATAGGAGCGAGGTCATGAATATCCTGGTGTGTGGGAATGAAATCCACCATCTTGGGTTCGGGGTGACTGCTAATTTTGCCCGATTCCACCGCGTTGGGGAGGGTCACAGAGGGAATGAACGCCTCGTCTTCCTCCGTTACAGGGCCGACATTGGGCAGCTCCTCGACAGCGTCCAGATACGGGGCTTCGGTGACGTCTTCGTCTGGCAGATAAAGATCCAGAGGGCGAACGTTCTCAAAGGTGGGCTTTTGGAAGCTGGCTCTGGAAGGCTTGGGCTTGAGGATGGGCTGTGTGGTGGTCTTGAGGATGGGCTGGCTCTGGTGGTGACGAGGCTGACGGGGCACGAGGTCGATGGGGAGCTCCGAGTTTGACGCGCTGGACCGGGCGACCGGGGCATGCAGGGCAGGAGCAGCTACGCTCTCGGGTTTGAAGGTCTGAGCAGCCTGCTCGGGCTGGGATGCGTCGCGGAAGATGACGTTTCTGTTACGGGCGGGACCGCGTTGTTGCTGCTGTTGGTGGTGCTGCGAGGGTTTCGGGGGCTCGTTGGCGAGGGGCTTGAGGGTAGCAAAGGATGAGGAAGAGGTGGCGGTGGCAGCCCGGGAGGAAGCAGGGCGCTGGGCCGGCTGCTGGAGGGGTTGGGAGTCGTTGTGCTTGAGAGGGTTGGAGCTATTGGCGTGGTCCCTGAGCATGGAGATGCTGGAGGAAGCGAGCTTCTTGGCACCGGCAGCAGACTTGTCGGCGGCCGTGAAGGCAGCCTTGGCGGTGTTGCTGAAGTCGGCAAGGGCAGTGCGTTTGGCGGCGACCTTGAGGCTGCCGTTGGCCGGCATGTTCAGCAGGTTGCCCGTCGACTTGTGGCGCTGGTGGATGGTCTGCTTGGTGTTGGCAGTGGGCGGCATGTTTTCGTTGCCCAGGCTGGGGACAGCGCGAGCAGGGCGAAAGGGCTGGAGGGAAGGTGGTGCCATGGTTAGCTGGAAGCCGTCGAGTCAAGCCGGGTCAAGCACGGTCGTCGGGTTGCGGAAGGACGCGACGAGAGGGGGCGGTGAGGGTGAGGGGGGACGACGTGGGAAGGGAAGACATGGACGAGGTGAGGTTGAAGGGAAGTCAGGGCTATGTAAAGAGGTGCCGCGTCTGTGAGACCAGCCAGACCAGGGCAAGGCAAGGCAACTTGAGAGCAAAAGCACCGAGTATACGGGTAGGTCGCCACAGCGAGCTTGCCTTGCCATGTGGGCCCGGGGCAACCGGGGCGCAACGGCCACTTTTTTGGTGCGAGGCGCAACCACACACGGGGGTGGGTTATGTAGGTAAACAACACACAGGGAACCGCCAGAGCCGCAACCCTTGACCCCCAGAATATTAAAAATAAAAACAACAGCGCAAAATGTCACTTACCCTGGCGTCCATGGCAGGCAATTGGGCTTCTGAGCAAGGCCCCTGGAGCGATCGCTGGCTAAAGAAGGCGGCGTGCGGTCGTGGGGCGAGTGAAGGAGGGAGTGCTGCTTCTGCAGGCGGGTGCTGTACTCGTAGACAGGCGTCGCGCGGCGCAGGCGTGTCGAGGCTGGAAGACGCGCGTAAGGGAGCAAAGGTCGCAGCTGGCTGGCGCTTGCGGACTCGCGAGCTGGTGGCGCGGCGAGGCAATGGTGATCGAGGCCGTGGTTCAGGGACAGCTCCGGAGACGCGTCGTGGGAGCAGCAGAGGAGCAGGTTCGCGATGCGGAGGGCAGGCCGTTGGGCAGGATGCAATTTCTGGGCGAGCGGGCAATAAAGGTGTTTCCGGGCAGGGCGGGAAAGGGGGCAAGGCGTGCGTGCGTCCGCGGGCGCGACAGAGCAGCAGAGGCTGCTAACGTGGTAGCTTGCTTTGCTAGGCGGCCGGGGGTGAAATGAGCTGCGGGAGAGACCCTGGACAGCGACGACTGGATGCCAGGAAAGAATGCCAGTCAATTGAGGAACGAGAACGAGTACCCGTCAAGAGGGGGCAAAAAAAGTAAAGAAGTAATATCGGACGGGATCATCAGGCGAGGTGGAGAGGAACGCGAGTGCGCATAGTAGTCGTAGCACGGGCATGGGTTAAGGTACCTTTGAAGGTGTGGGTGCTTCTTGGGGTACGGGGAGTGGTCGTGATGATGTGGTGTTGTTGTTGGTGGCAGCAGCAGAGGTACATTACATACGTACGGGCTTAGGTAGGTACCACTAGCTCTGTCCTCGAACCCACCTGCGGGGGGCAGTAAAAGAAGGTACGAGCACACCTGCCTTGGAACTGCCTTTGGAACTCTGTATCATCCATGGAGCAGGCAGCGGAAGCATTGAGCACTCTCACATTGGCGACTGCTAGTCATTTAGGTAGGTAGTGACAAGGTTAGGCCGGGTCGACTGGGGTCGCTCGTGGGCGCGTGTAATCAAACCGCAGGCCACTCCAATTTCACTGAGCCGCGGCCGAGCGAAATGGACCAGACACACCAGGCGTGTTGCCTCTTCAGGCCAGGCCCCGGCTCTGCTTTAGGTACATGTAGGGCCGCACGCGTTGCAGGGAAATTGCCAGCGCCTAGATGGAACGAGTACGAGTACGTAGGTGGTAGTTGCTTCAGTGGGCTTTTGCGCGGCGGCAGGTCGACCTCGGTGGCGTTGTCCGCAGCATGGATAAGACGCAGATAGACACCAGTACCCGTATGCGCAGACAAATGTTTTACCAAAAGATACCTAACGATCTAGGTGGCTGGTGATTCTGCGTACGAAGATGCAAATCAACAATCCAATTCATGCAGGTGCTGTATTGACAGGTGCAGCGCTGCATGCCCGATACCCAATGTGTTCCGTACGATACAGATACATAGGTACTGATTTGCCTGCCAGCAAGTCAACGGGGGCGGCAGCGGCCAGTATGTGCAGGAAGCAAGACATCAGGGAAGGACCAGGAGCCAGCCCGAAACCCTGTGTTTATCAATGCGCGATACACCAGACGGATGGATTCCAGCGCGGGCATGGCTGCGCGCGCACTGCCCAGACATGGAATTGTCATGGTCGTTGTGGTTGTTGTTGTTGTTGTTGTTTTGATGCTTTGTTATTGTTGACTGCTCGTACAGCGAGTAGGTACTACGAGTACTCCGCATCCCCGGCAGGAGCGGGCGGCCCGGCGTAATGGCGTGCATCGAACGTGCAGCGCGGTACGTACCGTCCAAACAAACAGTGCTCCATTGCCTGGTGGATGAGCTGGCTTGTGCCAGCTTGGGGCCATTTTTGAATGGCCGTGGCTGGCGTAGCTGGCCTACGACGGGAGTACTCGTACGAGTACTCATAGCTGGCTCTTCGTGCCGTCGACGTGCCGCGCCCATCCCTGCCAGGGCGTCGCGCATCGGGCCCCACGGGCCCTGGTTGCATGACACAGGAGCGCTGCCGGTTTGATTGGCTGTCAGCCGACCCCAGCGTTCCCGCCTGATCGGGTGCCGGCTGAAGCAATTTTCCGGCCTGGACTCGACTCGTACTCATACTCGTATGGCGCCCGTGCTCCGCCGCGTCTGGGTGTTCGGGACCGACCCGAGGTCCTCCCGATACCGCTAACTCCGGGAGAAGCGTCCCGCAGACCTCCGACTATCCCCGACACCAGCTGGTGTACGACCGGAGTACGATATCAACTAGATACCAGTACCTAGTCTGCGGCACCGCCACGCTTGCGCCTCAGCTTGTATTAGCCACAGCTGTCTCTAATGGGGTGGGGCCAACTTTAGGTAGAATCTTCTGCCAAGATCCTATGACGTCGTTCAGGTCTCCTGCAAGCCCCGACGCGTCCCCCAGATGCGACCAACTTTTGACTTTCAGCCCGTATCTCATCACAAAGAGCTTCTGAAAGTACAAAAAATCTAACATCAAAACTTGTGCATTGCATTGTTTCTTGCCGGTCGGTTTTTGCACCTGATGCCGCCGTCGTGGGCGCGATACAGGCCACCGTTTCAGAATCGCAAGCGAGCGCGTCCCATTAGCGGTCGCGGACGCCAAGCGATCGCGAGGTCATGTGACCTTATCGTCGGGGTTTAGATGGGGTTTCCGCCCCCCTCTTCTCTTCTTTCGCATCCCCACGACGTACACGAGATGCATCCTGTGCGCGCCTGCCCTGCGCCGAACATCCTTCTCCCCCGTCGCACAGCTTTTCCTGTTTGGCACCAATCGCGACTCAAGCTTGGGGTGGATTCTCAGAGAAGTCGGCTTTCACAATGGTTCCGGACTGGGTTTTTCTCTCTCTGTGTGTGTGCAGGCACGCGCGCGCGCCCGTTTGGGTCATCAGGTTTCGGCCAGATGACAAAAAGGCTTGGGGAGCGGGCGCACACGCAGCTACAGTGCGAGAGAACGAGCCCGGCACGTGGCGGGGCCGTCGCCACCGCAGGCGGCTGGTGCGACTCTGCGCGAGTTGAAGAGGTGCGACCGGGTCAGGCATGCGTTCGCTATCGGCTTCGCATTGTTTTGGAGAGAGAAGTGCAGTGTCTTTTATCACGTATTATTTTCTGGACTCCCGCACGAGGTTCCAATTCCGCGACGCGGGCTGCGCGGATGTATCGAACCTAGCATACCGCCTCAGTCGCCCGGAGGCGCGCGCGGTGCAGAGAAGGAGATGCGCGCGCAGGCGGCGCAGTGGTCATGTTTGTGGGTTGGCGCCCAGAACAATCGGCGGGCGTACATGAGTTGGTAGTCCTCTCTGCCGAAAGACTGATTAGTGGGCTTTCTCCCCCCACCCCCGGCGCAGGGCCTGCGGGTTTTGGGTGAAAGCCTCCATCGCGGATGCGACGACGAGACGGTCAGTCGTAGGGGCAGCCCGGGCCGACCGCGCAAGCCGTGAATGGACACATGGAGTAGGGAAGGTTCTCAGCCGCGTCTTCATGAGAAGACAGACCAGACTGCCGGCCGCGAACTGTGCGGAGCGCGTCGCGTCGCGTCGCATCGCATCGCATCGCATCCAGTTGCTCACTGCGGCGCATTGTCTCCTGTCAACGGCGCTGTCTAGCGCCCATTAAGACGTACATTACTTTGAGCTGCCGAGACGGGCGAGGGGAGGGGGGGCTGCTTCTGCATCAGTCCTCAGAATTCGCCGCTTATAGATGCTTGCGCACCAGGCCGCCGGGCCAGCCGAGTTGACGGTGCGAAGCGCACGCTGTCTGCGCGGCGCAGGGGAGAGAGGAAGGGCTGAATTCGGGACTGCAGGGCAGGGCAGGGCGAGCATGCATCAGGCGAATCCGCGCCACGAGGGTGGCGAGAGACGGGGGGCGGGCAGACAGAGGCACGATGACCTGTGCTCGCGCACACACACACACACACACACACACACACACACGGCTACGCATGGATGGCAGATGGCGCCATGCCGCTCCCGGGCAGATCCAGCATCCATGGCGCCCCGGGCCGACTCTCACACTCATCACACAAAGCCGCGAGGTGGGAGAGGCGGCCTTGATGAATGTGTGTGTCCAGCAAGTCGGCAGGCGCGGTGAGGGACCCGTCAGGAGGAGACTGACGATCCTTGACGGGGCGGCGGTCACAGACATTACAGGTACTCGGACTTGTGGAGCACGGCGGTGGCGGTGGTGGACGACGACGACGACGACGACGACGACGAAGTAATAAGATGCCATCCCGATTCCGGGACCTGATTCGAGCCGGGGCAGTCAGGGCCGTGAGTTGGGCGCGAGAGTGAAAGAAGTGGCTGCCAGCGCACACTTGCGCTCGCGAGCAACGCTTGCCTGCCTGCCTGCCTTGGCTGCTGGCTTGCTGCTTGCTGGCGGCCTTTGCCTGCGAGCATTACGATACCTCTTGGGCTGCGGACCGTCGCATTGGGCCGAAGCCAGGGCTCAGGGCGGCCGTCAGCCAGTGAGGCCAAAGCAGAGAGAGGCCGTATCGCGCGGCCGTTTTTTCTTTCTCCCTCTGTACTGCGCCGGGTTTCGCCGCGGTCCAACCAGACGTCGCCGTCAGCATGCCACCTGATTGATGGGCGGTCAGGCACGCCTCTCGCAAGGTTCTCTCTCGCTCCAGAAGCAGGCGACGAGAGGGCACTAGGAACTCCAAGGCAGGTGGCCGCAGTGACGGGCGGCTACTGTGCCTGTACCTAATAAGGCACACGTAGAAGATGGTGAGACGCCAGGTCGCAAGCGGGCTCGCCCAAGTCGTGCGGCCCACTGCGCCCCCCGGCCGATCCTCTCAACTGCATGTGCCTTCACCTGGTCACCTTCAAACTTTTATGTACAAAATGACGGGACCTCAGTGGCCTTGCTCGTAGCGGCCGTTGGAGCCGGATGGAGAAGGCAGGCGGGCAGGCGGGCAGGCAGATGGTCGACGATGGAGTTGGCCACCTACAGGGGATACGAGTCTACGGGGGCACAGTCTCAAGACAATCGCCGCCCCCAGCAGAAGGGCCCCTCGAACAACTCGGCGACTTCTCCTCAGGCCTTGCTCCGGGTATCGGACACGGTATACCCGCGATCACAAGCATCCATAGTTCAAATTGTCAGGTACGAGTCGGCATCTCCAAGGAGCCTGCCCGCACCGCCGAAGTGAAGTGGTGGAGCGCGGCCAACCCCTCTGTCACCACCAGCGAACCCACACCACCCCAACCCAAGACAGCCATCCGGGCGCGCATGTGCCGCTGCGTCTCCCATTGGTTCGCCAATGGGCCCGTCTGGTCGCATTCAGAGAGGGCGAGAGAGAGAGCGTTCTACTCTCTCCCTTATCTCTCGTCTCGTCTCGCGCCAGCCGTTGCGCGCACGACGGCGCGGCCACCGTCTGGACGGACCGGCGTTGGGAGCCAGGCAAGCGACTCGACCGCGCTCTCGACGGTTCATCCCGCCCTCCGACCAGTCGCAACAGCAGCGTCGACGCGACAGTAAGCAGCTCGGGAGCGGGCCTGTGATCCGTGACCAGGGAGCTGCGAGCTGGGAGGCGAGAGCACGAAGCGAGAAACGCGGGAACGGGACGGGCACCAGCTCGCTCCCAGAGATCCTTCCTGCCACCAAGATAGAAACATCTAATAACTCCCCATGTCTGTGCCCATCTGACTACCTTAGTTACGAGTCGGCCTCGCCACCTTCTCCTCCTCCGCCGCCTCCTCCTCCTCCTCCTCCTCCTCCGCAAGGCCCAACTCAGACGTGGCTCCTGCGAGCGTGGAGGAAATCGCAGAGACGGACTCTGGCTGCTCTGAGTGCTCCGACCACGCAGATGCAATACCTTGAATATGGGAACCGCAGGTCATCATCATGACAAGGGCAAACCGGGACCTCCTCGAGTCGATAGCTGCGAACACACTCCTCTAGATGCCTTGAGCATGCTGCAGTATGAGTAGATGGGAGCATGGCTGGGCCTGCCCCCGTCGCAATGCCTTCCGTCTCACTCGTATCGCCATTGCGCGTCCCCGACACCAACACGGCGCACGAGGCCGAGTGCCCCCCTCCCCTCCCCCCGCTCATTGTCGACAGGGATATCCTCATCAGCCGGTCGTAGCAAGGCGTAATCCGCCAGAGTGCCGGCCTCATAACATCGTCAACGGACGCAGGTGCTCGTACGCGAGGCCCGCGAGATCAAAACAGCCCTGGCCCCGGCCCGACCTCAACTCTTGCGCGGCTGGCAGCTCTTGCTCTTGCTGGTCAAGTCTAGGCAAGGTTGTCTCTGGCCTGCTCGTCTCTCTCTCGTCTCGTTCCTCCATATTTGGCCCCCTTTGCATCTCTCATCCACTCCCGCGATTGCTGGTAGTAGTGGTGGTGCTGCTACTACATTGTCGTCGTCTTTGCCGTCGCGAGTGTGTCGAGCTGGCGGGCGCGACTTCCCTTTGTGCAGCGCGAGACGGATGAACATGCTTCACGTTAGGTGTACCTACCAATGTACATAGATATCTTAGGTACGGATGTATGTAGACAGAAGCGCTGGCCACCTCGGTCAATGTCCTCCCTCTGAACCTCTTCGGAACCCATCGCTGCCATTGCGACATGGCTGGCGCGCATGGCGCATCGCACGCCCTCGCAAACCGCGCCCCGCCATTTCCATCGCCCCTCCCTCCGAGAACACCGGCAGGCATGGAGGTCGAGTCGCGTCCAGTCTCGAGAGGTGAACTCCATGTACGAGTAGACCCGTGGCGTGATGCCCGGCTGCGATGGCCGCGACAAGGGTTCCATGGTTGGACCTCGCCCCCCCTTCGCGACGCTGCCCGCTGTCGCCGGCTCGTGACGTTGCGCGCGCCAAGCGGGAATCCGGGTCTGTTCCTGTGCCTCGTGGGCCGGCCCCGCTGGAATAATACAGTGCCTGGGCGTCTCTTCACGAGCAATGGGCGACATCCAATGGAGGGGACGAGGCGCAATGCGCACATGGCATACCTGCATCTGGGAGGCCCGTCCACTCCGGCAGATGTACCGATGTGCGTGCGGTTAAGGTGGTGGCTCGTCCGTGCTCGTGGCTCCATTCCCACAAACCACCACCACCACCACCAACACCACCCACACCGGATACCACCCCTGCCCCGTTGTTGCTTCCACATACCTTGAAGGGTCGTTCAAAGGGTACCACTTGCATCACGGTGATTACTCGTAAGCAGGTGGGATGGAGCCAGCCCGTTCGTTGACTGGCTGTGGTTTGCGAGAAACCGGCGCGGACGTGGACAGGGGTGGCAAGTAGAAGCCAGGGGGGGGGGGGGTTATGTACTTGCAAAGCGTGCCGCTGCGGTATGTTCTTCGAGTACCTACCTAATCTGCCTTTTAACTCCACGAACCGCCACGCAGTCGGCAGCGTGGCAGACAGGAACAGAGGGGTCGCTCGCTACCTTGGTTAGATCACTGTCAGGTTGCGAAACGGATGGATCCTCGTAGCTGGCGGCTCGATGACGGCCGCGGTGGAGAGGGGGCTTCGCTTCTCCGATCTCATGTATGTACCTTATTAGGTAGTCCTCGTACATCATCATACGGGATGTAGGTGAACGCAGCTTTACTGCTCTGCCGTGCCGTCCCTCTTTGCGCGACGGCCAGCTCCGGGTCGGTACCCCGTGTGCGCGTGGAGCTGGAATGTCTGCGCAGCCGCACGGTGAGGCGAGGCGCGCCCGCCGCGACAGGCGGGAGACATGGACGAGTCGCCATCTGTCGGTCTGTCGGTCTGTCTGGCTCTGCTGGCCGGAAGGGATGGATCGATCTCATACTGGTGTCGGGGTTCATTACTGTGAAAAAGAGCGCTAGGTACATGTAAGTAAGGTAAGCAGGTAGCCATCCGGGCTGCGCCTCGGAGCGCTAGGAACTCATGACACCTTTGTGGGCACGCCGCCGACAACGACGCCGGCGAGTGGTGTGCGGTGGTACGAGTATGTACCTTGCTGGCGGACCGGGCCAAACAGGCACACAGACATGGAGACACACCGCGTGGCTGTCTGGAGCGCACGAAGCGATGCGGTACGGTGCGATGCGATGCGATGCGATGCGATGCGCCATCTGCGAGAGGTACGAACAGGGCCCTGCTCAAGTCACACACCCATACCCACACACACACACAGTATGTACATGGATACACACTCGCACACACACTCGCACACACGCACATACACACACACACACACAAAAGGTACAGCAAACTCGCCCACCAGGCCATGCTCGAGGTCGATCGATGGATGCATGTAAATCTGGTGTAGATGAGGTGAAGGCACCAGACCCGTTGCAGGTATTCATGTACTGCACACCTTGGCTTTGTGTGTGGGTTGACGTGGGTATATATTCTCGCTGGCTCCCTGTCTGCCCCAGTCGATCTAACAACATCCGTACTTCATCGTCGCGGCTAGGGTCACCATATCTCGGATCCATGCCCCCCATACGGTACCCGGAAGGCACAGATGCGAAAGACAAGACAAGCGAGGCGAAGGGGGCAGATCTACCGGTGCCAATGCCTCGCAGTCCAGTGGCATCTGTCCGCACTGACCGCTCGCCCGCGCCGGCGGGGCAGGGCGACGACAGACCGGCACACAGAGGGCATCGCCTGCTCGCTCTTGTGCGACCTGACAGACGTCGCTCGCATACCCGGCCGGCTTGCCTGCCTGACTGCTCGAATAATCCCGGTGCTCGGCGCATGCAGCCGTCCACATCCATTCCCTCCTGATACACCCGCTCTCACAGCCCGTCGTCCCGCCAGGGCCAGCGCCGGCCAGATATGGAGGCCGACCAGGGTCCGCCGGCCGCGCTGCGCAGAAGCGCTGGCCGTGCTTTTGGGGGGGGGGGGGGGGGTACTCCCCGTTCGCCCTCCCGTCAGTCCGTCTACCTAATTCACCAGCCTGTCTATCTGTCTGTTTGTGAGTGTCAGTTGGTTGATCGGTTAGCCAGCCATTCTATCCATATGTGTGTCTGTGTCTGGTCCAGCCTGCCGTGGCTTAAGCCAGGCACATATCCAGATCGGATTCCGCGCTCAACATCCGACGGAGCCACCTCCAAGACCCGGCGCGCTGGAATGCTGGCTGATGGCCTGGGGCGGCCTGGGCTGTGTCATAGGTCTCACACCCAAAAATGGGCACGTTCGTTCGTTCGTTCGTTCCCGTGATGCGTGATGCGTGATGCGTGATGCGCAATGCCAGGCACAGACAGCGGCGGCGCATTTACGCTTTCCCCCTCTGGCGCCGTGATGTGTGAATGTTCAAGTGGGTACACCTGGAGGCCAGAACGAACGGGACCCGAGGGGCAGCCGTATGTGATTGCGCGCAGTACACAGCGACAGAGAGGGAGATCTCTCTCTTCTCTCTCCCAAATGTGTGTGTATGACTTTGTATTCATCGATCGCGCCGTGCTCTGGAAAGTCGGGCAGTACGGATCGTGTGTGTGTGCGTGTTCGCGCGCCAGTATTATCCAATGCTGCCGGGACTGGATGGTGGAAGCCCCTACTGCCAGCGGGTCCGAGCTACAGGGCATCGTGCAGGCGGCGCCCGCGCCGGACAGGCCATTGGCCACCACTCCAGGCCGCGCTGCCAGGGCTCCAGTTCCATTCATGACCTATAGCGCTCCACGTCCAGCGGGCCACCTCCAGCTCCCAGCGCAACTCGTGGTGGGACTGGCCGCCTGCCGTGGCCTTGCAACCAATGCGAGCGGGCAGCCGACCAAGCCCTCTCTCTGAGCCATCTGCGCCCTGAGCTTCTCCTCTTTCACTCCAGTCTCCAGCCGTCGACGCAAGCCCGCAACTCGACCAGCCCTCTCATCTTGCCAATCTCCTCCGGTAAGCCTGCTCTGCTCGTCCTCGAGTCCTCCTGCGCCCGCTGTTCTGCAGAGACCGACCCTGCGCGCGATCTGCGTGTTCTCTTGCACCGCACAGGCACTGACAGCGACCAGCCCGCGGACGGGACCCCAAAGCTGCGAGGCCGTCTTGACTGCCCACTCGACCGACACCCTGCCGACATCGACCGTACTTGTGCATCCCCCGCCGCCCCTTCTCGCCTTCTGGTATGTCCATGCGCTCCTCTGGTCGTGCGCGACCCGATTCTGTACAATTTCCCCGTTCTTTGCCTGCCCCCCGGGGCCTCGTCGTCGCCGTCGCGAGCCCTCTCCTTCCGGTGCGGTCTGGCCGCCTGCGCCGCCTGGAGGGGGCGACAGGGGGCCGCTTCCAGGCGGTCTCGGGGCCTTCAGGGCCTTTGGGGCTCGCTGGGGCGTCCGTCCATAGCCCTGGGGCCACCTCCAGTCCATCCGCTAGGCCCCCCGGCTGAGACTGGCGCTATCCGGGCCTGGCGGCTGCGCTGGGCTGCACTGTGCCGCTGCAGCTCTCTACTGGGCTCGCTTCAGTTCGCACAAGCCGACCTGACCCGGGCCCCGACTGGCTGACACCTCCTCTGCCACTCCTGGCCACCGCCGCTGCCACTGACCACAACCTCACTCACCATCCTGGCCTCCCCTTCCTCCTCCTCCTCTCCTCTCCGCCATTCCGCCTCGACGCCCTGCCATGCCCATCATTGCCGGCCTCATGCGCTGTGACTAACCACTGCTCCCTCTTGTCCAGGCAGAGCGCTCGCTTCTCTCTGCTCTTTCCGGCCCCCGGGCCCCTTGACTCGCCGCCCGGTCTGTGGCCACAGCAGCCCTCGACCAGTCCCCTCCCGGCCGCATCGACACTCCCGACATCCATCCATAACCCCCTCGTGCATCTCCATCCGCATCCTACCCTGCCTTCACCACCGCAAGACCCTCTCGATTCCACCTGGCTCGCTGCTGCGTCCTGTCCGGCTCTCATTGCCCGCCAGACGCTAGCCTGAGCGCCCACACTGCTGGTTCGAGCCGCCCTGCGAACCCCTTCATCGTACGGCCGTCGATCCATCCGCCGGCTTGGGTCCTCTGGGTGCGATAGCCTCATCGCTTGCCATCCTCCGTCTCTAAAGCCCTCCCGCCGTCTGGCTTCTGTTACCGACCACCTTCAGACATCATATCATACCCCGAACATGGCCTCCGCTGCCTCTCCTCTCGAGACCCTCGCGGGTGCCTCGGCCGGCTCCGCCAGCCGCCACACCTCGCCCCGACAAGCATCGCCCCCTCCCAAGCAAGTCCAATTCGAGTTGCTCGTGTCGAAATCAACCGAATGCAAGGCTCGCCTGCCTCTGCGCGTTGCCATCTACCCCCATGATAGTACCGACTCCATCGTCACCACCGTCAAGAACTTCTATGGCCTGTACCCTCGCCCTGGTTTTGGCTCCAAGGGTGTCAGCTTCGAGGATGACCGGGGCCTGACCCTCATTGCCAGCCACGAGAACTTCAGCAACAACATGGTAGTATATGTCAGGGTCAGGGACGAGGCTCCTGCCCCTGGCGCCGCGTCGGAAACGACGCCTGATGCTTGTGGCCCCCCCGTCCTCGGCGCCGCCCCCGTCTTCGCTACACCATATCCCGCCGCATCTCGGCATACTGCCCACACTTCTGATCAGAACATCGCTCGTCCTGATTCGAGGCAATCCCGCCGTCGCAGCGTCTCGCCCAGCGGCGGTCGCGACCGTCGCAGCGACTCGGCCAGCAAGAAGGGCAGCCGCTCCAAGTCGTCCAAGACCCGCGGCGCTAACCAAGATAGCCCCAGCGATGGCTACAGCAGTGGCGACGGTGCCCCAGGGTCGCCCTCCAGCCGGGCCAAGGAACAGATTGGCAACACCGACATCAGCGTCGAGAACATCGTTGAAGGCGGTCGTCGGAAACGTGCCAAATTCGAGAGCTCGGTAAGGACCACATGCACACTAATGGATTGGTGCTTGCGGGTCCGCATTCAGCTAACCAATGTCCCCATCGCTTCAGGAACTCCCCCTCTTTGCGCCTCCCCAGATGCCTGCCGCAACGTCCAACTCGTCCGTGTCCCCCGCTCGCCGTGTTGAGCACCAGCGCCCGTCGCTTCCGTTCACGCACCCCGGCCAACACCCGTTTGCCCACCCCCGACCGATACAATCCCCCAGAGCTACACCAATGGCTACAGCAGTGCCAACATGTATGCTACGCCTGCAAGTGACTCGAGGCGCCATCGCGGCAGCATTGGCTACCCCAATGGCCAGGGGATCCTTCCCACACCCGACCCCACCGTCGGCAGCGTCGTCTCGGAAGAAGACAAGGACGTCGCTATACAGCTGATGCGGCTTGGTGAAATGTCCAACATGTCCCACGGCAGGACCTCGGCCTCCACCCTGGACGACACGTTCAGCGGCAGGGCAGATGCCGCTTCGTCTACCGGCGCCACTAGTGAAGGCGAGAGCGAAAGCGAAAGCGACGAGGAGCCGCCGGCTGCGCGTCGTCAAAAGCTGGATCTCGCCGGTAACGATCGCAAAATCTACCAGACCACCGAGGCCCGCTTTGGAGCCCCTCACGAAGGCTCTGGCGCTGGTGCCGACGACGTCGACATGAACAATGGCTCCGCCACCGGCGCTGTCAAGCTGGAAGATTCGGCTGCGATCTCGCAGGCGCAGGCCAACGGCAAGCCACCCAGCGTCAAGATGGGCAAGCCCAAGGCCCCCAAGGCCCCCAAGAGCACTGCCGCGCCCAAGGCCAAGAAGGCCAGCGCTCTTCCCGGTGGGCCCATGTCTCCCGCGTCGCTGCCGAACCAGTCGCGCAAGCCCTCCATCGCTTCCGCGTCAGTCATCTCTGGACAGGGCGGTGACGATGATCACCCTGACTTGTCCAGCAAGCCGCGCTGCCAGCGGTGTCGCAAGAGCAAGAAGGGGTGCGACCGACAGCGCCCTTGCGGGAGGTGCAAGGACGCCGGCCTCAGCGCCGACCAATGCATCAGTGAGGACGAGGGCAACGGTCGCAAAGGCCGGTACGGCCGCCACATGGGCGTTCCCCTCAAGGCCACCGAGGGCGCCGAGGGCGCCGAGGCCGCGGAACCGCCCATCTTGCTGCCCGCTGCCCCCATGTCAGCGCCGGTAATGATGTCCCCTAGCGACAAGAACAAGAAGCGCAAGCGGTGAGGCCTACAAGGCTTGCGCTTTTGGTGACCCTCGACTCGATCATCATCATCATCATGATTGTGAGGCAGCTCCAACTCGCAATGGCGCCGCCCATGGCTCAATAGGTCTCGGAACCTGCAGCGCATGTTCTGGCTACGCGGCGGCCTCCCGCAGGGGGCGCAACCTTGCACAAGGCCGCGTTCAGCATCAGTCGCGAAGGCGGTAGTGGGCCAGTGGCTGGCTTCAAATTTCTGATTAACACGTTGAGGCGCACACGGAGCTGGGTCTTTATTTGTTTTATTTCTCTCCTGTCTCCGGGTCTTGCCATTATGGATTTGGCGCGAAACTACCACATTCCTTTATGAAGTCAAAAAGTGACGAGCCTGGAACGAATTTCTTTTGCGGCGGTCTGCTGGATTCGGCGTTGGATCGCGCGCCGGCTCGTCTGTGGTCGGGGCGCCCGTGCCCGGAAGCCGCGCTGCGTGCCAGCGCGGCAGGCGGCATAGAATGCCGCCGGATTATTGGACAGTAGGCGACGGCGGTGTCTTGTGCGAAAGCGATCCCAGGAGAGCTCCAGCATGGGCTGGATTGGCCGAGCTGGCCGTCACCGGCGTCGCATTAAGTGTTATCTTACGTGGAGGGGAGGGGGGTGAAGAAGGCGCAAAAAGATGGGCTGGGCTGTGGGTTTGATCAATGGCGACCGTGATCTGCGGACGTGGCCATGCGCCCTCGCGACTCGGAGAGGTGGTGCGGCCGAGGCCGGCTTGGACGGACTGTTGATAATTCTGCTATGCCTGCGTTTCTATATGCCAATTCAACACTTTATCACTGAACGGCCCGTGTGTCTTTCGTTCGGATTGACTTGCATGGATGTCGGCGGCGGCGGCGGCGGCGGCGGCGGGCGCTGCGCGTTGCGCCCGCAGCCAGGTGCTCAGGCAGGTTGTTGCTGGCGGGCTAGCGGCGGAAAAAACGCAGGGCTTTGTGCCAGCGATCGTCGGATCCTGGCCTGGTTTCAGGCCCCGCGATCCCGCGATTGACTCGAGCGCATTCGCGCGACCGCGCCCCGGACTCGAAATCCTACACGGCACGCATTGTTTCGGGGCGGCGCATACGACGCGGCAATTCGCGCTCGTGCGCGCGCGCGCGCGCGCGCGAGCCTTTCGTTTTGCGGTGGTGCCGCGCCGGATGAACATGTCGAGCGCAAGAAGTGCAGCCTTGAAAGAAGGGAAAACGACGTCATTGGGGGGGGGGGGGGTTTGGCCCCGCCCCTCCATTCAAAGCACGCACTGGACTCTGGTACGAGTGCGGGTAAAAGAGTATCATGTATACTCCCGCCTGTTTCGCGCAGCCGGGCTACATTGGGGGGGCGGACTGGGGAGTGGAATTGCTCGTACTTTCCTACTTTCCTCGTATTGGATCTGCCTGTGCTTCGTCTGGGGGCCCCGGACAGGCTAGATCCAAACAAGCGCGCCGCGCAGGGAAACAGTAAGTTAGAAATCGCTTGCCGCTACTGGGAGGCACGAGTTGTCCTATTCCAATTATATCGACCAGAGTGGCGAGGCTAGTCCTCTCCGGGGGGCTAGCGGGGCCACTCGCGCCCTGCGCCGTGCTGCTATGCGCCGGGGTTTTGAGTTGTTCTCGTCCTTTGGTCCAGATTCGTGTCCGTGGTAGGTACGAGTAGGTACTCATATTGGGTGACTGGTGTCCGCCGCCCGCGATCGGGGGACGTCCCCGCTCGACCCGTAACGGGGTGCTCGCGGGTTGAGGTTTAACATCCTTTGCTCGTAGCAGTGCTCTGTGTCTCTTCAGAGGAAGTTCGATGATTCGACGAACGATGAAGACTGCTCCCCTCGAAGACCGATGAGCGATAGAAGCGCCCGGGTGAAGAGAGCGAAGGCGTAGGCGGTGTCCAGATTCGCCGTCCGCCAAGGCGCGGAGACCATCTCCCTCCCCCCCCCCCCCCCCCCCCCACACCATATCTTTATGCGCCCGCCAATGACTGCCGAGATGTGGCCCTCGCCCCCCCTTCCGGAGCGGCTAGTGCTTGATTCGGTCGGGCGGGATTGCGTTGTCTCTGTCGCGCGCGCCGGCCGGGGATCGCAAGTCGCAAGTCGCAAATCGCAAATCGCAAGCGCATCGTATCGCATCACTGCAAGGCCGGGTTCGGGTCCTTATTAGGGGTGTTTATATGAAGTCTTGACCCTCGCGCCTCTCCTGGCGGCTAGGCATTTGGCTCGTTGGGCATTCGCCACGGTACTCGCCATACGGCGGCCGGTCCTCTCGTTTTTCGCGCGCGCGCTCGCGCGATTTGTTTGTCGCTGGCCAGGTCCTCGTCGCAAAAACCCGCCGTGTCGCGTTGTCGCTGTCGCACAGCCGCACGCGGCGACTCTGGACGGAAGAGAGAGGGAGAGAGAGAGAGAGGCAGGGAGGGCAGGCATTGTCGTCGATGCCGGGGCGGGGCGCATCGGGAAAATGAAGCGAGCTCTCTTCGCGCTCGTCGTCGCTTGTCTCCTTTCTTCTTCTCGTGCGCCACCGTTCGAAAATGCGGCGCAACGAGTATAGTACGCGTATCTGCACCATGTATCAAATACGGGACTGCACACACACACACACGCACGCACGCCGCGCGGTGCGCGCGCATGTTGCGCTTGGGCGCGGATTGGCTTGCTCTCGACCGGGGCGGCGGCGTCTCCCTACCACGAGAAAGCCCACTGGGCCACCGCTGCGTGGCGAGAGAGAGGGAAGTGAGCAAGGAATTCCGCCGGCATGTTCCCCAATTCGTCTTGAGACGCAGACGCGAGCATGCGCGCGCGCAGCAGCAGCAGCAGCAGCAGCAGATTCTTCGGCCGGGACCAGGGTAAAAGACGGACGGCGCATAAGGTAGAGGCTCGCAAGAGCGGTACGGATAGAGGCCTTGGCCGCCCTTCTTCTCGTGCTCAAACCTTTCTTTCGAAAACCCTTGGGCGCATGCGCTCGCGCACTGCGAGGCCCGGCGCGGCGCAAATGCGCGACGACGTGCGGTTGCGATCGTTGGGGCGATGGGGGCAGAGAGGCACCGCGGGGCGCTGGCGCGCGCGAGTCCGGTCTGGCGCACTCGTAGAGGTTTCCCCAGGACGAATCGAATCGAATCGCCCCAGCGCAGAACGAACCGTTTGAATTGAACAGGGCCGAGAAGCCCTCGAATGAGGTTGGGGGTTTCTTCGGGGGCGGGGGCTTGTGCGTTTTCGCTCTCGAGTATCCTGCACTCGTACGAGTAGGCGCCTGGTAATTATCACCTTTCACTCATCCGGTTCGGTCGGGGGTTTTCAGAGGAATGCGACTGGCGTGCGCGCGCGCGAGCCTGAAGAGCGGCCTTTTCCTTCGCCTTCTCCGGCACCCCTTATCATCCCTCCCCCCCTTTCTGCCCCCTTTCTCGCCTTCCGGTGCATACATGCGCGCGCCAGCGCTGGGCGGCGTCTCTCCCTTATTGCGAGTATCTCATCGAGCAGCCCAGAATTCCAAGTCGCCATTCAGATGTTGGGCTGCTCCTTGTCGCTGGGGACCTACATGTACTTTACATACATTGGTACCTAAGGTAAGGTAAAAGCACTGTACTGTACTGCAATGCGACGGGGGCCAAATGGGCAATGCGCTGGCAGATGCGCAGGTATCCAAGTACCGAGATGGGGAGGGTCCATCCATTGGATCTACCTATCGTACGCGTACGGCAAGCACGCAGGCCCTTCCAATGGTGTCAATGGATCGTGATTCGCTCCCCCACCTTCCATTAGAGGGCTAGACCGGCTTTGTTGCGCCTGCGTGAGGCTGGTGCGGGTCTCGTCTCGAAGCGTCGGCAGAGGAAACAGCGGGCCGGGGCGCCCATCACTGTGAGCACCTATCCGGTGCCAGCACGTTTACGAGTGCCTTCCGCCTCTGTTTATTAGGTACATTACGTGGTAGTTGGTAACGAGTACCTAGGCCCGGCTTGCGCCTCGTGTGCGTTCGCCAGCATCGACGTTCCTGTGCCTAATGTGTCCCATTGGATGCCCGCGATTTCGCGCATCAGGGCGTTCAAGTTCAAGGGGGAGGACTCGACTCCCGCCGACCTCTCGGCCAGGAACACGTAGTGCCGTCCGTGTCCACGTACTCGTACCTTGCAGGCCACCTGCCTGCTTTAGGCTCATCTGGCCGCTTCATGTCGGCCGCTGATGCTGCCTGCGCGGGTTCCAGTCTGCCAATCGATACGTGCCTGACCGATACTGACAGACAAGCACATCCGATGCTCAGCAACCAACATTCCTGTAGGTAATAAGGCTCGCTTGAAAAGTGACGAGTACTCACTCGTACGAGTACAGCCAGCAATCGAGCGACAGGGTGTGGGGAGCCCCCTGCCTCGTCCGAGCGATTGGCTCACCGCCTTCTGTCTGGAAGCACTGGATCTAGAGCCGATATAGACTGACGGCTAATCCCGTCACCGCGGGTCATCCATCTGGCAGCGAGAGGATCCCGAGTCTGTACCTTACGCAACTACCACCTACCACCTACATGTACCTATCCGCAACTGCTTCCTGCGATGCTGGGCAGTCGACAGGTCGCCAGCGAGCCCATTGCGGGCATATCGCCCAAAGACGGAGGAGCCCTGCGGTCGCCCCAATGCGTTCCGTAACTGACTGTCGGATGCGCCCGCGCAATGACGACCGGGTATCTACGAGTTAGGGGTATCTATCACTCGTACCTGGCTCTCTCATACTCGTACCTACGTCCCAGGTACTCTTGGGCGCTCATTGGGCAATCTCGCAGGCGGGCACGTTCGCGCGCGCCGCCCTCCCGCCCCGTCCGCGCTAGGTTCGTCCCAATCATTATTATTACTGTATTGTATGGTACACGTACGGGAGCTGGGAGGTACGGATACCTGAGGAAAGACTCGCAAGGCACAGCGGTAGGTCATGTAAGAGGTACGAGTAGGTAGGTGGTAGGTGCTTCTGATTATTATCCGTAGGATGGAAGTGAGCACAGAGTTTCGTTGTACTCTGGCTGTAAATTATCTCATCATACAGCTCATATCCATCCAGGGAGGAGGGCCCGTCACTTTCCCCGGCGCTTCTTGCTTGCTCCCCCTTGCCTTTGCGATCCATCTTGCGTCGCGCAGGTTCTCCGGGCAAGGCAGACAGCTCGTGGTCTTTGTGAGTGAACGTGAAGAGATACCATCGAGGGAATGGATAGGCACCCGAGGAACGGAGCACATCCGACGGCGATCGGCGTTGTTTTGCGTCCTGATGCTCGCGAGGGTCGCGGCGATGTGCGCGCACGAGCACCTGAGGTACTGATGCAGAGCACTCTGGCTACCTACATAGTACTCGTATACCTGTGGGCAAGTATTGCCATCTTGCTTTTGGAAAGTCACGTGTGGGTTCCTCCTCTCGAGCCACGTGGTGTCGATGATGATATCAAGGGCGGTGGAACGCGAATTCGCATTCGGTGTCTGAGTCGCTGCAACACAACGTCAGGTACCGGCAGCGCACCGTCAGACGAGACTTTTGCCTGCTCGTCCATCGTCTTCTGGCAATGGTCGAGGTCGGAAGAAGGTCTGGTTGGTGAGTGAGTGAGTGAGGCATATTAGCAGGTGTAGGAGCGGCGGGGATCGTCACGAGGAGGGTTGCACATTCACCGGCAGCATCTATCTATCTAGGCATCCCAGCGTGACATGTGCGATTCAATTTTGGGGACCACTCTCCGGTTCGACTTGTGTCACTGCAAATGGTCCAGCCGTTTTTCATGTGAGGTGGAAGGCTGCGTGTCTGCTGGTCTGGATTTTCGAGTCTAATATCAAGCATCGGGGGTTGGGAAGGTCACCTCAACCACAAGGGAGAGGGGTCGAAATCACTCGCACGTGGACTTCCCAATAAAATAGGACTTCAACCCTTACTTCTGCCTTTTTCTCTATTCATAGCTCGAGTCTGTCCGTCACTGAGCAGCGGTGACGAGCGTTGGGAAATTACAAGCGGCGAAGCACTCATTCTGTGACCACCCGGCAACGCATGTGAGGAATGTCTTGGGAACGGGGGCAGTCCTCAGCAAAGTAGCAGGGCTGTTCAGCCAAGTGGCCTCTCGGATCACCACTGCCCCCTACGTCCAGGCATACCTGACAGGATCCGCGTCACACCGAGGCTCGAGCGTGGCACAACCTCGTCTCCTATTCCTGTCGGAGGAGGCAGAACGACCCCAACGCGATGTTCCATTCGCGGGCGCGGCCGAAGCCAGGGTCCTCGGCCATATGCTGCCCCAGTAGGCCCGGACCCCGCAAAGCCAAGCCGGCGTTCGTGCTCATGCTCCCACGGCATTTGTCTGTGTCAGGGTCCCTTCTCCCCGGCGTGTCAGAGGCAGGGAGGCAGAGGTGCACTCTTGGACGCCGGGACTTGGTGGTGCAGCTGGGCTTGGACCCCGTCTCCCCCTCTCTCTCTTCTCTCTCTCCGCAGAGCCTGGGCACCCGGCGATGCGGAGGTTAGCCCGTCGGCCCCTGGATGACGGGGAGGGGAGCTCGCCTTGAACCCAGCAGACCACTCCTTCGTGCCCCATCCCTTATGGGAGAGTGAAAGATATCTCGGTGGGCGCGTGCTCCCCGGAAAGATTCCACAGACTCACACTCACGGAGCCAGCGAGCCATGACCCAACTGGGTTTTTTTCGCTGAGTAGGTAGCTACAAGACCAGACGGGCCTCGCGCGGGAAAACAACCATACCGTGTAAACAGAAAGCGAGCCTCGCCCCCACGAAGCCTCGAGCCCAGGACCAGAAGAGAGAAAGGAAAAAGGGGGTGGGGGAAACAACACCACGCGGACCGCGGACCAGAACAGCGCCCGACGATGAACGCGACCGAAGACGACAAGCAGCCGCCCGAGGCGGAGCTCAGGGAGGCCGCGACGCCGTCGGCCAAGAGCGAGGGCGGCGCCGGCACCTCTCCCACCAATGCTGACGTCGCTACGGAGGCGGAGCAGCAGCAGCAGCAGCAGAATCTGCCGTGGACTGAGGCGGAGGGGACAGCTGTGCGCAGGAAGCTGGACTGGCAGCTCGTGCCGACCGTGACGATCCTGTATCTGCTGTGTTTCTTGGATCGGTGCGTTGAATATATGCCCCGGTGTCCTTGTTTCTCTCCTGCTTCCCACTCCCAGGGTTGCACCCTCTGATCAGAGATCTAACCACCCAACACCTCACCACGCAGGATCAACATCGGCAACGCGCGCATCCAGGGGATGCAGGAGGACCTGGGCCTCGAGGGCTACCGGTTCAACGTGGCGACGAGCGTCTTCTACATCGCGTACATCTTCGTCGAGGTCCCCTCGCAGGCGCTGCTGAGGCGCTGGGGCCCCCGGTTCTACATCCCCTCGCTCGTCTGCGGCTTCGGGCTCGTGTCGCTGTGCACGGCCTTCGCGGCCACCTACGCGCAGCTGTGCGCGCTGCGGGCGCTCCTGGGCGCCTTCGAGGGCGGCGCCATGCCGGGCATCGCCTTCTACCTGTCCTCCTTCTACCGCCGCGAGGAGCTATACCTGCGCGTCGGCGTGTACGTGTCCGCGGCCTCGATGGCCGGGGCCTTTGGGGGCTTGCTGGCCGCGGGCCTCACGCAGATCCCGCCTTGGGGTGGTGGTGGTGGTGGTGGTGGCGGGGGCTTGCTGGTGATGCACACCTGGCGCAACATCTTCTTCTTCGAGGGCGTCATCACCGTCGTCGCGGGGGCGCTGGCGCCGCTGGTGCTGCCGCAGAGCCCCGGGTCGTCGCGGCGGCTGACGGAGCGCGAGAGGTGGATTGCGGTGGAGCGGCTGCGGGGGCGGCGGGACGCGGAGGTGACGACGACGACGACGACGACGGCGACAGTGACGATGACGACAGAACAGGGTCGAAGAGAAGAAGGGGGGAAGAGGAGGAGGAGGAGGAGGGGGACAAAGGTGACGGGCAGGTCAAGATGCGGCACGTGCGGCGGGCGGTGCTCAACCTGAACAACTGCGTGGCGGCGGGGGGCTTCTTCTTTGTCAACATCACGGTGCAGGGCCTGTCCGTCTTCATGCCGACGCTGCTGCAGCAGATGGGCTGGGTCGCCCTCGAGGCGCAGTACCACACGGTGCCCGTCTACGTCAGCGCGTCGCTGGTCGCCATCCTCGTCAGCTGGGCCAGCGACCGCACCCGCCAGCGCGGCGCCTGGCTGGCCCTCTTCTCCCTGCTGGGCATCGCCGGGTTTGCCATTCTGCGCTGGGCCCCGCCATCGTCAACCTCGTCGTCGTCGTCGTCGTCGTCGTCGTCGCCGTCGTCATCCCTCCGGTACGCCGCCGTCTACCTCTGCGCCCTGGGCGCCTTCCCCGGCGGGCCCGGCTTCCTGTCCTGGGGCCTGAACAACGCCGCCGCCCCGGCCGAGGTCCGCGCCGTCTCGGGCGGCTGGATCGTCTCCGTCGGCACCGCCGGCGGCATCCTCGCCGTCTGGGCCTACCTGCCCCGCGACGGCCCGGACTTCCCCGTCGGCCACTCCATCAACCTGGCCGCCCAGTGCGTCGTCCTGGCCCTGTCCCTGGGCGGCATCGCGTACTGCGCCCGCGAGAACCGGCTGAGGCGGAGGGGGGCCAGGGCGGGCCGCCTCGAGGGGATCAGGACCGCCCACGAGGCCGCCGAGCTCGGGTACCGGCACCCGGACTTTCGGTATATGACGTGAAGTGACGTGACGTGACGAGACGTGACGTGACGTGACGTGACGTGAAAATGGGGGGGGGGGACCGAGCGAAAGTAGGGACTGGTCTTGGTGGGTGACGATGATGGCGATGGTGGTGGTGATGATGATGTTGACGCCGCACAAGATGGGCGTGTCTGATGTCTTGTTCTTGACCATGTATTCTTACATCCAACACGAACACTTTACATATACCTTGACAGGTACTCCCCCACCGGAGAGAGCACAACCAACCAATTGAACCCAAGTCCCCGGCGGCGCAGGCAGAGCCGCATGTCCCTCCCCGCCTCTCTCCCGTCGCTGTGGTGTGGAAAAGCGGGCGGGACGGAACTTGCCGACTGCTGGCCCGAGTGCCCCCTTTTTCTTCCTCATCACATGTTGCCGAGGGCGTGCAGTATCGCGCGAGCCAGCTCCCCGCCGTCCTTCCAGATGTCGTCGTGGTCGCCGCGCAGGTCCTTCCAAGCCGCGACGGCGCGCACGCCACCGTCGCCGCCGCGCAGACGCGCCGCCATGCCGTCGATCTCAGGCTCGTCGAGCAGCGCGTCGTCGCGCGACCAGCCTAGAAGGACCGTCTCCGTCTCCGCCGCTGCCCCTTGATCTTCACCACCGGCACCACCACCACCACCACCGCCTCGATAAGCGCACGTCATGGGCGCAATCGCGTCCCACCCCGCGCGCGGCCCGAACGCGCTGCTCAGAAACCCCGCGTACGCACCGCCCATGCGCGCATCCAGCCCGGCAAAGTCGTAGATGCCCTCGAGCCCGACGATGGCGCGGGGGAGTCGCAGAGGCGGCGCCGGCGTCCTCCTGCCGGCCTGTCTCTCCCGATCGTCATCATCGTCATCATATTCTTCCGATTGTTCCGCCTCTCCCGCTTCCCTCTCGTCGTCGTCCACCCCCATCAGCATCTGCATCGCCATGCACGCGCCTGCCGAGTGGCCCGCTAGGACGTACCGCGACCCGAAGCCGTGGCGCCGCTGCAGCCAGCGCAGGGCCGAGCGCGCGTCGCGCAGGTGGTCCGGGTGCCGGGCGTCGCGGCGACGGCTCCTCCGCTTCCCCCTCGGGCTCCCCCCGTCGTCCTCTCCCTTCCTCTCCTCGGACGGTGGCGGCGGCGGCGGCGACTGCTGCGGGAAGTCGGGGTGCGGGCTCAGGCGGTAGTCGAGCGAGGCGAAGGCTGCCACACCCCGCGGGGGCGTGGTCGACGACGAAGCCGACACTGACGCCGACGGAGACGGAGACGGAAACGAAGAGAGGATGCGGAATATGGCAGGCGCAAAGGTCGTGTGGTCGATGCGCGGGTCGCGCCACGCGCCGCCGTGGATGTAACTGAGGGGGGACGAGACGGCGGCATGTCAGTTTGAAAATCTTTTTTCCCTCTTGTTCTTTTTCTCCAAAGGTAGGAGGAGAGCTTTCTGCCGCTGGGAAAGAAAGGGGGGCAAAGGCAGTCGGGCAAACCTGGTGTCGCAACTCACATCACCCACGGCTTGGACTTGTCGGCCAGGTCCACCTCCCATATGCCGAGGCGCTGGAGCTCGTGCTCCTCCCCGTAGGCGTGGACGCTGTACCGGAGCGACTCGGCCATGTCGCCAATGGTGGCGAGCGGTTGGGGCGCAGACAGAACCGAGGAATTCGGGTGTGGGAGGGAGAGAGGCGCGAGAGAAGTAAAAAAAAAAAAGAGGTAGGATATGGCCCGATTCGAGTCAGGTTGGTGGTCGAGGAAATGCGGGGGCTGCGCCTCTTTCCTCTCGCCATCGCCGCCTCGGCCTTCTCGACCCTGCGTGCCTGCCCTGTCGCCGGTCGCGACGGCCTACTCGTGCCTACCCTCGCCCGTAATCAATCGGCTGACGTAACCTGCTGGCGCCTGCTCTCAACGGCCGTACGAGTACTCGTAGGCCTTGTGGCAACCTTAGGCTCACTTCAGTCCCGCACCTACGAGTACTCACGCACCGCACCTCGGGACGGTATACGGCGCTGCCTGTAACCGTAACACGGCGCCGCCTGTTACCGAAACACGTCGCCGGCTGAACGGACGCGACTCAAGTCACGTTTTCCAGATCGGGGCTGTACTGCAAGCCTTGCGAATTACAAGAAGCAGATGACAGCAGGCCCAACACAACATTCCGTTGCTCATGAAGTGATACAGATACGTTACCTACCTTACATACAGGCACGTAGTTGTCAGCAGAACCAAGACAATTAGGACAACAAGCAGCACGACCCCTATGTTACCAGCAAGCATTTCGCCGTCTATTGTGGCCGAGCCAACTGCCAAAGTACACCCATGGAGTACCACCGTCAGATATCTCAACTGGGTTCGTGTGGCAGTGACTGACCTAGCAACAACGACGGGTTCGCTTCCAACCGGCAACACGCCGCTCATGTCCATTACCGTGAGCGGCAACGCAAGGCCGGTAAAAGTACTGTACTGTATGTACCACATGGATGCTTCCAGCTTCTCATCAGCACACCTCTAGCGGGCGGCTTCCACCATGGGCCCGCGCTACGCCTCCTCGCCGAGCTCGAGATCGTCCAGGCTGGGGTCCCAGTCCTCCTCCTCGTCCCACACGGGCGTCAGCACAAAGTTCCCCATGATCTGGCCCATGCTGGACGCTACCCCCGTTACCGCCTCCGGGTTGTCCGGGTGCTCCTTGGTCTCCATCATCAGCGCCGTCGTCAGGAAGTCCGTGTCCGTCCCCATCCCCAGCGTCAGCACCGTCCCGCCCCAGTCCAGCTCCACCCGCCCCGACCGCCGCACGTTGAGCTTGCCGATGCACCCGCCCTCGGGGAGCGGCACGCTCGAGCTCGTGGCCCCCGCCTCCGCCCCCTCCTCCGTCTTGATCTGCGCCCCGCCGCCGCTCCCGGGCTGGTCCGGCTTCGCGCCGGCCCCACCCTCGTCCGCGCCGTCCTGCTCGCTGGGGTCGGCCGGCTTGGCCAGCGGCGGCAGTATGGGCGGCAGCTGGAACAGATACAGCCGGCCGTCTTTCTCCTGGCCGCCCTGCTCCTCTTCCCCTTCCCCTTCCCCTTCTGCCCCCTCCCCGCCCTCCTTGGCTTCTGGCTTGTGCAGCCTCAGCTCCCGCAGCAGAGTCTGCGTGTCGTACAGCGCGTGCTGCACTTCGGGGTCCTGCATGGCCTTCTCTCGCCGCTTCTCCTTCTCCTTGGACACCGCGACGTGATGCGTGACGTCCTTCTTCTTCTGCTCGGGCGACTCCTCCGGCGCCTTGCCCGCCGCCGAGGCCGCAGGTGGTATGTCGGCCATGTCCACGTCCATGGCGTCCTCCTCGCTGCCCGGCTCAGGCTTGACCTTGACCGCCCCGGCCGGCGCGGCGTGCCACACCTCGTTGTCGTCCTGGATCCCGACCCGGTGCTCCACCTCGGCGGCCGCCGGCGACTGCTGCTCCACGAACAGCTGCTCGTCCTCGCCGTCCGACTGCTGCTCCTCGGCCTCGAGCTCCGCCGTCGTCGCCACCTTGACCTCCTCCTCCTCGTGCTCCTGCCGGAACAGGCCCACGGGCAGCGCCCCGCTGCCCTTGGATCCGGACCCGGACCGCAGCAGCGCCAGCGGGTCGTCGCCCTCCTCCGCGTCCTCGCCGTTGAGTAGGTCGATGTTGACCCTGCTCTCATGCTCGCGCCGCGGCCGGTAGCGGTTGTTGTTGTGGTGGGGAATGTCGCCCAGGCGCGCGCCGCCCCTGCCGCCGCCGCCGCCTCCGCCCCTGCTGAACCCGTTCCAACCTCCTCCATTCCCATCGGTCTTGACGTTTTCTGCATGACGAGTGAAATGTTAGTCTCTTTCTCCACTACCCGAAAGAACAGAGTGGGCAAAACCCCCGTATAGCAGAAAAAAAAAGAGTCCTTTCCAAGGTAGTGTAGTGCTGCGCGCGCGGGGCAAAAACAGCGTACCTGTCGGGATGGCCGAGAAGGGCCCGGAGGCCGTGACGGTCCTCCTCATCATGCCGCGCTGCGACATGGCGTCGCCTCGGCCGCGCCCTCCTCCTCCGCCGCCCCTGCGGGCCCTCCGCTCCTCGGCGCGCAGCTCGCGCTCCTCGGCCTTGATCTTGACGGCCAGGTCCTTGTTGCGCTCGTCCTCGAGCCTCTTGCGCTCCGCGGCGTCGCGCCGCACGTTCTTGGGCTTGAAGCGCGACCCGCCCGCCGGACGGGGAGGCGGTGCCGCCGCGGCCGCCGCGGACGAGGATGAAGACGACGATACCGTCACTGGGGGAGTGGCTGCGGCGGGAGCGGGGGGGGTTTGCCGGCGCGGGCGTCGACTGCTCTGGGGGCGGAGCGCCGGCGGACCCTTCATCGGCGGCTTCGGCGGCGGCGGGCGCTCTCGAAGTGCCGGCGGCGGCCGAGGCGCCAGCGCGGGCGACCCTGCCTCGGCCGGCGGCACCTCTGGCGCCGCGAGAGGCTCGGGAGGCATCGGGCTGTAGGGCCCGTGTGGGGGGCAAAGGCCGGCGCCGGTCTGCACGAGAGGGGGAGGGGGTCGCGTTTGGTAGAGTTTTGTCAATCGGCTGAGCCAGTTTCGTGAGGTTGCCGCGACTGTGCTCGTGGGTGAGGGTATCGTGGTGGTGGCGTCGTTTGCGTACGTGCGTGCGTGTGTGTCCGGTGTCGCGACGGCGCCCGCTGTTGGTGGTGCTGGAAAAAGTTCAGATAGTGGGGCAGCGTGTCGGTGCGCAGGACACCCACCAGAGCTGGGGCAGAAGCAACCGGCGCTCCGTTGGTGGGATGGTGGGGCACGGGTCGGCTCTGTTCGCTGTCCGATACCGTAGCTGGGGGAAGCTATCCGAGGTGGGGGACGAGCCGTTTCCAAGGATGTAAGGTACATGCTTTATGTAGGTCAATTATTACCTTAGGTACCTAGATAGGTGCCTATGTAGCGCCTAGCTGCCTGTCCTGTCCGTTAGGTACACCGTCTACCGTACGCACATGCATGTTAGCTACATGTACCTACGGTAATTGAAGTACAACCAACGCCTCTATTCAAGCCAACTGCAGAACAAATGTCTCTACCTATGATTCCAATGGGCAACTGAGACACGCCGATGTAGCTTACTTGGGCAGCCCGGAAAATAATGAAAAATAAAAGAAGTCACAGGGGCCAAGTTCCGCTGGTGGCATGAAGTGAACAGAGTTGTGTCCTTGGGCCATCACTATACGATCATGGAAACAGCAGGCCCGTGTCTGCTGTGTGCTATTTCTCAGCGTACGCATAAGAGAGCTTGCTCCCCAAACACCTTCTCGACGCTCCCCTCCCACACCAACATCGACCCAATCCAGAGTCTACCCGCTTCAACCGTCGCGGCTCCAAACTTGACCACCACGCAGCCTCGAACATTGGCTGCCGTCCACAGCACGTTGCTCTCCTTTTCCATGTCGTGCCTCACGGACCGCCAATGCCCGAGCGACGACTCGTCTTTGGCCTTCTCGTCAAAGTCCCTGGCTCCAACGCGAGGTAGCGCTGCAAATTCATCCAGGAAGAAACGGCCCATGGACTCTACCGCGGGTCCGCGCAGGATAAGCGTACCAAAGATGGCATGGCCCTGCATGGAATCACGTAGCGTCTGGAGCTGCTCACACCGAGCCGTGCCGTCCAAGATGATCGAGTCTCTGACTAGCAGTCGTGCTTCGCCAGATCCGCGAGATTCACCTGCAGCCCAGACCTCGTTTCGCCCCTTCCACGACCAGAAGTCCCAGTTCTCGCCCCGGGCGACGCGGCCTTGAGTAACCCAGTCCAGCAGGCACAGCGATGCGCTGCTGTTGAGCGTGAATATCTGCTTCTGCTCGTAGACGCTTTCGGCAAAGGGCTGGACAGGGTCGGGAAGCAGACACATGGAGGCGGCGGGGCCAATGCTGACTGTAAGGGTCTGGCGCGTGACAACGTCCGGAGCCCGGGATTGGAACACCTTTGTGTGACCTTGGGTAACGACGGCTAGTTTCGCATTCTCACGGACATCGATGGCTAGGTGGACCTTGTCACCGCCGACCAGACCTCCACCATATGACAGCAGGAAGACGAGGACGGCGTTGCCGTCGCCTGTGGGCGACGGCGAGATGAGCTTGAGGGGATACTGGTAGGAGATGGACTCGAGAGCCGACGAGTGGTTGGGCAAGGCAGCGACGACAACGCGCCCCTCCCCGGCGAGAGATGACGATGCGGGGAATGGAGAAGCCATCGCGGGCCGTGGGGTGCACTCGTGGTATGGAGTACGCGTAGAGGGGGCGGGCAGCTGGCTTCTCTGGCACTGCGACGCTAAGGCCCCATTATGTCGTCGCTCGCAGGGCGACGGCGGCGAGACTGAATGTGCCAATGGCTTGCGGGATGCGTCGCCTTTGCGGGTCGCTTGCTGGAGGTACGAGCGCGGATGAGTAGGGTAGAATGGCGAGACGATAGCCAGCGCATGCTCGAGTCGGAGCGATGACGGATGTGAAAGCCTTATCAGTCGCACCTGGGGCGTGACGATGGGCGATGTGTTGTTGCCGACTGGTGCTGTGCGTACCCCCGTTCTCGCGTCGAGGGCACCGAGTATCAAATCCGACACACGCGACGGTGCTCTGGACAGTAAGGTGTATAGGGAGGATGCATAAACTGTGGGCAGAGCTTCAATTTCTGAGGTTTCCCTCTTGACCTGTGGCCTGCCGTGCCTGCCTCATGCGTCGGCACGTGGACTCGAGGCGGGCCACAGAGGGGGAGCAGGCGCGACCGCGATTGAGCGGTGGTGCTTCATGGAATTGGGTGTACAGATGACGGAGTACCGTAACGGAAACTGGAACGGGCACTCCACCAGCGCTTTCGAGTCGGCTACCTTACACTCAGTCGACGATATCGCGAGAACGCGCCACACATGCGAGTACTCATATATTTGACCTTTCGGTTCAACGCACCAAGGCTTCGCCAATGGATCTAGTAAGG
Source organism: Hansfordia pulvinata (assembly GCA_006538405.1). Lineage (NCBI taxonomy): Eukaryota > Fungi > Ascomycota > Sordariomycetes > Xylariales > Hansfordia > Hansfordia pulvinata. The sequence continues at coordinate 999,896 of BJKQ01000007.1, read as the reverse complement.
TAGTTATATGTTTCATAGTATGAGTCCATAGTAAATCTCCAAGCTGGATATCGAGCGCGTCAGGAAACCGCCCGACTCTTGGGTACGGTACCTAACTTATTCAAAAAGACAATCTCGTATCGCACGGAGGTGCTACCGCACGCGTACGCGCAGGTACTCTGCCATGAGAGATCACCTCTGGGTCCAAGAGTATGAGTACCTGGTATTTCTCTTCTTTGCGCATTCGAGTACAAGTAGGTACTGAAGCACAGGGACAGACACGTCTCCACCCTGGCCGCTGGTCTAGAGCCGGAGGTACAAGTACGACTGTAGCCATCAGCCAGTAAGGTTGCACTTGCCTGCCAGACGCGCTTCCAGGCCTCCACCGCACGCACATCGCGTTCCAGCTCGTACACATAATTTCCTGGGCAGTTTCGCAGTAAAGGTACCTGGGTACACGGCCTAGCCCCTGCGCGTGAGCAAGCGGCAAGGTACAATCAGCCATCCTCTCCCGCCCTGCCTGTCCGTCCGCCTGCTCTGCCCGACTTGCTTCTGCGCGTTTTCATCCAATCCACTTCATCTGCCTGGACACGCGCCTCACATCCCACCCCAAACTCTCGCCACCACCTCCCGGCACCCATACCTGGGCCGTCAACATCGCCATCGCCTTCCCCCGGCAACCCGACTGAGATGGTCGCATTGTCCTCCTGAGAAACGCGCCGCCCACAAGCACAACGCGCACACCGCCTGCCGCCTGTCCTCGTCGCGGCCATGTCTGCCGACGCGCCACCTGACGACGCGACTTCTTCGCCCACTCCTATTCCCGAGACCCAGCCCGAGATCGAGCCGGGCAATGACAATGACGATACTGTTCAACCAGAGGAAGCCGACGACGACGCTGAAGCCGGCGGCGACGCCTCCCAGAACCGTCGCTCCGGACGCGTCGTGAGAGCCCCCGCCAAGTTTTCTCCCGAGGCCTACGCTTCGCAAAACGGCGCCGCGCCCTCCTCCAAGCGCAAACGCGACGCGGACCCTGGACAGGACGACGAAGACGACGATGCCAGCTCGCAACTCTCCGAGATAGAAGATCCCGGCGACGACGAACAGGAAGACGCCGATGACGACGAACAACCTGCCGCCACCAAGTCGCGGAAGAAACCGTCGCAGAGGGCCAAGCCCCGAAAGCCTGCCATAAAGCGCCCTAAGACCAACGGCAACGGCCCAGCCGTCAAGCTTCCCAACCGCCCCAAGAAGACCGTCAGGCTTGCCATCGCCAACCGCGACGACAATGCCCTCTACAGTAAGTATCGCCATGCCCCTCTGTGCTGAGACGCCTCGCGATTTCCACCTGGTCGTCCAATTTGCTAACTCTTGACAGCCGATATTTTTGGATCCGGTCAAGAATCAGACGACGTTGCCGGGCACTGGTTTCAACGCTACCAAGAAAACAACCCCGAGGCTCTTACAGAGTTGATCAACTGTGTCCTGCTCTCAGCAGGATGCGAACAAAAGCTGACAGAAGACGACATTCAAGACCCGGATAACTCGGCAAATAGACTGACAGAGCTTGAGGAAGCATATGAGCAGGTACGCGCCGCAATCCCATCCAGGAGCCCCCTTCTGCCATTTCCAATGGCCCCTCGTTACACTCTGAGCTGTACCTTTACACCGTGGTGCTGTTTCTATTTTACAACGAGGAAGAGCAATTCAGTCGCCAAATACTCACCGTGGCCTCCCGCTTCAAGGCGCTGTGGAGGTTGTGGTCCATCTTTCTTGGCCTACATCCCCTCAATATTATACATGAAATGAATACCTACCATTTGGGTTTGATCGATGCTGACACGCTTCATTGTCTGCAGACTACCATCTCCGACTATCCCCTCATCTCCAGAGCGAGAAGCAGCAAGAACTTCCGCGATCTTCTCGTTGGCTTCTTTGACTCCCTGATCAGACTGCTGCACCAGACTGAGACGTTGTACAATGACGAGGAATTGCTCGAAAACATCCAACGATGGGTTGGCATCATGTCATCGTCGGCCCTGCGCCCCTTTCGGCACACCGCTACAACCATCGGCCTGGCAATGCTCACCTCTCTTGTGACCGTGGCTGCGCTGCTGGACAACCGAATCTCCACGCTCGACGTGAAATTTCAAACCGAGTCTGCCCGGAAGGGCAAGAACAAGAACAAGGCGCTCATAGACAGCACGAAGCAAGATCTTGATGGAGCCACCGAGAACCGCCAATTTGTCGATACCAAGTCTAAGGACCTGTTTGATATCATTTTTGTGCATAGGTATCGCGACATTGACCCCAAGATCCGTGCCGAGTGTATTGAGGCTCTGGGCTCCTGGATTCGCATTCTCCCCACCGTTTACATGTCGCCCGAGTATCTGCGATACCTCGGATGGCTCCTCTCGGACATCGCTGTCCCAACCCGCCATGAAGTGCTGCGGCAGTTGACCAAGGTTCTGGGCAAAGAAGTCGGCCAACTGCAGCATTTCATTGACAGGTTCCGGAGCCGCCTTGTCGAGATGGCGACCAGGGATACAGACGCCTCTGTTCGCGTGGCTGCCATTGCCGTCGTGAATGTTTTGCGCGCAAGTGGTATGCTCGAACCCGAGGAGGTCGACTCGGTGAGCAAACTGCTCTTTGACAGTGAGGTTCGGATTCGCAAGTCCGTCGTTGATTTCTTTCTGGCGCTTGTTGGGGAGTTCATCGACAACAAGATTGATGATATTGGCGGCAAGGAAGCCCTGGAGGAGGTCTTTGGCAAAGACGATGATGATAACGACGATTACGACTCGATTCGGAGAGACTGGCTAAACGTCAAGGCCCTTGCCGAGAACCTAGCTGTGTACGATGCGCAGCTGGAGGAAGAGCAGGATGAGATCAGGCACGGTCTCGACGTCGCAGCGGATGTCGTCAACACCCACATTCCGGATTCCCGCATCACCCTGGCCGCACAGGTGCTTTATGAGAAGTCGCCTGAGATCAACAATTGGCAAATCATTGCAGGATACCTGCTCTACGACCACAGCACGAGTGCAAAGTCTAACTCTCGGTCCAAGAAGACGAACTCGATAGAAGCTGCATTGAAGAAAGCCGTGGTCCCAGAACCCCGGGAAGAAGCCATTCTCCTTGAGGTCCTCGCCGCCGCTGTCAAGGAGAATCTTTCCAACCTGTCAGAGCACGAAAAGACAAGGAGACGCAACGCCCGCGCCGACCCCGACTCTCAGGAGGACGCCGGGGTCCAACTGGCTGCCATCATCCCGCGACTGTTGAACAAATTCGGTCCTGACCCAGCCATGGCTGCAACTGTCCTTCGCCTGGAGCACTTCCTGGATCTGGAGCTATTTGGCCAACTGCGCCAGAATTCGGCGACTTACGAAAAGCTGCTGGACGAGATTACTACCCACTTCAACCGCCACGTGGATCAAGGTGTTCTGAACGAAGTCGCAGCTGCATTTGTTCATGCGAGACAGCACGAAGAGCTCGAGGAGCTCGCAGACAGCAAACTGTCGGTATTGTGGGACAACCTGATCAACTCGTTGAGAAATATCGACAAGACCTGCGAGCTGTCCGCACGTGGTAATCTGGACCGAGTGGTGCTTAACGAGCTCTCGCGTGTCCTGATGAAAACAAGCAAGCTGGGCCCCATTTCCGACTGCACACAGATCATGGAAGCCAATGGCCTGGATCTCGATTCGGAGGAGCCGGTCATCAAGATTCTGATCCGCATTGTCCACCGCGGGTTCCTGGAAGAGCCCAATGAGGAGCTTGATGATGCTGAGGACGAGCTTGTGAGCTTTGCCATCAAATGCTGTTTCAACTATTTTATGTGGAAAATCCGGGAGCTGCAGGCTCTGGTGCAGAAGGACGAAGAAGTATCCGACGAGCAGGTCGACAACCTGATCATTCGGCGCAGGGACCTCATCACCAACCTGATTCTCACCTTCTCCTCCAGAGGTTTCAACGACGACCTGCGGTTAATGTCGGTTGGCACGGCCTGCGACATAAGTACCATGCTGGTCTTCTTGCGGCCGGTTGTCCGGGGAGCACAGGCAAGCAAATATGGGAAACTTCGGCCACTCCTGGATGAGATGCCAGAGGAACTCATCACCAAAGAGATGATACCTATCTTCGACTCTGCGGAACACGCCTTCGCCAAGAGAACACACAAGGCGCTGAACGACCCGGCAGATGACGAGGACCCGTTGGAACTGGACGACGAGCTGCCCCCGGAAGATGACGAGGAAGAAGACTTAAGCGAGGCAGAGCGTCACGCCGCAGAGCTCAAGGCCGAGAAGATTCTTTGCGATCTTACTGCGAAATTCGTCATGGCCATTGTGGCCAAGGTGATAGATCACAAGGGCCCGCATGCTGGCAAGCTACGAAAACGACTCAATCGCAACAAGACGAAACTTGGTCCTAACTACAAAGAAGTCGTTGCCTTCCTTGACGAAAACCACCTCCTGGAGCTGCGGAACGGAAAGAAGAAGCCCGCAGCCAAGGGTGGCAACAAAGAGAAGGATGCCGCAGCCCAGAAGCCGTTGAGTACCGAGCTGGTCATTGACGACGACGAGGACCCATTCGACGACGAGCAGCCCGAGGAAGGCACGGAAGAAGATCTGAGGCGCAGGGAACTGTTGGATGACCCCATCGAGGACGACGATGAGGAAGCCGAGGACGGCCAACAAGCCGCGGCAAATGACGATGACGATGACATGCTCGGTGACTAGACAGGCCACTTTGTGATCCTCGCCCGGGTTAATGGACAGTGAGATGTCCAGAGGTTCTGTGTCATGCACACGACGCTTTCAGTCATGATGCGCAAAGGGAAGGAGGGCGGTATTCAACGAGGTGGGAGCAGGTGATGTTATTTCCGAGCGGCCTGGGGAGCTGGGGAGTTGGATGGACGGATCGATGAAATGGACACTTTTCACGATATGATTCTATTGATTGATTTCCTTACGGCTGAAGCCTCGCAAGCTTTCCATGTATCTACATGCGTCCTCTATTCATATTGAACAGCAGCTTCCGGATGTCCGCCACGTCCGTGTCAAATTGATGCTAAATGATGTTTTTGTCACCGGTGTATATCATCTGAGAACGTCACCGCTGATGCGGGATACTTTGCTATCCCTGCTGGGAAGTGTGGTAGCGAGACAAGAGCCTATTTCTCTTTTCTCTTTTCGTGCCGGCCACCGCCGGCCTCGACCCTGTTGAGCATGACAAGCAATACTCAAACAATCTCCTGCGCGGCAGAAGAAGTGTGTACCCCCAGGGCTCCACAGCAAGCTTGCAGTATCTAGACATGGTCCCGTAATCTTCGACTGACCCCTCCGCGCTCGTCCAAAGAAGGGAGGGTTAGACTGTGAATCGAGGAAGTGATCGTCAATTCATATACCAGCTGCAGAAGCCCCATGCGGGCCGCAGCGCGTGGACACCGCGCCCGTTGCCTCCCCCGGGGCTGCAAAGCTCGCTCACGCGCTCAAGCGGCGATCTTGGTCCCGAAGAGGCCGAAGACGCGCTCCCAGCGACGGCCCTCGCCGGCGTCGGCGCGCGCCGGGTCCCGCTCGGACACCCTGACACCATACTGCCGAACGCAGCACGCGAAGGGCTTGTTGGACAGGCCCGCGGCAGGGGCGCGCCCTTGCTCGGTCGTCGTTGGGTTTCCTCCTCCTCCTCCTCCTCCTCCTTCCGATTCGTTGCCGCCCTGCGGCGGAGGCGAACTGTCTGGTGGCGGCTGCCCAGCCGCGACGCGCTTCTGGTCCTGTAGGGCGCGAGCGTCGGCGCGCTGCCGCAGTTCCTCCAGGTTCCCCCACAGCATGAAAAGACGCTCGCGGAGGAAGTCGAGGGCATCAGGGTCGGCCCGAAGGCTGGAGCGGGAGGGGAAGCAAGAACGGTCAGCACGGAATCGTGGGAGGGAGATCGTTTCTCAGAAGGTGCGACAGAGTGCCATGGCTCTTAAACTTGGATAGCAAAGGGCAAAGGGGAACGATGAAGCGCAGGAACTCACTTGCAGGCGTCGACGTTCATGAGCTGTTGTGCTTCGATGTTGTCAACGACAACCCAAACTCTCGCAGGCTCGTCTTTTCCTTTTGCATTGGCCTCCTCGAGCTGCAGGGCGAAGCGCCACTCCCAGGTCCTCCGGCCCATGGACGCGCCTCGCTGGCTGGCCGCAATATCGGACTCGGAACCCGACGCATTGCTGTCGTCGTCGGCGGCGTCGTCATTATCAGATAACGCGTCGTACTCAGACTGCTTGCGGCTGCATGCAAAATCTACCAACTTGCGAGGGCGGTAGTCGACGACTCTGGCGGTGGTCCGGTATTTGGCGCACACGAACGGGAGCTCCAAAGCGACGCTCTCCCCTTCCACCGTAGTCTGCCAAGTCATCGACTGCAGCAGGCTGGACAGAGGTGTCAGTGGCTGATCCTCGCTCTCGCACTTGACTTGGAAGACTGTCAGCTCGTTTGCTGCGTTGCGTGGGGTGGGCGCTTACTCAAGGTGTTCAGACCCAATGATTGATTGGCTGCTCTTCTCTGCTCCTCAACCTCCTTCTCCTTGTTCTCTCTCCTCTGCGCTCGCTTCTGTTTGGAATTCAGCTTCTTGGGCTCTTCATCGTCGGCCTTGCGTTTCGTGCCCTGGCCATCAGTGTTGTCGCTGTCCCTGAAACTCTTCTGCTGCCTCTTCTTGTCTCTTTCGTAGTCCCTTTTTCGCCGGATGGCGTCTTTGAGCCGGTCATCGAGTTGCCCAGAGGAAGGATCCGTTTCCATGCGTTCAACCAGGATCTTGTTGGGAAACTTGCGGTCTCCGTCGAGGGCACCTTCGAGATTATAATTGTTGTGCCCGAAATGTGCGCGGAGGTTGCGCAACTTGACCCAGTCGCCACCCTTGACACTTTCTCTCAAGAAGCCAGCATGGGGTTCCCATGCCGTGACTTGCATGGACCTCTTCCCGAAAGGACCGGGCCAGCCACCAGTCGTGCTGTCCGCTGCGGGATACCCGTATGGGTTACGTGTGGCGACCTCGGGGCCACCAGTGCCGTCCCAAGAATGCAGAAAGAAGGCCTCGTTCTCGGTATAGTCGGTGGCCCAGAAACTGACTCTGTTCCCTTCATCCCAAGGGTCTTTGACAACTTGTACGATGGCGTCGTAGAAGGTGGATTCCCGCATGTCCTTGAGGGTGCTGAATTTGTCCCTGATATGGAGCGTTCTCTCTGTCTGCACACGGTACTCATCGACATCGGGGATATGGGATTTCTCGATATTGTGGTAGAGCCAAGCCACATATCCGCACTCCTGGACATTGGGAAGCGTAGGCGGCTTTCCTTTAGGAGGAGCCATGGCCTCCTTGGCTGTCTTTGGTGGCCGTGGAATCCTGGAAGCCGAGAAAACAAAAATAGAGGTCTGGTGAGTAGTGATCAAGGAGAAGCTCCCGGAACGGTTCTGCACCTTGACTTGCCACAATATGACAATATCACCGGGACCAGGCTCGGGCATCTCGCTCTGCGGCCTGAAGATATCCAGTACCACGCCACCGCCGTCATCCTCAGTGGACCTGTCGTAGAGCGTCAGGGCGGACTTCCAATCTGGTCATGGGGTCAGAACGGGGCGGTGTGGAGTTCCAGAGGACAGCGGCACCTACCGGTTCCCCTCGTCATCATGGGCAGCTTGGAGTCACGGACTAGGCCGACGACCCTGACCATGGCCCCCTTTTGGAACTGGCCGGCAAGGATCTCTTGGATGGCACAGTAGCCCGGGGGCAGAGGCTTCTCCTTCGGAGCTATCCCGACTGAGGCGTCAGGCCTCGCGCGAGAAGCCATGCTGTCAAGTCGATGAACATGTCATCAGGTATCATTGATGAGGGTGACTGACGCGACCGTGGCGCTCTCGGGGAATCAGTCTTGGCCAAAGACTCGAGCTATCAACGAGATCTAGGACGGAATGACGACATTGGCAGCGTAGGGCAGTGTACGAGGATCGCGCGGCGGTGTCTCGTGGCCCGAGTACAAGGTTATTGGCTGCTGATAAGAGTGCTTTCTCAATGGATGAGACGCGTCTGGGCGCGTGTAGGAGGTCGTTGATTGCTGGTTCTAGATGGACTTGGATAGGGAATGATTCAACATGCGGCTAACTGGGAAAGCGCTAGTCTCCCATGCAGACATCCTCTAACCGCATATTAGCATACAAGGTGGGGTCTGGTCGACTACGAGTACGCACCAGAATCGCATATCCGTGCTTTTGGTTGGATGGATCTTACATAAATCGTCCTGAATGGGTGGTACACTTAAGCCAGACGCATAAGTAAGGCACATGAGTGAGATACGGCATGGAGTCTGGCAGTTCGGTACCTACCCAAGTCCATAATGTTCTATCGCTGCAGCGGAGACATAGCTTCAATGTGTAGGACGGGACAGCCACGTACGTGCCCGACACCTGGCGTTGGCGTTGCCGACTGCCAGGCAACATTGCTGCAGGCGACATGGCGGCGTGCGCGCAGCACTTTGCATTCAATCCGGAGACTGAGGTGCATGTGGAAGGGCCTGGACTAACTACCGCGACTCCCAAAGAGCGATATGAACTTCAATATTGCGTGTGCCTACCTCTTACCTGGGATGTATTCCAACATTCTTCCGAGGCTGTAGTTCATAAAGCTTGGAAAACCCTGGAGGCGGGGTCGACGCGAGTAATGAATTAAGACATCCCGCTATTCGCCAACATCCATTAAAATGCCTGACTCTCTCCATGGCCCGTGCCCTCTCTCAGCCATTGCCATCTCGGCACCAAAATGTACTCGCACGGGCTGTGCCCTGCTATCCCACCATATTCGTAATGAGAGAAGTCGCGCCTTGTGCTTCGAGGTCTTTCAGGCGCGGGCTGGTGCAAAGCCGCCGGAAATAGATAGCCCATGTATGCAAGAAGAACATGCCAAGATGCTCGCAAGCTGTGGCTGTGATTGTGGCTGTGACGAACGATTCTCGCGCGGTTCCAGAGTCGGCTGCGCCGCGAGGTGAATGCATCTAGCCTTTCATTGGCTTTTACCAAGACCAATCCGTACCAGCATCTCCTAGCGGGTTGACGACAACCTTGTAGGACAGACAGGCGTCGTCGTGGGGAGGGCGTACAAGGAGGGGTCGTTTCCACCACACATGCAATTGGAAGGTGTCTCTCTTCTGACCATGCCGGGCGCAGGCATCCTAGCCCCCCGTCCCCCGCTTCGTTCACATGCTCAGCACGGCTTTTTCTAGATATGCCCGTGGGTGCTGCGCAAGGCAAGAGAACATGGGAGACAGGCTTTGGGCCCAGACTGGGCCGACGAGTACTCGGATCTGATTGAGCACACGATGTGGTCAAAGTCTGAGGTCGTCTCTAACGGACATGCAGCACTGACGCATGCAGGGCCTGCGCATCCATTTCACGAGTACGTCTCATCATACTTGCGGGCAAGGGTAGGTAGGTAAGGTAACAATGTACGGGTGCCCCGCGACCACGTTCACGCCCGCCGCAACTGTGCCTCGTAGAAGGGTTTTTTTTTTCTTGTTTCGGCGCAACTCTTCTCTTCGTTCGCTCTCGCGCTGCATCGGCTTAGGCCGAACTAGAGCACCTGATGGAAAGGCAATTTCTCTTCCTCATCTCCAAGCGCCCCTAAATGTCAATAAAAGAGGCAAACACACCCGGCAACCCCCCTCACTGCTCCACTCGTAGATACTTGTAGACACCGCCAACTTTCTGCCCGGGCAGTAGTCACTTTAATTATTATTTACTTGCGTAGAGCGGGCTGCTCTGCGACCAAAACAAACCACCCCGCGCACCCTTCCACGCTCCCGTGTCAGACCTTTCTGCCCGTCCCGAGATGCTCATCTTTGCCTTACCTGCCTGTAGCACGTCTACTACTGTCCGTCCGTCCGCCCGCCCTCCCGCACCGTACCGCACCAGTAATAATCGTACCGCAGCGGCACGCTAGACATTGCTTCCACGTGCAATGGTTGGCACCTACAACGGGGCTTTTCGCACATGTGGGCAAGCAAACTCGTCAATAAAACCCCGGTACCCGACCTGCGCGGGGTACGTAGATCCCTACCGCCGGCCAGAGCCGCGGACAAGTACTCGCCCCTCCTCTACCTCTTGGAACTGCTCGTACCGAGCATACGAAAACGCTTCGCCCACCATCCACCCAATCACCCAATTAAAGCAGAAAACGGTGCACCCACCTACCACCTACTCGTACACTGCCCGAGTCGGTACGCCCAGGGCCCATTACGGTCGGCCAGAACGAGCGGGCGTCCTCGAGTTGCGGAACACCGTTTCGTCCAATACCAGCTCTCCCCTCTGCTCGGATCTCCACCTGCACCAAACAAATACCTGTACTTCGCCCATCCCTCCCACCATCCCATCTACCGCCCTCGCTTGTCACTTTTCCCTCTTCCTCCCCCACCATCACCCATCATCACATCGCCATCGCTGCTGGCCTCCAACCATCACGTGCTGCTGAGGTCTGATCGTGTCACAATCTCGCCCCCGCCACCACCCTGAAGCCGTCATCATGTCGGACCGCTTCATCCCCGAGCATCGCCGGAACCAGTTCAAGGCCAAGAGCGCCTTCAAGCCCGAGGAGCTGCGCCGTCGTCGTGAGGAGCAACAGGTTGAGATCCGGAAAGCCAAGCGCGAGGAGAACCTCGCCAAGCGTCGTGGTATTGGCACGGGCGACCAGCGCCCCGGTGCGTCGCTCGGTGCCGCTCCCGACAGCGACGATGACACGGCGCCCACGGAGAGCCAAGTGAGTGACCGACGGCCCGCCCCTAAATCAATTCTCCTCACCTGCCGCCACGATCATCCTTGCCTATCGTCTTCGCTTCACGATCCCCTCCCGCTCTACCCATCAATCCCTACCTCAACCGCATCACTTGCTCCCTCACTGTACCCTTACCAGCTCACCCCCGCTTCTCCTCTGCCCCCTCCTTGGCGTGTTTGCATACCCCCAATGGTGTTGTGACGCAGGTGACACAGCTCGCACGATGCCTACATACGTGATGGTTGCGATGCGGGTTTATAAGCGTCTTACAGCACCGTGGACTGGTTGCAGACGCCTCGGCTCAGGGCAGACGACGCTTCCCTAATCTCACTCGTGCACCTTTCCACCGCTGTTTCACGCGGGAGCCAAGCTTCTATGGGCCTCAAGCTGACCATAAACCCGTGCAGCTGAACGAGGACCTCCCTCAAATGGTCCAGGGTGTTTTCTCAGACCAGATCGACCAACAGATCCAAGCGACCACAAAGTTCCGGAAGCTGCTTTCAAAGGAGCGGAACCCACCGATCGAGGAGGTCATCAAGACCGGCGTCGTTTCTCGATTCGTTGAATTCCTCCACTCCCCTCACACCCTCGTGCAGTTCGAAGCTGCCTGGGCTCTGACCAATATCGCTTCGGGAAGCGCCACACAAACTCAGGTCGTCATAGAAGCCGGCGCTGTGCCTATCTTTGTGGAACTGCTCGCCAGCCCGGAGCCCGACGTCCGGGAGCAAGCCGTCTGGGCTCTCGGTAACATTGCCGGCGACAGCCCTTCATGCCGCGACTATGTTCTGAGCTGTGGCGCTCTCAAGCCTCTGCTCAACCTCCTGGGCGACAGCCGCAAATTGAGCATGCTGCGGAATGCTACGTGGACTCTGAGTAACTTTTGCCGCGGCAAGACCCCCCAGCCCGACTGGAACACGGTGCGTTTGGTTGACTCTCACATCCTCTACACACCAATACTGACCTGGTCCAGATCGCTCCTGCGCTGCCTGTCCTCGCCAAGCTTGTCTACTCTCTTGACGACGAAGTGCTCATCGACGCCTGCTGGGCTATCTCGTACCTGTCTGACGGGTCCAACGACAAGATTCAGGCCGTTATTGAGGCCGGTATCCCCCGTCGCCTCGTGGAGCTGCTGATGCACGCCTCTACTTCTGTTCAGACTCCTGCCCTGAGATCCGTCGGCAACATTGTCACTGGAGACGACGTACAGACCCAGGTCATCATCAACTGTGGTGCTCTGTCTTGTCTGCTGTCGCTCCTGAGCTCCAACAAGGACGGCATCCGCAAGGAGGCTTGCTGGACCATTTCCAACATCACCGCAGGCAACTCCATCCAGATCCAGTCGGTCATCGACGCCAACATCATCCCGCCGCTGATCCACCTCCTCTCCAACGGTGACCTCAAGACTCGCAAGGAAGCTTGCTGGGCCATTAGCAATGCCACGAGCGGTGGTCTGCAGAAGCCGGAGCAGATTCGCTACCTCGTTGCTCAAGGCTGTATCAAACCCCTTTGCGACCTCTTGGGATGCCCCGACAACAAGATCATCCAGGTTGCCTTGGATGGCCTGGAGAACATTCTGAAGGTTGGCGACCTCGACAAGCAGGCCGCTGGCGAAGGCCCCGAATCGATCAACCGCTACGCCCTTTTCATTGAAGAGTGTGGCGGTATGGAGAAGATCCACACAGGCCAGACCAACGCCAACGAGGAGATCTACATGAAGTCTTACAATATTATTGAGAAGTACTTCTCCGACGAGGACGAGAATGCCGATGAGTCCATGACTACGGGCACCCAGGGACCCAACGGTACTTTTGGCTTCGGCGGCGCCAACGGTGCGTCTCAACAGGGCGGCTTCAACTTTGCCAACGGTGGTGACTCGATGGATATGTAGACCACTCTACCTGCCACCCCGCCTGATTCTGATTCGGGGCTCAGCGTGTCTTCTGAGATTGGTGATCAGCACGTCGACTCTGCGCGCTCATTCGCATGGGAAAAGGCTTCCGTGGGCCCGAGGATTACACCATGTACACCTTTCGCCTGATATGGTCTGGCATCTGCGTTCCCGTCCAACGGACGACTGCAACAAACACCCCTACACACACAACACATTTCCCCTCCCCCCACCCTTGCCACACGACACAGCACCCAGAATTGGCGTTTTTGGACGAAGAGTATGAAGATGACTCCACCACGGAGAACAGGCCCTTTGGTAGCTTCAAAGCTCCAGCCTGACAAAAAGCATGCATATGGGAGATGACGGTTGACGGATATGCATGTCACAGGGTCAAGAATGGTAGCTTGAAAGCTCCAACCCTTACACTCAGGGACTGCTTCAATGAGCAGTCGCAGGGAAGTGCCAGTGGCGGAAGGCCCGAATATCTTGACTGAACACCAGTCAAGTGGATGGTGCGATACGAGGAGCACAGAGTGCTCCAAGTACAACGTTCCAAGTGGAACGAAGGGTAATCCGACCACCCCGACCAACTGAACAACTGAACTGAAAAGGCTTGACCAAGTGGTCAGATATGTAGGCATTCAGATAGTCCCAGTTCAGCCCGAGCGAAGAGCAGCAGTAATATATGTTGATCATTCGCTTACATAATTTTCCCGTCCAATTCTTGAGTGATGAGCTGCGTGAGCCCATTCCTACAGTTGTTCGGTCGGCAAGGGCATGGCGAAGACGGGACTGAGTGCGCGTTACAGGGATGCATCATTAAAAGCGCAGTTTCAACTGGACACGGATTGCGATGTGGCTGGCGCCAGGAAGACGGCAATGCACTGCAAGCCGAGCGCGTCCTTTCACGGCGAAATGCGCTGGGTGCTTTTGAATGAAACAAGAATCCCGTGGCTCGTGAAAAGAGACGGGCGGGGATTGCGCGCTTCAGCGACGCTGACTGGAATCAGATAAGGCTATTACAGCAACACTTTGGTACTATACAATCCCGTGGTATGAGCCATTGGATCCTGTTCCTACGCGAGTCAACCACCTGAGCGTATCCTTGGATACCGACATTTCGTATCGAAGGATATCCGACGATCGCCCGGATGGATCCTCAGTGCAAGTTTTGCTCAAACCAAGCTGCTATTTGATTTGTCCCAGCTCGATCATGCGAAAAAGGTACCTCCTACCAGGTGAAGTGAAAGGCATGTGAACGCGGGTTGGTAGGGAAAGAGCGCAATTGGATGCATTGGCGGGACCCGTCGCGGATGGGAAAGAGCAACGCGCCGGGGCAGAGCTGCGAACGCGTCAAGCTGACAAGCAGATGGTCGACAAGTACCGGAAAGGTAGATTGTCTTGGCTTCGACACGAGAGCACAGGGCTGATTGGCTAATAGGTACTTGTGGCTACCCACCTCGCGAGAGCTGATCTGCCCGCTGGAGGTAGGTCTGGAGCTACCCCAGTTTCAAGCAAGGAGCCCGGGTTCCAGTCCCAAGTGCCCATTTATTATTGCCGTTCGATCACCCTCCCACGCGTCCTGATTTTTTCCCCTTTTTCTCTTTCTTTTTTCCCACGTCCCATTCATCCCGTCCACAACTTCATCAATTGGTCCATCATCACCGACCAGATCATCCCGTTTCTCGTTGCCATTGATCTTGGGAAACCCATAAGTGCCGATTTTTATTCAATTTCTTTCTCTTACTGGGCCAAAGCTGCAGCTCCCAGATCCCCACCAGCACCCCCACAGCCCAACCGGCCAGTCACGTAAACACGCGCCATGGCTCCCCAGCGTCCCGTCAGGAAGGCCGCTGCCGCCGCCGCCGCCGCCGCGGAGCAGCCCGCCACGAAGGCGGCTGCCTCTAACACCGAGACCCCCGTGAAGCGCGGTCGCGGTCGCCCCCCCAAGAACGGTGTTTCCAAGCAGGTCAAGGTCCCCTCGGGCCGCCCGCGCGGCCGCCCCCCGGGGTCTGGAAAGAAGTCCGCCGCGACCGAGACGAAGAAGCCCGCGGCCAAGGCGGCCGGCACTGGCCGCGGACGTGGCAGGCCCGCCAAGAGCGCCGCTGCTACCCCTGTGAAGCAAACTCCCTCAAAGGCCACCAAGGCCGCTGCGCCCAGCTCTGGTCGCGGCCGCGGCCGCCCGCGCAAGAGTGTGTCCGCTGAGGACAGCCCCGCCAAGGCCGATAACGACGAGGAGGTCGAGGAGGAGACTGAGGACAAGGAGGCCAGCGACGCCGAGGCCGCCGAGGAAGAAGGTACGTGCCGAGTTGCTTTTCTTCGTGCGAGCAGATTGGGCGCGATATGTGCGCCCCTTGCCTCGAAGCAAGGTCCATCTAGTCTGCTAACGCGATGTATGATGTTGAACAGAGACTGCTGGTGGCGACGAAGCCGCCGGAGACGATGCGTCCATGTCCAACGATGATGACGAAGCCAAGGAGGAGGGCGACGCCGCCAACGATAAAGACGCCGAAGGCGGTGCTAATGGCGATGTCGACTCAGAAGCCGACCTTGGCGCCAAGGTAATTTAGAAGCCTTCCTTTCCCTACGGTACGCCGTGAAGCCTACCTACTGAAGGCGCGAGCGCGTCGGGCCGTTAGGTTAGCATGATGAGAAACTTCCTTGCTAATAACTGGTCCTCAGCAGGACGACTAAGGATACTGCTGACAATGACAACCTTCAGCCCCCGGGTCTGCTCTCCAGCGCATTGAAAAGATTCAGAGGCCGGTTCTGATTGTCATAACCTCGCGTCATTCGGCCCGAACTTGGCGATTGGTCCAGCGCCGTCCTTTCTCTTCGCCGTCTGCATCTCAATCATCGACGCTGACGGGACGGGCATATCTTGCATTTGTTCATTGCACATAGGCAGATCACAGTGGCGTAGCGCGGAATACGGCCTTGAGGGCAGCAGTAGTAGCAAGGCAGCGCTAACAAGGTTGGGCGTGAGGCAAACGGGTAAATTTTGAAGTTGGTCGCATGGCGTTCAGAGGGAGGAAGGTGGTCTTTCGGGCAGGGGAGCGAGCGGCCAAGGGTTTCTGCTTGACACAACGAAGTGCAACATGGCAGGCTCGTCCACCGCTCTCTTCTGGAGTCTTTTGTATTGTATTCGGTCATTTCCTTCTGTCATGGCTGGCCGAGGCAACCTTGCTATCGACGAGCAAAGAAACATTGCCGCATCTGGGTAGCTGTACTATTAGCTTTGAGAATCTATGCCAGTTCTCTATCTTCGTATGGTGTCTCGGGGCCGCGTTGCCGCATGCTGCTGGAGCCACGTCAACTACACTCACTGGATGCAACAGCTTTCACTTCTTGGTGCAGGTCCACTTGCACCGCCAGCCTGTGTGCTTATCCTACCATTCACTCGCGCTTCCACTCCTCGAATTCGAGAGCCAGGTGCTCCTTGAGTTGCTTGAAGCGGTTGCCAAAGTTGCGGCCGCAGCGCCAGCAGACGAGATCGCGATCCAGGTAGGCCTGTCCGCCGCCGCCACGACCGGGCTGGCGACGAGGGTCGTCAGGCGCCAGGGGCAGGTCAGCGACGTCGACGAGGAAGGGTGTGGTGAACGAGTTGTAATGGCGGCGGTGGCGCACCGCGTCGGACGACATGTCGCGCGACAGCACGTGCACGTGCAGGTCGTTCATGGACGGGTGCGCGTGCACGCCCACCAGCACCTCGGCCTCCCAGTCGCGACCTGGCGCGAGGGGCGGCGCGGGGTCGTCGGAGGCGGTCGAGGGCTCGCCGGGAGCGTGGCCGTCGAGCACGGCTTCGCGCGCCGCGTCCTGCGCGCTGAAGCGCCCGTACCGCCGCTGCAGCTCCTTCGCCACGAGGCGGCGCAGGCGGGCTGCCTCGGCCTGGACGGCGGCCAGCAGGTCCGGGTGGCGGACGCCGTCGAGCGCATCGAAGGGTGCATGCGGAGCAGGGCACCGCGGGCGTCCTCTTCGCCGGAGGGGAGGATGGGGTGGTGAAGGCGGCGGGGCGGGGCAGTAGCAGGGCGTGCACGGCGGACTTTGGATACATGTCGTGAATGGACACAAAGCGGGCGTCGTGGCGGATGACTCGGGAGGCGGGGAATGCGGCCGGGTCCGCCGTGTAGGCACCCAGGCCGTCACGGCCGACGAAGGAGGCGGGCGAGGGCGCTGAAGCAGCCGGGGAGTTGTTGCTGGACTGGGCCACGCGCCCGTAGAAGGCGCGCTGCGTCGAGTTGAGGGTCGCGACGGCGGCTTTGGGCCGAGGGGACATGAGTTCCGTGACTAGAAGGAAGATCATGTGTTAGAGGAGGCTAGCTGATGGCTGCCCACGGCAGGGCGGCGGGAGGGTCAGGCGGGCAGGCGGAGATGGACACACTCACAGGCGTTCCGCTTGGTGCCGTGCGACGGAGCTGGGACGGTGGTATCCCGGCCTGCTTCGTATTCGATCAGGGCCGGCGAGGGCGCACTGCCCGTATTCGAACCGGTGTCCCGATTGTCGTCGACGCTGTCGCTGCCGCCAGCAGAGTGGGGTGAATCGTTGGTGCTGGCCATGGCGGCATCAACGGCACGGTCAGAGGGGATGCGATGACGCGTTGGTACTCGCTACCCCGCGGTTGGGTTACGACGCGTGCAATGGGTGAATGAAGAGCAGCTGTGGGCAGCGAAGAGACATCCCTACATCATGGATGTGCTCAAGTCGTGCTGGATTGGATGCCTCTTAGGCGCCCAAATGCATCTACACGCAAGAGCGCATTCGGCCTTTGAACGGGAACGGGAGAAGGTCGCGCCTGCCGACCCGGAACGGCGGTGGGCGGGGCCCGGGTCGCGGCGGGGCAGAATGGAAGCCTACCGGGGTACCTTTGTGTGCAAGCAGGGCGAGTGCGAGTACTTGAGTTCCATGTGGACACTACCGAGATGCTAGGCGGGCAAGACCAGGCTCGCATGTACACCCAAGCTGTGGTGGGGTACCGGCAGCACCCCGCCATCCGCCCGTCTCCCAATCGCGATCGATAAGCCTCAGCGTGGGAAACGCGCTGATCTCCCCGGGCGCAACGCAACAGCCCTCCCCAGCTCCAATACCCCCCAGATACGCCACGCGCTTCACCATGCTGCTGACACCGTGATATTCCGACACGACGCCCATCCCTACTTGCTGCCTTCTTATGGCATAGCTTCCCGTCCACTGACCTCGTTCCACCCGGAGGAGGGACTTTACACAATGCCCAAGAAAGGCAAGGAAAAGGCTGCCGCGCCGCCGCCGCCTCCCGCCGCATCGTCCTCCTCCAAAAAGCTCTCCAAGTCTTCCAAGGCCTCGAAAGAATCCGCCAACGCTCCGAAGGAAGGCGACTTCATAGTCTTCTCCAACTCCGACAAAGACCCCAAGCCCCGGAAGAATGCCCAATCCTCCTCCAGCGCACCTCCGCCCGACCCTGACGCCCCTCCAAAGCTCACCGTCAAGCAGATCGTCGGCGGCCCCAGCTGGACCGGCAAGTTGCCCGTCAACCTTCTGTCCGAGCACTGCCAGAAGGTGAAATGGAACAAACCCGACTATCAGCCGATCAAGGGCGGCGAAGGCTTTGCCTATGCCATCCACCTCGCCGCCAATGACCCCAAAAAGCCCTCGGTTCTCCAGAAGCTGCCGCCCATCAAGGCGCCTCACGACCGCAAAGATCTCCTGCACAGACCCACCGCCCTCGAGGCCAAGCACGTTGCCGCCACCTACGCCCTCTTTCGCGTCAGCAGCATGAAGAACATCCACACCACCCTGCCCCCCGACTACCGAACCCTCTGGAAACAGTTCCAGGAGATCAAAAAGGAGGATGTCAAGAAGGGCCTCGACTGGATGTACGATGCAGACCCATTTGCCACTTTCAAGCGCCGCGAAGATGACCGCATCGCCGCTGAGAAAAAGAGGAAGGAGGATGATGCCCTCAAGGAAAAGGCCAAGAACATGCCCGGCGCCGCCGGTCTGGTCTTGCGGAGCAATGCCTCCAACTCGGGGAGCGGCCCCGGCTCTGGCGGGTTTGATCCCATGAGAGGTTGGAAGAATGTCCCGAAGATCGAGCTGGGGAGGAAGACTCGTTCCCAACTTGAAGACCTCCTCCGTCGTGAGGTCATCTGGAATCCTCATGGCGTGCAGATGGCACCGGCACAGAAATCCGACATTATTAAGGAGCTGGCTGCGTCGGGTTTCCGCAAGGCTCACATCGAGGAGGCCGTGGAAGAGTGCAAGGACAGGGAAGAGACCCTCGAGTGGCTGCTGATCCACGTCCCTGAAGACGACTTGCCCAAATGGGCCCTCCCAGAAAGCTACAGCGCCGGTGTATCTGTGGCTGCTATTCAGGACCTGAAACGAGAGTCCGCCATCAAACGTCTCTCGGAATCCGGCTACTCTCTTGGACTTTGTAAAAAGATTCTCGAGGAGTGCGGGGGCGATGAGGGCAAGACAGCGGTGGCGCTGCAAAAATTCCTGCTCTCGAGCGGTGCATCTACTGATCAACTCGCCGAGCCAAAAGAAGAACCCTTGATATTTGGAACCCCTGAAGAATGTTGGGTCGACGAGATGGACAGCCTCAGCTCGGTATACGGCGAAAACTTTACCAGGCTATCGGAAGAGGCCTGTCAAATCCGTATCGAGGGAGTCAAAGATGGCGACCAGAAAGACATAGAAACTTTTGCTCAGTTCCGCAAACCACCTGACTATCCCACAGGGATTGTTGTCACCGTTTCCGCCAATCTTCCCTCCTACATCAAACTCAGCTTGATCAAGCGTACCCTCGCCTACATCGACGAATTGATCTCGGAAGAGCCAATGAAGATCTACTTTGCTGTCGACTGGATCCAGCAGAACATCAACGAGGTCATCGAGAAGCCGGGAAAGCTGAGGGACATATCCGGGGTGGCATCTACAGCTTCAGAAGTGCGGAGCTCGACCGGGACTCGACAGAAAATCGCCCGCCACCCCAAGCCTTTGAAATGGGTGGAAGATGCAGAGAACATGCTAGAGTGGGAAAGACGCCAGGACGACCCACGGCTTCGCAAAATGACAGACCAGAGAGCAAAGCTCCCGGCCTGGCAAGTCAAGGATTACTTGGTAGCCACCGTCAACCAACACCAAGTGACCATCATTGCTGGCGAGACGGGTTCAGGAAAATCCACCCAGTCCGTGCAATTCATACTCGACGACCTGTACTCCAGGGGTTTTGGTGGCGTCGCCAACATCATCTGTACGCAGCCTCGCCGCATCTCTGCTCTCGGGTTGGCCGACCGTGTAAGCGACGAGCGGTGCTCGAATGTTGGAAGGGAGGTCGGCTATTCCATCCGAGGCGAGAACAAAGTCAGCAAGGACACGAAGATTACCTTTGTGACTACTGGTGTACTCTTGCGTCGCCTGCAGACATCTGGTGGTCGGGCCGAGGATGTTGTCGCTGCATTGGCCGACGTCACGCATGTGGTCATTGACGAAGTCCATGAGCGCAGTCTGGACACGGACTTTCTCCTCAGCATTGTCAGGGACGTACTCAAGCGCCGGAAGGACCTGAAGCTGATCCTCATGAGCGCCACTCTAGATGCCGCTACTTTCAAGAACTACTTTACAATGGAGGGGCTGCAGGTCGGCATGGTTGAGATCTCGGGCAGAACTTACCCCGTTGAAGACTACTACCTCGACGACATTATCGAAATGACCGGGTTTACACCCACCAACGACCGAGGCCGATACGACGAAGACATCAGCACCGACAAGGGTCCGCAGGACCCAGTGAACAAGATCATCCAGAAGATGGGCGCGCGGATCAACTACTCGTTGATCCTGGAGACCGCAAAAGAGATCGATGCGGACTTGGACTACCATGGCAAGAAAGGCGGAATCCTGATCTTTTTGCCAGGCGTGGTCGAGATCAACCAGACTGTCAAGCAGCTTTCACAGGTCTCTTCGCTCTACGTCCTGCCTCTGCATGCCTCTCTCGACACGCGGGAGCAGCGGCGCGTCTTCGCCAGCGCGCCCCCGGGGAAGAGGAAAGTGGTAGTGGCCACAAATGTTGCGGAGACTTCCATCACGATCGATGATATCGTGGCAGTCATCGACACTGGAAAGGTCAAGGAGACCAGCTTTGATCCGCAGAATAACATGCGCAAGTTGGAGGAAACCTGGGCCTCCCGAGCCGCGTGCAAACAGCGCCGCGGACGAGCAGGTCGTGTGCAAGCCGGCAAGTGCTTCAAGATGTACACAAGGAACCTCGAGCAGCAAATGGCCGAGCGCCCCGAGCCCGAGATCCGTCGCGTGGCTCTCGAGCAACTGTGTCTCTCGGTGCGTGCCATGGGCACACGGGACGTTGCCGCTTTCCTGGGTCGGACGCCGACACCTCCCGAGACCGCTGCGGTCGAAGGGGCCTTGAAGCTGCTTCGAAGCATGGGGGCCATGGATGGAGACGAGCTGACGGCTCTGGGCCAGCAACTGGCCATGATCCCGGCCGACCTGCGCTGCGGCAAGCTCATGGTCTATGGCGCCATCTTTGGCTGTCTCGACGAGGCCATTTCCATTGCTGCCATCCTGAGCACCAAGAGCCCCTTCATGTCGCCGTCCGACAAGCGCGAACTGGCGAAGCAGGCACGCATGCAGTTCTCCAATGGCGACGGCGATCTGCTCACCGATCTCCGGGCCCTCCAGCACTGGAGTGCCATGATGGACGACCGGGTGCCGCAGCGCCAGATCCGCCAGTTCTGTGACGACCACTTCCTCTCCTACCAGGTTCTCTCCGATATCTCCACCACCCGTGGGCAGTATCGCGCAGCCCTGGCGGAGATTGGAATCATCCCGCCCGGGAGCGCCAGCAGCAGGTTCGAGAGCCGCGGCCCGCCGCCCAGTAGCTCGCTGGTGCGGGCTCTGACGGCGTCGGCGTTTGCGCCACAGATTGCGCGCATCCAATTCCCCGACAAGAAGTTCGCCCTGTCCGTCTCGGGCGCCGTGGAGCTGGACCCGGAAGCCCGCACCATTCGCTACTTTACGCGGGACAGCGGTCGTGTCTTTGTCCACCCCAGCAGTGCCCTGTTTGACGCGCAGTCGTTCCCAAGCGGCGCCGCCTTCATATCCTACTTCTCCATCATCGCCACTTCGAAGGTCTTCATCCGCGACCTGACTCGTGAGTGTCCACACATTTGATTCTATTGTTTTCTCCAGGCTCGGCTCTGCGCCGCGCCCAAGCTGCCCTTTCGATTCCGTGGCTGACCCCGTTGCAGCATTCAACGCATTCACCCTGCTTCTATTCGCCGGTAGTATTGAGCTCGACATTCTGGGGCGAGGTCTCGTGATCGATGGCTGGCTGCGGTACGTCTTGTCTTGCAATCCTCTCCACTTCGGTGGCCCTTGCTCCTCTGTTTTTTTTCTTGCTTGTCAAATTGTCTGCGCTCGCTGATATTGATCTTTCCGCACATTGCAGGCTCCGGGGCTGGGCACGGATCGGTGTGCTGGTCTCGCGGTTACGCGGCATGCTCGACAACACCATCGCCGCCAAGGTCAACGACCCAGGGGCAGACGTTCAGAACAGTGAGGTCGTACGGATGGTGGCGCGGTTGGTCGAACTGGATGGGTTGGATGCGTAACGAGATATGTGGGATTGAAGGCTCTTTTTGGTGGTTCTTCAGGACAAAGCACATAAAAGCTGGTTGCGACGGCTTTGGCCGAATAGACTCTTGGATACATGGAAAAGATGGGGGCATGCGAGATGCGAGGTTACAGCTTCCGATTCTCTTCTGGCATCGCGATCGCGTAAAGACGGACGTCAACAAGTGGTCATCAACCATCGCTGTTTCACGAGGCATACTAAAACATCCAAGTGTGAGTGTTGAGGGTGTACATCGAAGACATATTCGAAGACGACAGACGATCTGACGACGACATGGCGGCGTCCCATGATCCCGCTTCCGACATGGAGCTATCGCAGCGCAGCGAACAGAGGCCAGCGATATGCGATGAGGTTACCGTGGCCTTGGAATAATAGAACGTCTGCTTGAGAGGAAAAAAGGTTGCACAGCGAAATGGGACTATCTCGGTGTTCCGCGCCCGCGGTCTTCAGACAGTGGGGAACCGGGACACAGGCCGATTACCATGCAAGTCAATTTGCAAATAGACAGCTGGAGGCTGAAGCATAGAGAAATGTAGATACTAAAAGGTAGGTGGTATGTATATATATATATATGCATTTGGGCCCACGAATGGCCCGCAAACGTGGTGGGAAACAGTAGTCGGCCCAAATCTGCTCTCCGCACTCGAAGCGCACCCTCTGCGCAATACCCAAAGAAGACAACATGACTCCATCGCATAGATACCAAGTAAGTAGGTACCTAGATTGGTACTAACTCACCGCCCATCTCGGTCCCGTTCTCTCGCCAAAACCACGAACCACCTCGGATCAGGTTGAGGCCCTGCAGTTTCGGACCTGGAAGCTCTTGTACTTGTAGTTCTTGGGGAAGCTTGGGTGGATGAGGGAGCGGCACTGCCTCTGCTCGTCGTGCTGGCTGTTGATGGAGGACTGCAGGATCTTGTCTCTGAAGCCACGCTTCTTGCACTCGTCGTCCTTGAACAGGAACAGATCGCACGAGCCGCGCTTCTCGTCGTAGAAGAGGAAGGTTTTCCATTGTGTTTATTTTGTCAGGTCGACCTCTCTCTCTCTCTCTCTCTCTCTTTCTCTCTTTTTCTGTGTTGGGCAGCTGGAAGGGGAAGCGCGGACTTACCTCATCTAACACCTTGTAGCAATCGGTGTCTTTCGCCGTGTCCAGGCCGACGATGAGGTCTTTGGTCTTCTTGCCCGAGTTGTCTCCGTCCTTCTGCCTATCGATGGCCTTGTCGATGGCGTCGTCCTCAATCTGAATGTCGCTCTTCCCGCACTTGCCATCGCCGCCCTGGAAGTACCACTTGACCTTGGGGCCGCCGGTCAGGGATTCGAGTAAGGGCGCCGGCTCGCGGCTGTCGAGGAGGAGCTCCGACGACGGTACCGGGTTCGCCGACGAGGCGGAGAGCACGGCGGCCACGGCCACGGCCTGGTATGCGTGGAAGAAGCGCATGGCTTTTTTTTTTAGGCCCGGGCGGTGTATTCAGATGACCCTTTGCTGCGGGGGTTTTCCTTGTTCCTTTTCTGCTTGTCTCTTGTCTCGTCTCTTATCGCTGTTTCGAGAGATGGGTTAGATGGCCCTTCCGGGGGGAAAAGTCTGGGGAGCGTCGGCGGCGTGGTCAGTCTTTTGCTGTGCCCTCTGAGCGCGGCGGCGGAGACGACCGTCTTTATCGATCCGGGCTGGACTCGACTTGGACTCGACTCGACCCAGCTTGTGGCGAAAAAACCCCGGTGATCCGGCAACGAGTCCCATGATCTCGAGTCCCCCCTCCTACTCCTCGGGCGCCCCTCGAGAACGCCACTGCGCGCGATCACTTAAGCTTCCCAAGGGGTGGCGAAAGAGAGAGAGAGAGGGGGGGGGGGGGGTTTGGACTGGGGACGGGGCTGGGGCCGGGCAGGGGTGCTTCGGCGAATGAGATGTCTGCCTATTTTGGCGAGCAGCCAATAAATTGCCGCTGCTAGCGAGCGTTTTGCCAAGGGGGAGGGGGCTCTGCGAAGAGGCGTAAAAATGCGTGCCTGATCCGATTCGGTCGGTGCCGAATTCTCTGGGAGGGTGAGGAGGCGGCCTTGTTGGCCCTGGCGCTGCCTGCGGCGGACTGCATCCTGCCGCCGGGGTTTGCCGAGAGATGGTCCTGTAAATAGCGTCCCCTTAACACCGCAGAGGGGCCCGGGGCTGAAAGAAGGAGCCGAGAAGATGGTTTCTGCCTGTTGGGTATCCGCAACTCCTCTCTGATGAGTCTGATGAGCCTGACTGCCCTTCCCTCTCTCTCTCTTTCTCTCTCTCTCTCTCTCTCGCAACAGAGTCCCACGAGTTTCGCCGCGTGGCCAACCGCCTGCGTGGATTCTCTCATCAGACCCCTGTCAATTTGGCAACTGAACGCGTTGGAAGTGGGACACCGCCGCCTCCGCCGCCGACGACGACGAGGACGACGACAACAACGGCCAGCGCCCAAACCGACAGCGACGACGATGACCCCTGTCGCTGTTACCGCTGTTGCTGTTGCTGTTCATGGTGTTGCTGGTTTCGCCACTCCATTAGCTAATTATGTCCGGGCTAACTTAGCAACTGACGCGCCAGGCTTGTTCTGGGTGGACAGCACACATTCACGGTCAAGCTGAAATCCTTCCTTCGTCTGCGGGCCCGCCCTACGAGCCCTCGTCGTTCGCCTCCTGGCTGTTAGTCTCGAACCCTCTGCCATAAGCAGCCAGCCCCTGGTGCTATCAGTGAGTACGGATACTCGTACATTGCTCGAATCGGAGGCGCACTGATTCCAAAAACTCCTTCGCGTACTCATCATCGTGAGTACCCTTCTCCTTATGATTCGTGGCAATCAGGGTGCTCCCAGGGGCCATTCAGCCCACGGGAGCATGCACGCCTGCCCTACGAGGCAAATTTCGCACTCAACGCCACCGAGGTTCCCCTCCACCCGGCGCGAGGTCGGAATGTTACGACTCATACGCTGCAACTGGGCCTGATCTCATCTCGGAAGTCTGGAAAGCGCTGTGATTCCTTCTCGTTCGTCTTTGTTGCCTGGTGCAGCGCGCATGCCAGCATCGCGGTATCCCCATCTTCCACGTTGGAATGCTCGATGGAGTCGCTCATGTCAGAGAAAGGTCGTGGCAGACGCGTCGTGTGGTTGTGCTTCTGCCAGTCGTACGCGTTGAGTGTGCCCAGCCGTCGCATCTGGTGAGTGTGCCAGCCAGCCGTCGTTGTACTCGCTGGTGTGGTTGCCACACGGCGTCTTGCGGGTTTAGACACGGGCGACGGGCGCGGTGGCCAGGCCGTGACAGACCCCGATTTGGCTTTGTCAGTGATGGAAGAGCACAGAAAGCCAGATTCCTCTATTCTTCTAGTTAGTCAGCATGAGACTTGGCTGTCGTCCAGAATACCTGGACCTCACCTATGGAGACGCTTCCCAGCCCAAGTTCCAGTCGGCGTTGTCACAGCAGTTTGTTGCCGAGCTGTATGGATATTCTGCCTGGTTCTTACACCCCTTGACTTCGAAGAAGCGTTGCCGACCAGGTTGAGCGATGATCCAGTTGGCGTCAAGAGGCCCAATCGTCAGAACCGGGACCTCGGACATGATAACAGTGACGATCTATTGACGATGAAGATATGTGGAAAACATTGAATGAGCAAATGCAATCTAAACGCCCCGTGTCTTCCGAGGCTTACCATTCCAGCCTCCGCGCCTCTTTTCCCGCCCCTTCCGTCTCAGAGCCTCTTTTTTCAAATCTTCCAGGTTTTCTTTTCTCACGAGTTTCGGTCCACGTGGCGATCTGTTCAAGCCAACGGTGCCAGGAGGACAGGACAGCAATCAACTCTCTACCGTCTCAGCCGGCAGGTGTGCTCCCGCTCTTGAGACCCGTTCCGTTCAACCGACCCACTTGCGGGCGTTGAGGAACATGCGGAACCAGGGGCCGTACTGGGGCGCGTCGCCGCGCAGCTGCTCGTCGGGCATCCAGGACCCGACGGCGCCGGCCACGGTGCGCTCCGGGTGCGGCATCATGGCGACGACGCGGCCGTCGCGCGACCGCACGCCCGCCACGCCCAGCGGGCTGCCGTTGGGGTTGGCCGGGTAGCGCTCCGTGGGCTTGCCGCCGGCCGCCGGGTCGACGTACCGCATCGGCACCAGCCCGTCCGCCGCGAGGCGCTGCGCCCCGTCCGCGGTGCCGAACTCGGCGCGCCCCTCGCCGTGCGACACGACAATCGGCAGCGACGAGCCGCCCATGTCCGAGAAGAAGACCGAGTTCCCGTCCTCGACCGCCGCCGCGTCGATCTTGACCATCGAGTACCGCGCCTCGAACTGCGAGCTCTTGTTCTCGACTGCACCGCCGCTTCTGTCAGCTGGGAGCAGCGCACAGAGGAGGAGGAGGGGAGGGGGGGCAAAAGGGCGAGACCCAGGAGGAAGATGGATCACTACAAAACAAGGGAGACTTACCAAACTTGGGCCAGCTTTCGGCCCCAGGAATCAGCTCCTTGAGCCTGGTGAGCATCTGGCAGCCGTTGCAGACACCGAGGGAGAAGGTGTCGGGGCGCCGGAAGAAGTTCTCAAAGGTCTTGCGGGCGCCCTCGTGCATCAAGATCGATTGGGCCCAGCCGTTGCCGGCACCAAGCACATCACTGCAAGGGCATTGTCAGCTGAGAAAAGCT
Organism: Hansfordia pulvinata; assembly: GCA_006538405.1. Taxonomy (NCBI): domain Eukaryota; kingdom Fungi; phylum Ascomycota; class Sordariomycetes; order Xylariales; genus Hansfordia; species Hansfordia pulvinata. The sequence continues at coordinate 972,961 of BJKQ01000007.1, read as the reverse complement.
AGGAAGCGGGGGGATCACGGAAACCAGCCTCCTCTGCGGTGCGGGAGACGGCAAAGACCACAATGATGTAGACACTCACCCGTACGAGAATCCGCCACAAGCAGCAAGACCGCGGAAGCCATCCAAGGAGAAGCCGTCCAAAATATCCGACATGTGGACGTCAACGGCGTCGAATCCAGCGGCGCGGAAAGCAAAGGCCATCTCGGCGTGGCCGTTGACACCCTGCTCGCGCAGGATGGCCACTGTTTCGACAATGTTAGAGTCCGCGCATCAAATGCCGCCAATAGCCTGCAACTTACCTCTCGGCTTCCCAACAAGACTCTTGAGCGTCATCATGGTGGGGAGGCTGATCTCCGTCGGGTCGAAGGTCAAGTTCTGGTGCAGACCGGGGTCCTTGGAGTCCAGGATCGCGTCAAACTCGGACTGCGCACAGGCCGGATCGTCACGGAGTTTCTGCATCTCGAAAGAAGTCGAAGACCACCACTGCTGCATCGTGGCTCTGTCGAGTTCGGCAACCGTGTCTGCCTTGTTCTTGATGACGAGTCCCTGCTTCTCAGTGGGCCGCACGTATCCGATAGTCCTGATCAGACCCCGGGGCGGTCCGCAGGTCGCGAAGCAGCTGCTGAAGCGAGTCTCGTGTCCCTTGCGAACCTGGAAAACGGCGCCGAGCTCCTCGTTGAAGAGAGTGCTCAAGACGTCCTCGTCAGATCCAGAGTCCGTGAGCCCATCGAGCGTGATACCGGCTCCGCAACGGCCGGCAAACATCATCTCGGCAATCGTGGTCAGAAGACCACCGTCGGAACGGTCGTGGTAAGCGAGAACAATGTCCTATAAAAAAAAAAAAGTCAGCTCCGACTTTGCTGCAAGGGAGATAAAGTCGTTTGGTGAGTAAACGAACCTCCTGGTGCAGTTGCCACATGGCATCGAAGAAGTCCTTGAGCAGGTCAACATCCCGAACATCAGGGCACTCGTTTCCGACTTGTCCCAGGACTTGGGCAAGAGCAGATCCGCCGAGCTTCTTCTGGCCCTGGGAAAGGTCGACGTAGAGAAGAACAGTCTCGCCAACCTCCTCAATCCGGCGAAGCTGGGGTGTCCAGGTGCGGCGGACGTCCTCAACGAGAGAGAAAGCAGAGATGACCACCGAAACAGGCGCGGTGACACTCTTGGCTTCTTGGGTCTCTTTGTCCTTCCACGAAGCCTTCATGGAGGTCGAGTCCTTTCCGACGGGGATGGACACGCCCAGCTTGGGGCAGAGGTCCATACCAATGGCCTTTACAGCGTCGTAAAGATCGGCACCTTCGCCAGGGTGGTTCACGGCCGCCATCCAGTTGGCGGAGAGCTTGACTCTCGTCAAGTCGCCCCTCATCGAACCAGGCTTGATGTCGGACGCCTGGATCATGGCAGTCAGCAACGTGTCCGGGATTCAAGTCGAAATCTGGCATCGACTGTCACTTACGCCCAAGTTCATCAAACTCTCAACAACGGCCATGCGCGAAGAGGCGGCAGCCGAGATAAGAGCAAGCGTCGGCTTCTCTCCCCTGCTGAATGTTAGAACACTCTCACGGTCGTATGGCCATACGCGGAACCCACATTGCCATTGCCTCACCACCGTAGTTCTTGGCATCGAGACTGAAACTTCCTAGTGTGACAGCGACGTCTGCCACAGGCGTCTGCCATGGTCCGACGAGCTGGTCGCGCGTGGTCAAACCGCCGACCGATCGATCGGCGATGGTGATCAAGAACATCTTGGATCCGACCGAAGGCAGAGAGAAGACAAGCTCGGTGGCCTTCGACACCATTTGTGGCAGATCGGTCACTTGGTGCTGGTCTTTGAGACTCTGAACAGGATCAAACGGCCGCAGGTTCTTGGGGACCCGCTTCACGTTCTTGGAGATTCTCCTGCCAGGGGGAAAGAGAACATCCATCGGAAGGTTGATAGGGTCGATGGCTGGCTCAACGGTAGGCTCTCGGTCCGTGAGAACCAGTCTCTGCTTTCCTTGCTCATCCTTGGAGAGGACAGTCCCCACGTTAGAGAAACTGCACCTTTCTCTCTTGCAAACTGCGGAGGGATATGAGTTAGCCCATTCTTCTTCGCCCCGGCTCTCTCCCTTGACGATGAGACTCGACTTACTGCTAGTGAACCGGTTCAAGCCATCGCGGTTGACGAGGAGCACATAACGCTCCTGAGCTTCGTTGCAGAAGATTTGTAGAGGCGACATGCTGCTGTCAGCGCTGTCAATTTGGCGAAGCTCAAACTTTCCGCCGAAACCGGCGTCCTTGACCAATTCTGCATCATGTCAGCGCTTCTGCAGGTCACCGACGTGTCGTTGCTGCCACATACCGGGGAGCGCATTGGAAAGGCCGCCAGCACCGACGTCGTGGATGAAAGCAATGGGGCTTTCTTGGCCGAGCGCAACACAGGTGTTGATGACCATCTGGGCACGGCGTTCCATCTCGGGGTTCCCTCTCTGGACCGAGTCAAAGTCGAGCTCAGCAGTGGATTCGCTTCCCATGTTGGAGCTGGCAGCACCACCTCCAAGGCCGATCAGCATAGCAGGACCGCCAAGCACGATGACCTGAGCCTTGTGTTAGCAAGTTTTCTGATGATCAGAGGAAGATATTTTCATGCAGAGGTTTCGGGTCTCCGAATTTCACGAGCCAAAGGGGAGGAAGATTCTTACGTGAGCACCGTCCAGCACCCTCTCAGGCTCTTTCAGAGCGTGGCTGGGTCTGACAGAGCCGATGCCGCCGGCAATCATAACTGCATGAATCTGATCAGAACCGAATCTCTGGACCGCCATGTACCGAGTACCAGTGGCTTGTCGTCGACTTACTCGGCTTGTGATACCCTCTCCATTCGGGAGATTGGTCAGACGAAGTGTTGCTGAGCAGGGTTCTGAAAGTACCAGTGAGAGCAGGTCGCCCGAATTCCTGTGATGCGTTAGAGATTAGCCCCATTCGCGCGAATGCATCCGCACAGCACATACATTGTTGAATCGCGCAGAGCCTATCGGGGCCTCGAGCATGATATCAAGACTCGAAGCGTAGTGTGCAGGCCTTCCGATGTCGACCTCGTAAGGATTGCGCTTGTTGGGAATGAGAAGGTCGGACACCCAGAAACCACTGAGGCCAGCTTTGGGCGACGAGCCTCTTCCGACTGCGCCCTCGTCACGGATCTCGCCTCCACTTCCTGTTGCGGCTCCTGGGAAGGGGGAGATGGCAGTGGGATGGTTGTGGGTCTCGACCTTGATCAAAGGCTGGACGACCTCCTTGGTCAACCTCCAGCTGCCAGTGTTGTAGTCGGGGGCCCAAAAGTTGCCCTCGTCTCCGGACATGCTGCGCAACCAGGTCAGGTCATTGGATGGGGCGAAGACGCGAAGCGGGGTCTTACACGGCTGCGTTATCCGAGTAGGCGCTAATTACAAAGTTGGGTGTCGACTTGTGAGTATTGCGGATCATGCCGAAGAGGCTGTGGTCTTCGGGTTGGCCGTCAATGGTCCAGCTGGCGTTGAAGACGTGATGACGGCAGTGCCTGTATTGTGGTCCGTGAGCAAATGGCGCAAGGTGGAAGGGGGGTTGGAGGGAGTGCGTACTCAGAGTTGACTTGAGCAAACATGAAGAGCTCGACGTCATTCTGCACGGGACAAAGTCAGCCGCTAGCACCGTGGTTCTGGAAAGGGATAGTCCTCACAGGCGACCTGCCGAGGTTCTTGTACTCGGCCACGAGGTACTCCAAGTTGGCTGTGCATTGGCAGTCAGTCAGCGCAGGCGGCGAAAGGGGGAGAACGGCGGCGGCGCACGCTGGTCGAGGCCAAGGCCCATGGTCTTGTTGTACTCCTGAAGAGCGGCGAGCGGGCCCTTCTCATCGTTGAAGATGTCGACGACGACGAGCGGGTTGCGGGCGCCACTGGTGAAAAGGGCGTCGAGGCTGGGGGGCTCGAGGCTGAAGAGCTCGGTCATGCGGTCGTAGATGGCATCGCGGAACCCAAGGTCCGCTTCGCCGTTGAAGGCGCCGTCGAATTCGACATGGACGACGCGGCCGCGCTCAATGCGCTGGAGGCTCTTGACGCCGCAGACGCGGGCGATGCTGGTGGCCTGGGAGCTCCAGGGGGACTCGGTGCTGCGCGGGGTGATGTAGATGGCGGCGGTGGAGTGGTCGGAGGGGGCGATGGTCTGGGCGCGGTCGTCGATTTGCAGCATGTGCTTGACCTTTGCGAGGGCGTCGGGGGCGTCAATCGCGACGTAGTAGATCCATCGGCCAGAGATGGACTTGATCTTGGCGGGGCTGGTCTCGTTGATGCGCTGCGCGAGCTTGTGCTGGGTCGAGGCCGTGAAGCACGGCTCGCCAACGAGGACCTCGTGCATGGTGGAAGGCGTGCGTGCGGAGCAGTGCGGTGCGGAGCGATGCGGTGGAATCAGGCGGACAGGCGGCGCTGGGGGAACCCTCGAGGGTGAGGACGACGCGGCATGACACTGTCACCAACGAACGGAGACGGAGCGGCGGGCATCGAGGGGCAGAGGGGCACTTTTGGGTCGCCGCCAAAGAAATTGGCGCTTGTCGTGGCTTATCGCTTATCGCCAGGATCGATGTGGGGTACATGGCGGGGTGCTCTGCTGCACGGCTTCTTCAACAGGAACGTCCATTATGAGTACAAACAAGTACTCGCGATACAGCATTGGATGTACCAGACATGAAGTGCCTACATGTATGCGAGGATGTAGGTGATGCTAATCCATGTTGTGCAGGAAGAACTGGAGGTACGGTAGGTACTGCTCTCACCCATCTGAAGTACTGACTACTTTGAGGATGAATTACTTGTAGGTACATCCATAGATCCATCCGTATTTGCGGTACTCTGCTCAAGTAACCATATCTCGTAGGTCAGGTAATGCCCAAGGCACCTATGCCACCACATGGTCTGGAGTCTTTCTCGATCGATTTTTGGCTCAAGTCTTCTGCTCTATTCGTACTTCTAACAGGCATTGGCATCGTTCGCATCTGCCGATACGGCCATTGGATATCCATCCCCCGAACCTGTTGCCGGTCTTTGGCCGGCTCCCACGGATATGTCCATCGCTTAGGTGCTCTTGTCACACTCGCCACGGTCTTCTCTCGACCTTCACTCTACAGACACCACTTTGGAAGCCCACGGCCCACACGCCTAGCAGCCCTGCCTTCGCCATTGCTACCTAGTGTGCCTAGGTAGTCAGTTGTCTGGCAGGTATACACTCAGAACTTGGCAGGTCTGTTCTCGTCTATCGCCCTCGCGCTGGTAAAAAAGCAGGCTCTTATGGACCAGAAGCACAACTCGAACTAGTTATGTACAGTCAAGCCCCCAGTCTCGGCCGGAACTGGACGCTCGGCTGGTTGGTTCGAGCCACACCCGGAAGCTTTTCGTCTCACTTCGATAACACGGCAACCGGCTCATGTCACCCTCCGTCTCGGCGCCAGATACCCTACCACGCCTGTCCCCATGGGTTGACCCAACTATACGAGGCACTGTGACCAGACGAGGAACTGTGACTATACGAGGAACTGTGCGCATAGGAATTTGGCACAGGGGCAGGAGCGAAGAACCATTCTTGGATAGAAGGCTTGATCGTCTGATCGCCAGCGACGACAAACCCTTTCTCGGAGATCGATGTACGCCCAGTGTTGTAGTCGGCGTAGTGACGGTACCAATAGACCCTGACGTTGACTTGGGCATGCTCTGCCTCCGCCTTGAGACGAGAGCCCAGCTTGTTGATCAACTTCTTGAGGTGGTGGCTCTTCCTCTTGTCCTCTTCGCCTCTCCAATGCGGCACATCAAGAATCAAATGCGTCCTATCAGGCGGGTACCGGGCGTGAGTGTGGAAAAATGCCACCGCATCCTCCAAAGCCGCGTTCTGGGCCCCTTTATCATCCACCGGGTGAACTCGCGCCAGAAAAACAAATCCGTTCTGCCCGTTCATGGCGACGGCTACTCCGGTCCCGAGATTCTTGGTCATGATGCCGAAGCCTTGGCCCTCGACGGCTTTGCTGGTCTGAATTTGGATTGTGCCATCAGCTCGCACTGTATATGGTTCAAGCTTGCCGTGCCAGGTATTCGAAACTGTGTTGCGGTGTCAGAACCATGTTCTCGGGAGCAGCAGTCATCGCTTTCGGGCGGAAGAATGGTCTTGACAGGCCTTCCTTCTGCCGTGCATGGTTGGTGCACGTTGACCGGAAGGTACAAAAGCGATTGGAATGTAGACGTACCTCCATCCAAGGTGGTTGCGCGTGTTCCGCGCTTCTCAGTCTTCCTCTCGCACTGGTTCTCGTCGTCGTCTTCGTCGTTGACTGACGTGGAGCAGTCTTGCAGAGCATCCTCCTGACCGCGCCATCTCGTCCCGGGCGCGCGCGGCGTGAGCTGGCTGGACATTAAGTCAGTCTTGTGCTTCTGCGCTGCAGCTCATTGATCAAGCAACTCTGCTCACCCAAGTCTTTCTGTCGGAACGCAGGTTGCTGGAAGGGCCGTCAGGGCCAGCACGAGGAGATACGTCGCGTGTCGCAGCATTGGAGCAAGTTGATAGTATGGGATCTGAAGAGAGCGGGATCTCGGAAGGGATGGACGATGGCCCAACATGCCCGTGGCTACAGCTTTGAATTGGGTTCAGCAGGTAGGGACAAGGATGAGATCGTTGATATCCATCCTGCAGTGAGGACCGAAAGGCTGAATTTAGCGGGGAGCTGAACGAGCACTGAGGACGCCAAGAGCAGAGTATCAGCGCCACTACCCAGCAAGCTGGAAGCCATGATGGCCTTCCAGGGCGAAGTGAGGGTTCGTGGCAAGGCCTCTACAACTTGAATTGTGGCAATGCGAACTTCAGCTGATCAAAGGCCCGGAGACTCGGGCCTTCGAGGTGGCGGAACGATTACCTCACCGTCGTCGCACGGGTCAGCTTGGAAAGCACTCGGGGCTCCGTTCTTTGGGATTTCTCGAACAGCGCAGGATAAGAAGCCACACGGCCTGGCACTGGGGGGCCTGTGCATCTTGAAGATACGGACAAAAGCCAAAGTCAAGAAGGCGCGCGGAACTCCTTTCAGTGTTTTGACCCAGCATAGCTGTGCGGGCTGCCAGAAAGCGAGGCCGGTCGCGCCGAAGACACGTCGGCAGTGCGAACGCCACAAGCAACCGCGTGAGCTCTCCATCGTAGCCCGAGGACTTCTTCTACACCCAGGCGTGCCGGACAACATGGCGAACGAGGTTGACAGAAATCGCCTTCAATCTGTAACCAAAGTTGGCCGAAAGAGGCTGGTCGTGCCGGCTTACCTTGATTGACTGAGAGGTGGATGGTCTATTTTCGGGGGCTGAAAGCAGCATCACCAGCTGGCCGGCCTGCACATTCGTCACGCGTGGGAGCCGAGAGGCTGGACGCAGCTGGCAACAGCGGCAACTTGGGAGCAGCGCGTTCGCCCCCGTCTTCTCGCCACATTGCTGCCTCGGCTCATCTTCCTTAAATCAGCCAAACGATGGCTTTTCTGATGGCTTGGTCCGTTCTGTCCTCGATACCATTGCTTTTGACCCTGTGAAGGCAGAAACACTGGTAAACGCCGCCGACCTGGGATGATTGGGCCGTACAACTTTTCAGAAGACACCGGACCGACAATTCAACGGGTGCCGATCTTATCAACTTGTCAGCACTGATGATCAACAACACAAGCCCCAGGGCCAAGGCAGTGATACTCGGGCTGTTCCCTGGGAAGCTACATACCTCGAGATAACGCTCATGCGTCGCATACAATGGTTGATTGATCCGGGAACGCGACCAGATCGGCGTGTTCCAGACGACAGCATCTTCGCTAGTCAATTATCTAATGAGCCACTAGTACAATACATTGGCGCCGGGAAGCCTACCTAATGCCTGGCTGTCACCAGACATCCATGTCACGGTTTCCTCTGTCAGCTACCTAAGGTAGATTATGCGACAGCAAAGCGCACCCATGACAGGGGTTCCAGAATGCGAGCCAGGGGCTACCCGGGCCCAGGGCTGAGCCACAACCCTGCGATCCTCGAGAACCGCAAGGGTGCGATAGATCTGTGTGACGGATCCTGGGCGGCATACCTTGAACCTGCATCCATCGTGCATAGCATACTGTCAGTGGCTCACTACCCCGGATGAGATCTGCTTCTCGAGACAGCTCCTCAACGATTGATCACGTACCATGCTTTCAGTTCCGCCCGCAGATCAGGGCAGGATGGACCGTCCAATAGCCTCATTCCGTCGTACGTACAGCATCGGAACTGGGGGAAACATTGGGGCGGCCCACGAACCTGCCCATCCATAGGCTGGACCCTGTCAGACATGTCGGAACTGCGTGCAGAGTATTGAACATACGAGTAGTCGCATCGAATTCGCCCGCCTGCCCCGCCGGCTCCCATTGAGCAGTTGTGCCGACGGGTAAAAGGCCCAATGAACTCACAAGAAAATGATCTCTGAGAAGCGCCGTTCAGATATCAGCCCCAAGCGGGACATCGTCCTGGTTTGATGCGATTAAAATAGACCAGGACAGAACGTGCATTGCTGGAGAAAACGTCGCGTAGAACCGGGATTCAGGGACTCTGAAGGAGATACAGAATTAGCAGGTATTGGGGTCTGTCGTGGTCAAGGTCAAGCGTGAGAAACAGCATTCGTTTTCAATAAAAGTTCCAAGCCGGCTGACGAGGCGTTGCGGGCACCTGTGGAATCAACCAGGGAGATCGCGTACTCGTGAGAAGTAGGCGATGAGAAGCATATCCTCGATGGATTGGGCACCCGGAGAGATACCTCAGCAAGCCACAGCCTTTCTATTCCGACGGGGGTGACGATGGACAACTACCTGCTCGTCGGGCCGGCTCGTTCCAGTATGAGATAGCCCAGAAGGCACCCATTGAGGCCTCCCAGACTGAAGCCGTCTCAACAATTGTCTTCCAGTGCCTGGCCTGGAGCAGGCGACCAGGTGAAGCCATGATGTCGAGGGAAACACGGCCTGTGGTCGGCGGAAGGAGATTCAACAATGTTTGGGGCATTGCCAGGGTGCGATTAGCTGCATAACGGCCAGCCCTGGCTCGGGACAGCCGAGGTTCCCTCCCTACTCGTACGAGTAAAACCAGGGCGACGCATTATGTAGTGGGTGAGACATACATTCACCATCCCCATACTTGTACTCGCATGCTGCTCAGCAGCCGAGAGCGCGATGATTGGACATGGATGCATCGACGCACTCGTACTGGCGTCTCCGCTACCTCTCGTACCTACGCGTACTTGCGTACCTAATGTGGAACATCTGCAGCGAATGTGACGAAAGCCAGGTAAGTATCCCTAGGTAAGGTAGGTAATCAGGGGTCCTAGTCGGTCATGCAGGAGGCCTTCGAGCCAACAATCACGAAGCTGTACAGCCTCCTCTGAATACATAGGTACTAAAGGCAGGTAGCATGGTGCGCGCGGCCGCTGCACCATCGCCGCCGCCATGTACGCGCGTGGGAATGCTGCCGTATGGAAAGCCTGGCCGGTTTGCTCCTCGATGCCGTCCCTCGACGGCTTCTTGTTTGTTCATGACTGAAGGCTTGAGTGGAGAAAATGGAGCCCACACGCGCAGAGCCTGTCTGCAAGACGGCATCGCGCGGAAGGCCGCCGCCTGGTAGACGGCTTTGGTGGGCGAGGTTAACGGGGCCGAGAGACAGCAAGCAACGATTCCGACGTGGCGGGTGTCCCCGCCACCCCGCCATTAAAGGAGCCCTGGGTGCCGAACGCGGTATCGCCCGATGCAGGCAACCTGGATTTGGCGGCACGTGGGCAGCACAGACGATGCAGCATGACAGCGCTACGGCTGCGCCTTGTGTACGAGTTCCAGAACGGAGTCGCGCGGAGGCTGCAGACGCGGCTAGCGTGCCAGATTCCGAGGTGATTGATGAGGGAGACGGTCCAAGCGGAGAAGCGGAGCGTGGTGGCAGGATGCTCAGGAGAAGGGGCGTCAGAGGTGGCCTGCGAGCGGCCGTGGTGGCTTTGTCGGACGACCTCAGTGGTCAAGGCGGCAGAAGAGTGACGGCGGTGGACGTGTTAGAGGCGGCGAGCATGGGGGCGGCGGGGTCCGCGATGTGGAAAACCAGGGACGAACACGGTGAGCTGGACCCGGGTACAGGCAAAGGCACCTACAGCTGGAGGTATAAGAGGTATCAATCGTATCGAGGCAGCACCTGCCTCAGGTACTGCATGATTGCCTTGCGTTCACGAGCACTCATGGATCCAGGTACCTGAGGTAGGAGGTCTCCGATACGTGCAAGTATCAGATGGCAGTAGTACCTGCCTACACGTGGCCGAGGTCGCTCAGGATACATGTACCTCCAGTCGCGACTGAGGCCGCAACCCGTGTTGAGGTCGCGAACAAGGCATGAGGTACTTGGGTCATCGAGTACCTAAGAGGATTGCTCCGAGGCACATGTGTCTGCCCATGGATGTGTCAACTTCCATGTCATGGATGGAGCATCAGGTCGACCTGGCACGGCTGGGAAAGACCAACGGGGCAGACAGAAGCACGCGTCCGAGCTTGGCAGCCGCGCGGGACAGCTCTGTCGGATCGCGGGAGGACGCCGGCACTCTCACCACCGCTTCATGGTGTGTACTCGGGCATACGCCCGCGTCTGGTGGACAGGATCTGGAAACCTGTCCGGCCGGGCGCTCTTCTCCGGTAAGAATCGAAGGTCTTCCTGCCCCTCCCCTCCTCGTTTACAGCATTTGCTTTACAAAACAGTGCTCGTGCAGCGGAGGTTTGGAGAAGGAGGGCGGTCTACGAGTACAGCGGGGCCATGATATCCCGAGTTCAGGTAAGAGACCCGACTTGGGACCGGCCATTGTTTTCTCGAATCCGACAACTGTATCGTGAACGCAGCGCCTTGTTGCGTTACATGTCATGTACGTACCGTAACGACAGCGCCCACTTTCCAGGCGTTCCGCACGGATTTCCGACGTCACTTCTCCCAGGGCCCCGGTCGCGTGGTAACTGGCAACTGCAAGCACTCACAACCGACTGATCAGGTTCCGTGTACCCGTGCCGTTGTACTCAGTGGTAGATTCCTTACTCGTAGGCAGGCGTGGCAGGGTTCCAAGGCCTCGCGGCAGTGCTCTTCGGCATCCCCGGTCTGTAGTGTGGCTCGCTGGAGCCGCTAAGCCGCAGGTGCAGAATTACCCGCAAACCGGGACGCGCAATCATCCAGCAAATGCACACATGTTGGGCACTCGTAGGCAGCATGGCAGGTACGAGTAGGTACGGATGCTTCAATGTTCACCCGGGCGGGAGTGGCACTACCTACGCGTACCTACTCATTTGAGTGGTTGGCCTCGCCTTGATCCCATGAGTGACGAAAGGAAAACGACTCGTCACCCAAGGCTGCAGCTCTCCAGCGTCGGGCTGAAGACCGGACGCCGCCGGAGACGCGGCTCTAGACGTATCCCGTCCTCACCTCACCTGAACGTCCAGCCCGGTGCTAAGTTAGTGATGCGCCAGGCCCTGTACGTCGCTTCACCACCCACCGCTACTTGTACATGCACATACCTCATGCAGGTAAATATCTGTTCACCTGGGTCTAGGTACATGTACACGAATGTAGCCTACCACCTTGTATGTACGTACCTAGGTTCCGGGGCCCTTGGTAGGCGCTCGCAGCACTGTCCGATTCCGTCTCCAGCCCTAGAGGCAATTGGGAGCTGAAGTGGAACAGGACTAAGAAGCCTCGGGCTCTAGGGCCGTTTGAGTACCCGTAGGTATTCATGTAGGCGGGGTGCGCCCACTCAGGTGGACGGCTGAGCTGGCGGTTATTAGGCGCCGGGCTGCCAGGTGAGGAGGTGGTCACCTAGTGAGGCTCCGCCCACACGGCGGGGGCATTGGATGCCGCCATCCTCGCCGACTCTCCGGGGCTGTACGGCGCCCCATCGTTGTGGGATGGAATCTCTTCCCACGTCTTTCCATCCAACCATGACCTTCGACTCTGCCCCACCCACTGCTCTCTGTGGTGCCTGTCTCTCTCTCTTCGGGCGCACACGAAATGCTCATCGGAGCTCTGCCCCTCGCCAGCCCTCGGTCGGCCCCTCCTTCTGCCCCTCGGCCCGTGCGCGCCCCCCTTCCCGGCGGCCAGTACGAGTCCTCCCACCTACGATGAGTCCTCCGCTGCGATGTGAGCAGCGGCCTGGCCTAGCCTAGGATCCTGGCGGGCTTCTTCCCACCCCGCCGACATCCCTGCCCAGATCATTCCGCCGCCCCAGTCTGCCCAGGCCTGCGAGTAACTTGGCCTGTCAGATCCTCCCACTACGAGCCGCGCTCCTTAGTCCTCGTGCGGATGAACGAGCACTCGTCGCACTCCCACGCTCTCGTCCGGCGGCACTTTATCGGCCCCTCCCCGCCATCGTGTCATACATACCGCCATTGCTCTAGCTTGTTCCAGCGCGCCTCTCCAGTCTCCCGGCAGGTCTGCTCACCGCACGCCCGACTTCAGCAGCCAAGGTGTGCGTCTTTACCCGCTCCGCCCAGCTGCCCGCTTTACGGAGTTGGGACAAGTCAGTTTCGACGCGCCTGCACACGGAGATATCTTTCCAAAAAGCATTCAGCCCATTGGTTGGCGAGACCGAAACCCGCCCTTCGACGAGTTTGTGCCTAAGGCCACTCAGAGATGATAGCCACCGAGGCACACGTGGATCCGGCAGCTAAATGCCAGGCGCTTGGGTTTGTAAGCCCCGCCCGCCTACTGTGTCGTCAGGAGGCGCGCATGCCGCCCGCGCCTTGGACCAGACGACGGCCTGCTGGGAAAAAAGACTTGCGAGTACTCGTAGCCCGGACAGTTCCGTGCCCCCGTGTCCGGGTACTTACGAGTGATTGTGCGCCTCGGGGGGAAAAAGGAAAGATCATTGCCCAATAGTTTGTGTTCTCAGAGCTTACGAGTACAAGCGCAGGCCAGCTACGCAAATTCCGAGCACGGAGTATACTGACGAAACCCCCCACCTCCCCACTCCTGGCAACACTGATGAGGGTCAAGGGAGACAAAGCAAGCAACCAAGACTGAGGCAACTCGGGACCTGCCAGAGGGCCGCAGGGCCTGGCGCCAGGGTCCCGACAGGACGGACGCGCTTAACGAACACACACAGCGTACATGAGAAGCACCTGGCCCGCCGACGATCGTCCCAGGCCGTCTTGGCTCCCAACCTAGTGGAAATACATCCAAGCCACCCCTCAACTTTTGGTTATTTCCAAACCTCTGTCGATGCCTGATCCCTGCGAGCCTGCCCGCCATCCCATCCAACCCAAGGCACTAACTACGTGATCGCCTCACGCTATCGCCTCGTACCAGTGTTGCGGCTCGTCAAGGAACCATCCTGTGCGAATTGCTTGCGGTATGATCGTGACCTGTAAACCCTGCAACAGTGCTTTCTTCCCGGGGGCACAAGCCGCCTGCTGGCCCGGCGAACACCCTGGCCGCTCGATCTATTCTTTCGGTGCTTCCTTTTGACCTGGCGTCGGCAGCGGGAAACGACGCACCCGCGGCCGCACATATAACCACCTTTTTTTTTTTTTTTTTCTGCGTTGCTCCTGTCTCTGCCATTCTCCGCGAAGGACGCCGACCCAGCCGCAAGTTGGCCCTCTCTTTCCCGTCTTGTGTTCAGACTGCATTAGTTCCTGTGTTCAGTTGGTGGAATTTTGGGCTTGGATCAGGTCATACGCCCATCATCACCACACGGCTCGTCTCTAGCTCGACACACAGACACGCCCTGCAGCTGCGAGGGTCAGCAGTCCGTCCAAGCCGACGCAGATTCAACAGCAAGCAGTAAGCTTTTCAGGGCTTGCGCCGACCCACCGCCGCTGCTCAACAATCGGTCTGCCCGTGCTGCCTCCCGCGCTTGGGTTCGACTTTCACTCTGGCGTGCAGTGCTCCATCGGTGGGTTGGTTGGTTGGGCTGGTTTGGCATTTGCTGGCCCTCCTCGCCAGGTCTCACAACCCCGATTCGGCATATCCCCGACACTAGAGGCGGCGTGTAAGCTGCTGCTTTCCCTTGTTAGCCCTCTCTCTCTCAGCCACAACTTGATCGACGCTCTAAAACAGAAACGCCCGTTGCCTCAAAAGCCTTTCCCACAGGTCGCCCGACTATTGGCCGCCTCCCACACGACTGACCCTCACAAGTCCAGCAACCGCGTTATCATCATTGCCGTGTATATCACCCTTCGTTCTTCCAGTCTCGACTGGATTTCGCTTGGACAGACGCTCTCGCGCGGCAGCTGCCTAAGCCCTGCAACACCCGAGGGTTTCTGTCACGATATCTTTCTTCGAAACCCGCGCGTGCAAGCCATTGCGATAAGGGCCGCGCCATGACCGCCATTCCGAATTCCCACCGACCAGACGCAGGCGCGGCACCCTCGTTGACCTCACCGCGAGAGCCGCGCAACCCTCCAGAGGCCGCAGGCCAAGGGGCTGCACACCTGCTCGCATCACAGAGGACCGAGTTTGATATAATCGAGTGGCACCCGCACGCCCAGTCCTGTACGAGATACTTCCTAGAATACGCCCAGCACAGCTCACCGGTCCAGGTGGCAGCAAGATTCCTCAACATATTGCTTCCCTTCGAGAAAGAGCAGCGTTCGCACAGGTCACCAGTTGGCTCGCCGCGAAACCCATCTTCGCCGATACGTCCACCCTCCGCGGTACCCAACGTTTCGCTGACGCCTTACATCCGACGGATGGTGGTGACCGGCTTCGACACGCCTGCCATGCTCCACGGATTCTTCGGCGACGATTGGGCGGCCGGGGTTGGCCCTCTCCATGAGGCCGAGCGCAGGAATTACCTCTTTGCCGCCAAGAGCGGCAGCTGGTTGGAAGTCAAGGCACATTATGACATGCCGGATGAGCAGTCTACACCGTTCCTGAGGCCTCTGCAGAATACGACTGAGGAGGAGCTTGTGGGGTCCACGGAGAGCTGGCGCGAATGGTTGAAGATGCAAGACTGGGTCATCGGACCCCGCGATCCCGACCTGCCCGGCCCAGGAAACTGACGATCCGGTCACTGGACACGCGCCTGTCTCTCGGCCGGAGACATGTCTTGCCTGCGGGCGGGTGGGTGAGGGCTTATTGTCAATGAGATTCGCTTGCGCGAAGGGGGAAGGGAATGGTCTCTCAATCTCGTTTCTGCCCCAACGCGGCATCTGAGGATGTCAACGCAGGCGAGAGAAACCCAAGCTTTGCTGCGCTACGTTGAAAAATCCATGGCGCAGACAGCATGACGAAAACACAACAGCCCAGTTCATGTTCTTACCTTTTATTACCATGCCCGCCGAGACGATGCGGACATGACGAATCAAAAGAAATGAAAGATGCCTACCTGGCCGTCCCGAACTGATTGCTTTCAGCCAGCGCGCCACAAAGTTGCCGCTCAGTCGGCGAGGACTGTGCAAGCGCCACAGTGGGCGATTCGACGTCTAAGTCTGCTGCCTCTGTCATCCGGGTCCTAATGGCGAAGGATTCTGGAAACGGCTCGGAGTGAACATCCAAGGCTCGTCTTGGCATACCGAGTCTCCGCTCATATTTTACAAATAGATCACGAAAAGCCAATTCAAACCTCAGCAGGGACCGACCTATGCGCCGTCGGCTGTTAAGCGTGGGGTGGAAGGATGAGATCTCGGTCTGCGGGGTTTGCAGCGTGCTGCGCACAGCCGCTGCCTGAACTGTCTCTGAAATCCGGGGTGGCTTTACTGATGCACCCGGCCAGGTTATGATCGACGACAGCGATCTTCGTGAAGGATCTCGTCCGTTCCTGTTCATCATGCGACTTTCCGCGTGTCCAATTGCGGACTGGAGGCCTGACCACTAAATCCATGCGTGCTCGTAGTTCTCCGAACCGTTGCTTGCGGGGACGGAAGACATCAATGGGCTTTGGGGTACAACGGCCGAAGAGGGAAGACAGCACCATCAAAATGAGGAATCGGCGTTGGAACATGTCATCTTGCAGCGCATCCGCCGACAATGAGGATATCGTGATAGTCCGCCATCAGCTTCTCAAGGTTGAGGTGTCTTCGGGTCAACTCTCACTCGATTGCGCTAACATAAGTCTGGAGGTGCCTCGATCGAACAACAGGCAGAAAGAAAGAATGAATGGAAGCTAACACTCCGAAGGTAATTGCATGCAGTTGTTTATATGCAGAAGTGCACGATATAATAGGTTTCGTTTACATTTACTTGGGCGACTAAATGCACCGCCAGGGCTCAGCTTGGTCTCTTCCATTGGAAGCGATCGCTCTGTAGAACCGACGCGAAAGAGAGTCATACCCGAGTGACCAATTTTGATAAAAAAGGACGGAGCACGGAGCACCGAGACGCAGTTCGCGATGGAGGCTTTGCATGCTTGTGCGGGTGGCTTTCAAGGCATTCGACTCGGAATGGCTTTCCGTTCAATACGGAAACTGAGGGTCGCATCCGTAAGCGCAGGCGCTAACCGCATTTCTCCCTGCACGGGCCTGGACGGCCCAATGATTGTAGTGCCGTACCGGTACACAGCCCACACCACCTCAGACACGCGCTCCTTCTTCTGACGTCGCGCGTTGGCGCTTGAAGCTGTCGCCATCAGCAACTTGGATAAAACCATCACATTCAATATTCGACTCGAATGCGCCACGATTGCGCCCTGGCTGAGCATTGCGCATCTATGCTTAGTCCAATGCGCCCCAGGTCACATGCTGACATCCCTTTCCGATCACCTCAGTCTTACGTCTGAACCGCCAGCACCAAGGACTGCTAGAGCCGCCGCTCTCCACTTGGCTTCCCGCCCGCATCGCCAACATCGCCGAAGCAGGCCGGGCAGCTCACTCGACGCCGGATCCCAATGGGACACCTAGCTGACGACGCCGCCCCTTTGTGTTTGATTGGATGACCCGAACGCGGTTGTTTGCTGCTACGTAGCATCGCTGACCAACATCCCACGCCCCCTCCCACCTCTTCATCTCGAACCGACCCAGCCGAAGCATCATGGTGACCGGAAACCCCCCTCAGGGCAGCGACTCGGCCGCGGGGCAATGGGAGGCCTTCCTCGCGCACTGCATTCGGACACGCCTCGAGCCTGACAAGTTCGAGGAGTACGCCATGTTCCTCCAGGCCAAGCACCCTCTGCCGCCGACTGCCATCGCCGACGCCTGCCTCAGCCCCCACCCCTACAATCACGAAAGCCTCGACCCCCGCGTCCTGCGGTACATCCACACCCTCTACCAGCTGAAGTTCCTCGACACGCCCTCCATCCTCAAGGCGCTTTACAAGTATTCGACCTCAAACCTCCCTCCACCACAAGCCGCCGGTACAGATGCCCGCAACAGGGAGCCTCCCCACCCGGCTTTGAGGTGGGCAAGCTCCTACAGCACCGAGGAAGTCATATTCTACCGACTCACAAAGGCCATCGGAATGGGGAACGGCATTAAAGGCCCCGGAGACGCCCTCTCCATCTGCGCCATCATGGCGAAGTGGATGACCTTGTTCACTACAGCCTCTGCCGTCATGGCTCACGATGTCATAAGCGAGCTCCATAGCACTCAGCCCAAGGAGGAGATGGAGGCTGCGCGCGCAGCATTCGTCATGCTTCTCCTCAACGTCTGCGATAACATCGCCGTCAGATCGGCCCTGAGCCGGCCCTCGGCTAAGAGTATGCAACTCGGCAGTTCAACTTCCACCTAAGCTTTGCCCCGGCTCAAATAGCCTTTCCGCGCCAATGCTGATCTTTGTTTAGAGACGCGCAAGCTGCTGTCCGAAAGTCTCGCTGTGTTCGTCCCGTCAATCATGCAGGGGGCGTCGCAAATAGCCACGCGGCTGGAGATGTTCCGCACGGAGACATTGTTGTCATTCGACTCTGATAGCAAGAAGAAGGACAGTGGCGAGAACCAAGTCACCGCTATGCTGGAGTCCACCATGGCCCTGGACAGTTTTGCAGTCTCTGATATGCCAATTGCCAACTCCCGTGCCGGTTTGTACATTTATCTAAACGCTGCTGTGAGTGGTCGCTTGTTGCTGCCGCCGTGTGGAGAGAGCTCGCGTGACTGACTGACTGACTGACTGACCTGGCCTAGCTGGTGGGACGGCCTTTGCTGGACGACGCGACATTTCTCGGCTACCTGAACAATAGGTATCAAGTGAGTCCCAAGTGCCTACCTAATCTCTGCAGTCCTTAATCTAATGACGCAGGGTGACATTCAACACACCGCGATCGATCTGATACTGGCGTCCTTTGACATCCTGGCCAACTCCGTTTTCCGTAGCGAGGCCCACAAGGACGGCCATCTTCTACGATCTTACCTGATAAACAAGGTGCCTCTCCTCCTCGCAACACTCGCGCCATCCATGTTCCCTCCCTGCACTCCCCAGTATTGTATCACAGAGGCCCTCAGTCAGGTCGACACCAACGCATTCCCGACCCTCTCGGGCATGTTCGACGAGTCGAGCAACAACTCTTCATTCACAGAGACAGTCCGTCAAGACTTCTGCTTTTCCTGCTGTCTGCATGGATTGATCCCGGAAAGCAGCATCTCGGACCTGCTAGGGGAGATAACCTACCAGTCTCTGCCAAACGGTGGGAGATACACCAAGGATAATCTTGTCCAGCAGTGCATGACCGACCCGGAGAGAATCCAGCAACTTGTAGGCGAACTGGAGAACATGGACGGTAATGTCGGTGCCGTCTCCCAGGCGCTGACCGAGGTAGGGAATGCCTATGCCCCGTGATATGTCTCTGCTGACCCTTGGCAGGTCATTGGTCGTCTCTGCCAAAACAAAGAGACCATGATATTGAAACAGCTCTGCAGCCAGCTTGCCAAGAAGCCACTTTCGCTGGACGTCATGCTTCTGTTTGACAAACCATCCACGATCCTCCACCCTCTTTGCGACTTGCTCGACAACTGGCACTACGAAGAGGACCAGGGCGAATATCAGCCCGTCTACGAGGAGTTTGGCTTTGTTCTCCTGCTTCTCTTAGCCTTTGTACACCGTTACAACCTTTCTCCAACTGACTTGGGCATCCAATCACCTGACTCGTTCGTGACCAAGCTGCTGAACAAGGGACGGCTCGACAAGGTGCCCGACGACATGACTGATCAGGAAAAGAGTAACTTAGACGGCTGGATCCGAGGACTTTTTGATGATGTTAATGGCGGCCTCGGAGATGAGCTGATGTCGTCATGCCCGCCACAAAGCTTCCATTTGCTCGTGCCTGCGCTATTCCGGAATATCATCATCGCCGTGGGCGTGAATTGTTTGGATGATGAAAGCCTCCAGACGGGTGTCGAGTGTGAGTGGCTCTCTCACCTTGAACCAAGCGAGTCTCAAATTGTCGATGAACTAACCGCCACAGATCTTGTCGACACGTTCTTGCTTCCCTCGCTCGTCACGGCGATTTTGTACATGTCGACACAACTGTGGGCTGTCGTTGACGCGGAAAAGAAAGCCATCATCAAGGTTCTCCATCTCGTTCTGACGAAACAGTGCTCTAACGAAGCGCAGGAAATACGGGCTGCCGTGGTAAACATTGTCGCAAAGAGACTGGAGCATGCGCTACGATCATACCAACGTCAAAACCCTTCAAGCCAGGATATCGAGCCGCTGTTGAAAACCATAGAAGAAAACACCAAGCTATCGCGGCGCACAGCGGGGGCCGGCCACAACGAACTGGAGAATTGGACCAGTACGGCGAATGGCGGCCTGGCGGGGGCGATTCGACAAACCACGCAAAACTGCATCCAGTGGAGCCTGCACCCAGGCATCAACATCATGCCGACCTCGTACACGCATCGCCAGATCCTGGCAGCGCACAAGATCCTGGGGGCGAGAAGGCTGCTGAATCTCGTCTTGGAGGAAGTGAAGCAAGCCACGGAGGACGGCAGCGGCAGCGTTGCGCATGACGTGGCTGTCGCGCTGGTGTGCGCCCCGGACGTGACGAATCTGCCGCCGCCGGCGCTGCTGTCCTTGGTTGGGAACCCAGAGCACCCCTCTATCCCGCCGCAAACTCGCATTCCCCTCCGCGAGGCTCTGAAATTCGAGGCCGAGGACTGCAAGCTGATACAGAAGACCGACCCGGTCATGGCGGAGATCGTCGTGCGGCTGCACCGCAAAGTGGAGCAGCAGCTCGTCATGCCAGAGCCGGCCGCCGAGATTCTGCCAGGGGAGATGGGGCTTCACCTGGGCGACGACACAGGGGGGATGGACAACGCTCTTGCGGCAGCCCAGAACGAGGGGATGAACGCGGAGGAGCCGAACATGGGCTTGGATCTGGGGGGCGGGGGCCCCGACACGAGCCTCGGGGGCATGGGAGATCACGGAGCGGCGCTGGACCTGGGAGGCGAGGACGACATTTTCGGCGGCCTGGGAGGGGTCGGCGGCAACGACCTGCTCGACGGGTGGGGTGGCGAGTTTGACATGTAAGGCATGCAGCGAGGGCGCAAATGGGCGCGCGGTACACACTGGCAGTGGCGAGGTGTTGAGGCGGCTGGATACCAGGCAGGATTGTGTATTTGCATGGACTACATAGAAGGAATTACACGCAGGCCGAGACGAGCACAAGACTACACGCAGGCCAAAGGCAAGACACGTCGTAGACACGCCATGCATACGTCCGGGTCTATTCCGTGGCTACGCGGGGTCTCCCCCCCCCTCGCGCCGCCCTCCCCCCGTACGGAACTCCTCAGACCCGTGTCCCCCTCTCGCCCCAGCTGCCCAGGGTGAACTGCGAGTTGCACATGTTGGTCAGCTCCCAGTCCTCGGCGCCGAGCTCGCCGGGCATGGCGCGGTCGCCGGGGGCGCCGCACAGGCCGGCGACGAAGAGGGCGGCCATGAAGTGGTCGTCGGTGGCGTGGGCGTCGCGGTACAGCGGGTGCTTCATGAGGCTGGTCACCTTGCGGCGCAGCGCGGGGCCGCCGGCGGGGCGGGTGCCGCGGGCGACGACATCGGCGACGACAGCGGCGTCATCATCATCATCATCATCATCGTCGCTCTCGATCTCGCTGGCCTTCTTCTTCTTCTTCTTCTTCCCCTCATGGGCGGCAGCGTTCCGGCGATAATGGTGCTGGTGGCCGGGGCACAGGGCGTTGAGGACCTCGAGGCGGAAGTCGAGGGCCCAGGGCGCGGGCGGGGCGGGCTGGGCAAAGTTGTCGCGGTGGCGGAGCATGGGGCCCCAGTCGTTGCGGTACAGGTTGTGCACGGCGCCGCCGGAGCCGATGAAGAGGGTTGTCGTCGTCGTTGCTGTCTGTTCACCAGTGCCGCCGCCGCCGCCGCCTCCGCTCTCCTCCTTCTTCTTCTTCTCTTCCCCCGTGGTCTCTCCCTCCAACCCGCCCCCCGTCGGCCGCCGCCGCATCCGGCGCAGCGGCCTCAGCGCCGCGCCGACGGCGGCGTGCAGGTGCGGGTCGTACCTGGCGTTGGCGCTGACGATGGTGACGGGCGGGCAGGCCGCCGGGTCGGGGAACATGCGGATCAGGACGAGGTAGGTGTCGTGGATCCAGTCGAAGCCTTGGTCGCGGCGGCAGGGGATGCCCGAGCGGCGGAGCAGGGCCTCGACCTCGGCGGTCAGGCCCGGGGCCGCGGGTCGGAGGGGCCAGGCGGCGTACTTGGAGGGGTGGACGTAGGCCACGGGGGACTTGGAGGGGCGCGGGTTGGCGGAGACCAGGACGCCGTCCTCCGGGGAGGTCGTTGCCCAGTGGGCGCCCTGGCGTTAGGGAGAGGGAGGGAGGGGGCTTCGGTTAGATAGGGTTTTTTTTTACACTCTTCGAGAGAGTTGAGGTTTATCATGGGACTGGGGAAAGGGGGGAGCAACTTGATAGGAAGGGGGAAAAGGAGGGTTCCAACTCACCATCATGACTATGTGGTTCACGCCGTTGGCCAGCGCCTCGTCCCCCATCTTCTTCCAGTACCGCGCCGACGCGCTCTCCTCGCCCAGCATCATCGTGCTGCCGTGCGAGAAGAAGTGCACTGGGGTCATGGGCCCTTCCTCGTCGTCGTCGTCGTCGTGGTCCCCTGGCGTCGACTCTGCGACCTTCTTGCTAATCGCCATTGCGTGCGTGCGTGTATGCGTGTGTGTCTATTTGGCCCTCACACGCGAACGACTCGGTGTCTGTGCTCCGTCTGCGTCGCACGCTGGTCTTTGTGTGTGTGTATTGTGGACGGCAGACCACGGACAAAAAAGAAGAGCGAGCGGCGAGCCGGATCATCCACAAGCCGGCGGCGCCCTTTTTGGCTCAGGCTGGTACGGGAGATATCAGGGCGGCGAGGTGCGGCTGGAGCTCTCGAAAGACGCTGGGTGACCCCATACTTTGGGCATGTGTAAGTGTACATCCACGTGATCGGGCCCCGAGACGCCGCCCACTATCCCGGCCCCTTTGCTCCTCCCGGCATGCTCGTGACTCTGTCGCGCGCTGTCCGGTGCTGGCCCCAGGTGGTGGAGATTGCGTCCCGGCGGCGGTGGGGGGCGGATCGGAAGAGAGGGGGCCGGGCCGACGCTCGGAAGGGGTGGGGGGAGGAAACCCGGCGATGCGATGCAACCCTCCACCCATTCGGGTCCGCGCGGGTGCAGTGCTGTACTTATGTAGGCAATGTAAGATGGGTGCACATCACCCCGGCCGCTTCGGCATTCGGGCCCTGTCGGACCTGGGGCTGGTTTGCTGCCTGGCTGGCACTTGGGTCGCCGTGTGGTGCCTCTGTTGCTATGAGATGAGAAAAGTGGTTCTATTTCCACGGTAGCTGGACTTGAATTCAAGGTGAGAATAACCAAATGGATCACTGTCTCTTGTTGTAGGCAGACGGATATCCCCGGCTATGGCAAGAGTAGCCTGTCCTTTGTAGACTCCCCCCACGAGATAGACAATATGATAAATGCTCTTACAGTGCAGTCCCAGGGGGTATGCGACACATCCCCTGACGTGATTTGTGTATAGACTCATAAGCCAGGTGTATTACAGTATACCCAAGGCTGCGACTTCAGCCCCTTCCATCCTGGGCTGGCCAGCCTAGAGTGAAGCCCCCCACCCCCGTATTCTCCGTACGCATCATCTTCGCAGGCGGAGCGCCATCTGGATCCCCCTGTACGCGGTGTACCACACCGCCGGCAGCACGATGCCCAGCAAGATCCCCGCGCCGATGAGGACGCCCTGCTCGAAGAAGCCGACTTGCCTGTTGTCCGGCTGGCGCGTCGGCCTCAGCGGCCGCGTGGCCAGCGCGCGGGCGCGGCTCTGGCTCTGGCTCGCGCGGCCACCCGACGAGGAAGAGGGAGAGGAAGAGGGCGATAGAAGCTCGCCGACGGCCGCCGCTAGAGGCCCCAAGGAGGCCGGCGCGGGCTCGACGAGCTGCGGACGCGCGGCGCTGAACATGTTCGGGCCGTAGCGGTGATGCGGGGGCCTGTCGCGGGGCGGGTCGTGGGCCGTCGGGGCGGCGGGACCGAGCAGCAGCTGCGGCGGGATGTGGTTGGCAAAGGACTGGTGGCAGGGCAGGTGCTGCGCCATGTACTTGGCCGCGCCCGGGTCCGCGAAGAAGTAGCCCGCGACGAGAGGGGTTCTGGCCGTAGCAGTCAGTTGGTGAGAGCGTTGAGGAAGAGTGAGAGGTAATGTATGTATTGGTAGACGTGAAGACTGGAGAGGAGAAGAGTGGAGGAAAAAAGGGGGGAAAGACTCACTCGAACTGGTGGTCGAAGATGGCGTCCACGAGGCCTAGGCATGTGGCGACGACCAGATATCGGCCGCTGATTTTGGACTTTAATAAAGGGGTGTCGCTGGAATGTCGCTTGTCAGCATCACACGCAGCTGTTGAGGGCTGTTCCACCAACTCACTCATCGTGGACGTCGACCAGCTTGAAGTCGCTCGATCCAAAGCTCGTCACCTGCCGCCGCTGCTCGGCCTCTTCAACTGCTCTGCGCGTCGCCTCGCTCCTATTGTCGTCGACCTTTTTCTTCAGGTGCGAGGAGAAGGATGCAGCGGAGGAGCCATCACGGGCGAAGGCCAGCGCGGCGTGCCTGGAGCACGCCTCAAAGAACTCGTCCTTGACGTACTCGTTGACCAGGACCAGGTCCGGCGCGTACGGCGACCTGCCACCGAAGCCGAAGCGAGCGCCGGCGACGGCCCGGGCGGCGGCTTGCACGTCCGCCGTCCGGTCCACGATGGCCACGACCCGCGCCTCTTGTGAGGACAGCAGCTCGGTCGTCAGGCTCTTTCGGGCGTCCCCGGCGGGACCGGGTGACCCAGTTTGGTCCACGAGCACTGCGTTGTTCTCCAGCACCGCGGCGTCCGTCGTGGCGGCCGTCTTGCTGATCATGAACGTGTTGACGTCCAGTACCAAGGGTAGCATCTCGCGCAGCTTCGCATCCACCTCGAGCAGGCTTTCAGGCAACTTGGCACGTGGCAGGTCGTCAGCTCAAGATCAGAGGTCAATATAAGGGGCTCGCAAACGAGCTGTACTCACCTCCAGCACGACGCAGTTGCCCGCGCAGATCGCGGCGGACAGGGGCGCCACCACCGAGTACAGCCTCGTGTGGCTGGTCGGGCGGATGGCCACGAGCCCGACGCCGACCCTTCTCGTGGCGCAGCTGCGGCCCCTCGCCACCGCGTACTCGTCCCGTAGGGCCTTGTCGAAGTCCAGCGAGTCGTAGGCGTGCGCGATGGCGTCCATGGCGAGGCAGAACTCGGCCTCGACCTCGGCGCCGGAGCCGCCCGAGTCGCGCCCCAGCGCGCCGCAGACGGCACCCGCGGCGTCCCTCAGAGCCTCGTGCAAGTGTCGCAGCTGGCTCTGGCGATGGCGCACGTTGTCGGCGCGGCCGTCGACCAGGGACAACTGCAGGCGCTCCAGAGCCTCTCCCTGTTGCTGTGAGGGTGCCATGTTGGTTGCTGGTAGGCGGAAGAGAGAGCGAAGAGGTGGTGAAGACGACTCGACTCGGCGACGCACGCTATGTGCTCGATACGCGCAACACGCGGCCATTCCACGTCACGGTGGTGAGATATACGTCCGATCAGCTGCACCATTAGCTGGCCGGAGGGCCCCTGACGTGTCTGCGGCGCCCTCTGAGGAGGCTGGAGGGGAGGAGCCGGAATGTGGGGGAGCAGGCATGCCAGGGTCGTGTCACCCTCGCGTCGGAGCCCTTCGAGTCTGCCATGATAGTCAATCAGCCCGCATTGCCTTGCCCCAGGGTGGTGCGAAGCTGTCGCTCTCCTGAAATCGTGGACTCGAATCTGACGACAATCTCTGGATATCGTGTTCGAGGACTGCAGACTCGGCCCAACGCCGCCCTACTCACGCTGTCGACGCAGCCAAGATTCCGCGACGCCGCCACGAGTCGTCCTGGGCACCGACAATGTCCGTCACCACGATCGACAACCCGGTGACCACGGCCCTCCGTGAGGCGCTCCAGGACTACGAGGTGCGAGTGACGCGGCCTGAGGATCTGTCACAGCAGCAGCACCCACAGCAACAACAACAACAACAACAACAACAACAACAACAACGCCAAGAACAACAGTCACCGCCACAATACCAATCGCAAGCACCGGTTCAACAACCGCGCCCAGTCTTCTGGGTGCCGCTGACAGACCACGAACCACCCGCGGGGATCGAGAACCCGCCGGGCTGGCCAACGGACGACGAGCGCCGCGGCGTGCCGCCATACCGGCCGGTCAACACGAGGCTGGACCGCAGCCAGCGCCCCAACGGCACCAACGGGGTCGAGACGGCCTTCATCGCGACCATGTTCACGGGCGTCTGGGTGAAAGCGGTGAGTTCTGCTCTTGTGTATTAGCATTTGGTCGTCAAGCCTCTCGAGCCGGGGCGGGTTTGGTCAGCTGGCTGACACTGGGGCGCCAGACGCTGGCCCACTACTGGAATCAGACTCTGGGCCGAATCTTCAAGAACGGGTTCGTGTATAGGGTGGGCGGTGAGATTTGATCGCAGTTGAAGAGGGTTAGGAAGTGGCTTTGGAACGGGGAGAATGCCAATGTGTTGGGGCGATTTCACAACGGGCGCTTGAATTGCTCCTGGTCGCGACGATACGTACATGTATCTCATGCTGGATGCGTACCTAAGGTACCTGGTAGGTATCTCCTTGCTGTATGGAAGTATTGCTTGATCTCGTGGGCTTCGGCAGGGGACGGGACTATCGAATCCTCACCACAATGACGGGTCGGGACATTTGCCTACCACACCTTTAAGAGGATAACCTTGGGCTGGCGAACGGTTCTTGAGCCAACCCCTACTGCAAAAATTCCGAATCAAGTGGTCTCTATCCAGCCGGTACGCAACGTAGCCTGTCGGATTATATGTAGAACCTGGAGCACACTGGAAATACGTCTCGAGGGCTGTCGATGATTACCTTGGATACACTATTGAAGCCGGTGTATCAAATGTATTTCTATCATCTACATCTAGGTCGAGTACGACTTGTGCAGGTTCGAGTACCTCAGTTAGGAGGTATGTACTTTGACATTCAATAGATGTAAACGACACCACGGACCTTCCCGAATTCAACTCGGCGTGACAATCGTGCCTGCCAAGAGTCAATCGAGCGGCTATATGGAAGGAAGTCGCGCGGTTCAGGGTTGCCGTGGGCAGACCAAAAACTCCCGACTGAAACATTCCTCTCAGTGATCTCTTCCACCGCAGCTCAGCATCTACAGGCGTGTCAGCTTGCCTGTCACGTCAGGTGGTACGTTCAAGTCCGCCGGCACAAATGACCTCACTCATCTCCTCGGTAACGGGCATCCATCCAGTCTTCGCCAGCCACATCCGACAGATCATCAGCCACCCAGTCAACTCATCGCCTGTCTCTGCATACCTACCTATGTAGATACGGGGCCATGGCTGTCGGGATCTCATCGTTTCCGGTTATCGATGGACAGCACGAGATGCCCCAGGCCCGAGGAACAAAATCTGATACTCGTTCGTCTCCGAAGTGTCCGTCTTTCTCCACCGCCGCACCCCGCCCCCACCGTTCCGGCGCTCTCATCCGATGCCTCGACCCGCGACTTTGCGCGTATGGCCAGTCCCCTTCAGTGCCTACGGTAGGTTGGCATTAAGGCCGCTTAAGTGGCACTGCGGTCCGATGTTCTCACCAGCAGCACATCAACCACTTCCGTCTTTTTTTTGATCCTACATCACACAACCCTCCCCCTCCCAGACCCGGCAACACAGCAGAACAGCCTCACCAACCACGCAAGGCAAGCCAAAGAAAGCCATGCCCGCCCCACAGCAAGAAGTGCAGACGCCGACAATCCGGGACATCTCGTCCGTCACGGACGACCCGGACACCGGCCTGCGCTTCATCAAGAATGTGTCTGTCCCCTTGCGTTCCTCCCGTCTCCCAATCCGTGCCAACGTCTATCTGCCCTTGACCAAGAAGGCGAGCGACACGACTGCTGCCACCTTCGACCCCTCCGCGCGCTTCCCTGGTCTTGTCACCTATGGTCCTTACGGCAAGGACATCCCCTACGCTACATTCTACCCCGCCAGCTTCGCCGAGGTCAATCCCGACCACCGTTCGCCCTACTCGGCCTGGGAAACCCCTGACCCGGGCTACTGGGCGGGCCGCCACGGCTACGCAGTAGTCCGGGCGGACGAGAGAGGTACGGGCCAGAGTCCCGGCTTGCTCGACACCATGAGCAGGGGCACAAGCGAGTGCTTCTTCGACCTGGTCGAGTGGGCCGCTGACCAGCCTTGGTCGACGGGGAAAGTCGGCCTGCTGGGCATTTCGTACTACGCGGGCACCCAATGGAGGGTGGCTGCGCGGAGGCCCAAGGGCTTGGCCGCCATTATCCCCTGGGAGGGCATGTCGGATTACTATCGCGACCGGTGCCGGCACGGCGGAATCCTGTCCAACAAGTTCATCGGCTTCTGGTGGAACCGCCAGGTCCTAGTCAACCAGTACGGGCGGGCGGGGCGCTCCAAGCTCACCTTCCCCCCTGACGGGCCCGGGGCCCGGGGCCAAGAGGACACGATCGAAGGCGACCTGCCAGACGAGGTCCTCGTCCAGAATCGTCGCGACCAAACGGCAGACAACGCAGCGCACCGGTTCCGCGACGACGAGTACTATGCCAGCAAGGACTTTGATCCCGAGAACATCGAGGTGCCCTTGCTCAGCGTCGCTAATTGGGGTGGAATATTGCTGCACCTTCGTGGCAACGTCGAGGGCTATAGGCGCGCGGGTTCGCCCTTCAAATACCTGCGGTTCATCACGGGACGCCATGATCTTCCCTTCTACTACCGCGAAGAGGCCGAGCTGCAACTTGGTTTCCTGGACGCATTTCTCAAAGGCGACGATCGCGTCGGCTGGAGCGTCCCAGGAAAGCTGCCCCCGGTTACTATCACGCTACGCAAGGGCGACAACGTCGGCTTCAACGACGCTGAGAGCGAGGCGCGCGCCTTCCCCAAGAGGGACGAGGCTGCCTGGCCCATCCCTCGTACCCAATACGTGGTATTTGGCCTCACCCCGAGAGGGGAGCTGGTCGCAGGACCAGACGCAGACGCCGTGGAAAAGCAAAAGAGAGAAAAAGAGCAACGGGTCTCGTATCGTGCACTGGGCTCACTCGAAGACCCGCAGGCGGTAACGTTTACCACGCCACCGTTCCATCAGGAAACAGAAATCACGGGTCACCCGACGGCGACCCTGCACGTCTCGATGACGCCGGAGGACTCTTCCTCTGATGAAAAGGACATCGACTTGTTCCTGACGCTACGGCACCTGAGCGCTGCAGGCAAAGAAGTCTTCTACACCGGCACGGCAGGCGACCCAGTGCCGCTGTGCAAAGGCTGGCTGCGCGTTAGCAGGCGCCGCGTCCGTGAGGACCACCCCGCTCACCGCTCTTGGCTGCCGTATCGCGAGTACCTGTCGACGGACGTGCAAGAAGTCCGCCCTGACACGGTGTACGAGGCACAGGTCGAGCTCTGGCCGACCAACGTTGTTGTGGGTGAAGGTGGGCGTATCGTGCTGGAGGTCGCCAGCGGCGACACGCAAGGGTCGGGGATTTTCCAGCACAACGCTGAAAGTGACCGGTCAGTTTCATATCCACTTGTACCCGACTGAGTGCCCTCGCAGTATCATTCAATGGCAGGAGACGTACAAGCATCCTGGACTAATCTGATCTTCATTTCTTTCAGGCCCGCGTCCAAGTTTGCTGGACAGAATCATATTCACTTTGGGGCGGGGAGACAGAACTCTTTGGTGCTGCCTTACATCCCACCGGCGTGATTTCCTCGTAGTGAGGGCTGTGTTGGAAATGAGGGGGCTCAGTACGCTCCCTACTATGTGCCTATATAGGAAGATGACTCTTCTTGTGATTCGCATTAGCTATTTTCCACAATCTAATGTGTTCTCTCCAATCTAATGCGTTCTCATCATGTCAACAGGCTGGGTATAACACAATGTGGCCGCATGGACGTAGCAATGGACAGGCGTTTTCAATACTGCTGGACTGTCTACATCTTAGCTCTCGGGTCGCCATTGCTCCGGCGGCAGTTACCCCTATACCGTGTGCACGATGCAGGTTGCATCAGGTGTGTTCGGAATGGTGGGGGCGGGGTATAACCAGGATCCCTGCTTTCCGACGGGCGATCTACGTGGTCAGACTTTTGAGGAGTGGGTTCTTGTATTGCTTCCTGAGTAGTTAATAATGAGCGAGACCGAACCGAGAGCCAGATGTTGATTTCCAATTGATCAGCTTGTTGATGACAGCCAGTGACCTCCAGTGAAGAAGTGACGATCTCTTTGTACCTTCTGCCTTCCGCAATACTTAAGCCTAGTCAACATGGGGTATGCCGAGCACTTTTCCATAGCCAACCTGCCCTATGGGATCGCAAGCCACGAATCGCATCCCGAGCCAGCCGTGGTAACACGTATCGGAGACACGGTCATATTCCTCTCCGACCTGGACCTCGACTGCTCGGAGAGTCTTCGAGAGACGTTCAAGCAGGTGAGTCGTGTGTTCGACATCTTGCATTCATCTCCGGGCTTGCAGAAAGTTCTTCAAGACACACACACACAAAACGCACTCGGGGAACCGTAAAAAAAAAAAACAGAAGAAGGGAGAGGCACCTGCTCACCATGACCCCACGCAGAGCACGCTCAACGCCCTGGCGGCCCGAGACAAAGGCGAGCTGCTCGCGCTGCGCCGGCGGCTCCGGGAGGCCCTGGCGGACGCGTCGGTGGTGGCGGCGCACGGCAAGGCGGCGGCAGGGGCGGCGGGCGGGGATGCGGTGCGGATGCACCTGCCGGTGGCCGTGGGCGGGTTCACGGACTACTCGTGCTCGCGGGAGCACGGGCTGAACGCGTCCGAGGCCATCCTCGGGCGGCGGCTGAGCCCGCCGGCGTTCGAGCGGTTCCCGATCGGGTACGGCGGGCGGGCGTCGTCGATCGTGGTCTCGGGGACGCCGGTTCGGCGGCCGCGCGGGGTCTACTACCTCTCGTCGCCGCCACGCCAGGACCGAGGAGACAACGGCGACGAAGCGGGGAAGGGGAGGTCGTTTACGGCGCCACGCGGGCGCTGGACTACGAGCTCGAGATGGCGTGCGTGGTGGGCCGGCCCTCTGTGCTCGGGGAGAGCGTGGCGCTGGGGGACGCGGACGAGCACATCTTTGGGATCGTCCTGATCAACGATTGGAGTGGTGAGTCAGCGACCCCCCTCCCGCCCCCTGGGGTTTAAACTACTCTCAGCCGAGACTCTGACGCGTGACTGGCACCCCGTCCCCCCAGCGCGAGACATCCAGGCTTTCGAGATGCAGCCGCTGGGACCGATGAACGGTAAGAGCTTCGGGACCACCATGTCGCCGTGGGTGGTGCCGCTGGAGGCGCTGGAGCCGTTTGCGTGCGCGGCGCCGGCTAAGGCGGTGCCGGCGATCGGGCCGCTGCGGGAGACGAGGGAGAAGGCCGGCTACGACATCCAGCTGAGAGCGGAGCTGCTGAGCACCACCGGCGGCGGCGGCGGCGGCGGCGAGGGTCCTCACGATCCCGACCGCAATCTCGATTCCGAACCCCGGGTGACCGCCACCGAGGTCTGCCGATCCAACGTGGCCGGGATGTACTGGACGTTCCGGGACCTGGTGGCGCAGCAGACGCTCAACGGGTGCAACCTGCGGACGGGGGACGTGCTGGCGACGGGGACGGTGTCCGGGGCCGGGCCGGGGCAGCGCGGGTGCCTGCTGGAGCTGACGCGGGGGGGCAGGGACGAGTTCGCGCTCGCGGACGGGCAGACGCGGACCTACCTGCGCGACGGGGACGGGGTGCGGCTGACGGCCGTCGCCGGGGAGGGCGTCGGGTTCGGGGAGTGCACGGGGTTCGTCACCGGGGCTCTGGCCGTGTAGGTGTGTGTTATGTTAGGTAGGGTGCTGAGAGCTGCGAGGTTGCTGATGTTGTCGAGCAACAGGGTACATGTATGTGCTCATTGCAGTTTGCATTTCGCTTCTAGTGGAAATCCCGTTTGAATGATAAACCACGAGTATCACATGACTGTGGCACTGGAGTTGGATCAATGTGAAAAATCAACATTAGGTTTGAATGCACGCACGGAATGTACCTAACCTAATGAGAATGCGACATAGCAGAATAACGACTGCGACGATGGCCGGGCGCGCTTTCCCAATACTCGCAACCGCACCTGCCAAGTAGAGCAGACAGCCCTGCGATGATTGGTCAATGGCAATCCGGCTTCTAGGGGCTTCCAAAGGCACCGGAGCTAAGAGGCAAGTGCAGGTACTCGAACTTGCAAAGGCCCCAGGCCTGCGACCAGGACAATTTGCGTACCGGTACGAGCCAGCCCGCAAGAGCTCTGCTCGCAGAACCCCACATAATGAACCAAACCAGACTCTGATTGGCCCGACTGACCAGTCCCAGGCTGGAAATCGGGGTGGCCGGGCCGCGCGAGGTCCCTGAACTCCAGCCTTCAGGCGCACGCGTAGCAGCAACCGCAAGCTGCGAAGCCACTGGACCTGCATCAGGACAGCTGGAGCTCATCCCCACCCCCGACTTCTTATCCCCTTGAGGCCTCGTGGCTGCTCGTCGCATCTGCCTCGCTTCACGACCCAAATCCCCATCCTCCCTCCCCCCACGGTCCAGCAGCCTCCATCGCCGTCTCGTGCTCCCCCATCCCGCCTCACTGCTCTCGCTCTCGCTGCATTCCTCCTTGGTCCATTGCTCAACATGGTTGCCCTCAAGTCCTCCGTCCTGGCCGCCCTGGCCCTGCGCGTCGCGTCTGTTTTTGCCGCCGACTCGGTAAGGCTTGCACCTGCTCCCGCAAGCGCTTCGCTTGATGCACCCTTCATCCACTCGCGCATGCGCTCTCGCTGACTCTTTCCCTCTGTACAGCCCCTGGCCGAAGACGCCGGTAGCCCCGCGCCGCCCGCCGAGCAGCTGAAGGCCAACATCGTCACCACCTTCCCCGAGGCCGACATCTTCGGTGTCAAGCTCGTCAACGGCCGCCCCTCCAAGGCCGTCATCGACATCACCAACAACGAGGCCGAGCCCATCAGCTTCGCCATTGTCACCGGCCAGCTGCTCTCCACCAAGGACCAGCCCGACGATGCTCCCGCCTACAAGGCCATCCTCCGCAACCTGACTGCCGTCAACTACGATGCCGTCATCCCTGCCGGCGAGAAGTCGTCTCTGCCCTTCTCCTTCGCCCTCGACATGAACCCCCAGGACGCCAAGCTGCACCTGACCGGTATCATCACGACCCAGAAGAACCAGATCCACCAGGTCGAGGTCTACAACGACCTGGTCAGCATCGTCGAGGCCCCCACCAACATCTTCGACCCTCAGATGTGAGTCTCCTCTTGCCTGCACTGTTCTACCTATCGCACTAGACTAACTTGAATTCTCCCGCCAGCATCTTCCTCTACCTCTTCCTGTCTGCTGGCTTCGCCGCTGTCTGCTACTTTGTCTACAACACCTACATCGAGACTCTGTTCCCCCAGGCCAAGCGCACCAAGCCCACAAAGGCCGTCAAGCCTATCGCCGTCGAGGAGCCTCTGTCTGGCGGCGAGGGTGCCGCGACTGGTGCCGACAAGGGCTACGATGAGAGCTGGATTCCCCAGGACCACATCACCCGCCCTACCGCCAAGCGCGTCAAGAGCGGCCCCAACAAGAAGAAGGCCGGCGAATAAGATGGTGCTGGCCTTTTTGATGAACCAGGTCGCGCGTTGTCACATGTGGTTGTGATATTTGAAGCCCCTCAGGACACTGCCACGATGGTAGTGTGAGCGCTCTTGGCGCAGAAACTTGCGTGGTCTCCTGATGGCGGAGTTGAGCTATCTAGGCACAGTGGCCCCAAACATACGGTCGTGTCAATTGCATAGAATTGGAACTTGTCGATCTTGAGTCATGGTGGCACCGAAAAGGGCCGAGAAGGAAACGGGGACCCAGAGTTCTGAATAAGTAAACGAGCACCTCGGCTCTCTGTCACGAGGCAGGGTAGAAGAAAATAAGAGGGAATATAACTACGAACTCATCAGTGATCAAGATGGGAGTGCCTGTAGAGTAGCTACTTCCCGAGCAGACAAGTCAAGCAGCTGTACCCATTTTGCGATACCGAGCACCGCCACTGGCTGGTGAAAGGTTCTAGAAATCCGGCCCATCAGCTTGCGCGTTTCTCGAACAAGTCCACCGTGGACTTCTTGATGCTCATCCGCCTCCCAATCCCGCAAGCTGGAATTTAACTGCGGAATACCCGGCAGGCAAGGTAAAGCAGGTACCAGTCAGCTAGCTCGATGACCTGTGGGGTGTGGGCCGGGCGATTGGATCTTCTTTGACTCCCGTCTTGAGTGTTGCGAGTGTCCGCCTCCCCCTATTCGAATTCCTGGCCACCCGGCGAAGCTTGACGATCAGGCTCGTTCCTTGGCTCCGAATGACGACCAGTGGAGGAGAAGAATAGAGGGAAAAAAGACAAGACGCAAAGCGCAGGTGGCGAAGTGAAGGGCGGTTCCCGGGCACGAGGGATGGAGGGACACTGGGGCGTGGCGAGGGTGACGCGAGGCCACCACCAACCACCACCACCACCACCACCACCACCTACGAGTACCTACCTAACCTACTAGCACTCCAGGTGCCGCTACGTGTTCGAACCTCTCGGGAGGGGCGCTGCTGATTGGGTGGGCGTGTGGATGGATGGGGTGGGGCTCGCTCGGTGTTTTTGCGCGCTGGGTTTTCTTTTTTTGCCACTTCTTTCTAGAACAATTCTTCCTTTGCACGATTCGGCACGGCCTGGCCAACCAACCGAGAGAGACAGGGATACGAGGGGTTCGTTCGCTCTCCTCCCGGGTGACTGGGGTGAGTTTCCCTCCCGGATGACTGGGATGGGTTTCCCTCCCTTGGGCCAGCGGATGGCCTCCTTGAAGCTGGATGTCGCGATCCGCGTTGCCCTATCTCGCATTGGGATCATCCCCGAGCGCAGAATCGGACTTGATGCTTCTTCTCTATGGGTTTCTGGTGGGAGTTCGCGGCGTGCCTGGGTGCCTTTGCCTATCTGTCCCGCCCTGCCAGCGATGTAACAAGTCGGACACCTGGGATAAGATCCGGACAGTAGCCATCTGCGAGGGCGATCTGACAACACCCTCTCGTTTGCATTGTCCTCGTGTCCCTTTTGTCCCCTGTCGTTGCGTCTCGTGCGAGCTGTCACGTGGACACCGCCCGGCCGACCGAGTTGGCAAGGTTCAAAGTCACCGCAGAGCGTACTCGTGCTGGGATGACTACAACCCTGATGATAGGATACGAGTGCTTGTCTTACGCCACGGTGGACCATAGCAAGAAGAAAAGAAGAGGAACGGAAAGCAGCATGCTCTGGCGTCTTCTTTTCGTTCTTCTTCTTTTTCTCTGGTTCCTTTCCGAACGGGCTGCCGACCCAGCCAATATGGGGGGGGGGGGGGAGAAATTCTCCGAGCCGGCGCGCGCGCGTCAAAGCGCAAGAAGACACGACGCACGAGCGGGACCGCTTGCGGCAGTGCCGCGGAGACGAGGGGGGGGGGGGGGGGGGGGGGGGGCTCGCGGCCTCCACCGGTGTCGCCGCCGCCTCCGCCGCCTCCGCCGCCTCCGCCTTCGCCTCCGTCGCTCGGCAGTAGTAGCCAGTGGGTGACAGCAGTACGAGTAGTTGTGCAAGTCACGAGGCACTCACCGTGCGAAGGAAAGGGGGGGACTTGTCGCTCCATGGGGGTACTGACTGGCGTCTGCCGTCGCAACCTAGGGAGAGACGCGCATAGCAGTGGGCGCTCTGGGTGCACCCTTCGAAACACCCGAGCACAGCAATTACCAGCACGCCTATCTCTGGCTGGCTCTACTCGGGCGCAGGCGCGGGCGCGCCTATCACTTGCGAATACTCGCATCCTTGACTTGACACTCCCCGTCGCCCTGCTGTTCAGGCTGGAGGGCCTCTGGGGCCAGACAGACGCAAGAGGACCCGACAGCCCGCGTTCGCAAGTCTGCTCAGCCGTTCCCGAGGAGGCACGCAAGCAAAGGTGGCTCATAAAGCCGCGCAGGCAGGTCAGGGGTGCGAGACTTGCGTGGGCCTGTTACGCGTGGTGGTGGCGAACCATTGGGAGAAAAAAAAAGAGAAAAAAAAGAGAAAAACTCGGTGGGCTGTCTTTTGTCGTTTATTCTTCGCCTCGATCGCTGACTGACAGGCGGGAAGGGACAAAAAAAAGAAGAGAAAGAGAGTAGACATGAGGGTAAGAAAAAAAAAAAAAGTCGACTGGACTCTTACCCTCACCTTGACTGCTTACTACAGCTCGCAACAAGCGGGCTCCCGTCCCCTTCGGCGGCGACTTGACCGGGGGGCACTCGTCTTCTCTGTTCCGGGCAGGTGCTGTGTGCGTGCGCCTACCCACTGCGGCGGGCCGCCGGGCTTCGTCGGCGATGGCGGCCTTTCGCCTTTTGACGAGGCCGCCTGCTGGGAGGCTCGTCATCCCATCGCGCTGGACGTACCGGTAGATATAGCCCTGTAGGTGGTGGTGGGTATACCAGACAGATACACGTACACGTTCAATCCGGTGCGCGCCAAGCAAGAGATGGCGACGGCGCGCGGTTCTAGAAAGGATTATTTTCCCGCGGCGGAAGGGACGCCAGACAGAGATCGGCCGGCCGCGGGGGAGACCCCCCGAACGTGCACGCCGGGATTCGTCTCGGCTCGTCAGGTAGCGAGCCACGCGAGCGTCAATCGTTCATTCACTCTCGGAGTAGAAGCAGGCAAAAGAAGCAGACTGCCACTTTATGTGGAGCTTTCCCCTTCCAGAGCGACAGAAGATTAGGTACCTACCTGGGCTTCTGCTCTCTGTCTTGCAGCGAACGACAAGAGGCGTGTCGCCAGATGGCCGGATCTTGACACGGCGCCCAGTTTCCCGCAGGTCAAAGGGCGTGACAGCTTAAGAGGTACTTTACCCAAGTAAGGAGGTACATGTAGGTAGGAGAGGCAGGCAGCCAATCGGCCTGCCTACCTAACCTACCTACGTACATCTACGATGAACGGCGATCCGCGAAGAATGGCAAACGAGGGCTTTACCCCTTCTCGACGGGCCGAAGCACGCCTGGAACGGGCTGTCGTGGGCAAGTTCGAGCCAGGATGTCTGAAAAAAAGAAAAGTGATGAAAAGTTGAGGTGCGCAGCCGCAGAGTCGCGGGTTGCGTGCCTGGGTGACGAGGCCTCCCCTCGTGGTCCTCAAAGTCGCCTCCGCCCCTCTACGAGTACGTCCTGCGGCCTCGGGCTGCGAGTCGATGGGGACGTGAAACGGACCGCGGAGGCCCTGGCTGCCTGCTAACAAGGTACCTCGGAGGCGAAAAGCGCCTCGAGGCTGGGATGACAATGACAAAGTGATGCGATCCCTCCCCAGGGGCGCCCGCCCGCTGCCGGCCTCACCACCGCCGGGCTCTCTTTGCTTGGGGGGAACAGGCGCCCTCAGCCGCCGGCATCTAGAGGTATCTTCTAGGTCAGACTGTCAGGTTGTTGCGGTATAACGGCGTCTGGGTCTCATCGCCATTCAGTCTATGAAGGTATTCTTACCATTATCATTGTTGCGACTGGCATTGCTGCTGTCTACTCGCACATCTCTCTCCCACGTCATCATCCTGTTCCCGCCTGACGCGGGTCCGGTCGGGAGGGGAGGGCTTTTGGGCGGTGCGGGCCATGGGATGCAATCCTCGGCAAACATGGGAGGTGGCCACTAACTCCTCCAGGCTCGGTGATGAGGCAAAGATCTTCCCGGGGCTGCAGCCCGCAGCACCGAACGGGCAAGCCCTGGCACGGCGACTTTGCCACTGGCGAGAGACAGAGAGAGGGACAGTAAAGACATAGAGAGAGAGAGAACATGATGAGAAAGAGAATGAAGTCCTTTTACAGGGGGGGGGGCTCCAGCATTTGCACAACACACGCCACAGCATGCGTGCATCCACTCACTTCATGGTGCCAACACTGGCGAGCCGGCGCGCCCGGCAGAAGGATTCTCTAACTAAGCCAACTGCCGGCACTCACTCTGCAGAGGACCCGGTTTCTTCAAATGCGTTTCTAGGTTCTACCAGTCTGCGCAGCGCAGACAGTTAATTGCACAGAGCAATCGAGACTGGATCCGAGAACTCAGAACTCAACATAAACCCCAAGCAGCTTGGTCTCCTCCCTATGTAGGTAAAAGACGAGACATCTGCAACCCTGCCGACTTGCCACTTATAACGTACATGTACCCTGGAGTTCCAAGAACTTGGATAAAACTTGAGCCTGCTGTGTGTTGCTGTGGAATCGCGGGCGCTGACGGGGCGCTGACGGGGCGGTGCCTCTACGTACGCGGGAAAGGTGCAGATAGCCTGTTTCGAAACGCGGCCGCTTCCTCGACGATCCGCTATGCCCGGGTCCAAAGAAAGACAACCCAAGGCGAGGGAACAAGGGGCAAGGATACAAGGCAACGCGCGCGCGCCTCTGAGAGACCGCTTCCTAATAAGCTGGTACCCGAGTGCCCGCGCTGCGCCGCCCGGACGCTGACCTCGAGGCCGGATCCCCGACGCAGGATCACACGCGCTTGCCAGCCTGCCTGCCTGCCTATGAGCATGAAGCATTCACCGATCTGTTCCGCTCGTTTCACCCTCTCCTCATTCGCCGCTGTAAAAAAGGAAAGGGGGGGGGGGGGTTTCCCGCATGTTTGAGATTCGTCGCCAGCGAGACTCTTTTTGCCAGCACACACTACACAAACACACATACTCGTGGACATGCAGGCAGACCCGCGGCCGAGCGAGCGTGACTACGCCTCGGCCCCGTTCGTCCGCGCAGCTTCCCAAACCGGCGTCGAGCTGCCCTGGTCCGTCGCCCACGATCAATCGACGTCTCCATGTGGCGTCCTTGTCTGCATATTAAGCGTGACTGGCACCGCCGCGAGCCGCCCCGCGGCTTGACGGAATCAGGCACCTGGGAGACGGTATACACACACACACACACACACACACACACACACACACACGGTAGAGGGTATCCAATAATTGTGAGCCTTCCAGTCGCGCTCGTTTCAACTACTGTCTGCAAATGTTGGGGGGAGTACGAACGTTCCAGACTTCATGGCAAGTACATTAGATGAGCCCGAGTAACTCGGGTCATTGTCAACCGATCGAAACAAGCCCGCTTCATGTTTGTGTCAATGGCAGCTGTACGAGACTTGGACTGCTAATCGCACTGTGGATGTAGCATGACCCGTCCATGAATTGGCCGAGTGGACTCAACTGCAGGTGAAAGGGGACACGAATTGAACAGATGGGAATCTCCAGTCTAATTCCTGTTCCTGTCGTATTGAAGCCAGACTGAACTCTGCTGTCTGTGCAGAGCGTTGAAGCACTGCACCAGACATTGATCAAATCGACATCAGTTGACACGTGCACTGCTGTGTCAAGTCCGGTCTTCGATTGATGCATGCACTACTTATGCAAGCTACATCATTGATCAAATGCATTTCATTCAAGAATTGAAGTGACCATTACATACATTTATGCACGTTACGGTGCTGCATAGATTTCGAATGGAATGTGCGATGCTGTGATGTGCACGTAGTGATTGAATCAATACGGCAAGAGCAGACGGCAGGCGGCAGAGCCAAAAAAGACAACCAGGCAGGAGCAAGCCAGCCGCGTATCCATTGGGAACAGTGCGGCCAGCAGCGTCGCCCGAATTAGAAGGGAGGCAAAGTCTACAGTGGGACTGCGACTTGGGAACCTGGAGGAAGTGGGCCGCCTCTTTTCGCCCGCGACTTGGACCGTCGGCCTCACCACCGCTGCCCTCACCACCACCGATCCAAGGCGCCTGGATTCGCCCGCCCGGCCTGCGGTGGCAAATTCCATCGCCATGGCCCGACTCTTAAAACCCTTGGGCCTCCCGCCTCTCGCCGCCGAGAGCGCCCTCTCTGCCTTTCTGCCTTTCTCGACACTCTCTCTCCCGCCCGACTGTCCCAACGAGCTGAGATGGCATCATGGCACCAACAACAAGGTTGGCTGCCCTATGCTACGTCTCCCTCCACCTGGCCCGCACCTCCCACGCCTCGTGGTTCGCCGGCTTTGTGAAGACCGCAACCCAGAATCTCGACTGGGACCCGCCTCAAGCCACCCTGCTGTCCACTGCCGTCGACCCCAGCGGCTGGTCTCCCCAGCCCACGCCCGCTCCCCACGCCGCCGATGTCGAGCTGCGCAAGCGAGATGACGCCGCACAGGTCTGCGGCTACATGGCCGACACGCCCGACAGTACGCCCGCCACCACCACCCTCCTCTTCTCTCCCGTTGCCGACCCGTTCATGCTAACTCGTGTTTCCAGCTCCCGCCTTCCGCTGCGGTCCCGAAGAGGGCTGCCTGATCAACAGCGGCCGCCGGGCTGTAGGCTGCTGCAACGGCCAGGACGTCAAAGGCCAGGGATGCGAGGTTGCGACGGCATGCCTGGCCTCTCAGCAGCTTCCCGTTCCCCGCCTGGACCCCCTCACCACTGCTTGGTACGTCGTCGACCCGCCCGCCTGGCGAGGCTGCCCCTCGTCTGCCGTATGACTTATACACTAACACCGCAACAGTGGAGCCGCCGCGCCTGCTTGCATCACTTACGTCTACGCTGGGAACGAAGGGGACAACATGGTCGGCTACAGTGCCTTCGCCTGCGCCCAAACTCCTCTCGTCGTCTACATGACGGCCAACGCTCCGGATGGCAAACACTCGCCCTCCTTCACCCAGCAAACGGGGCCCGACGCTGAACCCACGACGGACCCTAACTCCAACCCCAAAACCCAAGCCAACGACGACCAGGACCAGACCAACGCACCAAACGCGACGCCCACTGGCACTCCTGGCCCCGTCCCGACACACAACTCCAAGGAATTCTCCAAGGACGCCGGTGCCACTTCGGACAGCGACCCGTCGAGTACAAATGACGGGGACGCCACGACGACGTCGGATGGAAACAGCCCCACCTCCACCTCGGACGAGAACGCCACCACCAGCACGGGCCCCAACGACCAAAGCCTCACAAGCACAACCTCTAGCACCGAGAGCGAGCCCAACACGGTGCCCTCTACTGAGCCGCCCGGCAATCAGACAAGTGGCCCGGCCGAAGCTACGAGTGCCGCGCCCGAGGATACGGCCAAGGTGCGGCCCGACATTGGGGCCATTGTCGGCGGCATCGCTGGTGGTGTCATTGGCGTTCTGCTCATCACGGCCGCGATAATCTTAATCACTAACCATCGGAGGAGGAAGAGGCAGGCGATGGAGGCCGAGGCCGAAGCCAACAGGAACATGCCCCAGCCGAACCTCGGCCCGCAACCCATGCCCCCGATGCAGCCCATGAACGAGCCCATGTATCACCAGCCAGAGATGGCCATGGCTGACGAGACTCACACGCGCGGCGTTGGCGGCGGCCCGGATCCGTACGCATCGTCCATATACCCACCCCATCCAGGAACGCCGTACGACCCTACTAACTACGAAACCATGCCCAGCATGCCGGCATACGCAGCTAACACCAACACCAACAACAACGGTGCCACGGCCCACCCCTCGGTCGGGGCCAGCATCGCGGCGGCGGCGACAGACGGGAACCCCCACCCGGAGACCACGCGGGCCTACTGGGAGGAATTCAACCCGTACAGTGCCTACGCCGGCGGGGGCGACACTTACGACCCGGACCATGGTCACCCTGATGCAACGCGACCCGGTGACTACGAGGGCACTCGTGGGGCACCTTCAGCCTACGGGATGCCGTCCAGGTTGCAGACTCCGGGGCCGGTGCACGGCGGCGCGCCCATCTCGCCCGTCGATGCCAGCCCGACCACCCCGAACAGCCCGCCCGACAGCCCGGACCCGCGGTTCGAGCACCTGTCGCACCGCCAGTCTTCTTTTTCTCCCTACAACATGTTGAGCCCGCCGCCGCCGCGTTCGCACCGCCCACATGACTCGCCGGACTCGTGAGCCGAACGCGCGCCCTGTGACGCGTGG
Organism: Hansfordia pulvinata; assembly: GCA_006538405.1. Taxonomy (NCBI): domain Eukaryota; kingdom Fungi; phylum Ascomycota; class Sordariomycetes; order Xylariales; genus Hansfordia; species Hansfordia pulvinata. The sequence continues at coordinate 931,528 of BJKQ01000007.1, read as the reverse complement.
CCGACGCCTCGACAACTGTACAAACATCCAAAAACACCCTTTGCATTGTAAACATTGGCATAGCATGGACGGAAAGCGCGGTTGATTCACTATTGCATACCCTGGGCATCCCGCGCGACTTGCGCGACCCAGGAGCGGCGTTTGGAGGGGATCTACGATTGGCATTAAAGACTATGATACCTCAAAGATTTCTCGTCCCCCTTGTTTTTTCTTTTTCTATAAAGCTTTTTCCAGTTCGCTCTAGACATCTGCCAGATTCCCCCTCATGATAACTACATACAGTTATTGATAATAATGAGTCTTTATTTGAGGTACATAGGTCGGGAAGAATACATACCTAGTATTGTGGAGAGCAGCGCGAATTGAACATTGTGATGTGTGACATGCAGCATTCGGGGGGTTGTCTCCATGCAAGTCCTGCGACGCATGCTTATCAATCGTCTCTGATATAACGAGGGGATGACTGGTGACACGCTGAGTTGGTGGCTTGCGGGCGTGTCGTGGGCGTGCCCAATGACGGCCTCGAGGAGAAGTGAGGCTGCCCCACTCACGGGTAGACTCGCGAATCCGGCGGGTTCAATTACAGTGCCTACCGGCCTAGTAATAAACCCCTCTCGCCGATACTGGCGCTTTGGGTCAGGATACCTCTGTCAACAAGGTAGTACTTTGGTTGACATTCTGCTCCGGAGCGAGCTGCCGGGAACGCAGCCACCACCACCATCACCTCCGCCAACCACAAACCCGTCGCAAGCACCCCGCTGCGATATCGTCTTGCGAGGGGCTCACTGCACCTACTACCTATATCAACTACGATCCTGCGGCGCGTACCTGGAAGCATCTACCTCGCAACGCGTGGAGAAGAGAAGGCCGCGCAGGCAGAGCAGATTCCCGCAAGGGAGAGACGGAATACGCGGATCACGGAAGATCAAGAGAGACATGGCGGACCCCCCGGCGACCGCGACAGGCCAGCAGCAGCAGCAGCAGCAGCAGCAGGTCTTGCTGCCGCTGCCCGAGCTGCCGGCCAACTACGCGGCGGCGCTGCGGCTCATCGACGCGGCGCACGCCGAGGACCCGAGGACCGTTGCCGTCGACGTTGCCGTCGCTCCTGGTGATGCTGATGCTGCTGCTGCGGCCTGGGCGGTCGGCGAAGGAGGAAGTGAGGAAGGGACGACGACGACGACGACGACGACGACGACGACGATAACTACGACAACTACGATCCAGGTCCCTTACGAGCTGCACTACGCGCGCAAGATGACGGCCTGGCTGGCTCGCAGGTGGCCTACTACGCCTCCCACGGACCGCGGCCAGGGAGGAGGAGGCGCGTCGCCGGAGCTGCAGCTGGCGTGCCGGGCGCAGCACTTCCGGCGGTGGGAGATGCCGAGGGCGGCGTACCCGGCGACGAGGGCGGGGTACCTGTCGTGGAGGGCGAGGCAGAAGAGTTTGGCGGCTGGGCGGGTCGCGGGGCTTCTTAGGGGGCAGCAGCGGGGGCGCGAGGGCGAGGGCGAGGGCGGCGGGGATGATGATGACGACGAGGAGGGGAATGCGGATGTGGCGCTGCTGAGGTCGGACCCGATCCCCGAGGCGGCGGTGGAGAGGGTCGCGGCGCTGGTTCGGAAGGAGGGGCTCGTCCCTGTCTCAGTCTCCGTTGCTGCATCGGCGAAAGAGGATAGTGAGAAGGAGGAGAAGAAGAAGAGCGACGAGGAGACGCAGGCGCTCGAGGACGTGGCGTGCCTGGTGTTCCTGGACGACCAGCTCGACGGGTTCGAGCGGAGGGCGGAGCTAGACGAGGACAAGCTGGTGGCGATCCTGCGCAAGACGTGGGCCAAGATGGGGGAGGAGGGCAGGGCGCTGGCCCCCGCGGCCGTGGAGAGGCTCGGGGAGCGGGCAGGGCTGCTGGTCCGGCGGGCGCTGGAGGGGTGAGGTGTCTCTTGCTTTACCTGCACTTTGAGTGCCTGGGCTGTGGTTGGGTTTTAGGGGAGAAGGGAGAACGAGGGGGGGGAAGGGTTGGTTGAAGGTGGCGAGGCGTGCTCATCTGGTCTGCACATCGGCGGCAACGACACGGCGAGGGATGAGAAGCGTCGATGCGATGCGATGGCGTCGGCTCACGGTTACGGTGTGTCGACTTGCGTCCCCGCGGTCAAGACGGTGGGTGGGTTGCTGGCGATCTGGGGTCGGCGGAAATTCAAGACTACCTATAGGTACCTTACCTACCTGCCTAGCTGAATGCCCATCATCTTCTATCCTTTCTTCATGGCAGCATTTTCAGACATATTCAATATGCGTAGCGGGTGGTGACGGCGACGGCGACGACGAGGACGACGGGGAGAGCGGCGGAGTGGAGTGCGTACCTAGACGGAGGGCGGGCGTGTCGGCGAGGTGTCCGACGGGGGGGCCACTACATCCATGCGATCGACGTGGATTGCCACGAGTATGGCTCCAGGCGCCTCTGTAGGTACCTATGTACCTAAGGTAGGTAGGTAGGTACCAAGTATCTCTCCGTTTTAGCCATACACCTCGTTACTACTATACGACCCGCCGAGATCAGGGCGCGCAAGTCAAGAAACGATACAGAATTGCCCTTTGTCTGGTCTCCGGTACGAAACGGCGGCTGGACGGAGCCCGGAGAAGGACCGGAGAGAAGTCCGTAGCGCCGGCAGACCGGCGGCCCTGCGCGCCGGTTACGGTTAGGCGCCATCTGGCAGCGATCTCCAGCGCGCCGGGCTGTCAACGGCACTCATCCACAGCAACAGCAGCACCCCAGTGCAGGGCTATAGGTACATCCAGATGTACCCGGGCAACGTGCCAGCACCCGGGCGGTGGAGCTTTCGGCATGGCAGCCGCTGGCCAGGCCCCCGCTACGGCGTCGGCGGCGGGCGCCGCGGCGGCGGCAGCAGCAGCAGCAGCAGCAGCAGCGCGTCGTCGATCAGGGGGCGTCCCCGCGGATTAATGAATGCGACAGAGGCAGCGACGGCCCGTCCGGTATACCTCCCGCTGGGACCGGCAGCCGCCTGCCCGACTTGCCTGGGATCTGCTTCTCCATTAGGTACTTGTGCGCCTCAAGTGAATTCCCATCTTTCTCTTACATCTATTAGGCATACATCTGCACCTGCATCCACATCCACATCCACATCCACGCCTCTCTCTCCCTGCCCTTTGCGTCGCTCCCGTCCTCCCTCCGACCCTAGTCTCACGCACCTCGGTTCGGGTCTCCCCACTTACCACCCCCCCGGTGCCTTTCGACCACAGACATATACATGACATATAGGGACTCAGCTGCGGACTTTGCCCCCAGCGACTGCCAGCACGGCACCACTCGCTTCGCCGCCATATTGGCACTCTGAGCACACAACATATCGAGACGACAAGGACGAGACGAACAACGCGCAGCATCTCCTTGACTGAGCCCAACCACCTCCCCAACAGCCAACCCCCCCACGATGAGCGTAGCGGGGGCCGGCCCGCACGAGGGCACGCCGCTCGTCAGCGCCGCTGACGTCGCCAAGCACGCCTCCCTCGACGACCTCTGGCTCGTCGTCGATGGCACCGTCTACGACATGACCCGCTTCGCCCCCGACCACCCGGGCGGCGCCGCCGTCCTGCTGCAGCACGCCGGCCGCGACGCCTCCGCCGCCTACTCCGAGATCCACGCCGCCTCCTTGATCCGCACTTCCCTAGACCCCAACGATGTAATCGGCGTCCTCGACCCGGCCTCGGTGACGGCCGAGTGGGCCAAGCCCTTGGCGGCAACGGCAGCAACGACAACGACGACGACAGCAGCAGGAGCAGCAGGAGCAGGAGGGAAGCCACCGCTAGACGACCTGATCAACGCCCACGACTTTGAGCTGGCCGCCCAGCAGAGCTTTACCCCCAAGGCGTGGGCCTTCGTGTCGTCGGCCGCGACGGGCTGCGTCACCAAGGGCTGGAACGCCTCGCGCTGGTCCGAGATTGGCCTGCGCCCTCGGCTGCTGCGCGACGTCAGCCGCGTCGACCTGTCCACCACGATGCTCGGCCACCGCGCCCGCTCCCCCATCTTCTGCGCACCGACGTCCATGGGCAAGATGATCCACCGCGAGGGCGAGCGCGAGCTGGGCCGCGCCTGCCAGCGCCTCGGCATTCCCCAGTGCGTCTCCACCAGCTGCTCGTACCCCCTGCCCGAGGTCATGGACGCCGTTGACGACGAGGCCCGGGCCATGCGGGCCGAGGTGGCGGCGGAAGCAGGAGGCGCCGGCGACGACGACGGGAATCTGCACATCGACATACCGGTCTTCTTTCAGCTGTACATGGACAAAGACCGCAGCAAGTCGCGCCGCCTGCTGCAGCAGGTCCGGGCCCGCGGCGTCAAGGCCATCTTCCTCACCATCGACGCGCCCGTCATCGGGAAGCGCGAGGCTGACGAGCGCGTCAAGGCCGACTCGTCCCTCAAGCTGCCCATGACCGGCATGTCGGCCCAGAACGACCGCAAGGGCGGCGGCATGGGTCGCCTGGTCGGCGCCTTCGTCGACTCGTCCATGACCTGGGATGCCGTCCGCTGGCTGCGTGACGAGGTACCCGGCATGCCCATCGTACTCAAGGGCATTCAGACTTACATGGACGCCCGCCTGGCCCTCGACGCCGGCGTCGACGCCATCTACATAACCAACCACGGCGGGCGCAGCCTGGATACGGCCCCGTCGACCATCCTTGTTCTGCTCGAGCTGCAGAAGAACTGCCCCGAGGTCTTTGACCGCATGGAGGTATATGTCGACGGCGGCGTGTCGCGCGGCACCGACATCTTCAAGGCGCTCTGCCTGGGCGCCAAGGCTGTTGGCATCGGCCGCGGTTTCCTCTTTGCCCTCGGATACGGCAGGGAGGGCATCGAGCACTTTGTTGGGAGTAAGTTGCTTACCCCCATTCTTTCTCTCTTGATTTTTTTTTTTCTCGATACGTTTGCATGCGGGTTAAAAACAATATACTAATAACGCACCAGTCCTCAACGACGAGCTCGAAACAACTATGCAACAGTGCGGCGTCACCAGTCTCGACCAGGTGCACCCGGGACTGCTGAACACGGGTCTGGTGGACCACCTGATTCCGAGCTCGGAGGAGCATCCGTACGCCCGGTGGCGGCCGAAGAGCAGATTGTAACGGATGAGCAGGTAACTGTAAACATGACGAGTCTGGCTCAGGGATTTGCTCAAACGGTCATGGGCCGAGCAGCTTGCAATCTATGCATACAAGATATGGATATATAGAGAGTCCACCTAATGACAAACCGCCTTGTATTTGGCCAGTCCCGGGGTTGCTCCAATATGAGATCGTTACCAAGCCGGTGTATCCACTTTGGTAGACAATCACATGCGATCAACCGGTTATCACATCAATTAAGCTGCGCCCAGAGATATGCCGGCACCCGCCCAGACTTTGTGGTCCCGGGATCCGAAGGCTTGAGCGCTCGGCCCGCTGCGCCAATAGAAAGGGGCAGACTTGCCTCACAGCGGGTGGTGTCTGGGGCGACAGACAACGAAGAGCACCCCTCCTTACAGGTCCCATTGGCGGGTGCCGGCATCCGGGCTACACAAGTAAGGGAGCACCGGCGCAACACGTGGTTTGCTCGCCTGGTTTGCCTTGCCTGTGCGCTGAGCAATCCCGAAAGTATCTGCCCATGGGCCCTTTTCTTCTCTCCTTGTTTCTCCTTACGGCTCTTGCTTCGACAACGTGGCTAACCGCGCTCCCTATCATCCGATTGCACTCGTCTGTTTCGTGAGAACCCGGGGAGTGTGAAGCACGCGCGCACGGGCGCAAAGCCGGAGGTGAGCCTGGCGCTGCACCGGCCCTGTGGGAAGATTCTATTCGGGCTTCTTCGCTCCTGTCGGATGACTTGGCTGAGACCAGGTCCGTCCATCTCCACGGCGGGTTGTCGGTGTATACATACCGCCCTGCCAGCCACGGCACGACACTGGCTGTAGACTGGTCGGCTTTTTTTTTTTTTTTTTTTTGACGAGCTACTGAAAAAGGGGGGGACCGCAAACTGCAGCAACCGAAGCCCCCCCTTTTCCACATCGACGGGGACAGACGAAGACGACAACATTGACGACGACGACGACGACGACGATGACGACGACGACGACGACGACGACGACGAGAGAAAAAGGAAAAAGGTAAAAAGGAGAGCGAGGCAGGGAAAGAAGAGGAAGAAGAAGGAGAAGGAGAGAAAGACACGGCGCACAGAAGAAGAAGAAGAAGGGAGAGATGTGCGTCTACGGCGCGGAGGGCTACAAGTGCCCGTTCCGAGACTGCCAGCGGCCCTCGCTGGACAGCCCCGCGGAGGCGGAGCTGGAGCGGAACTGGAGGCTGCTCCGGCGGTGCAACGGGGGGCGAGCGGTGGCGGTGGAGGGCGGCAACAGCGGCAGCGGCAGCGGCGGCGGGGAAGAAGGGCGGCCGTGGTGGTGGTGCGAGGGGCCGGTGGTGGTGCGGCGGCGGTGGGAGCGGTTCGGGGACCGGTGCTGCGCGGAGCACGAGAGGGTGTGGGCTGTCTGCGACGCGGTCGATAGGGCTTTCGAGGTGAGCGGAGATGGCGGCGGTCGGATGGGAGGGGGAGTGGGGGAGGGCGAGGGCGAGGGCGAGGGCGAGGAGGAGGGAGCTCCCCCGGTTGGAGAGGAGGGGAGGGATGGCGAGGACGGGGAGCATGCGAAGAGGGAGAAGAGGAAGAAGATTCGTGGGAGTCGAGGTGGAGGTGGGAAGAAGGAAAAGGGAAAGGGGAAGGGGAAAGGGAAAGAAAAGGGGGGGAAGTAGGGCAGAGCATAACGGGTTGGACCTCGGAGGGAGGGCTGTGTTGGGGGAGTGGGAGCCCACTATGCGCGGTCACTTTCTTAGGTAATGGAAAGACGTGTTGCCGTCAAGTTGAGTGAGCGATGGCATCGCGGGAGGTTCAGAGACCGGCTTGTCGAAGCCCGTGGGGAGGGCGTGTCGGCTTCATTTGACTGTCAAGTCAACTCACGGGCTATAATATTATGCTCACGGAATACCTGCTGCATTCGGAGCGGAGATGACTTGGTATAATCACCGGGACTGCCACGACTTGCCTTCCCGTTAATTCCATCGAAAACCATCCGTGTCTAAGTCCGCGTTGTTGCCTGACTTGTCAGTTTCTGTCTCTTTAGGGATGTCGTGACTAAGTTTGATCAAGGGTTAAGGCCGTCATTTGCATTGAATGAGCGGCGGTGGCTCGTTTGCAGTCGGCTGTTTGCATGCGGGCCTCGTCAGCAGAGGACGCCGTCTTTCAACATAAAACGTAGACAAAGGAAACATTCTCCTCAAATGCAACTGGTGAATATCTCTGGAGACGAGCACGTGGCTATGATTATTTAATAGACCCAAGGAGACATTTGAACTAGAGCCCAAGGACCACGAACATCATTCACAATATCACACATCCCGCAACACAGCCACCCATCTTATCGTCGCGATCATGTCCCCAGACGAGAACGAGCCGGAGATAGCTCTGATCTCGGGCGAGGACGAGGCAGAGTACGGTCTTGACGAAGATGCGGCCCTTCTTGATGTGAAGACTCAAGGCAGAACGTAGGTACCTGATACTTGAGAGCATTCCCATCCTAACAACGCCCGCCATTCAATCCTGTGGCTATGTACTTAATGTACATGAGATGGACTCTGCGGTGTGTTTCCAAGGCAACGTCGACACTATCCAAACCATCCATCCCCTTTACCACAGCCGTCACGGCAGCCACCTCGACTCCTCACTGACCCACGCGACGCGCAACAGCCGAACCGACATCTCGCGCGCCCTGGACCGCGCAAAGAAGACCCTCCCGAAGCCCTACAAACAGCTAGACGCGCAGGCCGAGGACCAGGGGACGACGACCGACAGACTCGCCCGCAGACACCGGCGGCGCGCCGCCCAGAGCCAGGACGAGATGCCGCGCAGCCCGGCAGAGCAGAAGGAAACCAAGAGGGGCAAGGCAGCCAAGAAGAAGCGCAAAGGGAAGGCCAAGACCAAGGGCCGGGGCCTCGCGAGCCCCTCCTCCCCCCCTTCGTCGCCATCGATCGAGGAGGTGTCCAGCTCGGACGACGACGGCGCCGACACCGGCAAGTCCGCACGCCGCGGGAAAGGGTCCAGGGCGAGGCAGAAGGAAGCCCCTGAGCCACAAGGGGGAGACGCTCGGAAGAAGTCCAGAGGGTCCAAGAAGAGGAGGAAGAAGGAGAAGATTGTCTTCGCTGAGGGTTCGGGCTCGGGCTCGGGCTCCGACTCCTCGTCGCAGAAGACGTCCCGTGCCAAGGGCAAGGGCAAGTCCAAGGGGAAGACGGGGCGAAGGGGTGCGCAACGAAAGCGACGCGTCTACGTGTTGGACCTGACCGACTCGTCTTCCTCTCCACGCTCGTCGTCGTCAGACTCCGGCAGCGACAGCGATAGCAGCAGCTCGAGCACCGAGGCTGAGGCCACAGACGACAACGACAACGACAACAACAACAACAACCAGCAAGGAAACAACACAGAGGAAGACGAGGGGGGAGACAAGGAGAACAAGCCACCGAGAGCCGCGGCGACCGACCCGGCCGAGGAGGAGGATGGGGAGGAGGAGCACCGCCGGCGGCAGCGGTGGTACTACCTGGCGGAGCTGCGGCGGCTGTACCCGGGCCCCTACGCGGCGGAGCGGCGGCAGGGGTCGCGGTCGCTCCAGCCCGACCGGCACTGGAGCGCCGAGGACTGCGCGGTGCTCGAGGGTCTCGAGGCGCGGCGCCGGGCGCTCCGCTGGAAGCACCTGCAGGCCGACTTCTGCAACGCCACGGGGCGCATGGTGGCCGACTACGTGATCCGGGCCAAGTTTGCCGACATCGAGGGGGACGACGACGAGGACGGGGACGGAGACGGGGGCGAGGGAGAGGGAGAGGGAGAGGGAGAGGGAGAGGAGTGAAGGCTGCGTATTTCCGAGGCATGGGCTCTCACGAAAGGTCTTTCAGCAGCAGCACTGTGTCCTCCGAGTCAGACAGACTCAGTACGTAAGGGGCGGTGCGGTGTGACGGGCAGGAAGACGACACGACGACGATGGACGGCATCGGACACGGCGAGTGGGACGCTCTGGGCAACTAGATTTCTTTGCACAAACCAGGTATGTAGCTCAGGCATTCAAACTCAAGCAGGAAATGAATCACAATGTATGTCATCAGGACGCAACGCGCTGTATTTTCTCATCCGAACCGGGATCAGGAACGCGTCTCCCTCGACGACGTAGAGAACGAACGCCGATGTGCTCAACCCCTTCCACCACCCGCCGATTGCGACGTGCGACGGCGCTCGTTCACCACTCGGCGATGCTGGCCTCCAACTCAGAGAACGTCTTCTCCCAGGCCTTGTCCGATGGCTTGCTTGGGGGGTCTCGCTGCTGGGGCATGGCCAGAGCCGCCACGAACTCCGAGTCCCGCAGGACAAGCCCGTTGACCCTGAACCTGCCGCCTTTGTGCTCCTCCCACCGGTAGTCTAGGCACGGAACATAGGCGATCTCCCTCCCAAGCGGGATGCTGAGGAGCCAGGCCTGGATCGCGAGCGACGCCGTCTTGGCCCTCGTGCTGAGGTTCCCAAAGGCCCACAGCTCCTGGAGGGTGATCTTCTTGCGCTCCATCGCCTTAAGCGCGAGTGGCTTGAGCCACCCCCGCAGTTCCTTGACCCCCGTGTCGAGATTGTCCTCGAGGAGCGAGTAAGGCACGACGGAGGCCTCCGAGATCCTCAAGGCCTCGGAGACCGCCCGCCACATGGCGGTCTTGTCGAGAGCGATGGCGCCATTCTTCAGGCGCAAGGGATCGTGGCCCGGCGCGTAGTGGCGGAGGAGGGTGCGGATGAAGGAGAGGGCCTGCGCGACCCATATCGTCGGCCCGACCACGTCTTTCGGCAAGCCGGCCCTGGTCAGCCTGCTCATCAGCCAGCCCTTCTGGCCCATGACGAGAGGGTCCACGGCGGAGCCGAACGTGGTCCGGATCGCGAGGCCGGTCACGATCCCGGGTGGCCACGCGTTCATCTTGTCGTGTTCATCCTGCCGCGATGCGAACGCCTCGTCGTACAAGTGCGAGAACTCGGCAATCTGCAGGGCCACCGACAGGCTGAAGCCGCCGTTGAACCTCTTCTCCACAGCCTTGAACGCGTTGTCTTGGCCCGCCATGGCCGTGAGCCCGTTCCAATCGGCGGCGCTCATGATCTTGTTGACGTTCGTCTCCACGGCGTCGCTCCCGCCGGCTATGAAGCTGTGGGCGTCCGCGAAGCTGTCTGCGGCCTTCGTGCTTTTGGCGTGGACGAGAGGGCCGGCGGCGGCGGCGGCGAGGGCGCCCAAGGCTAGCAGATTGAATCTCATGTTTGGCGATGACTCGGCTGACGAGCGCGCGGCGGAAGAAGAGAGAGAGGGAAAGAGAAAGAGGAGGGAGGGGGTTAGACTCGAAGTGACCCGTGTTGCTGCGACCGGTCAGTCAGTCCTTTGCTATGCGCAACCGTCATGGCCAGACATTGCACAGCGGCAGTGCGAGGTGGGCCATATATAGGTATATACCTAACTCATCATCAACAATACGTCTCCCGGGCGTCCGCGAGCAGGTGCTGACTGTCACGCCTGCCAGCGCTTGTCCATGATCCTGTTGCGGTGTTTTTTTCTTCCTCTCTTTTCCCCCTCCCCTTCCGCAAGCGTGGACCGGCTGAGTAAGACTGTCAGATCATCTCACATCGAGGTGCTTGGAAGCCGGGTCTCGACCGGTAGCGAAGAACAGGGAAAAAAACCCAAAGAGACGAGAAAACACCACCAGGGGTCCTCGCCACTCTCACGTAACCAACATATCTATTTTCTTCCTACCCCAGGCCGACTACTTGCGGGCCATTCGACTGTCCACTCGTCTCACGTCGTCTCGGCTTTGGTAAGCGCTTGTCTGCATTGAAGGGGGAGAAAAAAAAAGGAGGAGGGGGGAGGGGGAGGTCAGCGTCCAGGGGCGGGCGACGGCGCCGACAACATAGGCGGGACCCAAGATGGACACGGCCGCTTGTCAAGGAGCTCACACAGGACCCGTATCGGACATACTTGTTCACCACCGCCGAGGGCCGCTTCAGCCGACCAGAGCGAGCGCCAGACTCCATCGACTTTGGAAAGTTGAGTTACAGATACTGTCACGTATTCGTGTCTCGGTCGATGCGAGTATGCGCCCAGGTTCTTCGATTGAAATATCCTAGTCGCCTCCGGAGCTGCCGCCGCCGCCGCAACTGGGCAACTGGGCAGACGGCGTCTACTTGCGCTTCTTGGCCACCCGCTTGTCGGCCCTGATCTCCTTCTTCATCCTCGGGTCGACAATCTTGTACCGGCCCTTGACGCCCTTGGGGCGGCCCTTGACGCCGCGGTTGACGCCCTTGGCCACGACCAGCTTGGGCTGGACGCGAGGCTTCTTCTTGCTGGCCTTGCTGATGAGCTTGCTGATGCTGTCCGCCTTCTCCTTCTCCGTCATGCCCTCCTCGTTGGCCAGCAGGTCCGACTTCTTCTTGAGCTTCTCCAGCCGCTGCGCCGCCTTGAACTTCTTGCGCGCCTGCGCCTCGCGCACCTTCTTGATCGGCCGCGCGTTGTACGCCCGCGTCTTCTCCTTGATCGCCGCCGCCGCCGCCTTGGTGATGGGCTTCTGCTGCTTGTCGTGCTTGCCCTCGTCGTCCAGGAACCACTCGGGAAGCCCGTCCCGGTCGCGGAACGCGTGCTTGTTGAACCCCTCGTCCACCACGTCAATGTTGGACTTCTCGCCCGTCGCCAGCTGGTGCGCCAGCGTCATGGCCTCGGCCGTGATGATGTCGATATCTGTTTTGCCCGGGGGCGGTTAGTTCTCGCACGTGAAGTGAGCGGGGCAGCGCCTGTGTGTCGGGGGAGGGGGGGGGGGGGGGCTTCTCACCGAGTCTTCCGTCAGGCCTTCTCGCGTCCTGGTCTTCCCAGTCCTCGGCATCATCCTGCTTCTGCTTCTGCTTCGACACGTCTCGCCAGCCATCCTCGTCGTCTGACGCTTCCGCCTCCGCCTCCGGCTGTCCCTTCTTCTTGTCTCCCTTTTGCTTTTCCTTCTTCTGCTTCTCGCCTTCTGCTTGGCCTCCTTCTTCGGTTTCTCGGGCGCGGCGGCATCCGCCATCGGCTCGTCGACGTCCTCGGCTTCGTCCTCGGGCTCGTCGAGGAGGCCTGGCATATCTTGGAACACGCCAGAGCTGAAGAAGCTGGCCGCTCTCCGGGAAAGACCCCCTTCTTCTTGCGGCGTGTTATCCAGGTCTGTGACCAGCTTCTTGGGGGCGGAAGCGTTCTCGCCATCGTCATCGTCGTCCGAATCGTCACTGCTGTCCTGCTCCAGCTCCTCGTCATCGTCACTGGACTGCTGCTCGTCTCCGGACACGCCCTCCCACTCGTCGTCCTTGTGCTCTCTTCGCGCCTTTTTCGCTCTGTATTTCGCGTCGAGGTCCGACTTGCGCTCCGTGTATTGCTCGTACATGCCGTCCAGCTCGCGCTCCAGGCGGTCGCCGTCGTCTTCGGATTCGTCGTCCGTCTCGACGTATGCGCCGCCCTGCGCGGCCTCCTGCTCCTTCTTCGCGTCGGACTCGCTCAGGATGCCCATCTTGCCCTTGTGGACCTTGTTGAGCCCGTTGCTCTTGTCGACGTGCTTGAGCGCAAACATGGAGTCGTGGCCCTGGGGGCCCGACTGTTCCAGACCAATGTCCATGGGCGCGGTCATGTGCAGCTGCATCCGCACGATTTCCTTCTGCTTCTGCTCGTTCTCGCGCCTCCTCTCGCGCTTCTTCTTGGCGTCCTCCTTGTTCCTCAGGGCTTCCAGCTCTTCTTGGATCCTGAGCTCTTCGTCCATCGACTCGACCTCGGCAACCTCCTCGGGGGCGTCGGCGGCGTCGGCGGCGGCCGCAGCGGCTTTGTTGGTCGAGGCCTTGGTCGGCAGACCAAAGGCTTCCCTGGCCTTGAGGCGCCACTTGAGCAGCATCTTGAATTCCTTGCGGCCGAGGACCTTGAGGTCGGCGCAGCATATCCGGATCTCTTCGGTGGTCTCGGGCATCCTGTCGAGGGCGGCGAGGGCGACGTTGCCATTGCGGGGCTGCTCGAAGCTGAGCTTGTTGTAGCCCCCGAGAATCGCGATGGGGTCGATGGTCTCGATGAAGTCGCTGGCGGCGATCTCCTTGAACTGGGTCCAGTCGCCCTCCTCGTAACCGCCACGCTTGCGCTTCTTGACCTCGGGGTTGTACACCTTGGCCTCGTTGTTGGGGGCGGCCTCGGCCTGCTCGGCGAAGACGTACTTGGGGTCGAGGAACTTGGGGTCGAGGTGCTTGGGGGCCTTGAAGCCACGGCAGACGACGAAGATTTCGGCGGAGACGTTTCGGGAGGAGGGAGGCTTGGTGGCCTCGACCTTGGCGAAGAGCTGAGTGAAGGCCCACAGCAGCTTGTTGTAGTCCTTGGAGCGGAAGACCTTTGTGACAAAGGTGCCGCCCTCGACCAGAAACTCGGTGGCCAGCTTCATGGACTGGAGGACCAGCTCGGCCTGGTTGAACGAGTCCTGGACCCAGGCGGTACCGACATTGGGGGCGCCGTCGTGCAGGACGGTGTCGGCCTTCCAGGTCTTGAAGTGCTGGCGGATGGTGGCGCGGCACTTCTCGGTGGTGATATCGCTCTGGAAGGAGATGACCTTGGGGATGGGCTTGATGGGGGCCAGGTCGACACCGAGAATCAGACTGCCGACGGGCATGGTCTCGGCGGCGACCTGACACCAGGAGCCGGGGGCGGCGCAGAGATCGAGCAGGACCTTGCTCTTCTCGAGGAACCCATACTTCTTGTTGAGCTGGATCAGCTTGAAGGCGGCACGGGCACGGTAGCCCTTCTCCTTGGCCAGCTTGTACCATTTGTCCAGACGGCCCTTGCCGTGCTTCTTCTGGATGGCCATGGCGGAAGCGGCGGCGGCTGCTGCGCCGTCGACTGAGCTGGGTCACAGCAGTCGCTTAGGTTGTGCTGGTGTTCGTCTGGTCGCGCGACGGGGGTTGGCGGCGGCGTGAGTGGGAAGTTGGTTGCGGGAGGGACGTGGTGCCGCGCGAGGTATCGCTGGTGATCACGGCGATAAGACAGCAGCGCAATGCTGGCGGCTCAAAAAAAAAAAAAAAAAAAAGGCTGATGGGAGACCCTGGGCGGGCTGGCGGGCCAGCGATAAGCGATAAGCCCGAATGCCCCATGTTTGGGTTCGAGGTACGAGAGAACTTGCGGTGCTCGCCAGAGATGGGGCTTCCACCATGTATCATGTATCGGACTCGTAGGCCCGTACCTTACTCGTTGACTCGGGAGGTGTAATCTCTCCCTAACCCGATCTGCTCAAGCTTCTTTGGCACTCACTCCGTACCTACCTATCCTCAACACACACGGGCGAGAGGTACTCGTACCTTAGGTGCTTAGGTACCGTACAGGCATAGGATGCGCTACGAGTACGCGTAGTCCACCGCCCCAAGCCGGGCGGAGACCGGTACACGGCAGCACCTGAATGACCCCCCAGCATCACCCGAGGAACCGCTCATTGGGCCCCATAAGCAGCGGGCGTCCTTGGTGGTGCCGCCGGGCGTGACGTGACCCGGCAACCCGCGTCCGACGCGCGCTGCAACCCGGCTTTAAGTGGTTTGGGTGGAGCCGCAGTCGCGTCGGCCCCGACCTCGTGTATTGTTCGCGGCACCCAGCACAGCACGCATCGTGGCTTACAGGTCAGGTCTAATGTCTCGATATCGGCCCAGGTTTGCGGCGCCTGTACGTACTCCTGCCGGCCCCAACACGACAGACAATCAAGCATAATCTCGCCTACGAGCCTGTCTGCCCTTTGAAGGAACTCACCCGTACCTGTTCCGAGGCCGCTAGGTGGTGACACAGCCCGCCGCACGTGCCTCGATCGTGCGTTCCTCTGCATTCGATACTTCTTCACCTTCCCCATAATCCGACTGGCATTAGAACTGGGTTGGCACCACGGTCCCATCTTCGTCTCTCTTCCCATCCACCCCGACCCGGACCTCGCCTCTTCCCCACCACTCCTCTCCCACTCCGATCCTCAGTATTCAGCGAGAGCTCTTCGCCAAAACACCTCGAGAGTCTTCGAACCAGGGCATAGCTACCTGCCTGCTTGCTTAGCCCGTACGGGTTTCCGGAGCTTTACCCTAGACCCATCCGGCTTCACCACCGCCTCTCCCAGCTTGCTCCCCTCCCACACGACAAAGCAAAAACTCGATACAGACGTACTGAAGGCCCGCTGCGACGTAGAGGAGCTATCCCTCGCCTCCTTAACCTCACCTGCCCGGCGGCCGGCTCGACGCACTCAGGTTCTGCCCGGTTCCATTGCAGCCCCAACCCAGACGATCACCCAGGCTTCCACGGGGGCCCGGCACCATGGCTGGGAGAAGAACAGCCGACGTCATCTCGAGAAGCTCGCCTCCGCCACAGGATCCCTTTCCCCTGGTCTCTTCTCCTCCATCTATCAGCCATGCCAGTGAGAACTCTTCGGCCAAAGAGAGGCGTAATCCCTCCATCACCCCCCGCAAGTTCCGTCGTTTCTTCACACCTCGCAACAATAGGGTACCTTCTCATATGAGCCCGGCTCGCCAGGCTTTGCGAGACCTCGCCACTCCCCATGTCAACAGCAGACACCCTTATCAGATGGAGACCCCGGCACCCTCAAGCCCCCTCCAGGCTGTTGTCGAGGAGGATATCTCCGAGCTCAAAGACACCGCTTTCGCCTCGACGCCCCGTAACAAGCGTCGGAAGATCCAACATCAGACCCCCGACTCCTCGCCATGCCGCCCACCCCAGCTAGCCAGTTGCGATCTTGGCCCTTCTTCTCACGGCTCTGCCTCCAAGCCGGCTTTATTGAGCCCCATTGGTTCCTCGCGCTCAGTTCACGACCTGCTTCTGGGCGACGAAGCCGACACCGACGACGATGAGCTACCCACGATATCACGGCCTGTCAAGAGATTGGTGCCCCTGCCAGCCCGGGGCCACGGCGGGCAGCTCCTCCAAAGAAGACTCGGCGACATGCCTCGCCCCGGTCGCTCATACATGTCCTTCCCCACTGCCGACTGGAGGGTGGAGACGGCCGATTTCCATAGTCGTCCCAGTGACGCCCACCACTGCTCCAGCCACGACGGCCCCGGGAGATGTATTGCATTCTGCACCGCCGCCTGCCGCACCAACAGTCTAGTCGCCGTCGGTGACGAAGAAGGGCGTGTCCGTCTGCTGGATTCGTCCGGCGACTCGGCATCGCCCTTCAGCGACATCCACTTGTCCTTCCAGGCCCACGGGAATGCTGTCATCGACCTCGACTTTTCTCGAGACGACCATCTTCTGGCAACGGCATCTGGAGACCAGACAGGCCGCGTCATTGACATGATGACCCAATCACCGACCGCCCTGCTCCACCACCACACGGCGTCCCTCAAGCAGATCCGCTTCCAACCGGGAAAAGCCAACAACAGCGTGCTGGCCACCTCGTCTCGCGATGGGAGCATTCAGATCTGGGATCTCAGATGCACCGGGGCACCAGTGCAAGAGGTTCTGGCAACCGAGGAGCGAGAGACAGGGCTGCGATATGGGCGCCCGCGACCTAAGCAAGGCACCACGGTGAACAGTATTCGCGACGCCCACACCCGCGCAAAGATCCAGGGCCACCAGCCCCACACAGTCGGGGCCGGCGATACCCCTTCGCACAAGGAACACCCGGGCCGTATCGGCGACGTTTCGGTCACGGCGCTCCAATTCCTACCCGAAGGCAATGAGCACATCCTGCTGTCGGCCTGCGAAGCGGATGCCACCGTCAAGGTATGGGATATCCGGTCCATCCAACCCAGGCACAAGAGCGCCACCCCGCTGTCGATAACCGCTCCTCCAACCTCGCACTCTCGCTGGCGACCGTTCGGGATATCCTCGCTGGCTCTCGGCGGCGATGCTTCGCGCTTGTATGCAGTCTGCAAGGACAACACTGTCTACGCGTACTCGACAGCGCACCTTATTCTGGGACATGCCCCAGAGCTCGCCTCGCGCAACGGCGAACCCCAGAGGCGGCGGCACGGAGCTGTGCAGCAGGGGCTGGGGCCAATGTATGGCTTCAGAAACCCCTCCTTCCACGCGGCATCGTTCTACGTTAAGTCTCAGGTGCGGCCAGCGTCAGACGGGAGAAGTGAGCTGCTGGCAGTCGGCAGTAGCGACTCGTGTGCTGTGTTATTCCCGACAGCCGAGCGATATTTCAGAGAGGATCTGGCTGGTACCATGTCTTCTGTGTCTCTCGAGAACTCAACGATGTCGAGCACGACGTCTGCCGCTTCGGCTGGGACAAGAAGGACACTGTTCCGAAGCACCAGCAATTCTAACCTCGCCGTACGAGTCCAGGACGATATCCCCATTTATAACATGGGCACCCCCTTGATTCGCGGGCACGAACGTGAAGTTGGCGCGCTCACGTGGACGGGAGAGGGTAAGCTGGTGACGGTGAGCGATGATTTCATGGTGCGTTGCTGGGGCGAAGACCGCGCGGAGGCGAGCGATCTGCGAAAGGGAGGCGAGACGGGCGGTCGTCGCTGGGGATGCGGTTGGGCCGATGCTGGAGAAGACTGGGATGCATCTGATGACGAGACTGACGAGGAGGATTAAATACCCAAGCTTGGTGACAAGAAGCAGGTGAGAGCCCCAGAGCATTGGTCATTTCTTTGGGAGCCAGGCGTTTGGAGATGGGCATGGTTCTACTGTATCAAATGGGCAGCATATGGCTATTTTGTCTTTTTTTTTGAGGCCGCCATCAGGCCATCAATTAGGCTATAGCTTCACATTAAGAATACCCCGTTGATTTCACACCTTTCTTGAATCCGTCGGCACCATATCTTTTGTCACGTGGTTATGTGCTTGGTGTCGTCGCCACGTCGTTATCAAAGGGGACCCCCGCGCTTGGCGGCGGGACGTCTTCGCGAGCCCAGACTAGTTGCAAACGTCCACTCGCGCGAGTCTAGCAGTCACACTCACACTAATAATTGGCCTGCGTCGGTTGGCCTGGCACGTCGCCGGCTGCGTTCGCTCCAGCTTCGGGGGACAAGAGGTCGGCAGCCATGCTGGAGTGAGCACGGCGGCAGTTCGGCATGCACGGGTTGCTTTCCCTCTCGCCGCACCGGTCGATGCAGTGGGTTTGGTGCGTTGTGCCGGCGTTGTCTGGGGGGGGGGGGGTCTTTTCTGAGCGCTACGCCACGCTGCCGGTTCGGAGGATAGCAGGGCGAGGGTGGGGGACGGGATGAGAGCCATAATGTTTGCACAATCCCGCAGCGCAGCATCAATGGACCACACGCACACAGACGCCTGAGAAGGAGAAGAAGAAGGGAAGCGGGAGAGGGGTTATCAGTGAATCACCAGAGCTTGCTACACAGGGGCTGGGAGGGGCTGGGATTTGATAATGAGGAAGAAGTGCTGGGAATGAATAGATAGATTATAAATAACACAGATAGGTGTTGGGTATCAAATCGAAACGACATCACATCTAGATACGGTGCAAGAGGGGCCGAAGGGGGGCCAGGACAGGAAAAGGCTCCCCTATCTCTTCTGCCTTTCGACCGAGCAAGCGAGACCGCGCGCTGCTTGGCCTGAGAGAGCCGATTTTCTCATCAGGGGGGGATAACACAAGCGGCTCCCCTCCGCGCAGCCTCCTTCTGGCCATACGCGCTGTCTTTTGTCCCCGTCTACTCTGCATTTTCTCCTCTTCTTCCGGAATTTCTTTTTCCGGTTCCAAGTCCCCGGGTCTCTCAGTGCGGTATCTTTCGACGCCCCCAATGAATCTGCTGGGGCCTCTCAAGATGATTGGCTCACACGTGATGCTTGTGATAATAGGTAGGGGGGGCAAGAGGGGGGTTGTGTGCTAACGCCGCGGCCGGCGGCCGCCTGTGCGCCAGGGGCTGATAGGTGCCCCAGACCCCTCTCCCTCAACTTTGACATGTCTCCTCTTCTCTTTCCCGGTAGAGCGGTAGGTGGTGGAATGGGGAGCGATCCCCTTGATGGCCCCTATGTATGCGTATATAGGGAAGATGGCGTATATACAAGGAGTAGATGTATGTACAAAGAGGGTGTTCAAGAGGCAGGGGCGGCGATCTCGGTCCACCAGCTTGCTGCTGCGTCCTCTCTCTGCGTGTGGTGTACTTGGTATTCGAGGCGTGGGGCGGTGGTGGTGGTCGCTCTTGTAGACGCGTGCCGGCGTGGTGTGCCCTCGTCGAGGTGAAGGGGGAGACAGTATGATATACACGATGTGGCGTGTGACCAGGGCTTCTATCCCGCTTTCCTGCCGTCAGTGTGCCAAGTCTGTTATGACCGCTGGGAAGTGGCTAGCAAACACGGTCGGCGACCCATGTATGGTCATGAAGAATTGAATAAAGGGGTCGGGGGCTGACATTCAAACACCGCCGGCCTTCTCGTATCCAGCCCGAAAGCTCAGATGGGGTTCTCCATTCCCACAGGCGGGATGGCCGTCGCGACGCTCTCAGGCTGCGACGTCCTGCTGCGGGCGCCATCGGCGGTGTTGGTCGGGCTGTTTCTTATGCTGCCGTTGTTGTCGTGCACAATGCCATTATTATTCTGGTCGTCACTGCCACTATTGTCATGAGAAACATCCCCGCCACCTCCGGCACCGCCCTGATGTTGCTGATGACGAGGGTGACGGTGAGCTGACGAAGAAGACGACAGGCCCCTCCTGGCCATGCGGCTGAGGATGGTGACGAGCTCGACGGCGTCTTCGTACATGTCGTCATCGATCCCTTCGGTAGCGTTGTTGGCGTCGCGGATGGCGTCCGCGGCGACGCGGCGTGAGGCGTCACGGTCGTGGGCACACTCGTAGAGGAAGGCGGCGTGCTCCGTCTTGGCCGACAGGCGCAACGAGTGCGAGCCCCACAGAAGCGCGTCAGCCAGCGCCGCCGACTCGGCGAAGGCCTTGTGCGCCGTCGGCAGGTAGTCAGCCGCCGGCATGAGGAAGCTGGCTGCGTTATCAGGAGGTTGCGATGGCATTCCAGCGGTGTTGTTGTTGTTGGGATTGTTGCTACTGCTGAATCCTGGCGGTGGTCCGACTGCGCCCCCTTCCATTGGGTGCGTTGGCTGGAGAGATGACCGGTCTCCTCCCCTGTCGACGCTCTTCCCCTTGATATCGGCCACCATGCTATGGATAAGACTGTGCTTGTCGTGGATGTGCGCGGACGTGGAGATCGCGGCGGTGATGGCCTCGGGGGTCCACAGGCCCAGCGTGGTGACAGGCGGATTGTTGTGGAAGAGGACGAAGATGTGGTAAAAAGAGGCGCGCAGCTTGTACGCCAGCACTTTCAGCTCGTGGTAGTCGCCGACCATGGGCAAAACGTACTGCTCGAGCATGACCAGCCCTTCGCGCGACAGCCAGATGATGTGGAAGTAGAGCTCGAGCGAGGCCGTCGCCCGCGTCGGGTCCAGCTTGCGCTGCTTGCGCGCCCGCACCAGCTGGCCCGCCAAGTTGATCGACAGGCCGAGTATCTTGAAGAGCATCGATGACAGCAGCGGGTTGCTCGTTTCCACCGACTTGGCCAGCCTGCCCAGGAACTTTTGGTCCACCTCATGGGACGCCATGTTTGGGGGGTCAAGGGGGGACACCCCTTTTTCCCTTTCCCCTGGAGACGGAGGGGCTCGATTGGGTTTTTCTGCGTCGCTTGGTTGTCTTCTGTTTTTCTTGCTTTCGTCGAGAAGTCCAGAGTATGTAGCGAACTATGGTGGCGGGTCAGTATACGATGGGTCGGCGTCTGGCTGTGTGCTCATGAGGGAAACCGCATAATCTTGTGATACCTGTCGGCGATAGTAGCCAGAAGTCAAGACGCACTTGATCAATCATTCAAGCATAAGCTGCAAAAGTGATATTGTGCCCTTGCTCGGAAACGCAAGAGTGGGAATAAGCCTCGAAAGGGTCAACGCAAAGAGACGCCCACACACAAACATACCCTGGTAAAGCACCAACTTTCAAGGAATCGCGCCTCGTCTCCGGACACCACACCGCGAAGAAAGCAAAGCTCGAGTGGTGTTTTCGTGTAACTAGCACCTCGCTAGGTAATTAAAAAGGGGCAGACGTCTGCAAGCGCTTTAGGGTGAATCAGACAGGGCCGGGTGAGACGCTCTGGATTAGTCGGCCACGTGGGTTTCGAGAATGCTAGACCAAGCCAACAACGGTCTCCCTTTTCCCACACCCACCAAGCACACTGTCTACTGGGATCTCGAGCGAGGGTATGGTGGCGTGGCTTGAGCAAAGCATAACAGCCGATGTCGAGGGATCGAAAATCTCGAGGCCGTAGTGGTGGCTGGCTTGGTTTGGGTTGTGGAGCGAGTCCAGTGTCGCGTCGAGTCTGGTTAAGCCGTGTTGAGTCGAGTCAAGTCGAGTCGAGTCGAGTGTGGCGCGGCAAGGTTGTCTCGGGGACGGGAGAGAGAGAAGAGGCGCGGCGCGGAGCGGCTCGGCGTCCAAAAAGTAAAAGGAATTCTTCCTCCAAATGGCGCAACGACAAAGAAGACGTAAGGCGACAGGCGCTGCTTCTTTATTCTTTCTCCTTCTCCAACAAAGACCTCCAGGACGGACGATCGTTAAAAGAGAGTCGTCTCGGGGAGGGGCGGGTGTTAATTGCCGGGGGCTGTCGTCGACAAACACGGGTATGAGTTGATTGGGTCTCCGAGAATCAAGCGGCCCCGGCCCAGCCGTGGCTGGGCTGGGGGAGAGGAGAGCGCGGCGCGTCGTCCATTGGAGGGAAGCAACTGACCGATATGATTCCGGCGAAGCGCGCAGTGGTGAGTGGCCGGGACCGCGTCGTCCAGTGGGAAGCCGAGCCAAGGAGGCGCGCTGTGGCCAAGCAAGAGAAGCGAGCGAGAGCGCGAAGTGCTGTCTATAACGCGACGGAGGCGGAGGAGCTAGAGACGAGAGGGAGCTGACGGAGGGCGAGGGCGGTGGTGGGTGTGGTGAAACTCGGATCGCGAAGCATTTCGGCGTCAGGCGTCGGGCGTCGGAAAGCGCGTCTTTTTTTTTTGGGGTGGGCTCTCTCGAAGGGGGAGAGTTGGCGGTGTTCGGGGATGGCTGTGGCGAAGGAGCCCAATTGGCGTATCCCGGGGGTGGAAGAGCCCCTTGAAGCCAGGAACAGAAGGCGGCCGAGTAGAGCAGAGGTGGAGGGCGGTGAGTGGTGTTGAGGAGTTGGTTTGTGTTGTGTCGTGGCGTGTCGACGCGAAGTCCAGCCCAGCACATCAAAGCACAGCAAAGCCGGCAGAGCAGACGAGAAGAGCACCCGCGATCCTGGCTAACAAACCGGGACTACCACGAGTACGGATATGATGGACCATCCATGCAAGCTTATGATTAGGGCCTTTTCCATTGCCATGCCATGTGGAGCCGGCGGCGGCTCGACGGTTCAAGGTCAAGGTACGAGTAAGGTAGCAAGCCGTGCGAGCCAAATGCCCATTGCCTCTGTTCTTCTTCCTTTGTTAGGTGTACGCTGGAGTATGTGGGCTCTGATGCCCCGGGCTGAAGCGCATCTACTCGTACATGGAAGGGGCTTGCTAACACGAGAGCAGGCAGAGGACGGGACAGGGGGCGGTTCCATGGATTGTGGATGGCAGAATGCAACGACAGCGGGCCGGCCTCTGCTTCTGCTGGAGGTGGTCAGGCACAGGCAAACCCCGGCCAGCTAGCACGGATCGGCCGAGGTCGTACCTGCCCAACCTTGCCTAAGGTACCTGGCATGTAGGTACGCGTAGATAGGTACCTAAACTGATGGGTGTACCTTTCATCCTGACATCTACCACCTAATACGCATAGATCGTGATGGATGTGGATGACGTCCGTGGACTGCTTCTGCCCGTCGCGCCTTCCAATTGATTAAAGGTTGTCGACGTCGGTGATCACCTCTCAGGGTGTCCTTGAGTGGGTTCCATTCGACTTACGGAGTATGTATCTAGATACTAGCACACCTCCTTGTATCTACATGTAGATACCTAGGCATCTGGCAGAGCAAGGACCTGTCTGGTGAATTCTTGACAGCCCGGGTACATCTCTGCCGCCACGAGGCAGATACCTGAGCGACGAAGTACCTAACTCGTAATCCAGTGGGCGACGGGCGGTTGCGTGGACTGGAGTCGGCCGACGGGGCGGCTCGGGACGGTGCATCGGCCTCCGTCATGGGAGACTGTTACCTACTTGGTTGCGAATCTTCCTCTTTTATTGGCCTTTTCCTAGGTACCTAATTCTTGTCATGTCCACGACTTGGGTGTTTCCTACATTTACCCGCCCGGCCTTGATCACTCTCAGCTCTCCCACGCCCATGGCCAAACAAGGCGGCACGCCATCATCATCATCATCATCACCAGCATGCACTACCAACCGTTAGACATGACCGCTGGGCGTCCAGCCAGCCAGCCAGCCAGCCATCGAGGCAAGCCAAGCCAGGGGCTGGGGACCGAGGCCGAGACTGGGGTTGGAGGCTTCTCGTCCCGTCCAGGGCCTTGGCGCACGCACGCACGCATAAAAACACACGTACGTCGGCTGACGGCGCGGCACACAAAAAAAGAGCACGGGTAGAAGAGCAAGCCCTTGTCATAATGCATCAAGCAAGCAGTACGAGTATCAACGGTACGAGGCACGAGGTTGTACTCGCGGCAGCACTCACAGGCATGTGGGGCGAGCGAGGATCGAGTAGAGAGATTTTTAGATCCAGATCAGATCGGGTCAGCGTTGCAATCAATGGCCAGAGCGAGCGAGCATGGACGGCCGGTGGGCCGATTCGTGGTACGAGTACCCGTGCTCCGTAGAGCCATGACCAGATCTCTGCTCTGGTCTCTGCTGTCTGGCCAGTCTGGTGGTAGTCCGAGGGCGGCGGCAACAAAGACGGAGAGGCCCTGTGGCCCAATCGATGGAGTGACCCATGATGCAACAGGCGGCAAACGCAACAGCAAGCGAGCCCCGAGAGGAGACGGGCAAGACAAGAGAAAACAAAAGAAGAAGAAGAAAAGTTAGGGTTCAGGGTCCAACATGTACGTACTCGTACCAGACCTATGCTTGTTCCATGCGTACTCGTACGGAGTAGGGCGAGTTTGTCTTGAACTGTCATTGTCAGGTGGTGAGGTTGTCCTCGTACAAACAGACGGTACTTACCGTCATAGGAGAACGAGTACTCATACTATTTGCTGCTGCTATCTGCAAGATTGCACCAATTCAGCCGGTTTCCCGGCGCCCGCAGAAGAAATTTCGACTCACTTGGGTCCGGGGAAAAGACGCTGCACAGTGATCGTATCGTGCAGCTGGACGCGACGAGTGCCTACAATGTATCGGGGCTTTTCTTTCCCTGGTGCAGGTACGCGTACCGGCCCCGTCCCGTGTCTCTGGACGAGAGTGAGACATGTTCCCAGCCCGCACAATGAATGGTTCGGGCTAACCGGGCTGGGCTGAATAGGATACGTAGGTGTAGGTAATCGTAGAAGGTACACCACATGTAGGTACGACTCACGAGTAAGGTATGTATCGCGAGGTGAGAGGGGCAGTCCAACCCAACCTACTGTGCGGTACAAGAGATTATGTAGTGCGACGCGCAACCGTGCCACTCGTGCCTAGGAGTACATCACCTTGTATCTACTCTGTCGATTCCGGTCCGACCGTAAAACGCGACAGGTGGGTTGGAACCCAGGACGGAAAGGCGAAAGCCAAAGCGACGTCCACTACCGTCGGAAACAACCCCCCGCCCCCCGCCGGTCCACTTAAGGGGACATCGCGACTTCACCACGTGCTCTCTCGTGTCGTGTCTATGGTTGTCTACGAGTCCATCACAATCGTCATTGTTATCACTATCCTCTCCGTGTTTGTGGACGTTTTCCCTCAAGGCTTGAAGAACGAGTCTTCCACTTTGTGAACAGTGACGCACGAGCATCCGAATCAGGTAGCCAGCTATCCCAGCCAGCCAGCCAGCGATCAAGCAAACAGAAAGACAGGCAGACACGCAACAAGGATCACACGGACCCGAAGGTACGCAATCAATACAGGCGGGCCGAGGGCAGCTGGGCATCAAGGCTTTGCTTCCGGACACCTCAGAAAACCAGAAAGCGAGCTGACGACACCGGCCGGCCAGCCAGCCACTCGGATCACCCACATGTGCTCGCGCATCCCATGTATTTCCCATCGAGGAGTGCCTACCTGACCTCGTACTTGCCGGCTACTTACTTCCCAAGGTGTCCAATGACGAGCAGGTCGCTCCCGGAGAAGTTGGAGGCAGAAGGCGGAGAAAGGGGGAGGGGCTCGCCGTCAGTGGTGCCAGCGCATCACCACAGTCGGCCACAATGACCTCAGGTGGGAGGGGTTAATAAGTAAGGTACTATGTTATCGTTATCTTCGGAAAGCACGCCAACTCTCATCATTGACATTTGGCTGGCCGGCTGGCTGCCCCGCCGGCTCGCGCGCCTTTGGGGGCGGCCTCGATCCATGCGGCCTCAATCCTGGCTTTGCTGGCAGGTAGTACTCGTACGAGTCAAAATCAAAAGGGGGGTTGGGGAGGCGAAGGGGTCTCCCCCCCCCCCCGCCTCCCCCATCAGACCTCTCTACGCGTTACTCGTACACCTGTTGGGCTGGGCGGCTGGATTTCTGGGCTGGGCTGCTGCGGGCGACGCTCCGGCGGGGACCAAGGAGAAGAGGCGGTGTGAGGCGACCGACCAGACGGGCACGAGAGAGGCGCGCGCCCGCGCTCCTCTACTGTTCCTGGTCCATCCTGGCCCCTACTCGTATGTATACTAATAAGTAAGGTAATGTAGGTAGGTCACTCGAATTTCAGGCACTTCTAAAATCATATTTCTGTTCCTCGGCGCCCCTGGCGCGTGGCGTCAGGGTGTCCGCCTTTCTCAGTGATGAGTGAGGAGTAGCCTCCCCCGAAATGCACCACACACCACATCTCCGGGTGATCCTCAAACAAACAGTGTACCACGGACACAGTTAAAGGGAAGAGACTGGGGAAAATAGAGAGAGAGAGAGAGTATGTGTGTGTGTGTGTGTGTGTGTGTATGTTTGCGTATGATGAGGAAAAGAAGGACCATAATGAAAAGTACCTACTTGTGGGACCACATCAAACGGGGCCCCAACCTCGAGTACGAGTACGCCTACCGTATCGTCCTAATCCGTCTGGTCAAGTCCGTCTCCGAACACCACAGAGCCCGTATAAGACGGAGCGCAACAACATGCATCCATACCCGGACTATAAGACGCCGACCACGTCCCTCAGCCGGTTGGAAAAAAACGAGGGGGAAATACCTAAGAGAAGGAAACAAGAAAGAAAGAGAAAACGATAAGCCATCATGACGAGCCTGCTACGAGTATGGGATGTACGGAGTACTCGTACTCGCAAGCCACCCACCAGGGACCACAGGGTCTCGCCGCCCCGCGCTGTCCCGTCTTTTCCGGGGCCCGGGACCGGCTGAGACACGGCGGCAGCCAGCTTTTCGGGATCCTGCATCTGATGAGATCCAACACTCGTAGAACAGGGTGTCGGGGTAGCCATACGAGTACTCGATGTCTACCTAATGTACGATACAGCACGAGTGTGGTGTAGTAGAATAAGAGGTATGTAGCAGGTGATTACTCGTACTCTCGAGAGATGCTCGCCGTCGTTCCGCTTTCGTGATCACCTCTCTGTGGCGGACATGACATGCGTCCGCGTACGGGT
Organism: Hansfordia pulvinata; assembly: GCA_006538405.1. NCBI lineage: Eukaryota > Fungi > Ascomycota > Sordariomycetes > Xylariales > Hansfordia > Hansfordia pulvinata. The sequence goes on along the minus strand of BJKQ01000007.1, from coordinate 904,812 downwards.
ATCATACCGGCCCATATTTTCCTTTTTATTATTTTTGTTTCCCCCCCTCCCATCACCGCCCGCGTTACGTCTGCCTTTTCGCTTCCGTCCGTGTCGTTTCCCCCGTAATGAGCCGACCTGCACGAGTCAGGCCCTCGCAGAGTCTCAACTCCCCACTCCACCTGACCTTGGAAAACTGCTCTGTCCGAAAGTCCGAAAAGGGGCGGGCGGGGGAAGGGGGTGGTTTTATTATTGAGAATCGGGCATGAACAAGCAACACCACGAGCATACTCGTACGAGCACCTCATCTGCAGATGTGTACACCACTCACACCCACACCCTCTTCGTCTACTGCCTACCTACCGTACCTACTGGTACACGTATGTGGTCATTTATCCTCCCCCCGCCTTTCCCCGGATCGCGCCGCCGCCGCCGCCGCCGTGGCTGCACATGGAGGTAATGTAATGCACAGAGACGGGGCCCGGGCGCCCTCTCCGCCCCCTCCGCCGGCCGCTGAGAGGGAGACGAGAAGCCCCGGTCCTCCCCGTCCTGGCCCCCGGCGGATCTCTGTCGGCCATTTAAAACCAGGACAGGTCGGACGATCAAGCCTCGCCTCGCCTCGTCTCGCTTCTTGCCTATGACTCACTGACGGAATGTGCTTTCATGTGCCTGTGTCCGGGAACGGGCGGAGCGGGAGAGGGTTTCCCTGCTGAGCGCTGCCCTCCCATCCCCGGCGGACCGAACCCACAAGCCTGGCAAACACAGAGCCCCCCCCCCCCCCCCCTCTCCCGGTGGCTACTTGTGAGAATCTCATCCACGTACGTCGTCAAAGTGCTGCATGTGCATGTGCTATGTAAGGGAGAGAGCAAGAGCTACGTGCGGCTTCTTGACAGGCCCCGTTGCCCCAAACTGCCTTTCTAGGCAGACCTTGGAGGTGAGCGGGGTGTGTTTAGACGTGTGTATGTGTGTGTCTCTCTGTTTTTATCTCTCTCTCTCTCTATCTCTCAACCACCCTCTGTTTCTGTCTGTTAATGTGTATTCCAGTATTTCCGTATTCCAGTGTGCATATGTGTAGGTGTGTATGAGATCGACAGCTGCGTGTGTCAAGGGGAAGGGCAAGTCCCTTCGTGCGTGTGTGATTTGTTCGCCTGTACCGGCACAGACTCAGCTGCGGCTGCAAGTCTCGCTGCTGCACATGTGATAAAACAAATAACAGAAAGAAAGAAAAAAAGGGCAGAATATCGGGTCGGGCTGGCGGGCAGGCGGCTTGCTGCTTTCTTGCTTCTCTGGTTGTTGGATTTCTGTCCAAATACAACTGCTGCTGCTGCTGTGATTGTCGACGCCCCCAACAGAGAGCGATATTGCTCAAGAACAAAGCCGACCTCCCAACCCGAACGGACTCGAACCCCGGCTGGTCTCATCGTCGCACGCACACATGCACGAGACACGGCCGGCACCGCGCCAAACAGCACCAGACCGCGCCCTGACAGTATCGCCGGGCTCCCCGGACGACCCTGATTGCCCTCCGAGCGGACCGGAGGCGCCGACAACCCAACCCGGTGAAAGGGTGTGTGGGTGTAGAAGAGAGGCAAGGCAAAAGGGGGGAGAGAGAGAGAGAGAGAGAGAGAGAGGCAGAAGCGCCGACTCAACGACAAACACCCGGGACCCCCGGACCACAAAACCGCAAAGCCGACAACCAACCTCGACGAGATTACGCCGCCCGACCTTTGAACGGAGAGAACCAAGCGCCGGGTCGGGATAAGAAAGGGGGAAGGGGGCAACGCTGCTCCTCTCTCCTCTCCTCTGAGCCCTTGACTTGCTTGAACCACGCGAGCTGGCGCAAGATACAAGAATACCGCTGACATCGCGAACCTCACCACCACCGCCGCCGCCGCCGCCGCCGCCCGCCCGCCCACGAGGAAGACGACAAAATCATACAGCATGTGCCGGTTCTACGAGTACCTCTTCGACTGCAAACACCGCGCCTACGCCTTTGCGGCGTACTGCGACGGCGCGGCCTGGATCCAGAAGCCCTGCGATCCTCCCTCCTCATCTTCCTCGTCCTCCTCCTCGTCCTCGTCCTCGACGTCGTCGCCAACACCACCACCACCATCATCATCATCATCACCTCCCTCTTCCTCCTCCGCCACGACCACAGCCTCGTCACCCACCTCGTCCGCGTGCCTGACCTCGACCTGCTCTCCCTATTCAACGCCGCCGCCGCTGCTCAAATCACAAGCCTCGCCGACTTGCCCCCCGCCTTCCGCGCCACCACCAACAAGCACCACCACCGCCGCCGCCTACGGAAACATCCACCTCCACCTCCTCCGCTTCCACAACCAACAACTCCAACACCAACAACACCAACACCAACAACACCAACACCACCGCCGTCGCCACACCACCAGCAGCGACACCACCACCACCACCACCACCACCGTCACGACCACCACCACCGCCAACAACAGCGACAACAACAACAAACCCCGCCCCCCGAAGAGGGTGGTGATGCAGACCATAGCCCTGGACGACGGCGAGGTCTGCGAGGCCTGCCGCCTGTGGGGCGCCCCGGAGGACAACACGGCCGCCCCCTCTCGTCCCTCTCGTCCCCCTCCTCCTCCGCGGCGCACGACCACCACGACCACCACGACCACAGCCAACACAGCTAACAAGCGACACAGGCGGCGGCGGACCGCGGCCGGCGCCGGCGCGGCGCGGTGGTGATTGCGGCGGAGGGGAAGCGGGGGAGAGGGAGAGAGAGATGGGATATCTTTTGTCTCCCTTGCTGCCCCCCCCTGCTTTTCTCTCCTACATTTCTCCTTTCCCCCTCTATGTGCTTCGGTCGAATGGGTTAGCGGGTTCCGGAAGCTGGGCGTTAAAGAATTGGACTCTTTTTAGCATCTCTGTTGTTCTCTCTCTCTCTCTCTCTCTCTCTCTCTCTCTCTCTCTCTCTCTCTCTCTCTCTCTCTCTCTCTCTTTTCTTTGGCCTCTTGTATCCCTTTTGTTTTTTCTTATGCTTATGAGGATGAAACGGAATACGGTGTTTTCTTCCTTTCCTTTCCTTTTCTTCTTCTTCAATATTTCTTAGGCGTCTTTTGGTGACCTGTCTGACTCGTATTGAGGCCTATTCTGTCATCCATCATCCCCTCCGCCCCTTTTCTCACTCATGATTCCCCACCAAAAGCAAGTGGCCATCTCTTTTTTTCCCTTCTTTTTTCTTCTTCTTCTTCTTCATATAAAACCGCATCCACGTCCTACTCCCGTTTTCATCTCGCTCCCTGTCCCCGAATCGTTCCACCATGGCAATGTTCTGCCGGGCGCACGCACGTCCGCTTTCAATAGAGAAATGTTCATCTCCGTCCCCTTTAGTATACAATAGACTCTTTTCTTCGTCGAAATGCTCGTTCAAAGGTCTCTTTGTCTCAACTCTGGTGGGCCAGTCTGTGCTTCGCCTGCTGCTAGGGGTCGGACGCGTGGTACTCGAATCGCGAAATGGAGGCCGAGCTTTTCCCTTCGTACAGCACGTGTGGCTCACACGTGGCGCTTCCATTCGGTGTTCCATACGGCAGGGGTTTCGGGCGAGACTGGATATGCGAATCCAAAAGGACTTCAACGTTCACTGTCTACCACTGCCTTGTTCGTGACGTACGGTGCATATCGCATAATATCGGGGGCAAGAGGTATCTGGTAGTTTGGCTTTAGATCTTGCGCCTATCTATCTCACCCAAGAGTCTTGGCTAGAAGCGTTCATGATCCCTGCATTGCAGAGGCAAGAGACACCCGCCCCCGCAATGCAGAAGGGCCTCGTCTCCGTCGGCTGCCCACCGACGAAACGCTGTTCCCAAGATAAACATCCTCAACGGGCTCGAGTCGATCGTGGCCCGCATGGATGACTTTGATAACGTTGCTGAGCACGACGGCAACGCTGGAGCGCCCCGCTCGAGCTATGGGGCCCAGGTGTGTGGTGTAGAGATGCCCATCATCTTCTGTATCAGGGCAGAGATCGATGGTTTCCCAAGATTCTCCTTTTCCGAGCTGCGACAAGGACCATACTTCCCAGCTTGCCTGCGTTTGCCTTTGCCGTTCTGTGGATTGCTGCGCACTGCCTTGCATGCGCCGGCGTAGCCCGCCGGTGGGCACTAGCTGACGAGCAATCCCCTCATCTGCCGGCGGTCTCTCGCTTGGTTTGCGCCTCAACCCCACCAGTATGCCCGATGGAAGTGTGCCCCAGTCGCCTGGGTCGTCGATGAGACGCCTGGAGGGTCGGACGGCTTCCCACTCTCGACATGCTTGGTCGGCAGACGAGGTGGAATCGCAGAAGCACAGGAATTCGCCCTCTGCAGGAGCCTTGTAGGTCTGAACGACCAGCGATCGCGTGTAGGCGTTGTTATAGCAAAGCATAAGCCTGGACACCGCCAATGAGCCGCATCCAAGTCTCCTGGGCTTTGCATGGTAGCATTGTAACGACTTGGGCTGGATAGGATCCGTCTCGAACGAATGGAACACCCTCCGAGTCTCCGGATCCACCAGGTCAGCAGACTGTGACCTGACGGCCATCATGAGTCCTAAATCAGGCAGGGGAAGGACCGCCACATACTCGGACCCTTTGTGACTCGGCAGGACTACGTCGGCCACCGACCATATCCTCTCACGGCAGCTGATCATGCGAAGCTTGCCGTCGCGTGTGGAAGCCATGATCTTCAACGAAGCTTGGTACCAGTAAGTGAATGAACGGAAGCACAGGGAGGGCGTCACTTACTCTTGTCCTGCAGATAGCCAACCGAGGCTATCGGCCCCTCGTAAAGCATACTCTTAATGCTGACATCCTTCTCCGCCAAGACGACATCCATCACCATGCCGTCTCTCCGGACCAGAACCAAGGATGGCTGCTCCTTGGCGTTAGCCGCGTGGAAGAAGAAGGCCTCGGGCTTGTGGCGATACGCGCCGAGTCTGGCCTGTGGTCCCCAATGTTTCCGGGCAAGATCCCAAAGCGAGACTCGGTCGGTCGTGAGAACAGCAAGCCAAGAAGAACTGGCATCGATGCACATCCCCAATACGGGGAAAATGCTCGAGGTTGGGTTTTCGGGGTCGGTGATTGTGTAACTGGTGTTGCCCGAATCCATCTTCCAAACCCGGATTTGGCGGTCAAGCCCAACAGAAACAATAAGGCTACCGTCATGGGATGCGGAGAGCATCACAACGTCCAGGTCATGATTCGCACCCAAGCTTTGCACCGACAAAAGCGGCTCCTCAGCCATGTCGTCAGGGTCGCCTGCTTCAGACAGCTCGTCCCACAGAAGATAGTTCATCAGCAGCAGAATGGCAGCAGTGATGACCACAACAGTAACGACAAAGTTGGTGGACTGATGATGCAAAAAGTCGTATGCGGCCGGCAAGAATAAGCGCTCCTTGATCCTGGGCATGCGATCTGACCCCTTCAATACAAACACGTGGGGATCGAAAACCCGAGCGACGTAACTGTGGGCGTCAGGTTTGACGACGTGAACCACCTCACGTGCTGTCTCGTGATCCTGCAATCGGAGCCATGATGTTGGACTTCGGGCTTGATGTATGTCGACAAGAAGGGATGACCTGGACGAGTCCGGCTCGCTTTCTCTTGACAGCACCACCCCTAAGAACCAATTATAAATGTTGAGGAAATGATTCTGCGATAAGAGAACCAGACAGACCATGACAATGGTGCCGGCAACCCTCGTAGACACGGAAAGTCTGCCTTGCGATAGGGCATCTGCCCAACTTGTCTTTCCACCCTTCTGATAAGGTGTCGCCGGAACTCGGCGGCGGCGAAGTGTCTCCTTGGCAAGGGCGTCGCCTAGCTCGGTTCTCCGCACGTCCACGCTGAGAACGACAGGAAGAATGTCGACAAATAGAAGAAGTCAAAAATGCACGCTATCCCGACAAAGGTGCAGAATGCCGCAACTCCTGGGGAAACAATTCGAGCCAGGCCGTACAGAATGAGAAGGTTTTGCGTCAGACTTGCCAATGCTATGTAGCCTGTTTCGCCGAATGCATATCCGACCCGGTGGCTCGTCGCCTGCTCCGACGGCGTCATCAAGACAGAGTTGATCAGACGAATGATGTTCTCCAGGCTCATTGAAAAAACGACAGCTGGGTACCCCAGCCTTGGGACTCTTGACAAATCGATCTTGAATATGGCGCAGATAGTGAAGCTGGACAAGATGGACAGAACCATCTGGGCCACGACCGTGATCATGAGACCCGTCCGGGATTTGAAAGCTCTTAGCTTGGACAGGTAAACCAAGAAGTAGAGGGAAACGACTAAATAGGCCAGACAAAGAGTGATGGTGTCAAATAAAGTCATGGGAATGAAGCGGAACTCGTAGAGCTGCCCTTGCTCACTACCAATGTCATGGGACGTGTAGACCTGCCACTTGTCGGCAACGCGCTCCCTCATTGTCTCGATGCGCTCTTCCCACAGGCGCGCCACCGGCGAGTCGCGGAGATGAATCAAGGTGATCACGAGGGCGTCGGCCGCGACAAGGCGGCGATCTTCGAAGCGTTTACCACTAAACACAATGGAGTGTCTCAGAGTCACATTGACCGAAGTGGGTTGGGTTTTCCTCGCATTGACGGTGCCGATGATGTCACTGTCTTGTTGCAGATTGCCGTGAGAGCAGGACCAGTACTGCAAGGGCGAATGAAAAAACCAAGACTGGTTGGTGAGGCCATTGACAACGTGAAAGGCATCGCGCTCGTGCGGGCTCAAGGTAGGCAGCGTCGGGTCGGGCAACTCAAAGGAGCCGGGAGGCCGCTTGGGGTTGAAGTCGACGGTAGAGCCGAGTAACTCGTTCTGGAGATCGAGGGCTCCGACCAGAACGTCCTTGTCGAGAGCCTGCATGTAGCTTCCGTGAACCCAAATCGAGCGCATGAGGACGTCGGGCTCAGCGGCGCGCTGGCTGTCGAGGGGCATGGCATCGGTCCAGACATGGTGGGGCAGGTTGGAGGCGCCATTCGTGAAGTCGTTGGTGTAGAGAAAAGGGAAAGGGTAGACGAGCGAAGCTGACACGGCGACAGAAATCAGCAGGGTGCCGAGGACGTGGCGAGCTGCGTACCGGCCATAGCGAGTGAGCGCTGAGCGCAGAGGGTGGGATGGAGCTAGAACGGGCGCCTCGGTCGTTCTTGAGGCCGCGAGTCAGCAAGTATGGACAAACGGCGGGGCAGGGGGGCGAGGAAGCAAGACGGGAAACACAGTTGGTATGTGACTGGGAATCGTTGCTTACCCTCTTATGGGATAGAGGAGATACCAAATCATGGTCCGCACAGGCGGGACGGGCCCGTCCGAAACGTCGGCTTCGGCTCCGTGGGTGACGACCAGCGATCAAGGCCGGGCCGTTGGGATGGTTGGGGCTGATAGGGGAGAGGTGGAATCTGCTGAACGAGCTGTCCAAAGTCGCGAACGGGCGCACCGGTCGTCTAGCTTCCCCCGAACGTCGCGGTCTCAGGAGAAGGTGATGTGGACGGGGATGCCGCGATTGGCCGAGTGGCAGGAGGCAGACGAGGTCATGGTACGCAGGTCTGGAGCTCTGGGTGCGCAGGGTCGCGGGCGAAAGCGGCGAGGGCGTGGGCTTGGGCCGACGGGCTGTGACGGGAGAAGTTGCGCCGAGGCGCGCAGTCGAGGCTGGAAGCAGGCCGGCTTTAACAAGCAAGCACAGTCGCGAGGAAGAGGAGACGATCGTGGACGAAGAGGGACGACGCCGGGAGACACACAAGTGGGAAAGAAGACTGGAGAGCGGCAAACAAACAGACACAGAGAGTGGTAGAAGCGAAACAGGGGCTGGCGGAGATGCCGTCGCCCGCTGCGACTACCATCCGTAACGATTCTCCAGAATTGACTTGGCAGGTACGAACAGCAATGGAAGCACTTCAGCGCACGGGACCTTGGATGCAGGGGCCGGCCGTGAGGAGAGTGCGCACAATGGTGAACCCAATCCAATTGGATTCAATGTCGGGCGTGTAAGGTAGTAGGTACTTGAGGTACGTAATCAACAAGAACGACAGCGGCGACTTATTACTCGACTTGGCCGACGCCTGCACCGCAACGAGCTGGAGATGCATGCACGCAGGGCGGTACGAACCCCAGCGGGCGTGGGTGGCAGCCCAGACTCGAGGTCCCGTCGGATCCAGTGGAGAGGCTCAATGTTCACTGGAAGTTTGCCTCGTACCAATGGATGTTGGGTTAGGTTAGGTACCTAAGGTAAGTACCTACATTCCTTAGATCGTGCTGGGGCTCAGGGACTGCAGGACGGAAAGTATCCCGGGGTGGTGAGACATGTACCTGCACCCTGCATTTGTCAGTTCGAATACCCTCCATTGGACCCTTCCAGTTCGCGCGCTACCGGCCCAAGGTGGGCCTCGTTTCCTCCAGCTCTCTCACCCTCTCAGTGCCTCTATACACATATGTAGGTGGGTGCAAACCCATCCGTACGAGTGATCAGGTACATGTGAGGTCAGCCTTGACGTAACTGGGCTGCATGTGAGGTCGGGTGTTCAGAGAGAACATCAGGTACCAAGGTTAGGTACAGTAGGTAGTCGTGAGACTGATGTCTGCATCTTGAATGGCCTCATAAACGGAGGACGTGCAACCAGCTCAGAACCCGAGCTCCGTGCATACGAGATGTGTACCTAATTTCCTCAGCACATGGCGATCATGAAGCCGGTCGCAGGTTTTGTAATCCGAGCCACCCGTAGACATCCAGCTCCCCACGCCCTCCATCGGCTGGTTGTCGACGGTACTCGCAATCGCCTGCCTGGCGGTCTACTCGTGAACGGCTGCCAACCAACCACGCGCGGCGGCATCTATTGCGTTCTGGGGTTGTCCACCTCTGTGGGATGGTCGCGGTACATATACGGATACGAAGCCGTCAAGTGAGTGCTTGGTATCCAATCCGAGCACGCACATATCAGGACCCAAGATGACTGCTTGCCAGATACTCGTACGTCCCTACCTACCTACCGGCTGTGTCGCCCTAATGTGTGTACACGTAGTCGTAGCATCTGGGAGGGCGGGACACGAGGTACTCTCTTGGGCAAGTTGATATGCAGGGTAGCGGCCATCGCAAGACAAGGCGATGAGACTTAAGCAGAAGTGGCCTGATCTTGGGCGGCTGTAACTGGGCCGCCCTGCTACTCGTACGTCTTTGCTTATTCCCAGGTGCCCTTGGACCCTGATGATGAGCCTCTCTTTTCCTCTTTCCGCCCTAGGCCTGTTTCGGCGCCGACTCGCCGCTACTGATCGGCCACATGGTCTTCTGGCCCCCATGCTACGAGTACAGTGCTTGTCCACGTCCTTCGTGCCGCCTGCCGGTGAGTCCCAAGTAGGTCTTTGCTCTTATGCGGTCGAGGCATGGCAGGACGGCATGGGCGGGCAGGAGGAAAAGAGGCGCCGTCATCAGACAGATGTGACGAGCAGTCTCCGGATAGACAGTTGGATGGATGGTCCCAAGCCCAACCGACCCCGCGGCCTCATTCGTTCATCTTGCCAGACGAGTGCTCGCTCGGTCATACGGATTATCTAGGTAGGTACCTAGGCACACAATTTCACGACTATTGCTGCCACGTCTCTGGCGCCTGCGAGGTATGAGCTTTGTTTCCGAGGCGATCCGCCGTTTCTATCTGTATACAAAAGTCGAATGATCGAATATGTTCAGTTTTGATTGCACGAGTATGAAATCTCAGAGTTGCAGAGTGAACGAGCCCTCCTCCGGCGGGGACATTGCCAAGCTCTCTGAGTATGAGCACCAACTGCATCCGCAACCTTGGCGCCAGTCCGCTTCATGTGCGAGCCTACATGCGTCGTTTGGCCCGATAAGGCGCCGTGACGAGCGTCTCAGCTACACAGCGGTCCATCTCAAGCGAATGACGGCAGAGCACCGGCGGGGCTTGGACCCTGATCATACGATTCCAGCACTGCATGAGGGGTGATGGAAGAGGTCTTGCAGCCAGACGCCACGGAACCTCAGCGGCCAGACGGTGATCTGCACCCCGCCAGATTTAGACTCGAATCCAGTCGCCATGATTGGCCGGAAGTGGATTTTGTGTCGGACGACCGTCCGTCGTCGATATACGGGTATCTCCCGGCACGTGCATGGACCCGCCACGAAGCACCGAATTTCCAATCTTTCTAACCGGTATCATTCAGCAAGCAATGTAATGTCTGCTGCAGGTTGGTGATTCAAGTCTCATGTGTGTCCTCCAGCCACGGAACGGCAACCCCACGCGGGGCCATCTGTGAGTACGACATAGTACTGCTCCGTAGGTAACCACCTACCTAATCACAAGGAGACTACCGTACATACGCGTAGAATGGAACCCCCGGCCCGAGAATTGGTGGCTTACGATCTGCGCACCGACAGCCCTCGTGCTCCTCGGCGAGCCACGAGTAATGACTCTCTCGCCCCACGCTTCAGGAAGGCACACGATCTTGCTGCGCCGACACGGCCATCTCTGACAAATCTCATGACTGCGACGCTCGTGCCAGGGGTCATCAATCACTGCAGGGCCGAGCTGCGCAGATCCCCACGTGCCGAGTGCCCGCGTGTCAACAAGAAGCTTAGTTTAGAAAGGTACTCTTACCTCCCCCCACCCGCCCTACTGACCCAGGTGGCCACCAGCAACTGAGTACGCCCACAGGTACGCCCAGTCATGACTCTCCCACTACAAGGTCGACTTATTACTCGTATGACAAGCAGGGCGTGCCGATTCAATGATGCGCGGCGCGACTCGGATCTTCCGTGTGACAATCAATCAGAATTTCCCCGGCCATGTTGGAGACGAGAAGAAAATCCCCGTCTCCCTTCATGTCACAAACACCATTTATTATGGACCGGATCCAGCCTGGCCCAGCCTGGCCCAGCCCTCCTTGCTTGTGTCCACCTATTCCGATCCCGAGCTGGCAGACCGCGCCGGGTACGTGCCAGCGAGAGAGACTCCTCTACGGTAACTCTTTTACGGTACTTGTAATATTGAAGTCGGCAGCAAAAGCAAAAGAAAGACTCGCCCGCGGCGATGAGGGTTGCTTAGCAGTTGTCTGTCTGTCATTTTAGGCCTTGCCACGCTTGCCCAAGTGCGTGGTTCAGGATTTCAACGTCATACCCCTCCAGACCTACATGTATTCGGAACCTAGAACCTGTTTGCCGGGTAGCGACTCGCTGTGGGAGACTGGGGTGTGTCTTGGTTCAACCTCAGGAACCGTCTCCGGGTACCACCTGCATCAGGTAGGTACCTACTTTACCGCATGAAGCGACCTGAGTTTAGACACATGCAGGTAGGTACCTACCTAATCTATTGTATGTACCTATGGCCCGTGGACACGAGAGCGAGTGTCTCCTTAGATACCTACCATAGGTAGGTACAACCTAATCGTGTCTTGAGTAAACCCAACAGCCTGATTGGATCAAGCTGCGCGTGAAGTTTCCCTGCCTGGGGAAGGCAGGTCTGCAGAAAGAATACAGAAAAGGAAGCGAAGACAATGAGGAAAGAGAAAGATGGGAAGGACCAGCCAGCAGCACCATGGCCAAGGAAGCCACGCCCGTGTCTGTGTGCATCAGACCCAACCCATCCACCATCCGATCTCTTGGTTGTCTCCACCACCGAGAAGCCAGCACACAGCGCGCGAGTCGGGTATTTTCGCCAACGCACGCATCCCAACCGCCCCTCCACCACAACCCCACCACGCCGTTCATCAATATCAGGCGCTGTCGCGATGCACGCACGGTAGCACTACGGATACGCACCGCCCCATCTCAGCTCGCTCAGGCACAGCGCAGCGGGCGCCTCGCTCTCTCGACCCGTCCCTCACCGTGTCTTGGCCAAGCGGGCAGCAGCCACGCAGTCACCAAGCCCGCCCCGCCACCGTCATGGCTGCCTCGTCCCTGGCCGCGGCCTCAGCCCGGGACCCGACTGGGGGTCCGGCTACGGACCCGATCGCCGAACTCATCACCGCCTACGACGAGCTAAACCCGGCGGTCGCCGACGAGCTGCAAGAGGAGCCTAGCCCCCTCGAGTTCATGCGCTACGTCGCCCGCAACGCTCCCTTCGTCGTCCGCCGCGGCGCTCGCGACTGGCCCGCCGTCCGCCGCTGGTCCGCCGCCGCTCTGCGCGAATCTATGCGCGGCTCCTCTGTCAACGTCGCTGTTACCCCGTTTGGCAACGCCGATGCGCCCACCCTGGCCCCTCAGTCCCCTGAGAGCAAGGGGACTGCGGCCGGCCGCGGTGACGCCGTGTGCGAGGGCAGCAGCGGTAGTGGCGAAAGCGCACAGGAATTGCTCTTTGCCAAGCCACACGAGGAGGACCAGCCGTTCGAGGGGTTTCTTGACTACGTGATTCAGCAGGAGAAACGGGTTCAGGAGCTACTGACGTGCCCCGGGGGTGAACTGAGGGCTGAGGCTGAGATGGAAGGCGAGGAGGTGCGCTATGCGCAAACGCGTGAGTCTTATCATACCACATGAGCATGAGAATCGATCGACTTTGCTCGCGTCATCTACCCCAGTACTGTGCTTTATGCGTTTGGGAAAAATTTTTCTGACAGTAGAGGGAACGGCACGAACGTCGATAGAGAACGACAACCTGCGCAACGAATATGCCGCTCTGTTCTCCGAGGTGCCGCCGTCAGTTCCCTGGGCACGCATCGCGCTACAACGCGAGCCCGACGCCATCAACCTGTGGATCGGGAACTCGCGCTCGGTTACAGCCCTGCATCGTGACAACTACGAGAACGTCTACGTTCAAGTCTGTGGTCGCAAGCACTTTGTTCTGCTGCCCCCTCATTGCCAGCCTTGCGTCGCCGAGTGCAGACTTGCTCCGGCTTCTTACGTTCGCGACTCAGATCACGACGGGTCCGGGTTGCGGCTCCAGAGGGAACCGGACGGTGATCTAGTACCCTTTGCTACTTGGGACCCCGACGACGACTCTGCAGCTTTCGGTCTCGAACCTGATGCGGATGGCGATGTTTCTGCTGCTGAGGGCGAGAGGCGCACGCGCTACTCGGCCCTCGCAAGACCTGTGAGGGTTACTCTCAACCCGGGCGACATGCTCTATCTGCCGGCCATGTGGTGAGTCAGCAAGTCCTTTGAAGGCGTCGTCTAAGTCTGGCAGAAAACGGCAACCGTATGGTGAAAACCCACCACTGACCACAACATCACAAACACCCAGGTACCACAAAGTGTCACAGTCATGCTCCGATGAAGGCATTTGTGTTGCTGTCAACTACTGGTGCGTGTTCCGCTCATCAAAGTGAAACCCCAACCCCCTTCGTCTTTCAGCCGCAGCTATCGATGATGGCATGGCGCCTTCGACTTGCGAAACGGGCTGGGGAGATGGCTGGCTGGCTGGATGACCGACTGACATGACCGCCTCGGGGCACTTGATCAGGTACGATATGGAGTTCAGCGGACCGTTATATCCGTTGGCGTCCTTTGTGCGCAGGGTCGATCAGGCGGCGGGAAACCCCGTGAAACTCGAAAGCTTGTAGCGCTCCACATCCAGACCTAGCCACTTGCCTTGCTCCGGCTTCTAGACGGGCCCGGCAGCTTGCATGTCCCGACAGGAGGACGACCGATCACGACCTCAAACGGGACGACTCGTGGGGATAAATTGTAAGTTCATTCTGGAGTTCTATCTATATGTCCACTGAAGCCTCACAAGACCCCTCTTCCAACCCGAATAGCCAGTCTGACCGAGCGATAGACAGACACGGCGACTGGGCCAGACGCAACCTCGTTCCAAAGAGAATTCCCAAATACACCCAAACACCGCGCCTGATTACCAAATCGGGCAGGGAAACCCCCACATCCCGCATAAACATTGTGACCCTTCTCTTCTTCAACTGCTCGTGAGTGTATGTGTGTCTTCCAGGGTGTGCAAGCAATCACGTGCAAAACCAGGGTGAAGGCAGAGCAGGCACCCGGTGAGCGTTAGCTTGCTACATGTTGACGCGTGCGCCCAGGGGTTGCCGCAGGCCATCGCTGACGAAGCGGCCCTTGTCGTCGCCGAGCTTGCGGCGGAACAGCGACAGGTCCTTGAGCAGCTCCTGCATGAAGTCTTGCGTCTCGTTGGCGTGGTCCTCGTGCGAGTTGTGGCGGCGCGAGTGGTCCTCGGCCTCCTGGTCGGCGTCGTAGTAGTCGTCGTCGCCGTCCGAGTAGTACGTTTCGGACGCCAGGCTCTGCCGCTTGTTGCTGCCGGTGACATTCCTGGGCTTGTCGCCATTTCCACAGCCAGCGTTCTCCTTGTCGGCCTCGGGGTCGTCGAACGGCAGGATGTCGATCGCCTTGGGTTGCTGCTGCTGCTGCTGGGGCTGGATGACAACCTCGGGGATGGGGTTCTTGAGGCTGTCGAGGGCGAGCTTGAGGTGGAGGCGCAGGGCGTCGTTCTCGGTCTGCAGGCTGCGGATCTTGCCCTCGGCGACGAGGCTGCGCTCCTCCATGGCGCGCTGCATGGCGACGACGCGGCTCTGGTACTCCTCGAGGCGCTCCTCGGACTCGCGCGTCTCGCGCAGCTCGCGGGCGCGCGTGTCGGACACGCTGAGCTGCAGGGCGCGGATCTCCTCGGCCATGGAGGCGATCTGGGCGTCGCGCTCGGCGGTGCTGATGTGCCCTTGCTCGTTGACGATGGCGCGGGTGCGGATGCGCTTGGCCTGGTCGGCGTAGCGCAGGGTCGAGAGCGTCTCGTCGTAGTCGGAGGGGGCGATGCAGGCTATCATGGCCGTCTTGCTGTTGCCGCCCAGCGAGTCCTTGAGCAGCCAGGTCAGGATCGAGTCGCGGTAGGGGACGACGTCGCGGCTGCGCTTGCCGCCGCCGGCGCCCCGGCCGCCGGCGCCCCCGGCCTTGGGGTCGGCCAGGGCGGCGATGACGCGACCCAGGGTGGTGAGGGATTTGTTGATGTTGCTGCCCTCGCGCAGGCGGGCGCCGGTGGCCTCGGTGGACTTTGCGCGCTCGCTGCCGGCGAGGTCGACGAGGCGGATGCGGGAGCTGCGCTCGGTGGTCTCGTCCGTCTCCATGTCGTGGTGGATCTGCTTGAGCATGATGGTGAAGACGGCGTGGCTGCGGCTGCTCGTGTCGTTCATCTTGGTGCTGGCGACGGTGCGGCTGGTGTCGCCCGACTTCATGTAGCGCAGGATCTCGCCGAGGTTGCGGACGGGGACCTCGGTCAGGTCCTTGACGTAAGGTCCCTCGGTGGGGGACTCGCGGATTTTGAGGTAGTAGGGGGGCTGGTTGGGGACGACAGGGACGAGCAGGTCGCGGACGTGCTCGTTGTAGACCTCGAAGTAGGAGGCGCGGACGTGGTACGAGATGTTGGGGCTCTCGTTCTGCGCGGCCTCGATGCGCTGGAACAGGTCCTCGCAGGTCCGGGGGATCAGGCCAGGCTGGTCGGGCGTGCCCATCATCGTGTACGACTTGCCCGAGCCCGTCTGCCCGTAGGCGAAGATGCACGTGTGGTAGCCCTCGAAGTTGTGGTCCAGGAAGTCCTCGCCCAGGCTGTTGTACACGTCCTCCTGGTGCGCGTAGTGGTCGTCGCGCGCGTCGTGGCTCCAGAACGAGTTGTCGAAGGTGAAGCGCTTCTCCTCGATGACCTTGCGGCCCTTGGCCTTGGCCGCGATGCCGCCGCCGCCGCCATTGTTATCGCCGGGGATGTGAAGAATCGTCGTCTGCGTCGTCGGGTCCATGGATATGAGGCGTTCGGTCTTCTTCTGGATCTCTATGGTTTTCGCGTCCGAGGTCAGCTTCCAAGTACTCTGCTTTTTTTTTCTCTCTTCTGGCCCCTTTCCGCTCCTCCTTCCTCTACTACCACCACTGCTACTACTATGCTGCGCTGGGTGTACCGGAGAAGTAACGACTCACCTCTGGGCAGAAAGGCGCGCACCCGCACCACGACCCGAACGTTGCCGCCAGCGTCCATCCTGGCCTGCGGGCCGTCGCGCGAGCGCAGGGACGGCGTCGAGGCCGAGGAGCGTATCGCCTTGACGGCGGAGATGCTCCCGCCGGCGACGCTCATGCTTTCCTCGGGGCCGCTTCTGATGCTGCTTCTGCTTCTGCTGCTGCTGCTGCCGTCTCCTCCTGGTGATTGTGATTGTTGAGGGGCGAAGTGTGATGGTTTCGAGCCGTAGTCCTCGGTCTCCGTCTTGTTGTGACTGCTGCTTTCGTAGGGGTCGTCTCTTATGTCGCCCTTGTCGAGGTGTATGTGGCGGAGAAGGATGTGCAGCCGAGCCAGGTCCCGGCAGATGTTCTTGGTGGTGTTGCGGAAGCGCTGCGTGTGGAGGAGGCCTGTCGGTGGTGGTGGTGGTGGTGGTCGTCGTCGTCGTGATGATGCCGTTGCTGCTGTTGCAGCGCCGGGGCGGAATTGTGGGGCCATTATTTACCTTGGCGCAAGCAGACCCCCGTTGCCGGGGCAGCAGCCGCCCGCGCCCACCTCCAGCGCCCCCCCTCCCACCCCTCACAGCTCAGACCTCTCTCGCAACCTCCCGGTTATGCTCGTACGGAACACTCGCGCGCGTAGTCTCGTGCGTGCGTGACACGTACAAGGCACGCACGTAGAGCGCGCCCGTGTGCGAGGTTGCTTTGCTGAATCGGCCCTCTTGCGCCCGGTGGAAGGGCCAGCGGTGGGGGGGCCCCGCGCGAGCAAACGTGTCCGCCGCGATTGGGGTGTCGTTGGTGATGAGCTGTGGTTTCCACTTGTCCGTATGGATCTTCTTTGGCGACGAGTTGAGAGGCGTGCGGACGCGACGGCGCGATTTCGTGTGGGAGTCGACGCCGTGGCAAAGACAGCACAGACGGGAAAAGGGACTGGGGGAAACAGCGTGGTTCTTCCTCTTTTTCACCCGTGTCCAAAGTGTGCTCGAATGTCAACACACATCTTCGGACGCAAGGGGGGGCGGAAACACATGTGACCGGGTATCAAACAGAGCAACCTCCACGCTGACAACGACGAGCGACAGACACAGCGCGCAGCCTGCTGTTTAGACCGCCCGTCTCTCTGGGGGGGCAACCAATTCTGGGCCGGACTCTCGGGTTGCCTCGTCTACCTTGTCTGCATGCAAACAAACCCTCACGTGCGCGGACAGTCGACATATTCAATACGGCAATACGGCGTTTGCTCGCCCGCTGGATCATAGACGCATTCGATGTTACCCCTTTCTGTCCCCGATGTCGTGGTGACTTACGGTGATTATGCCCATTCAGTGAATCGGTCCCCCGGGTTCCACTGCAGTCACAATGCACCCACCGAAAACCTCGTATCACCACGAGGTGTTGTCATTTCGGCTCTGCTGTCTGCTCGGCCTGTACCCGCACAGCATTAGCTCAGCCTCTTCGACTTTGATACCATCAGATAGAGAATATTCTTGCCACTGCACGGAGGCTTTAGGCCTCGTAGAGGAGCAAAAGTCGGTATGCAAGAGCTGCTTTTGGCCTATCGCAACCTCGTATAGCTTCTCACCTGATATTCGCCAGCATCAGCGTAGCAGGAAAGACTCAGCTAAGCAGGTATATGGAACACAACACATGCGAGTCTCACACGAGCCGCGTCTGCATCATGAATGCGGGACTGGGATTTCTCCGGAGATTCGTATCTCAAGGTCGGCTATTGGGAGAGGGGAGTGCCGACGCGCCCCCGCCAAAGCGTGCAACAAAAACGCCGATGCATTCGGTGGTCTGCCGAGTCGTGCGGGGACTGAGACACGCACAGGCAGGGATCTGCGTATTCTCCCATGACTGCAGCGAACTTGTGGAAACTCGACATCTCGCTGTATTTCGGAGCGACTCTGACTGCGATGTGAGACTGGGATGTCATGGCCCAGAGGAGACGCGCGCATGACTAGCACGTGGAAGCATCTCAAGCCGATGACCAGTAACTTTTCGCATGTGAAGCGCGGCGAGGCAACTTTGAGCATCGCTACGGGCCCCGCGCGCGCTGCGGGTGGTATATGTCTGTTCTTTCGAGCCGAGGGCCAACTCGAGGGCATCGATCCCTCACAATCCGTGTCAGCCCTGGCCTCAATTCAGTCGAAAGTGCGACGCAGCCGGGTTTCCGTTCCTCCGTTGAGGTCAAGCGCATGGGTTTGGACAGAATGGCCGGCTGGCGAAGGTAGGTTGGTCCTCCCAGCATGCCGACCTCGCGCCGGCGCAGTATATATCAGGCGGTTAGCTCGGCATTTCGTTGCATCTGTAACTTGTTAGTTCCCGCGGTGATTCAAGAGACACCAGTAGACGAAGCAGCCCTTCGAGCCTGGTGCATACGAGTATGCGATGCTCTTCACCGAGGAGCCCCATCCACCGACCAGTCATGCAAGGGCGCCAGTCACCTGCGATACAACGATAACCAGGACTTGTTTCGAGAAGAAGCGCAGGATTCTGCCAAGACGAATGCAGTGCTGCCTCAGATGAAGTGGTCTGGCCCCTTGGCTGTTGTATCATACATCCTCGATCAGCGCGAAGCTACATACTGGCCATGGAGGTCTATCCGGCGGTCTCGCTCTACGGATTCAAGGGCCCCCGAAACCCAAGAGCCAAGCGGAGGCACGGGAAATGGAGTCCAGGAAGAACAAGATGAGGAGCCGCATCTTGAAGGGCCGCAGCCACGGCGTGGGAGGAGGACCAGGCAAAGACGAGGGGGAAGTCGGACCCGAGAAAACCAAGACGAGCAGCCCCGCCAAACGCACGGACCCCCAGAGCGGGCAGCCAGGCACGCCAGGCACACCAGGGCGTGCAGGGCTACTCGGATGTGGTCGGACTGATCAGCCAGGGACCGCTGGTGCTGGCGCGAACATTGGCGTGGACAGCCCACCTGCCGGATCGAGCAGGACCCGGACCAATGGCCCCTACGGCCGCGGACAAGAGCTGCCAGCGAGCGGACGTGGACGCACAGGGGAGAAGGCGGATGTGAGGGAGAGGCTGTTGCGGATGGTGATGCCGATACTGATGGTGATGTTGACGTGGCCAGTGAAGGGGACGAAGACGGACGAGGAGGAGGGCAGCCTTCCCGCTCCAACTGCTGCTCCGGTGACAGTGCCAGTGCCAGTGCGGGTGCCGGTACAGGAGCAACAGCAGGTACCTGTGTACGTACCTGTGGGAATACGCGACATGCATCTCGTACGAGTCCGCGTCCCTCCGGCGCTGACACCCCACCGCCTGCAGCTGCCGGCCTCAGCGCACCGCGGCAGCCAGCGACGCGGGCGGCGGGCGGCGACCGAGGCGCTGGAGCTCCAGGAGTTGGCCGCACACAGACACAGCCGGAGGTGCTCTCTAACGCCGTACCACGCCCCTCCCCAGCCACTAGCCCGGCCGACAATGGCGCTGCCGCTGCCGCTAATGTCGCTTCGGCTGCCACTGGAGGGGCCGTCGCTGGCGCTACAGGCTGCAGCTGTGGTGGACGCCTGCCCGCTACCAGTGGAGGTACCGCCAGCACCCTCGGCGTCTCCAGTGCCGCCTGCACGCTCGCAGTCACAGCGCCACCAATACCCGCCGCCGCCGCCGCCGCCGCCCGCACAACCCCGGCCACGACCACCATCACCACTGCCGCGCCCCGTACCACCTCTGCCTCTCCGCCTGCCAAAGCCCCCATCTCCACTCCCACTCCTCCTCTGCGCGCCGCGGCCGCTGCTCTCTCCCTCTTCTTCCCCCGTCCTCGCCTTTCAGCCGCTCACGGCCCTGCGACTGCGACGCCTCACCACTCGCCTCCTGACACCTTATCCCGATCTCCTCATTCGGTCGCTGCGGCGCTTTGGCCTGCCACCGACGCCGACGCCTCTGCCGTCTGGTCGCGCCCGCCGCTCTCGCCGCCCGCTGCGGCGGCGCCTCCCCACAATCGCACGCCGCGTCCGTGCTGCGTTGATCACGGCCTTGCTCGCCACAGCCACCACGACTCCAACGCCTCCCACGACGAAGCCACCGACGATAACGACGACGGTAACGACGACGGTAACGACCACGACGGCCGCTCGACCCCCACCCCACGCACGAGCATCCCTGCGCCAAAATACCACCTCAGCCCCCTGAACAGCTCGCTCACCCCCAAACCCGCCCTCAACGCAATGACGACCTGATCGTGGACCGCCGACAATCTTTCCGCCCTTGCCCTCGCCACTCTGCCGTGTCGTCCCGACCGGCTCCCGCTTCGGCCATGGCCTCCAGCGAGAACACGCTGGGCGTGACCACCTCCCACGAGGGCGGCCTGCCCAGCATTGTCACCTCCCCGGGCCCTAAAGCCCAGCAAAACGGCGGCAAGGTCTTCGTCACCCGCAATGGCCGCACGTACCTAGCCGACCCTACTCTGGTCTACCCCCTCCCTGTCGACCTGGCTGAGCTGCATCGCCAGTCCCTCCGCACCCTGCTCATGTTCCAGCTCTTCAGCGGCCCCATCACCTCGACCGCCTTTGCCAACCGGCCTCCGGCCAAGGTCCTCGAGGTCGGCTGCGGCTCCGGCTTCTGGAGCATGATGTGCCACCGCTATTTTTCTCAACACGGCCACTCCGACATTGAGTTTACCGGCCTCGACATTGCCCCGCTGGCCGGCACCGGCTCCGACCCCATCTCCAAGCCCGACAAGGACATGCGGTGGCGCTTCGTGCAGCACGACATCCGGCAAATCTCGTGGCCTTTTCCGGACGGGGAATTCGACCTCGTCATGGTCAAGGACATGTCCATTGTCAACACCGCCGACGCGTACCAGGGCCTCGTCGAGGAGTACCACCGTGTGCTCAAGCCCGGCGGAGTGCTCGAGATATGGGAGTCTGATCTGTCCATCCGCATGTTGCGGCCACACGGCGCCAAGGCCGGCCGCCCCGACGGCGACGAGGACTCGAGCGGGGACGAGGACAGCGACGCCGCCCGGCTGGGCGCCTACGTGATGGGGTCCAACACGCCCATGAGCGCGCCCCTCAACACCTTCCTCGTCGAGTACAACAGCTGGATCACCAAGGCCATGGACCTGCGCGGCCTGTCCACGGTGCCCTGCACGCTCATCGGCCCGTGGCTCCTGCAAGAGTCGGAAGACCTGATGGACGTGCGCTCCAAGCGCCTGGCCATCCCGCTCAGTGGGATCCGCTGGGAGCGCGAGGGTGTGGGAGGTGTGGTGACCAAGGATGGGAAGAGCTACATTGACATGAAGGGCAAGAGCAAAGCCGGGGTGACGGTGCCCGGGAGCAAGCCGACGGGCAAGGTGCTGACAGAGGGCCAGGCCGCGCTGCGAAGGACGGCACTGGAGACGGTCGTCGGGCTGATCCACGGCTTCGAGCCGGTGCTGCGCGAGGTCAGTGGCAAGAGCCAGGACGAGTGGGACAACTGGACGGGCAAAATGATGAATGACCTCCTCCGAGAAGGGGGGACCAGCTGGGGCGAATGCCTCGAGGTGGGCGCGTGGTCAGCCAAGAAGAGGGTGCCCAAGTAGAGCCCAAGAGTGTGTCGGTGCCACCCCATGTTTTCCCGAGTTGGCCTTGTTAGCTTTTGATGAATCGAACGATCCTGCGCTTTTCGGAATTTTGATACTTGCCGCCGTTCATGTTCGACGGCCAGGACAGGTTTGGCGCTCATGAGTGAGAATGGTATGGTGCCCGTTACCAGTCAACCCATGATTACGAGTACCTATGTAGGTACATGCGTTGCAAGCCACGCAAAAGGCCTGCTGTGAGTTGATACAAGAATTTGGGTATTCAACTATCCAAGTAGGCCGGCGCAGACCACCTGGCAGTCACTCAGGCCCATCGTTTTTATCCCGAAACTTGCCATCGTCGCCCTCCCACTGGCCAGCCAAATCCGATTCCCGTCCAAAAACACCCGGTGAGGCGAGAGGACTGGCCGCGGCGCCCCTTCTTTTTTTCTTTTCTTTTTTTTTTCTTCGTTCCTATGGGGGCACGGCAGAGCCCGGTCTACGCCCCGTCGTACCGCTTGCGCAGCGTCCGGTATCGCTTCAGGTAATATCTGTTTTTTTTTTCCTCGCCTCGTCCTCCGCCGGAGGCGCACGAGAGGTTAGTTCGTGCGAGTTACCGGCGAGGGGGTAAACAAAAGGTGCCGTGGGCCGGGTTCACGTACAGTGCCTCGATCTCTGCTCGCGGGCGCGTGTGCCGAGACGTGGTCAGTCATTATGAATTACATATTTTTTTTTCCCTGCTTGTAAATCCCCTCCTTCTTTTTTTTCTCGTGCGGAGGCCACAGGCGTATAACACGTGAAGGGAGGGGGGGGATGGAGGTATATTTACCCTTGCGGACAAAGTCGGCGCGCGCCAGGCCGCGGCGGATGGCCTCGTCGTCGCGCTCGTGGGCGTGGGCCATGAAGGCGCGGTGCAGGCGGGGGCGGAACCAGGCCAGCCCGCCGCCTGGGTACTCGCGGCCTAGGAAGAGCAGCTCTGTTTTGTTTTCCCCGGGGAGGGTTTTCCCCCTCTCCCATTCCTTGTCAGCGGTTTTTGGCGGGCGGGTTTCCAGCAGCTGGCCAGCGATCTTATGTGAGGGAGGGAATCATTGAACTGGATTGGGTTGCGAGGGTGAGAAGGGACCGGCTTGCCTTTGTAGATGGCAATGACCTGCCGACGCAGCTCCGGGTTGGGGCCGTCGTCGTCGTCATGGCGGCTGGCTGTCGCGTC
This sequence comes from Hansfordia pulvinata, assembly GCA_006538405.1. NCBI lineage: Eukaryota > Fungi > Ascomycota > Sordariomycetes > Xylariales > Hansfordia > Hansfordia pulvinata. Next base: position 882,227 of record BJKQ01000007.1, on the reverse strand, counting down.
GCGAAGCGTGCGTGATGGTGTTGGAGGGAGGTGAGGATGGATGGAGCCAGGCGGCCGGTCACGTCATATCACCGAGCTCCTCGGGCCCCGCCGAGCCCAGCCAGCGTGTACCTAAAGTACTGGAGGGCTGTACTGTACTGTACCGTGCCTCCCAAGTCAGCCCCAATGCGCCGCCCCGCCTCTGCCGATACAGGCTCCGTCCCCCTCCAGCTCCACTGTAGCTCTGCGAACCTCCAGGGCCTGTTGCGGGCGTGTTAGTACGATGCTCCAGCTGGAGCTCCAGTGTCCAGTGTCCAGTGTCCAGTGTGCAGCAGTGTGCGTGCAGCTACCCAGATTCCCGACTGGGGTTGACTGCCCACGACGCCACGCCGCCCGCCTCCGTCCGTCCATCCGTCCGCCCGTCCGATCGTCCACCCAAACCGCCCTCGTCTACCTCTACCTCTACCTCTACCTCCACCTCGCTTCTCTGCTTTGCTTCCGTTTTGCGCCTTGTCTCCCTTGTCTTGTCTTGTGTGAGAGAGCAATCGCCTTTGCGTGTCGGTTCGGCTAGTCACCGCCGCGCCGTGGTGATCTACCGCTCCTCCTCCCGCTCTTCCCGCACGCGTCCCAGTTCTCATTACCTACCTCCCCTTCACACAGCAATGCCCCCGCGCCCCCGTCTCCCCCTGCCGTCTGGCCTGGCGGCCAGGCCGTCGGCGCCGCCAAAGACTCCGGCCCCGACCCCGGCAGCCTCAATGCTCCGTGGCGCCCGGGCTGCTCCTCCGGCCCCCCTCCGCCGCCGCCGTGACTGCTATTACTCGACCACCACCTCTACCGCATCCGGTGGTGCCTCCTCCCGCCGCCCTCCCCGGCCACCACGTCCGCCATCGCCGTGCCCCGGGAGATGCCCCCGCCCCCGCCGGCCCGCTGGCTGTCGGACCTGCGCGCCCGCGTCGGCAGGTGCCTGACCTTTGGCTGCTCCGGCGAGCAGACCGCGCGCGCCACCGCCATCCTGCGCGTCCTCGCCGCCGACTGGCGCGCCCTGGCCGCCGGCAGCGAGGGCTTCCTGACCGGCGACGCCGCGGGCGGGTTGAGGCGGCACGCCGTCGCCTGGGGCGAGATGGACTCGTTTGTGAGTTTTTTTTCTATCCTATTTGCCCATTCTCTGTATTTTTCCTTAATTTTTCCGCCCCGCCCCCGAGCAGACGGGTGAGAAATCTGGGAGGAGCAAGTGAGTGGCCCGGGAAACCTGCCGCTGACGACAAGGGGCCGCCGTGGCTCGGCCTGTCCCCCCCCCCTTCCGGCAGCAACACGTCAACAACGTCAACTACGTCCGCTACGCAGAGTCGTCGCGCGTCAACTGGATCACGCACTTTGCCACCGTCGACCCGGCCCACCGCGACATGTGGCTGTCCCTCATGACGCCCGACTCGGTCGGCCTGATCATGAAGTCCATCACCACCGACTTTAAGTTTGTCAGTTGTCCCTTCATTGTTAATATTCAACACCAACCCCCCACCCACCTCCCTTCCGGCCTTGAATGCGCTCCCGCTGATAATCCGCCTGCCCACCCACTCCCCGAATAGCCCGTAAAATACCCAGACCGCATCTCGGCGTACCACCGCCTGGCCTCGCCGCCCTCGGCCTCCGACACGTCACTGCAGCTCGAGTGCGCCATCTACGCGCACGGGGGCGGCGGCGGCGGCGGCGGCAGCAGCAGCAGCAGCAGAGACGCGGGCAGGGTGGCGGCGCGGACGCGCGAGGAAGTGGTGGTGTACGACTACCGGGCGGGGGCGCGGGCCAGCCTGCCGCTGCGGGCGGTGGCGGTGCTGCACGGGGTCTGGGGCCGGCAGGAGGCCGAGCGGGCGCGGGCGAGGGCCGCGGTGTGGCGGCTGCTGGGCGCGGCGCGGGCGCTGGAGCGGGAGACGTGGGACCGCGAGGGCGCCGTCGAGGACCTCGGGGCTGCGGGGGCGGCGAAGAAGTGAAAGGGCGCTGGTGGGTGAGTGGGTGGGTGGGTGTTGAGGAGAGGAGGGGGAAACGAACGTTCAAGGGGAGGGCGGGACGGGAGAGGGCACAGGAGGGATTGCGGTTTGGGGGGGGGGGGGGGGGGGGGGAAAGGGGACGGGGTTTGCCAGACAGCGTGCCTCTCGTGTTATGAGAAGCCGAGCAGCATGTCGAGCGTGTTCCCATCGTGGCAGTACGTTGTGTAGGTACCTACTTACCTAACTTATGTATGGTATGCCCTCGTATCTAAACATGTAGACCTCTCTACTAGCGGACCGGGGGGCAGATGTGCCCTTCACAGGTGCGGCGCTCTTCTCCGTTCCATCCTCGGGCCCCAGTCACGATTCCCATCCCGCTCTCGCCGAGAGGGGGGGCCGCCAGGTTTCTCCGCGTCGTTCTGCAGATCGGTGGCGCAAGCCCCTGTGCGCAACACGAAACCCGAGGAGTGGTTCGTTCCGCCTTCTGCGAGCTGGCAAGAATAGCAGAGCAACTCCCGAGTCTGGATTCCCCGCTCGGATCGACCTCGAACGGCGATTCGCCTCTTCCCGATCGAACCCGAGACACCCAGCACAGCCCTGTGAAAAGGAAAGAAGAACAAAGAAAAGAACGCGCCTGGGAGCCGTGGACTAAAGAAGGGCTCAAGATTCCTCGCGGTCGAGACTGCTCCGTGGAATGGGAGGCGCGAGACTGACCAACTCACTAAATCCTGAAAGGAAGAGAAACCGCCCGTCGTCGTCGTCGTCGTGTGTTTGTGCGGCAATGGAGCTGCGCTGCGTCAGGCACAGCGGCGACACGACCTTGCGCCTCGTCGCGAAAAGAGCCCTGTCGAGAGTCGAAACGCGGAGCCCGGCGATCCTGTCGATCCGGGTGTACGACAGTAGTCGGTCCGTTGGGGCGATCCGGCTCAATCGCCGACTTTTTCTAGTCTAGAAGCCAGCAAAGCCTGGGAGTTTTGTGGGGTGGGATCCGCGGGTTCCTGGGCTGCTTGCGTTTTCGGGTCCGGCAATCGAAAAAAAAAAAAAAAAAAAAAAAAGAGAGGACCACTGATTAAGGTAGTGCTCGATGGTCTGCCCCGGAATCTCGAGGGGACCAGACGTCGCCACTGGGCTGTATGTGTCTCTATGTTTAGCCCGGGGGAGGAAGCCCGAGAGCGAAGCGAGCCTTTTTCAGACCGGTGATGGGAGCGGCGGAGCGGCGGGTCGGCTATTAAGGTGGCCCTACTGCCTACTAACAGGCAGTTAGGTACCTAAGGGAGTGTGGGAGGCAGCCGTGTCTGTCTGGCCGGGGTCTGGAGCTGGCTTACGATCCTCGGGAGGGACTGAGTGAGCTGAGTCGACGCGGCAGGAGGGCGCCGTGGGAGGAGCTCTCGTCGAGTCGAGTCGAGTCGAGTCGAGTCGGTGCCTGGAGAACGGAGCCACGGGACGGATGCCCGACTCCTGTGCTACCTGGCCTGACCTATACTCGGACGGGGTAAACGCCGTTAAGCACCTAATACGGTCGTACCACCAATGGGCAGGGATAATCTTGTACCGTTATGTAGGTATATATAAATCTCTTGGCGGGGCTTGGGGGTTGTTAGTGTGCGATCCTAGCGCCCACCGGCCCGCCGGCTTTTGAGAGTGAGCGCCACTGAGCGGTTGGTTGGTTGTGCCTGCGACGACTCGACATCACGAGTCACAAGGGGCAGTAGCCGTCACGGTTGGAATTTGGAGACGGGGGGGGCTAGGAGAAAGTCTTATAAAGTGCCGGCTTCGTTCCCTTTTTCGCAGCCTAGAAGAAGAGACATCACTCAACACTCAACACCACTCAACCAGCTCTTTCTCTTTCTCCTCTATTCTCTCTCTCTCTCTCTCTCTCTTCAACTTTGCTTCTTGTCTTGTCGCAGGCCGTCAACTCATTCTCTCTACGACTCTTGCCTCTCGTCTCTATTTCAACTTGACAGCTTCCCCGCAAACAACAAACCACCAAAATGCGCTTCGCCATCATCTCGTCCCTGGCCCTCGCCGCCACCGCCGCCGCCGTGGCCACGCCCAAGGCCCGCGCGCCCGCCAACGGCAACGACTGGACCGACACGTCCAAGACCAACTGCTACTCGTTCGACGGCTGCAACAACATCTACTACGTCTGCGAGACGGACAGCTCCAAGTGGCCCAACCCGGACGCCACCAAGGTCGATGGTAAGTCTCCTTTCTCTCTCTCTCTCTCTCTCTCCTCTCTCTCTCTCTCTCTCTCTCTCTCTCTCTCTCTCTCTCTCTCTCTCTCTCTCTCTCTCTCTCTCTTCTCTCTCTCTACGCTTTCTGTCTTCACCCTATACTATAAGAAAGTGGCACCCGAAGATTTGCTGACCAGTTTTCCCAATCACGCAGAGTGCGGAGCCGAGGGCTACGGTCTCTGTGACGGCATGTGCATCGAGGGCGGCGCCTACGGGAAGCACTAGGCGGGCGTCCTTTCTGCGATGGCACGCACGAAAGAGACATGACGACGAGATGGAAGACGCGAAGCAAGGAATCGTGCATGGCGCTGGGTGGACAAACTGCTTTGGGCTCCTCTTTTTTCGTTTTGGTTTTTTTATGTAACTGCTTCCATTCATGATGGGTGCATGTGTGTGTAGCAGGACTACGTTGTTTGGGGACGTGTATTCATACTGGTTAGGTACGGTATCTCATCTATCCTTGCCGGACTTGAATGTCTGCGAGGACAGGCTATATAATGATGATGCTTTCTTTGGATACTTATATTCTAGTTTCCCTCCCCCTTGTGTCTGGGGAGATCATTGCTGATGTCAGACCGGTGGCATGAGTGCGCGTTCCAAGAAACCTCCCCTGCCTTTGCAGGCTGCAGCACACAGCCCAAGTTGTCAGCCCATCCTTCATCGGCGGCAGGGGACCGTCATGCATTGTGAGGTTTCCAGTCAGCACCACATTGGCCCGGTTGGGTTCTACACCGATCTTGGTGCGTTGCGTCTGACATGTGTGTACACTCTTCTTCTTCTTCCTCTTCACTCCTTCGCCTCGCCCACGACGGCAGCCTTGACCGCCGCCTCGACGGGGCCGTCGCAGCCCGTCAGCACCTTGGCCAGGCGGCGCTTGACGTCCTCCACGGCGGCGGCGGGGGCGGTGTTGGCCCGGCCCGCCGCGAAGTTGTCCTCGGGGAAGCCCGCGTTGACGCTCACCACGCTGTAGCAGCCCCTGGCCATCCGCAGGTCCGTCATGACGACCTGCTCGAGCGGGAGGCCGGCCCGGGGGTCGCAGCGCGCGTAGCTGGCCGCGTCCGCCGCCGTGCGCGACGCGTCGTACTCCTGGTACTGCGTCGAGTAGAACAGCGGGACGATGGCGTCGTTCATGGCTTCGGACAGGTACCCCAGGCGCGTCTGATCGGCTTCCGGGGTGGGCGGCGAGCCCGACTTCCAAGTCCGGAAGGGCGCGCTGCGCGGGTTCGAGGCGACCAGGACAACCGGGTGCTGGTGGTGCCGCTGCACGCTGCTGAGGATGCTGGACTCCTCGCACAGGTCCGGGTGGATCGTGGGGAACTGCCAGTTCAGCCACACGCTCACGTCGCGGCCCGTCTCCGGGTCCTTGGTCATCGGAAGCAGGCGAGCGCCTCCGCCGTTGTTGCTCTCGCTGCTCTTCTTGTCGTCGTTCTCGTCGTCCTTGCCGTCGGCCGCCTCGCGCAGCGCCTCGACCACCCGGACAATCTGCTCCCGGTAGTACTCCGAGTACGCCTTGGGGTCGGCGTCGAGCAGGAACCGGCGCTTCCCCAGCAGGCTGCCCCCCAGGCCCCCTCCCCCGCGCTGGTCCTGGTGGTTCCGGGGGTCCTCGTCGTAGAAGGGGAAGTTCTTCTTGACCGCGCCGATCCAGCCGCCGGAGAAGGCCACGGCGGGGACGCCCAGGGAGGCGGCGTACGCGGCGTTGTTGGCGGTGCCCGAGGCGACGGTGAAGGCGCCCGTGTTCTGCGCGCTGTTGGTGCCCGAGATGACCAGGTCGACCTCCCTGCCGCTGCCGCTGCCGCCGTCCTCCCCGCCGCCGCCGCCGCCGCCGAAGATCTTGCGGTTGACGTACGACAGCCCCGCGGCCGCCGCGTCGACCGGGTCCGCGTCCGTCCACCAGACGCGGTCGCTGTGCGCGTAAGCCTGGTCGACCTCGGTCGTGCCCGTCTTGGCCGGCCACTGCGACTCGGAGAGGGACTGGTGTCTTCCTGTTGCTCCGTCAAGTCGGGGTGTGTTAGCCGGCGGTCTTTCATTGCAAAAGGGGAGGGGGGGGGGGGGGGGGGGGGTGGAGGAGGTCCAGGCCAAAGTGAAACCAGCCCCCCCCCCCCCCAATGATTGTGATGATGATGATGCTTCCCATCTGTTTTACATACCCCTCCCGGAGCCGTTCTTCTTGGGGGCCGAGACGAAGCTCTCGTAGCGGCTCGACAGGCTCTCGGCAAAGTAGCGGAAGGCCTCCTGCAGCGGCCACACGCGGTACCCGTCGTCGTTGGTGAACATGACGCGGATCTTGTGCTCCCGCCCGCCGGCCAGCACGGCGGCGGGGAGGAGCGGCGCGAGCACCACGTTCCGCGACAGCATGGTCAGGTCAGGCTGAGTCTGAGTCGGCGCGGGAGTCCTTGTCACGTGGCGGGGAAGAAGGGACGAGCAAATGCTGATGGATTTGGATTGTTCCTCTTCTGGTCTGGTCTGGTGGTGAAGACTCCGAGACGTTGGGGACAGAGCTGGCAACCACAAGACTCATGATACAGGGCCGTCCTCCAGGTTTAGTAGTTTTCCACAATTACTCCCCTGCCCTCTTCGAGACCTAGGGTGGGATGTCCCTCCTCGGAATACGCGGGTCGGGTGGCGCTCAGCGATGGCCGTCCAGCAAAGCACTGTGTTTCCAGGGCTCGCTGACATCTCTCTCGTGGCTGGCTGCACGGAGCGCGCGCGCACACACACACACACACACACACACACAGTGCCGCGGCGACATTTCCCCAAGCATGGCATTCGCCTAGCCGGACGACCTCGTTCAACCGCGTGTGCTTTTTTTATTCTTCTTTTTTGTTTCTCGTCCGCCACTCTGGGAGGGGCTGAGGCGGGGGCAAAACAGCATGTTTGCAGGGTCGCAACTCGTTCTGCAAACTGTGCTGACACCTAAGCTACCTTGGTACCTGGGTAAAAACAGGCGGCGAATGGGCGACCTGGCGGAGAGCGGCCGTAGGCTTTGGGGCCTTGTAACGGACGAAAGAGAGAAAGAGAAATTGGAAGAGGAAGAATCAGGCTTCGAGAGAAGGAGAAGGGAGGGGGGAGGGCGAAAAGGGCGCAGCTTGCCTGCTAGTTTGCCACAGCCTGAAAACAAAAGTGCCATTCAGCTTCTCCCTTCAAGCGAATGATCCAAGCAATTGATTGACTTACCTGACCGACCGAGGGTCCTTGGCTCTCGCCACCGCGATGCGCGGCTGCCTGCCAGGCGTCACCTTCCCGTCCCGATGGCTTGGCGAGAGATTCGCTGGCAACCTAGTGTGCGGCTGTTTGAAAGGCGATGGAGGAAAATGGAGGAGACAGGGGAGAAGGAAGAAAAGAAGAGAAGGAAAAGAAGAAGGGAAACGATAAAGAGACGGACCGGCCAGAGAGAGAGAAAGCCGAAAGAAGGGCGTTTCCAAGATGGCAAGGAAGGTGCGCCCGTAACGTACAGCTCGCGGACATGAGATCTCACGCGCGCGCGTCTTGCCAACTGTCTCGTGCTCTTCTGCTTTCCGGTCCCTAGAAGTAGTCAAGGTCTTTCGGACTTGAGGCTGGCTGACATCGCTTCGGTCTTGTCTGCGCTCCAGCGCCACTCCCGGACTTCCCTCGGGTGTTCGAGCGTCTGCGATGCTGTGTACTTACGTGTGGCCTAGACTGGCATTCTAGAGTCGTCCTCGTCCATGATGGAAGTATGTAGATTGTAAGTAAGGGATGCGGAGTCACGAAATATCAGTCATAGCCAGCCATACATCTACCTGGTACATATATTTAGGTAGCTAATACCATGCATCTCACATCACAGGAAGAATATCGTGTTCCTTTGGCTGGTTACCTTGTACTCCTGTCCAATATGTACCTCTCGCCACGCCCTCTAGAAGTCTCGGTTCCGCCTTTTCAAGGCTTCCTTGAACAAGGTACATCCCACGTACATGTACCTAGGAGGCATCTACCTTAGGTAAGATAACATCCATTGAAAAGCCCCCCCTCAGCTGCCTGCCTTGTCTGAGCCGCCCGTTTTCTACTTACCTAATTCTTTCAGCCCTCTTCCGTTGTTCGTTCCTCTTGTCTTCTCATCGTCAGCCGCGCCAGAAGAACCACCACCAACCTCCGCCGCCGCCGCCGCCGCCGCCCCCACCCCTCGACCGCGCCGCCTCGGCGTCCAACTCTCGGGTTGACCCGCGTGTACTCGGGCAGGCACCGGGCCCCGGACGGAAGTTTGTTGCTGAGTCTTTATCGCGGGTGTTGGGGATCTCCAGACGGCGCGCGCGGGGGCCCGCCTGGCCTTTTTATGCCGGGACTTTCGAAAGCCGTTCGACGCACACACCGCGGACGTGCGCGTCCGCACATCCCATACCTGCCCAAGATACATGCGGGCAATGACTACAACTCGGACACCCCAGGCTTATGACCCCGTCTTGTGTGCTCGACTCCATCGTGTTGGCCCGGCCGGTGTCCCGGCTGGCGTGCCACGAGCCGAGTCGGCGCGTCGGCCTCGGAATAGCGAACGCGGCTGTCCCCGAGGGGAAGCAACGAATGTTACCTAACTACATGGGGTCTTTCTAATTCAGTATACGCCCTCCTTCGTCACCTTTCCTGGTCCCCGTCGGTAATACGGGGCTCACCCGACGGAGAACAGGGACCCAACAAAAGCAGTAAAGTAGATCTCGCCGGCTCTATACATCGCCACAAGCTCCCAGCTGCACAAAAGGCAGGTATATACAAACCGCACGAATAAGCATGACGGCGAAGATGAGAGCACGCCGGCTTCCAGGCGCAAACCCAACACGGCCCGCTCAACACGGCTCAGCACTCTTGGGCCGCCATCCTGCGTATCCCGCCGGTGCTATCACGATAACATCCCCCCCGCTTCCCAGAGTCCTATATATACACTACAAACACACGCACCCAGTTTGTCCTCCACACGTATGGGTTTAGAATCTCGTCACGAGCCTTCCCGCCGACCCGCGCCCGCCGCATCCCGTCCAGGATCTCCCTAGGCCGCGCGAAGGCGAGCTCGTCCATCGTCTCGTCCCATAGGTCGTCGGCGAAGCGTCGCGCCTCGGGTCTGTACATGAAGTCGGCGTATCTGGAGGGAGGTGGAAAGTTAGCAAAAAAAACAGCAATGGAGATGAGAAGAGACTTCTTAGAGAGAGAGACAGGAAGAAGCTAAAAAGAAAACTCACGAAGCGACTTGACAGTTCATAACAAAGCACCCATGCGACTCGTCTCCCTGTCCGACCAGGGCGTCGTAGTAAGTCGCAGCGCCCTGGACGGGGTCCCGGGCGACCAGGCGCATGGCGCCGCCCACGAGGCCCTTGACGACGCAACCCCCGCCCAGGTCGCGCCCCAGGCCGGTGGCGCGCGTCAGCCCCGGCTCGACGAGGCTGAGGACGACGTCGCGCGGGGAGAGGCAGTCGGAGGCAATGCGCTCGACGGCCATCTGGGTCAGCAGCTTGGAGGTCCCGTAGCGGTCCTGGGAGACGGACCAAGAGGTGGACCCCGGGGAGGACTCGGCAGCGGCGGGGGTGTCGAAGGAGGGGAGGAGGGGCCGGGCGTCGCGGTTCGGCAGCTTGGCGTGGCGGGCGGTCAGGGAGCTCACGATGGTCAGGCGGGGGGCGCGGTGCGCGGTGGTAGCGGAAGGGGAAGTCTTGGTGGTAGTAGCAGAAGGCGAACCAGTCTCTCCAGTGCTGGTGTGAGCAGTAGACTGCCTTCTCCCCTTGGCCTTGAGGATGGGAAGCAGCAGGATGGCGAGCAGGAGGGTGCCGAGGTAGTTGACCTGGACGTCGACCTCGTGGCCGGTGGCGGGGGACAGGCGGAAGGGCAGGCTGGCCAGGCCGGCGTTGAGGACGACGTATTCGATGCGGTCGAGGAGCTCGTCGCAGCGGCGTGCAAACGCCTGTATGGACTCGTAGCTCTCCATGTCGAGCTGCCAGACCTCGATCGAGGCGGCGGAGGCGGGGAACAGGGAGCGCAGGCGGGCGGCGGCCTCGTCGCCGCGCTCGGGGGAGCGGACGGCCATGACGAGGCGGGACAGGCCGGCGGCCAAAAGCAGCTTGCAGCACTCGAAGCCCATGCCCGAGTTGGCGCCGGTGACAATGGCGGTCTGGTGGGCGAGGTCGGTGCTGGGGCCGGGGACGGGGATGGAGGTGCGGAACTGGTTCTGGATGAACATGGCACCCAAGCTCTGGGGGCTGGGTCCCATGGCTCTGGAGGCCGTCACGGCCGGCGGTGATGGTGACGATGAAGGAATGGCCATGGTTGAAGTGGGTTGCGGGATGAGACGAGACAAGTTGAAGGAGGGACAAAGATTCCGAGGCTCGAAGAGATGAGGATAGAGAGGTGAATCAAGACCACCAAATCGAGAGAGAACTGGTTGGACTTTATATACCTCGATTTGAGTCTATCCGCCGCGTACATGTGCGTCCCTTCTGTCCATGGCCTACATTGATACCTCACCTCACCTCATCAACTGCTGCACGAGTACGTATATCTACCTCAGATCCATATCCATCACAATTATAACTGAAGAAGACAAGAGGGGACCCACCTCGAGCGAGCGCCAAGACCTGCTGAGCAACCCTTTTCGGCAAGAACCCAACGCCCACTTCACGACTGCGGCTCCCGCACTCGTGAGAAGGAAAATCGGCTCTAACCCGTCCGGGGCATTCAACGGCTCTTGGCGTCCGAATCCCACCATTTCCTCCCATTTCTACTCGCCGCCTGCCTGCCACTGACCACTCTTCGATCCGGGGCCGGGATCGTGACCATCCCGGTTATCTCCGGCCTGCGAGTGAGTGCAGTGCCCCTACGAGTACGCGGCTTACAGCCACGACACGATACGACGGAACGATCCTCAGCCGCAGCGCCGGCCCCTCCAAGAAACCCAAGCCATCTCTTGTCCCCATGCTGCTCGCGAAACGGCCCACGCACCCACCGGGGACTCCCATCACTCAACAGATAAACATGGCCGCCGTCGAGCTCGAGTTCATAGTCTCTTCCAGCTCGCCCCGCCCCGGCCCCGCCGACCGCAAACGCATCCGCAGTCACGTCCTACGCGCCCGGACCGCCGCCCGCGGCAGCAACAAGAAGAGGCGAGACGGCCCTGCCGCTACGACTACCGCTGTCGTTGGTGATGCTACCGCCGCAACCACGCCGTACAAATCATGGGTCAACCCGCACGAGGACCTGCCCGACGTCGGCCTACTGCCCAGCATGGACCTGACCCGCGCCTCCGCCTGGAAGCCCCCGGCCCGCCCCCTCTGCCCGGACCTGGCCCTCTTCGACTTTGGTGAGCCCATGCGGCCCTACATGCTGCGCGCCGTCCACTCATGTAAGTGTCGCCGAAGAACAGAGAGAGAAGAAAGCAAAAGCGATGGCCAGGCAGACAGACAGACAGACAGTTAGGGCCAGGAGATGGGATGGAGAAAGACACATATTCCCTCTCCCACTATGACAGTAGAGACACCTTATTCATTACAGCCCCCGGCAGTCCTCACCTACCAGCGCCACGCCCTCGACCCCGCCGAGGCCTGCTCCCAGGTCGCCGCCCCGGACCGCGACCACCTCGCCTACCTGACCTCGGACAGCCTGTGCCTCCACATGATCATATTCCTGACCCAGAGCTTCACCGATGCCGTCGTCGCTGCTGCGGCCACCGCAGGAAGCAGAGGTCATGAGAGACAGCACCACCACCAGCTGGGAATCCGGGCGACCGCCCACCTGTCCAGGACCCTCGAGCTCCTGCGCTGCCGCCTCGCCGATCCAGACCCGGCCCACGCTGTCTCCGACTCCACCATCCTCGTCGTCGCCCTGCTGGCCGGCGCCGCTCGCGACATGGGCGACGAGGGCGCCGCGCTGCGCCACGCCGACGGCCTGAGCCGCATCGTCGACGCCAGGGGTGGCCTCGGCGCCCTGAGCCACAAGCACCACCGCATACAGCGCAAGATTTGCAGGTGCGTACATCCATTCTACACGCAAGCCCCTTGCGTTATCTCCCTAAAAGATGGCAAGTAGTAGAACTGACGGAGATGAGAAACAAAAAAAGAGCGGACCTCGGTATCGCCCTACGCTTCGGCACGAGGCCGCGCTTCTTCCGGGACACGACCTCGTGGGCACCCTACTTGGCCGCCGACGAACAAGACGCCGCGCCCTCCCCGGGGAACAACAGTGATGCCGGTCATACTTCCCCTTCCTCTTCTTCTCTTCCCCTTTCCTCCCCCTCCGCCAGCCCACCACCAACGGCTCCAGCACAGGCCGCCTCCGCCTTTGTCGCCGCCCGCCTGGGGCCCCGCCTCCAGGCCGTCTGGCGCGACGCGCGCCGCCTCTCGCGCCTCGTCAACCTCGCCGCCCAGACCGGCCGCGCCGTGCGCCCCAGCCTCGCCCACGAGGCCATGGTCTCCGCGCTGTACCGGCTGCTCCACCTCGAGGAGGCGAGCGACGAAGGCGACAGCAACGACGAAGGCATCAACGGCGCCGTCCGCCTGGGCCTTCTGGCCTACACCGTCTCCGTGTACCTCGGCAGCAGCAGCGGGAGCGAGAGGGACGCGGCCGCCACCATCCACGACCCCAGCCGCGCCGCCGTCGCCGAGCGCCTGCGCTGCGGCCTCTTCGGGGGCGGGGCGGGGGCGGCGAGGAGCAGGAGCAGAGGAGGAGAAGGCGGGCGGTGGCGCTGAGCGAGGAGGCCCCGCCCCTGCTGCGCCTGTGGGTGTACCTAGCCCTAGCTGCCGCCTCGGCGCCGGCGAGCCCGCCGGGTGGAGACGAAGCGCTCCTCGACGAGGCGGTCCGCGCCGAGGTGGCAGCCCTGGGGATCGGCTCGTGGCGCGCCGCGCGCGACATGCTGCTCTCGGGGCTCATGTGGACCGACGCGGTCCACGGGCCCGCGGGCCGGGAGGTCGTCGAGCGGGCTCTGCGGCGGGCGAGGGAGGCGCGGGGTGGTCGGCTTGGTGCGTGATGGCGCTGCTGAATGCTGTCAGCTACTTTGTAACACTTTTGTCTACGCAAACGAGAATAGAAATGATACCACCACCAAGTTTTTCTCCAAGCCGACCGGACGCATGTAGTGCCGTCGTCGTGGGCACTGGCTCGCGAGCCTCGAAGCCGACCGGATAGCCCGAGTCGTTGTTTTGCTTGCGCGTTCAGCTGAGGAGGCTCGGGAGGGTCGACTTGCAAAGATGCTCGCAAAACGCGCAAACTTTGGCGAAACGGCATCGGGTTGTCAACTTGACGTCGTGGGGAGGGAGGAAGGAGGGGGGGTTATGATGTGGTTGAGTCACCAAAGCCACACGGCGTGTGAGATATCGCACTGGGAACATTGGTATCTCGAGACGGATCTCGGATGTGTACCTGACTTACGAGAAAGCGCGCAGGAACTTGAACTTTGTCTACAGCATGATAAACAAGAGGTTCTCCCCGAGTGCACGGCAAGTTTAGAAAATGCTCCTCGCCCAGCGGGGGACTGATTGACAAGTCCCGAAACCTCACCCTCAAACTGATTCCACGGGAAGCAAAATGTGGTCCTTGATAGCCCAGATCAATGCGAGAAACCAGCATCAGGACAGGTAACGGGCGAGTTGTCCAGTATCCGCGATGCTTGACCCGGGCCTCTTTCCAGCGGCCCGGGAAGCGCCAGCGCGGCTCCCCTTGAAGGGTCCGCATCAGCCCAGAGGCCAGACAGATGCTCCGGCGAGCTTGTCTTCCTTCATCGACCACAGACCTGCTACGGACATTTTGAGGCTGGCCTCGTGGTCCACAACCACAACAACAATAACAGAGACCATACATGTCTTGAAGCTGATCTCCTTCGACAGTGGATCGTCCGTAGAGAACCGACACAGCAGCAGATATGTAATCTGACGAGCCGAGGAGGGGCCGGACGACTGCGCTCCCTCCCTGCCGGCCCGGGGAGGTATGTACTCGCACAAACGTCCTGACCGGTTTGCCCAGAACAGGCGCCATGTAACATGGGGAGCCGAGGAGAGCCACGGCAGACCTACCCTACCCTACCCATGCCAGGTACTCGCCGGCAGTCCGCCATTCCCGGCATGCCCTTGCACCCTCGTCGCTACGCTACGAGTACCTACGTACAGACGCAGACCGCTGCGTACGATACTCGGACGGACGAAATCAGGAAAAAGACCTCGGCGCCGTTACAGCTCGGCACGCGCGCCAGATGGAGAGACAGGTCGGCCATTCTGGTCGGGCGGTTGCTGTGAGGGTTAGGCTAGGTACTCTTACGTACGAATACTCATAGGCACGGATGGATTATAAGCCCATGTGACCCCAGGAGAGAAGACGACGTCGCATCGTCGCGCCGGCAGCCCTTTGTCTCGATCCGAAAGGGGGGTCTATCGTTTCTCTCTCTCTCTCTCTCTCTCTCTCTCTCTCTCTCTAGAGAACGGCATGGGTATTTCTTTCCTCCGCCCGCCCCGTAGACCATGTCGATGCAATGGGCGACAGGGGGCTGATGTGGGATTCCCGCAAACGGCTGTACTACGAGTACCACAACGCCGGGGTTGCGATTTTTCGGCCACCCTGGGACGTGTCTGCCATTGGCTGGATGGAGGGGGTCTTGATCGTCCGTGGGGAAAATAAAAGAGAAGAGCCCAACCTATCATGCTTGATCACACCTTATCCGCATGGCGCGGGACTACACGCATTTGCCGCACGTAAGGCTCGTACTCCTACGGAAGTGCAGGTATTATCGCTTGCCTACCTCACAGAGCAGCCGCCTCTCCAGGCGGGGACGGAGAGGTGGTCGAAATACCCCGCAATGCCCGTGCGGCATGCTGGTGATCCATCGTTGGAGAGGCGGCGGCTGGGGAGAAGCTGCCTCGTCGAGCATGCCTACCTACCTACCTACCCTCGTACGAATACTCGCGACATGCCGGGGGCGATCGACGAGGGAGCGGCAGACGAGGGCGAGAGAGGCGGCGGCAGCAGCAGCAGCAGACCCCTCGCCGGATGCCGCGTGTGGCTGCATGACCCAACCTGCCGCCACCCCGCGGGCTTCAGCCTGCTTGGCCGGCTGGATGGGGGCCTGCCTGTCGGGGCCGGACCGGGAGGTGATTCATGCCTGCAGCTGCCGGGTACGTGTGTTTGGGGTTGTCATTTCCCTCCTTTTATTTTTATTTTATTTTTTATTTTGGTCCCGCCGGCACCCCGGTCGACATGCCGTCGAATTCTGCCGCCTCCTAGGTACATGGGGATCTTCTCGCCTGGATATCTTGGGAGCCCCGCGATATCCCGCGACGGCGCTGCTGGAGAGGGTAAACGACGCCGGCTCGTCCAGGCCTGTTGGGTGGCAGAGCACGCCGATCGCCGGAGGTCTGACGAGGGCTTTCCAGGGTTCGTGACCAATGCGAGAAGGAGGTGGGGGAGAGAGGATCACGTGAGAGACTGCATTCACATGTTGCTGACTTTTGACAGCTACAGGGACGACAGGATAGGCAGCATGAGGGTCAGGCACTTCCAATGGAGCGAGAAGGGATGAAGGGTGGTGGGCCTGCAGGCATCGTGAGCGGTGAAGAGGAGCGCAGTGAAGCCCGTCGTTCGGCTGGCGGTTGCGGACAGGAAGTGACGTTAGCGGATGCATCCATGTCGGTATCTACAGAGTACTCGTACATGTCAATGGAAGCAGGTTGGGACTCGGCGTGTCTCCAGTCGTCTGCCGCATATCGGACCAGAATCGTTCTCAGTCGCACTGGTTAGGTCGACTGGTACCCAAGCGGTAGCGGACTGTCGACAGGCCCAAACTTGACGTCTGGCAGTCGATCCGCGGTACTCATTTCACGCATATAGGTAAATGGGTAAAGAGACAAATGACGATGACGGGACACTTCATCTATCGGGGCATGCGGGGTCGAAGCCAGACTGAGAGCCACAGCACCATTGAGACACATCGATGCGTGGAGCGCTGCCAAGACCGGCGAATCCCAAAAGGCCTCAAGGCAGCGCCCTCGTGCTTGGGAACCAGTACCAACGCGAAAGAATCACAACAGTCCCACTCGGCAGGGAAAACTCTGATCCAACAGCCCGGGTGCCCGCTCAGTGGTGACGCCTTCGCATCCGAGCCCGAGAAGCGAGCATGGCGGACAGACACGACCGAGTGATGATGCGTGCAGTGGGTGCTGTGTCTGCCTGCCCGTGAGGTGTACGATACTCGTAGTGTCAATACCGATACTTGCCTGTGCAGCATGCCTGTGCTGGCAGCCTCGCTAATGCCCGTGCGAGTCTTATGTCGCATCATGGCATTCCTCGCATTCTCTGTCGATGACTTCTGCATTGGGAGATGCATGGCCGAGGGGGCACTCGTACGCGTGCTCCAACAAGAGTGCATTGGATGTATTCGAATGCATTCACGCGCGCGCGTGGCACGAAAAGCGACTGGGCCTGGTGGGTGCACCGAAGCGAGGCGCCAAGACTCATGTCGTCGTGTCGTGGGTGTGTGGGTGGTGCTTTTCTCCATGCAATAACAAATTTGGCACGTCTTGGGCGGTCCAAATGCCGGCATGGCGATCGATGGCCACTAACCGGTTTCCGACTAGTTCAGGACGTGAGTGTGGGCACGGTTGCAAACGTGAAAACGTGAAGGACACGAGCCGTGCCAACCTCAGGACGGAGAGGTTACATCTCACTCAATCAGAGAGAGTGCCTGGTGCTGCTACCGTACGATACAACGGCGGAAACCCCCGTTCTCTCGAGGTCCCTTTTGATGGGAGGCGATAGGTGTAAATGAGAGTTGCGGTGCCGAGTGTATCTGGTATGGATGTGCAAACGAGCGTGGTGGCACAACAATACGTCCACCCACCATGAATCTCTTCTCCGTCTACGGAGTACAGGCACGTTCGAGTGCTCCCGCGTGTCCCGGTACACTCACCCACTCCGTCAAGAACGGTCCACAGGGCCTGTTCCCAAGAGCTACCTAGGATACGGTGGGCAGAGATCGGCAGCGCAGTAGAGTAGGTAATGAGTTGCTCTGACTGGCTGGCCCTCCTTCGAGATCCGCCCTCACCACAGCCAAGCCAGCCGCCGCCACCATCGTGTCGAACCCATGCATCCAGCTCCAAAATTGGCCACCACGCCACCATCGCGCACATCTATCCGCCTCAGTAGCAGAAGTACGAGAACCTGCCACCAGTTTTCTCTCACCAGCTCTACCGATGCCCGCTCATGAGCACTGGCACTAAGTTAGCACTGACACTCCAGTGCCTGGGAGCCGCGCTGTCCACCCACGCGTCCCACTGCTATCTGGAGTGCCGAGGACGAGGGGCACAAACAAGCATTGCCTTCTGCCCCGCATCGACCTGACGACGTGTGAACATTCTCGAGCCCTCCCACGAGCACCATCCGAGACT
This sequence comes from Hansfordia pulvinata, assembly GCA_006538405.1. Taxonomy (NCBI): domain Eukaryota; kingdom Fungi; phylum Ascomycota; class Sordariomycetes; order Xylariales; genus Hansfordia; species Hansfordia pulvinata. The sequence goes on along the minus strand of BJKQ01000007.1, from coordinate 864,674 downwards.
CCGTGAAAGCAAGCCGTTTGCAGCCCGCCGCATGGTACAGCCGATCATCTCACGTTCAGGTCCGACTTGATCTCTCGTCCCATCTGCAGCAACGCCGTAGCAGGCACGCACCAGGGCCCTGCAAGGTCTGGGCCTGCTCGGAATGCAGCCTTGCTTTTGCGCCTGGCTTGCTTCCTTTTCTCTTTTCACGCCGCGGCCGGGGAATCCGGGGCAATAGCATCAATAATAAACACACCTGCTCCTCGGGGTCTTCAGGGTCTTCCCCATGCGCCGTGCTGGATGACGACACCCGCGAGGCGCATTTGCTCCCGCACGCTGCCACGGGGCCACCTGCGGCCAAACCAGGCAGTCTTTCCTGGTAATGAGCAGTCTCGCGACATGGCATAACCTTGGCACCCTTAGGTTGGCTCGAGTGCCAATAACCCCCCCCGCCCTCTGCGAGTACATACCCTTCAAGATCAGCAGGAGCGCATTCAGGCCGCCGAAAGCCAGACAGGCTGTATGCGGCGGCCGCACTGGGCTAGTAGGTTGCTCGCCCCAATCGCACCGACGTCGCGAGGGTGGCTCCTCGAGTCAAGGCCACACCAGATCAGCGCCGGCTAGCGAATCGCCGCTGGCCCGGATTGGCACGATGCGGGCACCGCACGAAGCCTGACAGCATCGTGGCCCAATGAAGAGACTCGCGCTCCGCAGCGAACAGGGAAAGAAACACACACATCTCGCCGCACGTGGTCCCTGACACGCCTGTGCTGCCGTGCTGCCACCGCACAGAGTACAATGCCTGTCAATGGAGGAGGCCGCAGCACGCCGCGGCGTACGATCCCGAGTGCCACTGGGACGAAGCACTCCAAAGACTGCCGGAAGTTGCTGGCCAGGACTGTGTGCCAAGCAGACATATACTCGCGTTTCGGCGTGCGAGTAGGAGATATGGAATAGGCTTGGGCGGCGTGGGCGGGCCCTTTACAACCGCCCGAGTCGGAGTGGCAGTGTATCGCGTTTTCGTTTCCAAGGGCGGACCGCACATACTTGCGAAATGTTGGGTAGGTTGCACGGTAGCCCTGGAGGTACATCTGTATGGATCCAGCACCCCCGGAGCGAGCACGGAGTAGTCGCCGAACAGCTGCCGAGGGGCGCCGGCCTCTCTCTGCTTGCTCACCTAGCCTCATTTGGGACACATGGCAAAATCTTCAAGTGTCTTCGTGGTACGAGAGTCTCTTCGTGGTAGTCTTCTCGTGGTGCGTGTATGGCTTGGAGAACACCCGCATTGGTCCCATCTCCGCGACGGGTGCGTCTTTCTGTCAGCAGCCCCGTTGCAGGTCAGAGCAGCCTGGTGACTCGCACAGATGCTGGATCCTTGCTGACGATGGATCTGGCGCGGTCAGATAGCGATGCTGGTTCCAGGACAGACTCGCGCTATGGAGCCTGCTGGACGCAGCGGACGACCGGACCGAGTCTGCTCATTTTCCTTGGGCAAGTCTGCCGAGCCGGGGCTTCGGGATGGGACTCAGCTGCAATTTCGCCAGCGTCCCGTCTTATCCTGATGCAAGCACCTCACGGTAAGGTGTTCGTACGAGTACACATCAGTCCCGTCTTGAGGAATATTCCGGTGGCCGCCATACAAAGTGGTCCATTTAATAGGTACCCCGACGTGCCGGCGCTGGCGGTCGAGATGAGTAGTTGAAGGCTGGAGCGGCAGTGGGCGAAATCAGTGCAGAAACCGGGCTTCTCCGCCCGTGTGCGAGCACCACATCTCATCTAATGCACTGGACCACTCTGAGTGGGCGGGCAGAATCCAGCGTTCAGGGGCGCGCAGGTCTCCCCTGTAGCGCTGGCTCCTCGTCCAGTCACGACCTCAGCTATCTGGTAGCGTGCCGCGGCCAAGTAGCGGCTCAGGGCCACCACAAGCATGTACCGGTTTGACGTCCCCTGGCGTGCTTGGGCCGGTACCTTCAGGGAGGTAGCTTTCTCGCAGACGATACGATAGAGCTGGCGCTATCGAGCAGCCGTTCCCCCACTGACTCGAGGTCATGGTCAGCCCGAGGCTACTCCTGCCTGAGGTAGACACTTTCAGGAAGCAGGGGCCCGGGTAGTCGCGACTAAGGAAGGTGCTGCCCTGGATCGCGGAACCGCGGCGCCCGCCGCAGCGCCGCAAGACCGTGAGACTAGCAGGCGGAAGGCGTTTGCAGTACGTACCTAGACCACACACAGACCTCGTTTTGGCGCGATAGCGGGTACAAGTACCTCAGCCGAAGGAGCGCCAGCAAGACCGGGCACAATGAATGCATGTCCTGGGGATGAGTGCTGCCTGTACCGGAGTACCTACATGCACCCATCCTGGGCTGCACCTCTCAACTTCTGCCGAGCCGCTCGCACAGGTCACTTTCGTGTCCACTCCATCACCAAACCACTCCAGCCTGCTCGACCTCACTGGCCGTGTGCGGCATTCCAACACCCTCGAGAGCTTCAACGGCACGCGTCTCGACTGGAGACGCCTCGGCACCGACACATCTACCAGAAGTGGAGGAGGGGGTTCTGACGCTGGTGCTGCAACGCCGCCGCGCGCCACACAACACCATTCCGACCGCCCGTCCGTCAACCACCACCGCCGCGTCAACAGGCTCTCATCCGCCTCACCTTCTCCCGAGCCCAGTTCCCTTTGCAGTTGCGCTCACTGGGTCGACTCACGCAATCCACGCCGCCCGGCTGAACAGTCCCCATCGCATCCCTCCCACCCCGTTGGCTGACTGGCTCGGAACACGCTTCTGGGTCGGCTTCAGCAACTCCTCGAGCGTATGCCACGTGCTTCCGCCCCGGCAAAGAGACAGCAGGGCGCCTCGAGCACCAACCGCGATACCCGGCATGAAAATGGCCTGGTAGGTCCGCCAAGCGCACTCTGAAGCAGCAGCCGCAACCGCCACAGCAACCGCCGCAGCAACAGCAGCAGCAGCAGCAGCAGGCGCAGCAGTTCCACCAATACAACCACTGCTCCCACTTTAGTCAGCAGTCGCCTTCTTCGAACGGCGTTCTCACGCACTCTGCTGACGATGCCGCCCCTCTGTCGCCTGCTTCTGCGCCCACGACACCTCCCCACACCAACGGCTACCACAAGAACCCGCTAGCCGACATGGCGCCGGAGCACAGGAACACTGAGTCCTTGCGCCGGTCCTCTGTCGGTGGCTACTCCGAGTCGTCGTCCAACGAGTCGTACAACTCGCACGTCAACGGTCTGACCCAGGAGTGCCACCGCAGAATCGACGTCAACGCCACCAAGAACTCCAACGTTCACCGCGACCCTGGCCCTCTCGACTTTGCCCTCACTGTTCTACGCTCTTGTCCCCTGCAGGACACCATCGCCATTCTCATCATTCTCATGCAGATACCTCCCATCGCTCTGTCAGGCATCTACATGCTCTTCACTCTGCTCACCTTCGTTACGGCCAGCAACGGCTTGACCTTCAGCGATGTCTTTGAGTGGAACCTCGGAGCCCCCTCCCTGGCCACTGTCATCTGCGTCGACGGCATTGTTCTTCTCATCTGGTTGTTCCTGTGGGGTCCCGTTCAGCATGTCATTCTCGACTTGGCTCAAATGGTGATTGCCCTGGGGCTTGGTGGCGGATCCAGCTCTCGAGATGGCGGTTCCATGAAGAACACGCTGGTCTGCTTGAGCATGATTGTCCTCTCTCACATCCTGCGCCACTCCCGGATGAAGTACTCGCCCGTCGGCTATCTGCTTGGTTCCAGCCGCTTCATGGTGCCCGATATCGACGACCCTTTCGAATCCATCGACTCGCTGCGAGGCTACGACAAGGTCCGGTCTGGGTGGTTCGGCTGGGCTAGGAGCATTCTGGCCATTCATATCTTGACCCAGGGGCTCGTCAAGTACATCCGCGATTGGTATCTGCGACGCGAGCGCCGTGACGACCTGGCCAAGAGCGCTGCCGATCCCGAAGCTGGCAAAAGCTACAATACCGAACAAGATGCCGGATTCTCGACCCCCGATAGTAGTGACGCGGCGTCTCTGCAAAACTCGAATGCTTTAACGACGAAAAAGAAAAGAAAACAAAGCGCGCAAATCAGAAACAAACAGCCTCTCTGGGCCGCCCTGGCCAGCACCAAGATTGTTGTTGTCAAGGAATACGAACTCACGCATGCAGCATCCGAGTCTGCTGGCTCCAACGCGACGGATATCCACAATCTGGGCAACGCGCCTTTCAACGCCGAACCCGAGCAGATATGGATTTCATACGTTGGATGCGACGAGGTCTGCTTCAACACGAGCTACTTCCCCGCCCAACCTCTGCAGGACGAACCCGAGGACGACTGTCGATACGACCTAACCAAGCCCTTTTACGTGCGAGTCAACAACGCTGTATGGCAGCCGACGCGGATGACCGCCGTCGAGAATCCCGAGGACGACTACGGCCAAGGCGTCAAATGGAGCGGCGACATTTATGGTCTGACCCCCGTCTCCAATTACGAATGCGAATTTGTCAGTACTGCCACTCAGGAGGTCATTTTCTCGACCAGCGTCAGGACCGCCCAGGCCAAGTTTGCGATTGTCGACTCCGTTTCCAGCAAGCCGTCAAATCAGCGATCGCTCCGTCCGGACTCGCCCACGACAACCCTCAAGACCTCCATCGCGGCAGCCGAAGCCAAGCTGGCGGAGGAGAAAGCCCGGCAGAAGGCATCGCGCAAGGAGTACCACCGCAAGACCAACGGCATGAAGAAGGAAAACGAAAAGCTCTCCACGGCCGTCCAGTCTGCAGGCACGGGCGACGACAAGCTCCGTCAGAAAATCCAGCAGAACTCGACCCAGCAGAAGCAGGCGGAGCAGGCGATCCAAACCCTCGAGGCCGAGCTCAAGGATTTCGAATCGATTCCCGAGTCGTTGCGATCGGCATGGAAGGCCAAGCAATCCGCCTGGAACAATGAAAAGGCCAAGTACGACGGTGCCATCGCAGCCTTCAAGAGCTTCCAGACCTCTGTGGACAACGGCACCAAAACCCTGGACGAGGAGAAGGCCAGCCTGCAAGCTCGACGCAACAAGCTGACCACTCGCATTGCCAAGGTGGATGGGGAGTACGCGCGCATCGCGGACGCGAATGCTCGTGGGCTCGACGAGGCGGAGCGCAGGCGGCAAGCCAGGGAGACGTACCAGCACGACATTGCCGGCGTGGAGAGCGAGCTGGTGCACAGGATCCAGGACAACGAGGCTCGCATTCAGCACCAGGAGCAGGAGAACATGGGACTCAAGGCCGAGCTCGACGCCTTCCACTCGCAGCAGCAAGCCGCGTACGCCTATGCGGCCTCGTACGAGTTCCCCGACCCAGCCAGTCACTTTTCTCCCGCCAGCTCCGCCGCCCAGCTCCATGCCGCCCCGCAGACGGCGCCGTTCGAGCCGAACGCCGCCCCGGCGGCGTGGAACAACGGGACTTTCAAGTCGTCCATGTGGGGACCGTCGCCTCTGGCTCCGGCCTTCACACCTCAGTCGGCCTCAATGACGCCGGCGCGTCCCGCGACCAAGTCGCGGGGCCGTTCCTCGTCGATGCTGAGTGATGTTTCCGGCTTCACCCAGGACAGCGGCCACGGAGACGAGGGGAAGAACGGGCGTCCGGGCTCGCGTCACCCAGCTGGCGACTTTGCTTCGAACCCGTACGCTTACCAGGGTCGGTATGGCGAGTATGAGCTGGGCAGCGAGGGCAGTGGCAGCGGTGGAGACGGCAGTATTGGGGACGGCAGTCTGCGTGACCCTACGAGTCCTCCGCCGTGAGCCTAGCGGCTCTTGTTTGTCTTGTCGTCATCGTCGTTGTATAGGTCTGGTGGGCGAGTTGCCGTGGAGGGTTTGTTTGACCTGGACGGCCCGGCCGGTGGCTGTCCTGAATCTCACCGTTGGGTCGAGCACACAGATTGGACTAGATTAGGTCAACATTGCGAGTTTACTTTTCACGTGTGATGGAGATTATTGGTGGTGAATGTAGTGCCCCGTGATGTCGTGTGACGAACAAGGTGGTGATTCGATGCGCGGATGGCGCGTGCCGCGTACGGGGTTGGCAGGTTGCGGAGGAATCCTTGTTGGCGGGCTCCAGCGCAAACGAGGGCGATGAGCTGGGAAGCTGGAGCTGGAGAACGGGGTCCGGGTGGCGGCGTCTGCGCAGTCTGATTCATAATCCGCCCAGGGCTCTAGCGCGGAGACGATCCCTGTAGGCACGGGATTCGCGATTCAAGGCTGCGAATCCCGCCGCCGCCCCGAACTATCTGGGCACTACCTCCCGACCTACCAACTCGAACCTACCGTACTCTGCGCCGCACCGCCCTTTCGGAGGCCTGTCGTCTACTCGTACGCTCAACAGTTCCCTGCAGTCGACGATTGGAGATTTCGACCCCTCCCCTTGCGTCGTCCAACGCCGCCCTCGTCGTCGTGGTCACTCTCCGGCTTCCGAGTCGCCGTTCCGGATTCCCAATCCCGGTGTCTCGCCCCGGCAGACACCCACTCCCACGCGCGCCGCTTTTACGACACTCGCAGACACGCAGCACCACTCAGCCGCCGCCCCGGACACGGCTGTCTCCCCAACTCCGTTCCCGAGCCAAGCCTGCTTGCTCCGTCTGATTGCTCGCGTTGTTTTGCATACCTTGCTTGCATGGTTGATTCGTGACCCCGGGGATTAGGAGGTAAGTAGGTACCACTGGTGATTATTCTCTGCCCTGCCTACGCCTGACGGGATTCTCCATCTGACGGCGAGGTACACACACGTCCTCATCCACACATGTAGCTTACATACAGTCTTGGGGTGCCTCTAGCATAAGGGGTCCTCGCCCCTTTTTCTGAATGGAGTCGGCGCAGCGGGTCGCGGCCCCGTACGGGCAGGCGTGCCACAACTGCAGCAAGGCCAAGTGCAAGTGCATCTCGCGCGCGGGCGCCCAGGCCTGCGAGCGGTGCAGCCGCCTGGGCCGCCCCTGCGTGCCCTCGGTGACGGTGCGCAAGCGAGGCAGCGGGGCCGCGGGGATCTCGTCGTCGTCGTCTGCCAAGAGAACTGCTGCCGCTGCTGCCGTTGCCGCGAGGAGTCCGGATAAGAATGCGGCTCAGCAGCTCGAGGAGAAGCTGGACGATATTGTGTCGCTGCTCAAGTTGCAGCAGAAGCAGCAAGGTCAAAGGAAAGGCAGCGGCAGCACCTCTGGAGTGGTGGGAGGAGGCGGTCGTGGTCGTGGTCGTGGCGCTGGGGCTTCCTCTTCTGCTACTTCCCCCTCCGGCAACGGCGATGACGACGATGACGACGACGACGACGACGACGACGGTGGTGCCCTGCCGGCGTCGGTCGTCTCGCGGATCGCCAGTCTCACGAGGTCGGTGCGTGGGAGCCTGGATACTCAGGACGTCGACGAGCAGGGCCGACGCCTGACGGCGCAGGAGCACTTTACGTTCCAGAACCGGAGCAGCAGCGGCGGTGGTGCGGGGCCGCCCTCGGAGCCTCCACTCAGCGGCTCGTCGTACCCGACGCCTACGTCTACCATCGCCGGCGGCAACAGCCATCATCATCACCTCGTGCCCTCGGCCGCCGACAGCGTCTCGCCCGCGCAAGCGGAGGAGAGCCTGGCTCTGTTCCGCGACACGTTCCTCCCCAACTTCCCCTGCTTCCACCTCGCCCCTGAAGTCACGTGAGTCCATCTGCATGCAGTTGCCCGCCGCCATTGCCCTCCATTCCCTCCTTTTTTGGCGCTTGTTTCGGGGTTTCAAGATATAGCAAGCTGACGTGATGCGGGCCCGAGGTATTCTAGTGCGGAGCAGCTGAGACAGTCCAAGCCGCTGCTGTGGCTGATAATCCTCTCGACTGTCTCCAAGAGCACGCAGCGGACGGTCGAGCTGTGCCAGCAGTGGAAGCAGGCCTTCTCGACGCAGTTCCTCGTCCAGTCGGAGCGCAGCATGGACCTCATGCAGAGCCTTCTTGTATTTCTGGGATGGTAAGCGCGGGCAGAAGAGGGAAGAAGAGAGAGAGAGAGAGAGAAAGAGACTGCTAACAACGACGCTCAGGGGCATGTACCACGTGCGCAACAAGCCCTTCATGGTCGCCTTTGGGCACGCGGCTACGGCGCTGTTGACCGACTTGCGAATCGACCGGCGGCCCTTTGAGAACACGGTCCGTCTCAACCCCCGCTTGCTGTTGCTCTTCCTTTGCCAACTAGGTCGTGTTGACGACGCGCTGCTCATGCTAACCGGTGGGTGGGGTTTGCAGAAAGAGGTCAACTGCTTCAGGAACTACGCGTATCCGAGGATGAACACCTCCAGTGTGCGCACAAGCGACGATCGCAGGGCTGTCTTGGCCACCTTTGTCATCATGTCAAAGTGAGTGTTGGCTCATCTCACCCCCTGTCTTCCGAGGCCTCGGCACAACTCTGCCACTATTCTTCTCTCCATACTGGAGACGGATTTTATGTCCCCAAGTTGTTTTCTTGTGTGGGTAGTCATATTATGTATTATATTGACGAAACACTCCAGCAATGCCTCTTTCCTCCGCGACCAGCACATGCGCTGGACCCCGTACATGGACGAGTGTCTGGAGCAGCTCAGCAAGGACGGCGAGTGCCCTGGCGACGACGTGCTCGTGGCGCTAGTCAAGGTTCACAAGGTCCTGGACGACATCTTTGCCCTCTGGGTCAACAACCCCAACTTCGACAGCTTCAGCAACCAGCGGCCCCCGCGGTCATGTACTTCCGGGCGCTCAAGGGCAACCTGGAAGCTGCCAAGAGAGAGCTGCCGGAGTCGGTGCGGGAGAACCGTGAGTCCTTTCCGATATTCTTCGCCGACTTTTATCTCCTTTTCTTCTCGTCTCTCTCTCTTTATCTTCATTCCCCGTTGCTTCGTCAGTCTGACACACCGCGTCAGGACCCATCCGGTCCTGCCTCTGCATCGCCGAGATGCTGATCAACGACCTGCCGCTGCACGGGGAGCACGACTCGGCGTCGCCGCCCTCCATCATGCCCGGCCGCGTGGACGGCTTCCGGATCGAGTGCTACCAGGCCTGCCTGTCGGCGGCCCGGCGCTACCGCAACATCTGGTTCGAGACGCCGACCGAGGAGCTGCGCGGGGCCAGCTTCCCCGTCCTTCTACATTTTTCGGTACGGAAAAACAAACCCCCCCCCCCCCCCCCCGCCCTTCCTTCCCCCTTTTCTTCCTATCAACCCTGCTCAACCTTGCTCTGTATACACCCACACAAATGCACACACACAACGGAGCGAAAGAAAGATGAAAATGAAAAGAACTTGAGAGAAGCAAGAGTGACAACAAAATACTGACTTCCTCTTAGCGCTTCACCCAGATCCTCTACCGGCTGTCGGTGGGCGACGCGGACCCGGCGCTGGACCGCACGGCGGTGCACCGCGAGGTAGACCTGATCTCGACGATCGAGCGGGCGTCGGTGCGCATGGGCGAGGTGGCGGCCCTGGCGGGAGGCGGCGGCGGCGGCGGCGCCGAGGGGCAGGAGGGGGGGCCGGCCGACCAGCAGAACCGCGCCGCGGGGAGCGGCTCCGAGGACGCCAGCATGTGGTGCAAGGCGTCGCAGGGCCTGCGCGGGACCTCGTCTGTCTGGAGGGCGGCGTTTGAGCAGGCGGGCGCGATCCCGCCCTCTGCTGCTGGCGGTGCTGCTGATGCCGGTGGTGTTGGTGATGCCTCGGCCGCCGCGGTCATGGGACCGGCCGGGATGGCGGCGGGGGCGACGACGACGACGAACACGAACCCGATCGTCGACATGGGCGGCGGGCATCATCATCATCAGCAGCAGCAGCACAACCCGCTAGGCGGCGGGGCTCCTCACGATCCGGACACGCCCATGACGGACCCGTCGTCGGGGCTGGCGGTGGCGGCGGCGGGGGGTCATGCCACCACCATGACGGTCATGAACGAGACGATACCCCCCTCTTCATGGACATGATGGACGACACGTGGCTCAACGAGGTGTTCAATACGTGGGAGACTTCCTTGTGAATTCGTCTTTTACTTTTTATTGTTTCCTTTTTCTCTCTCTCTCTCCTCATTCGTTGCCTGTTTCTTCCTCGCGCCCCTCTTCGGTCTTTCACGACACGATTAGAGAGACCCCTGCGCCCGCAACTTCGAGTCATTACATCAGGTTGTCGGCGCTGCACAAAAAAAGAAACACCAGCATCGACTTAGGGGGGGGGGGTCAGGGCATGGGAATAATTCGGGCCATTGGCATTGGGATTGGAATTGTGATCGGGATCGAAAAGGGGATCCCCGCGGGCGCCTGGAGACCTAACTAAAGCAAAGGCCGCGCAACACATAACTTTTTAGATTAACGATTTTCCCACGAAGCATAATACGTACCTAGGTGAGTATTCCGATATATCTCGAACCATGGGCGTTGAACCACCTCATCCGAACCCGAAACCGGACGCACCGACGCATCTGTCGGGCTGGTGTACTCGTAGGTCTGATAATTACCTGGACACGACTGCTCACACGCACTGACCAGGCCAGTAGTTGGTTATTATTAGTCGATTCCTCATCAGCCCCTCCCTCCTAAAGCTGACGGTGGGTGTCGGGTTTCGGGGTTCGCCCAAAGCCTGAATCCCGCCCCTGCACAGCCAAATGCGGCTGCGCGCCGTGGTGATGGGCAGGAGAAGGCTGAGGCCCCCATGTTAGTCGCCGCAAAAGGGGGGAGCCAAGGACGGTAATTGACGATGGCAGAAGGCCTACCACAGAAAGAAAGAAGAAGAAGAAGAAGAAAAAGAAAAAGAAAAAGTAAAAGGAAATCGTAAACAATACACAATACCCACCTGCTCTCGAGGCTCGCAACGCGTAGACTCTCGCTGGTGTGTGTATATAATCCCCGGCATGAGCAGAGCCCAAATGAGAAGCTCGCCATGCTGGGCGAACCATATAGACTGGGCAAAGCTTTGTCAAAACACCCTTTCGCAAACAGCACAGAACAGAACAGCACAAAACAGCAAAGGCACAAGCACGGAAGACGACTCGAGAGACAATCGATCCCCCCCTTTTCCCCTCCGCCCCACGCGCCACCGGAGCATCGTTACCAAAAAAAAAAAAAGTGAGTGAGAGAAGGGAACAGAGGCAGGCCCCGGTGTCGGCGTTGTTCCCAGAACCGGCTCACGATTCCTCACGAGGACGCACACGCCGCAGCCCTCTCCGGCTTCCAATCCTATCTCCCCCCAACGGCGCAGCGAGAGAGGGACGAGTCGACCGGCGAGAGAAAGTGTGCGACCAGCCCCGGGACGCCGAGTCGCACAGCGCCCGGCTCGAGTCGGACAGTGTCTCGCACAGAAACATCCCATCCCCGGGCGGTTTGAGAGGGCGTGAGGGCAGAGAGGAAAGAAAGAAAGAGGGAGGAATAGATTGGATCTCGGTCACTGACTTTTCTCCAGCATTAAAGCACAGGCATATATATATTTCCCTCGCTCTCGCGCGTATATCACCTGGGACGATTTTTTTTTTTTTTTTTTGCCTTTCACTTCCGAACCTTTCTCTTCAGGGCTCTGACTTCGTGGGCTTCTGTTTCCTGTCTTTTTTATTTTCTTTCTCTATTCTTCTCCTCCCCTCACTCGGTTATAGGGAACTCGCCCGCCGCAGGGACACGACAGCAATGGCGCCGACGACGGAAAAGGCGGGGTACCACACGGAGAGCGACTCGATGCCGGACAGCCGGACGCTGGCCGGGGCGGACGAGGCGGCGGCGTCCCCGGGCGCCGGCAGGTGCAGCAGCAGCAGCAGCAGCAGCAGCCATCACAACAACACCGACGACGGCGGCGACGGCGGCGGCGGAGGGAAGAAGGACGACGACGACGACGCGGAGCACTCGCCGCCGCACCAACAGCAGCAGCAGCAGCAGCAGAAGCCCGAGTATCTGCACGGCTTCCGGATGTTCCGCGTGGTGGCCGCGACGACCATCACCATGCTGCTCACAATGCTGGACATTAGCATTCTCAGCACTGTGAGTTCTCTTCTTTCTTTCTCTCCTTTTTCAAGAAACTGCTCGTTCTTGACTTGTGGCGTATCTGACGCCAATGGACACACTCCGGCAGGCGATCCCGCGGATCACGAGCGACTTCCACCGCCTCGAGGACGTCGGCTGGTACACGGGCGTCTACCAGCTCGCGAGGTAAGCCCCCCCCCCCCCCCCCCCTTCCCCTCCGGAAAGGACACCCGTTCCTATGACACGCGTCCGACAATGTACTCGTCTCCGGCTCCCGAGAATGGAAGAAGGGAAAGCTGACGGCGCGCGCGTGGCCCCCGGGGAACAGCTCCGCGGTGCAGCCGCTCACGGGCAAGTTTTACGCTCACCTAAGCACAAAGGTGTGTGTGTGTGTGTGTGTGTGTGTGTGTGTGTATCCTGCGCGTGTCTGGATGTCTGCGGCTGTTCGCAGAGGAGCAGGACAATCTCTGAAGGAAGAGGGAAAAGAGAGAAGAGAGAAGAGAGAGACAGACACAATGACTGGACTAACCATGGCCATTCTTGATGCCCTCGAAACAGTGGACTTTCCTGGCCTGCTTCTCCGTCTTCGAGGTCGGGTCGCTGATCTGCGCGCTGGCCACGTCGTCGACCGTCTTCATCGTCGGCCGCGCGGTGGCGGGCGTCGGCTGCTCCGGCCTGGCCAACGGCGCCTTCATCATGCTCGCCAGCGTCGCCCCCGTCGACAAGCGCCCGAGTGAGTTTTTTTCTGCCCTCTCTCGCCCTCTCCATCTACGGCGCCTCGGCTTCGAGTTTGTGTGTGTGTGTGTGTGTGTGTGTGTGACTTTGCTGATGCTGACCTGGTCTCGATAGTGTATACCGGGGTCATGATGGGAGGTGAGCAAGTTCCATGCGCCTCGTCCTCGCGAGCCACGCTCAGACTGCTGACACTCAAGTGCCGAGCAGTCGGACAGATAGGAATCCTGCTGGGCCCCATCATCGGCGGCGTCTTCACTGAATACGTGACCTGGAGGTGGTGTAAGTTGGGTTTTTTCCGATTTTCCCAGACCGAAACAGAGAAGCATACGCGGCTCTCCCCTTTCTACCGTCTCACCCCCTTTTTACCCCTATCTCTTCGAGCCATGACTGACTGCGAGCACCACCACCACCACCACCACCACAACCACAGGCTTCTGGATCAACCTCCCCTGCGGCGCGATCACTGGCGCCCTGCTCGTGCTGACCGACATACCCGAGCAGGAACGAGACTCCTCCTCCTCCTCCTCCTCCTCCTCGCGCGTCCAGACGCTGCGCGACCTGCTGCGGCACCTGGACCTGGTGGGCTTCGCGCTCTTCGCGCCGGCGGCCGTCATGTTCCTGATGGCGCTGCAGCTCGGCCCCCAGACGACTTCGTCTTCTCACGACGAGGGCTGGTCCTCCCCGACCGTGATCGGCCTGCTGGCCGGGTCGGCGGCCTGCGCGGCGGCCTTTTGCCTGTGGGAGCGCGGGCGCGGCGACGACGCCGCGATGATCCCGCCGTCCATGGTCCGGCGGCGCGTCGTCTGGGCCAGCGCGCTCAACTTCAGCTGCCTGATGGGCGTGACCTTCTGCGGCGGCACGTTCATGCCCATCTACCTGCAGGCCGCGCGGGGCTGAGCCCGCTGATGAGCGGCGTCTACGCCCTGCCCGGCGTCCTGACGCAGATCTTCTTCATCGTCCTCTCAGGCGCGCTGGGTGAGTCCCTGCCCTCAAGACACGTTTGATACAGTGGAAGTAGAAAACAGAAAAGGGGGGCTGGGGAATGCGAGGGTTGTTGTGACCAGTTAACCGTTGCAGTGAACACAAATCCGTCTCCCCTCTTCTCTTGTCTTCCTCGGTATCCAGAAGGGTTGGGGACCGTCACTGACTCTCTCCTCTCGTGTCCCTTGTGACCACGCACGCAGTCACCAAGATGGGAACCTACATGCTCTGGGTCCTGTTCGCGGGCGCCGCCATGGCCGTCGGCTGCGGCCTCATGTCGACGTGGACGCCGACCACTGGCCTGGGCATGCTGTTCGGCTACCAGATATTGTACGGCGGGCGCGGCGCCGCGAGTCAGATGGTGAGTTGAGGGATAGCATGTCACTCTCAACCCCCTTTCCCCCTTCCCCCCCCCTTTCCTACCTGTACCCCTTTTTTTCCTCAGCAACACTCCCCCCCAGCTGACCACACAACACACATCTCCGGCTCACACACACACAGGGCATGGTGGCGATCCAGACCGCCCTGCCGCCCTCGCAGACCGCCGCGGGCGTCAGCTTCCTCGTCTTCGCCCAGAACCTGTCGGCGGCCGTCTTCCTCGTCGCCTCCGGCGCCGTCTTCCGCTCCGCCCTGGCCGCCTCCCTGGCCCGCGGCGCCCCCTCGGTCGACCCGGGCGCCGCCCTGGCCGCGGGCGGCAGCGCCGCCGCCGTCCGGGGCCTCGTGGGTGGCGACAGCGAGAAGGAGGAGCTGGAGGGCGTCCTGCTGGCGTACGCCGCCGGGTTCCGCGCCGTGTGCTACCTGCTGGTCGCGCTCAGCCTCGTCGTGGTGGCCTCGGGCCTGGGCATGGGTTGGGTCAGGCTCGGGGCGGCGGCGGCGGCGGGAGGAGCGGTGGTGGTGGATGAGGAAGAGGCCCGGAGGGAGGGAGATGATGGAGATGGGAAGATGGTGGCCAAGGGTGCTGCTGTGTGTAAGTGAAGATGAGCCGGCGCTGGGATGAAGTCGACAGTGACAAGGCTGGTTCGGGACCGTGGCGACTGACACCCGCATTCCCTTGCCGGCGGCGTTTCCTCCATTTCCCTCCCGGAGTCACGAGGGTCGACCCGCGCCGAGGTCGTCGATCCAGACAGAGGTGGCTGAGGTGGATAGCGGCTCAGCTGGAGCAAGTTCGTACACCTCCGGATTCTCGGTTGTTCTAGCTCTACGCCTCGATAGCTTTAATTTCGATGGAGGCCACGTAACTTAGACTTCTGCTTCACGTCCATCAGCATTACCTCACTGAATGAAAGAATGAAAGAATGAAAGAAGAAGAAGACTAAAGAGAGAAGGGCACACTAACGCAGATTTTCTCTCCATCTCAGGTCAGGGCAGACGTAACGCCATTTTTCTCCGAGAAGCGAGTTGTTTCGCCACTTGAAGGCGGGGGGCTTTGGCTTTCGCCTACCTATTAGCTTGATATTTCCAGTGGATGTATAGATGATGGAAGAAATACGCGTTTCTTTGTGGCCGCTGGTCCGATGCAAAGGAGCACAACCACGCGAGGGCGTCTCCTCTTTTTTTTTCTTTTTTCTTTTTTCTTTCTGCCGGCGAGAATACTCTTTGCAAAGGCTCTGCCTCAGAACAGAACCACGCTTTTTCCTTCCTCTTCCTCCCTCTCTCGTTTTGTGTTCTCTTCCAAAACTCGCCATCACGAAGTGGGCGCCCCAAGCTCAGTTGTGGTTCCCATACTTACTTGACTACCTAACTACCTGGCTGGCAGGTCCGCTGCGTAGCCGAGCTTCGTCTGCCGGCGACGGAGGCGGCATCTGCGGGCCTGTTTGTTTCCCGAGGAGAAGGAGACAGTTTATTAAAGTACATCAGAGTCGAGGAAGCTGTTGCTTGCTACCCAGAGTTATGACAAGGATGGGCTCCCAGCCCTGCTGCTGAGGAGAGCAGGAAGAAGCCCAAGGACTCCATTCAGGGATTCCAGTCTGACGGGGACAACACAACATGTTTTGCGTGCGTGGACGGACCTGCGAGTATCCGTCCGCCCTCGATCTGCAGAGATGCATCACGCAGCCCGGGTTCGCCACCGGCCACGAGCGAAACCAGGGAGTACGAGTACCTCTGTCCGACTTTTTACTTGCTCAATCCCACTCTGCGTTATTAGCCGTTGGGTGATGTGTGGGCGGTAGGGAAAGAACGGAAAACAACCCACTAGGAAACGAGTTGCTTTGGCCCCCCCTTCCCCTCACGCCTCCGCAGGACGGGCGCTCTGCGCGCGGTTGACCGACCGAGTCGGCTCCAGAGCGGGCCTGTTTTGGCCATCATGTTCTCAAGGGCTCCCCTCGCCGTGACTTTTAGGCTTCAGCTTCATTCAGCTTTCGCCATCAGACACTCAGCCGGGCTAATTTAGAATCACCACAGGCCCTCTTTTTTCTTCTTTTCTTCTCTTTTTCCCTTCTTCTTTTTTTTTAGCAAGTAAAGAGCTGCCTTTGGGCATATGCCTTTAATAGATTTTGACACCTGCCGGGGTCGACGCTCCACGACACATGCCACGACACATGCCACGACGCCACCGCGACGCCAAGCTGCACTCGCGCGCGGCCGTCAGCGACAGCACTTTGGACCCATGAGCTATGAATGGCAGTTCACACTGAGCGCCCGGCAGTACTTAAGCCGCCGGTGTGTCCCTTCCGGAACATCTCTTCTCTGACTCAACGGCTCGAGGAGGACACCTGGGAAAGCCGTTGCATGGCTTGACCGTAATTGAAAGAGAAGGAACACACACACAGAGAGAGAGAGAGAGAGAGAGAGAGAGAGAATGGCGGGGTCTTTCCTCCGACTCGCTCTCGCGGCCGCGCTGGCGCTGCCGGCGCTGTCCGTGCCAGTGCCGGGTTCCGAACCCAACACCGCCTCCGTCGTCGCCGCCAGCAGCAAGAACCTGGGGACGACGACCGTCAACGGAGTCGAGCTCACGCTGCTGGAGAAGCTGGGCTCGGGCTACGAGGGCGACGTCTACAGCGCGCTGATGGGCGGCGGCATCGGCGGCATCGGCGGCAGCGGCGGCGGCACGCTTGTCGCGGTCAAGATATGCAGGGAGGCCGCCAGGGCCGGGTGCCTTGGCCAGATAGCGGAGACGGAGGCCCTGAGCGCCGACTTGCACGGCGGCGATGACGACGGCGACGTTGACGTCGTGCCCATCCTCCAGCACGAGCTCGGGGACGGCAACGGCGGCGTCGTGAAGCTGGTCATGCCGCTGGCCGAGGGCGGCACGCTGACCGAGGACCAGCGCGGCGGGGGCGCGGAGGGGCTCTCCGGCGAGGAGCGCCGGGACCTCGGGGTGGCCCTGTTCCGGAGGCTGGCCGGCTGGCAGGCCAGGGGCTGGGCGCACCGCGACCTGCACCCGGCCAACATCGTCTTCGCGACGAGGAGGAAGGCCAAGGGGCCCGTATGGTTCATCGACTACACGCGCGCGACCAAGGAGAACCCGACCAGGCTGCCCTATACCATCAGGTCTCGGTGGCTTCCGCCTGGTGAGTTAGCCCCCTGCTTTGTTCTTTCCCCCCTTCTTCACTTTACTTCTTGCTGCTCGCTCTGAGGGAGGGAGAGAGAGGGAGAGAGACGCACCCGGCTGACAACCCCGAGCAGAGATCCCCGACAAGGACGTGGAGCTGGCGGAGCCGATCAACCCGCAGCTGGGAGACGTGTACTCGCTGTGCCTGTCCATGCTGACGTACCTGTACGGGGGCAGGGACGAGAAGCAGTTCCTCGACGACTACCGGTTCCGGACGGCCACGTCGTCGGCGGCCGGGCGGGACCGCATGATCGACCGCCTGGTCGACGAGTACTCGCCGGCCTCCTCCACCCGGTACGACGACGCCGCCGCCGCCGCCCGCGAGTACAAGCAGCTGCTCCGCGAGGTCCTGAGCCTCGACCCCGAGAAGCGCCCGATGGCGGACGAGGTGGCCCGCCGTCTGGGGAAGCTCGACCCCGGGGTCTTCGACGTGAAGAAGAGGCGAGCGGGATGACGCGGATCATCTCGCCTTCTCAGTCTCAGTTTTGAGTGGCGAGCTCAGGCATTTAAATACCTAAGCCAATAGAGATGTTCTTCCCTTAATTGCTATGAGGAGGATAGACGCCCTATGCAAAAGCAGCGAACGAAGGGAAACGCGGCGGGTGATGAGGAAGCCGCCTCCAGCAGCACTCGATCCAACTCGGTTTACTTGACACGTCATATCATCGGTACGGGGTTCCATGCCCCCCCAAAGACAAACCACCAAGGGCGGCGAGTGTAACATCAGGGATATCGTCATAAAGTATGTATACACGGTGACTTGTATATCTTCGCGGGTGCCAACACCAAATGGCAGTTTGCATGCCCTCATCATCCACCCTACCGAGCCCGCAGACCCATCGCCCACCACGCTCACAGCTTGGGCTCGGCGTCGTTGACCTCGAACAGGCCGCCGCGGGCCCACAGGGAGCCGCCGTCAATCTCGATGGCGGCGCCGTTGACGTGGCCCCCGGCGCGGCTGGCCAGGTAGACGACGGCGCCGGCAATGTCCTCGGGGTGGCCGAGGCGGCGGGTGGGGTTCTGCTGGGCGTGGCGGTCGACGCCGCCGGTCATGGCCAGCAGGCCGTTGGCCATCTTGGTGGGGAAGAAGCCCGGGCAGATGGAGTTGACGCGGATGTGGCGGGGCCCCAGCTCGACGGCCAGGTTGCGGCCGAGGTGGACGGCGGCGGCCTTGCTGGCGCTGTAGGCAAAGGTGGCCTGGCGGCCCAGGGTGCCGATGCCGAGCCCCGCGGTCGAGGCCGTGATGATGACCCGCGAGGGCTCGTCGAGGGACGCGCGGGCCGTCAGCAGGGGCGCGAACTTCTGGACGCAGTAGAAGACGGACTTGACGTTGAGGTCCATGACCTTGGAGAAGGCCGAGTCCGGGTGCGTGTCAAAGGCCTCGCCCCAGGTCGCCCCGGCGTTGGCGAAGAGGATGTCGACGTGCGCCGTGTGCCGGCCCACCTGCGCCACCAGCGACTCGATGCCGGCCACGGTGCTGCTGTCGGCGGGCGTCGAGATGGCCTTCTGCCCGGGCCGCAGCCCCGGCAGCGCGTTGAGCTGCGCCACGGCCTCCTCACACGCCTTGGCCTTGCGCGACGTGATGAAGACCTTTTCGCAGCCTGCCTGGAGGAAGCTGTGGAGAGGGAGAGCGGGTGTGCGCGCGAGGGCGCGCGGAGGGCGGTTAGCGGGGCGTCCTTTCTGAAGGTCCGGTAGCCGTTGGTTGGTCGGTCCGTGAGTGAGGCGCCCACGCAGGGCAGATAGATAGATAGATGCAGGCAAAGAGGGGAGCAAAGCAACTCACGCTGAGGCGGCGTTCAGGCCCAGCCCGCGGGAGCCGCCGGTGACCACGGCCACCTTCCCCTTGAGGGAGAAGAGCGAGGAGAAGTCGTGGAGCGCTGTTTCGTCGGCCATGGTGAGGAGGGTGACGGTGATGATACTCGTAAAGCGCTGCTCGCTGGCTGTGGAGGCGCTGTGGAGGTGCTGCAGCTACCTAGCTGCACAGTACGGGAGGTGAGTGCTGGGGCAAAACGAGGTGAAAGTTGAGTCTGGCGTGACAAGCTTCAAGTGGCTGAAGATCAAGTCTGGTGCGGCAATGCTGTCTTGTATCGTATGTATCGAGGGATGGGATGTTCAAGAGACAATGGCTTCCGGCGGTGCTTTCACCACGCGGGACAGGTGAGGTATGTATAACCTACGAGTAGGTAGACACGGCTGGTCGGTCGTTCGGTCGGTCGGTCGCCTGGCAGCTTCGGCTGCAGCGAACCCCTGCGCTGCGGGCGGATCTGCGGGGGTGGCCGGGGGCATGCCGAGGTCCAATCGTGCCAGTCTAGTTAGCTGCCCAGTCCAGTCGCCCAGCCGTGTCAGTCCAGTCGAGGTCCCCGTCGTCGATCGTCCGCCTGCGCCACAAGAAGCGTAGTTAGTTGCTCGTAGCTGGCGACACACGGCCCGGCGCAGGACACAGGCTTGGGTCGTCCATCTGCCCGCCCGGGGGAGCCGCTGGTGCGAGTAGTCGTCCACGTATAGGGAGCTGCACCAGGCTGTTCATCCCCGTCTTCCAGGTTGCACAGCGCGGCCACAGGCGGCGGCGCCGTGTCGCGCCCCACAGTGGAGGTCGTCTCTGCCGGGTCTCGGGCCAACAACTCCAGCCACAACGCTGGAGCCAAGCTCCTGCCAGATACGACACCGGATCTGCTGCTGTCCGGCAGACGGCTGACATGGCGCCGCCCGGTCTTGGTCTTGGATGCGATGGTGTCACAGGTAATGCTGTTCGGCTTTGTGGTGTAGTAAAAGTGTCTCCTCTGGTGTATTCACGATCCGGTCTTCTGTAGGCTCCGGGCTCGGTTGAACGCAATTGAGCCGAGCCAGGACAAATGAAAGCCTACGTTAAGCCGGCAAGCAATTCACCACCAACCACGGGCCGCTCCAGTCAAACCCCAGGCGCTTGCATATGATCGTCATCGGCATCGAGCATGTCGTCCTGGTCTTCGGCTTGTCCTTCTTCCCCGTCCAGGCCCCCTTCCTCATCGCCAGACCCCTCCTCAAAGTCGTCATCCTCGTCCATCTGGTCGTCGTCCTCGTCGCCGCCCTCCGAATCGTTGGCGTCGCTGCCGACCACATGCGCCCAGGCGTTGTCGACCTCGTCGACCCCCTCCGTCCCGCCAGATACCTCGTCGACGGCATCTGGGTCCTGTCTGGCGGCGGCAGCATTCGTCGATCCCGAGCCGTGGACGGCCTCGGCAGCTGGCGAGTCCCCCCCAGGAAGCGAACCGGACCGGGACTGGCCGTCTCGCAGCGTGCTGGGAAACATCTTTCCCACCTGCGGCCTCCGCTGGACCCGAGTCCCCTTGAGCCCCAAGTCGTTCAAGGGATACAGGAGTGGGTTCACGTTGCTGTTGGTGGTGTCCTTGATGTCGTCAATGTTCTTGAGACATTCCATGATGTACGAGTTGTAGAGAAACCCAGGCTTCTGCGGCTCGTCGTCATCCGACCCCAGCCGCCCGTGGTGCATGGCCACCATCTTCGCCCGCATGAAGAGCTTGACCTTGCCCCACGTCGCTTGGTAGAACCAGCCCGAGTCCTCCATGTCGCACACCGGGCGCAGCGGCGCCTGCGCAATCATCTTGTTGAGCACGGGATCCGTGATGTCGCACAGCTGCCAGAACTTGCCGTCCGAGCTGAACGTTTTGCCATCCCATCGGTGGCCCTCGAAATCTCGCTGGAAGTCCGTCTTGAGCGAGCGTGTCTGCTCCTGCCTGATCGTCTGCCACGAAACATTGGCCATGCCGACTCTGTTCCGCGACAGCTTGAAGGATAGAGTCTGGTACTTGCGAAACTCGGGGTCGGATCGCGGGTCGATGCCGTACCGGATGATGGCGTCTCTCCACGGCCCGCCCCTGAACTGGTACCCGACCAGCTGCACGGCAACCTTGATAGCGGCGTCCGTGAAGTTGCCATGAATCCGGTTCATCAGTGCTCTTCGAGTCCAGATAGGTCTTTCGTCAAAGGCATCCCGCAACTTGCGGATGACCTCGTCCACCCTGGGATTCGACTCCGGGTACGCCTTTTTGGGCTCGGTGGGGATCACGGCTGCATCGTGGGGTATGAACCACCCGTACGAGAACTTGTGGCGGCCCTGCACGTTGATCATCAGCTCGCCTCCCTTGGCATCGACCCGAGTCTTGACATTGGGATTCTGCTCGTATTCGTAGTTGAACGGCACCACTCTGTTGGTGAACTGGGGAGGCGGGATCACTTCCTGGCCGGGCTTCGACGTCACGCCCGACTCCAGGTGGAAGTCACGGAGCTTGGAGACTACGGAGCAGATTAGCAGTGTGGACAGCCAGCCAGCACAGAACGGGCAAAGCCTTACCTTTCAGCGGAAGCAAATGGTCCGCCACCTTGTTGAGGAAGGGTGCCTCGACGTTGGAGAATTGGAAGTCAGCCAAGCCACGATAGCGGTATGTGTCTTCAATGAGACCGACAATATCCGCCTGGGTTTGTTCAGGGTTGTCCTGCATTTTCCGCAGAATGGACCGTGGCGCATCTCGTCGACGCGCGGTGGGTTTCGGCGGGCCGGCAACGTCTTCCTCGGAGAGAAAAGGCCCAGACGTGCCGCGTTTCCGCTTGCGGCCGGTTCTCTTTGGCACGGTGATCTTTAGTAGTGCGTTGTTTGAAGGGGCATACTGAGGTATGATGGGCTTGGAAAGAGGGTTGTTATATCTCAGCCACACGGGGATGCTCTGCGGCTCCAGAGGGTTGGTGAATAGCTGCACATTGGCATTGTTAGTTTGGGAACGCGGTGGTGAAGTTCATGTGGTGTACCTTGTGGAACTCTGGCTCCTGGCCAAAAGTCTTCAGTCCATTGTCGATATTCTGCCAGATGCAAGGGTGCTCGATGGCAACGAACTTCTTGGGCGGGATCTCATAGGAGGGAGCCGATTTCCGCTTCAATGAGGAGAGCGATCCCAGGGCATCATCGCCTTCGTCCATCGTAACTTGATAGATGAATGATGGCAGTCAGCGAAGCAAACGGGCTGGGAAGCCAAGCTGCCGACAAGCAGTTGGTCACGTCGACTTTTCCTGACATGCAATTGCAATGCCACCAACGACTCTGATTGGCCAGAAAGAACCAGTCACCAATTGATGTAGAGTGCAATAACAGAGACTTCCAGAGACGGAAAGAGGTGATGGCTTGGCTGATGCGCGGCTGTATGTGTGCGACCACTGTGTCAACGAGAGAGAGGTGGTCGTGACATGGGCAGATATTGGAATAGCTTCAAGGCCGGTGCCAATGGTGGGTTTCGGCGCAGCAGATTTACGGCGCCGTCCACGTACGTACAGTGGGGTCAACGGTAAAGAGGTACCCTTGGTGCCTAAGGTTGCGTGCGTGCGTGCTTGCCACGCCCTGCGTGCCGGCCGGCTGCTTGCCGATGAATCCACCGGTAACTCAATGTGGTTTTAGTCTTGCTCGGTGGATCGCGCCGTGGGCCACGCTCGCCAGTGCACGCGAGGTTTTGAGCTACTCGTAAGTACATAGGTACTTTAGATTAGGCTTACTGCACTCTGCTGAAACGAGCAAGAAGTACAGTCCACAGACTAAGGTAGGTCTCGGATCGGCCTCCTGTCACGCTCTTGCAGCATGAAATTGCATTCCACAGCTTCAACAGTCGTGCATCGCATATTCTCCCACCTGGCCGCACCCCATCGAGTCACTCGCCCCATTTATCATATAAGTAGCCGCTCTCCGAAAGGGCCTGCAGCAGCGCAAAATGGCATTCAAGGCCGTGCTGTTGTCCTGCATTGGTTGGGTACCGAGAGATCGATGCCGTGTAGTAAAAAACGGCGCTTGGATTCATCATCATCACCCCCTTATCACTGAGGAGCCAATCAACTCATCCGTCCGTCTACACCTAGGCTATAGCAGCCACTATATGCTTCCTATCTTTGCGGCCGCGGCCACACCAAGGTAATCGGCCTCTTGCTATATATCCTGAGGTACGTAAGGT
Source organism: Hansfordia pulvinata (assembly GCA_006538405.1). NCBI lineage: Eukaryota > Fungi > Ascomycota > Sordariomycetes > Xylariales > Hansfordia > Hansfordia pulvinata. Next base: position 841,479 of record BJKQ01000007.1, on the reverse strand, counting down.
AGGCATGTCCGGCCAAGAGACCACTGTCGTGCATGAGGTCCTACGCCCAGGGCGCTGCCACTGGACCCCTTCATGATCAGCGGCTTTGACAATCAACTGGACCTGGACGAGGGCCACACCCATTGCCACCCGCGCGCCCGAGCAGAGACATGCTGCGCCCTCGCTTCGCCCTTCACTCCGTAACCCCGTTTTACGAGTACCTCTCTTCTTTTGTACCCACCCTTGAACAGACATACCGGGTGCCCCTCCTGCGAGATACAGTTCCTTGCTCCTGATCAGGTGAAAGTAGTGATCCAATGGTCTAATGGCTGGCCTGGCTTTAGCTGCAGCGTTAATGATCACCGGCAACTCCGTCACTTTTCTCGCGGCTCGAGGGGACTTGCCTGCCCATCCGGCAGATCGACCATGGCGACCCTGCCCAATCCCACCTCGGGCCCAAGTCTATACCCGTGAGAGCAGAGGTAATATCCTCAAGCAGACCATCGAATGAATTGTATCCTCGAGATCGAGCCTGGCTGCTCGGAAGAGTGGGCATGTCTATTTAAGACCCAGATGACAACACGCGCAGTTGCCCGCTTTCAGCAGCTGTGTGAAGGGCCGCCCTCATTGTTCAGAGCCGTCCCCCACTCGGGGAACCTAGGCCATCTGACTATCATGCAGCGTTCTTGCAAAGCCAGTTGCCCCTGGCCCTGGCTTATTGCATGACTGCGTCGACGTGACGCAGCAAGGCTCATGACTTAAGGGTCCGTTAAATATGTCCTTTTCACATAGGGTCTCGACTTGCCTGTGGAACAGAGACATGGATAGACACGTTGACTGTGATTGCTTGTGCAGTTGACCGGCGATGTTCTGGTAGAAGCCGTGAGTGCTAGTATCGTTCAGGCTTGAATGATACTCACCTTTATCCAGGTCGTGTCCGCTACGAACAAGGTAAACGCAGGCAGAGGTGGCCCAGGAAACGCACAAGACCCCTACCTGGCAACCAAAACTTATCATGCCATACTGCGCAGATGGTGTTTGAATGTGGAGACCGGACGATTGTCGGGCATGGAATATCATGTCGTCACGTTGAGAGATCAACAGGCTGGGTTTGAGTGAGTCGACCGTCAGGCTTTACGCCTCCGCTGTCTAGCAGATCAAGTGGTCCCTTGAAGCCTTGTAGTAGTTGGGCACGGAGTCACCCTCTCAATTATCCGAGTTGGAAAGCCTTCACCGGTTGAGACCTACGAGTACCTGTGAAAGCTCGCGGGACTCAAGCGTCGTTGAATCAAGGGCATACTTGTATGTGCGAGTACTGCGACCAGTAAGCATGGATATTGATCAAGCTCGAGGACGATAAGAGGACTCACGGACCACTTGGGCGGCGATATTATTAGCAGCGGCCCAGGAGGCCAGCCACCCAGCCACACCAGCTTACCAAGTGACGGGCGAGCTAGCCGCGCCAGCCCCTGTGTCCCTCTCGGGCCCCCAAGTCTGTTCATCATGTGCCCCGCAAGAAGCTCCATGGATGCCACGCAGGCCGGGTGCGCCAGGGCCTTCAACGCTATCTGCTATCCCCGTTGCCTGACGGTGACAGCCTAATAAGCAATGACACGCCTGATAAGTGCTGGCGCCCTGTTACTAGGTACGGAGAATGATGAGTGCACCTCGCGGTCTCCCGTGGCCTACCAGCGTCCAGAGGTACCTTGTGGGAACGGGCACAAACATGTGGATATGTGATTTGCTAGCGGACATCTCCTTCGTAGATGCAGTTTAATCTCAACTCCAGTTGGGTTGGATTCGGGCACCATGTACTCGTTGTGTAAGGCCGGGGTGAAGAAGCGTCTAGCGATTCGATGCATTGGTCTCGAGAATTGGGTACAATCCAGAACAACCATGCCTGCATCGTGGGTGAAGGTTGAGGGACGACGACAATGCGCTTGCAGTTGATCTCGCCAGCTCAGGTACTTCGTGCAGTGATGAGTGGTGATGATGAATTTCCGACCTACGGTACGGAGATGTGGAAGGTTAGGTATCCATTTTCAGCGGTTGGGTGCTCATGTGCTCGTCGAGTTCGGGTTCCTGCACCTGAGCTGCGGAGTAGGTGACATTGAAGGTACATGCATGTAGATCAAGGCATGTCGGGTACCCGTGCGGGATAGAACCTCCAAGGTTCATCTTGGCCTGAATGGACATGATGATGGATGGAGAGCCGCTCCTCCATTCCCGCCTCGAGCCAGCGGACCAGCAACTGCACGGTCTGGTGACGGTGATGCTCGACTCCTCATGGACAGGGTTTGTCCACTGCAACAGACGGCCGTGTGGGCAGGTACCTGATATCCTCAAGGTAAGACAACGGGCATTTGGTGCCATCCCAATCGACACCTGGAGCCCCTGGACATCCGTCTCAACGTGTGCAGAGCGAAAGGCGGTGCTCCTCGGCAGCACGTACGAGTAGTGAGCACACCAACAATAGAACGTACTACCTTAGCTGAAGAATGGAGGGAAACAGTACTGGAAACAGGGGGCAACCACCTGCGTCCCTGCTGCGGCCGCCATTCACAACGAAGTTCGAATTGCGTACCTCCGCCCGGGCGGCTTCCACTATCTTGGATCGGATGTACACGTAAGGTATCTCGCTTCGAAACCCCCCCCCCCCCCTACATGTAGGCTGCTGCTCCTGGTCGCACCTCCCTTCCTGTACCTGACGTGGGCGAAGATGTAGGCGAGGTACCTTGGCTTGGCCTCGACGGACCGCCGTACTCGTACCTAATAACACCAGCTCACCACACCTCGCCCGGGCCCCCTCAATTGAGCTGGTCGAGGACGCTGTGCAGCCACCAATCCATCCAATCCCATCCCATCAGCCTCACAACCTACCCACGTCAACGTCAACGTCAACGTCGACGGCCGCCTCCCATTCATGCCGCCGTCGCTCTTATCCCCATAATAGTCCTCCCATCGGCACAGCATCCATTAGGGTCCCTGTCTGCCGCACCACCACCGCCAGCACCAACACCACCACCGCCGCCGCCGCCCGCCGCCGGGTATTGCTCCTGATTGGTACCGCCCGCCTGCCGCCGCTGTCGCTGCGACTGCCGTCCCCCTGCAGACTGCCCGCCCTGCCTGTACGAGCACCCGCACCCTTTACTCCCACGCCCTCCCCGGCCAGGAGAAGCGCCATCACCGCCTCCACCAACCACCGCACCGCGACTCTACCGGCGACGGCGACCCCTCGCCAGCACCTCTCTCGTCGCTCCCTCGCCTCAATTCCCTTCCCGCCATCTCCCACACGGCCGCCGCTCCCACATCAGCTCCCATCGACAGCGCGCCGCCCAGGAACCTCCGCCCTTATCATACCTCATCCACCCGCTGCTCGGCTGATGAGGTAGCCAGAGAGTTGGGCCTGTCGTCTAACACAGCTCTCTCCTTCGTCGGCCACCTGCTTCTGCCACCTTGCCAACACCCCAGTTCATCATATATACGCGACCATGAAGCGCTTCAGCCAGAGAGTGGTGAGTCCATCCCCATCTCTGCCGTCAACCTCTCCCCGCCTCACCCTACAATGTCCTGCCCTATCTGCTCTGCCTGTGTCGCCGCCTTCCCCCATGGCTGCCGCCGGCTGCATCTCATACCCTGTCGCCTTGTCTGCTCGCTGGCCGGCCGGGCCTCCACTCGCAAACACCTCGTCGCAGGTCCGCCTCTCGTTCCATAGGCTAATGCCCAATTCTCCACTTTCTAGCTGTCTCGTGGCAAGAGTGACGCCAAGTCTTCCAAGAAGAATAAGGACTCCAAAGATGGCACCGCGTCACCATCATCTTCCGGCTCTCGCGAGACGCAGTCCCCCGTTCTAACCCCGTCATCTTCAAACACCGCCATCAACGACATTAGGAACAAACCGCTGCCTCCCAGCAACAGCCCCGGTCTTTCTGGCGAGCACTCCGGTCTCGCCATACAAGGCCAGGGCTCTCAGGCCGCGGGCGGGGATCGCTTCGGCCAGCAATCGCCCAACGGCACCCCGCAGAGGCAGGGCGCCCTGCCTCCCACCGTTGTCATCAGCCCGAGTGCTCCTGTAAGTCTGCGCCGACCGGCATTTGCCGCCAACTTATTGAACAAAAACTAACGGCTCACCCATCCAGCACGTCCCCCCTCCGGGCGCCGCCGAGACAATGCCTCACGATCTTGCGCCCCCCAAAATAGGTCAGAAGTCGTCCATGTTTGATCGCCTCCAGCAGACTCCCAAGGATGTCCCCGAAGGCCTGCGCACTCCCAAGCGACAGCACTCGTCACGATTCGACATCTCGGCTCACCGCGAGCTTGAGAAGCTCCCCGGCTTCCACGAGGTGCCCCCCAATCGCCGCCAGGATCTCTTCATGCAGAAGATTGACCAATGCAATGTCATCTTCGACTTTAACGACGCTAGCGGTGACATGAAGTCAAAGGAGATCAAACGCCTCGCCTTGCACGAGCTGCTGGATTACGTCGCCAACAACCGACAGGTCATCACCGAGCCCATGTACCCCGCGTTGTCGACATGTTTGCCAAGAACCTATTCCGGCCGATCCCGCCGCCTATGAACCCCCAGGGCGAGGCATTCGACCCCGAGGAAGATGAGCCTGTTCTGGAGGTTGCGTGGCCCCATATCCAGGTGGTTTACGAGTTTTTCCTCCGATTCATCGAGAGCCAGGATTTCAACACCAACATAGCCAAGGCCTACATCGACCACGGTTTCGTGCTCCAGCTTCTCGAGCTCTTCGACTCTGAGGACCCCCGCGAGCGCGACTTTCTCAAGACCACCTTGCACCGGATCTATGGCAAATTCCTCAACCTGCGTTCGTTCATTCGACGATCCATCAACAACGTCTTTTTCCAATTCACATACGAGACGGAACGGTTCAACGGCATTGCGGAGCTTCTGGAGATTCTTGGTTCCATCATCAATGGCTTTGCCCTGCCTTTGAAAGAGGAACACAAGCTTTTCCTTACCAGGGTTCTCATCCCGCTGCACAAGGTCAAGAGCTTGAGCATGTATCATCCTCAGCTGGCATACTGCATTGTCCAGTTCCTGGAGAAGGACGCTTCCCTGACAGAGGAGGTCGTTCTGGGCCTCCTCCGCTATTGGCCCAAGGTCAACAGCACGAAGGAGGTCATGTTCCTCAACGAGGTCGAAGACATCTTCGAGGTAATGGACCCCGCCGAGTTTGCCAAGGTGCAAGAGCCCCTGTTCCATCAACTCGCCAAATCAGTTGCCAGCCCTCACTTCCAAGTAGCCGAGCGCGCCCTCTACTTCTGGAACAACGAGTACTTTTGCAATCTGGTCAGCGACAACGTCGAGATCATCCTGCCCATCATGTTCGCCCCGCTTTACGAGAACTCGAAAGGACATTGGAACAGGTAAGTTGATCTCCCTCCATGGGCTTCAGCCCCCAATATTCTGACGTGTTTGCAGAACTATCCATGGCATGGTATATAACGCCATGAAGCTGTTTATGGAGATCAACCCTCAGCTATTCGACGACTGTTCGCACGAGTACACAGAGCAGCAGAACAGCGCGTCTGCCCGGGAGGCCATGCGGGAAAGGAAATGGGCGGCCCTTGAGGGACTGGCCGGGAAGAATAAAGCTAATGGCATCAGCGGTAACGGCAGCCCCCCCTCCACAGCTGCTGTCCTCCCCCGGGTGGAAGAGGCTGACTCGGTGACGGACGACAACCAGAAGAGACTCGACTCGCTTAAGCTACAGGATGCTGATCGAAGGGAGCCGGCGCTCCCGTGATAGAGAAGGCACTGTTGGCTCCGCGAGCAGCCAGCGATGATCCGGCTCGACCTCTGACGCCCAGTCCGACATGACTGGCTTTTGACGGCGTTTCACGGTTTCGTTTGTTTGTCATGATAGACCTCTTAAGCGATGATGACTTGGTTTACGCCAACCCAGCAAACCCTCCGGGATCCACGGTTCGACAGCTGCTTGCGCACCTCTGCAGCCTCTTTTGCGACTGGCAGCAGACACCTGGCTTACCCCTCCAAACGGACCGTCTCTGGGCCGTTGCCCTCCTGATGTCAACATGTTCCCGTCTCCGATACTATCAATTCAGGATCATGTGCAACAAGATTAGTGACTACTTCTACCTGTTTTCAATGAAAAACGTTATTCGGCATTTCATCTGGCGGCCTTCTTTCTCTCTGACGGCGTACGTGTCCGGGCGCCGTCCATCATACCACCAAGGCCATCAATCCCAGGAGCAAAAGAGGGAAAAAAGTGATTGTTGTCGGGCTAACCAGATAGCTTGGGAATTGGCTGCTTGCCTGGACCCAGTGGAAGGAAAGGGGCTTGGGAGATGTGCCATGATCTTTGAGACGACAAGACCAAAGGAGTCGGGTTTTCCGGCCTACAATGGTTTTATTTTGGTTGTGCTCTGGAAGGCTGCGACGCTGGCTGCCTCTTGATGGCCGTCAGTGGGGTACACAGCGAGTTCTGGGTTTGTCGCAGCGTGGTGGGCGCGTGGGGTTGTGGCCCCCGCGGATGTGGCGTTTGCGATGTCCAGCGGGAGTTAGTTGCCAGGGGATGGATATGGGCAGAGGATTGGTGGTCTACGGTTCGTTATGTCGGACCGATGAAATACACGATGTCTGCAACCGTATACGATGCATAAGAACCCGTCGCTTGGAATGCTAACGGACTGGTGCTGCGCGGCGTTCTTGGGGCGCAACCATGTTATCTGGTGGGAGGGGGGGTTAGGTGGCGGGATCATGGGCGCGAGACGGGGCGCAAAAGGCCCCGGTTCCATAGCGATAACGGAAGCGAGGAAGAGAACCACGACCAGGCCGGGGCGCCCCATTTAAGCTCGGGTCAGGCTTAGCCACGAGGGAACGGAGCGACGGAGGTGGGAGCCACACCGGAAGAGAGTTTTGAAGGGGTAATTGTTACCCCTCGGAAACCACTGATTCGACGGCTTATCCTGGTTTGCCTGTCAATTTGGCCGCGCCATGGCACACCGGCGCCGTGGCCCGTGGAGCGGCTCTGTCGCTGGCCCGGGCAAATTTTCAGACATTGTCTTCTTAGGGCAGTATTTGCATTCGGGGTAGTAATTGGCCGGCCCAGGCGTGTGGGAAGCGAGCAGGTTGAGCCGCGAGTACCGACCGGCCTACCTGTAGATGTCATGTAGGCCTTGCCGCCCCGCGAGCACGCAGTAGAAGCGTGCCCGTCGACGCCATCCATGTCCCTGCTCGTGGCGGGCGAAGAATATAAGAAGCCGGCGCCCCTCGAATCGCGCCGTCTCCGGACGACAGTCAACTTTGAAAGCAAGCCCATTGTGCATTATCCTCTGCAGCGAACTAGATTACTCTTCGACCCAGCCCCCGTGTCCACCCGCACGTACGGACACAACCCGAGGCCGCAAAGGTTTCACGTCTTATCATACACCAAGACATTGCCGTCCCTGCCACGCCGCGAACTGCCGCCACAGCTTGCGACCTTGTTCGCAGCATACCTTGAAAACACCGCATTGCCTGATTGTTGACAGTTGGGAAACACGCCAACACAAAGAAAAAAAAAAAAGCGTCCCCTGCGCATCTGCAAAGCGCGGCTCTGGCCCGGAGCTCCTCACAGCAGCACCTCCCGCGCCCCGCCGTACCATGGACGGAATCTTCACGCCCGTCCCCAGCGGGACGTCCGAGTCGACCTATCCCGAGTCGCGCGTCCTCATCATCATCACAGGCGGTGAGTAAGGCTTTGGCCTCTCCGTCGCGCGCGGGCTGTCCTGCCACTGCTGGTCCACCAATGCCGTGCCATGCATTCGACTCGCTCGCTATTCCGAGACCGGGAAGCTGACGATTGCTGTTGCCAAGGGACGATATGCATGCAGCCGTCTGCCGGGGGCCTGGTGCCCGTGACGGGGTTCCTGGAGAACGCCATGGCCAAGCAGCCTTCGTTCAACGACCAGTCGAAAAGGGGTGAGTAGACCACATCCGAGGATTAGAGGAGAACTGTAAAGAGAACTGTTCGGCGGGGAGAAGGAGAGAAAAATAGGAAATCTCCCCCCTCCCTCCTGGAAAAAGGAAAGAGGCTGACAAGACGACGAGGCAGCGCCCATCACGGCGATCCGGGATGGCGAAAAGGTCGAGATCGACAGCCTGCGGACGCCGCCCAGCGCGTACTCGCGGCACGTGCGGTACGGCGCCATTGAGTTCTCGCCGCTGCTCGATTCGAGCAGTATCTCGAGCGCGGGCTGGACGCAGATTGCCAACGCCGTGCGCGAGAACTACCACCTGTTTGACGGGTTCGTCGTCCTGCACGGCACCGACTCGCTGTCGTATTCGGCCAGCGCTCTCAGCTTCATGATGGTAAGGTGCTTCCCCATCTCATACGGAGGGAAAAAGAAAAAAAAAAAAAAAGCCCCACCCCCCCTTGACATTTCCTTCGCCTCCCGCTCGGAGACTGACAAAGCCACGCGCAACACAGGAGGACCTGGGCAAGCCGGTGATCCTGACGGGGTCGCAGGCGTCCATCTTCGCGCTGCAGTCGGACGCGACGGCGAACCTGCTGGGGGCGCTGATCGTGGCGGGCACGTTTGTGATCCCGGAGGTGTGCCTGTTCTTCCACAACACGCTGTTCCGGGGCAATCGGACGACCAAGGTGTCGGCGTCGCACTTTGACGCCTTCGCCAGCCCCAACTGCGAGCCGCTGGCGCGCGTCACGGGCCTCGGCGTCGACGTCAACTGGCCGCTGGTCCGCCGGCCCACGGCCATCGCCCCCTTCCGCGTCGCCGCCGCCCGGCCCGACACGGCCCACGTCGCCTGCCTGCGTATCTTCCCGGGCATCAAGCCGCAGATGCTCGACTCGGTCCTGCGCGTCCCGGGCCTGCGGGGCCTGGTCCTCGAGACGTTCGGCATGGGCAACGCGCCCTCCTCGTCCTCGTCCTCGTCCTCGTCCTCGCACCAGGACGGGAGCGGCGGCGGCGACCCTTCGGACCTGACCTTCCTGCAGGTCATCCGCGCCGCGGTCCGGGAGCGCGGCATCACCGTGGTCAACATCAGCCAGTGCGCCTCGGGCTTCGTCTCCCCGCTGTACGCGCCGGGCTTCGCCCTCGGCGAGGCCGGCGTCGTCTTCGGCGGCGACCTGACCTCCGAGGCGGCCCTGACCAAGCTGGGCTACCTCCTGGCCGACGGGCCAGGGCGCCCGCCGAGGTCGCCGAGCTCATGGCGCGCGACCTGCGCGGCGAGATGACGGAGCTGCGCGTCCCCAGCTTCACGCACCCGGGGCTCGTCGCCCCCGCCTCCGCCGCGGCCACTACTGCTGCCACTACTACCACTACTACTACTAATGCTGCTGCTGCTGCTGCTACTCCTGCTACCACCACCGCCGCCAACACGACAGCGACCGCGCCGGCAGCACAGAGCCTGAACGCCGCCGCCGCCGCCCCGTCGCGGTCCCAGCGGCAGCGGACGACCCCCCGCTCATCACGGCGGGCGAGGCGGCCTTCGCAGCGCTGGGGTGGGCCATCGGGCGCGGCGACCTGGCGCGCGTGAGGGCGCTCCTGGACGCCGACGAGCGGGCGGGCGCCGGCGGCATAGGCGCAGGAGGAGGAGGAGGAGGAGGAGGTGCGAAGCAGCTGCTCAAGCGGCGCGACTACGCGGGCAACACGGCGGTGCACCTGGCCGCCGTCGTCGGGGACGGCCCCCGGCGGCTGCTCCCGTGGATGGCGGCGGCGGCGGCGATGCTGCTGCTGCTTCTTCTTCTTCTTCGGGGGGCGGCGGCGGCGGCGGCGGGGCAGCCATCATGCGCGAGCTCCTGACACGCGGGGCCAGCGTGCACGTGCGCAACCGGGCCAACAACACGCCGCTGTTCCTAGCCGAGGGCCTCTCGCGGACGGGGAGAGGCGGGGCCGGAGGTGGTGGCGGAGGTGGAGGTGCAGGGAACGCTGAGTGCGTCGCGCTGCTTCGTGAGGCGGGCGCCATGCTGTGGGAGGAGAGCGGGGAGGTGAGGTGAGGTGAGGTGAGGTGTAGGGGGAGACGGTATTTAAAGGGGGAATCATGGGAGGCGGGAGAGGTGCTTTGCCCTCAGTGCTGCATCGGGGAAAGCAGTGTCTCTGTACCTGCCTATGTTGCCCCTGACATTCGCGCGGCAAAATGAGGAGAGACAGGATGGGCAGTCAGAGTCTCTATGGCTCAGGTGCTTACGCGCCTGACTCATGACACCCTCGGCGAGATGCGAGGTTCCTTTTCGTGGTGGGCGTGTCATTCTGTTTCCCTCGCCTCTATTTCGGAGAGCGATAGCCGGCTTATAATGGAAATGTAGGCTGGCCTGATACTCGTAGTATAGAACAACAAGGCTTTTATAGAACAACAACAATGCTTCTGCGGAGTGCGGCTCGATAGAGGGATCGAATCAATCCGTGGCTGCGGGCAGGCTGAGACTGGCGCACAGTTCATCTGGCGGACTGACGGACGGACTCGAGGTGACAAGAGAAGAGCCCGAAGCCCGGGCCCGGACGCCCGGTCTGTCGGCGCGCCCGAGCGGCTCCGGGGCCTGAGACGCCGGACCCTTGCGGCGAGGTTGGTTGTCCGGACGCTGCAGCGAGTGCCCCCATGAGCCCGCCCCAGCCGCGAACGGAGTGCAGTAGGTTCGGGTACAAAATGATGTCGTACTTGGAAAATGAAATGTATTCCACTTAGTACATGCAGGCACTTGATAAACCCCATCTCATGACGGATACCTTACAATGGAACCTGCAGGAGGTAGGTGGTAAGGGAGTAATGGAAATGGTTGCCTCTCTGTAGGTACCTAGCATGTACGTTGTGGATGTACTCAATACTGGACGGGGTGCCTGACATGACTGCAGACATGGATGGACGGCATTCGAACATGGAGTGAGCCCGCGTGGTGGGTGCAGGTGGATACCGATACCTATACCTGGTGAGTACCTCTGTACAGACCCTCGTACCTTCCATTTCACTCGTATGACCCCACCATTCGACGCCCGTGAGGGAAGAGAGAGCCACCACATGCACCCACCAACACTGGAGGTGCGCCTGCCGCCCCTCCCCTCCCCTCCGTGCCCCTCCAACCCGCAACGGTGCACCAGCTGATTCACGACGGCAGTCTCTGAGGTACGCACTCGAAGAAGTACAGGTACGCCGTTTCTCGCCCTATACTTGGTGCCGACGCAGTGTCGATACTGGCCCTGTGTACTGACGTTTGTACACCCGACCTATCGGACGGGCAGGTCCAACTTTGCTCCCTCCACGGATACCCTGTGTGTGTGCCTGTGCCCCCCCTCGACTGCGCTACCGGCTGACTGTGGCCCAGTCGGGTGCTGCCTCTGCCTCTGCCTTTGCCTCTGCCTCTGCCTCTGCCTCTGTCCGCCTGCCCACCATCCGCCTTACCTCCACTGCCTCTGCCTCTACTCGTGCTCTCCCAGACCTCCATCTCGTCTTTGCCAGTCGCCCGCCATCCCACCACGCCCGTCGGCTCTGCAGCATTGACTCTCCCACACCTTAATCCCCTCTTCCAATACCGCCGCCCTGCCCGGGCCAGAGGCATCTTCACTCGCTGCGCCTCTCAGCTCTTCAACAACTCACCCCTCCCCTTCCCCTCCTTACTTTCCTACTTCGACCTCCCGCGCCCGCTCCTCGCTTCCCGCCCGCCCGCCTATCGTCATGGCGTGGCAACCCAATCCCGAGTCGCTCGGCCAGCTGGCCTCTTGCCTCAAGAACTCCCTCAGCGGCGCCAACAAGGTCGCCCAGAAAGAGGCCGAGGTCATGCTCAACCAAGTCAAGGCCAACCCCGACACCAACAACTACCTCGTCTACATGGTCACCACCCGCGACCCCCCCGCCGAGCTGCCATGCTCTCCTCAGGACTACCACCTTATTCGCGCCGCCGCCGCAATCATGCTCAAGAACAACATTCGCCAATCTTACAAACAGATCCCCGAACAGAGCCTACAGCTCATCAAGATGGCCATCCCCATCGCCCTCCAGGATCCCAATGGCCAGATCCGCAACTACGCCGGCAACATTGCCACCGAACTCATCCGCCGCGGCGGCCTCATGAGCTGGCCTGAGCTACTCCCCGACCTTCTGCGCCTCCTGGGCAACGACGACGGCCAGACCTCAAACGAGGCCCAGGAGGGCGCCATCGCCGCTCTCACCAAAATCTGCGAAGACAGCCCCAAGCTGCTCGAGCGCGAACTGAACGGCCAGCGCCCCCTCAACTTTATCCTTCCCAAGCTCATCCAGGCCACAAAGAGCCCTCTTGTCAAGGTCCGCTCGTATGCTCTCACCAGCATCAACGTCTTCACCCCTCGCCCCTCGCAGGCCATGCTCAACTCCATCGACGATCTCCTCCAGCACCTCTTCTCTCTGTCTTCCGACTCCAGCCCCGATGTCCGGCGCCAGGTCTGCCGCGCCTTCGTCCACCTCGTCGAGACCCGTCCGGACAAGCTCCAGCCCCATATCAAGGGTCTCGTCGAGTACATCATTCAGCAGCAGAAGAGCGACGACGAGGAGCTCGCCTGCGACGCTGCTGAGTTCTGGCTGGCGGTAGGAGAACACGACGATCTCTGGAAGGCCCTTGTTCCTTTTATCGGCACCATCATTCCCGTCCTGCTCGAGTGCATGGTCTACAGTCCCGAGGACATTGCCCTGCTTGGCGGCGCATCTGATGACGAAGAGGAGGATGACCTTGACAAGGACATTAAGCCTCAATTCGCCAAGAAGAACAACGCCCGCATGCAGAGCAACGGCGACGCCTCGGCCGACCAGGCCCAGAACGGAAACGCTTACCAGAAGCTCGCCAACATGGATGACGATCTCGAGGAGGGCGAGGTCGACGATTTCGAGGACGGCGATGACGCCAACCCTGACGAGAAGTGGACCCTGCGCAAATGCAGCGCGGCTGCTCTGGACGTTTTCGCCCGCGATTTCCGCGCCCCCGTCTTCGAGTCTATCCTTCCCTACCTTACCAAAAACCTCAAGCATGATGAGTGGCCGTACCGCGAAGCGGCTGTCCTCGCCCTCGGGGCTGTTGCCGAGGGCTGCATGGACGTGGTTACTCCGCATCTGCCAGAGCTGGTTCCTTACCTGCTCTCGCTCCTTAACGACAATGAGCCTGTGGTGCGCCAGATCACCTGCTGGACTCTTGGCCGGTACTCCGGCTGGGCCAGCGGCCTGTCCGACCCCGCCCAAAAGCAGCAGTTCTTTGAGCCCATGATGGAGGGCATTCTTCACAAGATGTTGGACCGCAACAAGAAGGTCCAGGAGGCCGGCGCGTCGGCTTTCGCGACCCTCGAGGAAAAAGCCACCAAGAAGCTGGAGCCCTACAGCGGCCCCATCATCCAGCAATTTGTCAAGTGCTTCCAGAAGTACAAGGACCGCAACATGTACATCCTGTACGACTGTGTCCAGACCCTTGCTGACAAGATTGGGCCTGTCCTTGCGCGCCCCGAGCTCGTCAACGAGCTCATGCCTACCCTGATTGACCGATGGCAAAAGGTCCCCGACAGCTCTCGCGAGATGTTTCCCCTGCTCGAGTGTCTATCCTACGTGGCCATGGCTTTGAACGACGCCTTCACCCCGTACGCGCAGCCCGTCTTCGGCCGCTGCGTCAACCTCATTCATCAGAACCTGGAGGCATCGATGCACCTCGCCAGCGACCCCACGTTAGACGCCCCTGACAAGGACTTCCTCATCACCAGTCTGGATCTCCTGAGCGCCGTCATTCAGGCTTTGGACCCCTCTAAGGCGTCCCAGCTCGTTGCCGAGTCTCAGCCTGCCTTTTTCGAGCTGCTCACGCTGTGTCTGGAGGACCCCACCGACGAGGTCCGGCAATCAGCTTATGCTCTTCTGGGAGATTCGGCCAAATACGTTTTCGCCCAACTGCAACCGTCCCTGCCTAGGGTTCTTCCCATCTTGATCAAGCAGCTTGATCTCGAGAGCATACTGGACGAGGACATCGACAACCAGTTCAGTGTCGTCAACAATGCTTGCTGGTCCGTGGGTGAGATCGCTATTCAGCACAAGTCTGGCATGGAGCCGTTTGTACGCGATCTGTTCCTGCGATTTGTCGACATCATGACCAACCCAGGGATCACCAGGGGCGTGACCGAGAATGCTGCCATAGCGTTGGGTCGCCTGGGTCTGGGCAACGGAGAACTGATTGCGCCTCACCTCGCCAACTTCGCAGAAGAGTTCTTGAGTCTGATGGATGAAATCGAACCCACGGAAGAGAAGGCCAGTGCGTTCCGAGGGTTCGCCGCGATTGTCGAAAAGAACCCGATGGCTATGGAGAAGACTTTGCTGCGCTTCTTTACTTCCATTGCGCGGTACAGCGAGCTTCAAGTACAAACGCCACGAACGTGGGCCTGCGCGAAGATTTCCAGAAGGTGAGTGATCACATGATGAGTGTCGTCGGAATCGATCCAAGAACCGTATACTGACCACATACAGATCCTGAGCCTTTATCAACAAATGATCCCTCAGTTCGACCAGTTCTTCACGCAACTGAGTGCTCAGGATCAAGCAAATCTGAAGGCTTCATACAAGCTCTGAGAGGGCATCCTTTGAAGCCCCGGCGCGCAGAACATGGGGGTTCAGTCATGTTGCTGTGCCCCGTGCAATCTAGCTCTTGCCCAAGACGCGGTAGATAACTCGTCTGTATGCCGCAGGATGAGCAGGTTTGCGTGAGACGGGAAGCATGCCGTCGCTCGATACCGATGCCGTGTGTGGCTGGAAACAAAAGTTTTTATGGAACAGGGGAGGAAAATTCAACTCGGCTTGGTTTCGGCGTTGTGGCAATTTGGGTTCCGGCGAGCGCTAGGGTACAGCGATTTCCTACGATGAGTGCGGCTATATACGGATGGACACTGATGTAGACGGAGGGCTCCGAAGATCGAGATATGAGGTTATTTGTCGGTGCTCAGTAACGACAAGGAGGGCAATGGACATAACGAGCCATGGTAGAAAGAAGCAGGGCAAGGGGATGTGCACATGCTGACGAACGGTCAAGCTGTGATGTCATGTCTTTTGACAGATGCAGTCACGTCAGCGAGAGGATAACTGCGCCTGCGGGCCACCCCATTTTCGAGGTCGGTCTGAGTAGATAGTAGGCATTGCAAAAGCCAAGCAAAGCCGCCCAATCAGTAGGTAGCTGACAGCCTCGGAAACAAAAACATAATAAAAAGTAGATAGTCAAGCATTGTACTACGGTGCCACATGACGAGTCCAAGCTCGGAATGAAAAGTATGGTCAGCCACTGGACGGGTTGTACACATGGAGTTGTTCCAGGCAGACAGCGTATTTATTGGAAAGGTTTTGTGTGCTGCGATTATCTGAATCGGAGGCAGACGCGCATGACTCGACTTGGGCATCATTGTTGAGGGTGGCTCATGTAGAGATTTAGCCGCTTTTCATGATTTATCTTGTACATACATTTGACATTTTTCTATACATACATTATTCTCTGATCTCTCTCTCTCTCTTCCCTCCTTTGAGTACGATAGGCAGACACACCCTGCGACATCAAATGTCGACACGGCACCCGCGCGTGAAACTATCGCGTGTAGAGGCGGAAGGGTGGTTTGTCATTGGGACTGCTTGCAGAGTGGATGAGCTGCGGCGGCGCCGTTGGAGACCCGTGTCCGGGACTTGTGTGGTATACAAGGGGGAGGCGGCAAGGAGGACTTGCGGGGGCGCGGATCGCTTTCTTTGTCCCAGCCTGGAAATCCGCTGGGTCCCAGTTTCGCGCCCGTCATCACTCCTGGATGTAGCCGAGGGCCTGGCCCATCTTGACCGTCTGGCCGCGCTCGACGGCCCAGGTGAAGCCGCGGGGGTGTTTGGCCTCGGACCCGGTCTGCTGCTGCTGCTGCTGGTTCTCGGCGCCGTCACCGCTGCTGCCGGGGGCCGGGGCCTCGAAGACGAGGACGATGGTGCTGCCGAGGCGGAAGCCGCCCATCTCGTCGCCGCGGCGCAGGGCGTGGCCGCCGAGGACGCGGCTGGCCTGGCCGTAGTGGGCCTCGGCGTAGCCGCTGTAGGGCTCCCCGCGGGCGGCGGCGGCGGCGGCGGCGCGGTCGGCGGCGGTGTCGGTCAGGAGGGAGTTTGTGCGCAGCTCGGCGTCGAAGTCGAGCAGGATGGAGCCGACGTTGGTGGCGCCGACGGGGATGAAGGAGAAGAAGCCCCAGCGCCAGCGGCCGAGCAGGACGACGCGCTCGTTGAGGGTGAAGAGCCCCGGCAGGGTGCGCTGCAGGTACGGGCTCACGCTGTACAGCTCGCCGGCGAAGTGGCGGCGGCGCTCGACGACCCAGTTGGCCGGGCTGTGGTAGCGGTGGTAGTCGCCCGGCGCGAGGTAGACGACGGCGTAGTACAGCGCCGTCTTGCGCTCGCCCGACCCCAGCAGCGTCTCCCACCACGGCTGCTGGGGCCTCTTGGGCCCGCCGCCGCGCGCCAGGTCGGCGGACACGGCGGACACGGCGCCGGGGCTCGAGGGCACGGTCGACTGGTCCTCGATGCGCGGGCCGCTGTGGCTCTCGTCGGCCTTGCCCGAGATCAGGCTGGGGATGGTGTAGGAGATGCCGTTGACGCGGGCGAACTCCTCGTCCTGGGCGACCAGCTCCTCGTCGCCGCGGGCATCGGTGCGGCCCGCGTGGTCGGCGGCGGGCGTCGCGCTGGGGCCGCGGTCGGACGACGCGGAGCCCTCGCCGCTGGCCCCGTCGTCCTTGCCGAGCAGGGCGTCGATGCTGTAGGTCATGCCCTTGACCTGCTCGATGTCGCCGCCCTCGATCTTGCCGAACTGCAGGACGCGGCCGTCGGAGGGCGAGAGGAGGGAGTTGGGGTCCGGGTCGAGGGGGCGGACGCCGGGCTTGAGCTTGCGGTAGAAGAAGGCGGCGAGGTTGGGGTACACGCGGAGGTCGGGCTCGGCGACCTCGTCGAGGTTGACGCCGAAGACGAAGGAGTACAGCTTGAAGCCGGGGATGCGCAGGTAGTAGGGGATGTTGATCTCGTTGAAGGAGCCCCAGAGGCGCGACATGGCCTTGAGCGGCAGCGTGGACATGACCTGGACCTGCCAGGGCCCGTCAGGTCGGACGCGGGGCCGCTTCTTGGGGGCGGGCTCGCCGTCGCCCTGCATCTCCGCGCGGTCGCTGTCGCGGGTCTGTTTGCGATAGAAGTGGACGAGGCCGAGGAAGCCGACCCCGAGACCGATCGGTATGGGATACCATTGCACCTTTGTGTTCTTCAGAGCGTCGCCCATGCTCTGCCGGGACCGCTGCTTCTGCTGCTGCTGTTGCTGCTGCTGCCATCTCGGGCGGCATTGATGGAAACAGCGGGGGCGGGGGCCTGCTGGGAAGGGGGAAGAGGATGGATGGCCGGGGCGAGGGACAAGGCGGCACCGGCGCAGGGCCGGGCCGTACGGGGTGGCCATATGGACTGGACAAAGCCAAGGAAGGGGTCGCGGGTGTGAAGCTATCGTGAGGAACGAGGGTACCCAAGGGGGAGACGCGTCGCAGGCGCTGAGAGAGGCGCAGGCTCTCACGGCGCGAAGCGGGGATTGAGACAGACGAAAATGTGGTGACAAGATAAGGGGTATCTGGAAACAAGCGTGCTTGTGGCAGCCGCGAAGTATGGGGTGTGACTGATGCGCGGGCCGGCGAGAGACGAGGCACGACAGGACGGGGTAGTGTTGAAGCAAGCAAGAAACCGAGGGCGAGGACCCCTACGATGACGCAGATTGATTGAAGGTGCAAGCACCCAGATACTTTCCAGGGTTTTGACGGGCATCCACTGCATCCAACCTTGGGGGAGACCGTCTAGCTAGAAAAGGCATAGACGAGTCCATTCACGCGGAGCGGGTCTCGAGGTCGTCGTTGTAGAGAGTCGGACGCCGAGGTACATGCTACTTGCTTCCTTCTTTGTATCCGCCGCGCCTAAGCGTCGCCGCAAGCTACTCAATCCCAGCCGCCGTTTGTTGTACCCGGTGGACAAGGCTCGTAACCGCAAAACGCAACGTGGTTTGTTACTGCTTTGGGGGCCGCGATGGCTCCACCCGCCCACGCCGGGATCCCCGTCCGAAATGCCAGCACGGCTGCGATCCGGGCGCGGGACGGACAGTTGTTCGATGCATCACATTGGCCTCGCGGTGCCGACACTCGTAGATATCCGGCAAGGTGCCACCACGTACAGCTCTGCAACCCGAGTCTGTTTCGTTGTTCGATCAGTCAAGGTGGCCCTTCGAGCCGCACGCCACGCCGCCCTCGCTCTCGCGCGGCCGTAAACACACATGTCGTCATCCTACTGGACTGCCCAGCTTCCTCTCCGACCGCACAATCGTCCAGCCGCCTTGACAGCGTAACGCCGATGTGACTGGCATGCGATTGGGATAAGAGGATCTCATAGAACCCTCTCAACCCTGACCTCGGTCATTTCCCTTCCACTCGCCAGTGTCAGCCACGGCACCACGGGCCACGCCAACCCAACAGTCGCGAGCTTCCGTCCGTTCGCTCCTGCCGCGGCGCAAACCGGCAGCCGCCACCCACTTCGACTTCAAATTCCACAGTCCTCAGCCTCATCTCGCCCACCTGCCCGAGCTGATCCTCTTCCACCGTTGTCCTATTGACTTCCCACACTCACTCTCCACCCACTTGCCTACCGCGACCGCCCAACATCACGCAGCTCGCATCTCCGGGCCAGACCACACCTCACTTTCGCCTCTGCCTCTGCCTTTGCCCATCATGGCCTCTGCGGCCTTGGGCTCAGATGCCCCGCGCCCGACGCCGCGCCCTCCTTCACTGTCGAGATCAAGTCCCCCACGACTGGCGTCCCGCAGCCTCTCGTTTTCCAAGCTCTCTCGCCCGAAACCACTGTCCGTCAGCTCAAGCTCAAGATCAGCGAGGCCGTGCCCGTCAAGCCCTCCGAGCAGTCCCAGCGCCTCATCTACCGCGGCCGCCTCCTTCAACAAAGCGACCAGTCCATGGCCAGCGTCTTTGGCCACTCCCCGGTATGTCTGGGTTCGCTCTGTTTCCCTTCCCACACCCATTGCACTCGGCTAATCTCCTTTCCTTTCCGCCCCGACAGGTTCGTTCTTCCGAGCAGCAGATCCTGCATCTTGTCATTACTGTATCCAACCCCCCGGCCGCCCAGATCCCGCCGCCCGCCACGCCTCAGCCCACCATTTCCGGTGCTGCCGACCCCCAGCAACAGCAAGAACAACATCAACAACAACAGCAACCGCCGCCTCAACCACACACTGCGGCTTTTCCTCAGCCCCCGCAGAATCGCATTGGCGCCACCCCATGGGGTAATCCAGCAGCTGCGGCGCCTCAGACAAACACCAGCTTCCCCCCTGGCGTGCCCACCATCGCACAGCCTGGCCAACTACCGCCTGGCTACACACCTCAGCAGTTTATGCAACATCAGCACCAATGGATGAATACCATGAACGCGCTCGACCCGCAGCGCGGAAGACCCAGAGTTGACGCCTTGGTCAATCAAGCACACCTGAACCCTGCCCCTCACGATCGCACCTATGAAGAAATGCTCGCCCAGCATTATGGCCAACACTTCGCACAACATCCCATGGCTAATGCTCAGCGACCTCAAGATGCTGCTGCGGCCTCCATGGCAGCACCGCCTGCCGGTCCCCGTGGCACCGGCTCACCATTTGGCGCTTCCGCTCCTTTCAGGACCGCTTCTCCTCATCCACAAGACGGTACCAGGACTGTCGTTCGCGAGGGCTACGGACCCAACGGCCAGCAATGGCGTGTCACGGTTAACGAGACTGTCAACACCATTCACCGTCCGGGTAGGGCCGCCTCCCCTCTCACTACCTCTCACCATTGGCGGCCTCACAGTGCGGCTCCTCAGTCCAGATCAGTGCCTCCCGGTGGTTCACTCACTGCCCCGGATCTTGACCACATCATGCGATCTGCCGACACCACCCAGGCCACCAGAACCATCACCGACGCCATGCGGCGCAACGCCAGCAGCCCCTCTCTTTCCAACCTGGCTAGAAGCCATGTCAATCATCCTCCTGTACAGCCGGGCGTGACAGTGCCCATGTTCCCTTCCAGAGCTCCAAGCGCCGCCGGCACTCCAGATCCGCTGAGAGCTGCTACCGCACAGGCCCCAGGTTCTTTTCCTCGGTACACCGATGGGAGGCCCGAGGTCTACATCTTGTCCTCGCCCAGCGGGCCACGTGCCGTGCTTTTGAACGGCAATGCGGACACCTACTACAGTCCTCAAGGCCGGGCCTCAGTCCTTCCAATGCCTAACACTCTCCCGGTTATGACGGGGCCATTCAGTGCAGCGTTCAGTTCCGGGTTGAGCGCGTTCCCAACACCAACACAAGGTCATCGTGCGCAGAGATCACCAGCGACTACCATTGCCAATACGCCCCACCCGGCATCACCGCGCCCGCAACCCCAACAGAACATCCAGGCAGGACAGCCACCCGCTCAGGGACAGCGACCACAAGTCCGTGTGAACATCCGGCAGAACAATCCGGGCATCGAAGCCGTGGGCTTCGCCCAGCTATGGCCCCACATATGGATGGTCATCAGACTCGGCCTGTTTGTGTGGTGGTTCACGTCGCCCACGTCCAGTTGGTCTCGCTGGTTCACTGTCGTCGGCATTGCCTTTGTCCTGTTCCTTGTCAACACGGGGCTTCTCAATCCCGTAGTTGATCGGTTCTGGGTTCCTCTTCGCCAACATCTGGAAGATCTGATTCCCAGAGCGGATGCACATCATCAGCCCCGTCCTCAACACCTGCAGCGCCGCCAGCATGCCGGCGCTGAAGGAGAACATGGGGTGAATGATCTGGACCGTGAAACAAACCCCGCCGAGGCTGCTGCCCGCCTCGTCCAGCAACATCAGGAGAACAATGCCAGCTGGCTCGCCAATCAGGTCAGAAGACTGGAGCGGGCGGGCATTCTCTTCTTGGCAAGCATTGCACCTGGCGTTGCCGAGCGCCACATTGCACATCTGGAAGAGGAAGCCAGAGTGGAACGACGGCGGATCGAGGCGGCCGAAGCTGCAGCGGCTGCTGCTGCTGCTGCAGAAGCCGCTCGTAACGAAGACGAAGCCGATGCTATTAACGAGGAGCCGGACGAGCTTGCCGTGGAACCATCCGTGGAGGCGGCGGACGACCAGGGCGACCAAGGCGAGGATCGTCCAGATGCCGAGTTTCCCGCTCGGGAAGCCGAAGCACTCGCAGCAGTTGGCTAGGTTCTGCTGTTGGTAATCGAGCCCTTGGCACGAGCCGGACTTTTGTGAGAGATATGTGGAACATGAGGACAGTGACAGTGACGGTGCCGCCCCGGGCTCCCGATTTTTGTATTTCGGCGGACGAAGCAGATTGATTTTGAGGATGGATAAGCGCGGGCGTTCTGTACTTCTGAATAAGGTCCTGAGCGTGTGGAAAGGCGGATGTATGAACAATGCGTGATCAATTCATACCTAGCAAGACATGTCTTAAGGAAGCGCGCAGGGCATGGATATAGAGAAAGAATTCCCATTACAAAACCCAACAAAGCGACGAGTAATGCCCCGGCCTCACCTGCTCTAGTTCTCAAGGCTCAACAGCTGGGCGTGCAACTCCAGCACATGGCGAACCCGATTTCGACGGATTTGCCCGAGCCAAACGACACGATCCTCCTGGGTGGAAGAAGCTCGCTGGCGCTGAAAGGACTTCGAAGTCACGCGGCTTGGGTTGGTCAAAGTGAGTTGGGACGCGCTAAATACAAGGCAACGAGCCTTCAAGCCGCGTTCGTCGTTTCGCAGGCTGCCTATATCGTCTATGGGGGTGTATCACTCCAAATCTAGTGCTCTATGCTCATGAACTCATCCTGGAAAATCTGGGATCGGGAGGATTCGCGAGCACCTCACCAACTGCACCGCATGAAGCTGGAGCCCCATCACGCCCGAGCCCACCCTTACTTCCACTTGTCGGTAATCGTTTCTTCGTAAAAGTCGTTTTCTGCGCCAGGGGGTCCTGTACAGAAGTCCTGAGTGCACAGCTGAGAGGAAACTGCAACGCTCGAAGGACCTGTCGCGCATCAGGCAGGTCCATTTTCAGGTATCCCCCGTGCGCTCGTCCCAGTCGGACCAGCGGCGGACCACCTCATCGACCATGGCGACACCACGGCGGCTGGCCTCCACCTCGAACCACTCGCGGTGGGCGCGGCCGCAGCTGTCGCACGCCCAAGATTCGCGGTCGCTGACGCGCAGGCCCGCCCCGGCCAGTTCGAGCTGGACCAAGCGCTCGACCTTGTGGCTATGGGGGAGCTTGCGGGGCGTCGATGGCCGGCTCGTCGAGACGTACGGGTAGTACCGGATCAGTGTGAGGTGGTGCCCGCACTGTCGCGACCACTCGTTCAGGCGTCGTTGCACGTTGGACGCGCGCCCGATCTTCAGCAGGATGGTTTTCTCGCTGCCGCTGCCGGCGCCGCCGTTATTAGCCCCGGCGCGCGGAGACTGCCCTCCGGTTGCAAAGGTTTCGAGCACGTCACTGGGGCGTCTGGAGCGCGGCCTGGCGGCGGGGGACGGAGGCGCCAGCAGGTCCCTGGCCGCGTCCGCGGGAGGGGCCGAGACCTGCGATTCCGGAGTCAGCCAGAAAATGTAGATGTAGCCCGGCTCGTCTTGCGGCGATACCGGCTTGGCGAGCTCGGCCAGGAGCAGCGACGCGGTCTGGGGCGATGCCGACGGCGGGACCAGCGAGAGGTATTCCGATGTCTGGGAGACGTGCGACTGTCCCGAGGTTTGGCGCTGCTTCGAGGCCGAGGTCACGCTGGGCCGGCGCGAGCCCGCTGCCGGAGAAGGGGCGGCCAGGCGGCCGCTCGCTGGCGGCAATGGTGCCGACGCGGGCTTGCTGACAGCTGACTGCAGAGGGCGCGGTTTGGGCCGCACGGGGCGGGGCTCGTTGTCGTGGCTTTCGCTGTCGATAGCTCTGAAGCAGCAGCACACGGTTTTCTGCTTCTTTTTCTTGGGGTTGTGGTGTGCCGGGCGCGAGGACGCAGCTGCGGCCGAGACATGGCTTCCGGAGTAGCGACCCTGGCCATGGCCAGGCTTGGTTGGCGGCTGGCCGTTGACGCGGCTCCCGTGTTTGAGCTTTTGCTGGTGCTGGTGCTGGTGCTGGTGCTGTTTCTGCTGCTGACGGCGCTGGGCGGTCTCGACGATGCCAAGGCGATCAAAGAGGGTGTCGATGCTCTCGCGCGACTCGAGAATGGGCTTGGAGGACAGGCGGGGGCCCGGGCTCGACTTTGCGGAAGAAGAAGCCTGTTCCTTGTGCTGCCAGCAGTAGAGGTCCGGGTCGGCGGGGTCGTCGGCGCGCAGGGGGGCGGCGAGGCGGTTACGGGGCGGCGGCGCGGGGACGCGCCGGGGCTAGCGGCAAGGGGCCGGCGGCAGGGTCGGCCGCCGGCGGTGATGCCGCGGCAGGTGGTGTCGGGGTTTTTCGAGTCGGAGCGGCCAATGAGCGACTCGGGGGTGTTTGGGATGAAAGGCATTGTCCGCGAGCGCCAGTGGTGGTCGTGGTGGCACGCGAACACGCGCGGCGTCACCCTGCGGGCGATGGAGTGCGAATCTGGAAGCGATCGCCCGGTTGCGTCCAGCTCCCTAGCCGCAGGCCAACTTTAACGGGAGGGGGGCGGGAGGGGGCGGGAGGATTCTGCAACGGCGCTGGCCACCTTTTCTAATTAGACGGGGAACGGTGGCGACCTCTGCGGCAGGGAGAGCGTACTACGAGTAATCAGACGAGGGTCCCAGCCAGCAGAGATGGAATGAGGCGCCCCGGAGGCGAGGGCGGTGAGGTGGCGGCGACCTGGGGCACATGACAGTAGTATAGCTGAAGGAAGGGGGCGGAGGCCGCAGCAGCGCCTGGACCGGGCAGTGGAGCTGTTCTTGGGCCTGCGAAAGCGGTGATGCTGGGTGCTGAGAGGACGTTGTGGACATTGTTGCGTCAAGTATCCGCCGACTGGATGGTGAGATGTTGATGTTGATTTCCCCCCGCCATGGACGCCAGGCAGGAGGACTTGCCGCGATGCCTGAAGACGATGAGAGCCTGCCACCGCACCCGCCCGCCTTTTATGATGTACCTATCCATATGCGTGAATCTACCCGGTACCTGGCCCACGCAAATGCAGCTGCCTCGTCGGAGCATGTACCCCAGGAAAGCACGGGGCGTGGCTGCCTCGCCCTGTTCTTTTCCATACGGCTCGATTCACGCGCGCGGCTCCAGTGACTCGGAGTTGAAACAGCGACTGCATAGCCGCGGGTGGCGCTTTCCATGCCATCCAGTAGAATGGAGGCTCTGGGGCGCTAGACCCAACTTAGGTAGGTAGACGAGGAGCTGGGCACCAGTGGCACCTGTGGCGTGGCACCTGACGCCCGCCCTCGTACTCGTACTTTAGAGAATATTCGCCGAGAGCAGGTCACCAGCCCCATAGAGAGTGGCGCAAGCGTGTGGCTGCGGCTGGCTGCGGCTGAGCCCTGAGGGTGCTTGGAGGAATGGACGTGAACTCAGAACAGGTACAATGTAATGAGTTTCTGGAGGTTTCCTAAGCGGCGACTTGACCTTGTGGCATTCCAAACGGTCTTTCGAGTGGACAATCTGTTTGGAAGTAGGCGTTCGAAGCTGCAAGCGTTGAAAACTCGCCGGCACTGCTTCGGCCGCGTGCGTCCTCCGGCCTGCCCACTGTCTAATCCAAGTAGGTAGGTAGGCAGTGACTTCGTCGTACTGTACTCCAAACTCGTAAGTGGCGCAACGAAGGTTATTGCGTAATTCGACTTCCAATGGCGAAGTCAACTTCCTACCTACCCTTAGGCAGCATACTCACTACCCTTCTCCGAGAATCAGCTGGTGCGAGTGGTGGCGGCTGCGGCGGCCTCGGCCGCGCTGTCAGCAACCGACATATCAAAAAGAGAACTCGGGAGGCTAACTTGGGCTCCTACTACCGCAGTTAGTATAGCCTACGATGGACATCCGATGCGCCGTCCCTCAGCTCAAGGATGGGTGGCGACAGACTTACGGAAAGTGTCTATGTACTAGTTAATAAGCGGACAACTGTGCCCCGGCCTGTCGGACGCGCGAGGCGAGAGTGTGGCCAGATTCATTTGTTAAGCTCTGGCCCACAACAACTTGGCGAATCCTGCCGGTAAGCAGACAGCCAACCGACGGACCACGCACGCGTGGTGGTCAGGAGGCAATCGGCCGCTTAACGGTACTCTTCGCGCTGGCCATGGAGTCCTCCCCGTGGCCGGGGTCAAGCCGGTGGCGGGAGACGCGCCCGCAACCAGGCACGGGCTTCTCGCGAGCGACGAGTTCGGCCCCGAAACACGACCGTCTGCTGAGCAGGGCTCGACGACGCGGCACCGTAGACTGTACCTAAACCTAGTAGGCCTGCGGACGCCGCGCTGTACTGTGTGACTCGTCGTAGAGCTTGGGAAGGCACGACTGTGCTATAGGGCGGCTATTGAAGTGCATTACGGAGGGGTACCTCCTGTAAAGCCCGTAGGTACCTACTTAACATGCCTTATTACATGTCATGGATGTAGGTCACCTGAGGTAAGGTATTTTGAGCTGACAACCCAGGCTAGGGTCAACTGGGGAATCTTCCCTTCTTCAACACCAACAACACGTTCGCTTCTCCATTCCTACCTCCTTGCCGTCCTGAGCCTGCGCAGGCCGGCCTGCGGCCGATGGCCATGCCAGGGCGTTGTGCGCCGAGTGGGATCCTATTCGGTGCGCCGCTCGCACTACCCGCTCCCCTGGGCGTAATACGGCATAGCGCCTCGGAACGACAACGCTGATGACTCCGCGAGGCGCTGCCAAGTTGCCAACGCCACCCAACGCCACCACCGTCCACCTGTCCCAGACTTCGTCTCTCGATACATCTCAGAACTCTCTGCTGGGCACGGTCTTGAGTCGAGATCTCCTGTCCGCGTTGGTGCTCAGTCAGGCAGGCGGACCAAGGCCTCTTCACGCCACCCGCCATGGCTGCACGCGATTCCATTGCCTCCCCGGTGGCTCAAGATGCGCCGTTGCCTCCCCTCGGCCCCTCCGGCAACAGAAGACCACAGAATTAGCACACGCGGGCGTTGGCGGCGGCAAGCATGGAGATAGATCGACCTTCGGGGGGGGAGGGAGAGGGAGAGGGGACTATGCTCCGTGGGTCCGGGACAGCCTTGATGCTCGGGACCGAGTCTTTCGTTGACGTATAAAAGACCACCCAAGGCCGGTCGCTGTTGGTGATTTGGTCCAGAGCCATCCCATCTTACACCATTGTCTCTTGACCTGAATCATCCATCTCTTTCTGGAGTACCCAAGCTGAAGCCTCTATCCTCCTCGACTACATTGGAAAAGGCAAAACCCTCTGCCCACATTACAAACTTACCCCCCGAAAAGAGATCAAAATGAAGTTCAACCTCGTCACCGTCTCCCTGCTTGGACTCCAGGGCCTCGGCGCCTGGGCCTCGCCGTCCGAGAGGCAGTCGGCGGCCCTGGCCGAGCGGACGGTTAATTTGACCCCCGAGCTGGAGAGCCAGCTTTTCCGCGAGCTGGACTGCCTGGGGGAACAGCTCGAGAAGCGGAAGTGCCTGGGCAAAATGCTGGGCGACGACCAGAGGAACGAGGAGTACGCCGACTGCATCCGGAGCTCGGTCAACAACTGCCCGATGCGGGTCGTGGGCATGCTGGCCCTCGACCAGGGGGAGACGTTGTGCGCGTACGTGTCCAAGGCGAAGGGTGCCGCGGCGAAGGATGAGGCCGTCCAAAACATGCGCAAGATCCTCGAGGGGTTGCACGGCCGCGACTCGAGCATCACCTGTACCACCCTGTCCGTGTACATCCAGCAGTGGGAGATGAACTGGATGAGGAAGAACAAGATTATCAACAAGGATCGCTTTGAGGACCAAATGGACGGCGTCCCTCTGGGCCTTTGATGAGATGAGGAGCTCAAGGGGTGGGGAAACATGAAAGACATGGAAATCGCCAAGGGGGAGCAGAGAGGTATGGCAGACACTCAGGCAGCATCTCAGTACCGAATACTACCCAATAGGTAGGTAGCGGTATGAGAAGAGTGGACGAGTACCATGTACACAGCTCAGGAGTCAGGGGGCATTTTGTTTTCTCTCTTTTCTTTTAGCGATGGTAGAACTATTACTGGATACCGGGTCGTCGACGGGTACTAGTTAAGCTTATCCTACCGACTGGATGATCTTTTCATAGTAGGTTGACGGATCCGGGGGGGGGGGCGTTCACGAGCAAAGGCGAAAGAAGGCAGGCAAGGTTGGGCTACGAAAGCGAGGTTGCTTGAAGCGGGTTCTGGCTTACAGGTTTCACATAGAGTTACCTTTGTGGTAAACGGCGTCTACAAGTTGCAACTTTTACTGCTTTGCATGAGTTAAAATACAATGCTTACTTATACACTCCTATTGCCTCGGCCATTCTTGAACCATCTTGCATCATCACGCGTCTCGCCTCGCTCGTCTCAGCCCCGGGATGGGAATACTCGGCGAGCGGGACGTCCTGGCTCGGCTGACGGAGCCACAACACGCCCGGGGCCTGGTGAACTGCCTCCGAGCCTCCGGCTTACAGGGGAGGATCCGCGCATGAGACGGGCTCGACTTCCAAATCCCTCCCAGCCAGATACAATCGAAAGGCTTCTCGGCCGAAACTTGGCCCCGTCAGGAGCAGAACAGTAGCCAGAGGCCAAGCTTGTGCGCCTACTGGGGCCAGCTCGGACACCATCCGTGCATTTTGGGCCGATAGCAGTGTCTGCAGGACTCTGAACAGCTCAGGGAAAAGACAGCCTCGCTTCGGAGATCGGGGGGCGTGCCGCCATCATCTTCTTTACCTATGTAGTCACATATCTCTCTTGACTGGTCCCGCTTTTGGAAAACCTCACAACCAGTAATATATCATTTACGTTGAAACATCTACCTTGCTCTACGCAACCTGAGAGAGAATGGCCCCCCCCCCCCCCCCCCCCCCCCCTTATGTTCTTTGCCACGCCTTCATCATCCCGCTGTGGTCTATCACGAGGGGACGGAGACGGGGACCCCTCCCCGGGGCCCCTTTTATCTTTGGTTCTTTTTGGGCCGCGTCCTCCGCCAGCCTTTCGTCGGCTCGTCCTTCTGGCCAGACTTTCCTCGGACGAGATTCGCCGCCAGCGAACTGTCGACGATAATTGACCCCTTCTTCTTGCCAGTCTTGCCCGGGGACATCTTGTCGCGGTGCGCACTGGCACCGGCACCGGGCGAGAGGCCAGGGGCCATCGCGTAGTCCGGCGTCACCTCCTGTTTCCGGTACGCGCCGCCGCCCAACTTGTTGTGGTAGAAGACCTGGCGCGCCATGGAGGCCGCGCTCTCGCGATTGAGCCGCTCGAGCTCCTCGGCGGCGGAATTTCCCGGCAGGCGGCTGAAGTAGGCGATCCGGGCTTCGATCTCCTTGCGCGCCTGGGCCTCCGACAACTCTTGGCTGGCCCAGTACAACTTCTCACGCATTTGGTAACCCGAGTCGTCCTCCTCCTCCTCCTCCCGCGGCGGCGGCGGCGGCGGCGGCGGTGGCGGCGCTTCTCCCTGGCGACTGCGCTCCTTTTCCCTCCAGTAGCTCTTCAGCTTCTCGGTTATATCGTCAAACTTGTCCTCCTCGTCCCGCTGCCCCATCGCCCTCTCCCAAGCCACGATGTACTTCTTGTACCTATTGTACTCGCTCGACCGGAGCATATCCTTCTCGGCCCTGTCCTCGTTCTCGTGCCTCCTGCACCAGTCCAGGCACACCTTGTTGAAGGCCTGCTGCCTCTTCACGTTGTCCCTCCACTTCTTCCCGTCTAGCCCCTCGCCGTCCTCCTTCTGGTTCGCCGGCGTGTCCTTGTGCGCCAGGGCCGTGAAGTACCGGCCCACGTCGGAGTTTTCGCACTGCTCTCTTTTACACGTGGGCACGTCGCCGACCGGTCTTTATATTGGGTGGGTCGACGACGCCGGCTGGTCAGCATGGCGAGGCACAGAGAGAGAGAGAGAGAGAGAGAGAGAGAGAGAGAGAGAGAGAGAGAGAGAGAGAGAGAGAGAGAGAGAGAGAGAGAGAGAGAGAGAGAGATAGAGACGGAAAGAGAGACCAAGACAGATGGAGAGAAAGAATCACTCACTCGGCGAGCACCAATCCATGCCCGATCAAAAGGGCGAGCAGGACCTGCGCTCGAGGCATTGTTGAGTAGGTAGGGAGTCGAGTTCACCTAGGTAAGTGGTTCCTTGATCGCGCGCCGCCGGCCTCTTGACTGGCGAGCCGGAGTGTCCACACGCCAGGGCTTTCTTCTTCCCAAGAGGCGCCGCGGGGGAATATGGCGAAAGGGAAAACGAGACGAGAGAAGGCCGACGGCCGGGTTGAGGACGCCCGCGGGCGGACATGGCATGTTTATACTCACATGTCGCTTTGATTTGAACCATGTACATACAAATAAGGTCATGAATGACCCCGTCGTAGCCGGGGGGGGGGGGGGGATTTTGGTCGCCGACCTCCTCACCCACGCACGTATTGAGGGGGCGCCGCGAATACGGGTCGCCGATCGGGACGGCTTCTGACTTGCTACTTGTACATACCACGTACATTCCTAACGTATGCATGTATGTGAAGCATTCACCGTATCGCCCCGCCACCGACTGGTGCCCGCGTGGCGTCGCCCTTCGCGTTCACACACACACACACACACACACACACACACACACACACACACACACACATCGGGTTCCCGCCTCGGGTCCGAACCGACTGGCCTCGGGATGCGCGAGTGATTAAGTCCCTACCTTATTTACATGTACATACGTCGTCGTCAAAGCTGCTGTCTCCGCAACAATCCATGCTAGTTTTCTCTTTTATTCTTTTATTCTTTTTTTCTTTTTTGCGCCCTGACTGTTGTGTCTTCCGCAACCGTCCGGTCCTATATGTGCTGCAACTGTGCGAATCGCCTGCTTCTCCTCCCCAGGACCCATTCCTCTGAGCGTCTTAAACCCCGATCCCGATGAAAGAGTCAGAGTTGGCGTATCAGCAAGGGGTGCGGCGGTAGTTCTTCAATTACCTCTTCAAAGTACCCACTGCCCATCGCCGCCAGGGCCACTGAGCGGCCCCGAGCCCGACGCGGAGACGAGGGGAGGCCCCTCGAGCTCATACAATGGAATAGAAAACAGACGGTTCCCGACTCTGGGGTGTCCAGACTCCAGAGCAGGCGGACTCGACATCGTAACACCTCCGAGGATCGCACGTCTTCTTCTTCTTCTTCTCCCCCCTTTCCCTCACACCCCTTCTGTCGGTCGGTCTCAACTCTGAAATCCAGGCAGACCGACTACTGGATCGCCTGGCGTTCCTAAGTTACCTGACCTACTTGAGGTAGCTAGGTACGCCGCCGAATCACCGGCTTTGAAAGGCTCCCTCGGCCAGCGAAGACACCTGGTTGACGGCAGCTCTTCGAGGCAAGGAAAGTCATCGAACTCATGTACGTACTACGTCTCTTAATAAAGCCAACGCCGTCCCGCACTCCCTCCTTCTCCTACCCCCTTGCCTGCCGCCCACGCTTGCTGAGCAAGTCTGTAGGTTGGTTGGGCCACGCAGAGAGGGACTCGGCCCCGAAACCTGTCGCATCCCGCCGCCTACATCAGCAGCTCGGCCCACCAAGACCCGAGGCGGCGAGCAGTGGCGGCGGCGCCCAGACTCGTCATGGACCTTTGCGCATCTTAGATAGAGAGAGAGAGGGAGAGAGAGAGAGAGAGGCCACCGCCGAGAAACGCCACCGCCACCGCCGTCCTCTCCGCGACAGGGCTGTACGTACACTACGATAAACTCATCAATGCCCCGGGTAATCACCTGCGCAATCGCGCAGAGTGGCAATGCCAAGTCGGCGAGCGCTGTCACCCCCCTCCGCGAGGCATCCCACGTCGACGCCTGACGGTGAGATGCTGAGGCGGGGACAACAGACAGCCATACCCCTAGTGTACCTACCTACCTTAGGTCAGTACACAACTTATCCGCACGGGGCGGACTTACCAACAGACGCGAGGCAGCCGATTGATGAGGTCAGGTAGCGAGCAGCCTCAGCCTTGTTGCTCATTAGGACATCCATCCATGAGTTACATGTACATGAACTGAGGTACTTCGCCACCCCTAAGGCCGCTCCCCCTTCATTCACGGAGCCTTGCCTAAGCCCTCCTTCTCCTCCACGACTTCCGCTTCTTAGTCCGCCTCTCTTTCAGATTCGGCCTTACACGCCTTGCCTTGCCTATACGCCTTGCCTTGCCAGGCATTCCATAATGGGTTCTTCACGCAGCAGCGACTAAATGTGATTCCTGAATTAGTCAATCACGGCGGCGACGGGGACCCGGGCGGGGGAGGTGATCACCCCGAGCTCGGTCGCGGACGCGAAGGACCTCCGAGGCCCTGTCGGAGCGGAGGGGTCGTCTGGTATTGGCCAACTGGGACGTCCTCGTCATTCAAGGAGGGAACCCCCCCCCCCCTCCTTCCCTGATACACCGCGCTGTTTATAAGGGTATTCAATAAGTAAGGATGGAAGGAAAACCAATATTCTTTGATTCCTCTGCCCCCTTTTCGCAGTCCTCTCAGCCTGGCTACGACTTGAAAACAGGGACAATGGGTACGAGAGAACCAGCCAGTAAGCACAAGGTTCACCTACGCATGCCAGCAGCGCCCGAAAAAAAGAAAAAAAAGAAAAGAGTTAGGAAAAAGCTGCAAGCCCGGGAACGCGCACGTAGAGCGAGCCCAAGCTATGTACTGATCACGGTCGTGCCACAGCGTTTTCTAGGACATCCAGGAGTTTTGTTACTCAGAAGAATATAACAATTCCGGCATCCTATTCGACCAAGGGTCGCATACGTAGAGAGAGGTCATGACACGACCGCGTCGAGAGTTCACGCTCGAGTGCCTGCGCTTCGCGACACACGGGACCTCACCCGCCGGAAGCCGGTCCGCGGTCGAAAGTATTAAGCCCCCAACGCGCAGTCTGCGTGCGGCACAAAGGAACCTTGCTTCGAACCAGGCACACACACCCGCGTCTGCAGATACCTCTGCAATGGTGGTAGTGGTGGTGGCGGCGGTCCCATTCGACCTCTCTCCCCTTCTCTTCATATTCAACCATCTTTTCCCTATTCTGGCCTCCCAAGTCCCACCTCCGTTGACGCCGAGAATACCATTCAACAACCACCACAACCACAAATAAAAAAACCCCCAACCCGCCGATCAGACAGCAGAAAATGGGACACGGGAAGAAAACCTCCGACTCGAGCCCGGCCACCGCGCCATCCCCGCCCCCGACGACGACGACGACGACGACAGACATCCGCGACCACCCGGTCCTCGGGTACAAGCTGCGCGTCCTGCTGCACGACCTGCGCGGCGTGGGCCGGGACCCGGCGGCCGAGCGGCGCGCGGGACGCGCAGCCGACGAGCTGTACCTGGGCCCGCCGCACTTCTCGCCCGCCGAGGCCGCGCTCGTCAAGGCCGCCCGGGTGGTGGCGGTCGAGGGGGCGGAGGGAAACGGTGACGGGTATAACGAAGACGATGGAGAAGAAGAAGAAGAAGAACGCGGAGGAGAAGAAGAAGAAGAAGAAGAAGAAGAAGAAGAGAAGGGGGAGGAGAAGGAGAAGGAGACCACGACGGTCGAGCAGGCCATCCACGCCCGGATGCGCGGCTTCCTCGCCAAGCGGCGCGCCAGCGGCGACGCCAGGCCCTGCGGCCCGCACGACCTCGCGCCCGCGTACATGCGGGTCTTTGGCGTCGCGGCCGCGGAGCTGGAGGACGAGAGGTTCCTGTCGCGGCTGCGGAGGTCGGGGCTGGGCGAGCAGCAGCAGCCGGAGCCGGAGCCGCAGGGGTCGAAACCGGGGGCAAGGGAGCA
Source organism: Hansfordia pulvinata (assembly GCA_006538405.1). Lineage (NCBI taxonomy): Eukaryota > Fungi > Ascomycota > Sordariomycetes > Xylariales > Hansfordia > Hansfordia pulvinata. The sequence goes on along the minus strand of BJKQ01000007.1, from coordinate 808,626 downwards.
GGCAGAGAGGAAGAACAAGGGGAAGGGGAAAGATAAGGGGAGAGGCGGCAAGAAGAGAGACGGGAAGAAGTGAGGGCGTTCGTTTGCCGGTGAGGGAAGGAAAAGGAGGATACATTTCAGGGGGGGTGTTGGAAAAGGGGGAGCGTTAGACTGGAGATAGGGCGTGCCGCGCGAGGAGAGCGCCTTTCGGTTTCGAGAATACAATACGGCGGTTTTCGACGATGACCTGGGACGCGAGTCTCTAAGGCACTGCCGAGATCTCACTATCTCCCTAAGAATCGGATGAACCGAATGTAAGCAGAGAGTGGCCGGCGTGTGAGCCGGTGCGAGACGAGGACTTGCGAGACGCAATTATAAGGCAGGTGTCAACAACGCATCTATCCACGTATCCCAAGCCGTCGGCGTGGTCGCTCACCACCTCAATGTCCGACAGCTTCCGCCGCTGCTCTTGCTACTCGCACATGGAATCTGCCCCAAAGAAGTAGGAGTCGATAGGAAACCGCTCCGTGATGTGTTGACGCGCAACTGGCGCGGTGAGGCCGTGACACTGGAACAATACTTGGGGCCGGGATCATGGAGTCGGCAAGTTGCACCATCATCAATTTATGCAGGTTTCTCCAAGTCAACTCATACAAAGTCCTCCGCCTGAGCTCTCCTCCGTGAACTCCACTTCTCTCCCCCCCCCTCCCAGGGGTCAAGGCTAACATGCTCCGCTTCGCGCGGTGAGTTCATCTCTGACATTGAATATGTCGAGCACTTTCCGCAACCCTGGTTCAGCCTCTGGCTTCACCATTGCTGATCGCTCCTGCGGACTCTTACCCTCGAGGGCGCCTGGTTGGTCTCGCGAAACCATTTGCTCGAAACTGGTGGCGACCTCTTTTTTGGACAGTCTCAGTTCCCTGCGCACTTTTTCGGGCTCTTCCATAACCTTTTCGTCGGCAGTCACTTGAACCTCTTGCGGAGAGAGTGATTCGAGCAGCTCCAGTAGCCGGTGCTGCTGCAGAGACACTGTCCTGGGAAGAGGTGGGATCTCTTGTAGAGACGGTGGATCGAGCATGTCTGGACTTTGACCGTGGGAAGCTCGGGCGTTGGATTCCGCCATGTCGAAGGGCTGCGGGCGTGTATGCAAGGCTTGACGGGAACAGATTCGCTGCGGTTACGAGGGTGATATCGGCGGGAAAGTCGGTGGTTAAGGAGCGAGAAATGAGAGAGAGACGTTCTAGATGAGCTTTTATAAGAAGGGCATTTCAATGAGCTTATATAGACTTGGGACCCCTCTAAGCGCGGAGCCTTGTTACCCGCCGCGTCTCCAAGTGTGGTCTCGGCCTGTAAGGAACCAACTTGCTCTTCTATCCAACCAGTGGAGTCATCTTTCCGGAACAGTTGGTAGGCAGACTGCAAACGACCTGCAAGGGTCTGGTTTGTTGCTGTGAGTATTATGTTATGTCTGTAAATACATCGTGGGAGTCGAGCTGAGAATCGCAAGCAAGAGACAAACACGATGGCGTGCCACGGGCCTTTCACACCTTCATCATTGATGGCATCGTCTCCGGTTTGTAGATTGTGACTAACGCTGTTCCCAACTGCTCGTATACAGTATCCCGCAAGACAAACCGAACGACTAGAGCAATCCGTGCGAGTAAAATTGCTGCAGCCCGCTTCCCAGGGCCACCTCGAACGCCATTCCCAGCCATGGGTCGCACAGTACCGATGAGAGAGCCGACTCTCCCTCTCCCCCTCCCTCTCTCTCTGTCCGTCGACGTGCCGCTTGATGATGTCAGAGCCCTGGCTGGCTTCCCGCGAGTGGTCGCAACCTCAACCCTCCTTCCGCCCGCGCAACGATTTAAGAACGTGAGCGTGTGGTGCCTCAAGTCAAAGATAGCCCTATCATATAAAAAAGATGGAACATGGCTGCGGATAAGTGGAATAGCAGAGTGGTGTGGGAGAAGAAGATAATTCCGAGCAAGCCGGGACCAAGAGGGCCTCGAGGTGACCAAGCCGGGCACGCGCTGCAGTCTTGCTCGCCCCGGGCCCTTCGTCAACTGTTAATAACTCATCTAACCACGTATCTCAAGCCGTCGTGTGTGGTCGCTTATGGCAGCGAGCGCTCTTAACGCCTTAAGATTAACAGACAGCTTCCGCTGGTGGCCCATCATAGTCGCTGGCGGAGGCTGCCTCGGAAAAGGAAGAACTCGACCGGGGAATTACAGCGTGATATCCTTGACGCGCAACGGGCGCGGTGGCAGGTTATCCGGCCACGACTATGTGAGGCGGCTCACGAATCAAGGGTCAGGGCTAGGGTCAGAGCCAGGGCCACAAGAGAAAAGCACTTTGCTATTGCTCAAGTTGGCGTAGGTCTGTCGGTAAGTCGCATCATACTGAACTGCTTCTCCACGGCCCTCCTCTCCCTCCTTTCTCGGATAGCCCGCGAAACTCTCGCCCTCATTCGAGTAGCCCGACTCCAATTGTCCGGATCTAGCATAAACAATCTCACCCGCGCTCGGGCAGCCTCGCGCCTTGCTTTGGGGCTCAGCTCAGGCGGTCCCCGTTGCCGTCTGGCTTCATCCTCCTTCACCGTAGCCTCGGCCTCGCGTCGAGTAGATTATTCGATTCGCTCCCTTTGGCGTTTCGCCTGTCTTTCCCTCCATGCTTCCACGGCCTTCTCGTCCGAGGAGACACCGCGACCGCTCCTGGCTACGACGGGCGGGTGACCCTCGCCACTGGCTCCCTGCGAGTCGCCGCGCGCCTCTCGCGGAGGAGACGGTGGCTGTTGCGCAACGACCAACGAGGGGGATGCGGCGGTGACTGTCTGGTGGTACATGATCAAGCCTGCGGGGCACACAAGGATAATAATATACTTTGGTCGGTGGATGCTCGGGCGTTTTGACTTTTTGTATCAGCGAAGGGTTGTCGGGGCTTGCGAGCACGGGTTGACTGAGCATGACTCGCTGCGGTCAAGAGAATAATATCGAAGGAGAAGGTAAATGTCAGAAAAGCGAGATGAGAGGGAGGTAATTTAAAAAGGCACAAGGGGAGCATCGCGACGAGCTTTTATAGACCTGGGACCCCTTCAAGCACGGTCTTATCACTTGCCGGGTTTTCAAGTCTTATCCTGGCCTGTGAAGCAACGGCTCGACAAACACGATGTGGCGTCATGGGTCTCTGTCCGGAGAGCCCTGGGCGTCCGCGACACGACAGATTGTCAGTTTGCCAGAAAAAAAAAAAAACACAGCCTGCTTGCCCGAATGTGTTGCCTGCATAACGTGTGGGTCCATGTGCAAGTGTGTTATAGGATTGGATGTATGCGCGGATAAGCACCTGCGCCTGTCGTCGTTTGTTGAAAGTGATGGATATGTCGGACCGGTAGATGCCACCCATGCGCCTGATGCGAGGGTTGCATGCCCGGAGGCAGACGGCCCAGGAGGTTGGTGTGATGGACTCGACTGGACACGGATCAGCTGCCACTCACTCGAACAAACCGGATCGCCCGGGAGGCAAACCACGTCTTAGAACCACCCTTCCAGCCTGATTGTACACACGCTTTCGAGTTTCACACAAGGGGAAGAGAGACTACCAAACGGCGAAACACCACCTGTTTACCCTCTGCTGAGTTGGCCCAAGTCTTGACAAGTCTACTTTCCCAAGACGTGTATCAGCATCGAGGACTTGCTCCCCATTCTGGTACATCCCAGTCGTAGAAACGAATACTGTACAAACCCTCGCAAGCGTCCCGTGCTACCCTTGAGATTGTGCGAGTGGCAGGCTGAAGGCGGGCAGCGGCCACTTCTACAAAGCCTAGATCCACTGGTTAGGTAGGTACACATCGAAGGGATTCACGCATTGTGAGAGGGCGCCTTGCTGACAGCGGAAGGCACCACGGCGTTGGCCACGGCTGATGAAACCACGGTGGAAAGAAATGAGATGCATCAAGAAGTTTGAGAGAATGGAAAAGCGTGCTCCCTCACGACTCAATCACATCAAAGGATACTGACATGTCATCTCCGCGGATCGTTTCGTTGCCACTGCTGGATAGCCTACGTACTGCTGACAGAACACAGACGTTGCTCTGCGCATGCGTCATATCATCAAGGTCGGAATCAATCCCTCTACCCTGAACAGAACAAGCAGGTCCTGTATCCAAAAGCGGGGACGCTCTGTCCTTAGAGATCACCCATTTCAGCCTCATCCTCGAGGAGGTCCGCCAGCAACGCCTGCTGAACGTCAACGGTACGCGTCTCAGCCTCGTCGAGGAACTTCAACCCATCCACCGCCTTGCCTCCACAGGCTCTCTCGAGCGCCAGGAAAGCAAAGTGGCCTCCCACCACGGGACGAGCCATGAAGTGCGGACCAGGGAACCCTCCAGTGCCCTCCGTCTCGTACAAGTCCGTCATGGGACGATCTGGAATGGGGGTCAGTCATAATCATATGCGGCTCGGGCAGATCTTCTTACCAGTACTGGTTTCGTTGACCCAAGCAGCTACATGCTGCAAGATCTCGGTGCGCGTCTTCTTGCTGGTCACGGCCGCAGCGAAAAACTCCCAGTCGCTCTTGGTGTACAGGTGGCGGCTGTCCATCGGCAGCCCGTACTTCTGGACGACAGAGTAGTACCAGTCGCTCTGCATCTTGTAAATACCGTCGGGGATAAAAGAGGACTTGGACTTGGACTTCTCGGGCAGGTGGAAGCAAAGCAGCGCATCCGCGTACAGGTTGTACAGCGTCGTCCAGGACCCGCGCCAGGTGTAGCTAAGCTTGGCGTGAGACCTGTCGCTCGACAGGCCGAAGCCCTCCCACTTCTCAATGTACTCGTCGGCAAGCTCGCTGTAGTACGAGGCCTCGTGAGTCTCGCCAGCCAGGTCGGCAAGCTCGCTCATGGCCTTGATACCCACAATGCCCTTGAGCGCCAGGTTGGTCTGGTTAGGCAAGGGGCCCGCGAAGTCATCGGTGCACAGTTGCTCAGCAGGGATCAACGACTCCCGGATAAGGTAGCCAGTCCATTGCTTCCACAGCTTGTACGACCTCGATAGCCATGCAACGGCTTCGTCCTTGCCGGTCGTGCCGATCTCCTCAAAAGCCCTGTCCATTCCAAACGCATCGACAGATGCTGGCTTGTCCTCAGGGCCCGCTCGCAGCATGACAGCAGACGGAGGCGCCTCCTTGGCGAAAGCAGGCTTGGTGTCGTGCCGCAAGGCATTAGCTAACGCGAGACCCATGATCAACATGTCGCCGCACTCCTCGACGGGCATGTACTCGTCCAAGCCATCCGGATGGCCAGTGGCGTTGGGGAAGTGCGTGCCGAGATCGTGCATGCTGTAGTCGTTGGGGTACTGGCCGCTCATCTGGTGCTCCAGGAGCGGTTCCAGCAAGTAGACCAGCCATTGCGGGTTGGTGTAGAGGAAGAACGGGAAAGCCGGGAAAATGACGTCGACGGTCTGGAAGTTGCCGTTGGAGGAGATCTCCTTGAGGAAGAGCACAGGGCTCGACGGCGTGCCGGAAAACTGCGTGGCGCCGAGCACCTGGCGGGCTGACAAGGCGACAATGTCTTGGTAGTCCTGCGACCCGGAAGCAAACGCATCCTTGGCGAGCTGCTTGGAGTAGTCCGCTGCCAGGTGGCGCGCAGTCTCGAAATCGTCATAGTGGTACTGCAAGAGGTCCTCGGTGTTGTAGAAGTACGAGGCCCACAGTGGGCGCATCTGCGTGAGCCCTCGGGCCGAGGCGAATTGGACCACGGGGTCCTGGGTCAGGGCAAAGGTGAAGGTGACGCTGTCGCTAGCAGCGGAGGTCGAGTTCGCCGACTTGCTGAGCGCAAACTTCTTGGAAAAGGCAAAAACGGGCTCTTGCTCGAAAATTCCGCGTGGGCCATTGTCGTTCTTGTTATTGAGCGCGCCGTCGCGAGCAAACAGGCGACGAATCTGGTGGCATTCGCCAGACTGGTGGTCGACGTGGGAGGGAGCGCTGATGTGAAGGGTACCCCACTCGGCGTGGTCGGCGAATTCGGTCAGCAGCTGCTGGTTCTGGCGACTAATACTCCAGGTCTTGAGCTGCGTGCCGGAGTGCCTCCTGGCATCGGTGGTGCCAAAGTTCCAGGCAATGCGATTGTTGCGGTTGCCGCTGACCCACTCGCCGTTGATGTCGAGGTATAAGCTGACATCGGAGGACCCCTCGACGTGGGCGGTCATGTACGCTGCGGGCAAAGACTGGCGGAACGTCGAAGTGGGAGTGATGGGGGACAGGAAGGAAAGAGTTATCTTGATGTCGGTGTCCCTGATAGCGAAAGTGAGATTGGTCGTGGACGCGTCGAAGGTGGCGCCGTGGTACTCGGGGAAATTGACCTGGTAGTTGGGCGAGGAGCGGGCGATGAAGTCCTGGGAACGGCCCAGCAGCGGGTAGACGCTGTTGGTGTCGGGGACGTGGGCCATGATGGCGAAGCCGACGCTGCTGCCGGTCCAGAACATGGGCCAGTTCTCCCAGGGGTTCTCGCGGGCGCGGAACATCCAGAAGCTCAGGTACGGGTTGCGGACAACGAGGGGCAGGACGGAGGGGGTCAACGTCGACGCCTTGACAGCGACAGCTGTCAGGGCCGCGATGACGGGCCAGATCTGAAGTCTCATTTTTGCGGGCGGGATGCTTAAGCAGCAGCTGGATTAAGGGCCTGAATCATCAAAAAAATGCGGCGTAAGAAATACTCGGGAGGACGGAGTGTCTAGGGATGATGCATTGAGGATCCTGGCGGGGTGGACGGGGCCGTGTCGGAGGCGAAGCTGACGGCCGAGCTATGGGGCGGGGCGGCCAAGCTGATGGATGCTTGGGCCGAGGTCGAGTGGGCGGATGGGCGGCCGAACCGTGCGAGAGAGAGTGAAGGTGTCGTGAGAAGGGGACGCCTGGTGCGGGTGGGTGGGGAGAAGCGGGAGGAGAGAGGTGGAGGGCAGCGGGCAGGACGGCCGAGGGGGCAGACGCGGGTTAAGTGAGTCGAGCACGGAGGTAGGTGAGGGAGCTGAGCTGGGCGACTGACGTTGGCGTTCCACTTGGAAGGGCTGTCAACGAGTCGGACGGGTCGGGCCCAGTGAAGTAGAGGTCTGATCTGGGGAAGGATGCGCGCAGGACCAAGACGAGGACGGGGACGTGGGGACGAAGCGGTGGCGGACTGGCGGCCGTGACGACACCGGACGGCCTCACCCAGGAACGTGCGCTACCTCTGCGGTACTTGGTCTCTGCGTGGCCGGCTCGCGCCAGCCTCGGTATCGTCAGCGTTTTTGCGTACTGGAGACCGCAGGTGCATGCAAGTTGCCCTTCTACTCGTACCTCACGACCAGCGTCCCGTACCGACAAAGGCCATCCTCGCCCAGCTCCCCCGGGAATGCTGCCCGCCGTCAATGGCAATCCCCGCCATGGGCCGAGCTGACGCAGGCTCGTGCACGCCGCGCGAACAAGGTCATGCGCCGGCCCCCCTGCGCATCCGTGGCTCCGGCGACGGCAAGCCCTGCGCCAATGAGACGGCGGTGCCTTGCCCCGGACCCAAGCCTCGCCTGCTGGAGCTGCGCGACTCGTGCATGTCGAACTCGTGGCCTATGCTAGATCCAGTGCTACACCACAGGCGGACCGGGCCTGGGAGGGGAGGGGAGAAGGTCAGAGGAGGAGGAGGAGCGTGAGGAGGTGGTGGTGGTGTTGGCTGTGGAGTCGATCTGACCAAGCCTGGAAGCTGCCCAGCTCGATGAGGCCGAAATCCGGGGTGATCGGGGGGACGGGGCTCAGCGAAGGCACTGCAAGGGGCTGCTTAGCGGTACCTGTACTTCTACAAGGGCGTGACTCAGGGAAAGCAATAAGAACCGAGTACCTGAGTTGCAAGCCGCCCCGTAGCTGCAGCCGGTTTGCGGGGAAACTCGGCGTCTCCCACTGCATCTCGCAATTCCCTAGACCACCTGGAGTCTGGGCCTTGCATCCAGGTCTCGAGACGCACACTTGGGCCCAAAGACCAATTTCCAAGTCATACTGTCTTCACGTCTTCCTACTGAAGCCCGTGAACGACTTAAAAGGGCGGTAGGTCTCTGCAGGACCAGAGGACAGATTGGTTGGGCCTCGATGCTGGGGCCACCTTGATGAGTGCCGGTGTCCGTATCAGGCTGGGCCTCGCTAGTGACGTCACGCGTTGCCCCTGAAGCTCGCTGGAGAAGACCTGAGCCAGGGGCACCTAAGGGCAGCTCCGTAGCTCCGCAACCCCGAGCCAGGGGACTCAGACAGGCCTGAAGGTGGATCACCAACAGCCCGTGCCTCAATCAGGCCTGAAGGTGGATCACCAACAGCCCGTGCCTCAATCCTGGAGGGGTTGCGAGAGCGAACCCTCCTGCACGTTTGTGCTGTGCGTTGCTCACCAATCTGGCTCTGGGTACTCAATTGATGGCCGAACATGAGATGGAATCTTCTTGTCCAATTATCAAGCTTTTAACTTTGAAATGATCATGGCTTACGACCCTGCGTGCCTTGTGAAGCGCAGCGTAAATCCGAGTCGCGGGCCGCATTCACCCTGTGCCATTCCGACGCAGATCATCGGCCCAGCACTTCCTGAACTGAGACAAGAGGCCACAGTACGAGTACCCTTGGGGTTCTCTCAGCGAGACATTTGCAGGAGATACCCCGAGTTCTGGGCCGGGCATCATTTGGGGAAGCAAGCTTCAAGCCCCTCTGCCGTACGTGGGACAGCTGCTCACCATCCGCAAGCCAAGTGCACCGCCAGCACCGCCACTGACTGCTGGAGCCGCTGGGCCATCGCGTCCTTCTTTCAGTGGCCCGGAAGCCAGAAGCAGCATCCGTAAAGACATCGAGGGGCATATGCGAGGCCACACGCAGTCGCCACATCGGGGTTTTGACCTGTGGCGTTCCCTTGTAGCACTATCGCACGAACCCATTTTGACAAGGCCACGAGTCGCCGTATGCACCTTGACGCCCGATTTTCTCCCGCAGTGGACTCCGGCCTTCCTCCGCGGCGCACGTGGCCAGGCCGCTCAAAAGACATTCTCGGGGCTGACCTCGTGCCTGCGGCCGTCGGCGCGGTGGTGCTGCAGCTTGGCGTCGCGGCGGCAGGGCTTGCGCATGTCGTAGGCGTCCTCGCCGGGCGCGGAGGGGTCGTTGATGTCCTCGGCGTAGTAGTCCTTGACGACGCGGAAGACGCTGTAGCCCATGCCCTCGTAGAAGGTGATGGCCTTGGCGTTGCTCTTGCGCACAAACAGGTCCACGAACCACGCGTCGCCCTCCTCGGCCGCGACCTCGAGCTTCTCGGACAGGATCGTGCCGATGCCGGACCGCCGGGCCTCGGGCGCCACCGTCAGCGCCGTGATGTGCGCGTGCCACGGCAGGTGGTGCTCCGAGTACTTGAGGAAGTCGGGCGAGCTCTCGAGCTTGCCCATGACTTGGGGGGCGGGGGAGGTGGTCAGTGGTGAGGATGGGCCCGGGCGGACAGACGGCTGGAGGGGGGGCGGCCGCTTACTGTAACCTATGATGTTGCCTCGGTCATCCTCGGCGACCTGGAACAGCGAGGGCCATTTGGCATAGTATTGCAAGTAGAAGCTGACATCGTACGTCTCGGTGAAGGGATCCAGGTTGCACTTTGTGATGCGGTCCAGGTCGTTGGGATGGAAGCGGCGGAAGGTGGCCATGGTGAGGCCGGGCTCTGAGAGCGCAAAGCAAAAGGGGGGGCGGCGGTTGTCAGGGAATGGTTAGGGAGGGTGGTCAGGGCAACAGAGACATCCAATGTGTCGTCCGGTCCGACCGAGGCTCCCAAAATGTGCCGTGGTCAGCAGTCTCGTCCTGTCAGCGGCCAGGGCAGGGTCGAGGTGTGGCTGGGCAGAGGGCTGTTTCGCGCGGCTGACAGACACGGCTGCCCCTCCAAAAAGTTGAAGCAATCCAAAGTGGGGGATGGTGTGGCACCCAACGCCTCCAGCTGCGTGCGCTGGCGGCCGGGGCAGATCTACCAAACGATTTGAGCTGTTTGGCGTACCACTCGTACTCGTACCAAGAGGTACGGTGCCCAAGCCTGCAAGGCACATGGATCCGTGGATGTCAGGTACAATGGGGGTGTAGCATTAATGAGGCTGGCCCCGTCGTCCGGGGCCGTTGCCAGTTGGACGGGCTGTCTGTGGTGGGCATGGTGGGGCCTCGACAGCTGCTTACGCGTATGAGTAAAGTCCCTACGGTCCCATCACCAGCGCTACTGTTCGAGTGCCGACCGTTCCACTGACCCATCCCGAATACCAGTTAGTAACGCGCGTCGTACAGAGGAGGAATGCATCATGAACGGGAGCTCGTAGGGTTTACCTAGACACAATGCCTGGAATCTCAACAGACGTCAGGAAGACCCAAGACAGGTACGGCCAGGGAGGCGCAGGCACGCCAGGGCAGACTGGTCTCCTGTTCAGCTCCAGGGTCCTCGGTCGAGACCTCTCAGTCGCCGCATGCTCAGTCACTTAAAGAACACTACAGTATAGCTTCAAGGTTGGTGCTTTAGGGGCGAGGCATGGAGGGATGATCCTGGCAGATTTGTGTTGTCAGTCCCGATTCGTAGCGTCTACGTTATCGACCGCAAGCGATAGCATGAATGAAAGCCTTGCCCATTTATCTACCAAGGGTACGAGTAAACAGGGCAGATTGACGATCGCGGTCCGGCCGGAAAGCGGCAGCGAGTAAACCAGCCAGATCAGAACAGGTGAGGTAGCGAGGAAGTGACCAAGGTTCCCCGTACGACGCCGAGGAAGGGTGCTTTCGAGTGCCAGAAGGCAGTACATCAAGAACGTCCAGGGCCCGGAAGATGGCCCTGAAAGACAACGTGCAGGTGTAGCTAAGCCAGAGGCAGGATTCCAAAGCTCGTACGAGTAGTCTATCGCAAAATAGCCGGAATCCACATGTGTCAGTCCCTGGCGTGCCGTACGAGTAGAGGGATGGCACTACGGAAAATACACTGGAAAGACATCCGGGAGCTGCGCTGCAGAGGTCGGAGGGGAGTACCGCCGAGGTAGACTAGCATTCAGCGAAAGCTGGGTAGCAGCGACGTGAGCATTGAGCCGCTCATCAGAACCCCTCCCTGTCCCGGTAGCTCCCCTGCCTGTTAGTTATGATCATGGATGGAAACGCCTGCGAGGTCAATGCCGGGTGGCAGCCAGAGGAGAAGGACGAAAACAAATGGTGGCCCTAACAACACGAGTGCCAGATCAATCCCCGGGCGAGGCCGTACCTCGTTGAGCATCAACTCTGCAAGTGAACATTGAACAGGTCGTGAGCCTCGAGGACAAGGCGCCCCAGCGAGAGAAAGAACGGCCGCCCGTCAGACATTGCTCTTTGTTCCTGCCCGCCCGACCCAGCGCAGTACTAATCGGGTCTGGTCCGCCCGCATAGACCGAGTCGGTGTGGGCGCTATCCCATCTCGCATCTCCACCACCATAAGCACCCACTGCACCACCACCACCACCGCACCACCAATCCACATCACTGCCACCACCACCACCGCCATCGCGGTCGCCTCCTCGTCCTCTGTCTTCACTCTTTACTCTCGCCCTCGCCCGTGCCTCACCCCCCCACTTCCCCGACTGCGCGACGTCCCGCAGGTCTGCACCCTCCAATACCCTCGCACGACTCTACGACTCTATTGACGCCCGACACGAACCCCGCCATCTGCAGCACTCGCTACCTGCAGCAATCGATCCCTGCAGTCCAGCGCCCGAGTCTTTGGGCCTTCCCCTCCTGCGGACACCTCCCCCTCCGCTGGTCTCTGGACCACCGCCACGCACGCGCCTGCGCTGCGCTTGCCTCGTCCACGAACTCGCGTCGGCGTGCGAACCATAGCCAGAGGCGCCGGCACTGACCGCGTTGCCCACTCTCGCACCGCCTTGTGCACGGATCGCCCCTCTGCAGTCCAGCCTCCTTCCACATTCACATATCCTGGACGCCGACATGCCGTCCTCGCCAGGAACCCCGCGCCACTCGCGGAACTCGTCCGCCGCGGACCCCTCGTTCACTAGCCCGGGCGCCTCGCCCTCCGCTCGACGCCAGTCCAAGTCCTCCTTCCAGGATTCTTTCACGCCGCTCCGCAACAGCATGAACGAGGGAGATCTCACCATACTCAGCAACGGTGGGATGGAGCAGGACAACGGCCTCGGCAACCTCGCCGATGAGCTGGCCGACGCACTGTCCGGCTCCGGCGACGAAGACGAAGATTATGACGGCCCCCATGACGGCGCTGGGATAGACGAGGACGAGGCGCGCTCTGCCGAGCCCCACCAACGATCCAAGAGCTCTGGACTGAGCGCTCCTGACGCGGCCGGCCGGAATCACAAACGCTCCGGCAGTAACTACGACGGCAGCGAGTATGGCTCCGACTCGGACCTCGAGACTGCCGGCATGCCCCCGAGCCTGATCGCCAAGATCGACGCCGTCGAATCCCTGGCCCGGCGGGGCGCTGATAGCAGTGGCGAGGCCTCGGATGGCGTCTTCAAGAGGGTCACTGACAGCTTGAAAGACCTCGGCTCGCAATCCGGTGTCGAGGGCAGCACCACAAGGCAAGTTTGCAGACATACCCCCCACAGTAGCTCCAATCTAACCATCGCAGGCTGATCACCGCACACACGGCACTCTCGACACATCTGGCGCACCAAACACGCCAGCTTCACAACCTGACATTTCCACTCCTCTCACCTCTTGTGCCCCCGCCTGACCCCGACACCATCGATGGCCTTCTGCCCATCCTCTCATCCGTCTCCGAAGACATGCCGCGCCCCGCCACCTCGGCGTTGACGTCCTTGGCCGCGCTGCACTCGGTCACCACGGACCTTGTGCAAACCCTGAACTACCTTTCCGACACGCTTCACATGTCGCGGCAAACCACGACGACAGCCACGAGACGCCTGAGAACCGCCAAGGAGGTTGTATCCGATATGAAGCGCGAAGAAGAGCTGCGCGAACAAGGCGAGCGTTGGCTCGCGCGCGGCAACTGGGGTGAGCGCCTGCAGCGTCGTGAGTGTGCTGGGGTATGCCACGACGTTGTTGGTGGGTTTGAGGAAGTCTGTAACGGGTGGCGAGCGCGCCTGCTCGCACAGGCTGAATCCGCATGATCCCCGTCTTTCTGGATACGCGAGTCAACCTGCCTATGGGCTGCATGGAATCGAGCGCTAGGGCGGCAGTCTAGGGCTTGCAGGGAAGCTGGTCTGCTTCCAAGGACACGACTTGCTATATCATGCACCGACAAAGTGCCAAGTTGGCCCTGTCCTTCCTTCTGGGTCGCCTAGGACTGGCCCGGTCAACTCGTGGCAGCTCAGAAACACCAACTGGGATCAGTGGTGTTCGTGTCGATATGAAAAGGCTCCACTGAAGTGCCAACCTGCAAGTGGTGAGCATAGCTCATCGTTCAGGCTCGATAATCCGGGATACACATCGTCGACTGGTCTTGGAAGCTTTGCTGCGATGGCCCTTGGTCAAGACGGCTGTGGCACAAGGGATGCACCGCCATCGAGACTTACTGTTGCTAGGTGCTGCGGCTTCTGGTTTAGGGATCACGGGTCCGAATGGCGAGATTTTCGGTTTGTTTGTGCCCGGCTCAACTAAGGGACGTTGCCTCCGGCTTCACTCCCGCCACCCTTCTTTAATAACCCTTTTCCTTTTTGTTCTTCGATATCATGAGACATAGACATGCTCGCCGAGCATGAGTGGTGGATACGGCCATTTCAGACGGGTCGTTGGCCATAGAGGCGCTGAGACGAAGCGAGCCACCCGGTTAGAGAAGGCCATATATACACGCGTCGGGCAAGGCCCTGGACGGCGACATACATGCAGGCAGACAGCCATAACCCGGGAATAAATGCACCAAATGCTGCATACTCCACGTCCAGTCATGCCTGTGCATGCGGCCCAACGGCGCCTTTACATCACTGTCGAGCGTAGCCTGTAGGTGTGACTGGTTACAGCTGGTTTATATCGAGCACGTTGCGGCAACGGCGGTACCACACACAGCAATTCATCGACAGCAAATCTCGAGGCGCGCAAAAGGGTATATCGAAGGCAGATGACACATCTGCCGTCTTGTAGATTAGCCCGTGGCGGCATTAGAGGATATGACGTGGTCTCGTGGGAGACGCGACTCCGGGTCCAGGGCTTCGCGCCCTCCGTCCGGGACCCCCTGATCTAACTTGCTCCGTATCCCCCTTCCCGGAGGTCCGTCCCCTCGACTTCCAGATGCAGACACCGCATCTCGATGAGACGTTGCGGCGCGGTGAACAAACGACAGAAAAGGGAAAGAAAGCGATCGCGCGGTGCTGGTGATTATTCAGCAGAAGATGGTGTCAGAAACAGAACAGATGGGGCAAGAAAATGCAAGACAAGAAGAAAAAAGAAAGAAAAAAAAAAGAAAGAAAGAGCCTCCCATGCCGTGTGAAATGGAAACGATATGCTGCCGACCCAACCCAGCCAGCCTCGGACCACGAGACTCCCCTCTGTTCTCCGTGGATGCACCATGACTCGAAGCGCGTCCGTTTCTTGTACCGTACAAAACTGAACCCATCCCGTTGACCAAAAAGAAAAACAAATGGAAAAGACGTCAAGCCCAACTCGTGACGGAAAAAGGAATTAAAAGAAAAGTTCTGAGATGCCAGCTTTTCTTCTTTTTCCCCGGGTTCTGTCCAACCACCCCCACAACTTTTTTGTTCTGGGCAATCCGAAGACTTAAAATGATCAATGGATCATTCTCGCCCTCGCTTTGCTCCAAATCCCGCCAACCTAGTCCGTGACCTGCACCCGCCCGGAGACCCGGAACCCGGCGCTGGGCGGCCCGCGCGAGTGCGTGGGCGGCGGCGGGGTCAGGCGGTCCGCGTCCGGGAGGCCGCCGTCGCCGCCGCCGCCGAAACCGAAGGACGAGTCATTGCGCGGCGGGGGCGCGTTGCGGTGCACGGGGGACCGGGGCGGGGGGATCGGGGGCGCGCCGTCGTCGGCGAAGTCGTCTGCGTAGCGCGGGTTGCTGCTGTTGTTATTATAGGGCGCGTACTGCTGCCGCTGAGTAGTGGCAGTACGGGACTGCGGTCGCTGCTGAGGGTACTGGTATTGATACTGCTGCTGTTGCTGCTGGCGTCTTTGATGCTGTTGCTGTTGCTGCTGCTGCGGTGCCGGCGAGGAGGCGACGGGCGGCCTCCTGAGCTCCGGCTGCGTGGGCCGGTGGTCCTCGAGGTTGCGGTGCGCGGCGCTGAAGCTCGACAGGCTCATCACGTCCGCGTCGCTGTCGTTGCCGTTGCCTCCCGGGGGGCCGGCCACGATGCTCCGCTTGTGCCGCAGGCGGGTCGAGGAAGATCCTCCTCCTCCTCCACCGCCGCCGCCGCCGCCGCGAAGACTCGAGCGGTCCAGGGTGAAAGACTCCCCGTCGTCCTGCGCCTCGACCTGGTTGCCGCTGCTGCCCGCGCCGCGCGCGGGGTGCACGTGGATGGCGCCCATCTGCCCTCCGCTGTCGTTGCGCTGGTGCTGGGGGCCGTTGGTGCCGTCCCAGGGCCGGGAGCTGGCGCGGGCGCGCGAGCGGTTGTTGTTGTTGTTGTAGCCGCCGCCGCCGCCGGTGCCGGTGACCATGGAAGCTCCCGCGCCGCCGATGTGGGCGTCGACGGGGGGCGCGTCGCGGGCGCGGCGCAGCAGGGCCTCCTCCTCGTCGTCGACCAGGACCACCATGTAGACGCCCACGCTGCCGTTGCCGCCCAGCAGGGGCGTGGCGTGGATCCAGCGGCCCTTTCCCATGTTGGCGCGGTCTTGTTGCTGCTGCTGCTTGCTGCTGCTGTTGGTGTTGTTGCCACCTTGCTCGCCGCCCTCATCCGCGCCCTCGCCGCCGGCAGCCGCCGCGCTGGAAGACTTGCTGGGGGTGATCCACCTGATCTTGGCGGTGACGCCGTGGCCGTCGGCGAAGGCCTGCGCCAGGGCGTCGCGGACGTGGCTGGAGCCGCCGATGCGCGACATGAAGCTGCTCTGGAGCATGCCCGGGGTGCGCAGGGAGGGCGAGGCGAAGAGGATGCGCAGGTTGGGGTGTGGCCGGACGAGCAGGTAGTGCTCGTAGGGCCCCGTGAGGCGCCCGCCGCCGCTCAGGGCCGCCATCGCCGTGCCCGGGTTCGGGTCCGAGTTGCGCCGGTACGTCGACGCGTCGTCGCGGATCAGCAGCCGCGGCTTGTGCCAGTTGCTGCCGGCCTCCGTGTCGCCCAGCTCCTCCTGCTGCGTGCGGTGCAGCTCGCCCCCGTGCTCCCGCACCGTCTTGAGCTCCGCCAGGTTGAACATCTCCGCCAGCCGCCGGAAGCTGCCCCCGCTGCCGCCCTCGGTCCCAGAGGCCTGCTGCTGCTGGTGCTGCTTCTGGGACGTCGACTTGGTGGCCACGGCCGAGGCGCCGTCCTTGGGCGGGGGCGGGGGCACCTGGCCGCGGCCCTGCTGCTGGGAGGAGGAGTGCCCCCCGGGGACCTGTAGGTCGTCCTGGACCTCGCGCTCGGCGACGAGGTTGGCGAACGACTCGAGCCCCGTGCAGTCCTTGACGAGCCCGGAGACGTCGACCTGCGCGCCGATGTGGTAGCGCACGACGCCGCGGCTGTCGTACAGCGGCGCCACCATGAGTAGGTTCATGAAGGGCGACCCGTCGCGCCGGTAGTTGAGGAACGTCTCGCAGTGCTCCTTGCCCGCCGCCAGCCGGTCGCGGATGCGCTTCGCGCTCAGCGGGTTCGTCTTGGGCCCTTGCAGGAACCGGCAGTTGCGCCCCAGGACGTAGTTCATCCCGTACTGCGTCGTGCGGTGAAATTCTGTAGGCAGGCAAGGGAGGGAATAAGAAAGTCAGTTTGGTCTTGTCTTTTCGCCATCTTACATTGAGGGGGAAGGGGAGGAGGCATTACGAATAGGGGCATTGAATGGGGCAAGTGGAATTAAGACCCCAGTGGGAATAACAATACACCGCAACGAATGAATAGGGGCCTGCCTGGCTGGAAGAGACGAGCAACAAAAAGGACGACAGAAACGACTTACCCTCGCTGGCAAACACAATCGGGTTGTCCGGCCGCGACGGGTCCGTCAGGCAGAAGACCTCGGCCAGGCCCTCGGACAGGTCGCGCAGGTGGACGGGCAGCGTGTCGGCGATGCGCCGCTTGATGGTGACGCTGACGGTGCGGATCCACGTGAAGGTGATGTAGGCCGCCAGCTCCTCCTGGGCGAGCGCCTCGAACGCCCGGTCCGCGCGCTCCTGCAGCGCCGCGTTGACGGTGCGCGCGAGGCCGCCGCCGGTGGTGGTGGTGGTAGTGGCACTGGAAGTAAAGTCCTGGCCCGGCACGGGGACGAGCCCGTCGCACAGGCTGTTGGCGTAGTCGATGGCGCGCAGGGCCTTGAGGGCGTCGAGGTAGTGCACCAGCAGGGGCACCGAGTCCGGGCGCTTGTGGTACAGGTAGGTGGTGAAGCGCTGCAGCAGCGTGGGGTCGGCGAAGACGGCGCGCAGGTGGTCGACGCCGAAGAGCAGCTCCGACCGCGTCTCGAGCGAGTACTGCGGCGGCGCGTCCCCGTGCGCGGGCACCACCAGGTCGAACGACGCCGGGTCGATCTCCTCCTCCGCCAGCGGCTCCAGGCCGTCGTTGTCCGGCGCCCCTTTCGTCTGCAGCGGCGCCAGCGACGTGCTGGGCATCGGCGACCACGACGACACCGACGACTGCGCCGGAGGCGTCGAGCGCGACAGCAGGCTGCGCGCCGGCGCCGTCGACGGCGACCGTGTCCCCGCCTCCGCCCGGTCCAGCGACTCGGGCGTCATGGCGCGCCGGGGCGTCGTCCGCTCCTGATGGTGGTGGTGCTGCTGTTGCTGCTGGTGCGCCGTCTTTGTGGCGTAGCTGCGCGGCTCAGACGGGTCAGCAAGCGAGTCCCCATATAAATGAAGGGGGCCACGATGGTGGTGACGATAGTAATGCGCCGCGCAGGGAAGGGGAAAAGGAAAGAAAAGTACTGACTCTGTCTCCGGAACGGCCTCGTGCGGCCCCTGGCTATACCCCTCAACGTCCATGTCCATGTCCATGTCGTCGTCTTCGTCGGCGTCGGCGTCCACGTCGTCGTCTTCGTCGTGACCGCGACCTCCCGCCCTGATCACCGTCTCGAAGGACCGCGGGGTGGCGCTGTAGGGGGTGGCGCGGGTGAAGGGGATGTCTGGGATCTGGGCGCCGCCGTCGTCGCCGTCGAGCGAGGATCGGGTCCGGAACCGCACGCCGAGGGACTTCTTGTTGCTGTTGTTGGTCTTGCTGTTGTTGGTCTGGCTCTGGAGCTCGCTCTCGGACGACACTGATCTCCTGTGTCTTCGGTGAGGAAACCCGGGGGTTCCGTGGGAGAAGGGCATGGCGGGCAGGCAGGCGGGGAACCTTTTTATCTCTTATAGGAACGCTGCTCTTGTTCGTTCGTTTGCTCGCTCGCCGCTTGGCTGCTCGCTTTGCTGTGCTTGCTTTCTCCCTTTGCCCAAGGCGACCGTGGGGCGATCGATCATCGGTGGGATGGAGGTGGTACTCGTAGTTAGCGGGACGGGCGTTTGACCAATATTGCTTTTTTCCTCTCTCTCTCTCTCTCTCTGGCGTCTGCAGGCGGGAAGCGCTCGACTAGGCTGCTCGAGGCGACACTCTTTGGGGACCACCCGCAGTTGCTGGCTGGCGAATGAACAATCTCGACGTGCCCCGGGACAGATCAAAAGGAAAACCGGCCGGGCAGGACAGGCACGAGCATGCTTATTATGATGGGGAGAAGGACCGCTCGACGGATGAGAGGCCGTGGCTAACCAGCTAGCCCCTCGATGCTAGCAGGGTTTCCTCGAAGCGAGCTTTGCGTACGAGTACTACATACGCGTGCCTACTACGAGTACTCTTACTCCGTCGAGGCTACAGATACATCGTCGACGGGGCGCCGCCGTCGTCAGAGTGCGCGCGCTTGGGGGGGTCTCGCGCCCCGTCACGCTCGTGGGCGGTTCTCGTACGGACGGACAGACTTACACGCGCGCGCGGACACACAATGAAGCAGCCCCGGGTAGCGGCGCCGGTCTCTGGAGAGCGGGGCGGCGGGGGCACGCACCAGGGGCCAGACTACCGTGACTACGCGGTGGGGAGGAGGCACTAGAAGGCCTTCTTGTGTTTGCCATGTGGATGTGGGATCTTCAGACGCTGCGCGTGGGTGAGAGGTTGAGACAGGCCAGAACGGGGACCCTCCTGCTAGGGGTCTCTGCGTGGCGCGGCGCGCGTTCGAGAGCGCAACGGACAGCCCACGAGGGGGCCCAACGGGGCAACGGGGCCCGGGATGAATCATGGCCGCGGGCAAGGCGCAAACTCAATGGGGCTTCTCGGGGGTTCCGGGGGCCTTCCGTGCCACCCCCCTGTCCACGAGGAAGTGCCTCCTGTGAGAGAGGCAAAAAAAGAAGAAGGAACGAAAAAGCATATGACGAGGAATAATCGTACTGGCTCTCGGGGACGGCAACGGCAGGCAAGGCAAGGCAAGGCGAGCCAGTCAGTCAGTCGGCCACTCCTGATCATGACCGTCTTTTTTGCCGCCGCCCCTCCCCAAAAGCCGGGACTTCTCTCTGTGTCTCCTTCTGGCGGTTCCTGCGGTGGCGACGGCGGTTCGTGGGCCGTTCTTCGGCAGCGAAGCGTGGCTGGCGGCTCTGCTCCACACCCACGGCCACAGTGGCCGTCGCGACTTGCGACAAAGTAGGTCTGGTGCGAGTATTGTTACTCGTGAATTTGTCGAGGGTGAGGGTGATGAGAATCTCCGCCGGCGGCCATGTCGAACAGTCGCTCGCTCGCTCGCACGTGGGGAAATGCCGGACAGGATGGGCCAGATGTCGAGTTCGCTTGCCCATAGATCAAGCCACTATTGGGCAATAGTCGGGAGACGGGAGGCCCGCGGGCACGGGGCGACCGGTAGGGAAGTACGTGAGTGAGCAATGCGTCGTAACGCGCATCCGGCGGCGGGTGAAGGTTGAGGGTTGAGGCTCGAGTCAGGGCGGCCTCGATCGGGCTGGCGATGGCGGCGTGTTGAGATCGGAGAAAGGTAGGGCTATCGCGACCTGTGGGCTGAAAAGAAAACACGCGTAGGCCACGGCAGGCTTAGCGCGGGCCTGGCGCCCGGAAGCGGACAACGGCGCGTCTAAGCGACGGCGGCGGCGTTCTTTCTCACTTGTCGTCTTTGGTCTTTTGGGCGGTGCTGGTGATGTCATGCCGCCGTGGGTCGCGAGAGTGGGTGCAGGTGGGCGACTTGGGTACGGTATCTCGAGGTCGCCATGCAGGCACGTGACAGCTCAGGCTACATGGAGGGGGGAAGGGGGCTAACACGGAAGAGGCAGAGACATCTACAGTACTCGCACAAGTCCTTGCTGAACCGCTGCGAGTGCTCGTACCTACATGTACCTGTATGGCCACACCACTGCCTTCTGCGCCTCTCGTATCTAATGCATCTCTGGAGCGGACCGACTGCGTTACCTGTAGATGCGATTCAGTGGAGTGGGAGTAAGTAAGGTATCGTACTGCCGAGTGATAGGTGAGAATCCCCATCACCACCACCAGATCCGCCCCTCCCCCTTTTTCGCCCTTTGGCTGCTGTCCCTCCCCACACAGATACGATACGATACGCGAGGCGAGGCGATGTGATGCGATGCGGCTGATGATGGGTCGCATCCGGCAGCTTGGGTCCTGGCCCCTCCCACCCACTCGAGCCACTCTGGATCACTCTCGCAGCCCCCCGTACGGAGTTACCCCCTGTCAACGATCCTCGCCGGGGGCCCCTGCGGCCCCGCCGCCTTTTGCCAATAGTGGCTGCCGGCCAGAGAAACGGGCAGCGTCGCCTTGTCTGCCATGTCTGCTTCGGGTCGCCCTCGTCCGCTTCTGCCTCTCGCCTTTGCCACTCTGCCTTTCGTCACTCCCCTCTCGCGTGGCTCTCTTCTCTCCCAGAGTGCCGTTCGGTGCAGAATGCGTCCTGACTATTGATTCGAAGCCGGCACTATTGGAAACAGAAACTACAAATTCTCCCCTCCGACAAATTCTCCTCCCCCGACAACGCGTGGCAAGCTCAAGGATTGTGGCTAATATGTCCGAGCAATGACGATTGTGTCTCGATGGCGCCGCGATTGTCCCATTCATTCATTCAATCTTCCACTCGGTCAAGGTTCTTCTTCAGCACAATCTCTGATCACTAGCCCAGCACGTGCGGTCTTGCGCGTGGCCGTACAATACATTCTGCTTACAGACCAGGGGACCTCCAAGATTGCCAGTGCGGAATAGCCTCTCTCGATTCTCCTGCCCCCTCTTCCCTGCACCTCTCTCCAAAGTGACAGACAGACAGGCAGGCAGGCAGACAGACAGATCGGGCTCGTTCTTCTCCATTTTTCCTTGCATCCCTCCCCCCACGGGTTCCTCTTCCGAGCGGACCGGGGAACGTCGAGACCGTCGCCACGCGCCCACACGGCTCATGTTGTGCAGTAGTCCCTCCCCCAGTCCCCAGTCCCGTAGCGCCTGTCGTCAAGTCAATCAATATCGTTGCCCGGCAGATCCCAACCTCGGCTACAACGCAGAGCACATGTGGCACACCCACCCGCACACACACCCACTCTCTCTCTCTCTTCTCGCGCGGCGTGGCGGTTCCATTCAGGCCTGGACCGTGGGGTGCCCCCATCGTCGCATCGCGATGGGGTACGTTGGTACTGGTCACATTGTACGTGACGGTGTGGGTAAGGTTACGGGCAGTCAGTCACATATCGCTTTTGTCAATCCCGATTCATCGGCTTTGCTGACCAGGGCTTCGTACGAACGTCGTGGAAGCGCACCATGACGAGGAGGGGAGGTAAGCCCGCGTACTCGCAGTCACAGCACCTTCTTTTTCTGCATGCACTCCCGTTGAAAGGAACAAAAGAAAAAGAGCAAAAAAAAAAAAAAAAAAAAAAAAGACAAGCAGAAGGACACCCGAGTAGGGTCTTCAGGTAGACCAAGGACCTGAGCAAGATCAAAAGAAGCATTCGAAGAAGGTCGAAATCCGGGGTGAGGCTGTAATCGTATGGCAGGTCCTCGAAATCGAAACTGTCTGTGACACGCGGGGCTGCATCGCCATGGGCCGACGGGGCGGAACGGGAGAGGTCATGAGACCGCGTCAAGTGTAGCTTAGACTTGGATGTAAGCTGGCAATACCAGTCTTCAAATGCTGCCCCCATTATGCAGGGCGATGCTCATCCATCACCGATAGGCCACGGACGAGGAAGCCCACGGGTGGGCTGGCTTCACAGGCAGAGCCCCCGGAAAGGCCCCCAGGGCCCGACACAGCCCCACCAGGCCGCGCCTTCAGCCCGCCGACACAAGATCCTGAAGCAGGCGCCTGTCTATGAGGTCGTGTAGTGAGCTCCAGGCTGCTTCAGACAGCCACTGCAGGGTTCTGTCTGTGGAAGGGTCGGGTCGGGTCGGATCGGCCCGGCGAGCTTCGTGTTTTCCGAACAGAGGCCGTGGGTAGGAGCAAGAACAACAAGTCTGAAGGGACTTGATCCAAGCTCAGGGTTTGGTGCTGTCATGATGCCATATTCTCTCATCTGCCCTGACGCGGGCGGGGCGCATGATAACCAGACCGCCGCAACCGCAGCAGAGTTGACTTGCACACTACCCAAGTGCAGGCCAAAGGCGCCGGCAGGATATGCTGGAACCTATAATTAGACAGACTCACAAGGGGTAGGTAGCGAGTTATCGTATCACAAGACAGACACATGCAGCGCTGGAGTACAGTTGGAGAGGGCAACTACCCCATCGTATATGTCGAAGCTTAAGCTGACCTCCGGTACACTCCTTCCTACCACGCACGTGATCCCGCTGCTCTAAACACGTCGTTCCACACGGCACCTTTTCAAGCCGGGGCATGCGACGCAAGACTCCTCGCCCTCCCTACCTTACTAACCAAACCAACTCCTCATGAGAGGACGACTAACACGCACCCGTGTGCTTCCAGTTACAACAACTATGAAGCCGAGGCACAGCGACTCGGCGGCCAAAAGTTGGCCTGGCCCGCAGGCTCGACAGCCGCTTGCTTCTCGCTGAAAATCGTCCACACATCCGGGACGGCCTGCAGCCCCTGTATGCGGCCGGTGTCAACGTTTTCGGCGCGGCAGAGGAGCGTAGGGAAGATGAGCGAAGTCAAGCTGGCGAACGGCATGTGCCGGGCTTGAAGATGATTCTCAACACGAGCTCTAGTTAGCTTTCAAGTAAACATGGCGGCTGAGGCCAAAAGAACCTCAAGCTGATAGTTCCGCAGGCGAGAGGCGCGTGCGAAGCTTGACGATGGCCCGCAACACGAGCCGGGTAGACTTCCAGTGGGCGTCACGACCGAGAACACGAGGCCTGGAGCCGAAGGTTAAGCTGGCGATCGCGCCCAAGGCTTGATGGTAGTCCAGACTCCACAACACGAGCCCGGTAGACTTCCAGTGAGCATCACGACCGAGGATACGAGTCCCCCGGCTGAGAGTTGAGCTGGGCAAGAAGCGCGCGCAAGGCTTGATGTGACGTTTGCCCGCAACACGAGCCCAGTAAGCTTCTGCCGAACATGACGACTGGCAATACGAGGACCTTCAAGCTCGCGCCCGATCTTCAGCACTCGCCCCTTTGTTTACCTGCGTGTGTTGAGAGCCGGGGGCGTTGAGCCCGGTTTGGCTGGTTCGTGCCGTCTACATAAACAGACGTTTCCCCCCGAGTCTGACGCTCCAGAGCCATCATCTACCCAGCCATCTACCTCGCACATCTATCCAGCCATCGATTCACCATCTAGCCAACCATCTACTTCCCACATCTCAGCACCATCTCTCATCTTCTTCATATCTCTCATATATTTCTCATTTTTTTCTATATTTCTCATTTCTCCCATATATTCCATCTATTTTCCATTTAAAGACGATCAAACCTTACTTATACACGCTTCTCTTCTTGGCCATCTCGACGATCTTCACCATCATTGTCAGCTCGCTGGCAATGATCAACGTCGACAGTGAAACTGTAGGTCATTCTCTTCTTTTCCCTTGCCTCCTTCCCCTCTGCTGCGATGATCTTGCTCACGTCCACCGAAGGCGACGTCGTCGCTCTCGCCGCCAGGAGAGCTTTCGACGGTTTCTGAGGCATTCATGGAGATGGTCGACTTCTCGGCCCCACCTCCGATACCGCCAAAGTCTCACCGCCGGGGCTTCTCTCCTTGAACTGTAGGTCTTTTTCCTCTTTTCCCTCGCCTCCTTTCCCTCTGCTGCGATGATCTTACTCACGTCCACCGAAGGCGCTGCCTCGGCCCGGCAGCTGCACTCAGCAGCTTCGCCTCCCCAGCCTGGGGAAGCTCGGGTTAACCCCCACCCCTGTCGGCATGACAGCGACGTGTAGGTCTTGTCCCCCTCCCCCCCTTGTTTCCAGCTGCTTTCTTGATCTTGCTCACGTTCGCTGACGATGTCGCCTTGACCCAGGTGCTGCACACACACACACAGACGCACAGACACAGACGCACACACACAACATGGCAGCTCTTGGCCTTCAGTTTGTTATCTTTCTTCTCCTGGCGTTGCTGCACATAGCAGCTTGCCTTCCCAAGCCTGGGGATGCTTGGGCCACGCCAACTTACGTCACTGCGGTGACACTCACTGCCACCAACACCGCAAACGGAACTTCCACGACTGCAACGGCCACCTTCAGTGGCACAACCACATCTTCTATCACAACAACTTCTACTCGATCATTCGAGATAGTTGATATCCCAGAAGAGGACTGGCCAGCAACCCCCGAGCCAGACCCCGAGCCCACTCCCACTGCTCCCGCCACCATCATTCCGGTCCGGGAGAACCGTGTGCCTCTCTGGGAGCTACCCACTTGCTACCAACAATGCGTGTGGGAGAAGCGGTTCAAGAGGAAGGGCCCGATCAACGACTTCACCGATCTGACGACATACGATTGGTGCCACAAACATCACGCTCTCTGGGTCTCGGGTCTCCTGGTGGCTGAAGGAGGACGTCATGTACTGTGTGGCAGATGCCTGACTGGGCTTTTCTGAGGCCCCATCTAGTACTTTCACTATCTTCTCCAAAATACAAAAAATCTCACTCCTTTGAAACCTCGTCTGTAGTTTTGCCCTTGTGTGACCGTAGATAGAGCGCCACCTTTCTTGAATCCGCCCCTTCACTCAGGGTACGTAGCACGTAGTCGTAGTCCCGCCTTTTCTTCTCTGATGAGCTACATCGCCTGGCCCCTTTGACGCTCAAGGTAAAGCGTTTGTTTTCTCTTCCTCCAGACGCCCTGAAAGGCGATCCCTGCATGGTCTGGTCCGTAGCCAGATCCCGCACTCCTCTGATGTCCGGGCGGTGTTGTCAGTGGCTTCTTCGATGATTTCTCTCAGTTGTTCGGTCAGAGTCAATGGATGTGGCAACGCCTCCCTGACAGCACACGTTGATTGCTGGCCATGGTGGTCTCAGACGGGAGGGGGGGCTGAAGTTGTAATCCCGCTCTTCTGAATTGAATTGGATGTGAATTTTGTAGAGCCATCTATCTGTCAGCGGAGGTCTGACCGTCGAACATCCCCATGAAGTCAGGGTTGGGGAATGTAACCCATGTTTCCACACGCGATAGTTTGGGAGTTCGATCCGGGTGGCTGTGCACCCCTTCGTGGGCTCCTCCGTCGCGAGAGGTGTCGGCGCGCCCCCTCTCCAAGCTGCTGCTGCCCTCTCACTCTGCCCCCGGCCCCCGCCGCGGAGACGTCTAGCGCATCATGGCCTGGTCGCTGGGTCGTCACCTGGACAAGGAGGGCCTGGCTGTTCGCACCTGCGACCACGCCGAGGAGGGAGGGGGGGGGCGCGTTTCCGCTGCCCATCAGCCAAAGGGACCCGCCCCGCCTCGAAGCTGCCCCCGGGTCAAGGCCCGTATCTCGAGGGCCCGCAGCGGGGACGACACGGGGCACAGTGGCAACGGCGGGCAGTTCCCGGGGGGGGGGGGGGGTCCGTTGCTCTGCGTTGCGCGGGACGGACTGGGACGCTGAAAAGCCGGGGCGTTGCTGACGAGGGGCTTTGGGTACCACGAGACTCTCTGTCTGCCCCGAGATTGAATCAAACGGGCTGTGAATTGGTCCGACTGGTGCCTCTATCTTAGGAGCGTAGAAGGAGCCCCCTTTGTTCAATCCGCCAGCGGCCACGACATGTTCATTGACAGCGACAGCGCCCTGCTTCTAGGTAGCGACCAAGTGTCCGCTCTCATTCAGACGAGCCTGACCTGATCTACCTCCGAGTCTAGTCCGTTGCCTCAAAGTAGAGCCCGCAGCCTCAAATTCACCTAGTAGGCTCATGCTTCCGCGCATCACGCACGTCGGCTATTCTGAGCCCCTGGACAGCTCGACTACCAAGATATGAGAGATGAATTGCTTAACGACACAGGATTCTGCCTTCCTTGAGCTTGTTGCCAACTTCAAGACCTCTCAGACAGAGGCCCCAGAGAAGATGAAATCATCCACTTATTCTAAGGAGCACCTCTTGGCCAACATTCCCATCCGTACCTGGGCCATGGGCCTCATCCGGGTCTGCCGCGACGCAGGCTTCGACAACCCGACCCATCATATGAATTTTTATCTTGAATGCCTTGGACCCCGCCTTTCGCGAACAGGTCGTCCAGCCTGGCCTTAGCCTCATTCATTGACGCTTCCTCCTCTTCCTGGCCCAGCGACAGCTAATTCACCGCGAGAAAGACAGGCTCAGGTCTTGGGGCTCACTTGTTGCTGGATTGAGTTGTCTGCTGAGCAGGCTGGGTGACGTGAGTGGGGGACGGGGCACCCGAGGCGCTTGGGGTCGGAGACGGGGCGGGCGAGGGGGAAGGGGTGATGTTGCTGACAGCAGCTAGGGCGTCAGATGGGGCGGGTGGCGACGCAGTAATTAGAAGCTTGGACTCGTAGGTAATGCCCTTGTCTCCGGTGTATTTCTCTCAGCACTCGGGAAGGCCGCGTGTCTCGGCGGGCATGGCCAGCTGTCCGAGGCCGGTCTTGGTGAGTAATTTCTGTTAAAAGTTCAATGGGTAAGATGCCGCATCCGTCGCGATCGTCGCCGATGAGTCGAAGAGCCTCGATGGCGTTGGGGAAGATTGGACATCCCCGCCGCGATAGAGGAATTCCTTTGATGATGACGATGCAGAAGTTAGGGAGTCGAGGGGCTCGAAATAGCCGACGTGACACAGCTTCCAGCCAGACAATGAATCAGATGTCTTATTCGCTGGGTCGTGAAGGCCTTGATGGCTTCGTTCTGGGCTTTCGTTGCCTCTTATTTCTGAATCGCGGAGGCCTTAAGTGCCTCGGTGGTTGCGTATAGGAAAGATCTAGCTTGATCGTTCTCTATCAGGGACGTGAGCCAAAGCATGCAGTCTGCAGACCTGTCAAGAACAGCTCAGCATCTGAGCACTGCCGCAAGAACGGTGACACCTACTGGCGCAATGTTCATCTCCCCCCGCCTCTCCCCCCCGCAGACTCTATCCATCAGTACAGCAAGGAACCCGCCCGCGCTAGAATTTTCAAGCAGCAGAACGGCCCGGTCATGGCGGACAGTGAACTGGCCAATGTGATGACGTGGTGCCATTCGCCGTGCTGGAGGACCCGGGTCACGCCCTTGGCAAAGAGATTGGCGGATTCAAGACGTTTCAATCAGAGGGCATGAAGAAGAGCCCGATCGGCGAGAGGCCGGCGGAGTTTGGATGCATTGTTGAGGTTGTGCTCAAGGGCCGGGAATACCAGCTGCCCACAGGGTATCAGAAGTAGTAACATGGAACCTAATAGCCATCTCCACTGCCTGAGTGCGCCGTTCGCCCTGGCCATTCGCCTCGCTGAGCCGAGAGGTAGATCAATCCAGCTTGGTGCCGATGCGTAAGAAGAGGGTGTGCTAGAGTTCTGAAAGGGAGTTGCTGTCTCTATCTGTTCTGATCTCCTAGGGGACGCCCTGGTCCAAGAGCATTAGCATACGGAGAAAGGCATTCAAGAAGAGTCTTCCCCTGACCTACGCCAGGCCCAGGTTTAAGCCGTCAGTAGCCCTTGCCCCCGGCGTTTTCTTCTCGGGCTCTTTTGAGCAGCACTGCTTTCACTGACGACAAGCCAGAAGAAGTGGAAGATGTGGGAGACAATGTCTATTGGGGCCTCTCCAGCCACAACAGGTCTGGCTCCCGACCTAATCGCGGCGGTACGTTTCTCCAACTCTGGCCCTCGCTTTAGGAGGCATCCAGTACCCTCAACCGTCCAGTGGCTCACGCAATCGACAGAACGATAGACACCTACACTCTCAATAGACGAAGCAAAGGCGGCTACAGCAACTTTAATGTCCGCCGCAACAGCGACAATGACCGCGGCTACTCCAGCCTCCGCCATTTCAACCGCTATTCAGACGAGGCGGAGCATAGTTCCTAGAAGGCATACCCGTCGCGAGGACCCGCCACGCGCCCGCGGGAAGCTGGGCCACCCACCGCTGTGAGCAGATCCTACCCATAGCCTCCTTGCAGAGCTAAACGGCCGAGCGATGTCTATCTGCGCAGTGGGGCTGCGATTACCTCCAGGTGCTCGGCAGCCCATGTCGCCTCTGGGTAAGACGCCCCGGGGCGAGCTGCCCAGCCAGCCTTGCTTCCATTGTCACGCCACGCGCCAGAGGACCAATCCATGGGGGTTCCTCGACTGACGAGAAGAGCACGCCAGCAGCCAACCTGGACTGGCTCTTCCATCCTCGGCTACAAAACCTCGAAACAGACTCGATCTATCTACGACTACCTAGTACCCAAGGCAGTAACCTACATATGCGAGTACGCTACCGTGACTCGTTGGCCGGTCGGCTCCTGTCCGTGACAGGCTCCTGTCGACGTCCAAGTTCTGGTCTCTGACCACGCATGTCGGGTCACCGCAATCGTGTGGCGAGCGGGACAGCAAGAAGTCAGACATTGCCTGGGGAAGGCGGCGGGCGGGGGAAGGGCTGCGCGTGCTCTGCCCGGGCGAATGGGCGGGCGTCTGGCTTTGACGTCATATTTTCTTTTTGCTTACATGCACAAATCAGTCCTTGCCAAACTCGCATGTGCAGTGCAGGTCCTGGGGTCTGGTCTGGGACCCGAATGTGCCCGTGCGATGATGTTAAGTGCACAGCAACTCGAAGGAGATGCTTGTATGGGGTGCATCTAGAGTTCTCCGTCACGCGCGGGGAGGATACGCAAGGGAAACTCAACGAGAACTACTCCGAAGCCGGTGGAAGGTGAACATTGCGTCTCACTTACACCGTGCCGCCGACAAAGTTGACTTCTGAGGGGCCTCAAGACAACACGAGACAGAGGGAGGCGGAGCAAAGTATGGAGAGCCTGTCAGGCCGGAGCTTGCCGTCGTCAGAGTGCCCATGCGTGTGTCTGCGGTATCAATCTAAAGTTCTCGTATCCAATGTGCGTCATCCAAGATTGGCTCAGAGACTGATCTGGGGTAGATAGTATTGACACAGCTCGATTACAGCCAGGTACCTAGGTACTACTCGTGCATACATGTAAGGCAAGAGGTAAGGTACGTAGTACGTACGCAGGTAGGGAAGCATGGAAATCGCAAGAAAGCCATGGCAACTCCATGGCTATCAAAGGAAGGCACGAGTGCCTACGTCACCTACCTTACTTGGCCGGGACTGGAGGGCAGGCACGATGCTCCGTTCTAATCCTATCTTACCCGTAAGTAAGATAGTCCTTAGGTAATGTAGTAGATGGAGGCATCTTGATGGATTTGCTGGCTTTCTTTAGGTACTGGCTCTATGGTCCAGCCAACTTCCCTCACATCATATTTCCGATTACCGTTGGTAGAGCTTTAGGGGGGCTGAGATGAAGAAGACCCTGTGCTGCCCGGAACTTTTCTGAGGCGATCCACCACCGGAACGGACCGTTGCGCGCGATGGACCCGTAGTCATCATGCCCCAAAGACGGACGGGGCACGCTGAATCTGGTTACCAGATTGCTATTCCCGTGGCCCTTCTCGCGAGCGCTAAGGACGCTTCATCGTTCTCTATACCTGGGATCGTCCTTTTGCGTGGGCCTCTCCGTCTCTCTCTTTAACTAGGCGCCAAAGGTATCCCAATCGTGGACGCAGCGTGCAGAGTATCTGTCGGTCGACGCTCCGTAGCCCTGAAGCTGGACTTCAGGCCGACCATCTTCTTCAGTGAGTCGTGTGAGAGAGCAATGGGGAATAACTAAAATGGGCTTGTTGAGCCAGGTGCCAGGCAGTGCGTTCTTGTCCAAGTGATCAGGGCTACAAGTTAGGTAGAGACTCCTGAGTCTTATATAACTATCACGTCCAGTGCCGCTCCGATGGTCTGTCAGTCTCTCAGTCTGCTCATTACAGCACACCCTCTCAAGATCCACTGTTCACCTCTGTTTTCCCTCTCCCACTTCACACCCAAGAGTCTTCGGCAGCCCCCCTCCCTGACATGATGTGTTGGACACTGCAAGCATTACATTCTGTCGTGGAAGCAGCCTCAGCCACGAGGCTCTCGTCTTCTGTTCTGTGGATAGCAATTCACATTCAGTTCATTCACTTGCGGGCGTCTCCCATCACCGCCATCTACGTCGTTCTCTCTCGAAACTCATGGTATCTGGCACGTAGCTCGGCCTCGAGCTTCTCAACCGTGCTGTTCATCCTTCTGGGAGAAGCCCTCGCTCAACATGGGCACTCGGACAGGACTGGCCCAGCCGGCACTTCCCGGAAAGCTCTCGCTCCCATCTGCAACACTGCCGCCTCTCCGCTCGCTCCTTTCCTCGTTGACTCTGCTCTATACCATGCAGCCAAGGCCCGTCTAGACCCGACAGGCTCGGGGGGAGCACAGCTGCGCTCCCAAGGACGCCGAGGCCGCGTCACCAGCTCTGCCTCTGCCTCTGCCTCTGCCTGTGATGCCGCGCCACTCACTTATGACTACTCGTGTGCTGCATCAGGCCATGCAGCAACGCTCGTGTCGTTGGCGGGACAAGTTGGTCATGCCGGCGACGTATTGTCATGCGAGCGAGATGCTAACCTTGTTGCTCTCTTTCCGTCCTTCCACTCCGTTCCGTGCCGCCGCGTTCCGTGCCGCCGCGTTCCGTGCCGCGTTCCGTGCCGCCGCGTTCCGTCCCGTCCCGACATGCGCGTCTGCGAGTAAAAATTGATAGCCAACTGTAAACCCAGACGTAGCTTCGCCGTCTGCTGCTGCTGCTGCTGCTGCTCCCCGCACTCAACGCTCTGTAATGTATGAGGCAATTCGAGCAGGAACATCCCATTCTTCTGCACCTACATGTCTATTTTTATCTTGGGCAACGCGGCGTGGGCAGGAAACACGTGGAAACTCATCGTCCCTTTGCGGCTTGCGGGTACGGGCCCAGATACCTGTGTGTACCAGAACGGCTTTTGCTCCGGAGCAGCTCATGAGCATCCTTTGGCCCTGTACGCGAGATGAAAGCACTAGAGCGTTTCCCTTGTAGATCACAAGAGACCAAGAGCGCAAGCTCTCCACCGGCCAGTCATACTATAGCCCTCAGTCCTCGCAACTCTTGATCGTAGTGTCTTATACTCGCCGTAGCCCTCCTTTCCGATCATTGGATGACACTGTTGCTTCGGGCACACATAACTGGTGGTCGTATTATCTCTCACTTCTATTGCTCCTCTGTTCGATCTTTGACTTACACTGAGACAGACCCTGTGGCCACTCAATATGCTGTACCGTACCGTTGTTGCTCTTATCACGCCAGGGTACCGTCCATGTATTGAGGGTGTATTGATAGGGCGCAACCGAGAGTGGCATGTCTGGCTGGACTGGATATCCTTGTGACCAGTTACCGTTCGATGCCTTCAACTTGCTCAATGCAACTCTTTCCGGGTACAGCCGAGACGGAGGCCGACCACCAATCTGAATCCTTGTTGCTTCTGCGCCCCGTGACTCTTTGCATCGCATATTGAAGGCCTCGCGCGTGGCGTACCGTACTCGCAGGTCCATGACGAATCAATGGCGCGTCCGCTCGCATAGAACCCAAACGTAGGCCATGGAAGCAGTCTCGAATATCTATATAAACCTCCGTTTCCTCCTCCTCTATCGTTTTTCTTTCTCCCCTTCTTCAACTCATTCTGATCACTCGTCTGCTCACAATCTCTGATCACTCGTCTACTCTTCAACATAAGCAATCTCTGGTCACTCGTCTACCCACAAACATATACAATCTCTGGCTCTCTCTCTCTCTCACACATACATACAAACAAACAAACATACACACACATACAAACAAACACACACGCATACAAACACACACACAGAGAGAAAAGAGACACCTACCCAGATAAACACACATACAAAGACGCACAGATACAGACGCACGCACACATACAAACACACACACACACAGAAGACACACAGACACACAGACTATCAGACTATCAGACACATACACACACAAACACACACACATACAAACACAGGACCAGCCACCTGGCCTGCTGCCCGGCTTCACTGCCTTATCTTTGGGTCCTTCTCTCAGAAGTCAACCATACACACACACACACACACACACAAAAAAAAGACATCATGGCTTCTATCAATGCTTGGCTCGTCATCTCTCTCCTTTTGGCGTTGCTGCAAATGGCAGCTTGCCTTCCCAAGCCTGATGATGCTTGGGCAACCCCAAGCTATGTCACTGCGGTGTCACTCACAGCCACCACCACCATGATTGACACCACTTCAACGACTAACATGGCCGCCCCTGAGCCTACCCTGAAGGCCACCGCTGACCCCACTCCCACGGCCCCAGCCCCCATCATTCCGGTCCGCGAGGACCGCGTACCTCTGTGGGAGCTCCCGACCTGCTACCAGCAATGCTTGTGGGAGAAGCGGTACAAAAAAAAGGGGCCCATCAACGACTTCACGGATCTCACGACATACGACTGGTGTCACAAGCATTACGCCCTCTGGGTGGCCTGGTGGCTTGAGGAGGACGTCGTTGACTGCGTGGGAAATGCATGCAAGGCCGAGGCAGTCAAAACCCAGATCGAATCCAACGACTGGGCCTGTAAGACGTGCGGCCACTGCGTATAGGAACGCGACAAGCGCACAAGTAAGTTTCTCTCCCATTGACAACGAGCTCGGCCTGGGGATGCACACTGACCACGAGCGCCATCTACCTTAGACAACACAATGGCGAGGTGATCTGATGAATCGTGGACTGCCCATTGAAGGGCCTCCTCGAGCCAGACTAGCAAGGAGGGTGGAGGAAGCGGAGGAGGTAAATCGGGATGCGAACAGCGGCAGTAACCCTTTTCCTGCCTGGATTTTTCTCCCACAGGGTTTTGGCCCAGGTAGGTTTTTAGCGGGGCTGCATTCATGAGTCTTAACTGTTTGGTCGGAAATGGATACCCAGGGAATTAGGAGATGGACAGCGAGGAGCATATTGATTTCAAGTTGGTTTGGTACCCCCTTATAATTCAACTGTTGCCCATTGAAACCGCTCTTCGCCCGTGAACCAGTGCGTAGTTGAGTGTCTCGATGCCGGGTATTTATGAACGACGTACATCTACCTAGGTAGCTTACCACTTATATGCCACTTGATAATATGACCTTGCTACCCAAATTGCCGCCTCCGCTGCTGCTTTGCGTACTCAAGTAGATACTGCGCACAGGGCGGGCTCATATATGTCCTTTGCTCTACTGTGAGTGTTTAAACACCCCGCAGGACGCCCGTCTCTTCCACTCCGTACTACCTCTTAAGCAGACCGGTGCGATCGAGCGCCATCTTCCCACAAGCACAACAGGCACACCCATTTCCCTCTGGGACTCCGGCTATCTCTCCGTCGACCCGGTGGGCAGCACCAGAAGGTCCATCTGCTTCAGATACTTTAGGTACAGGTACTACCTTAGGCACCAGGTAGGTAGATCCCTCCCTGGAAGAGGTATCTGTTCCAAGCTGCACCTACTCCCGCCGCGCCTGGGCGTAGCTTCCACTCGTGCCGGGGTTCCGCAAAGCACCCAACTCCTTCCTTCTGCCGGTGCTGTTCGAAGCGTGTCTTCCGTCCCATTCCATTCCATTCACAAGACGACACCAGAACCGTAAGGCAAGCGTCGTTGGTGTCCAACGTACCTAACACGGCTCGTGCGGCCGGCCAGCCTGGCTCTGAGCTCGCGTGTCTTCCATTCCATTCCATTATTCCATTACAAGACGACACAAGAGGCAAGCACCGTCGGTGTCCTGCGTACACGGCTCGTTCGGCGGGCCAGCCTGGCGCCGAGCTCGAGTGCCTGTCAACCTGGAGCCTCAGGCCCTCCGCCTCCGAGAGTGCGACATCCCGACGGACTCTGCCTGCCACCGCGACCCGACAGCACCCATGGCGATGTCGGCCTCACAGACCTCCGGGCGTGGCTGTCTCGTCCCCCAAACCAACTGCCTCACTGGCTGCCTCGCTGACTGCCTGCCTGCCTGCCTGGCCTGGGCAACACGAGCACATCTCGTATTCAAACTCGGCACGCCATCGCCAACCTTGCTGGTCCCGCTGGCTTTTGCCTTTCGTATCATGTAGTGCCCATCGTCCATCGCCACGCATCACCAACCTTGCGGGCCTCCGCCGGCTTTTGCCTCTCGTATCATGCAGCGCTCAACGTCCATCTCTGTTGACACGTCCAGAGAGTTTCGTGAGACGACAGTGTAGCAAACAGCCTTTCACGCCCACGTGCGTAGCTCTCGTATTCGGCCATTGGCTCTGGAACGCCGACGTTGTTGACCAGTCCCCAGCTCCAGCGGTCTGTTTACGTGCTCGCCAGACGGCTACAAAAGCGTCATGATCACCCTCCCTCGAAGGTCTCCCCCCTCTCTCGCTTCTGCTCATCATGTTCCTCCATGTCATTCACATCTTCTGCCATATACACACTCACATATTCTGTTAAGTCCAATACACACACACACACACATCTACAACATCTACAACATATACAACATCTACAACATCTACAACATCTACAACATCTACAACATCTACAACATCTCCAACATCTCCAACATCTCCAACATCTCCAACATCTCCAACATCTTCTGCCATCTACACACCAAGATCTACAACATCTTCTGCCATCTACCCACACATACGGGGAGGGGCGACTTGTTTCTGCTCGCCCAGCTGCTCGTCCTCCCCCCTTTTTCTCTGGTCTCTCCTCTTCGGTCTCTGCGCAATGGACAACAATCTGGTGGCTTTAATGCCGCCCCACAGCTGGTGCTTGGCGCGGGTCCTTGCTGCATTGCTTGACTACTCGTTTATCTTGGTTCTTGCTTACGGTATCTTGTCGACTTGGGCTATGTGCCACGAGTTGGCTTAGTTATCACTAATTGCGCCTGCTAAACTAAGTTTTGGCCGCTCCGGGTCCCTTCGGCGGAGATACCAAGGCCATGCTTGGTGTGGCCGTGATCGTGGTCCATTGCTCACTTGTGTTCATGGCTTTCTCCTGCTGGTTTCAGGCTTGGTGGATCACCATGTTTGGCGACCGCGATTGGAGACGCCAGAAACGAAGTCACCTGGGGGGCACCAGATGCATCACTGAGTGTCTATCGAAAGACCTCCTTGAGCCTGGCACGGGATATCACCTGGATGACTCCAGATGCATCATTGACTGCCTATCGAAAGGCCTCCTTGAACCTGGCGAGCGACACTGCTAGTGATTTCATCCTTACATTCTCGTATTTCTCGATGAATCTATCTTGCAATTTCTCCCACGTCTTCCCACGTCTTCTCCAGGTAGATCTGATGATTGCAGTCTTTCTCCACTCGCCTCAGTGGAAGCACTCTGGTATGCGTAGTACAGCCAGCTCCTCTTCCAGAGAGCGATCCTCGTCCTCCTCGTCGTCCCCGTCCTCCTCCTCTTCTTCTTCTTCTTCTCCTCCTCCTCCTCCTCCCTCTCCCCGTCCTCTCCCTCTTCCTCCTGCTGCTGCTGCTGCTGCTGCTGCTGCTGCTGCTGCCCAAGTCCTGGGCTTTAGTTGCACGACTTCCTACCTCGCCCAGGCCCCAACACGAGCGTCTGCACTGCCGGCCACACCTCGTCCACCAGCCGCGATGCTGCTTCCCGTAGCCAGATGCTGCGGTGTTGCGGCGTCGGCTCAGAAACCTCCGGCTCGTGTTTGTCGCCGGCACTGCCCCAGTCTCCAGTCCCGACCACGAAGCCTCAGACTCGGCACGTGCTCTGCTCCGGAGCTTGCCTCCCGGGCCTCGACTCTCCGGAAAGACCCGCGAAGCTTCGAGTGTGGAACTGTCGTGTGCTCGTCCATGCATGTGGCGCCACGTGCATGCAGCGCAAGATGAGGTGGGGAGGCTGCACAGCATCTGCGCGAGCATCTGCAGGAGGTACCCCTATCAGCCTTTGGCTTTCGCTGCTGCCTTTGACTCTGACATCGCCGACGCTGCTGCAGCTTCACTGCCCGCGCGCTCCGAATGGTTGTGTTTGTTTGTCCAGCCTGAGCGCTTCGACTTGTGTTGCCTGCTCGCCCGCCGTCTATAGATACGTCGCCTCCCGCCCTTTCTCCCTTCGACTCTTTTTCCTCCTTTTCCTCATGTTCCGCTGGATCATTCTGCTGCCGTCTGCCGCTCGCCTTCTGCTGCCCGCTTTTCGCTTTCGCGCCCCGACTTGTCTCTGCTCCGCCAGTTGCTCGTCGCCCCCTGCTTTCGCACCCCGGTGCTGAGTCCTTTCGAGGGCTGGTCAAGTGTCCCCCTTGCTCGCCCTCTCCGCTTCCGCCTTTCCCCCTTTTCTCTTCACTTCTCTTGCCCCCCCCCTTTCTTCCCCCTCCTCCTCCCCTCCCGTTTTCGCCCTCCTCTCTCTCTCGGTTCCGTCTCCCCTCCCCTCCCCGCTTCTCCTCTCTTCTCCCCTCCCCCCCCTCCCCTCCCTCCCCTCCGGTTTTCTTGGTTCTGGTTCCTGGTTTTCATAATGGGTAATGGCTTAGTAGCCAGAGTGGCCCCGCACAGCTAGTGTCTGGCGCGGGTCCTGTCTGCATTGTTCGATTACTCGTTTGTTTTGGTTCTGGCTAACGGTGTCACGTCAACTTGGGCGCTCTGCTACAAGTTGGCGTGGCAATCGTTAATTAACCCGGTCACAGAAAACTTCGGTCTTGGTTTCTCCGCCCCGTCTCCCCTCGGCGAGAACACTAAGGCTAAGCTTGGTGTGGCTGTGATTGCAGTTCACGGTCTACTAACTTTCGTGGCATTCACCTGCTGGTTGCAGGCTTGGTGGATAACCATGTTTGGTGACCGCGACTGGAGACCCCCGAAACGGAACCGCGACATTTTCGTAGTCCCGCTTGGGTTTCCTGACGGTCGGTATACTAACTGTAACGCAGCTGGTCACGCGCTCGCGAGGCCTCTGTTTTACCCTAGGATCTGTCCAGTCTGCGAGTATCCCTCGCCGGACCGCGTTTACCATGACCGTCACAGTGGCCGATGCCTTCCGGTTTTCGACCATTACTGCCGGTTCATACGGGTGGTCGTCTATTTAAAGACGATCAAGCCGTATCTGTATACGCTAATGTTTCTAGGGTTCAGTTGTGCTTTTACTGTCGTGGTCAGCGCCTTGGCGATGATCAACCTCGACAGTCGGAGCTCTGGTTTTCTGCTCCTGGCCATGGTGCCCGCCGTTCTGCTAATCCTTGTCGCCGCAGTCGACAACAGTTTAGCTCAGTGGTGGCGCTTGGCTTGCAAGAACGAGGTCCTCCTCGAATGGCGTAAAGGTCCCGACCGTGTTGAGCGCGTGGCGCTGTTGGTAAGTGTGGGCCGCTCTCGCGAGAGCGACTTTTACCTGATCAAGCAGTTCACGGGCAACGTTTGGGACCTGGGCATTTCGGAGAATCTCAAGCAGGTCATCGGCAACCACTGGTGGGAATGGGTCTTCCCCTGGATTCCGCCCAACCGCGTGCGGATGTACGGTAGGTATCGCCCTTTCAAGACGGACTTACCCTTCAACCACGAGGTTCTAGGTCTCCGGAATCACCTGCTCGGCTGCCGCAGGTCGCTAACCCCGCCGCCTCTCGAAGAGCACCCGATGTTCGCTGAGAGGCCGGCCCCTGGTATTCGACCCTCTGGACGCCGTCGTACTCGCCGCTCGGGAGAGCTCTCCACTGTCGACGAGGCTTTCATGGAGATGGCCGACTTTTCGGCCCCACCTCCTATACCCCCAAAGTCTCACCGCCGCCGCCTCGGCCGTAGCAGCCGCGACATGGCGGCCGAATAGGTCGACAGTTCTCTCCTTTGCCGGACTCACGGTTTCGCAGGTTTCACAGGTTTTTGGCTCATTGGTTCACGGTTCACGGAGACGATCGACACGAGCACACCACCGCCAGTGCCCCTCGGTCAACGAGGTGAGTTGTCCAACATCTTCTTTGCCTCCCTCAAGTTCCCCTGACATCCTGTTTCCCTCTGCTGACTTGTGCGGGACACAGACTCGACAAGAACACCGCAGCTGCCCCGGTCAACGCAACCCCCTCTCGACAAGAACACCGCAGCTGCCCCGGTCAACGCAAGTAAGTAGGTCGTCGGTTTCTTTTGTCTTTCCTATGTCTTTCCTGTGTCGTTTCTCTCGTCTTTCCTATGTCTTTCCTATGTCGTTTTTCTCGTCTCTCCTGTCTTCTCCTATGTTGTTTCTTTTGTCTTTCCTATGTCGCTTCCTGTATTTTCCTTTTCTCGTTTCCCCCACTGTCTTTACCGCTGTCGTTTCCTTTTGTCATTTCTCTCGTAACATCATTACCTACCCCGGGTTTGCGAGGGCGGGCGGGGTCCGGGTAGTTCTCGGACATGGTCGCATTCCCAAAAAGGTTTGTATTCTCTGTTTTTCTTAGGTGTTTTTTGGCCTAGTGGTCTTTTTCACCTTGTATGGTTTGCGAGGGCGGGCGGGGTTCGGGTAGTCCTCGAACATGGTCGCATTCCCATACACTCAGGTTTATATTCTCTGTTTTTCTTAGGTGTTTTTTGGCCTAGTGGTCTTTTTCACCCTGTAGGTAAGGTAGGGAATGCGAGGGCGGGCGGGGTTCGAGTAGTTCTCGGACATGGTCGCATTCCCAAACACTCAGTTTTGTATTCGCCTTGGTTCTTTTGGTTCTTCTCTTCCTCCTTCTCCTCTTCTCGTAGTTATCGTAGTTATCGTAGTTCTCGTAGTCTCCGTAGTTCTTGACCATGCATCCCATGGTCGCATTCCAATCAATCAATTTCTCATCTCCACTGACGTCTGGCTGCATCGTGTCGCGTGCTGCTATTCGCTTGAATCGACATGCTCGTATGCGTTGTGTGAGACGTAGGACCTCCCAGCCTCGAGACGCCGCCGGGTTCGCCCCTCTCCACAACGTAGATGGCGATCGATGAAATGCGCACGGGGAGTCGGCAGCTGCGGCAGTAGGGACAAGCGCGTGGAGCTGGGCGGTTCTTCATCAATGATGCTCCGGAGAGGCAAATGAATGCCCACGAGGCAAACCGGGGGCTACGGCGACGTTGGGTTGCCTGCCACGCAGACCAGAATATCGCTCATCTGCCATCCGCTTCGATGGTTCCCACGTCGCGCCAGATGCTGCTAGCGGAACGGGCTCAGGAACCAAAGTTTCGCACTCGTTGCATCGTCCATTTTCTTCGAGGTGATCCTCAGGTTGGAGCAATCGGGTTGTCAAACCGGGATAAATGTATGGAGCCAACAGAAACCCGGGGGCGGCGCCGGGGCTACAGTGATCTGACGATGACAGCTGCAGTCAGCCCAAACGTCAATTGAAGGGGCGTGATGCAACCCGGTCCATTGCGATTGCTGTCTGCCGGTCACCAGACCCACAGGCACGTGGATCTCGTAGTAGGCACCCGAGCAATCAAACAAATCCCAGAGAAAATCATTGCACTTATGTGTGTACTCGCAGTCGTAGATCCGCGCCGTGATGCGGCGTGGACATGTGCGGGAACGAGTACCATCCTCGGTGTGGCCGGAGTGCGGAGCACGAGATACGAGGAGAACCTCACGCACGTCAGCAGAGGGCTCGGCATCTTCCGAACCTGTCGAGTGCTCGTAGCAAACCGGCGCAGCTGCTCATCAGACGTGCGAGTCCGAATGGTTTGCCATTACGCGTATACTCATACTCAAACTCGTACTCATAGGTACGCGACGGCCCACGCCCGAGGAGGTCTGGGCTCGGACGGGATTCGGCAGACGCCGCGGCCCGGGACCGCAGCCGCAGCCGACAAGGGCCGGCTCATCAAAATAAACATCAAGCGCGCGACGAAGCGCGACAGGCGAATCCCTGAGTGGCCAGGAGGGGCCTGGCCCAGGGCTAGCCAGAGGGCAGAGGGCCTGCCTGACCCCGCCCGGCCGCCCTCCAGACCGCCCTCCAGGGGTCGCTGATAGGCGGACAGCCCCGGCGCCGCCGTCGTTTGTGGGACACGACGCGAACAAAGCGGCTCTTTCTGTCCTGGGGAGGGCCGCTGGATCGGAGGGGGCCGTCGTGCCACTGGTCAGTCCTCGCCGATGCCGACCCGCGTCGCGTTCAGCAAGCAAAGAGGGGGAGGAGGAGGAGGAGGCGTCCGGTGTTTATTTCTCTCACAAGGGAAGACTATTAGCTGGCTAGCTCTGTTATGACCCAGAGCGCATCCGGGCGACCTGGCATCGTGCGATTGGGCCGCCCGCAGCACAACGCGTCGCGCGCTGC
Source organism: Hansfordia pulvinata (assembly GCA_006538405.1). Classification (NCBI taxonomy): domain Eukaryota; kingdom Fungi; phylum Ascomycota; class Sordariomycetes; order Xylariales; genus Hansfordia; species Hansfordia pulvinata. The sequence goes on along the minus strand of BJKQ01000007.1, from coordinate 767,968 downwards.
CGATGGCTCGCGGTCACGAAGCATGTCCCTGAACCTGTCATGACAGAGACGGAGGAGCCTCTGCCGGTACGGAAGGACAGCCAGCGAGCATCAATACCTATTGGGCCATTGCTGGCATTAGAGTCCTCCAACAGCATGCTTCGTAGCAGTGCCGCCGTTTACCTTGTATGAGTAGAATTTTAGCAGTGCTCTGCACACGCCAATGTTCGACTCACACCAGGCAGAAAAAGTGAAAGACCTCGGGGCGAATAGCACAATAGCCGGGCCGCATGTTGTGGTCGCGGGCGGGTGCGAGATCCTTGCCCTCGATCAGAGTCTGAACAGACAAATAAGCAATTAACGCGACCGTGACGCGGAGAGCATCGCGTCCTGGGCCGGATGCGGCGGCCCGAAAACACGTGGGCGTGGCGTCAAGGGCGAGAAAACAGCCAACTAGTAAGTGCGAGTATAGGTATTCGAGACGGGTGCTGTGTGTGGGTGGAGGGCGGTGTCACACTGGTTTGTTACGAGTTGGCCTCTGATGAACGACGATGTGACGGGTTCTTGTCGTGTCGGGTGTTTTATGTTGAGAGTGCGCCTGCGAGTACGGGTACTCGAACGCCTGATTTGCGGGGCGCTTTTGTTATTGTTGTGGTCGCCGTTGTTGATGCTGGGCGAGTGGTGGCGGTGACGTGGCGTGCGATGGGGGGCTCGCGTCTGCTGTAGCGCAAGGGTTTTCGTGATCCAGATTGCAGGTGATTGCACGTGGTGGCACAAGGTGCTGAGGGCCGGGCAGTGATTGTGCGAATAGCTTCCTCTAGCCCAAGTATCCCGACCGGTACTTCGTTATTGCACCACGTGCAGTACCTTGCGTGCATGTACGTAAGGGTAAGTGGCACTTGACCTTACCTACCTAAGGTAGGTACCTGCCCAGAGTGATGTGATTGCTCTTCCCAGCTAGGAGATGATCGCGAGGCAAGCACAAGCACGCTGATACGGGATGCGACTTCCTATACCGATGAAGTTGACGCACCTGGGCTCGAAACCGTCCTGGAATTCCGGCGGGGCACACGGGTGCTCCCTTCTCGCAAGTCCCAAGCACCCATTGAAGTAGCGCCTTTGTCTGGAGGCAATACTCGCACTCACCAGGTCGGCCACTGGTACAGGCTCAGACGCCATTGCGGGCGCGCGACGAGGGGGCAGCGGGCGCCAGCGCCGGGGCCCCAGGACTGGGAATGGAGAACCAATCGATCTGTTTATTTGGTGACGTTTGGCCGCTTCGGGCGGGACGGGCAGTCGTGTTGTGGTGGGCGCGTGCGCGACGGCAACTCGACCTCCCAGCACAGGGATGGCGCGGATTCGCGAAGCGCGGACGTGAAGAAGGGGCAGAGGGGGGCGGCGGCGGTCAGGCCCGGTCCATCGATCCATCCTTGGATCTCCCCCTCCGCGCCCCCGTCGTCGCTCTCACCCGCGAGAACCACAGGCGACCGGGCTTTAGCGGTGAATTTAGAGCCTCTCATGCGTTCCACCCGTGACTATAATCCAGATGAAGCATTAAAGCATCTGACATCATGCCTCTGTCCACCAAGAAGAGTAATAAGGCGGTGTTTATATCAGTGTCTCGAGATGTGATGTCTCCACTGAATGTCCATACCCGCCTAAGGCATTGGGTGTGTAGAGGTACCTATGTACCCATCGTAGCCGCTGACGCTGCTCCACTGACAGCGGAGTGGAGGGTCGAAAGGGCAACAGCGGCAGCAGACCAGTACAGGCACCTCGAAGACGGCGAGCCCAACACCAGCTCTGCAGTATCGGGTACCCTCCCCCCAGTGCCTGCCGACATCAACAACCTCAGCTCACCTGCTCACCCGCACCTCTCCCAGCTGCTTCCTGGTCTCGCCTACTGCCACTCCCACCACCATCTCTCACCTCGCCCTCACCACCACCCACCCCCCCGAGCGCTTGCTGCCGCTACTGCTGCTCATTCTTCTTTCTGCTGTTTTACTGCCGCTTGACTGGCATCACTCCCATCGCCCTTTCACGACAACAGCGAGCATCCCTACCACGACCGCCTCTCGACACCGCCTAGCCAGCATCGCCAATTACATCACTTTGCGAGAGCGACAGTCCTCCTGCGCCCCGACAGCCTGCCGCAAACTCTCATCCCCCGTACCCGACGTCTCGGCGAACACAAACCCATCTGCAGCCACCTGTTCGCTCTGCGACGCCGACCGATCAGCCCGCCACTCATTCCCTCATCCGATGCCAAAACAATAACATCAACATCAACAGCGGCCATCATCGCCAATATCAACAAGCAGCCGCCTCTACACTGTGCACCCTCATCTCTCGATCCATATTGCGCCTACGCCTCGCGCCCCTCCCATCTCCCCGCATTTGTCGTCCGCTGGTCGTCGGCTACCGCCCCTCCGTCGGATCCCCAGTTTGAACATAAAATCTACCTGCCCTCCGCTCTTCCCATCGGCGCCACTCGAGCTTACTGCCTTTGAGAACCACGGCCATTGCCCAGTACCACGCCGCCTGAACCGTTGTTCTGCCACTCTACCAGCCACCCCGCCTCGTTCCTTGGACTGGCCCCTCGGCGGAACCCTTGTGTCCGACCGGGCAACAGCTCTGATTGCTGCACCATCCACGCCGGCACAAGATCATCCCAGTCCACCCAATAGCCGCAGCCATGGCAGCCGAAGGCGATTCGGCCCCTCCGGCCCTCTCGCCACCACTCAAGCGTTCAGCTCACGATGCCGACGGCTCTCGCCCCGCGCCCGCACCCCCACCAGAAACACCACCCCGCCTCCCCCGTCCGTCCGCCCACAAGCCAGATCAGTCGGCGCCAAAGGCGGGATAAGAAGCGCCAGAAATAGCGGCAGGATAAGCGACGTTCACAGCAGCACCGCCATCGATCCCGACTCTCTCACTCGCGCCTTGACTCGGGAGTTCTCCACAGACCGCCGCGAAAGCACACCTGGTGCCAGTCCGAGCAGGAAGAGACAGCGCATCAATGCGGACCGGTAAATACCATCCCTCGCGTTTGCACTACTTTGACGTGCCCCCTCGCGCCAGTTGCTGACCTGTGACAGCTTCATTCCATCCCGGGCGGGCCAGGACATTCAAGCCGGCTTCAGTCTGCTGCACGACGAAGGGTCCCCAGCCACGCCGTCGAGGCAAAAGAAGCGCACGCCTCATGGCGAACTGCATTTCCAAAAGAGTAAATTATCCCCTCACAATTCTGACGCCCGGGGCCCTCGCTGACCGTACGATAGCCGAAGAAGCAAACCGAACATTTTCTGCCCTGCTCAGGCAGGAACTTTTCGAGGATACAATACCTCAGGGCAATCCGGCTTTGTCTCCCGAAGCAAACATGCGGGGATCCACACAATCGCGGCATTCAAACGATATGAGATCGCAAACACCGCCCACAAACCCCCCTTCAGCCCTCCCGTCGAGTTACTCGCCAGCCACGCCACATAAGAACCTGTTCTCATACATGTCCCGCGCAATCATTCTGGAAAGCCAGGCCATCCTACCCCTTCCAAAACGCCAAATCGATCAAGCTATAACATGGACACTCGATCAGAACTGTACAGTCTGTCCCCCGTGCGCCTGTCAAGTCAGCAAATGCTCCTCAGCCCGCGGCGACAACCAAGAGCCGTCAGCAAAGTGCCATTCAAGGTCCTCGACGCGCCTGAACTGGCTGACGACTTTTACCTCAATCTCGTTGACTGGGGCAGCGCGAACATCTTGGGTGTTGGTCTGGGATCCAGCGTCTACATGTGGAACGCCCAAAGCAGCAAAGTGAACAAGCTCTGTGATCTGGACGATGATGTGGTCACGAGCGTGTCGTGGATACAAAAGGGCACGCATCTCGCAATAGGAACAGGCAAAGGCTTCGTCCAGATCTGGGACGCCGAGAAGAGCAGGCGGTTACGGACAATGACTGGTCACTCGGCGCGCGTGGGGTCGTTGGCCTGGAATACGCACATCCTGAGTTCCGGGTCTCGGGACAGGACTATCTACCACCGCGACGTCCGGGCACCTGACCAGTGGATGCGCAAGCTCGTGGGCCACAAACAAGAAGTTTGCGGTCTCAAATGGAACTGCGAGGACGGCCAGCTGGCTAGCGGAGGAAACGACAACAAACTCATGATCTGGGACAAGCTCAACGACACACCTACCTGGAAGTTCACGGACCACACGGCGGCCGTCAAGGCCATCTCCTGGTCCCCACATCAGCGCGGTCTCCTGGCTTCGGGCGGAGGAACGGCCGACAGAAGAATCATCTTTCACGACACGATCCGCGGCACAGTGGTCAACGAGATTGACACGGGGAGTCAGGTGTGCAATCTTGCTTGGTCCAAGAACACCAATGAGATAGTATCGACACACGGGTACAGCCAAAACCAGATTGTCGTCTGGAAGTATCCCTCCATGACGCAGGTGGCCAGTCTGACCGGTCACACCTATCGAGTGCTCTACCTGGCCATGAGTCCTGATGGCCGCACTGTCGTCACCGGCGCTGGAGACGAGACCTTGAGATTCTGGACGACATTCGGACGGAAAGCGGGACAACGGGAAGACAGCGATGGCGGGAGCGGGAGGCTGGCCGATTGGGGCATCATCCGGTGATGACAGCCTTGGCGCGTCCCGACCCCCATACGCAGTTACGAGACGACGACCCACCCGGCAGGAAAGATAATGATGACATCTCCAGATCTGATACCCTACTTAGCTAGCATGGCCCTTTGCATTGACAGGCGTTGGTTCTTTTTTTCTTCTCTCCTGAGCTGGTCCAGCCTTATCGCTGCTCGATCTATCCTATTATTATTCAAAGCGCTTTCAGCTTCACCTGGCAGAGTCACCCAGGGCCTTTCCTTTGTCGCACATGGCGCCGGCTGCCACCTACCAGGCATGAGACAAGTCATGACACGATCAGGGCGCTTGCGGGCTGGGACAGAGACACGGGGGACATGTACGAAGGCGAGGAGGATGTTACCATCTGCAGTTGCAAACTAGCGTTCATCAACAAACAGCGTGTCGAATTTAACTCCCTCTCCATGTGTACCAACCCGACCGAGATTCGACAGAAAGCCTCCTCCGTTCTTGACCTGGTGGCAGAGTAGTAAGCCTCTGGCCTGGGACGGCGCCGAGCCAGGCCTGTCGACCGGACGGAGGATTTCTAGATGATGGGTGTCAGTGTAGAGAAAGATGTGAGGCTCGGCGCGGAACATGAGCCTGACTGCAGCTCTTCGCGTGGGCCGGAAAGAAGACCCAAAAGTAGTTCGTCACAGACAGCCAAATGTGCCCGGGGCTGCACCCAGGAGACAACTCGTGGATATCGGGGCGGGGGAACTGAAACATTGCATCTTTCACGATTCAAGGTCATGCAGGGAAGTGGGACAAGTTGCGGTTGTTCAGTATGACCGTATTCAAGGATCAGTGATGTGTTCATTAAAGAGAGGGAAAAAATAGGGTGGGTATCGATATATCGTGTCGCAAAAATCCCGCCGGCGGGGTGGGGGAGGAACTCCTCGTCCCCGTGGCGGAGGAAGATAGAAAACCCCATTAGATATCCGTCCGTTCCCATTCCCATCAGCGCACGGCCATCCACCCAGTCGTGCCCGGGCTGCGCCAAGTCTATATGTCGTGTAAAGAGGTTCAAATCGTAGCTTCGCCCTCAAGGCGTGGGGCTCGTCCCTGAATGGCCAGGGGACAAGTGAAATCGCTCAACCCTCCATGATTCAGAAAAAGGGCCAGAGAACAGTAAAAACATTAGAGTGCGCCATTCGCCACCATTCAGACCGTTCACAACCAAGGTGTCATCAAATTGTAGTCCCCAACCCGTGACCTGCAGAGATAGAAGAGCATTCTGACAGTCATATCAGTGACGGACCAAACAGGCCGTTTTCCACCTGTGGCATCAGACAGCACGTATTCAGGAGATAAGTTCACCAGTCTTCCGCTCGCGGGCGACGTCCCTAGCGCCACCATCCACGCCGGTAGCCAGTGCATCCTCCTCCGATGTGTAGTTGCGTTGCTTGGTGCTGAGCTTCTCGTCCAGGAGTGGGATCTCGTTGACGTTCAGCTGTCTGCCGCTGGCAGGATCCTCCACGACTACATCAGAAAAAGATTCAGAGCGGCCACTCGGGCTGATCTTGGGGCCCATCTCCCCCAATTGCTTGGAGCTGTCGTCGCCGTCGAGGCCAGCGCTTGGCGTCATGAGAGGCGTGTCCAACGCGTCGGGGCTATTCTGCCACTTTGTGACCTCGGCCTTGAGCGCTTCCAACTCCTTCTGGAATCTCTTGCCAAAGACGTCAATGTAGAAGGTGGATCCATTGTAGATGCTCCAGGAAAAGATGACCATCATGAATATGGACGAGGCCCAGCGGCTGTAGAACCACAGCGAACAAGGAAGCATGGTCAAAACGGCGTAGGTGTACTGGATCAGCATGAAGGTCGGTTCCTGGAGCCACTCAGGGCGGTTGGCCACCAGCTTGCCCAGCCAGTGGTTTTGGTAGGACTTCATCAGCCAGGTGAATGACGTCAGACGACCAGCAGCAATTTTGTCTCGGCGGCGAATGGAAATGAAGATGTAGTAACTGATCTGCCAGAAGGCGTACGGGACCGTGGACCAGATGAGCATGGACAGGATATTTGCGTAGGCGGTCGGGGAGCCCGGAGGCGAGTTCTTGACAACCCAGAGGGCGGGAAAGCGGGCCTGCTGGACCTCGGGCGGGAATAGGTGAACGATGCAGTGTAGAGTGGCGCAAGGCATGATGTGGATGAAAAGTGTGGAGACCTTGTCAAAGTCGTGAAAGACAAGCGAGTTGCGCCAGAAGATGATAGCGACGGCGTTGTTCCCGAATGCAAGGCAATAGGCGGAGATGAATAGGCGCTTGGAGGACGGGAAAACGAAGAGGCTGAAGAAGAGGAGGAAGTTGACAAAGTAGCACAGATCAACGAGAAAGTACCCCATGCCGCGACGGTGATAGTTGTAGTATCGCAGGGGCATGAAGTAGAATAGCTGAACGAGCCACCAGAGGTGGAAGACCTGGGGATGAGCCCCTATGAGGTAGCCGCTGATGAAGATGTTGAGGGTGGCGCAGATGAAAGACACCTTCTCGCGCAGGGTGATGACGCGGGTGTCGTTCCAGCGGCGGCTCAGCTTGTCGACGCTGGTCTTCATGCGACGGCGGTAGCGATCGAGGCGCTCATCGGCCGACGGCACACGACGGCGCCACTCCTCGACCATGCGCTCCCTAGCTTCATGGCCCTTGGAACGGAGGGCGGCGCGAGACTTGCGGACCTTTTCGCGCTGGGCCGAGATGCCCTTCTGCAGCTTCTCGAGTTGCTGTGGTAGGGCAAAGTTGTCGAGCAGATCGAGGACCGTGAGGCGGTCGAGCGGAGGGACCGACTCCCAGTCGTCGTGATAGGAAGAGCTGTTGCTACCGGAGAAGGAGCCGTGGCGCGAGTATCGGGGGCTGCTGGGGCTCTGTGGATCCAGCCTTGGGGTGCTGGAGGCAGACAAAGCCTCGTCGGTGGTGAGGCCGGGATCGCTGTCGGAATCCGACTTGAGGCCTGGCGGGGGCAAGGGGCCGGCCGTGGCCGGAGAATCCGTCATTTCGGCTATCGTTCTCAAGGGAAACCTTTGGATATCGTGTCTGAAAGAGACTCTGCGGAGGGCCTCGGCACCTCTGAGGACCATTACATCAGCCATCATATATACCGGGCGTGGTTCGGGCTGGGTACTGCGTTTGCGTCGCGGAGGGTGGGATGGGAAAGAAGGAAGAGGGGTCATAGGACTAGGGCGGGATGGAAGACATGGGCTCGTGAGGAAGGCGGGCGAACGGGCTTTGTGGTGGGGAAGAGACAGTGCTTACCAGACGAGCGAGGGTCGACGTCTTGAAGGCCAGATGCAACACCAGGGAACGGGTCACATGAGCCGGAGCAATCCAGAGGCCGGAGGTAGGAAGTCGGAAGACGGCTATGGCGAGCGACAGCAGAGGCAGCAATCGAGTGGCAGGGGTTGGGTGGCGAGGGGAAGATGCAGGCGCGTCGGGATGCAGCTGTTCTTGCAGAGAGCGGCAGAGGAAAGGTGCGTATCGATGCCAGCCAGATGCCTGTGCTCGCAGCAGGTTGGGGAGAGGCAGCGTGGTGATGGCGGACCACGTGCGACGGGTTTGGGGTGCCGACGAGACCCGAGCAGACGGAGAGGCGGTGCGAGAGAGAATCGAGCTTTCGTGGATAGGAACGTAGGTAGGTACGAGTAAAGACCGTTTGTAGGTGCGATGCGCAGGTGACAGGCGCGAGGGTGTAGACAGGCGGGATGTTGGTCGGGGATGTCGGCGGCGAGGGTTTGGAATGGCGTTGGGCTGGCGTTGATCAGGGTCGAGGCCACAGTCGAGGCCGCGGCCCTGTAAGTGGCAATGACGGCAGGTCGTGTCGCCGGCGCGCCCGCTGATTGGCTACTGCAGCTGCCGCGGATCGGGGTCAGGGGTCGTCATGGTGGGGCTGCTCCAGCACACCTACAGCTATGTACCACCTAACGAGTACGAGTATCTCCCACCTGAGCTTAGGAGGTACCACTCGTAGGTCAGGCACCACCTAGGGGCAATGGACACTCCGTAGTAGCTCTTTGGACACGGCGCTGGGCGGATGGGGTCAGGTACATCCATGAACCTGATGCATGCGTGTGATGTCAGCATGGCACCTCATCTTGTAAGTACTCCTACTCGTGCCCCCTCCACCACTCTACATGCACAAGTATTGATGGTGCCGACACAACTCTCTAGACTCGGCTCAAAAGCCAGTGCCATACATGTCTTGACTGTATGATCCGATACCCCGAGTGGCAGCTGGTACAAAGTCATCTTGGAAAAGAGAGAATGCCAAATCAAGGTCGAACAGATGGATGCACCTCTGGCTTTGCGGCGAGGTTATTAGGGGGCAACCAGACGAGCTGCTGCCAAGCTGGTCAGACCAGAGAGACCCATGCTGATAGGGTAGAAACAGAGGCGCGACAGCATCTAATGCACGATGCGTGATGGGTGCGCATGTGTTCCTACCTAGTGCGTACCCAAGGCACGTACGAGTAGGGGCGGTCGGTCGTGGAGGCGCCAGACGACTCCGAGTTCCCCTCCTCTATTCGCACCACGAACCGTCTGACAACGGCCCGCGCGTGCTGCCATGGATGTTCAAGATGTAGGTACTCATCAGCATGCCGGCACTGGGTGTGTCCATGCGCCACGTAACACGGCCGCGTGCGCAAGAGGCTTGTCCGAGGGTCCCTCCTTGTGCCACGTTCGAGGAACCACACTCGGAGAACTATTCGTACTGCCGCATGCTGGTCGATCCTGTGCTCAAAACCTCCGTACACTGCAGATGTATCGGCAAAAATCTACGCCTCTTGCCTTTGTGTACCTACCCACGACTCGGATATATTCTGAAGCCAACCAAGCATGGCTGGCGTAGCTTGGCTGATCAAGATCAAGATCCATCCTTGCCATGCTACCCCAGACGTGAATACGGATAGTCGTACCGTGGCAGCGTGGGTCTAGTACGAGTACTTCAACACCATCCTGACTGGTGTGGATGTCCATGTGCCTACCTCTCGTACGGATACTGGACCTAAGCTATGACGCCACTGGTCACCCCCGGCATCCACTACGGGCCGGTACCTCTCGTTCGCCATCTACTTTACATATTGACGTCCACGGGGATAGTAGACATCACATGGGTGCCTACATTTTCGGAGCACGCTCGAGGAAGATGGAAGTAATAAGGCGAGATCCGCGTGTCAGGCAAGAGATCTAATGTACTAGAAGCCCAAGACATCTTCGCAAACCGCATGATCGTGACGAGGCACGAGTACATGTGCCCACGAGATGAAGAAATTATTCAGGTAGAAGGTATCCGCCAGCCCTTTGAACCTTTGCGCAGGTTCCCGATATGCTGCAAGACGATGGACCTCGATGCCACGTAGCGTAGGCATGCGTAATCAAGATACGCGTACGCGAACAGCTGTGCAGGAATCAGCAAGGAAGTCGAGGGTATAGCAATCTATTCCCAACCTTTCGAGCAGATGTTCCTGCACATGGCATCTTCCCTACGCGATGACAGACATGCGAGGTCAACTACGTGTGGGAGCGCCCGACTGTTGAGAGGCGCACCTGGATCCGAGTTTGCATGGCATGACGGCTGATCGATCACCTGGCATTGCTGCGTGACGCCGCTCGTGATTGCATTTGACGGGATCTGGTTGAGCGACGTACGTTTTCCATTGCACCCATGGAAGACGCAGGCGAGGACTTCAGTCAAGCAAAGTTCGCAAAAACAAAACCAGGGCCACGGATCAGATATAATGATTCCTCGCTCACTGATCCTGGCCATGGGCGGGCGACCTGCTCGAAATGGGGCCGAGCTGGTATTGTCATACGAGTACGATGCACAACGCGAAGCGCGTCACGTCGACACCAGACAAATTGGACCAGTCGTGTTTCTCTTTACGCCGCGCTAAGCCCCCTACGGCTTGCCCTCCACCCAGATGGGAGCCGCCCCGCGTAGATACATCGGCTTCAAGTCCTCAGGTCTGTGTGCTTTGCGCAGGCTACCCGTTAGCCGGCATCGATCAGGGCACTTGAGAGGTACTATGGCGCACCAACCCAGCCTGGATAGGACAGAAATACGCCGCTTGATCCGCACATCGCGTACCGGCGCGGGCTCGACGCGAACATCGGATCCAACCTTAGGTGGTGACTGGAGCCCTGAAGACACTCTGATCAGCGCTGTTGACCGCGACTGCAGCGCTGGCGCGTCCCGCTACGCCTCGCCTCGCCTCGCCTCGCCTCTTCGTTAGGAGGGCAGGCAAATTCGATGCTCCCTCGACCCAATCCCCGTCTCGTCTTCCAGGCTGCCCGTCGAGTCCCGCGCCGCCGACCGTCGCTGTCGCTGCCCACGCCGCCGCCTTCCAGTCCCTTCGTCTTCTTCCAGTTCCTCGCAAATCTGCAATGCGCTGAGCAGAGCATGGTCGATCTGTAGAGCGACCGTTTTGCGCCCACACCGCCCTTCTTGCACACCCAGCGACCATCCCACTGCACCGGGCCCATCCGATCCGCTCTCCACCATCGCAAAAGGCCGTAGCGCGTGCGCGCGCGTCGCACCGCCAAACCCATCATCACCCGTTGCCGTCCATTTTCAATCGCCCTCGCTCCCCTCACCTCCCCTCCCCCTCCCCTCGTGTTTTGCGCACCACCCGGCAGCCCTCACCCCGCTTGCCTCGCGCCTGCATACGCGCCCTTCTGCGACGGCATCTCTGTCTCTCCTAGCAGAGTCCCTTCGGGGGCCACACCGTCACCATGGGCAAACTCCTGCGCATGGAGTTGTACAGTGAGTGACGCGACGCCATTCTCCCCAGCACGGCGCCGCCGTCGCCGTCGCGCCCGCTCCCACTCGCGCCCTGCGACGCGCTGCTCTCCCACGCGCTGCTCTCCCCGCTGACTCTCTTCCCCAGACTTCAAGTCGTACAAGGGCCACCACACCCTCCTCTTTGGCGACTCGTATTTCACCTCGATCATCGGCCCCAATGGCTCCGGCAAGTCCAACTCGTACGTCACTCTTTCGCGTCTTTCCTCGCTTTCGCCGCCTCTTTGCTGACCTGTTCTGTCTAGCATGGACGCCATCTCTTTCGTCCTCGGCATTAAATCCTCACAGCTGCGTTCTGCCCACCTCAAGGATCTCGTCTACCGCGGCCGTGTTCTGAAGACCTCCAAGATCAACGACGATGGTTCCGCCGACGCGAACGGCGATGCCAACACCGACGGCCCCGCCAATGGCGATGCCAACGGCAACGACAAGTCCGCTCGCCACGACCCCAAGACCGCCTGGGTCATGGCCGTTTACGAGGATGACCAAGGCGACGAGTTCCGTTGGAAGCGCTCCATCACCAGCTCTGGATCCAGTGAATACCGCATCAACGACCGCGTTGTCAGCGCCCATGAATACAACGGCGCTCTCGAGGAACAGAACATCCTGATCAAGGCCCGCAATTTCCTCGTCTTCCAGGGTGACGTCGAGGCCATCGCTTCTCAGTCTCCCCAGGACCTAACGCGCATGATCGAGCAGATCTCGGGCAGTCTTGACTTCAAGCCGGAGTACGAGCGCCTCCAGGCCGCCGCCGACGACGCCGCCGAAAACTCGAATTACCAACTGCAGCGCCGTCGCGGCATCAACTCGGAACTGAGGCAGTACCAAGAGCAGAAGCGCGAAGCGGAGAACTTCCAGAACAAGACGGATGAGCGCGACAACGCCATTGTCACCCACATCTTGTGGAAACTGTTCCACTTCCAGCGTGTCATGGACGAGTCGAGCGCCAAGATCCAGGAGCACCACGAGAACCTCAAAGAGTTCCGGCGCAATGTTGCGTCTTTCGAGAAGAAGCTCGAAGCCGCCCGCGCGGAGCAGGCTGTCGCCGCCAAGGACGTCCACCGCGCGGAACGCCAGATCAAGAGACAAGAGAAGGAGCTTGAGGAGAAGGAGAACAGCCTCGTCCCTATCGATGAGAAGGTGCAGCAGACCAGCCAGCAAGCCGAAACGATACGTAAACGCATCGACGCCGTAACCAAGGAACGCGACGAGCAGAAGAAGCAGATTGCCAAGATAGAGAAGGACCTCGGCACCGTGCAAAAGGCCCAGCAGCAGTTCGAGGACCAGTGGAAGGAGACCATGAAGAAGCAGGGCAAGGAGCTGAGCGATGCCGACCGTAAAGAGTACAACGCGCTGCGCGCTCAGGCGATGGCCAAGTCTTCCGAGAACGCCGTCAAGCTCGAGAACCTGAATCGCCAGCTCAAGACGGACGAAGTCAACGTCAACAGCCTCCGCGGCAAGGTCGAAGCCTACGAAGCGTCGATCGAAAAGCTGGAGACGGAGCTGGCCGCGCTTAAGGAGCGCAAGGAGTCTACACAGGCCATCGTCAAGCAGATCTCCACCGACATCGACACCAAGAAGAAGGAGTTCAACCACATGCAGTCGGAGAGGGTCCGGACTAGCCAGCGACGCACCGAGCTCGACGAGAAGCTACAGGAAACCCTGCGGAAGCTGATGGAGGCTGACGACGGCCGTCGCCAAAACGACAAGGAGGTGCGGATGAAAGAGATGGTGGCCTCGCTCAAACGTCTCTTCCCCGGAGTCAAAGGCAGAGTTTGCGACCTGTGCAAACCGAAACAGAAGAAGTTTGACGAGGGTGTTATCACCGCCCTCGGGCGCGAACTTGACGCTGTCATCGTCGACACGACCAAGACATCCAGCGAGTGTGTCCAGCATCTTCGAGACCAGCGACTGGGTCTTTTGACCTTTATTCCGCTCGACAACATCCAGGTCGCCCCTGTCAACCCGTCAGTCAAGGGCATTCCCGGGTCGAGATTGACGATCGACGCCATCGAGTACGAGTCCTCATTGGAGCGTGCCATGCTGTACGCCTGCGGCGGCTCTGTTCTGTGCGACTCGCTCGACGTTGCCAAGAATATCTGCTACAAAAGGGGCATCAACGTCAAAGCGGTGACGCTGGAGGGGTACATCATCCACAAGGCGGGTCTCATGACGGGTGGTCGTGGTCCAGAAAACAAAGGCAAGCGCCGCTTCGAGGAGCATGATGTCGAGAACCTGCGCAAGATGGCCGACAAGTTCAAGGAGGAAATCGAGAAGCTGCCTCGCGCTGATCGCCGCGGCACCGCCGAAGAGACCCTCCAGCACGAGCTCTCGGGGCTCGAGCAGCGACTGCAATTTGCCCGCGCGGAGATGGGCGCTTTCGAACAGAACCTCGCGAGCAAGAAGAAGGAGCTGGAACACAGCAAGCGCCAGCTTAAGGAGTGGCAGCCAAAGTTCAAAGAAGAAGACGCCAAACTCAAAAAGACGCGCACGACTGTGGAGAAATTCAAAGCAGCCATTGACCAGGTCGAGGACAAGATCTTCTCGGACTTCTGCAAGAGACTCGGCTACGAGGACATCAGAGCATACGAGGCCCAGCAGGGCAGCCTGGAGCAAGAAGCTGCCGAGAAGCGGAATCAGTTCGAACTTCAAAGGTCCCGTCTCGAAAGTAATAAGAGCTGGGAAACGTCCAGGCACAAAGAGACGGACAGCCGCCTGCGCAATCTGAAGGAGCGGTTGGCCAAGTTCTCGGAGGACATCAAGACTTACGAGGCCGACAAGGCTCAGATCGAGGCCGCAATCGGCACCGACAACGACACCCTGGAGGCCTTGACAGAAGAACTCGACGGCCTGAGGGAGACGTACTCGACGCAGAATGAAAAGGTCAGCGACGCCAAGGCCGAGGTCCAGAAGCGGAGTAAAGATATCGACAGCCGCCAAAAGGCCATCGCAGCCTTGGAGACAGACGTACAGAAGAACAGCGCCGGCAAGTTCGCCTTGCTCAGGAGGTGTCGCTTGGAGCAAGTCGCCATCCCGCTATCGCAAGGTTCACTCGATGACCTCCCCAACGAGGACAACCTTCTGCAGCCCGACGCCGATGCCATGGATGTCGATGAAGGCGACGAGGTGGACATGGTGGGCGACGCTTTGGACGACCACGGAATCGAGGTGGACTTTGACAGTCTTGAGGAGGACCTGAAGAATGTAAGCAAGATAATCGGATAGAGGAGATGAACCTGACACTGACCGTGCCGCAGCCTGATGACGAAGGGGTCGAGGACCGACTTCAAGACAAGATATCGTCGCTGTCCGCCGAGCTGGAGAAGCTGAACCCCAACATGAGAGCCATGGAGCGGCTGGGTGTTGTTGAAGCTCGGCTCAAGGCCACCGAGAAGGATTTCGAAGACTCCAAGGTGTCGTTCAAGGCGGCCAAGGAGGCGTTTGACGAGATCAAGGCCAAGCGCTTCGATCTCTTCAACAGCGCCTTTTCCCACATCCAGGAGCAGATTTCCAACGTGTACAAGGACCTGACACGCAGTGACCAGTACCCGCTGGGCGGATCGGCGTATCTGGACATTGAAGAGGACACGGACAAGCCGTACCTGTCAGGCATCAAATACCACGCAATGCCGCCGCTGAAGCGGTTCCGAGACATGGAGCACCTGTCGGGTGGTGAGAAGACGATGGCGGCTCTGGCACTGCTGTTTGCCATCCACAGCTTCCAGCCGTCTCCCTTCTTCGTGCTCGATGAGGTCGACGCCGCCTTGGACAACGCCAACGTGGAGAAGATCAAGAACTACATCCGCGACCACGCCGGACCGGGGATGCAGTTCATTGTCATCAGTCTGAAGACGGGCCTGTTCCAGGACTCGGAGAGCCTCGTTGGCGTCTACCGTGACCAAGACGTCAACAGCTCACGGACGCTGACCTTGGACGTAAGTGACCAGAAGTCCTTGCGACTGACTTGCCCCTCCCTTTTTTCACCCGAACAGTCACTAACGCACTTTCCAGTTGCGCAAATACGCATGAGAATGGACACTATGAGGCTGATAGTTCAGACATGCCATGTCTTGTCCAAAACCCCTCATCCCCTCGGTCTCCTCTTGCCGCGTGGCTGGCGGAAAGCCACCAGGGCACATCGCGCGCTATTTCTGGACGATTCCAGTTTGGAGCCCCTTGTCGAGTGGCCACTGGCCATCAGCGGGGTATTGGGCGGGCGCAGGATATGAGAGCGATGCATTATGGCGATGCCCAGGCGGACACACGCACCCGGAAGAGGCGTGGTGAGCCGTGGCGTTGGGTCCGCTAGTAGCTAAGAGATGCGTCCGCTAGTAGCCGATAGATACGACTGGTCGGTCGCGAATCCTGTTTTTTTTTTTTTTTTTTTTTTTTTTTTTAATTCGGGCGGTTGCCGGGTTGGGTATGGTGGAGTGAGGGATGAATTTATCCAACGCAGACTAACGACCTTTTTTGTCTCCCCTTGCCTGTTTCTCTTTGCCTAAGCAGGGGGGAGCTTTTGTGTGTGAAGCGCCCATTCCCCGGATGTGGTTGCGTTAGCTTGTCCTTTATTCAATCACTGTTCATTGTTCAACACGGCTCTTTTCCATTCGACGGTGCGATGTCTATACGTGTCACGTTCGCCCATCTTCTCGACCTCCCCCCCCCCCGTCCGGGAACATGGAAGCAATGAATGGTGCCTAGCCTCGGCTTCCCGCTTCGCTGGCTGGCCTGTCCGGGTGGTCTCTCACGCGCGGTTGGGCACTTTGCACACAATTAGACGCCGCCACGAGGAAAGAGTCGGGGGCTCTTCTACTCTCCCATGAGCACGTCCGGCACGTCGGCCACGTTCGGCACGTCGGCACGTCGGCTACGTCGGGCACGTCAGGGCAGAGACGGCAGAGGCTAGAACTGTATAAAATCCCAAGCGCGCCCCTGGGCTTACGGTGGCGACTACGGCTGTGAATAAGTTAAAGGCATACGCAGGTAGAAATCTTGCACGACCTACCGACTCGGCGTTGCATTCTCCCGTCGGCCAGTCGCTGGAACATATTAACAGCCGCTGCCGCCTGGCATAGGTAATAAGGGTGAGCTGGTCCTGATCCATCCGATCCGGTCGCTGGGAGTAATGATCAACCGCTGCCTGCTCGGCTTTATTGGCGATTCGCTCTTGTAGCGGCGGCGGTGGCGGTGGCGGCGGCTGGACTTCTGTTAATCCTCAGGTCGCAAAAAGCTATAATCGTCCCGTGTCTTGCCCCTTATTGTCCTTACCCGGTTCCATACTTCCTTGAAACCAGGGTCATTCGCTGCGACTAACTAATTTATTTCGCTATCTTCTCTGCTTGTTGAACCGCCACCTTCTCCCCCCCCCGGTAACCGGCCACCCTTACTCGTACGGATACATGCTTGACTTGGCGCAGCTCGTGGGCTTTGCTAGAACTTGGTGCTCACATGATTTGTTTTTGATTCTTTTTTTCAATCTTTTTTTCACCGGGTGTTACCGAGCGATGTCATGGAGCAGGGCCAAAGCTGGGGACTCTGTTCACGCAGGTAACCAGCACACATAACATTAGGTAAGGGTCGTTGCGGATAATCCACATAATACCAGCCTCCCCTCTCCCATCGTTTGCATCTTGCGACGGCCCCTCTGCTCATTATACCGGCGCGTCCTCGCTGCCTAGTTCGCTGATGAGGCCTCTCTGGTTTTTCCCCCGTGGCGCTGCAAACTCTGCTAGTTCCCACCCCTATTATTAGCTGACTTCGCTTCCCAACTTGAGTTGCCCACGTGATACCTGCGACCTCGCCCATTGTTCCCTGACAGCGATATACAGAGTATCGGGTGTGTGTGGGGGGCAATGTGCAGAGAGTAATCTGGGGATGGTGGAACCAGCATCGCCGCGCGACGAGCGCGAAATTCGAGAAGCCCGATGAGAGGGGGGCGTTCTGTGAAGCTCGCAAGAGGCGCAGACGGTTTGGTTTTTAGGGCCCCGAAAAGTGGCGTTTTTTGGCCGAGAACGACGCGAGAGTCTTGCTCCGGGGGGAGGGCTCAGCTCGTCGCGCCGCCGCCCCTTTGCTTGGGCATAGCTTTAGCGGTGGCGTCTTGGGGGACGTGCGTGGACGAATATTTGACGCGGTGCTCCTAGGGTACTCGCAGACAGACAGGCAGGCAGGCAGGCAGAGAGAGAGATTGAGGCGAAGGAGGGGCGGGGGGGGGGGGGGGATGGGGTCGTTGGGAGCACATAAAAGACCACGTCGACCCAGGCCGCGAGTCCTTGTTGCCTTTTGATTGCTCCCAACACAGCGAACCAGGATACATACCGAAAGAAGAAGAAGAAGGAGGGGAAAAAAGAAGAAACCGAAACCGAAAACATCTTGCCAACATGCGCGTCCAAGCTGTCCTCGCCTTCCTCTCCGCCTGCTCGTTGGCGGTGGCCTTGCCGGCATCGTCGTCGGCGGCGGCGCCGGGCGACGACGGATCGGCCGCCGAGCTGCAGAGCCGTTTCTGGGGCAGCAGCGACGCGCTCGACCCGTTCTTGGAAGAGCTCGCGAAGGTGGCCGACGCCAGCAGCAAGAGCGGCTTGTTCAAAGACCGCCTGTCCGATAAGAAATCGGCCAAGGAATACAGGAAGGTTCTCAAGCCTTCGCCCGAGGCCTTCGCGACGTACAGCATGCGCATCTGGGTGCACTTCTTGAACAATGCCGCTGCCGGGAACGTCAGGCGCGACGCGGCGGGGATGGTCACCATTATCGGGGCCATGCAGACCACCATCCAGCACATGGACGAGCCCAAGAGGGACGACAGGACGAATGTCGCCTACTCGCAGATGATGGGCTGGTACTTCTCCCAGAACGTCGGCTTCCGCCCCAACGACGCTCAGCTGCAGCTCCTCAGAGCCAAGGCCGGCGGCCAGACCGACGAGGCAATCACCGCCGATATCGTGCGGGGCATACAGGGAGTGCAAGCCGATGTCAAAAACCTCTTGTCTGCGGGGCGCGGTTAACCTTGTAAAAGACAGCCCTTTTTCTTCCGCCGGCTCTCTCAGCACCACCGAGTCATGAAAAAAAATGGAAGATACTGATCGGAAGAGACCGGGCCAGAGAGGATGACGGGGGGATTGATATCAGATGGATTGCCCGCCCGTATGCGGGAATCGTGACCAGGTGTTGGACACCCACCCGTGGCGGTCAAAACCTCGCTGGGGCTGCGGGAGGGACGATCCGGACGAAGCGACAGCTGGTGACGAAAACACTCATTCGGTACTCCCATCCGTAAGGTATGTTCGGGATAGCCTACACCATAGACCATAGACATAGACATAGATAACTAGGTAGATAGCTACTTCGGGTAGTAGAAAAAAACAATCACAATTTCATTGTGTACTGTGCTCACACGTCCCCCTTTTGGCTTGGACGACCAGTTCTTGCCCCGTCTCCCGACAGAAGACAGCGCTGTCTGTCACCACGGCCACACCAGAAAGCCCCGCGCGGGGCTCCTCACGACCCGTCGCTGGTCCTCCCCTTGTATGTGATGCTGTCGACCTGCTTCCTCGCCGCGGCCTGGTAACTGCCCGCGGAGTAATTGTGGACGCAGACGCCGCCGAGGCCGCAGAACCAGCCGGCTCCGCACATGCGGACACAGGGCGCCCCTCTCACGCCCATTTCGCATTCCTGATGACCCCTCGAACATTTGGTGAAAGGCCAAACATGGAAGCCTCCTCTGGCGAACAGCGCCTTTCCCGGAATGTTAGCGCGAGGGCAACTCATCATACACCTAAGCAAGTTTTGCAGAAAGAAAGGGAAGAGGGGGCACGGGAAAAGGGCGGGAACACATACCTCGCCGGCAGGCGTCTGGCCCGGAGACTCCTCCAAGTCTGCCGGGACGGCCGCCGCCGAGCGGTGCCGAGCAGCACGGCGAGCGAGACCAGGTACCAGAGCTGCATGTCGAAATGGCCAAGATGTTCAATAGGAGGATTGTTCAAGTTGCTGATTTTCCTCGGGCTCCTCGCTCCTGGTGAGAACCTCAAGACACAACGACCCTAGGGACTCGGGAGAGGGGAGAGAGGGAACGGCAGAGGCCAGCCTACATATAGACCGACAGCCTCCCCGAGGTTTCTTCATTTCGCTCCGAGTGGTAGGGAAAACACGTAAGCCCTCACCATCGGTGGGCGGGACTGTCTGTTGGCCCATCGACTGGCCAGGACAGGGGCTGGGAAGCTGACGCTCTGCTGAGGGGTGGCGTGCTGAGGTGAAAGAAAGATGACTTCCCCCATCATGGGTGTGAGGAAACGATATGTAGGCCGTGCGGCTGGCTTCAATGGGCCACCCATCTGACGAGTCGGTGCGTCTTTTCCCCCAGTCTTCAGTCTTCGGTGGGCTTGGGGCCGGGTCGAGCCCTTGTCCGGCTTTGCCGTCCCCAGCGAGAAGACAAGACATGACACCGCCCGGGCGTCAGCGAGCATGGTCGGTCAGCACCCGCCCGGCTTAGATCAGCAAACGCCTGGGGACCGGTGCCTGGAACCCTTCGCGGGCAACGAGGCCGGTTTCGCGCCACCGAGAGCGATCCTGCAAGAGACAGTCCAGGCACAAATATAGCCTCGCCCGCTGGCGCTCTGCTGATTTCCCTTCGCCACGGCCAATCCCAACCCTCGCTCCTCCTCGGTGCGGTGCGCTTTGCCCGTGGCGGTCTCACCACACTGCTGTCAAATGAGAAGCCCTGCTGATTTGAAGCTGGGCCGGCTTGCCATTTCGGCACCGCGCGGCCACGCTGTGTTTAAAACAATTGGCCAACAGAGACTCGATTGATCTGGTTGATCTGAAGAGGAGAAGGACAGACTTTCTGCTCAATCCCCCCTCCTGTCCGTGAACTCTCATTGCTCTCATCGATTGCGAACCTCAACTCCCGGGCGAGTCGTCACTCTCACACAGACAGCATCCAAAGCGATAGGCTACACAGTTTTAAGAGGAGTCGTCGGGGTAAGCGATTGAGTTCTAGCGAGGGCCAGCAGCTGCCCTGCGTCAATGGCTACGTGTCACTGGCGTCGACAGAGCTGGTCCTGCATCCCGGACCCGCCCGTCTTTCGTCAGTGGCAATGTTGCCATCTACAAGTCAAAGTCAGGCTTCAGCCAGGGCAAGATCAGAAGGTAGGTCTCACGTCACTTCGAACCTGGATAGACACATGCTTTACGCGAATCCAAGGGGTTGCTTGTCGATTCTTTGCGCTGTAATATAGACTTTGGAACTAATATTCATAAGGATTTGGTGTCCCGTTGGTTGGAAATCTTTGCCAGTCCAATCGCTGTCGACTATGTCGCTTTTCATCTCGAGGCACGTGAAGACTCATCTCGAGGCACGTGAAGGGCCGCCAAGTACGGATGGCATGCCCCCTGCTCAAAGCCTCGGAGACATTTAGCCACCTGTCTCACTCTTGAAAGCCATGCCGTAAAGTAGCTGACGGCGCTTGCAGCTGCACAGGGGAGCTGACCTGCCGCGCATAGCCTTTCAAATAATTCCAGTTCCAGTGTCGCAGACTCAGCCACGGTGCAATGCCAATGAACCCAAGAATAATGCATCGCTCACGGCATTTGATGGTTTGGCAACTGCTCTCCGCTCTCCTGCGCCTGCTCGGGGTTCGCTTAAGCTCGCTTCTTATCCTTGGTGCTGCCGGGGAGAAGTGAGACGGTTCTATCAAGATCGCCCGGCGGGTGAGTGGCTGTCGTATCCGTAAATGGCAGTGGCTGCGAGCACCATGTTCGCCAAGTCAGTCAATGACCCTTCAGCGTGGTCAGTCAGCACGGCTCTGTCGCATTCGCTGTGCTGCATGGCCTCTTCGTTGCAGTCTCACCAGCGGCATTGTGCCCAAATGTAGGCCCTCTCCGATCACGACGGATCCTGTACCTTAGCGTGGCTAGACAGTGCTTCCAATGCGCCGTGGACCTGTGCTATAGGTTCTGCGAAATCATCGTGGGGCATGTTGCAAGTGTCAATGGGTAGACGAAAGCAGACGGCGCCAACTTTCGACGCGTGAGCGGATCACGCATCCCGGCCAAGGAGGGGCAGCGGCCGCCCTTCTCCATCACTGCCGACTCATACATCTTCGAACGCCACGTCGTCGTCGTCACTCTCATCGTCGTCGTCGCCTGCTGCCGGTTCCGCAACCTTGACCTTCTTGGCAGACGACGTGGAAGCTGGTGTGTCCGCTGCGCTAGTGGTACCACTGATGGAGGCGCCCGCCACAGGTCCCTTCTTGTCGGGCTCGGCAGACGAAGGAGCAACTGATGTCGCATTGGCAAGGCCGTCCACATCTTCAAACTCATCCTCGTCGTCATCATCATCGTCATCGTCGTCTTCTTCGGCGGCTTCGCGTGCCTGCTGCTGCTGCATGAGCTTGGCAAAGACGGCGTCCATATCTGTGTCGCCGCCAGCCTCGTCCGCCCCATTGGCCCCAGAACCCGGTTTCTTATCTTCGTCGTCCGAGGGACCAATCTTGACGGCCTTGGACCCGCCATTGCTGTTCTCGGTGCTGTATGCTGTGCCAGAAACGGTCGAGCGCATGTGCCATTCTGGCAAGGCATTTTGGGCAGCGAGCTTTTGGCGCCGCGCCTCCTCTTCCTGGCGCTCGGCCTCGGAGGGACCGCTGGCCTCGGTGATGTTGATGGCGATGCTCTGGGGGCCAGTGTTGGCCATACCCTGGACGGCAGTCGGCTTGTCGGGCTCGACGACTATGGACTGTGCGACCTGGTTCTGGGCATCCCTGACGACTGGGCGGGCATTGGAGTGGGCCACCTCGAAATTGTTGTCAGGGATATGGACGCGGTCGAGCTCGGGCAGCAGCTCGGTGATGAACTTGAGCTGGTTGTTGAGGCGAGTGCTTTGCTCGTGGCCGCCTGCTTGGCGTTCGGGGTCGGAAACCAGGATGTAGTCGCATCGGTGGCAGTGAAAGCCGTCGGGCTGCATGTTGTCGAGAACCTCCATCTGGGTCCACTCGGCCTGACAGCGAGCGCAGAAATACTCCTTCTTTTCCTGCTGGGGCACGGCGTTGCCCTGGACCTCCTTGTCAACGTGGTAAACGCGCCACTTGATGGCGTCGATGGCCTGGCGATAGTCAATGTAGTAGTAAGTGCGATTCGTGGGGCGCAGCTGGCCTTCCTTCAGCTCGGGGCGGACATGTCTGGACAACAGGGTGAGCAGGTGAGTCGTGCTGGCACGGACTGGGCCAG
Organism: Hansfordia pulvinata; assembly: GCA_006538405.1. NCBI lineage: Eukaryota > Fungi > Ascomycota > Sordariomycetes > Xylariales > Hansfordia > Hansfordia pulvinata. Next base: position 745,339 of record BJKQ01000007.1, on the reverse strand, counting down.
CCGTGGCGGGCAGGAGGAATCGGGAAAGAGGCCGTACTGGTGCAGAAAGCGGTCCTCCTTGAGGCGGGCGCATATGCGATGGAGGTCTTTGAGATTCATGCTCATAAGGTAGGATAGGTCATCGTCGCGAAGAGCCGAGTGTATGATGAGGGCGTCGACGATGAGGATGTGGCGGGTGTCGAGGTCCTTTGTGTTGTAGAAGGCGCGGACGACGGAGCGCACAAAGGTCTGGGCGATGTCCATGGCGGAGATGGGGGTGAGCGCCACGAGCGCCGACTGCGGAGATGGGCAGAGCCAAGAAGCGTTATATCATCATCTATCGCTGCTGGCGATGAGCTGGCGAAGCCTGAGGCGCGGACGATCGGAGCAGAGAAGGTCGCAGGGCGAGGCGGAAGAGTGCCGAGCAAGCATCAATCTCGGGAAGTGGGATGGAGGCGACTCGGCGGAAGCGATCACTTGAGGGCGCGCAAAATATTGGTTGAAGGTGTGAGTCTCAGTAAGGTACTATCCAGCACGTATGGACAGGTAGGAGATACGAAGGTAGCTCGACAGTCAGCACCGGCGAATTCAGAGTGCCGCCCCACCTTTTCTCGGCAGCCTCGCAGCTTCCCTCTGATGAATTCGCATCCGCTCAACTCGTGCTTGCCATGCATTGACGTTACATGACATGTGGTGAGCCATTGGAACTTCTCCCATCTACATGTACCTACTGACCTACGAGTATTCATACCTTATGTAATGAGATACCCCGTCTATCGAACGAGGTACACAGGAACAATCCATGGTATTCCAGCCTCACAACTATGCCTGAGGTCGTGTAACTTCACCCTTCCCTGCAGATATATGTACCCAGCCGGCCTCGTCCAGCTCAACTTTATTTGTTCCGTCACGCCCTCGCCTCAGACCCAGATTCATCTCTCCGGCGGCGGGAATTGGTCTCATTAGCTATCGACGGCCGCCATCAGCGCCCCTCGTCGCTCATCAGCTCCGCATTCCCCATACATGTACCTACCTAATGACGGCTGCCGATGACGCGCACGGGCTTAGCTACTCGCACATAATACTCCGTAGATATTATGTAGGTCTGTCTGGTCCCAACTTTCTTGCCTGCGGGAGGCACGGGAGGCTATGAGTACCGAGAGGACCTACCACCTACCTGCCTCTCACTTCGGGTGGTTGACACCGCCATCGACTCGGGCTCATACTCGTACCGCAGTGCTTTTTCCAGTAGACCGACCAGTGCTGGGGCTGCTGGAGCACATCGCAACCAGGACGCACAGTTCTGCTGCTGTGCCTGGCTTCGCTGTGGCGGTCAGCACGAGTACGAGCAAGCCGCCCCGCCTGCCTGGTCCCGACCTGCTCCATCCCCATTTGCCTCCATTCACGCTTTCTGCGCCGGCGTGCTTGCTGGGGGCCCTGGAGGGCTGGTCACTCAGGGCGTGTCCGCCGCATTGGAATCCCATGCCGGCTCGCGGGCTTACAGACGCCTCCGTCGCTGCCGCATCATGGCTTTAAACTACCCCACCATCTTCCTGCTGCCGACTCACCTCAACGCTGACGAGCTCGCCGACCTGGAGGCCCGCATCCCCTCTCTGACGTACAGAATTGCCGAGGCCCAGGTTGTACTTGGCAAGCTCTCCCAAAAGACCCGGGCCGCTTGGGAGCTGCGAAAGCGACATCTTGACACCCGTGACGCCGGCATCCCGCCTCCAGCCACCGAGCTCGTCTCGGGCCCCGGGCTGGACGGCGCACCCCCAACCAAACGCCCCAGGCTTTCCGCGCCGGCGGCTGAGCCCTCGGCGTCGAGCAGTCGCTCTTCTTCCACAAGCCCCTCTCATACCGTCAAGGTGGTCAAGCTCGACTGGTTCATTGAGTCGGAACGAAAGGGCACAGTTCTGCCTCTTATCGACTATCTGGTTTACGAAGGCCAGGTCACTTCTACCAACTCAGGCTCTGGCTCCTCGGCTGCTTCTCCGGCGCCTAAGAGCAACAATCGTCGTCGGGACAGTACCACCACATCCCCATCTCACCATCCCACTCAGCCCACAGCACCAGCGCATCCCCGGACCCTACCGGCTTCAGGCTTGCCGCAACCGAAACGCCCTCTGCTGAAAGAGACAACTTCGGAACATGACCAGGCCCAGCAGATGCCAGCCGTGCCCTCCTATTTGCACACGACCTACTCTTGCCAGAGACCCACCCCCTTTGACAACCCCAACCGGGCTTTCGTTGAGCAGCTCAAGAGGGTGAGGGCCATCAGGACCCTCCAAGACGACAAGGTCGGCGTCCGAGCGTACTCGACAGCCATCGCCACTTTGAGCGCCTACCCTCACACAGTATCCTCGGTTCCAGGTGAGTGAAGTCTGAGTGCCAGCCAACTCTTCACACTGCTCACCCGTGGGAAGAGGTCGAGCGCCTACCAGGCTGCAGCAGTAAGATTGCCGGCTTGTGGCGCGAGTGGAAAGAGTCGGGACGTGTAGAGGAGGTGGACGCGGCCGAGGTAGACCCCAAGCTCGCCGTACTCCAGCTCTTCTACAACATCTGGGGCGTCGGAGAGTCGACGGCGCGTGACTTTTACAACCGCGGCTGGCGCGACCTTGACGACGTCGTCGAGCAGGGCTGGTCGACTCTGTCGCGCGTACAACAGATCGGGGTCAAGTACTATGATGAATTGCAGCGCAAGATCCCCCGCGCCGAGGTCGAAGCCATCGGAGCCGTCATCCTAGCCCAGGCCCGCCGGCTTGGGGGTGCGGGTTTTCAGATGACCATTGTTGGCGGTTACCGCCGTGGCAAGGCTGCAAGTGGTGATGTCGATGTGGTGCTCAGTCACCCAGATCCATCTGCCACCGACCGCTTTGTCGAGCGCCTCGTCGCCGCTCTCGAGGCCGCAGACTACATCACCCACACCCTGAGCATGAGCTGCGCCAATAGCGAGCGCGGCCAGATACCCGCTGCGCTGGGCGGGACCGGCGGCGCCGGCGGTTCGGGCTTCTGCACCCTTGATAAGGCGCTGGTCGTGTGGCAGGACCCGGACGCCGGGACGGCCGCCGCCGCCGGAGAAAAAACCCCAACCCTCATCGCCGCGTCGACATCATCGTCAGCCCCTGGCAGACGGTCGGGTGCGCGATCGTCGGCTGGAGCGGCGGCACGACGTTCGAGCGCGACCTGCGGCGGTACGTGAAGGCCGAGCGCGGTCTGCGGTTCGACAGCACCGGGATCCGGCAGCGGGGCACCGGCGGGGCCTGGGTCGACCTCGAGAGCGGCCCCAGCAGCCGCGAAGCTGGGCAAGGGCGGGAGCCAGCCCCTGATATGATGACGGCTGAGAAGCGGCTGTTTGCTGGTCTTGGCTTGGAGTGGAGGACACCTGAGGAGCGTTGCACCGGGTAAGCTTCTGGGTAGTTGCAGCGTTCCGTGAGCTCTGCCAATACCGGCTTTGGAGACTCCGGAAGGAGGGGTGGCATAAAGAGGAACATCTTGGTGTGCATTGGTCCTACATCAAGTCGACCTGGATTCCCTTTCCATGAGACCGGTGCAACGGCATATGCACACTAGAGGGGAAACCCAAGCAAGGCATCGATCATTGCGCTGGTTTTGAATGTAGTTCTAACCTAAGCACTAGGACATCTCAGTTGGAACCATGACTGAAAGTCTGCCCAGTCTCGTCACAAAGGGAGCGCCATTAGAGAGAAAAAAAAAAAAGGGTGGATGCTCGCTCAGCGAGCAAAAGAAGATGCTCTCGATCGGGGAATCGAACCCCGGCCATCCGCGATTAGTGCTTGTGTTGACAAGCGGATATCCTGACCACTAGACCAATCGAGATTTCTCAAATGACTTGATGAGGAAACTGTTGATTATCTTCAACTATGATCACATTAACTTTCTGGCTTGTCTGTCACAGATACTCGCCATCCAGGGACGACCAGATTCGAGCCCATGGGGTATCTCCAACCCCCCCTACTCTCTTTCAATTCTCTTTCACAACAGTCGGCTATGGTCTGGTGACCCAGGCCAAAGCCTTCCTCGAGATCATCCTCTAACAAAACTTGACCAATGAAAGCAGGACGCCAGCCGGGCTTCCGCGCGAATGCAGGGGGAGGAGCTATCGGCCGTGGTCAACCCCGAAGCGATCTACCATTGAGAACATGGCCATCAGCAATTCTAACGGGTTTCCCGGGACCACGTAATCGAGCGCTTCCTGGGGCAGGGGGCCAGGCGCCGGTCCTCCCTCATCTCGACCAGCTGTGCCATAAACTCTTCCCAAGCACCGATGGCATCCGTCTTGGCGAGGAGGCCGAAGCTCTTCCTGACCAACTCTTGGTCGTCCGGGCCCTCGTCAAGGAAGGCCTCCCTGTACTTGGGGTCTATCATGTTGAAGGTCCTGTAGCCGTGGTTGTGCTAGTCAGCATTCATTCGCCGGGGCCTCACTGGCTGCTTCAAGTTTTGCGCCCTGGCTTGAAAGGGGGGGAGGGGGAGCGAACCGGTCCAAGGTGGGTAGTCGGGCGAAGAGATGGCCTCCCGTCACGCCGCCGCTTGCCGACCGAGCTGAAAGAGAACCCGACCCGACGGCCTCCTCGGAGCCGGTGCCGGAAGGCAGCGCGGACACGGCTGCGACCAGGGCGCACAGGGACAGGAGGAAGCGCATCTTGGAAACACTGGGCTTGCGTTTGTTGGAGAGGCGGACTCGGGTAAGAATAGATAAGCAGCTTGAACTGACTGCGTACCGAGACTGAGACGAGCGCGAAACCTCGAGCTCTTTTAGTAGACTGGGGAACTTGGTCGGGAAAGGAGGGAAACATATCAAATGTCAGCCCGCCGGCTGGCCACTGGAGCGAGCGCCTTCAATAATGATTCCAGTGGTGCCTTGTGTGTCTCTTGGCTTTGCCGAGGCCTTGCTGGGCTCGTCGCGCGCCTTGTACGTGGCGTGGAGCTATTTGCGGAATTCACAGCGGCGCCGCAGCGTGGTCGCCGAATCCCGGTCGCCGCGCCAATCTCGCGAGTCGCCTCGCCCTGTTCCCAAGCATAGTGCTTCGCTCGCCCACCCCCCGGAGCTTTCACTTGGCTACCTACCCGGTGGCGACGCGGCTCGACGGGGACCCGGCAGAACTGACGGTGCCTCTCGACCCCTGACAGAGCTGGGAAAAGGTCGGCGACCATCCGCTCTTTTTCTCTCGCGGGGATGCAGCGATTGGGAGAGCATGCTTGACTGCCAGGGGGACAACTGCAGGTCCGGGCACTCTCTGCCCTCCTGTTTCGCGTGCTCTGGGCGCAGACATTTCTCTCAATATCCTTTTTATCGGTGAACTGTGGCGCACTCCGCGCCACCAGTCGATGGCAGGCGGCCGCCCGCAGTGAACCCATGACCATGGTGCATCGATGACCAGCTTTCCATAAGACCGTGCGTGGTGCTATGCGTGACACTGAACGCATGGCGAGACCCCGCAGATATCTGTTACGCTCAGTGGCAACAGCTCCATGGCATGATCAGGGCACGGCACGGCTCAAACGTCCCATGCTTGCTGAGTGGCAGCGGCATAAGATGACATTGGTCACCGAAAACAAACGGAATTATGAAGTGAATGAATTAACTCGGGTATCGTCCTCGTCTGCGTCATCTTGATTCTCAGAAAAACAAAAACATGAGAGAAATCCAAAGTGATAAAACTAGGGTTGGTATGTACAAGTTATTATCTCAGACTTATGGCTCTGCCCCAGTCCACAGTGAATGGCTCAGGAGGCTTCCAGCCGGATGCCACCAGTCTTCAACGCAGAACCCTTTCTGCGCCCCTCCTTCTGCTCCCACAATACGCGACGACATCAGTACCAGTCGTCTCCCCAGTCCCCGCCGGAGTAGTCCACGTGGCTGGCAGTGCGCCAGGCGTTTGCCGGAGGCACCTGGGAAACCGGTCTGGGGATCGGCGGCGCTGCCGCCAGAGGCGCGGGCGGTGCTGGGGGCGAGACAGAAGGTGCTGCGGGTGGTGACACGGACGGCGGTGCTGGGGGCGACACGGATGGTGGCGCGGGCGGGGACACGGTCGGTGCTATCGGCGCCGCCGGGGCAGCGTACGCGGGCACGGAGACAGCGGGGGCGGCCACCGTCATCGTCGGCGGAGGGGCGTGGTAGTACGTCGGGACGGCAGGAGCCCCACCGCCATAGTGATACTGAGCGGAAGTAGCGACGGGGGGCGCCGGGCCGCTGTAGGTGGCCGAGTGACGGCGTTGATGGTGCGGAGCAGGGCCGAGGGGCTCCGTGCCATAGATTGGACCGGAGGAGGCGCCTGGAAGTTCGCTTGGTTGCTGCTGCTGCTGGTATTGATACTGATATTGAGTCTGGGACGTAGTGCTGTTCTCAACGGGCGGGGCGAAAAGCTGGATAGAGGGCGGCATGGGCATACTCATGCTGGCGGGGCGCCCGTGATGTAGGGTGCTGACCGGGGCGATGTTATCTGTCGCCGCAGTTGGCGCGGGGGTGAATCCGTATTGTAGAACTGATTGGAAAGCCGGGTTAGTGGAGGAAGAAGCTGTGGCAGGGATGGCGCTGCTGTTGAGTGAAAGATTCTGCAGACTCGTACTCGCGGCACTCGAGGGCATCGCAGCAGCCGCAGAGGAGGAGCGGTTGTGGGCCGAGACGGCTGCGGAGGAGGAAGCCAGATTGTCATTGGATTGCGACGGAGATAACGAGGATCCCTGCAGACCATTGGTATAGGCGGCGAGGCTGGAGCCGGGGATGATAGAGGCCGACAGACGGTGCTGCGACTTTGCGACGGTCTGCTGCAGCGAAGCCTGAACGCGCTGGGGTGCCAGGGCAACGATGGGTGGGCGACCCATCGGTATATCCTTGGACGATGGCTTGGACGGGAGGATCTTGCGCGCCCACTTCTTCATGCCGCGCCCTAGGCCCTGCGTGGTGCCCATGCCTGCGGTTGTGCTCGTGTTGGAAGTTGCAGTCTCGTCGGGCACAGGCTGCGAGGCGAAACGGTGCAACTGATCCTGAGTCATGGCGCCACCGGTGCTAGACGAGGGCGATGAGCAAGATGCGCCCGAGTCGTCCGCTGCGCCCTGGTTGTTGACCATTGGCGACCCATGCTTCTTGGGCGATGATGAGGAAGACGGGGCGTCGGATGGCCTGCGAGGGGGCGTCGTGGACGGCTTGGAGCCCCGCCTCGAAGACGGGGCCGAGGCCGGCGAATCCGGGCGCGAGGAGGGGCTCGCGGGAGCAACCGGCAGCTGGACGGGCGCGGAGCCTATCTGCGATGGCATCGGCTTAACCTGACCCGGCAGCATGGGAAATGGCTTGGCAGGCTCGGCAGCGATCTTGGGCGGCTTAGGTGGCGGCGGCGTCGGCGTAGCCTTGATGTCCCGGGCCGCTGCAACTGGGTCAGCCGCCGCGGTAGAGTCGGCAGAGCCGGTGCGAGTCTGCGTATGCGTTGCTGTTTGTGTCTCTTCAGGGGCCGCGAGTGGTGGTGATTGGGCCGAAGCGGCGGAAGGGGCGCGGTGCAACGAGACTACTGAAGGCCCTGGCGATGACATCTGGCTGGGCGCAAAGGTAGAGTGAGCCACAGAGGAGCTGCGGCTCACGGCGTGATTGTTGTCACCGCCCCCAGGACGGCGGCGAGGGCCGTGGACACTGCCCCCTGGGGCCCCGAAGCGTCTTCACTGCCCCTAGGCGGGATAGTGTCGTCTAATTTCCCGAGTTGCTGGTGCGATTTGGCCAGTCGAAGCGGAGATACTTGCGGCGCCGAAGTTGTGTCGTCAGCGGGGCCGTGACCAGAGGCCAGCTGGTGTTGTGCGCTGGAAGAGGGCCGACCGACAGGGCCGCCGAGCCCCGCGGGCTCGCCCCCTAGAATCGGAGACTTGCGCGGTCTCAGAGGTGCCACGACGGGGGCGCATTGACGAGGGCTTCAGGTGGTCTTGGGACATGGGCCGAAGAAGCGGCGTGGGCAGATGACTGAGAGAGATGCGCGGCGTCCGGCAGCAAAGCGGTGGCCCCCACAGTGTGTCCTCGCGACCTGGCAAAGTGATCGTTCGGGTCATGCAATGGGGTCCGGCCTTGTATTTCGTACGAGCTGTCTGCTGGAGCCTGGGTAGCACCGCCTGCTGTCGCGTTGTTGTTCAGCGGCGCGAACCCCTGAGAAACGAGGAACCCAGGCCCTTGGCCACCTCCCGGATGCGCGCCTGGCAACAGGGTGTGGTTTGAAAGCTGATCGGGCATCGTGCTAACCCTATGGAGGACGTGCCGTTGAGCTGGCTCAGTGTTTCGCAAGGTTTGCTTCGGATCCGGCGGTGTCGGCTGCTGTGCTGCGGCCGCCGGGCTCTGACTGCGAGACGGGATCTGGTTCGCCCAGGCGGCCGGCGAGTTGGAGCGGCGGTGAGCGGGCTTGAGGACGGACGGGAAGTAGCTCAGTCCGTCGCCCGGGAGTTTCGATGGGTTGTCGATGTTGCGCAAATCCGAGTCGCTACCTGTCTGGTAATCTGTGTCCGGGTAGGGTGGGAACTGTCCGACAGAGCCGGAGCCGGATGCCGAGCCGCGCCTATCGGCTTCACTCGTAGTCGATTCTGCTTGGGCGTACGAGGAGGGTCTCGAAGCAGACGGCGCGGGAGAGTTCTTGATCTTGGGCGGCCGGGGTGGGGGCTGTTTCTGCGGGCGCGGCTCTGAGGACAATCCTGTGTGGTGATCGGCAAACGCTCGCTTCTCAAACCCCAGCTCCGAGTTCTGCGATTGCAAGACTGTATAGTTTGACGAGGATAGAGACAAACGATGTTGACTTGGTGCCTCCCCAGTCAAGCGCTTCTCAGGGCTCCACGGCCGGTATTTCGGTGGCGAGGGCGCGCTCTCAGCTGCTTTCGGCTCTGCAAAACCCGCCGTCTGGTCTTTGTGTAATGGGGCGGCGTCGGCAGGCGCTGTTGCTTCGGCATCCACGCTGGGGCTGCCTTTGGCGAGGGTTTCCGGTAGTAGACGATTCTTTGTTGGGTCGGCTGCCAGGGTAGAGGATCCACGACCCTCAGCTTGTGTGTTTTCCTTGGTTGGGTTTTCGGTGGGCAGCTCTGCGAGAGCTGGGCTCGGGTTGCTTGCGTCCAGCTCCGACGGGGCGAGTTCGTCGGCGCATTTCAGCGTGTGCCCAGACGCCAGCTCCGGCACGACGCCCAAGGGCGACTGCACACGTCTTGGCTCTCCGGGTAGTTCGGACGGCGAATCGGCTTCTCCCGCTTTGTCCTGAGTGGCCATGGCTGCAGGCGTGCTCTTGGAGCTGGGCGGCGTAGGTAGAGCGCCCGCTTTGTCCACAGCACCGGATGCGTGGGCGCCAGATGTGGCTGCAGCCCCTTCGGTGCCAGCCTCGGCGTCGGGGCTCAGGTCGTCCAGGCCGCCCGAGTCAAAGTACATAAAGCTGTAGGGGTCGAAGTAGCCCGTGGCACGCATGCCATTGTCGTGCTCCGGGGCGCAAGCGGCCGAAGCGTCGCTATCCGGGCCGCCATGGCTGCCGTGCGCGCCGTTGGCTCCTTCATCTTGGGCGGCGGGGTCGTCGCTGGTGTCGCGGCGCTTCAGCTGCTGTTCGCTGGCTAGCCGGGCTTCAGGCTCAAGGTCCTCGTCGCCGCCGTCGTCGTCGTCGACAAAGTCGGGGAACTCGTCGCCGGGTTGCGGGAAGTGGTAGCGGACCTGTCCGTTGGCCTTGTAGCGGTAGAGCCAGCGCTGGCCGTCGTAATCCGATTCCCAGCCCTCGGGCAGGCCCAACATGGTGAGAGTGAGAGAGCGGGTTTTCAGTTCCTAGGTCGCCGGTCTAGCTGGGTCGTCAGGGCGCGAAAAGGGGAGGGAGGGCAGGCAGCGCATCCATGTCGTCGCCCGCGATGTGCTGTGCTTTGCTGGCGTGTGGAAACTGTGGCGTCCCCAGGGGTATCGTGGAGAGAGGGTTGATGAAGAGGGAGAAAGAGAGAGAAAGACATTGTGCGTGTAAAGCCCGCCCGCGATCTGCGATAGAGGTATTCTTACTTACGCCATTGCCCGCTACGGCGTGGGCGGACGGTGGCGTGCACTGCGTGGCAGCCCAAGCGGCTGAGGATCGACGCCCCCATTTCCAGCTCGGTGCAAGCCTGAGCAGGCGGGCGTCTCCATGATGACAGAGGGCAGCGCTTGCGGGTCAAATCTCCCCAACCCGACCCTCGCCCGCCTTTGGCCAGGATGAAGGAGCGGCAGCAGGGGGGCCCGCGTGTTTATTTTGGGCCCGGCGAATGCGGGCAGCCAGCCCCATTTGCAGTCCCAGTCGACACGGGGGTCGCATCCGAGGCGCCATGCTGTTTCTGTTGTCGAGCGCAAGTGGAACAGACCACGATGGGGGATGTGGAAAAGAATGGCAGTGGATTTGACAGAGGGTAAAGAGAGAACAGAAACCTCGAGCCAGCCAGCACCCATGGAAATGTAAAGGGAAACGACCGGAATACCCCGCAAGCAGAGTCGTGCCTACCCCATGTTGCACACAAGCATCCTCTTCCACTGTAACTGCCCAGTACATACATGTATGGATTGTACTTACCAAGGCCCACGGGTATGCGACTGGAGCACCCTGATACATTAGGTAGCCCGGTGCGATGCTGCATGCAAGCAGTTAGGTACTTTCTACACCTGTCTACATTTATACGAGTAAGGTACCTCAAGAGAGGCAGCAAGAGACCTAACAGCTGCTCCCCAGGCGTTTTCGTCCCTCACTTGTCGATGGCAGCGTGCAGACGGTTGCACCCCCTGCTCACCACGAGGACGGACGAACCCGCCAGCGGCTGACCGCAGGACAAAGCGAACATCATGCCGTACCCCCCAGAGCTAACACACTCCCGTCATGGTCGCTAACATTAACCCGACAGGTTAATCACAAGTCTCCTACTAACTTAGCCTTGATCTCGGAAAAATGGGCCTCGCGCCATGCCCGTCTCATCAATCGAGATGTCCTGGTTCATCAGGCCGGCCTGTCTACGAGTACCCAATCCGCCAACGCCCCTCCAGTCCCGGTCACCGGATTTCGCGGGATCGCGGCAGGACCAGAGTCAAAGGGGCTGTTACTCGTACCTGGGTGTCGATGGTTCGTTAGGTAGTCGGCAGTTTCGCGAGCCCGTGCCTGAGGTGCCCCTCCGTCTGCCCGCTGAAATCACAAATTAGGGCTGAGGGCATCTCGCGACATCATCCCACACTAATCAAGAGCGTCGGTCCGTTGCCGGGCGGTGGATCTCGAATCCTCTCAGTCGCGGGCACAGCCACCACGACGCCGCAGCAGTGCCCGCCAGCGCTTCGCCATTGTCGAACCGCGCCTCCGGGTCAGGCTGCCGCGAGCCACAGGCGCCGGCGCTTGCTTCTTGACGTTGTCCGACCGGAGAACCCACGGACGTCGCATGGCTTATTACAGTGCTTACTCGCTCGCTGCGCACACACACGCACACACCACAGGCTTTCGTCGCCGTATTTCGCGTACCTTCGGCTCCCTCCCTTGAGCCAAGTGGTGAGTGCTCGGGCTACGCCAGCCGAACTTCTCGGGAACACACCCGAGCCGCTCCTCGCCGGCTCGGCCCTTGGGCGCCAAGTTCTCGCCTTGTAGGATGCTGGGGCGGGTGGCGCTGAAACCTGACAACGCAGCAGTCCCGAAGCAAATCCCGGCCGTTGGTGATGACCATGGCCTGGCACGCATTTGTGACGATCCCAAATTCCACTCGGGCCTCGTCGAGGCTTTAAGGGAATCTCCTAAGCAGGCAGGCTGGTCGCTTAGCAGAGTCGCTGGGGTGGGGGGTATTGGACGTGCGTGCGCTTCTGCTGCGGCCGTGACCGTGTTAGCCGCCGCACACCGCCACATTGGCCATGGAGGCCGTCCAGCCTGCTGCATGTTAGCCGCGCCTGGGTCTTCTGTCATGAGGAGACTTCACGACCGCTGGGGAGAGAGTCGGTCAGTGGCCCGCTAGATATGCAGCTTGGGTAGGTCTTTATGAGACTGCCCAGTCAAGACTCTTCCACCAGCTCCTGTTCGTAGCCCGAGGGTGTGTCAAGTTATCGTGGGTTTTGGTAAGCGATGCTGGGGTGTGCCTTCGGGTGTGCATGGCGTGGCTGGGTGGTACATTGACAGTACATTCAGTCGAGAAGCCCCTGCTCGACGCCAAAAGGTGTTGCGTTTGCTAGAGGCCGTTGCTCAGCACATTGGCCCGTCTATTTGATAAAGGTGCTTGAAGGGTTGGGCGTCACGGTTCACGGCGCCCGTGCTACCCATCTCGTGTGGGGGGAGGGGGTCCCTTTGACGGTCGACCGGAGACGACAGCGTGGTGCCAATGGTCTGCCGAATAGGTCGGCAGGAAAGGGACGTGAGCTTCAAAGACTCTTGAGACGCCGCGCTCCGTCGTCCAATCCTTCTCATTTAAAGTGTCCCGTGCTACCTGCACTCAGTCTCTACCTGACCGTGGCTCGTTGGCAGCCATTTTACACAAAGCCGAGATAAGTGCGTGTTGGCCCCGAACATGCCGACGGTCGGTCTTTGCTGCGGCGATTGATAGGTAAATTATCAGCACCTCCTTTGATACTTGTAGACTCTGGCGGATACCAACCCAGTAGATGCAATACGGAAGCCGATAAGCGCCTTACGACATTGAACAAATACCTGACAACTGACTGCAATGGTTCTTGGCCAGCACCGCCCGCCCGCAGCCATGACGTGGTGCATCCCGCTCCGCGCCGCCCTCGAGCAGCCCGAGTACTGGTAGCGCCGAGAGCTGCGCTGGCCAAGCTGCTGGTCCCGTCCCCACCCCACTCTTCAGCATTGAGCAAAGGCCGGAGCCGGGTTGGGAAGTGGGGATCCACAGCTTTCGCATCATCGAGACCCCAAAGCTTGCCCGCGGGAACCACTTGATCCCCTTCCGCACACCTTGCCCGCGGACAACGACGACAAAACAACGACCAGGACACCCACGCCGCCTTGCGATTTGCGCCCGCTCGACACCCGAGGGACTACTGGGACGGCATCCAATTGGCAGACCAGGCAATCGTGCCGACAGTCAACTGCCGGCGGCTGAGCTGCAACGCCCTACTCGGCGCGTGCGCGCACATACACACATACACACACCACATAGCCCGGCGCAAATCAACGGAGAAAAGGAGCAGCACCTGTACCCAGCACGGATCCGCGATACGCTTTGCTTGCCTACTGAGGCGGCCACCACGGCATCTTCGGGGCGGCAACAGCAGCAGCAGCCGGCGTGTCACGAACAGACGCAGAGGAGGATCGACACAGAGTAACTTACAAAGATGCGCGCGCACAGGGCGCTGGAAAGCGACGACGCGACCGAGGCGCAGTGGGAGGCGGCGCGGGGCGCGGCCGTGGGCGCCGTCAAATGGGGCGCTGCCTCGGCCGTCCTGGGCGGCGCGGGCTACGTCTGGTCGCCGTTGTACCGGGGGTTGACGATCCAGTTCAAAGTGTGAGTATTTATTTGCATCGCCCCTTTTTCCCCTCTGATCCTCTCCCACCCTCCCCTCCCCTACCTTTTTGGCCCTGGCTCTCCGTCCCCTTATCGTCCCATCTCCTTCAATATACAGAGAAGCTTCGAGGACTTACTGGAACGGGAAATTACTCAGCTACCTCCAAATGTCGGGCATGATCGTCGGCAGCATGATCGAGGCCGACTACCGCATGCGGCAGTACGAGGCGCACGTGCGCATGCAGCGCCGGCTGGCGCGCGACCGCGCCGTGTGGGAGCGCTTCGAGCGCGAGTTCACCGACGACGGCGAGACGCCCCCTCCGCGGCCCGGGTCCGGCGGCAACCGGCCGCCGCCTTCATAGCGAAAGCAGAGTCTCCAGTGTCGTCCCCCGACCGGATAGGCATGGAGTCTGCCGCCAGGGCTTGTACGATTGGACGCCAAGGTGCGGGATACAAAAGAGAAAGGACGTAAAGCTGTATGACTTGCGATTTGCGACTTGTATATCTTGTGAGAAAAAAGAAACCTGGTGACTTTGTCGTTTTGAAATCCCGGCCTTGACCCGGTAGCTGCCAACCTTTGAACGCCATGCCATGCCGAAATCACCGCCCTGTGTAGCCCGCTCGTCCAGCCGGGCACACCCCTATAATCCTCAGACCCTCGAAGCCGGGTCAGGCCTTGGTCTCGCCAAACTTCTTCGGGTCCATGTTGATCTTGCACAGCCGGGCGACGCAGCCGCTGAGCTGCAGCAGCGTCTGGACGCCCTCGAGGATCTTCATGTGCGTGAAGCCAATCTCCTTGATGAACTCGAGCTTGGAGTGCTCGCTGAGCGTGGGGATGGTCTTGGTCACCTTGAACATGGTGCTGATGATGTCGTGGCTCGAGTAACCCAGGTCCCACAGCTCGCGCAGCGTGTCGAGGGCGCTGTCGATGTTGCCCTCGTAGCACGCCTTGAGCATGGCCTGCACCTTGATCGGGTGCGGGCTGTCGACCACCTTGAACACGTTGTCGCCGTTGACGAAGCCGAAGCCCGCGTGCGTGCTCTGCAGGTTATTGAGCGCCTGGCGCATGTCGCCCTCGGCGCTGAAGACCAGCGCCGCCAGCCCGTCGTCGCTGTACTCGACCTTCTCCGCCTCGATCACCTGCAGCAGGCGCTTGACCAGCTGCGCGTCCGTCAGCCGCGCGTACCGCAGGATGGCGCAGCGCGACTGCAGCGGCTCGATGATCTTGTTGGACTGGTTGCACGCGAAGGCGAAGCGGGTCGTGTTGGAGTAGATCTCCATCGTGCGGCGCAGCGCCTGCTGGGCGCCCGAGGTCATGCTGTCGGCCTCGTCGAGGATGACGAGCTTGTGGCGGCCCGCCGGGAGGGTGACCTTCTTCTGGGCGAAGCCCTTGATACGGTTCCGGACCACGTCGATACCTGCGGGTGGTTTGTCGATTGGTTAGTGAAAGTCGTCGTGAGTGGACATGGGGTGCCGGGGCTGACCTCGCTCGTCACTGGCGTTCAGCTCCAGGACAGCCTCCTTGTACGAGTCGCCGAGGAGCTGGCGGGCCAGGCAGAGAACGCTGGTCGTCTTTCCTATGCCCGGCATGCCCGAGATGATGACGTGCGGCATGTTGCCATCCTTGGCGATGATCTTGAGGCGCTCGATGGTCTCGGTGTTGCCGACGACATCGTCGAGGAAGACGGGGCGGTATTTCTCAACCCTGCACGAAGCCAGTCAGCTACAGCTCGAAGGCCCCGAGGTAGAGGCAGGCAGACATTCATCCAGTCAAGAGGCGGCGGGGGACGGACCAGGGCAGCTCATAGGTGGGGTTCCCGTTGGTGGCGGTGCTCAGGGCCTTTTTGGCGGCAGCGGTCGAGGACTCGCCCTTCTGTTCCGTCTTGGCTGCGGGCATGGTCGGGAGGGCTTCGTGGTGGTGCGCGATGCGAGGGGTGGTGGTTGTCGGCGGCGTGGGCGGGCGTGGGCGGACGTAAGGCGAGGTGAGGTTGAGCAGGCGAGGCTGCTCGGATAGCGGGCGACGTGCAAAATCCATTAACGCGTCCTAGGCGGGAGCACGCGTCGGACGTCAGGGCTGTGGTAGGTGCTCGCTCGTACAGAGTGCAGCTGCAGGTACCTGCTCTCTGGTCTTGAGTGGGCGCTATTCCTCTTTGCTCCGAGCCGTTGCCCCACCGACTTCGACCTCCAGGGTACACGGAGTCTGTGCCTGGTCGCGTTCATGAGGACGAAGTGGTACTATGCGCAGCATCGTGTCATTCTAGTCAGGCATATGCACTTTGCAGTAGATTGAAAAGACCCCGGTTTCGAATCACTCCAGGGCATGCCTTGCTACACTGCGTTTCACATCAATATCGTGAATAACCAACAAAGCTGGAACCAGCAAGAACCCGTTGCCGATAATCCATGTCTCTATTTGTTCCCCTCCAGTTTCCGCCGAACCCAATCCCCCTCTTATCGTCTACGTGCGGTAGTCTCCGTTTATCGTGCTGTGATATGTCAGTACGCGCGTCGTCTCGCAAGAAAGGAGGGCTTACATGTATTCGTGGCTGTAATCGCAGGTCCAGTAGTTGGCCGACTCCTTGCCGGTGTTCAATCTGACCTGGATCTCGAGGTCTTCCATCTCCAGGATCTCCTTGGCGCGGGCCTCGTCCACCATTTCCGGCTCGCCGTTGACGAGGAGCTTGAGCTCGGCGCTGCCGTCGGTCGGCACAAACGATACGTTGGTCTTCTCTGGCACAATCTCGGCCAGCTCGTCCACGTGGGCGTCCTCGCCGGGCTCAGTGATCAGAGAGTAGCCGGTCGCGCACAGGATACGACCCCAGTTGGCGTCCTTTCCGTAGAGAGCCGTCTTGACCAGCGGCGACCGAGCAATGGTGCTGGCAATCTTGCGTGCTGACTGCTCGTTGAGCGCCTCGACCACACGGATAGTCACAAACTTGGTGGCGCCCTCGCCGTCGCGGACAATCAGCTTGGCGAGATCAGCCGAGAAGTCGCTCACAACTTGCTGGAATGCCTTGAAGTCGGCCGAGTCGGTGGACGCGACCTCCTTGCCCCCTGCTGCGGCGTTGGCCAGCAGAGCGACGGTGTCGTTGGTCGAAGTGTCCCCATCAATGGTGATGCAGTTGAATGACCTGTTCACCGCGGTCTTGAGAACCGTGGGCAAGACGGCAGACGAGATTGGCGCATCCGTGGCCATGACGCCAAGCAACGTGGCCATGTTGGGGTGGATCATGCCGGCGCCCTTGGTCATGCCGGCGATGCGGTACTCGACCGACGGAGATGAAGGCAGCGTGAACGACCGCGACATGAGCTTGGGGAAGGTATCTGTGGTGCAGATCGCCGTTGCGCACGACATCCAGTCGTTGTGCGAATCACCGAGGCCCTCATGGGCCTTGGATACCTTGGTAAGGATCTTCTGGATGGGAAGTCTGCGTCTGGTCAGCGGGGAGTGCCCGAGAAGAACGGGTCGCCAGGTATGGCGAACCTACCTCTGACCGATGACGCCGGTGCTCATGACAATGGTGCCGTCCTGGGTGCCCAAGCTCTTGTCCGCCTCCCGTGCCATGGCCTCGGCGTCCTCAAGCCCCCCCTTGCCAGTCACGGCATTGGCGCATCCCGAGTTGATGATGACGCCGCGGAGACCGGCGTTCTTCTGTTTCTGCAGAAGAGAGCGGCTGAACGTGACGGGCGCCGCCTGGAACTTGTTCTTGGTGAAGACGGCGGCGGCGGCGCAGGGCGTGTCCGAGGTGATGAAGGCCAAGTCAGGCTTGGTGGTGTTGCTGGGCTTGACGCCGACGAGAGTGCCCGAGACCTTGAAGCCCTTGGGGTAGGTGCCGCTGGCGGGGATGTACTGCTTCTTGTTGGCCGGGATGCTTCCGTCGACCGGCGCGGCGTAGAAGCGGGCGCCGGCGACGAGGCGCGAGGCCTGCTGCCGCAATTGCGCGGCAGACCTCGCGGCGGTCAATCGGGGAGCCATTCTTGCAGTGATGATCTGGCGAATGCAGATCACAGGACGGTCGACTTGGCAGGGACGAGAGGTCAATGGCACTCTGTCGGCGCGAAGGCTGAACTCGTTGACATTCGGACGTGAGTCAACTCGGGCCGTTCGCGGGCTTTGGCGGTCAGGCCCGGCAGTTACATGCTACAGGGCGTGTCAGGGCCTCGGGGGGTGGGTCATCCAGGCCGGTGTTAGTGTTTGTCGACAGGGATGCCCACGAACACATCGCGACGAAGAGATACATTGGGTATTGCAGTTCGGTAAGCAGTGAACAAGTGAGTACATGGGTTCAAATGATCCAGCGTCTTCTCTTGACGTTGTTGAGAGGCAATGGCTCCAGCTTCCGTAGCATCTGTGATTTTGCTACCTCCGGATCGTCACCCAGGCCAACCACAGCCGCAGGATAATAGCACAGCGACTCATCCGTGAAACTTTGGGACGTTATCAGACGAATCTTCAAACCGTTTGATGTTAACATCATGCCAGTCGGTGCTGGATCAACCCGTGAAGTCCCCAGCTGGATATAGCGGCCCAACTTTCATTCAGTGCTCCAGTCGAAGGGCTCGGGCAACCTCGTCCGATGAGCCCGAGTGCGTCCCTGTCTCGATGGAAATGGTCGAAAGAGGGCTAGCCCGGGGTGGACCTCCGCTTGCTTATTGCACCGTTAAGCTACGGAACAGGGCAAGCGGCAGCGGAGCACCTCCCCATGAACCCACGGGCCCTGTCGCCTGTTCGGGCTGTCCAACCCCCATAATCACCAGTGGCAGCTCCACGGCGCCGGGCCGACTTTTCTTTCCTCTGCAACAGACCCGGCTACAAATTCAACACGCTGCAAATTCTTTTCCTGCTGCAATCTCTCCCTTCATCCAACCCAGAGCTTCCCTGGTCACCTGCCTGGCCACTCTGCAACATGCGAATCGCGGCTGGTGTGCCCGATATCTGCTTGTTTGTTGCGCCACCTGCGCATCCTTCCTGAACCTGCCACCGGCTCCCGGCGGCTGTACTGTGCTGAGGAAACGTGTGCTTTGCGCCTCGCACGTCCCCACTGGCTGATCGCCAACCCTGCCTGGCCCTTCGCCTCGCCCTCGCAAGCCTGTGCCGCCCCAGACTCTTCCTCCCCATCATCACTCCTCCACCCGAGACCACCCAAGCTGGAAACTTCTTGACCAGTGGTCTCCCAACCGTGACCATGTCGGACGTAATGAACGCCTACATGGCCACGCCGCCTATCGCTAGGTAAGCACTTTCCCTATCCGCCGCGCCGGCGCATCGCGTTCATCCGAACCACAGCTAACAGGCTTCACCACAGGACGGTCGCTACTATTGTATTCGTATGCTCGGTCGCCGTGTACACCGGTCTGCTCTCGATGGAGCCTTTCTGGCTCAACGCCCAGTACCACCTTCTCGGCTTCCCTCCCGGCCTGCACCGATTCGTAACCAGCTTCTTGATCACGCGACCGCAATTGGCAGTCATCTTCGAGCCCTACTTCAGTATGCACTGCCGAGCAACATGTCCCGGGCCGCCGCTGACGTTGATGACCCAGTCTTCACCTACTTGAGCCAGCTCGAGAGAGGAAACTCCAAGTTCTCCAAGAAAGAAGACCTCGTATGGTATCTCATGGTCACTGGAAGCGTCATCATTGTAGGTCATCACCGCCTAAGCCCCGCCGTATTCAATTGCGGTCTTCCCTTTTCCCCTGCTCCCTTGCACCCTACCTCTTATATCTGCCCGCACAGTGAGTTGCCACTACAGCTGTGACGGTTCCTGGAAAAGAGGAAGATTACCCTTGCACTGAGCCTGGCCCATCTTTCACAAACCTCATTAGGGTCAGTGTTGAGTGCAGGCATGGTGGGATTTCTACATGGATGACTCGAGTGAGGTCTTCGGACCAGTTTGCTCGGGTGGTTTTAAGAGCCCTACATTTCTTTGACCTCTTGCCCTCGTTGGCAATTCTGTGTCGAATGCCGTACCGGTACCAAACGTGACCCCATGAGCTGACAAGCTTGTAGCTTCTCAACCAACTTCTGACAGGTGCTGGAACGTTCCTGTCGGCTCTGATCATCTCGATCTGTTACACTGCGGTCCAGGACCAGCGAGGCGCCAGCGCTCACTTCTTCATCCTGACCATCCCGGCTCAGACCATGCCGTACTGTCTGCTATTGATGGAGCTGCTGAGCGGCGGCCCAACTGCCCTCATGGTTGCTGCTACTGGCATTCCCGCGGCCCATCTGCATGATTTCCTCACCCGTATCTACCCGGAATTCGGCAACGGTACCAATCTCATCCCGACGCCCAGCTTTCTCTCGCGCATCGTGCAGTCCCCCAGGGTTCAGAACACTTCGTATGGACAAGCATTCATGCCATCGAGAAGCTCGGGTGGTGGTGGTGGTGGAGGGCCTCTTCCCGACTCTTGGAGAAGTAAGGGCCCAGGCCGTCGGTTGGGTTAAGGAATACCGCTTATACTATACACAAACCGATGCTCTTCCAGCCGGCAATAGTTACGGAATAATAATGCTTGATCTGTCCAACCGCGTTCTTAAGGAGATGCTGAGATTCATGTTGTCGGGTCTTGCATTGCGCATCTTGAGTCTTCGGTAACGAAGCGGTTGAGGTGAAGTTTGTCGAGGCATCGCAGAACTACTGGGCCCAGGTAAAGGTAGAAGGGTTGTTAACCACTACAGGCGGTAGGTTTAATGTGACGAGTCGCCGTTGGTGAGCCTTGAAGATGATTTTGACCTAATGCGCGTTCACATGTCGACTATGTGAGCCCATAGAGAATGTGTAATACAAGGGACATCAGCTAAGACACCTGGAGACTTTTGCAAGATGAAGCATCACCTTGCGTATGGATTGACAAACTCTCACTAGGCATTGGTAGAGCTAAACGCATACTCGATACAGTATGCAAATCTAGGAAACCGGGGCTGACTTATGTTCTAGTTGAGCCTCTGATCGTAAACCTGATCGCCGCCCGGGCAAAGTAAATCAGTATTCGGACGGGTGAGTCAAGAAAAGTTAGAGCACACGCTGTACTATAGTGCCCTTGCTCATCAAAGCATGCTGAGGCCTGGGCTTGTACAACTCGCAGTGGCCATTTCATTCAAACGCTTCATGAAGGGTCTGGCAGGGAGTGAGACGGCCAGTGTCATATGACAAGAGACCTTGCCACTGATAACAAGCAAAGGAAGCAGCATGCAGAGAGTTGGTGGGCCAATAGTCCATTTATCTGCCATATCTCATGGGCCAGAACGAAGGCCGCCGACATTATGTTGATAGTCTGAGAGCGGCCGACGTGTTTGGCCTTCTCCCACTGTCGCTCCCGGCCTCTCTTGAGAATACGATCCATCAAGTAATCGTGTTTCTCTTGTGAGTTATCCCATTGGCAGTGCGTGTAGCCAGAGGAACCTTGAGAGGCTCGACAGCATACGCGACGTGTCAAGCCCACGTAGAGGCAAGGATGTTCCACCAAGACTTCTGAGAACCCCCAGGCAGCCTTACACAACTTGCCGGGTCTCTCGAGACATCCTCCTTGGATCTCCGACCAGGAGTCTGTTTCGATATTCTCCGTTTGGTTGGAGCTTCTTCGGGTCGTCGTCGTCGTCGTCGTCCACTGATTTGTCGACGACGCCATCTTAAGATCCGCTGACAGGCACACAGACTCCAGGGCATTGAACGTCCTCATTATGACCAGCTTCTCTGCAGCGCTCTGTGATAGTAAAGGAAAAATCGAGCATGGCTCATCCATATAGAAATGGGCTAATTCAAGTCACCGATGTCCTCAAGCTTGATTTCGGCATCATTAAACTCGCCGTCGACTTCCTCTTCGCCGGCGTCGGGAACGGAACCCTCGTCACTACAAGGCTGGGCGGCGCTGTGCGCATCGTCAGAGTCATCCTTGAGCATCTGCGACCGTGTGCGCTTCTGGGACGCCAGTCTTGACGGACTGTCCCACACAAACCCCAGATATCACCACCTGTCCGTGGTCGCGGCTAAAAAGTCTCCTCTATTTTGGTATTTCCGGTCGCCGAACACCAATGGCCCTCTGACCCAGGTGATCAAGTACAGGGCCAGCAGATGCGGCGTCTTGATTACAATTTGCTGCCAGGGCGCTTACGCCGAGGGCCAACCCAACATGAAAAGGCACGAGAGTGGATCCTCCCGAGCCCGGGGGTTTCCAGCGGTTCAGCACGGGCGCGAGGTCCCAAATCCCGTCAGGAGGACGGCTCATAGCAGATGGTGCACTGTCTTCGCGGGGAGTCCAGAGTCCCGTGTGTGTGTGTGTGTCTCATCCAGCGTGGCAGGGATTCGGGCCACCGCCACTTGACCTGCGTGCCTTGCGCATTTATAAGCGCGGCAGCGAGCGTTCGCCAATTATAGGGGCCAGGCGAGCTGCCGTAACGCGAATCGAGCCCCGCCAGGATGCGCCTCGTCGGCGCTCGCATCTTACAAGTCATGCAGGCGTCCGAGGCGCTTGCGAGGCTGGAGCTCCTCTCCCTCCTCCTCCTCCTCACAACGCACGATGAGGTGGCTGCTTCGGAGCACGCGAGCGTCAAACAGAGGCCCCGCCAACCGGACGCGGGGCGGGTGTGGCAGTTCGGCCACCTGCGTCAGATCGAGAGGCGAGGCAACGTTGAGGAGAACCGCAACGGGGATTCTTGAAACCAGACTGGGAAGTATCGGGGCGGCATGGAGGGTCGCACAACAGACACGGTGCGGGCCGCAATGGCAGCCTTACTTGCGAGTTTTTGGTATTTGTGTGTAGGCAAGTTGGCCCCCTTGCATTTCGTGGGGCCTTCCCCCGCCATTACCACACCCATTCTCGCCGAGGACGATGTGAGTAACCATCCAGCCTGGATGGATGGAAGCTCCTATCTATAGCTAGAACCCTAGAACATTGGCCGGATGGTTGGTGTCGTCCCGCTCTGTTTCCCTGTGGACGGCTTGGGGGAAACGCGTCTGCTCACACGTTCGATCCACGGGAGGCGATCGCTGGTCTCGAGCCAGCTTGCCAGAAACAACACTTTCCGGTAGCTCACAGCCCAGACGCAAGGCCCCATCTATCTCCGCCTCAAGACCTGAGGGTGGCCACGGGCATACTCGTACGAGGGCGCGAGGTGGCAAGTCGATCTGACCCATTCTTTAAGCGCCAGCGAGCCGCGGAGGGGCGCGCGCGGGATGTGCAGCACAGGCCTTTCGCGGGGCAGGCCCTGGAATATCTGGTCCATGGGTTTCGTGCGCCAGGACTGACCCATGCACCCACGCTCTTTTCCAGGGCGCATTGGGCCTACCTGATGAGTGCCCGTGTTTGATCGCCCGGGGCATCTGGCTGTGAATAAAGCCTCGCAAGTCGTGCAATCCGTCAGCGAAGGTCCTTCAGAGTGCGTGCCCTCCGTCTCAAAAATTTCCAGCCTCGTTATTATCTGATCCGGCCAGGCTCTGATGAGCGTCACGAGTCGAACCGATGTGCTCACGAGTGCGACTTTGACGAGTCGAATGGACCCGCTTTGCTCATTATCCTTGCATGTGCCTCTGCGCGCTTCGCTCCGCCCCTCGTCCATTCACCCTGGACAACGTTTCGCCGCTGCCCCCTATCGGGCCCGTCCGTCGGCGTCAACCCGAAAGGGCTAATGCATCGAGGCCGTAGCCATTGGCCAGCTTCGTTTTGTTGGTTCTGAATTGCAGTCACGCCCGCCGGAACAGGTCTAAGCTGGCGGTCCTTTCTGCGAGTACTCTCGCATGCTCGGGCCCCACGAGCCTCGTACAGTGTGAGCCCCGTGACGCCCTCGTCTGTCCATCGCCCGTCCAAGGGGTGGCTTTGGCCCACGCGGAGGCCAATGGGAGACACCGGCCAGCGTACCCGGAGGATGTTTTGCGGGATGGGTCGATCTGTGTGGCTCCTCGAGAGTCTGAGAGTCGACCGGTCTGACGATAACCAAGCTGCCGGGACAGAGTTGGAGAGGAGAAAGAGAGTCTGATTCTGAAATTCAGGGTGGCAGTCCAGTCCCTTGAGTGCAGAGACAGGAATGGTGACCCTCCGAATAGATGCCCTGCTCGGGCGTGGTGGCGTCTGATACAGTCTTGCCTTGAGCGATCTCGACGACGATGTGGGCTTTCAACGGAGGCTGCTCGTGGCACGGGCAGAAGGGGGTTGCATGGGGAATTCTCATGCGACTTGATGGGATTTCTTGGGTGGCGCCCAGTATCTACCTCGTGCGATTATTCGCCAGTGGCTGGGGGTTCTCGCCCCACGCTGTGAGCCGCTGAGTTCGTGGAGGCTTCGATCATCACACATGATGTATCTACATCCGTGCATAGTAGGTCATACCTCCATGTAGTAGCCTGATGTACGAAATTCGCATCAATTGGATGTACTTGGCCTCATACTCGGCCCTCCGCGCACGGGTTTTTGGGCAGGCGCTTAAGAAGACGAAGACTTGACGCGCAACTTCCGGCCCATGATGGCCCAAGAATATGCGGATATGCGAGCATCTAAATTGCATGTACTCAAGGTACCTACCTAACATGACTTACGGTACCTAACCTACCTACCGAAGCGAGACTTCCACTCCATACATTACGTTACCTTATCTGCACACCAAACTTCGACTGACGTGGTACACGATGGAGGACGTGCCCGAGACGGCTGACACTGGACACCCACACAGGCACACGCACTGGAGGTGACAACGCCCCCTCGTTATTTCGCCCACAGACTCCGTCGTTGGTCGATTGGATGATCGTCGCCGGGCTGCCGGCCGCGCTGGCAACGACTTGGGGGAGCGGAGCTGTGGCGCATCAGGGCTGCAGAAGACGCTACCAATCAGATTGCACGGCAGGCCGGCGAGGGGCACAGGACAATGCAGGCAGGGCCACGGCCCGGTCCCCAATTGACTAGGACCGCTGGTGCGCCGGCAACCCTCTACTGTACTTGTGTGCCTGCCGGCCGACTGTGTTCGATCCAAGTAAAGTGTACTGCAGATTAGGTACCTCCTACCACCCATGGCTGCTGCCGTCCACTTGCGGTGTTGGGACTAATACTCGCAGGGTCGAGCACTCGCCAGCGCTTAACACGCCCGTGCCGTTGGCTGAGGCGAGTCCCAGGCCCCACTCTCGTCATCTCCACACCCGTTGCTTCCCTCCTCCCTTATTCCCCCCGGCCGGCTTGGTCAGTGTGACCGGCGGGCTGCCCGACTGTGCACATGGCTCGTCAGTTCCCGTTCGATCGAGTGCGGTGTGCGCACCTCCCAGTGAGCGGGCAACCAGCCAAGATGGTACCCAGGCCGCGCCGGCATCCCCAGGTACCCATCGCCCTTGGCCGGCCGGCCGGCACACAGGAAAAGCAGGACAAGACGTTGTGCGTGCCGCGGGCCACACGACGATCAGCAGCGACGGCGGCAATACCACCACGACCACCAACACCACTACCGCCATCTACCAATGCCGCCGGCGGCCGCGTCCTGGCCCAGCCCTGCTCAGCTCAGCCCCCGTGTAAGTGGGCTGCCTGTTAAGGCCTGCCCCCTCCACCTCCCCATACTTGCCTCTCCCCACTAGGCAGTCTTCTCGTTCGCTTCCGTGTTTCTGTTTCCCTTGCGTTCCTCGATTTCCCCTTTGTGTCACCTCGTCGGCGCGCGCTTGCTGTCTCGTGCTTTGAATCGGGAGTGTTGGTGCCCATATTCGAATCCTATAACCCGCTCCCCCG
The DNA here is from genome assembly GCA_006538405.1 of Hansfordia pulvinata. Classification (NCBI taxonomy): domain Eukaryota; kingdom Fungi; phylum Ascomycota; class Sordariomycetes; order Xylariales; genus Hansfordia; species Hansfordia pulvinata. The sequence continues at coordinate 720,211 of BJKQ01000007.1, read as the reverse complement.
ACAGCGCGCGCCGCCTTCGAGTGAACGGCCAGCCAGCGCCCAGCCACAATGCGGATTGCTTGCTTGCAGTTCGCTCCCCAGGTGGGCGATCTCGACAACAATCTGAATCGCGCCGATGCCGTCCTGAGCCGAGCCAACCCCGACGACCTCGACCTCCTCGTCCTGCCCGAGCTTGCCTTCACAGGTAAGTCAGCGACCCGGCCGATGCCCCTGCGAGCCAGAACATGCTCCTGGCCGGCGTTTAGCTGACACATCCAAAGGATACAACTTCAAGTCTCTCCGGCACATCAACCCTTACCTCGAGCCAAAGGGCTCCGGAATCAGCGCGTTATGGGCTCGAACGACAGCCCTCAAGCATAACTGCACCGTCACCGTCGGCTACCCCGAAAAGGTAGACGTCAGCCCCAAATAGCCCACCTCCCCAGAATACTACAATTCCGTCATCGTCGTCAACAATGACGGCGAAACGATCGCCAACTACCGGAAGAGCTTTCTCTATGCTACCGACGAGACATGGGCTCTGGAAGGGCCTGAAGGCTTCTGGGAAGGCTACGTGCCCGGACTCGGCAACACCTCCATGGGAATATGTATGTCGCCCCATCCATGTTCTGCCGCTCCTCACCCGCTAACCTGACATTAGGCATGGACATCAAGTTCGTTCTCCAGGCTCCCTGATCCACTTCGAGGGCTATTACTGACATGCAGCAGTCCTTACAAGTTCGAGGCGCCTTGGCACGCATTCGAGTTCGCTTTTCATGTGCTCGAAATGGCCTCCAACGTCGTGATCGTATCCATGGCGTGGATCACGCAGGAAGAGCCTCGAGATTTCAGCCGGATGCCTCAGGAGCCGGATTTGGACACGCTCACGTACTGGGTTACCAGACTTGAGCCCCTCATCAGGGCCGAGAGTCGCGAGGAAACCATCGTGGTCTTCTGCAACCGGACAGGCACCGAGGACGAGGCTGTGTACGCCGGTACCAGCGCTGTGCTCGGTATCAAAGACGGCCAGGTTTCTGTTTACGGTCTCTTAGGGCGAGGGGATAAGGAACTGCTCGTCGTGGACACCGAAAACGAACCGTACGCTCACTTGACGTACCGCCCTGGGGGCGGTGCGCTGTCTACGGTGGTCTCTCCCGTAGACCCGCCGGCTTACACGCCCATTTCTTCTGCAGCCGTCTCTGCTTACACGCCGGTGTTTCCTTCCAAGGGAGAGATCAAAGGTGTCTGGGGAGAGAAAGACGACGCACCGAGATACGGCTCGCCAGCGCCCGATAGCGCCAAGCCGGAAAGACACAGCGAAAAGAACGTCTCTACGCTTGTGCCACCAAACGCCAAATCAGTTGTCAACCACGCACCTACTCCGGAACTTCCGGGTTTCACAAAAGAGTTCGATTATGTGCCGATTAGTCAAAAGTCAAGTGCCAACAGTGTCACCAGTAGCCGATCCCACCACGGCTCGATTTCTTCAAAAAGCTCGAAGCATTCCAAGCCATCAAGGAACATCAAGCGTGTCGCCATCGCTGAGGACACAGGGAGGCACAAGAGCGGGAGCCGCTCCAGGACACGGGACTCTAGCAGCCATTCAAGGACCTCCAGCTCTCAAATGTCAGCGGCGAGAAAGGCGCCATCGCCTGCTGCTGAAAGGAAAACCATCCCTACGCCTACTGGACCGAGCCCGACATCCCAGGCAGTGAGACCGAAGCTCATCATCCCCGGCGATGCTCACAGGCCTACGAAAAACCACGTACACACGCCGCACCCGGCAGTTGGTGTTTCTCGAGGGGGTGCTTCTCGGATCTATGGCGGGCACGTCACGATCGAGCAACAGACCGATATACCCACGCCCACCACAGCTTTTGAGGACATGTCGACTCCCAAATCACCACGGCTGTTCTGGGTACCCTCCAACAACATGCTGAAGACGCCCATGCAAGCCACAGCACCGGTCGACGAGTACTCGCCGACGGAGTACTACAGGACGTTCCAGCCCTCCAGAGAGCTTTCTAACGGTCAATCCGCGTCCGCGAACTCTGGCGTCGACAGGCATGGCCGCACACGGTCATCCTCCCGCAAATCTCACAAGTCACGCAACACGAGCCGCGCCGGCCGTCAGGAGCACTCGGAAATTGCAACAGAGAGTCCAGAATATAGAGCAGCGAGACATCGGCTGCGGGCTCTATCGTCCTCTGGGACCATTCCAACCCAGGAGGCGACCACTTCATCTGAGCTGCCCTCTGATTCAACCAGGCCGCGCACTGTCCCGGCAGAAGCATCCGAGGAAAGTCCTGCGCGCCCATCATCTCCAAAATCACGTAACTGCAGCAGGACTCGCGTTCCGAGTCCAAGTGTGAGGGGAAGCTCGGCAACGAATCCATCATCAAATCCGCGCCCCGGGAGTCGCATGGGCAACGTGGAGCCGTCATTCCGACCAATGTCTCGTGCGAGTCATCTTCGAAGCAACTCGGTGGCTTCTCTGAAACGAACGGGGAGCCCTTTACTTATGGAAGCTGTTTCCGATTCCACTAGGGCCCGTCCCCCTAGCCGAGGAAGGCTTCCAGCGTCGGCAGGCGCGGAAACAAGCGTGCAAGCACCAGCCAGACGGCCGAGCGCGCCAACCCACGGTTTCCGAGACGCAGACTCGGTAGCTAACGACTTTGAGACGGAACTGCGGCGCATCTCTCCCAATTATTCCCTGTTTGGGAACCCAGCTGATTCCGGTGACGAGAACGAAATCATTGCCGAGGTCATTGTACGGAGATCCCCAAACTGTGCCTACCACAACCAAGCCACCCGATCCTCCTCCGAGTCCGACCGGACCAAGTCCTCAAATTCCATGGCTGCCGGAAACTCTGGCAGAGAAGACACAGCTGCCACCAGCACTTCTGGTGGAGGATCTTCCAAGCGGCGTTCTGACGCTTCAGACCAGCAAATCCCAGCATTGGTTGCAGATGTTGGGTCTCAAATAGACGAAATGATGCCTTTCTCAACAAAGGATGCCTCTCCCGAGGACTCGATAGCTTCACACACCTCACCCAAGACACCACCAACTACTGGTACCTCCGATCTGTCCCACGCCTTGAAGCTCATTCAAGACGACAGCGGACCTGCACCCGAGTCGCCGCAGTCTGCGCCAGCGCCTAAGCAAAGCTCCTGGTCAAAGTGTGCCGATGGCACCTCGCTGGGCCCGCATATCGTACGGCCAAGAAGTGCAGTCTGGTAATTGAAGCTCACCAGGTCTTGAATTTTGCGGTGCTCATTTGAGCGGGCTCATGAGGTACCTGGTAGTTTAACAAGACAAGACGTATTCGCTCCTGTGGCGATGTTTCATTTTCTTTTCTATATCCAGGGTCTATTGACGAAGTGACGGAATTTTCCTTCTAAACGGTCTCGGGTTGACTTCTTTTTGTCGCGGAGGTGTTGGGGGAAATAGCACGAGCCTTGGAAGGCCAAGGGTACCGACAGCCAACCAGCCATCTTGGGCCCCATAGTATTTTAGGTAACCAACATTCACACTCATATTTTGATGCATCCTCACACTACAAGATTGGACGGTTGCCCCCCCGATCCTGGCCATCCGCATACATGGCCGGTGCCAAGTCTGTGTAGATTGGGCCTGTCCACCGAGCGACGCAGACTGACTGTAAATATGCTTAATATGTAGTCTAAACCACTTTGATAACAAGACTTCGTGGCAGCCATTTCTCGACAATTTCCCTTCACCATCTTCAGGATCGCCGCACTAGCCGAAGAAGACTTGATCGACCCAGGACTGAGGACATGGCTTACATGGATGGGGCCACCCTCTTGACCCCTCGATCAATCGCATAATGTTCAATCAGCAGAACAAGAGCTCGCGTCTACCACAGAGTGAGAATGTCAGATGAATCATATTCTGCAGCAGGTGCATAAGGGGATTATGTATTATGGTTCGCAGACTGTGTTGCGGAAAGAAACGGAATAATTCCTCAATCTTGAACTTGAAGGGACCACCATTACGAATCACGAACCAAACGGCGCCTGACGTGGTAACTAATTCTTTTCCTTACCCATCGGCATCGTGTGTTCCGGTTGATTCCATTCGAATGCGGAGTGTCCCAGCAAGGAGACTCGTCAAGTAATTTTGAGGCCGCGAAGCCCATTGTGGGCGTGTCTTAACCAAGGTGGCCGTTGGGTCGACATTAGGGATGCAGAGGGGAAGAGAGCACGAGATAGATGAGGCTTGACAGCAGAGTTCCCATAGATCGATCCCCAGCAACAACAGGGGTCGTGCTAGTGTGTTGTAGAAGGGCTCCAGGAACCTTTCCAACCGAGGCATCGCCAGTGGCAAGTGATGTCGGACGAAAGTGTGCCCTCCACGTTGGAGACCAGTAGGCACAAATAGACAGGCCAGCTTTCGCGGAACCGAGGTGCCTTGGGTCAAGGAACGATCACGATCCGCATTACGGCACTCAGAAGGCCTACGTCAAGGTAAAGAGCGCCTGTCTCTCTCACCGAGCTCGTCGCCGCATTTTCCACCGCCTCAAGCTTTCAAAGAGACTATACTTCGATTTCACTCGATTCCCCAGCGAAATCTGCAACCATATAATCTCGTGCCCTGGGCTTTTGGCTCCATCTCAGCAACAACTCCAGGGACTAGGGGTGTCTCCAGGCAGGCGACAGAAGATGTTCGCATACATGCGTTTACGATTGTCATCGTCGGCCAGATAGCAGGTGATGGTGCCCTTGACAAGTTGTTCTCCCGTCTCAGTGACAACTTTGAAAACCTGCCTAGCACCATGTCCAATGGTGGTATTTAGATTCTCCTTCCCGGATCAAACGCTTTAGGGTCTCATCGGCACAACATTTGGCAACTCGCCTCATGCCTCCCGGTCCTTGGACAACAGTGACAACCGCAACCAATGCAGGGGCACCACCTCGCATCACGCTTCAGTCCAATCTCAAATATCAGGGCAGTCACCCCGACCAGACTGAATAACAATCTGAACCGTCAGGTTGTGAGGCTGCAATCATTGCTAGCCAACGCGAGCCGACCAGCACGGGAGAAGCGTCGAAACGTCAGCGAGCCCGTCGACACGCAAGGTGTCTTTGAGCGAGAGGACAACGACAATCTCCAGAACACGGATCGTGCTGAACGCCTAGCCACGGTCAATCAGTCCACGCAGCAACAGGAGCCGCAGAAACCAGCGAAGACCAGCAAGAAGAGGGGTCAACCCAAGCCTCTCAACACCATCAGAGTAAGGGACAAAAAGGGACCGGTCAGTTACAACTTACCAGAAGCTGCCCGAATCCACCATGGTCGAGCTGCCACTCGCAGACGTTCTTCTCGATTTACTTCGGTTTCGGTCGATTTCAAGCTCGATCCGGGAGACGTATTCCCTAATCAAAACTTCCCATACGGATCTCAAGTTGAACCCTACCTCCCATACAAGACTGACTCGTCTCCGGAGGTGACGTTCTGCATAGCCTTCAGACGTTTCTCATCGGGAGGGTTAGCCAGCTCGTGAAGGTTGATGACGAACTCCATCTCCTTAATTCCCTTTTTTCTTTTCACCATGCCGCAGCCCTCCAAGACCCCCAACACCGCCGTCCCCGGCGCCTACCAGAGAGCCCAGCTCGACCATGCGCGGGCGGCTCTGAGCGCAGGGGCAAGCCACGCCCCGCTGGCTGAGCCGGTCATTTTGGGGCCTGAGAGGTAGAGAAGCGCGCCCACTCCCATTTTCCGGACTGGTGGCCATGCTTGAGGTCTCTGTTGGGTGTACCATTCTTGCACATTCGACGCCGGACCGCTGGCAATGGGGCTGGTAGGCGCTCCCGTTCGGCGTGACAGCCGAGCTGGCCCGCCATTGGGGCTACGTTGTCGCCGTACTCCCTGTCTGATCCTCGGCAGACGCACAGGGATATGGCCAACGCGGTGTGCAAGGCTCTTGAATAAGTTAGATGGCCGGCCGCTCGAACACGGTTATACCTGGGTGTAGTTGGTCAAGCGTGCCACCGCCCGGCGCCTGGATCCCTACCTGGGACGTATCCAGACGCCGTCATCACCAGTCTTATCTGCTGACTTGGACGCCATCTTACGGGACCGAATGCTGCTACTAAACCTGCTCCGGTCTGAGCGGTGCAGATCCCGCGTACAGGATGAGAATCTCGGCCGACACCAGGGGGGGAAGCCAGAGGCGAGCCAGCCGGCGATCTGGTTCGTGGGCGTAGCAGGTACGAATAGAGAGGGATTGGGAAGCAGACCGCATGCCGCGTAGAACCAGCCCTGGAGCCTTAATGACGCGCGCTGAAGCAACATTGTCACCGCGCGTGGGTGCAAGCGCGTTGCTTCAGCTCTACTCGCATCCACGTACTGGATAAGCGCGGGGACGGTCACCGCACGCAGTGGCTCTCTGCGGCTGGCCAGGCCGACCAAGTCAGACAGCTGGGGAAGAAGACGTCGTCATCGCGAGCGCCCATGGCCCTCGGCCGCCGGTCTTCCCAAGGCAAAACCACGAGATAAGTCCCCGGGAGATGGAAGATGGGCGCCTAATCAGGCTGCGGCCGGCCAAGGGGGTCTCCTGAGGTCTTGGCTACAGGTCATGTACATGTAGCTGAGGAGGTCCGGGTGGCAGCTGACCCTGATGCCCCCGTCCCTTTTTTTTTTCTTTCCAAATCCCGCGGGAGAGCAGATCGCGTGTTGACAAGGGCCACAGCACAGTGCTCGCGGCAGCGCGAGGGCGAGTGCGAGTTGGCCGCCATACGCCCTTCCCCTCGAGTCCTGGGGGGGAAAGAGGGCGAGATTCACGGCAGGCGAGCAGGCTGAGGCCGGACGGAAATAGAAACGTCAAGATCACGACCATCTAGTGAAGCGAGACAGCCCCGGCCTTTGACCACCGCCGCGGCCACGTCCCAATGCGCGAACGACAGGGCGCACGGCCGTTGAAGGCCCCCCCGCCCACACAGTCAGCGAGCCCGCGCGCTATTAGGCGCCCTATTCTCGTAGAAACCTTGCCCGGCGTACCCGGCTCCAGAAGCCCGGCACGGGTGGGCCTCGGGCGTCCCAGCGCTTCCCTGTCATTAGCTGGCCTGCTGCCGCCGGCGGCACCCGTCCACGGACTACGAGTTCATGTGGATGGTACTCGCACACTGGTGCTCGTGAGATTCGTCGAGTGTTGCCGCGCGTGGAAAGTGGGCACGCCCAAGGCAGTGGGATCTGCACGCTTCTTTCACTCTCCTGCCTGAGTGATTACCTGTCTACATACGGGTACTATGAGCATCTCAGCTCATGGCTGTAGGTAGATGGATGGTCTGGTCTTGTCGTCAATAGCAGTTACCAAGGTACATGTACGCCTGGCCTCCTGTTACCTACATGTACCACGTCCTTGGGAGGTACTCGTAGCCTGCGTCGCTACCTACCACTGTACCTACCACCTTCCAATTTGCACGACCTAATGGATGTGTGTAGGTACGGTAGGTACACAAAGGCATGAATGTATTCCGTGGTCTGGCGTCCATTGACTCAGGACGTGCGCAGTCAGACACGACTCCAGCCGTCAGCGGACGGTGCTGTACTGAAGACATCGAACGGCCGAGTCGGATGGAGACTGCACCACACCCCAGCACCGGCCATCTCGTCGCTGTTCGGTCTCCATGCCGGGCACCTGGATGAGGCTCGCCGGCCGAGTTACACAGAACCTCCCGCCCGCGCCCGCCCGCCCTGTCCACGGCCGGCACACGATGGACGTGAACATGACGAGCATGGATCATGGATCATCCATCCACCATGGCAAGGGCCGGCACGTCGACGCGCCACCGCCGCCGGCGGCCAATGGAGAGAGGCGGGCCCCCCCACGCGACCTGACCCGCCGCGACCACCAGGCCAACGCTCTGCAGCCTCCCAGTTTCACCTGGCTGGCAGCTCGGCTGGTCACACTAGCCCATTGGCCGACGCCACGCCGTGAGGTTATTTACGGCAACAGCACAACAGCCGCGCAGCTGGGGAGGCCCGCCCCGCACGTCGACGGCCTGGGGCTGCCAGCGGCAAGCCCTCCACTGCCCGCCCGCCATCGCTCTGTTGGCCGCGTGTCAGAGGTCCGGACGACCAGGTGGGCTCCTAGTCAGTGTCATGTAGGGACGGCAAGGCACACGACGGCCGTATAATGTCCATAGCCAGCTAACTCACCTAAGGTAGGTACGAGGCGAGGACGTGTAAGCGGACCAGCCAGCCAGCCAGCCAGTTGACCAGCCCATGTACGAGTAGCTCTTTGGGTGGTTTCTTGTTATGTATGATCATGGCATGTGTCAGCGGCCAAACCCCGTCGTCTTGTTTCTCTGTTTCTTAAAGCCTCGCATGCCGAACGTTGCTGGCCGCGCCGACGTTTCCCTGTTGTCGTCCCCAAACGGCCGAGCTCCCCATTTCCCAACTGCTCCCGGCGAGCCACAGTCCCGTCTTTCTTTTTTTCTTTTCCCGGCTCGTGGTGGCCCATCGGTTCCCGACTTTCCTGCACGTCCTGCGTCGGACCTTTCGGCCTTGCCCGCCGGTTTACCATGTCGGCGAGCCGCCATGTTCTCCGCGCCCTACTGCTGGCAGTCGGCGCGGCTGCCCTCCAGGTGACGCCCGACTCGCCCTGTGCGCCGGTCTGTCTCGACCAGACCAGCTCCAACACGCTCAACGCCACCTCGGCCAGCATGAACGCGTCCCAGGTGACGTGCGAGGACGGCGAGTTCCAGGCCTCGAAGACGGGGCTGCAGTACCAGAACTGCATCACCTGTCTCCAAAAGAGCAACGCCACCGACGGGGCCCAGAGCGACACCACCTGGCTTACATGTACGCATTACCTACCTTACCTACCCACCTACTCCAGTCGCCATGTCCACTGGCGCCTCGAGGCGAGCGGAAGGGTCAGACGCTGACAAGGCCACCCAGATAATCTTCACTTCTCAGTCAACACTTGCATATTCGGCTTCCCCAACTCGACAAAGCACATCTCGTCCCCCTGCGACATCGACTACGCCTGCCTCCCGCTGAAAAAGGCGTTCCTGCAGGGGGACCTGGACCCTCAGGGAGATCAGTACGAGTACTGCACGGCCGATGGCGGCAAGACCGGCTCGCATTACATGGACCAGTGCATTGACTGTCTGGCTTACAGTCCACAGAATGCGTACATGGCTAATTGTCAGTCCACCTACCCTGTGCCTACCAGCCTACACCTACCGCAGACGTTTCTTTTTTTTTTTAACCCCAAGGGCTCGTGTGTGTTAACCTCCCTCCAGTCTTGACGGCCATGAAAGCCGGCTGCCAGCAACGCCCGGCCGCGGGCAAAACGCTTGGGCTGAAGGGTTCTCTCTTCAGCCGTGAGCGGGTCCAGATCAACGACCCCGAGGACGCCCCCGAGGAGGGAGACGGGCATGTCATCATGACAAGGGGCACAATAGCGGGCATCGTTGTCGGCTCCCTGCTGCTGCTGCTCGGCGGCCTCGCCATGTTCTGGGTGTACCACCGCAAGCAGAAGAAACGCTACCCCTTGGAAGACAACGACGTTGTCGACGACGGCCACGAAGACGACGACGACGTCATGAGTGTCGACAACGTGCTGTTCGCCTCGTGTCTCGACTCGAAGCGCCTCGCTTCGAGGGAGCAGCCGCGGGACGCCAAGCGAGACCCCAGCGCGGAGAGGGCGCCGCGAGAGATGAAGAGGCCGACGCCCCCTCCCAACTACCAGCAGGCGCTGGCGAGCCCCCGCCAGCCGCCGGCCGCGCACATGCCGGGCGCGGCGAGGGGGCCAGGCCAGGGCGGCCCGGAGGGGCGAGCGGCGGCGACGTTGCCTGCCGTCGAGCCCAAGACCAAGACGGATTACTTTGCCGTGCAGGAGTTCCTGCGCGCGGCCAAGCAGGCCGGGGTCACGAGCGTCCCGACGGCGGCCGGCGGCAAGAAGTCGGCGCAGCAGACTCTGGAGGACCCGGCCGCGAAGCCGCCGCCGCCGCCGCCGCCGCCGATGGAAGCGTCACCGCCTGAAGAGCGAGAGCAGCCGAGCCAGCTACCTCCGCCGCCTGCAGGGCAGCCGCCCCGGGCCACTCCCAGACTCTCGCTGCCCAGCTTGCGGCGGTTGGGCCATGGCAAGAACTACCAGCCCCCAGGATACAGGTATCGGAGGCGCCTCCGCAGCAGGGCGCTTAGATGGGTACCTACCTATCTACCTACAGAAGGTACCGAGTACCTAAGGATATGGCGAGCCGTCGAGACGTGCTCATGACTCTCTGCATGACCATGGCATGGGACTTTCTGCACGGCCGGCGGCGTGGGGATCGTGGATGGAAGCAGGGGGGGGGGGGGGGTGGGGGTGAGATGTGAACCCCGCGGACTCATACCCAGTTTTTGGAAACGAATGAACGACGGGCAGGCGTTAATTGGTATTAATAGATCGACCTGTGTGTATAATCCCTACCTACCTACAGAGACGGCAGACACTCACTACCTACCTACCTACCTACCTGCGAGTAACTCACCTAATGCGACCTCCGGTTGCCTCGGGCTCTGACTTGTACGAGTACTCAAACGACGGCCAGCGCAAAGAACGACCGGCAAGATGAGACTGTGACTTTGGTAAACCGTGACTTTGGGACACCTGCCCACTGTGCCAACAGCAGCAGCCCAGACCAGACCGAGGGCGGAGAGCGGGCCAGAGCTACGGAATTCGCAGTGCAGGAGACTGATTGACTGCGCAGCCCTGGGGAACCTCATCAGATGGAGAGCCTGAACCGACGCCTCCCGAAAGATTTTCACCCAAGACTGACCAGTGACCACCACCAACTACCACTCGATGGGGCTAACCCCAGCGAAACGACGACCAGTGTCACCCAAGGCCTCCTTAACAAGGTTCATATCATGGAGGAGGTTGTTATATACTTCAAAGGTCTTGACGTCGACACGGCCAAGCTTCTTGGCGAGCTCGCTAACACGTTCTTTAAGAGCCTTCATTTGCTTCTCCAATTTTTCAACGCGAGTGCTGATTTTCTCGGCAGCCTCGCGCTTGTTGCGATGGAAAAGCTGGGCATTTTCCTTCTTGAGAAGGTCTTGGTCTTCTTGTAGGGTATTGATGGCATGCCAGAGGGTCTCGAAATTCTGCTCATTTTCACTTTTATATGTTAGTGTATGTAGGTAGGTAGTTAAGCATGTGATGGGGATGGGGTGAGATACTTACAGCTTCTCCTGCTCGGCAGCATAAACTTGGGCAGGACCAGTAAAGGCGGGACCAGTAAAGGCGGGACCAGTAAAGGCGGGACCAGTAAAGGCGGGACCAGTAAAGGCGGGACCAGTAAAGGCGGGACCAGTAAAGGCGGGACCAGTGGTCGCCGCACTTTGATCATGTCAGTTTTGTCAGGCAAGTGGCGTACGGTAGAGGCTCGCTCGGGCGCCAAGTAGCGTACTCCCGTCATAGGCGCCGCGGAGAGTGGGACCTTTTGCAACCCCCCCTCCCCCGTTGCCCCTTTTGCCGGCCGTCTCGCGGACTGGCTCCCGGGTGTCTTGGGCGCGGCCAATGGGAGGGTCGATCAGGGTTTCGTCCAGAAGTGCCAGTGCATGCCCCAGGTCATGTATGTGCCGTGCCCATGGGAGGAGAGGCAACACTGGAGCGACGGTGTACGATACTCGGACGTGCCCTGCATACCTAACCTACTCGTACTATGGCCTGTAACTGTACCATCCATGCCGCCCAAGCCGCGCCAAGGACCGGACGAGCTCGAGGCGGGCGGTTGAACGTGATGCTACATACAAAATGGGCCAGGCCACGATCTCAACCGCAGCGCCCCCGGCCGAGGCACGCGTCACTCGTGCTTGTCGCCCTTGGTGACGTGAAAGCGCCCACCCGCCCGGTGAGGCCTCGAGAGATACGCGTTCGGCAGGCAGCCGCGGGGTGGCCCGGCGCGGCCAACAATGGCCGGAGAGCGCGAAAAGACCGGCGGCTCTGTGAGACGCCTCCTTTCCCCCTCCCTCTCTGACGACGTCTTTCGTAGGTACGAGTAGGCTGGGTGATGACCTGGACAACAGAGGGCATGCGAGAGAAGCGAGCGATTACGGTCCAGGCGAGCCGAAAGCCCCATCACAGCCAGCCACTCACCACCGCAGCATGCGTCTCGGGGCCTGGCTGGCCCTTGCGGACCCCGGCGCACGGCGTATCGACGCCACTTTTCTTTTGCCAGGTGGTAGCTTAGGTATGTAAGGCACTTATCTTTCACTTTCAGCATGGCAGTACCTTACTCGTACGTGTTCCCAGATGCAGCCGGCTCCCACGACTGTGGCGCGTCTATCAGCGCGTCCTCGCAAGCAAACATGTCACGTCTCCCCCATGACACATGCCTCTCTTCAATCGCATGGTTCTCGCGGCCGTAGAAAGGGGGGAGAGGCAAGGTTTTCCGGACGGGCCGTGCCGGTGCGGTTTGTGCGACCCGAGTATGCCGGTGATTCAACCGCCAAACGCCACCCATCTCGACTGTCAGCACGGCGGCCGGCCGGCAAATGCGCCCAGGACGGACTCGAGATCTCCAGGGCTGTCTGTCTCCCCCTGTTCTGATTTCCCGAATGGCAGCATTACCCCGCTGGGCATAGTCAAACCCCTTGTTCCAACCCCGGTACCCGGTCACGCTCGCTCGCGAGCACACCGCACTGCGCACTGCGCAAAAGGTACGGGCACTCGTGTCGTGGCAGGTGGTAGTCGCGGTACCTTAGGTAGTGCCGTTTCTATTCCTGTTCCTCGGAACATGGAAGCCCCATAATTCCTCGTCGTCGGCGTCTACCCCTCCACTGACAGCGCGCGACGGTCCCGGTGCGCCGCGCCGGTAGGCCCACACCCAAGGGCCAGGCGCAGACGCTGTCGCCCAGTCACCCCGTCCGGACCGGGGCGATCTGCGAGGGCGAAGGGCCGCGAGGTCCAAGACTCGCTCGCAGGGCTCCCCATTGGCCAGCTGCATCGGGCCCGTCATGCGCGGCTCGATCTTCACCGCGGGGCACGTCGTCGCTGGGAAACGCGGCCGGCGCCTATCATTCGCTACGGGGCCCATCCCCAGTCGATATTTCTGTACCTGGGTAGACGGCGCCGAAATGACCTCAGCGCCGCCATCTTCGTGAGAGCCGGCGCGTAACACTGGCAGCCCGGACTCACAGTGTCATGATATATGGCAGTGGGCCGCAAATCCCCCCGGTTTCTTTGTGAGACCTTGCGGATCGCCTCTGTTCGTTCTGTAACCAGGAAACCTTGATCAACAAATCTCAGCATGCCATAGCCCGAGTTTTGCGTCCATCATCCGGGATCATATCCCCTTTCTTTTGTGTTTCCTTCACAGTCATTTCCCTCTTTAATTCCTCTACCAAAGAAGACCATGCCCAGGCACATGACGCCCCTGGGCGTCCCGCTGCTGCTGCTGCTGCTGCTGCTGCTGCTGCTGCTGGCGTGCTCGCCGCTCGCGAGCGGCCTGCAGGTGTCGCCGAGCTCAAAGTGCGCCGCCGTCTGCCTGGACGAGTCCGACGGCGACGTTGCCGACTCGGAGGCGTCGAGCACCAACATGACGCTCATCACCTGCAAGGACAATGACTACTCCCGGAACCTGACCGGTATCAAGTTCAAGAACTGCCTCAACTGCCTGCAGAAGAGCGACTCCTTCAACACGACAGAGGGGGGGTTCACCGAGACCGACGTCGGCTGGTACCTCTGTAAGTCCTGTCTCTCGAAAATGGTTTTTACCCCCTCTCTCTCTCTTCTGCGTGAAAGGAAAAGAAGAAGAGAAAAAGAACAAAACTAGAGAGGGCACAACTAACCACAAAAAAAAACACGTTTTGCTAGACAACATTCGGTACACCCTCGACGTCTGCCTCTTCAACTTCCCCAAGAGCAAGAAGACGGTTTCGTCCCCCTGCAACATCGACTACGCCTGCGCGCCGCTGGGCAAGGCCCTGTCCTACGACGGGCTCGACGCGTCCAACGGCACCACCGGCTACGGGTACTGCACCGCCGACCACGGCGGCTTCAACAACTCGTACAGCCTCCGCGCCTGCTCCGAGTGCCTGCGTGCCAGCCCCGACCAGACCTATCTGTCAAATTGTGAGTCTTCCCCCCCCCCCCTTCCCCTCTCTCTCTTGTTCTCCACCTCCCGATGAACGACCACCAGCAGACTAACCAAAGAACAAAAACTTCGCAGTCCTGACAGCGCTCGAAGCCGGATGCAAGCAGACCCCGGAGCCGGGACAGGTTCTCGGCCTGGAGGGCAGCCTGTTTTCCGAGACGTGGGTGGACATTGTCGCCCCTCCCGAGAACACCACCGCCGCCGCCGCCTCTTCCCCGGCGGCGGCGGGCGACATGACCTCGGGCGCCATCGCCGGCATCATCATCGGCTCCGTCCTGCTCCTGCTCGGCGGCGTCTGCCTGCTGGTGGTGTACGTGCGCCGCGAGCGCAAGCTGGACGCGGTGCACCGGCACCGCAGGTCCGCCTTGCTGCGCGCCCGGGTCCGCCAGCTCCGCGGCAACGGCAACAACAAAAGCAGCAGCAACAACGACCAGCCGGGACCCAGCGGCGGTGGTGAAGGCCTGCAACAGCAACAGCAACAGCAACAGATGAGCGGCTACGAGATGCGCGCCCGCTGGGCGTACACCGAGGACGACGAGTACCGCGGCTACCTGGAGAAGCAGCTGGCCTCGCAGCGAGCGACCGAGATGCAGGGGGCGGATGACGGGGAGACGGAGGAGAAGAGAAACGGCGGTCACCACCACCACCGCGTCGCCGCCGCCGCCGCTCCCAAGTTCCACCGGCCCGACTCGTACATCCTCCAGCAGTACATGGAGGCCTCTTCGGGGCCGGGCGGCGGCGACCGCCCCCGCCCCAGCCGCAACGCCCCCGCCGCTGCGACCCCGCACCCCCGCCGCTGCAAGCCCCGCCGCGCGCCGCCTCCCGCGACCGTGCGGCGCGCTCCCCCTCCCCGGCCGGCTCCGCGCTGTCCGCGCTCCCGCTGCGGGCGGCGGCGGCGCGGCCCGGGTCGTCGTCCCGCGGCGGCAGCGGCGGCGGGGCGGCGGCCGCCAGTCGGGTCTCGGGCGACGCCAACATCTCGATGCCGCTGTCTGTTCACGACAGGCGCTTCAGGATTTAGAAGAAGAAACGAAGAAAGAAGCAAAAAAAAAAAAAAAAATAGAAGGGAGGAAGGAAAGAAAGAAGGAAGGAACAAGTCAAGGCAGTACGCGTGTCTGTCTGTTGCGCAAGCGGTGTATATACACACGTATCTGTGTTTGGATTTCTCTCTTGATGAGAGTGCATATAGGCAAGTTTCTCGGTGCGTGGGTCTTTTTCTCTTCTCACATCATGGGCTCGGCATATGGCGGATATCAGGGCATGTCGGCGGCGCCGCTGCATCATCGGATGGCATTCGGTTTCGGTTGTAATGTTTATGGTGGGTGAGCAGGGCGCTTGGTTTTTGTCTTCTTCTTCTTTTGTTTTTGTCTTGTCTTCATCTCATGATACCCTTATAAGTAGTTAAGATCACTCTGTAGTTCAAGTTTTTAAACACAGGCTTCGAGGCCCAAGTTCTCCCCCCCCCCCCCCCCCCCCCGAGCCCGAACCCCTCTGCAGTCTTCGGGTGATTCCGGCTGAAGTGCTCTTCTCTCATCGAGCAGGCTTCTGAGGATGGAAAACTGGCAAGGGCCGGTTGCTGTCGCCGGCGCAGGTGGTGTGAGTGTGACGGTGGTCAGCCCCGGCTTAAAGTACCCGCGGTGATGAATTAACGCAGATCACCTCGATTGGAGACCTATATACTCTGTCCTGGGCCCGTGAGAGGAAAGTCGGCGTATTGGATGATTGAGACTCGAACCCGAGCGAGGAATCACCTTTACTGGAGACGATGACGAACACGGGCTGCGATGTAGTTAAGCCTGCGAATGTCGTCAAGCAACCATTACCGAAGCCTTGCGCCACGTCCACCCAGCGAGCCCGCAGCCAGCAATAGCTGCCGAGCATCAGGAGAAGCCTCTGGGCTGATTCGGGCATCCTGCTGCCGGTCCCAAGGAGCTGGACAGAAATCAGGCCCTGTACCTAGTGCTCTCTGACCATTCATTCGCAAGGGCGATGAATGTTGAGTGCTATGTATCACTCGGCCGCCGATAAACGTCTGAGTGCAATTCCCCTCTCGGCAACATATCGGTTCGTCTTCAGCACACTTGCCTCTTGCGACGGACCGAGGGCGCTACCATGCTGAATGACTACTTCGCTTTTCATCTGGATCCTAGGAGATCTCTTGCCACGCGCTCTCACCAGCCTCCGTGGCGAAGGTGTTCGTACCAACCCAGCCTGCACGTAGACGAGCAACCATGATCGAAAATTTCCTATCTTGTGGCCTATCGCGCGCACCTAGGCATGTGAGAGGTGCATGGAGTGAGCCAACATCGCAAGACCAGCAAGGTGCGTGGCAAGAGGGGGTTGGGCCGCCACAAAAAGGGCCTCAATGTGTCCGAAAAGCAACCCAAGTCGCAGGGAAAAATATAGAAAGTCTTACCACACTTGGTTGACAACCATGCTGGAGGATAAGAGTCCATCACCAGCCCACAACCTTGGATGTATGGTCAGATCCATCTCACGGGCGCAGGTAGGTAAGTTCCTACGCACCTGAACCACCTACATGAGGTAATCATCCAACCGAAAGACTGCAGGTTTGCAGAGACACGGGCAAAGCGCGTCTAACTAGCAGCTGGACGCAACCCATGTGGGTGCCCGTGTTGGCCCTCCCCCCCCCCCCCCCCCCCGGCCCCGCTGATCTGGGTCTCTGGTTGGTCTGTAAGCGCTCGGGGCGGCTCTGCACCTTGGCGATGCAACGTCCTCCCGCCCTAGCAGACCCTCAGGCCTGCCCGCCAAGCCGTCATTGGCCGGCGAGAGGGCGTGTTGGCTCTCCGTCTTGCACACGCTGCATATGATGCTACCCATGCGTGCCATGGCCGCCCCAGGCTCACCGGAGCCTGCGTCGGGCCTCGGAAGCCGGGCGCCTGCTTTTGGCACGAGCAAACATCTTCGCGGCCATGCAGCGCAGACGAAGCCGTGTGCAGGGATGCCGGAGCCTGGTCTCTGCGCCCACCTAGCGAAGGTAGGTAGTAGGCAAGGTAGGTAGAGATTGCTCCCGCTCCTCGCTGGGGATGCAGACGACAGAAAAGGGCCGGCCGCCCCAGACCAAGATGCCCGGGCAAGGCGTCGGGGAGAGACTCAAGCTCGGCCGCAACAGACGTGTTCGTCTCTTCTTCTCTTCGTTCCCACGTGCCGGGACATTTGAACGCGACACTCGATTTCAAATGTTTGGGCATGGTTTCATTCTGAGCTGGACTCGCCATTCCCCAGGGTGATTAGCATTGATCACCCGCTTTCGCTCTCCTTTCTGTCTTTTTTTTTTTTTTTTCTTTTTCTTTCCTTCTTTCTGCTGCTGGCCACAGCCTTGGCTGGGCATTTCTCCTCGCCAGCGAATCCCCCGTCTCCCTCCAGGGGCGCCTTCTGTTTCAAGATGGGCGAGTCGCCGATCATGACGGTCGGGGCCATTGTGGGGATCTCGGTCGGCTTCGTCCTGCTGCTTCTCCTCGGGCTCGGGCTCTTCTGGATACACCACCGCAGGCGCAGGGGGGCCGACGACGGCGCCCTCGAGAAGAACCTGATCTCTCTGCCGCTCAGCGACAACTGCCGCACGCCTTCGATATTCGAGTACTCCGAGCGGGCCGGCACGCCCGTCCAGCCCAGCGTCGCCGACCACCTGCGACAGGAGGCGTGTGCCCGCCGACAGCAACAGCAAGCCGGGGCGACGACGCAGCTCCCGCGGCATCCCGCGCACGTCCCCATGGCCCCAGCCGCGGCAGCCCGCAGCTGACTACCGCCAGCCCGAGGTCGACCGCCAGCAGCCGGTGTGCGGGCCTCCCGGGCAGTCCCGACAATAATGCGCCTGCTCGCGCGAAGAGGTCGAGATTCTCCTGGAAATCATCATCGACGACGGCGACGCCGACGCCGCCAGCAGCCAGAAGCCCCGGCTCCCACATCTCGTCGCCCTTGGCCACCACGCCCCGCGGCCGCGGGCTCTCGCTCACGTCGTCGCCCCGGGGCTCTCCCACCGGCCTCCCGCCCCACCCCGCGCACCACCGCCGCGGGCCATCGTCCAGCACGCCCCAGGCATCCCCGCTGAGCCAGCGCCACCACGAGCTGGAGCGGAGCCCCGGCGGCATGGTCCACTACGGCAGCGCGCAGTCCCCCGTCAGCCTCAGGCTCGAGATCCTGCTCAGGTCGGACTCGGAACAGCCCAAAGGCGGCGGCGGCGGCGGCGGCGGCGGCGAGCGAGGCCGGCCGGCCGTGCTGCAAGTGCCCGAGCCGGCCGTGACCCGCGCCGAGGCAGACGCCGCGGGGGCGGCTGGCAGAGCACAGACGAAGAGGAAGAACCGTCCGCCCCGGCTGGACCTTGAGTCCTCGCGAGAGCGCGGCGATCCAGCATGGAAGTCGAGCAGTTAGGGCCGCAGCATCATGGTTGGGGCCGGAGGCGGTTCAAGCGTATTGGCGGACACTTTACTACTACTTACATCCATGAATATTGTGAGAGAAAGGGCCGCGGCTACAAGAAACACTCTTTAGATACCCACTGGACACTGGACTCGGAGGCGGAATGAGGACTAGAATAACAGTCAGGAGACACAGTGATGACGATTAGTTACACACAGGTGATTTTCATTTTCAAGCTCGCCCAACTCGCTCGCTTATACGCGTTCTCCCTACTGCCCATTAGGCACGTGCGTTACTCAAGGTAAGGCCGCAAGTCTTGTTGTTGGGATACGAATAGTGCGTAAGGAAGGATTCCGCATTCAACACGACAGTCCGGGAGCAAAGTCTGGGGTTATGGCCGTCCAGCACGACATGGATCCGCCCCCGCCGTTTCCACCGCCAGCGGGAGGCGGCTCTCCGACCCCTTCTGCCCTCTATCCGTACTATGGAGTACCCGTACCTCTGAGCACCGATATTGCCAGATGAGTTGTTGTTGCCAGATGCAGTGCTGGCAGCCGGTGCAGCATTGCCAATCGAGCCTCCGCCAGCAGATGCGATATTGCCAGATGAGTTATTGTTGCTAGATGCAGTGTTGACAGCCGAAGAGACGTATTCCATAGCATTCTCGGGCGTGGCGTCAGTCATCAGCACTTTCTGGTATTTGATCTTCATCGCATTTACCGCCTCCTTCCAGTAAGCGGGGATAACACGGATAACTTTAAGGATGATCAGCCATCGGAAACCAACCTTGTCCAGGAGACCAGCGATGCGGGTAGGAAACACGCCAAATCCCTTATCAGCATCTCTAATAAGATGAAGCATCTTAAAAGACTGCAGGTGGAGAGGTACAGAGAAGGTGCAGTTATTGGTGTATTTATGAGTTCCGTTTAGACGTGCCGTAGCGACGACTTCTTTGACGATCTCTTGCCAGAGCTTGGTATTAAAAGGCTTCTAACCGGCCTTGAAGTTCCAGATTTTGCCAATCTTCAGGACCTTTTCAAGGTCAAACTCTGCTCCAATCGGGAAGCTGCGGCAGTTATGGCTGGAAGCTACGAGGCGGCTCCAGCTCCCTGCACGGGGCGCTACAACGCCCGCCCGCGCCTACGAGGTCAGGGCTCTTGGGCCGCCTAACTGAGATACCTACATAGCTGGAGGCGCCAGACTTAACCCACACGCACTGGAACCCCCACCGCGCGATTTGCCGTCTTTAAGGTTCTTTGCTTGGCGGCATTCGACCCCCGCAACGCCACGCCCTCTTGTACGGATGTATACATGCACGAGCACGTCCGGCCACTGATCCAAACGCGAAACTTGCCTTTGATACGTGACCATCGACCAGTGCGATAGTTGACGGGCGGTAGCTTCGATTCAGGAATTCCGACCGCCATCTCCCAGGGCGGCAGGAGGCGTGCGACTCCCACCCCTCCCCTCGGTGGCCGCGCCGAGGGTTTGCAGCGATTCAGGCCGAGTGCACACGCACCCACGGCACCGCATTTTGGTGGTCGCTAACTTAGCCCCGGGCGCAAACGCCTCCGATCGTCGGAGAATTTTCGCGACCCTTTTTTCCCGGCTCCGGACCAGGAGAAAGAGCAAAAAAACCACGGAGAATGAAGATTGGGTGCCTCCAGTTCGCGCCCCGGCTGGGCGAGGTAGATCAGAACGTGGCCTGCGCCGACAGGCTGCTCGAGCAGGCGGACCACGATGGCCTCGATCTCCTCGTCCTGCCCGAGATGGCCTTTTCGGGTACGTCCATCCATCGGCGCCGGAGATGACACCGCGAGCGCGGCAGACGAGACCCCCGCCACCCCGCCTCCTCTGGGGTGTCATCGACGCTGTGCTCCGAGGCGGCAGCTTGCCCATGGCGGCGGGTCGGTCTCCCCAAGCGAAACTCAAAAGTGAAAGGCTAGCTGGTACAGTACACAACTGACGGGAAATGCAGGCTACAACTTCCAGTCGCTGGAACACATCGCGCCGTTCCTCGAGCCCACGACCTCGGGCGTCTCGACCAGCTGGGCCCAGGCCACCGCCCGCAAGCTGAACTGCCCCGTCATCGTCGGGTACCCAGAACGAGCCGGGCCCGGGCCGCCGCGGCGGGACGCAGACGGGCCCGCCACCACCGCTCCTCCTCCTCCTCCGCCGCCGCCGCCGCCTCCTGAAAGATACAACTCGGCCGTGATTGTGGGCGGCGACGGCGAGGTGCGAGGCAACTACCGCAAGTCCCACCTGTACTACACCGACGAGACGTGGGCCCTGGAGGGCCCCGGCTTCTACGCGGATACTCTCCAAAACTTGGGTCAGGTCACCCTCGGGATCTGTGAGTCTGATTCTCCGCCACACACCCATCCGTCTATCTTTATGCCCCTTCCCCACTGTAATTAAGCGA
Organism: Hansfordia pulvinata; assembly: GCA_006538405.1. NCBI lineage: Eukaryota > Fungi > Ascomycota > Sordariomycetes > Xylariales > Hansfordia > Hansfordia pulvinata. The sequence goes on along the minus strand of BJKQ01000007.1, from coordinate 699,318 downwards.
CATTGGGCTGACAGGGTGGCGAACAGGCATGGATATCAAGTAAGTTCTCAGCAGAAGCAGTCGACTCTGCGCTCTCTCTCTCTCTCTCTCTCTCTCTCTCTCTCTCTCTCTCTCTCTCTCTCTCTCTCTCTCCCTCTCCCTCTCGAACATGCCGACCCAGCACTGACCAACGAGCGCTCGCCAGCCCGTACAAGTTCGAGGCGCCGTGGGACGTCTACGAGTACGCCACCCACGCCCTGGGCGTCAAGGCCCGGGTGGTGATTGTGTCCATGGCCTGGCTGACCAGCCAGGACGCGTCGTCGTTCGCCGCCTCCGCGCCGGAGCCGGACATGGACACCCTGACCTACTGGGTGAGCCGGATACAGCCGCTGGTCAGGTTGGAGGGCGAGGAGGAGGAGGAGGAGGAGGTCGTGGTCGTGTTCGCCAACCGGTGCGGCATCGAGGGCAGCGCCGTCTACGCGGGCACCAGCGCTGTGCTCGGCGTCAGGCGGGGCGAGATCACGGTGTACGGGCTGATGGGGCGGGCGAAGAACGGGCTGATGGTCGCGGACACCGGCCGGGCGGGCTCGGCCAAGCTGGTCTACCGCCGCGCAGAGGCAGCTGGAGCCGAATGACAGCTTTGCGGCTGCCTCGGGGTAAGAGCCGAACTCAACTACGAGTAAACAGAGGACAAACGTCCAGCAGACAGACCCTCGACGGCGCCCAAAGGGCCGCAGCGCCGGCCCGCGGCAGAGACCCGGTTAGTCGGCCTGCGTCACGAGTTGATGGAATAATGACAGCCTATGATGGCAGCCGGTCGTCCCCGCCAGGACACGATCTGATCTCGCTGAAACAGCTATCGCTTTTCGCGTGAACCTGTTAACACGTTGCTCCCAAGTAATCGGTGCCTCGACGCGGGGAGCCTCCTGTCCAGAGGAACACGGCCTGCTGCGAGTAGACGTTGACCCGGCTCTGCTCCGCAGCCCGGGCAGTGTCGTTGGGTGGCGCGCTTACGAGACCCCGTAGGAGTTCTCTAGACTCTTCAGTAGTCCAGAGCAACTGCCGACCTCCCGACCTCCTCCCCCTCGAACCAGGTCCAGCTCGTTCATGCGCACCCATTTTACCCGCGCTTCGAACTGGAGCATTGCCCGGGGGGGAGGCGAGCAAGCGCGGCTAACCCTTGCGGCAAGCGGGCGAGCGACGAGCCGTCGTGCCATGCTCGCCCGCCCAAAGCCTGCGATCTAAGCGCCCTTGCGCAGGCAGGCAGAGAGCGGCGCCAGGAGATGGGGCCGATCGCATCGCAAGACTTGACGAGAGCGGGATGAGCGGGGCAGGATTGCAATTGCAGGGGTGAGCGGGTGCCTTATCCGTGAGATGCGCTGCAATGGCTGCCAGATGTTGGTCGTCGCCGCCGCCGCCGATCGCCCCAAGGACGGACGCGCACATGATGTGAGTGCGCATCTCGCACAACTTGGGTGCGAGTGCAAGTAGGTACGAGTACTCGTAGACATGCGCTGTGACCGTGAGACGCCGCCGTCCAATGAGCACGTCGCCGACCCCCTCCGCGCAGGCCGCTCTCGTCCACCTCGTTCGAGTCCTCGCACGGATAGGGCCAAAGAATGGACTGTGTGTGGGGGTGGTCGGGTGCCGGGGCTGCATTCTGGGCGGTAAAAAGCTTGGCGCTCACGGTGACGGCCAATGGCAGCGGGCACATTGGGTCCCTCCCGCAGGCCTCGCGGGCCCTCTTCTCCACTGCGGGTGTGGCGGGAGGCCGGGGGGGCACTGGGGGACTGCTGCTGGTGCTGGTGCTGCTGCGCCGTTGAGGCGACGCCATCGAATCACGATGCCCCGCGCCGTGAGTGGCTGCCCGTCACTTAGGGGTGGCACGACCCCCGACTGCCCTTCCCAGGGTCGCTCGAGGTGCGTCTGCCGCCAATCCCATCCGACTCCCTCGCCGGCCCTGCAGAACGACCCCCCACAACCAGCTCGCGGATCGGCGTTGCTGCTGCTGCTGCTGCTGCGGCTGCGGCTGCTGCTCGCGACCATGCCACCCCCCAAGGCGGCGATGCGGAACCAACACATCTCTAGCCTTGCGCCCCGGCCCTTTCGAGTAGACTCCTCTTGTGACAGCGGCCGTCTGCCGAGCGCTTCGCTACGCAACTACCAACATCAGATCGGAACCCGACCCCGGCGCTGGCGACTGTCGACCCCTTGGATGGGCCGACTTTAATAGACAAACCCGCGCCTCTCAACAGCTCGACCGGCCGCAGCAGACACAGACACAGACACCATCTTCTTGTGCCCGGGTGACGCCGCGGAAGCTCACAACGACAGAAAGGAAAGGTATCCCCAGCAAGCGCCCCGTGCAAGAGGCGCACCACCCTGCCTCGGCCATGGCATCGCTCCGGCTCCTCGTCGCCGGCCTTCTGGCGCAAGCGGCCTCCGCCATGCTCGTGACGCACGGCTCGTCGTGCCAGACGAGCTGCGGCAACAACCTCGACACCACGGCCGACGACGAGATGATCTGCTCCACCGCCGACCTCTCCTCCCCGGCCGGCACCGTCTTCAAGAACTGCATCACCTGCGAGGTCTCCAGCCCCTACACGAACTCCGAGGCGTCGCCCGTGACGTCCGACCTCCAGTCGCTGCTCTGTAAGCCCCCAGGCGTCCCAGCTGCGCCTGCGCCGCTTGCTCACCACCTGCGCCCCCTCTTCCCAGATAACCTGAGAGCCACGATCTCAAAGTGCCTGTACAAGGCCCCGACGAACCCCTGTCTCACAAGGTACGTTACGGACCCTGCGCATCCGCGCGCTGCTTTGCGGGAAGAGATGGTCGCTGACTCTTGCTTCTTTTTTTTTTCTTACCTGCCACAGCCGGGCGTGCGAGCCGCTCAAGGATGCCGTGCATTTCGACGATCTGGCACCCAATGCCACGGCGTATGGCTACTGCAGCATTTGGAGCGACGAGTTCGAGGCCAGGTGCGGCGAATGCCTGCTCGAGCTGCCAGACGGCGTGGCCCTGAACAACTGTAAGTGCAAAGGTCCACACAGGGGCAACGCAGCTTGCGTTTTGAACGAGGAAAAGAGAAACAGAACTGACCGGTGCAAAGACTTCCAAATCCTCACCGGCGCATGCGACCTGATCTCGCAGTCGCCGTCCACCATCCCCTTCGACGGCGACGTCTTCTCGACCACGACGGGCATCAACATCACCGAGCCCACGCCGACCGCCACCGTCGCGCCCCCGCCCACCGTCGGCAGCCTGCAGTACGGGCAGGTCGCGGGCGTCGTGGTCGGCGCCGTCGTCCTGCTGCTCGTCGCCGCCGGCTGCGGCGTCGTGTGCAACGGCAAGCGGCGGCGGCGGGCGTACCTGCGCCGCCGCTCGCAGCACCTCGGGGCCGTGAACACCAACAAGGCAGGCGGCGGCGCGAGCAACAGCAACTGGCCGGGCACGCCGATGCGCCACGAGGCCCCGGGCGCGACCTGTTCGACACGCCCGTCAGCCAGAGGCCGCTGCGCGGGCACGGCTGGGCCGACTCGCCCATCAGCGCCGCCACCTCGGACGGCAACTTCCCCCACCGCTACTTCTCCCCCTACAGCTCCACGTACAACAGCCCCGTCAGCGCGGCCGGGAGCCCGCACAACATGCCCTGGCCCGTGCTGGCGGCCGACGGCTCCGCTCCCGCGCCGTCTTCGTCGTCGTCGCCTCCCCAGCAGCAGCAGCCCAACATCGGCGTCGCCTTCAGCAGCTCGGAGGGCGACTACTCGGGGTCGAGGGAGGACCGGGACGCCTACGAGATGCAGGGGCTGGGCCCGGGTCCCGGGCCCGAGGGCCACCACGGCTACTACGCCGGCGAGCCATCGTCCGGGGCCGCGCGGCGCGCAGCGGCGGCGGCGACCCCCGTGCTGAGCCACCCTGGGTACGGCAGGAGCGGCAGCTCGTCGTCGTCCAAAGGGTCGCGGTGATGGGGGGGGCCGGGCCGTGGCGTGGGGCGATTCGGTGGCGTCTGCCTTGCGGCTTCGGTGCTCCCTAGCCCTCGTTCGCTCTGTAGAAGTATCTCGTGGTGTTGGTGAAGACCGGACTGCTTGCGCGACAGTAAAGCAGGCGCGCATACTTCGAATCGACACCAGTCAGATATCTAGTTAATGGAATGACACGAATCTTAACCATGTTCGCGATTGTATAATCTTTTGCATGTCAGACTTCAATTAGTAGTTGAGTCTTTGAATGTGGTCGGTAGATCTTGAAAAGATGAATGTCAATGATATGCACGTGAGGTATGGGCTGCTGCCAAATGCCCAGAGACAGTGTCTGAACCACTTGAAGGCTGTGGCGCGCTACTCAGACCTGGATGTGGCTGAAGCTATGCCACTTCTTGTGGCTGTGCCTTGGGTGCGTCACTGACAGCCTCGATCCATGGATACTCGTACTCGTACAGTACAAGATACTTGGCATCGCTCATTGACGGCTGGGACGCTCCAGTCGCAACCGGAGAGCACTGAGGTGGGGCGACATGCATCAAATCAGTCTTATCGCACTAGCGAAAAATCTGGAGCTTTTTGGCCCAGGCTTGACTTTTTTTTCATCCCGTCCAGCCTTCACCTACCCGCAGGCGATTCTCACGACCGAGATCAAGACAACCCGCACCGCCGCCAGCCCAATCTTGATCTCTCGAGTCTGTCGCCGACATAGTCCTCTTGGAAGCGTTTACAGCCACGAGCCGTCTCCTCTCAACAATGGGTTCCACCGAAGTGATGCCCGGCGAGGCTGAGTTCTCCATCAAGCCGACGGCCGTGACGCCCGCCATCGACACGTCCAATTGGCCTCTGCTGCTGAAGAACTGGGAAAAGCGTGCGTACCAGCCGGCTCCTGTGCTCTCCGCGACCCCCTACTGACCACTCGAGCAGTCCTCGTGCGCACTGGTCACTTCACGCCCATCCCCGCCGGCAGCAACCCCTTGAAGCGCGACCTCAAGTCCTACATCTCGTCTGGTGTTATCAACCTCGACAAGCCCTCCAACCCCTCCAGTCACGAAGTCGTCGCTTGGGTCAAGCGCATCCTGAGGTAAGGGAACACCCCATTGACTACCCTCAAGCTACGAACCAGTGCTCACGGGCTCTGAACAGGTGCGAGAAGACCGGCCACAGCGGTACCCTCGACCCCAAGGTTACCGGCTGCCTGATTGTCTGCATCGACCGTGCCACCCGTCTCGTCAAGTCCCAGCAGGGAGCAGGAAAGGAATACGTCGCCGTCATCCGCCTGCACGACAAACTGCCCGGCGGCCAGGCCCAGTTCGCCCGCGCCCTCGAGACCCTCACCGGTGCCCTTTTCCAGCGCCCCCCGCTGATCTCGGCCGTCAAGCGCCAGCTCCGTATCCGTACCATCCACGAGAGCAAGGTCATTGAGTTCGACAACGACAGGCACCTCGGTGTCTTCTGGGTCAGCTGCGAGGCTGGCACCTACATCCGTACCCTCTGCGTCCACATGGGTCTGCTGCTGGGTGTCGGCGCGCACATGCAGGAGCTGCGCCGTGTCCGCTCCGGAGCCATGGACGAGACCAAGGACCTCGTCACTCTCCACGACGTTCTCGACGCCCAGTGGACGATGGACAACACCCGCGACGAGTCCTACCTGCGCAAGGTCATCTCTCCTCTGGAGACGCTCCTGACCTCGTACAAGCGTATCGTGGTCAAGGACAGCACCGTCAACGCCATCTGCTACGGTGCCAAGCTCATGGTCCCTGGTCTTCTGAGATACGGTATGTCCCGTCGCTATCCCGCTATCCCATCTGACTACTAACAACTGGTGCAGAGGCTAGCATTGAGGTCCACGAAGAGGTTGTCCTCATGACCACCAAGGGTGAGGCTATTGCCATTGGTATCGCCCAGATGTCCACCGTCGAGATGTCGTCTTGCGACCACGGCGTCGTCGCCAAGGTCAAGCGCTGCATCATGGAGCGTGACCTGTACCCCCGCAGGTGGGGTCTCGGCCCCACGGCCACGGAGAAGAAGAAGCTCAAGGCTTCCGGCAAGCTCGACAAGTTCGGCCGCCCCAACGAGGCCACCCCGGCCAAGTGGAACGCCGAATACAAGGACTTCGGCGCCCCCGCCGAGGGCGCCACCGCGGTAGTGACCGACGTCACCATGACCGAGGCCCCCGCGTCCGCCAGCGCCACCCCCGTCAAGCAGGTCAAGGAGACCACTACTGTTGTGGAGTCCACGCCGGGTGACGATGACAAGAAGAAGAGGAAGAAGCACGACGGCGAGACTGCCGAGGAGAAGGCGGAGCGCAAGCGCAGAAAGGCTGAGAAGAAGGCCGCCAAGGCGAAGCGTGCCTCGACGGGCGGCAACTCGGACGACTCCGACTAGAGTGCAACTAAGCTGCTTGATCAGCGATTGTGACGTTTTTGTTCGCTCTCTTCATCGGCACTTGCCGCCGCTTGTCTCGCTGCGCCTTTGCATTACAAAATTCTCTTGGCGGCGTTCTTTACTGTATCATACAGTTCAGGGTCTGGAAAACGGCGTTTCGGTCTCTGCTTTTTGTTCCGGCAGTCTTGCCTTTGGGGTCGATGAGAGCTACTGCTTCCCTGCCTGTGTAGTGCGGAATCGTAGATCAATGACACCCCGATAATCACGTTTAAGCTATCTTCGCGGCGTCCTGTGAATTAGGCCTGAGCCTGTGACGTTGACCACAGCGGTTGCTGTTGTCATGATGCGAGAGTGCACGGCATGTTATACGTCCAGCCAAGATCATTGTGTTATATGTCTATATTAGCGTTCACTGGTAAATTCTCAGTGAGGACACTATGGCCTATACGCCGGTTCGCGTCGCAGGCAGTGCCAATGCCTAAGACAAAACTGTAGGAAGGAGATGGATTTGCTTCTTCCCTTGCACGGAGACTCAAGGGATGGTCGAGTTGTCTTGTCGTGCGCGCTCCCATTCGCTCCGCCCTCTCCCGCCCTCGAGACATCTTGCGCGGAGACGGGGCGCGTTTCCGCATCGGCAACCCCCCCTCCACGATGCGGCTCGGGGCGTGCAAGACTTTCACCCAGAGCTCCTCGATGAAACTTTCATCCCGAACTCCTCGAATTCATCGAACGCCCTGAACAGCCTGGTCTCCAACTCTTGTCTCGCCCAGAACTTTTTCTCGGTATAGTTCTGGTTGAACTCAGCTCCGACTCTCCCCGGTTGCGGCGAATCTGTCGCCCGTTAGTCTGCAACAGGGCCGCTATGACACCCTGCCGTCTGTCTGCGTCGCAAATGGGCCCTCTTCTACGTGGGGAGCACGAAGCACCGAGAGTGTGCATGCACTTCGTATCGCCCCAGCCCACGCTTCTTCATGCCATCCTCAGAACCCCCTGGGAGGATCAATTAACCGATATCTGGTACTGAAACGTGTCTTCGACGCTCCAAAGGGATTCAAGCTGGTCCAGGACCATGACAATGAGATTCGCTGCACCTCTTCAGACGCAGAAACCGGCGGTGGTAATGACGGTGTGGCTCGAGGCTTGTGATGCTGTGGCTGACTGAATGCGAAAGGGGAAAACGAATGAGAAGCAGAGATATTCAATTTAAGACACCGGCATCCTGCCCCTCGGCTTGGCGCACACGCGCCTACATCCAGATGAAGGGAAAAGAGAAGTGAGGCAGCAAAAGAACTGTTGCTCTGAAGGCTCACGCTAAGTCTTTAATACCGAGAAGCAACCTAATCCTGGTCATAGTCGTCCGACTCTGAGCTCTCAGACCGAGCCACTGGCCAGTAATAGTGGCCTACGCCGTGGCTATGACCCGGGGGCTTAGTACCCATGATGGTGTGGCTGAACTCGAATTAAGAACAGAAGGAATAAAGATCACGCGAGGCCCCTCTGCAAGTCTCGCTGGACACAAACCCGCAGTGTCATGTTGACTTTATGTAGAAGCAGAGAATCGAGAGATCTTCGGGCCACTGGCAAATGGCCACGGCGCGGCCAGAGACGTAATGTCAATTCAGGAATGTGCCCGGGCCGGACGGATCACCCTCTCGATATACCGAAAATGAGGCTGCCCTTTCTTCCGGCACCGGACAGTCCCGGCTGGCGATGGTGGTTTCGGCGGAAGCGTTGGCGATCGATGGCGTCAGAGATGCCGTCCGCGTGACTTCCTCTTCAGCAGCCCATCGGCGCCTTCCCCGAACTGGCGTCACTGCATCGGCCCTTCCGAGTCCCAAGCTTTCAAGCACGTCGCTCGGAAGGAGCCGACGCTGCATAATCATCATATGGCAAAAGCGTTCCGACTGGAGCATCTCAGACGGGGCCACGTGTAAATTCGGGGCCACGTGTAGAATCTACACCGTGAGCGCGAAGAAGCATCACGTTGCCTTGTGCTTCTCGCGTGCTACACACCCCACCAATACGATGACTGCCCTACTCCCGACATTGGGCGTTCTCTGACAACGCTTGCTACACGACGACAAGGTTACGCAATGACTGATTGGGTCCCGCCAACCAGCTTGCATGCTCATCCGAGCTCAAAAGACCGTGGGCGGCCATTGAAGCTAAGACCAAGCCCACCTTTCTGTGAACGACGATGAAAGAGGGGCGCTTCGAACGCGTCTTCAGCTGGATTCGAGTGAGTACGAGTATCAGCCAGGTTTGCAGAGTAACCAGTATAGCGCGTTCGAATGTCGGGAAACCTTGCAGCGACCAGGATGAGCATCGTGGCACAGCACACCGGCTCGACATGCCAGGGTCGACGACGACTAGATCTGCAGCGCCATTCACAAAGCAAAGCAAGCTCAACCTAGCTGGAAGAGAATCTCAGCGAGTCCCACATAACTTTTGTTGGTGAGTCGCAGCGATAGCGTGACAACGTGAAAAGCGCGCCGCAGCATCTCTAGCCCTTAAAGTGAGTCAACTACAAGACCTCAACACCCCCTTGATCCGAATGCCGCGATCACTGCCCCGCGGTACACTTGAAACATGCACTCTCGGCCCTGGGCTTGCTTTTCTCTGTCTGTTCACACGATGACATCAAGACAGAATACTCAGTTGAACTGTGTCTATATCGTTGGATGATGTTCGCTGTCCGATTTGTTCACTCATTCCTCCCCTTGTCATCCGAATCGGGCAGCATACCTGCATCACTTTGAGGCACTTATGTCTTCATTCTACAGTGCCCCAGCGGCCTCTTTGTTCCTCATACTCTACATGCTACGTCTGGCTGCATGCTCACCGATTTCTGAAGCTCACCCAGTTTCGATCGTGTCAAGAACGCTCGGGAAGCCTGTGCTGGGCATGGACTTTCCCGACCCAGCCATTCTGCAGGACATTTTCGGCGACTGGTACGCGTTTGCTACGAACGGGAACGGCAAGAACGTCCAGGTGGCCTGGTTCACGGGACATCAGGGCGAGTGGGAGCTTTTGGACTTGGACCTGCTGCCCGAATTTCCGGCCTGGGCGGCCAAGAAGAACATCTGGGCGCCGGATGTGTGGCAGATGGACGATGGAAGCTACGTGCTTTACTTCACCGGCGAAACACCCCAGAATGCGAAACGCCACTGTGTCGGCGCTGCCGTATCGATGCTACCCCTTGGCCCCTACATCCCGGAAGACAAGCCGTTCGCCTGTCACCTGGACGATGGTGGAGCTATCGACCCCGCTGGTTTCCGAGACGTGGATGGCAAACGCTATGTCATGTATAAAGTCGACGGGAACAGCGCCGGCCATGGAGGATTTTGCGACAATACCAATCCACCTATTCACGGCACGCCCATCATGCTCCAAGAGGTGGCAGCCGACGGCATCACCAAGGTGGGGGAAGAGGTCAAAATTCTTGACCGAATTGACTCGGACGGGCCGCTCGTCGAGGCGCCCAGCATGTTCCGGACCAAAGATGGTCTCTACGTGCTCTGGTTCAGCACAGGGTGCTACACGGAGGATTACAAGCAGAACTACGCGGTTTCGCACGAGATCCAAGGCCCCTACAAGCGCATGTCCAACAACCCGATTTTGAAGACGGACCCCAAATACAACTTGACTTCGCCAGGTGGCGCCTCTGTTGCGCAGGATGGTTCCGGGATCCTGTTCCATGCCAACTGCGGCGAGCACAAGAGGTGTCTGCACTCCTCGGGCTTCAATTTTGGAGAGAACGGCCATATCTTCTTGACTGGCAAGAATGACATGGGCGGCACATTCTGACGTTGTGGCAAGCTCTGCGCAGGCGCACGTTCTTTCTCGCGTTGACTCGCCGGCTTTGGCAGATGTGCATTTGCCAGGTATCGATCCCGACACAGGCGGGCAGGAGTGTTTCTACGAATCGGGCGGGATACGGGTATCGAATTGAGCAGGTCGCTCAAGGATATGAGAATCGCTGGCCAGGATGCAGTGACTGTCCGAGGTTGCGACTGGGCTCGCACGCGCTTCGGGCTTGATGTATCATATTGTTTTCCCTCTTGTATTGAGTGTGGCTATCTACCTAGTCATATGGGTCGGGTAGCGTTTTAATTTCAGGCAGCTCACTCCGCAGTCTTCACTGTTTAATACCAGCACAATTTTACTGCTCCATGGACAACCCCCTGTCCTGAGGAGCTCCTAACAGTCAACAGGATCAGACTTCCAGCAAGTATACGTGAACCGAAATTCCAAATCAACTCGCCATTGTAGATAGCCAAATACACAACATACTCTCGGAGCTATCCTCCCTCGGCGTTGCTCCATACTTGCCATTTGTCCGTTTTTTGTCGTCGCCTGGGGCTTTCCTTTGGAATATAGGGTGATTTGGGTGAAGCCTTGGGTGGTGCCAATTCCTTCGTAAACGCAGCCGAAATGGGAGCATGGGATTGGTCGCGGAGTATTGCGCGTCGGTTGGTTCTGCGGCTATCTCAGAAAGCAACCAGCGAGACTGTGCGGTAAGCGCCCAGCTGTGTCGATCCCCATCAGCCGCCGGCCGCGCGGCCTGGAACCTCGTGCCATTCGTCGCACGCTGGCGCCAGAGGGGCGGTCTTCTGCGACCCGGACTCGGCGTTTCCGCACTACGATGACACGGGCAGATCTGCGTAGACTGCCGGCCGAGCCCTTTCATCCATTCTGCACAAGGTGGTAAGGTGGGCTCGTTAGCCTGGTGTTGGCCGGGGTGTTATCTGCAGGCACGAGACGCCCCCTTTTCGATCCCGCCAACGCGGTCTGGTGGTGAGGTCCTGGCCGGTCGGTAGCCGCCGAGGGTATCTCTTGCGCTACTACACCAGCGGACAGGGATGCGAGCATTGCTTGTGCTGCTTGAACCCCAAGTCCCGCGATATACCTGCGGGGAGATCATCGCGTACGCCCTCTGCCTCCGTCACCCGGCGCTTGGGGCGGTAGCATAACTGGCTATGTGCGCGGCGGGACACGCCGTACGGATATGCACGAGGCATAACCAGCGTCTACGCGTGTGCAACTCCAACCAGAGCGCATGTCGACGCCTGCGACGATGGGCAGTGTGTTGGAGAGGGGGGTTCTGGACATTCCACCCTTTATCACCCCGAGACCGGCTGGGTCTGCCGCGCCGTGACGTGACGTGACGTGACGTGATGGGCGACGGCGCACGGAAGGCCAACGGGCCAAAAGGAGTGGTGACTGAAATAGACATGCTCACCCCCTTCCGCATCGACGAGGCGTGAGCGGCTCTCCTACAACGAATCAATCTTCACCCAACATCCATCGACTGGCTGTCGAATCGCCCTTTTCATGTTGATCTTGATACTCCTAGACGCCGACGCTATTTTTGTCAAACCTCACCCCCAGAAACACCCACGCCAGCTCAGCCTTTGGGGGTTTGATCAATTTTTCTCTTTCTTTCCCAACTTGAAGCCACGGCGCGCCGGGCCCCTGCCCGCTCAGCCTTTCGACTTCCACAAACCCAACTCCCAGAGGAGCGACAGGAAGTTAAGATCGAGACAAAGGGACGGCGAACAATTGTGTCCGGTGAAGAGGAGAGAAGAGAGAAATGGCCCTCTCCACGGCGGCCGTCGCGGGCATCGCCGCCGGCGCCTCCGTCGCTCCGCTGGCCCTGGCGCTCTTCCTCTCCATCAGGCTCTGGCGGAGAAGGAGGGGCGGGATCAGGCGGAGCGCGGCCGCGGGCTCGCCGCTATCTTTCCGGTGCTACTCGGGCGAACTCAACGGCGAGCGGGATGGCGACGGGGAGGACAGGGGGAGGAGTAGGAGGAGGCAGAGGAGAAGCTGGCGCGACGGCACCGGCGGAGGTGGCCGGAGATCGTCCCGGTCGCTGGACATCGTGGCGGACGAGAAGGGGCTGGGGGTTTCGCCCCGGATGCGGGCGTCGAGGGCGAGGGAAGCAGGCGGCATCAACAGCAGCAGCATGGCGCCGAGATGGCCGTCAGGGCGCCGGAGCCGGCGTTCGTGCCGGGATCTTCCCCCGCGGCGGTGATCGGCGCCGCACCGGGTCCGAAGGCGGGGGCGCACGCGGCTCACGGAGGACGAGTCTCTGAGTCTGACTTCTATGCGCCTCCTCCTCCTCCTCCTCCTCCTCCTCCTATTTCAGCTGCTACTGCTGCGGCTGCTGTCGATGATTATGATCATGACCGACGGGGTGGCCACGACGACGGCGGCACGGCAGAGGCGACACGGCCGACGACGCCCGCGATGATGGGACTCCACGTGTGCGCCGGCGGCGGCCTGGGCCTGTGGCCGTCGTCCGCGTCCCCGGTGACCGAGTTCTGCGGCGAAAGCTTCGTGTCGCTGGGGTCGCCGTCGGCCCCGAGCTCGTGCACCACCCGCAGCGGCGGCGGCGGCGGTGACAGTTGCTACAGCGTGAGCCCGCGCAGCCCGCCGAGCCTGCGTGTCCCGCCGAGCCCGCTGAGCCCGCAGAGCTCGCGGATCCTCTGGGGCCCGGACGGTAGCCCGGCGAGCCCGCGGAGCCCCCAGGGCCCCTGGGCGGTCGGGACTCCGCCGCCGCCGCCGCCGCAGCATCAGTTCCAGGAGCAGGCCGGCTACTCGCCCCGGGCCGCGGACCCGGGCTGGGACGCAGGCGCGGCGACGCCGAGGTCGCCCGGGAGGTCGTCGCTGGTGAGCTCGCTGGGGCGGGCGGCGACGACGGCGTGGAGAGGGGCCGGCGAGCAGCAGCAGAAGCGGGCGAGCTGCAGCGGGAACGGCAGCCCGATCGAGGCGTCCGACATTGTCATCTGCTTCTCGCCGCCGCCCAGCGGGCGGTGACGCTGCTTCTGGCGGTCTAGGTCGTGTGTATCCCGTCGTGTATCTATCTTTACTGTTTTCTTTTCTTACTCCATGGCCTCGTGTGTATGAACAAGCGGTCGAAACCAGAAACGAAAGGTCTGGAGGAGGGGACGACCCCAGGGGCTGGAGGAGTACGGGTATCGCAGGCGGACCTTGCTGGATCTTCTTTGTCGCTCAGGTAGCATGGGGCTGGTCATGTCCCTGCTTCCTCTCTTTTTCTTTCTCTTTGCCTCTTTGTTCCTCTCGCGTGGAAGATGGATCCGAGCCTGGCGTTGTGGCGTGGCCTCGAAAATGATTATGCTTTAGACCGCCGAGGATATACGTGCTGCGATGCATTTGTGGAACCGAGTGACGATGTAGGTCCCCTTCGCAGCAACGCAACCAGAGTGCCACATTTACACCCCAGTCTTTCTGGAGCAGTTCTCCCCGGTATCTATGCTGGTTCAGGTCAGAAACGGGTTGTGAGAGATGGCAGCCAGTCCTGTGAGAGTCGTCGTCTACTAATACTTCCAACACGGACATGGGCCCCACTCGAATCGTGGTTCGATATCGACCACTGCCTTGCCTCATCAGATGGCGTGTCATTAGGTATACTCGCTGAGAAAGATTCGACACTATACATATGTGGTGGACCGGCGTTCGCAAGGGACCGGATGCTAGTTAGGGGCTTACTTCCAGCAGGTTGGTCAACAACCGGACGCACTCATCAACTCTCTGCTAGCTACTTCGCCCAACTTCCCGGGCTGGAAAGACGTTCTGCCGGGCCCGGGCTGGAAGCAGCGAGCTTTTCAAGCCGCATGAGGGCTATGTGATCAATCTCCGGCTCGTCTCTCTGGTTTTGGAGCCGATTGACCAAGGCATGCCAATTCATCTGTCCTACACTTTCTGTGCGAGTACAGTTTCCACGATGAGACGCGTTTCTAGCACTCAGCACAAGGCATTGTCCTGGGAACATCACAAGCACCACATTCACTAGACACGGATTTTGTCATCTTGATGCCATTCTGCCGAGAGGTTGAAAGTTTTCCCTCGTACTTCCCGGTGGAGACAAGGAAAGAAAGGGCTGATACTTGGAAAGCGCTGCGTTGCGCCGCCACGGCACTGTCATCCCAGTTGTGGTGCCCCGCCGCAGTCTGTCCGGTAACCGTTTGCACGAGATGCCACGGTTGCCCCTGCTGAAAGACGCACCGTTATCTCTCGTGACTTCCTCCACTGGGAGCCAATGGCAATACGCAGCAAGTGAGAGGCGGCAACTTCGACCCGAGTTAGACACGGGGGTCCGGGGGAAGCCGCGGAGCTACGAAGCTTAGGTGGTACCTAAGGTACGAAGCCACTTCTGATGATGCACCGCGGTCCTTGGATTGACCATGGTGTCTACCTACCTCTACCATGAAGGGGCGGGCGACCCATCCGCAGTCAAACTGTTCCATCCCATCTGCATTCATCGATTCTCTACTTACTCCATTATTCCATCAGCGAGCATCAACCTATTGGGTCAACGCAGGCCACTCGTCCTGACACGGATTCCTTTTCTTATTGTCGCACCCTTCGAGAGACACCAAACTGCCGGCCAAAGCCTGACCCCGTGCCATGCCTCACATAATCGTATACGGCGAGGCGCCAACCCGTTCTACCCATAGCCCTCGCCCTCTTCATAGCCCAGCCCCTTACGAGGTACGGCCAATGCGCAGAATCGATGAGGGGAATGAGGGGGATGAGATACACCGGGCACAGCAGCTCTTAACAGACATGAGGATCCTCCCGGGATGGCTGGTCGGCAAGTTGGCGCAAAACTTGTCTTGCATGATCATGATCTGTACTCAGCTGTCCCCCGAAGAGAAGATCGACTCCCAACTCTTCCAATGGGCGTTGTGTCCCCGGAGACGCTGGGCCGCCGATGCGACGGTTGCCTGGTCCTAGAGATGCCATTTTGACCGCGCTGTCTAGAGAATGCTGCAAGATTTTGGTTCTCGGAGCTCACGAGCCGGGAATTGTGTGTTCTCGGACTTTGTTGAACAGGGGATCAGAGTTGGCGTTTTTGAGCGTCGGCCGGGTGATGGCGTCTACATCCGTGCCTCCGCCGCGACGAAAATCAACGATGCGACGGACATCCGCGATGAGATGCCTGGCAGAGCGCTATCATTCTGGCGGCAGCAGGCTTTGCTGATACTGTTCAGATCGATACCCTGGAGGTATCTGACACTACCGTGGGTGGCGGCCCTGCCCATCACGACCTAACAACGCAAGTTTACAGCCACTGATCCGTCGTCCCAGGCCTGCCAACCTTGCATCGACACTGATCCACCTCAAACACGTGCTTTCTTTGTGCCCAAGACTCTTCACCTGCTTGCCTCACGGCACCCAGATGGAACTTGCGTACTCGCTCGGGGAGGCTGCGTCCCTATCCCGCGCTGAAGACCGGATCTTCTTTCTGAGCCGCGTCAGGCAAGCAGCTTGGGCTGTGATACCAGACCTCAATTTCTCCCTTTTCCTGCGCCACGTGGACTCTCAGTTCTCTTTTCTCGGACACCAGCGCCATGACGGCGATGATCCTGCCACCGTGCGGGAGGCGGAAGAACTGATCTTGAGGAACGTAGGAGTAGCCCTCGCCGGGGCCCGAGTCGGCCAGGTGGTTACGCAGCGAGCGATGACCGCGTTCCACATGGGCCACATGGAGGCCGCCCAACTCATGCTCAGGGGCTGGAATCCGGCGCCCCAGGGAGTGTCCCTAGTGACAGTGGTGCTCATCAAGAAGACACTGGTCAAGGGCCAGGTGCACAGCTCCCGGGGCGACTGGTCGGCAGCGCTGGCTTGCTACCGAGCTTGCCAGGGCATGTACCGGTCACTGCAGGGTGTCCTCTGCCTGGAGGAGGAGTACTGGGACATCCAATGCGGCATCAGCAGCGCGCTGGTGGACCTGGGCTCTCCATCGGCGGGAGAAGCACACATCACCGATCAGCTGAGGAGAGTTGTCTTCCCAAACGGTGGACCGTTCTTACTGCACAAGGTGCGGGTGCAGCTGAGTCTCGTCGAAGCGCAGCTGGCGCAGGGCCGATGGGGGGAAGCCGAGGGGACGTGTTCCCAGATACTAAAGACGGGAGACACCCTGCCCGACTTCGAGACCTTGAGACTCACCATCAGTCTTGCCAGGATACATCATTTACAAGGCGGTGCCCATCTCGGCAAAGCGGAGCGTTGGTGGGTGAAAGCTTTGGCCCGGGCCAACACTCTTACGCACGCCAATTGCAGGCTCGACGGCCACGGACGCTGCATCACCAACGGGATGTGCACGCCAAACGAGGCATGCACGGCTCGCGTCATTGTCATGTCCATGTGCGACTTGCTGAGCAAGAAGTCGTTCAGTGATGAGAGTTTGGGGGCCCTGAGCCGGTCGCGTCAAATGCTACTGGCGCTGAACGAGACTCGAGGCCAGAGTGGTGCCAAGTACCGCATAGCAGGGCTGGCGCGCTGGGAAGCTGTGATAGGCAATATATCTAGGACACAGAGTGGCTAAACCGGCAACTTGGTTCTCGTTTGCAATCGACCACCGGCCTAAAAGAGTCTCGCCGGAGGTGATGAGACGACCAGTTCAGCGTGTGTGGGACGAAGGCACGGGGGGTTTGGGGCTCGCTGGCGATGAATGGGAGCGAATTAACTTTTTTGTTGTCTTGTTAGAGACTGGGATTTCGGCGCCTTTGTGATCGTATGCTCTCGCGAGATGTGCTATTCAGTCTCGTTACCGTCAATGGACCATCCTGGAGGACGGCCGTCCACTGGGACACCTTGCTACTAAGGTGAGGCTGATCGAGGTGGCAGAGGCTCTTGGATGGAAAAATCCGTTATGATTGGGCACGTGGATAGACCGATATCTCTCAACCGATCAACCGGTGTCGATCTGGAGATTTTGAGTGCTAAATGAACCATAGCCGGATCCCACTGTGAGATTAAAGACACTGGGCCGTGTTATCATCACTGGCCCAGTTCACGGTCCACATTTATGCGCCCCTGGTACATGTCTCCAGGTACCCGGACCGCCTGCTGCAGCTGGCCTCGGGCGCGCTAATGAAATTTCGTGACAGCTTCATCGCATCGCGACTTCTACTCCTCCCGACTGGCCGGCCCTCACTATCAGACACAACCCGCGCCAATTCCCGACGAGAGCCAAAGCCGGCCTGCTCTCCCACACAGCACACCATGCGGGCCTTCCAGCAACTGGCGTCGACCGCCGCCACGGCGAAGACGGTGCTGTCTCGCGCTCCCGCGGGCTCCCAGCTCACCACGGCCCTTTCGGCGAAAAGGTACGGACAATTTGACGACCGCGCCTGAAACGCAGGCAGCGCGCGCGGCTCACTCCCACCGCTGCGGCCTGATGACTCGCAACCACGGACAAGCCCCAAACTGACCGCCTCCTCCGCAGAACATTCTCCTCGCTCCCCAACCTCCGACCGACCCTCTTCGCCAGCGGCGGCGCCGTCTTCCGCAGCCCCAGCATGACGCTGTCCCGCCTCCCTTCGACCGCCCCGGACGCGCTGTCCTCCGCCGCTTCCGCCTCAGACGACGACGCCTCCGCCTGTTGTGCCGACCTGGTCCCCCGGTCGTCCATCACCTCGCACCCGGCGCTGGCGGGGATCCAGATCCGGTGCGGCCCGCGGCCGACGACGGCCAAGGCCAGCCGGCTGGTGCGCAAGCGCAGACACGGGTTCCTGAGCCGGGTTTCGACGCGCAACGGGCGCAAGACGCTGCAGCGCCGGCGGAACAAGAAGCGCTCGTGGCTTTCCATGTGAGCCGGTTTTCGGCCGAAGAGAGGAGAGGAGAGGGGCTTGGGGAGAGATGGAAAGACGGGGTTTGGGTGACTGCAACGCGAACACGGGGAATGTGTGGCGTGTGCCTCGTTGGTGTGTGACCCTAGCCTACGGCGAGAATGGCTCCGGTCCGTGTAGATTTCTGGGGAAAGGGGGGGGGCGGGTTGTGTGGGAGGATGAGCTTGAGGTGCTTTGAGGTAGGGTGGCCTCGTGCCTGTATAGACGGCAGCGAGAAAGAGGGGGAGGGGGAGGGGAGGAGATGCGAAGCCCCCCTGTACAAAAAAGACGAGATGTATTATATCCGGCCGGGAGAAGTGGCCGTAGACTGTACAATGCATACCTAGCCTCTGATCTCCACCAAGGGCCAGGCTGCGTCCCTGCCCGGCTCGTCTTGGAACGTGTTTGTGCCGGCCGAGGGAGTAGCTGGCGATGTGCCAGGCAGGTTCCTTTTGGCGGCTGGCAGACACAAGTCTCTGGGTTGTCTTCTAGCAGGTGGTTCCTCAGTCTTATGCTCTAGGCTTCACATGGCTCTTCAACTCTGCTCACTCAGCACCAGCACGCAGGTCAGTGAGGCAGCCTCGCCGCAGCTCAGGAGGACATATCAGTAACAGAGTCCGCGGCGCTCACTCCGAGTCTCGCAGCAGATTACAGACGAATCAGATGGAGTCCAACAAATTAACATTACGAAGTAAGAGTATGTACGTATCCAAATCCGAACCACACCCGAGTATCAACACACCATCTCAAACCCGCCCAACCTGCACTGACTAATGGGAACCCATCCCCCCCTCAGACGGGGCTGTCGACGCCGCTCTCGCAGACCAGGGTGTCCGAGTAGCAGACGGTGTGCAGGTCGTCGGCGGACCAGCCGAGCCACACGCGGTACCTTCCCCCGGGGGCCGAGGGGACGACCCAGTTCTGGCGCGCGGGGTCCCAGACGCTGAGGTCGCGCCGCGTGAGCTCCAGCACGACCTCCTCCCCTTCACCCGAGGGCGACAGGACCGCCGTCTTGGCAAAGTCGCGCAGCTGCACCACGGGCGTGTCGAAGCCGCCGTTGTCGCCGTTGTCCTCGACGGGGAACTGCACGTAGGCCTGGACCACGGCGCGCCCGCCGTGCTCCGGGCTGGTGTTGCGCACCCGCGCCGTCACCCGCAGCGCGACCTCCCACAGCGCCGGGTTGCCTCCCGGCGCCCCTCCCGCGGCGGGGCCGTCGGGCCTCTGCTCGGGGCTGTAGCCGTCCGGGTACGGGTAGCGGGTTTCGTTGGCGGCGCCGACGGCGCGGGCGGCCTCGGCCTCGCCGGCGGGCAGCCAGGAGTACAGGTAGCGCTGGACGGGCTGGAAGCCGGGGGGCGCGACGGCCTCGGAGGCCGGGGGAAGGGAGTCGTTGTCCATCCCGGCGACGGGGGAGGCGGGGCGGGAAGGGGGCGGGGGCGGGAGCGGGGAGGACATGTCGGCGGGCCCGCGGGAGACGGAGGCCGAGGTGAGGGAGAAGGAGGCGTAGCTCAGGCCGTGGCCGAAGGGGAAGCGGGCCCTGACCCCGGAGCGGTGCAGGTGGCGGTAGTCGATGTACAGGCCCTCGGAGAAGGTGTCCTGGGTTTGGCCCAGGGGCTGGCTGACCAGGCCGACGCTGGGCGGGTAGTCGTCCTCGGAAGCCGGGATGGAGTAAGGGAGGTGGCCGCTCGGGGAGACCTCGCCGAGCAGGACCTCGACCAGGGAGTCGCCGGCCTCCTGGCCCGGCAGGTGGGCGAAGACCAGGGCCTTGACGGCCGGAAGGTCGATCCAGGGCTCGACCACGATGGGCCCGACGGTGTGGGCGACGACGACGACGGTGCCGAAGCGCGCCGCGGCCGCGCGCACCAGGTCGTCCCCGCCGTGCCACGCCCGCAGGCCGTCCGCGTCCCGGTCCCCGTGGTTGCCCTCCACCGTGTACGTGTTCTCGCCGGCGTCGGCGCTGATGAAGACCAGGGCGACGTCGCCCTCGGCCGGCTCGTGGTCCCCCAGCTCGTCGTCGCCGGGGAAGACGTCCGAGTCGTACAGGGTCACGTTCACGTTGTTCCCCGGGCCGGCGGCGGTGAACTTGCGGCGCAGCGCCGAGATGGGGTCGTCCAGGTACGGGTACGTGGCGCTTCCCGAGCCCCAGCCCATGCCGAGCGTGCCGCGGTTGCAGGACTGGTCGACGCACGAGTTGATCCCTTCCGGGTCGGCGCGGGCGCCGGAGCCGAAGACGCTCAGGCGGGCGACCCGGGCGGGGTCGAGCGGCAGGGCCCCTCCTTCGTTCTTGAGGAGGGTGACGGCGTCCTGGGCGACCTGCTTGGCGACCCGGGCGTGGTCGGCCTGGACGTCGACGAACTCGTTGACCAGGCCCCGGGGCGAGACGACGGCGCCCGGGTAGAAGGGGCCCTCGGCCTCGGAGACCCAGGCGTGGAAGTTGGGCCCGCGGGTGCGTAGGCCGGGTCGTCCTGGCCCAGCTGGTACCAGGCGCTCACGACGCGGGTGGCCATGTCGTTGAGGCGGTCGAGGGGCACGGAGCCGTTGAGGGCGGAGCGCGTCAGCTCGGCCATCCAGTGGCTGTAGCCCGTCAGCGGGATCGCGTTGGCCACCGTGTCCCCCGGCATGGACATGTCGAGCCCGGCCAGTGCGGACCCGACCCCGGACAGCTGCGACAGCCAGTCCGTCATGACGAAGCCCTGGAAGCCGAGCTCGTCCTTGACCAGGCCGTTGAGGAGGTGGCTGTTTTGCGACGTGGCGGAGCCGTTGAGCTGGAAGGAAGGGGGGGGCAGTCAGTCGGCACCTAATATGAAGGAAAAAGGGGGGCATCTTCTTACATCGTTGTACGACGTCATGACGGATCCGACGCCGGCGCGGATGCCCTCGGCGAACGGCCAGAGGTACAGCTCGTGCATGGTCCGGTCGTCTGAGAGGAAGAAGCAAGAGTGAGCCGTTAGCCAACCTTTGCTATACAAAGTACTATAGCAGAGTCCAGGAGCCACGCACCAATATTGGCGCTGTAGGCCGTGTTGAAGGGGTTGTACATGCGGTACAGCTCCTGCTCGTTGCCGACGAGGTGCTTGATGGTGGCGATGACGCCCTCGCCCTGGACGCCGGCGATGGTCTCGCGGCCCGCGATGGCCTGCAGCGCCGGGTCGGCCCCGAACCCCTCCCACCCGCGCCCTCCCCTGGGCTTGCGCCCCAGCGCGCCCACGCTGGGCCCCAGGTACACGTTGCAACCCTTTCCCCTGAACTCGCGCCCGATCGCCGCGCCCCGGCGGCGCAGGAGGTCCTTGTCGAACGTGGCCCCCGCGGCCACCCCCGCGGGGAAGGCCGTCACGTTGGTCGTGGTCCGGACCCCGAGGGGCCCGTCCTGGACGCACAGCTGGGGGAAGCCGACGCGCTCCGCCGAGCCCGTGTTGGCCACGCACCGGCCCATGTACTGGCCCGTCCCCGCCGTGATGTTGACCTTCTCCGCCAGCGTCATCCGCGACACCAGCGCCGCCGCCCGCGCTGCGCTCTCCGCCCAGTCCGCCGCCCACCCGCCGTGCGGCGCCGGGTAGTACGGAGCCGCGACGTAGTCCGCCGGCACCGGGTCGCGGGGGGCGAGCGGGGGGGAGGGGCGGCGGCGGCGGCGTTGTTTTCTGCGGCGGAGGCTGAAGCTCCGGGGGGCACAGCGGCGATAGTGGCAGCAGCAGCAGCAGCTGGCTGAGGCCATCCTGCCAGGGCTGGGAGGGTCGCATTGTGGCGGGCTTGGGGTAAGGTATCAAGCGAGAGACGAGAACGAGAGTGTGAGAGAGAGAGAGTGTGCGTGTGTTAATGTGGCTATGTGGCGCATGCGTATGGCCAAAGTGAGTGTGCTTAGAAGATGTTCAAAGAGCGACGATGGCGACAGGCGGGAAACCAAGCAACAAAGCCGCCGTCTTGTCAACCAGATGGATAGATGTCTTGCTGTGCTGTTTACCCGGCGTCGCTTGCTTTTGCGCGCGCGCGCGCGCGTTGTTTAAAGGGGGCCCCGGGGATGCTCGAGAGAGACCACGGGCCCTGCACAGTCCCAGGGCTCTGCGATGGCAGGGATTGCCGAGGCCGATGGGACGACGACGTAGCAGCAGGCTACCTATGATACCTGCCTACCTCGCCTATACCCGCAGTGCGAGTATGCGATACCCCGCAAAAGAGAGGCAGAAAGAAGGACGGATAGGGGGCCGACAACATCTATTTGCGCTGAGCCTCAACAGCAAAGCACGAGACCGACCTCAAGGCAGCCAAAGCCCACTCTCGCGGGTGCCGAAGCGAGATTTCAGGCCCAGAGACAAACCCGCACGCACGCAGGACGCCGGTCGGCCAAAACCCCCCCCCCCCCCCCCCCCCCGAAGGCTCTCCCTTCTTGGCGGGCCAGGGAGGTGGGAGGGAAGACATCTCCCTCTTCTGTCCTCGTTTACAGGTTTTATTCCCGGCTAACTGGAGCGCGCGGAGAAAGACAGAGAGAGGGCGAGGAGCTCTTCAAAGGCCACACGCCCACCCGTAATGCTGTATAGTGCGGTGTTATTATGCTGCGTGGTGTGGTATCGTGCCCGGAAGCGCTGCGACCCGGAGAGGCACGAAGCGGAGCCCCGGACGCCCCCGGAACCTAAACAGGGGTCCCGTGAGAAAGCCAGGCGCGTCCACCCCCGGCTTTGGAGGGGGCAGGGATTATGTGTATGTGTGTGGTGATGAAATTTGGATCATCGCAACGGGCTTACGGGCGACGCACACACGAGAAGGAAAACCGCCATGCTGGTGAAGATATCGAAACAGCGGCCTCCCGCATTCGAGAAGACGAGCTAAGGGCGGCGGCGGCGGACTTGCAGGAAAACGAAATTTCGGGAGAGAGAGAAGAGAAGGGAATCGCTCGCCGACCAGAGTCATGCGGAGAGGCGCACGACACGGAGATGAGGCTGCTGTCGGGGATGTCTACCCTTACGCTCACCAACCCCACCGGCGACGGAAAGGCGACGGCGAAAGAGGTAGTGATAGGACGCACGCGATAGCCAATGGCATTGGCAATGACACCGGCGACGGCGACGGCTTGCTCGATGGTGACGGCGCCCAAGCGAGCGCGACACCAGGCGGAGGGAGGGGAGCCGTGACGGGAGCGCAAAACGACCGTGGCGGCAGGTGGCGCGTGTCCGTGTGCAGACTGATCAGCCGGCCAGCGCCGCGCCGCGTCAAGGAGGTCGCGTACGAGGTAAGCTATTATTCTTGCCGTTGATAAAGAGTTCCTGGGGGGGGGGAGAGAGTTCAAGTCCGCGCGTGGAGTGGGCCACAGCGCGGACAACCCTGTCTCTTTTCCCCCTCTTCCTTTTCCATCTCTTCTCTTGCTTTCTCTCTATCACTCACTCTCTCCATGATGGATTGACGGACACGATGATTGCAAGGCAGGGGCGCAGGGGAGGGAGGGGCCAGTTCGGCCGGCCCGCCGCGCCGGCGTCGCGGAAATGAGGGGCGGTGGGAATCCCCGGGGGGCGCACTCTCGCCCTCGGCAGTCGGCAGTCGGTAGAGAGCGAACGGTGAAGATGGTGTCTCTTGAAAGGGGGTTCATAGCCGTGGACGGGGTGAAGGCGAGAGGGAGCCCGAGGGTAGGAAGAGAGATTGAGGAGGGACGAGAGCAGTGCTGCTTCGTCAAGTGCACGACATTGAATTGTGCCGCGGTTCATGATATTCGATTGGACTGATGATATTCATCAAAGAGGGGTGTAGGTTGTCTCGTATGGCGAGTTTCAGGCTGTGGAAGTACCTTGGGTACTAGACATTTTTGGGCGACATCTATCTGCAAGTAGGTATCTAGAGTACGGATACTCGCAGGCGGTACCTGCATGCTAGTGAGATAAGCACCTTGGGTGCGGTACCTACGGGCGTGCCTGCCTATGTACCTGCATGTAGGTAGGTACCCGCATCGCACCCTTGGAAGCGTGGACGCCGCCCTGCACTGCAGAATGCAGACTGCAGAAGCCGACGCGCAATAGCGGCGTCCAGGGACGGAAATCACACGGGATCGTGGCAAAAGACCACCACAACAGATCAGAGGCTTCTTCAATTCACGGCTGGCTATAGTCAGTGACTCTGCTGATGCTGATGATGATCGGGAGTGGTGGGTGGTGGCTGGGACGGGATGGGATGGGATCCGTGCTCTGTCTCTCCCTTGGCCGTCTTGCTTGTTACTCGTACAAGCAACAAGCGAAGCGAGCGCAACACGAGCGCGCCCTCAGCCTCGCCTGATGGAGACGAGCCCCGAGCGCCGCGTCGGACGGATCCGAGCAGTCAGTCAGTCTGGGAGTCCTGGTCTCGAAGAGTCCGCCTCCGAGAGGCAGGCTTTGGCCGCCTTGGTCGGACGCATCCCGAAACGCCCGCCGGAGACGGTCTGCGCGGCGCGCGCTCTGTCTCTCTCCCCATCTGTCTCCACACAGCCAGTCCGGCCCCCCTCCCCCTTCTCGCTTGGCTTTCCAACCCCGTCGTTGCCCGTGCTCATTATCGCGGGGATGGTTTGCTCATGAGGTTGCTTGCTTGCTGCTTGCTTACGATACTCCGTACTCCTCGCTCGCCGCTTGCTCACTTGCTGGGCTAGCTGGTCGGGTCAGGGGTCAAGTATGGAGTGTGGAGTACTGGAGGGGGGCAGACCAGGTCCGGACACGAGGGCAAACGCCGCCGTCCCCCTGTCGTGTCCCTTGCCTTTTCTCTCCGCCCTCCCACCCCCAGCTGACCGGACCGGACCTGGGCTCACGCGTGGACGACCGGGATGGGAGGTGCAAGATCGCGGGTTCTTTTTTTCCTTCCTGCATTTATGCCGTTCTATTTCCCGTCGAGGTCCTGGCTGACCCGGGGTTGGGTTGGGGCAGGAATGCAACGCTGCCGAGGGGAATCCCGGCCTAGCCCTCCCGCTCCGGGCCAGCCAGCCAGCCGACCGGCCGACCGGCCAGAACGAGTGAACAAGAATGGCGTGCG
Source organism: Hansfordia pulvinata (assembly GCA_006538405.1). NCBI lineage: Eukaryota > Fungi > Ascomycota > Sordariomycetes > Xylariales > Hansfordia > Hansfordia pulvinata. Next base: position 674,360 of record BJKQ01000007.1, on the reverse strand, counting down.
GGGGACAATGCGACGTGAGGTGACGTGACGTGACGGTGGCGGCGGGCTGAGTGGTGATGAACGATGGCTGGAGAACCGGTCGGTGCATTCCTCTCTGTCACGACCTCTCTCTCTCTCTCTCTCTCTCTGTCCTGGTAGCCCGTAAATCCGGCCTCTGCTGCCGACGCAATCGAGGGACCTGCCCTTCTCGTCACAGGGCTGGGCCGGTCGGGGCTTTGGCTGCAGCGTCTCCGGCCCGGCGTACGAGTAAGCGCCGGGGCTGAGGGGAGGGGGCGTAGGGGTAGAGCCGCTGTCCGGATCCGATCCGGAGCCAGACTTGTCAATGGGGGGAAGAGGGCGCCGTCAAGTGACCCGCGGCGGGAGAGGCGTGCGGGGACGGTGGTCGCGAGAAGGATGGATGGACGGACGGACGGACGGACAGGTGGACACAGGGGTTCCTCTGCGTGTTAGCTACCCAAGGTAGTTGCTTAGCAGCTGTCTCTCCGATGCATGCAGATGTGCACTTTTACTTGTCGTGTTGAGGTCGTTGAGCAACCCTTTTGGACGGCGTGGTGCTGAAGGGCGCGGCAGTGCATGGGTCGTACGAGTATACCGCTTGTGTATGTACATCTCTAAGTTACAGAGCTTCCTCTTCAGGCAGTTGGCGATTGATGGAATAGACTACTCGCACATGACACCAGATAAGCGGCCGATCGGGCCCGGCGGGCGCGATTCGCCACTCGCCCGCGCGCCTGTCAGAAGAGGAAAAAGCTTAATCCGGCTTCAACTACCTCTTTGTCCTCTACTCGTGCTTACAGGTCGTCTCTGTGCCTGTCTGTCTGTCTCTGTGTCTCTGTGTCTGTCTGTCTGTCTGTCACTCGCTTAAATGACTGACTGCCTCCTAGTAGAAAACACAGCCTGGCTTGACTCGGGTCTCGCCTATCAAGGCATCTCCCGATTACTCGGGCAAGGGGCAGGCAGACACCCCCAAACGGGTAGAGGAGCAGGAGGCATTGTGCTCGTAAAATGGCAATGGTCGACCCCATCCTGTCCGTCTGGGTATCCGTACACCGTCCCGCTGAAGACTCTCAATCTGGTCGCTATCTGTACATGATTAACTAATGGGTCCTAATACGGAGCACAATGCCTGTCCCCCCTCCAAATTGCACTCTGCCGGGGTGCACATGACGGCGGATATTCCTCTTCCTCCAAGCAAGCATGCGCACACATACGAATGAGTACAGGTATGCATATGCAGATGCCCGCCCGTCGGCCCAGGCCAGGTCCACGAGTATCTCGGCAGCGGCAAGGTAACAAGAGACGGGCAGGCGCAGGAGCCAACGGCACTGGACGAGAGGCGCAGATCCGGGCCATCTACGAGTATACCTAAGGTACTCGTACGTAAGTAAGTACCAGACTCGCAAGTACGTTACAAGTAGTCAGTATCAACAGCAGAACCTCGAGGGGAACGGACCCTCCCCCCTCCCCCTCCCCCAGCGAACAAGCCAGTCAGCCAGCCAGCCAGGCCGAATGGCCGCAAGTGGCAAACGCTCCGAGAGGCGCTTGGGCGATTCTGCTGTTTTGTGGTGCCCACCCGCCAAAGTCCGTGTGTCCCGCGTGTGAGTGCGTGAGTGTGTGTGGCCGTGTTGCCGCCGGCCGGGCCCTATCACCACCGGCGTACGGGGAGTAGCTAATCCCTGTCTGCTCGTACTCAGATACCTTAGTCAGATACCTATATACCTAGGTACATGCCTTAGGTACCTACTCGTAGTGATCAGTTGCCCACCCACATGGATGGACCTGGTGATGACCACGGCCGTATTACATCGCATGTCCACAATGCTGCTGACTTGAGAACTCTGTTCCTGGACTGAGTTGCCCCATCTGCCCGCACAGCGTACCTGACTGACCTCCAGGGCTGGGAGATACCTGACTGACCTTACGATTCGGCCTTTCTCCCTTTTAACAGTCCGGCCGCGCGGGTGGGCAGACGGACGCTGGCGAGCAACCAGTAACGAGTATGGCACGCGGAATCCGCACTCGGCACTGGCGCCCGGGCCAAGCAGACGCTTGTTCAAAGAGTGGTGTGTGTGTGTGTGTGTGTTGATGGCGGCCCCGGCGTCCCATTCGCCAATGAAGCCCTCCATGCATCACCGCAGCCATCATCAGAAGCAGCCCATTCATTGGCCTCTCTGCCCCGTGCGCCGTGCCGCCGCCGCCGCCGCCCAGCGTGCCGGTCGGTGTGGGTGGCAGCGCATACGCGTACCTATCCTCCGTCGGAGCAGAAAGCAGCAGCAGAAGAAGACGACTCGGTACGGGTACTCATCACACTCACCCCTTACGATACTCCGTACACCCTCCATCAACAACCACCACACCCCCCGGCTCTGCGGTGTGGGGTGGAGGCTCTGTGCTTCCTGGCTTGGGCTTTTCCTGGCTTTGGCTCTGCTCTGCTTGGCTTTGCGTGGCTTGGCTTGGCTTGGCTCGGCTCTTCTCTCTCGTACTCGGCCATGCTCTCTCTGTCTGGCCTCCTCCGCCCATCGCCTTCTTCTGGACCCGGCGTCGCCGTTGCCCTTGCCTGAAACCATCGTGGCCGCGCCCGCGTCTGCCGTCCGGCCCCATTTGTGACAACCAACAATGGCCGTGGATGGATGAATGATGGCCGACAGGGTTTCCGTCCCGTAACTTACCTAGTCGTCGGCCCCCTCCTCGCGTCGCTTGCTTGAACATGTGGTATAAATCCCGGGTGCAGGGGCCACAGGAATGAATGGCTGGCCTGTCTCACACCCGCACACCCCTACCCTACCTCACTCGGACTTGCCAGCAATCTTGCCTGGCTGTCCCTGTCCTGTCCTGTCCGCACACCAGACTTGTAACGGAGGACGTACGAGTAGATACATTCCTCCGACCGACCTAACTTCAGCCTCTCGCCTGCTCTCCCTTTGGTTGGCGACCCTCACTCGCATCGCATCGCACCGCATCGCATCACTGGCCCGGCGCGAGCGGCCGTATAAGACCCGGTGCCCTCCACGCCGTCCCCGCCCTCTCCTTCTACTGTCTAGGTAACAAGGGGGATCTCACGCCGTGTCTGTCTGCTCGCCCACCCTCCTCGTGTTCTGCCCCCCCCCCCCCCCCCACCTCCCACACACACGCGCGCGGTCTTGTCTCTCTCTCTCTCGTGTGCTTTCGTGTCCGGGCCCCTCCCTCCTTTCAGAACGACACCGACAGACACGCATACCATGAGGCTGTCCGCGCTCCCGCTGCTGGCCGCCCTGGCCGCCGCCGGCCCCGTCCGCGACGACAAGCTGCACTACTCCGTCTCTGGTCGTGGTAAGTCACTTCCCTGCCCCGTTCTCGTGTCTGAGAGCAGAAACGAAGAAGAAGAAGAAGAAGAAGAAGAAAAAAGAATAAAACATGAAAATAAATAAACCCCCCATATCAAAAAGAGTATACATATATTGATATATATGTATACCATTCACATATATGAATCCTTCTGACCGCCTGCTTCCATCGTGTCAGCCGCCGTGACGGACGCCGAGGTGGACCTGTTCGACTACTTTGCCGAGTACTCGGCCGCGGCGTACTGCAACTCGGAGGTCGACGACGGCACGCCCATCGCCTGCGCCAACAACGGCTGCCCCCGCGTCGAGGACGCCAACGCCACCGTCGTCGCCACTGTCAGGTATGTTTTGTTTTTTCTTTCTGTCTTTTTCTTTCTTCTTATATAGGTCGGTGTCGCTTTATGCAGTATACAGTACCTTGAGCGGAAAATATATGAAACCCCCCCGACCGCCAGAGGACCGAAGCTGACCAGTTTCCTTTTCCCGTCCCGTCAACAGCGGCATCGTGACCGACCTCCAGGGCTTCATCGCCACGGACCCCAAGAAGGAGCTCATTGTCGTGTCGCTGCGGGGCTCGTCGTCCATCCGCAACTGGATCGCAGAGTAAGTTTTCCTCTACACGCATGCGTATATTACACCTATATATGGTACACACCCAGCTAACCACCCCCGGGCACAGCCTGGTCTTCCTCCAAGTGCCGTGCGACCTGGTGGACGGCTGCCTGGTGCACGCGGGGTTCGCGACGGCCTGGGCCGAGGTGGGCGACGACACGCTGGCGGCCGTCAAGGCGGCCAAGGCGGCCAACCCGTCGTACGGGGTCGTCTTCACGGGCCACTCGCTGGGGGCGGCCGTGTCGACGCTGGGCGCGGCTCACGCCCGGCTCGACGGCGACCTGTCCGCGACGGCGATCGACATCTACACCTTCGGCAGCCCTCGCGTGGGCAACCTCGACTTCGTCCGCCTCGTGACCGACCAGCCGGGAGGAGAGTACCGCGTCACCCACCTCGACGACCCCGTGCCCCGCCTCCCGCCCATCCTGCTCAACTACCGCCACACCAGCCCGGAGTACTGGTTCCGCACGGGGGACGCGGACACGGTGGACTACGGCGCCGCCGACGCCGCCGTGTGCGAGGGGTACGCGGCGCTGGGCTGCAACGGGGCCACGCTGGGGCTCGACGTCGACGCCCACGGGCACTACCTGACGGACATGTCGGCCTGCGGGTCGGGCGAGACGCCTTTCCGCCACAGGCGGCGGACGACGACGACGACGACGACGGAGACGGAGAATGAGGAAGAAGCCGGGAAGAGGAGGGGCCTGGTCGAGACGGCGGCGCAGGCGGCGGCGGACGTCGTCGGCGGCGTCGGCCTCATGATCCGCGACGTCACCCGCGACCTGGCCACCAAGGAGCCCGAGGACCTGACCGACGACGAGCTGCTGGCCCGCGTCAACGAGCTGGTGCAGAAGGACATTGAGTTTGTCAAGACGCTGCAGGAGTGATTCGTTGATGACCCCGTCTTCCTGTTCTTTTCTTTTCTCTCTCTTCTCTCTCTTTCTCTTGCTACAAATACCCTGCATCCCCTCCCCCCCCCCCTCTTCGTAATGTTAACTCAACTCTCCGGTATATATATGTACACCCCCCTTCGCAAACGCCGCGCCGCGTTTCCCTTCCTGTCACCTTTTTTTATTTTTTGCCCCATCATTTTGTATATAGTCGATCAAACGGCGGGACATCCCCTCTCGGCTTGACGTGGGACAACCAAAAAGTCGTCTAGCGAGGTGCGGCGCCCGTGAGCTTGCTCCGTATATATTCCCAAAGAAATACTCAATCTATCCCGCATCTATCTGGCAGTGTCGCGTATCGATACAAGCTCCATCCAGCAGTTGACAGTGTGCCCCTTTCTTTTGTTCACCCAAGATAAGCGAGGGCCCTACTATCGGAGCGGTTCCCTCACAAACCGTCATAGATCTTCCGCACCGTCGCCTCCTCCCGCCCGTCAGGCGCGGTAGACGAAGCCCAGCTCCTCGAGCGACGTGGCCGTGCAGCCCGTCCGCTCAAACTCCATCTTCATCCGGGGGAACTCGCGGTACATCCAGCGCAGCTCGCCGTCCATCGCCCTCGGCATCTTGCCGGGTAGTGAAACCCCTTTCCTTCCCCCCTCCCCCCCCTCCCCGTTCGGGTTTAAACCATCACCATCATCATCATCGTCATCACCATCGTCCTCCCCCCTCGCCCCCGAAGCCCAAGCATGCACCGAGTTCAGGTACTTCCCGTCATCCGACGGCGGCAGGAAGTGGTACTTGTCGCCCTCCCCTCCGCCGCCCCAGCCCCAACCAGCCTCCCCCTCCTCCTCCAGCGCGGCGCGCGGGGGAAGGGGCAGGCGGTTGGACCACAGGCGGGCGAGGGCGGCGGCCTGGATCTCGGCGGACCGGAAGGGCGGCAGCTTGTTGGGCAGGCCGGGGAGGGCCAGCGAGGGGTGGCGGACGTGCAGGAAGTGCGTGGCCACGCCGTGGACGCGGGCGCCGTTTGTTATCAGGGGCGGTTCTTTTTCCCCTTCCCCTTCCCCTTCACCATCTCCCTCTACCCCTGTCTCTTCTCCCAAAATGCCGTCACCGCCGCCGCCGCCAAGAGACCGAAGAAAGGGATACCGATACCGGTACCCGGTGCAGAAGAGCACGCGCTCGACGCCCTCCTCCGGCTCCCTCCCCGCTTCTTCCGACGGCGCAACAAACTCGACCACCCCCGCCGCCCCGTCTTCCGCGACGACGTGGAACCGCGCCACCTCGGGCACCGCCTCCAACGGCCCGTGGTGCCGCGCCACCTCCTCACCGATCGCACCGCCGCCGCCGCGCACCGACACCAGCAGGGGCGGCCGCACCACGGGCGCCAGCTGCGAGGCGATGTCGAGCGCCGAGGCCGCGCCGCCCACGACCAGCGTCTTGCGCCCCGCATAGGGGGTCGGGTTGCGGTAGTGCTTTGAGTGCGAGACTGCTGCTGCTGCTGTCGTCGCCGCGGGGTTGTCTTTTTCTTCTTGCTGCTGTCGAAGGGCAGCCGCGAAGGCGCGCAGGCCCGGCATCTCGGCCTCGGAGGGCACGCGCGGCGTCGCGTAGTGGCCCGTCGCGACAACCACGGCGTCGTAGACTGTGGTGCGCCGCGACCCGGGCAGCGGTCTCGCTACGTCGTCGTCGTCGTCTTGCGAGGGGCTCTCTGGTGCCAGGTCCACCGTCGTCACGAGCCACTGGTCCTTCTTGCCGCCGCCGCCGCCGCCGTCGCATCCCGACGATCCCAGCCCTTCCTCCCTCGTCTTGTCTGCTGCCCCTGCTGCTGCTTCTGCTTCGCTTGTCTGCTTCTTCTTCTCCTTCTTGACGAGCCGCACGTCGACGACCTGCGTGCGGAAGCGGATCAGGTGGCGCACGCGGCGCGCGTACTCGACAAGGTACCGCTGCACGGCCTCGCGGGGCGGGAAGATGGGGACGGGGACGGCCGACTGCTGCTGATGCTGTTGCTGCTGCTGCTGATGCTTCTGCTCGCGGGGGAAGGGCAGGTCCGAGAAGCTCATCAGCGGTAGCGGCAGGTTCGCGTGCAGGCGGTCGTACATGGCCGACGAGTATATCGGTGGTGGCGGTGGTGATGATGGATCCGAGCTCCCTTCTGGCCCCGCACCCCCCTCTCTCTCCCTCGTCCTCGTCTTCTGCTCCTGCTGTCCAGACCGCGACTCCTCCTCCCCCGCGCCCTCATCCCATACATCCCACGCGTCCGGGGTCGCGCGGTAGTTCCACACGCCGCCTACCTCGGACGCTTGCTCCAGGATGTCGAGGCGCTCGAGGACGAAGCGGCTGCCACCGCCGCCGCTTCCGTTATCGTTCTCGTCGTCGTCGTCGTCGTCGTCGTCGTCGTCGTCGTCGAGCCCTGCTTCTGCCTCGTCGTCGGGATTCCTCTTCCTCTTCTTCTTCCTCTTCTTCTCCTGCTGCCGGCGGCGTCTCTCCTCCTCGGCCAGCAGGTACCGCGCCGCCGCCAGCCCGCACGGCCCCGCGCCGATGACGGCGACCCGCCGGATGTCGAACGCCGGCCCCGCTGCTGTCGCTGCTGCCGGCGTGGCGGGCTGGGTGCCGTCGGCCACGGAGCCCATGGCTTCAGTGGGGTGGGGAGGGGGACTGGTGCTGACCGTGCTCCTGTTATGGCTGGCAGAAGTCGAAATCCTGTTCCGTGTGATGTGCAGTACACGTAGGTATGTATTTGGTGGGGTTTGGGGCTTGGTGGCGGGGGTTTGCAAGTTGGAGGGGAATGCGCGCCTACAAGCACAGCACAGCGCCCCTCACCCCGCCGCAGACCCGAGAGGGACGCTATATACATGCAGGTAGGTACATACTACATGTATGGGAAGGTATTGGGCGGGATCCGGTGAGATACTGTACATGTAGGCGGCGCATTCAGCGCTGGCGGCGACTTGGTTGGCGCAATCTGCAGCGTCGGCCGGCGGTAAACAGGAGCTCCTACTACTGTGTATCCCGACCGGCTCTATGCCTACCTCTCACGCACATGATGGCAGGTATACACTTACAAACACCCAAGTACACGCCCAGAACAGCTGCGCACTCGCTGGAAAGGAAACGCAACCGCCAGTCGGCAGACAGGGTCAGACACACTCACCTCTGACCAAAAAAAGGGTCCCCTTGGCCAACGCCTCGGGCGGCGACGACTTTTCAAAGTAGAAGATGAAGGGGAAAGGGGGAAAAGGCAAAGAGAAAAAGGGGGGACAGGGGGGTGTCCTACGCTTCCCAAACCTTGAGCTCCGAGGTGATCGTCTCTGGCCTCTGGAGATGGCACTGTTCCGCAGGGCCGGTCAGCTTCCCGCGGCCCAACACCCGGACACCCGGAGACAGCAGTCCTTCCTTACTCGAGACGTGCTCGTGACGCGGGTGGTTGTGGTCGGCGCGCGCAGACGTCTTATTGCCGTGTATGGACTCGTCCCCCCCTGGCGCCTCCTCTTGAAAACTTGGTGGTGCTCAGAGGCTCTCCCCTCTCGCCGCCGTCCAGACCTTCGCAGTCGGCACGCAGAAGCGGGGGAGGCCCGCTCGGGTCCGAGGTCTCGGGGTCCATGTAGAAGAGATGGACGTCCTCGGAGGCGGGAGTGTGGGATCTACCAGGGACCCACGGCCGGGCCGGGGAACTTCCCCCGGAGCACCGCTCTTGTTTATTGTCCTCGATATTTCGAGCTGAGGCTTGGCCAGCAGAGGTAGTGGTCCCAGAGGACATCCTGTGGCGGCAGTCGCTTTTCACCGCGTCAGCACGAGCAAGCTGGGCAACGTTTACCACGGAGAAGACCGCACCTGGGAGGAGGCCCTGGGCTGAGCCGAAAGCCGTCGTCGGCGACGACATGGGGCCACCCGTGCAGGATGGTCGCAGGAACCCCTCATCTTCACGACCACCTGACTCCGCGTGCTGTCGTCTTGGTACACGGACTCCCGAGCGTCGACGAACTCCTCCTCCTCGCTGTCCGAGGTGGAAGCTAGAGAAGCTCTGTTGGCGCCTCCCGTGCTCACCTCGCTCACCATGGGAAATGACTAGCAGGATTCGTCTGTGTCTCGGTGGATATGGGGTTCGAGGAAGAATGTTAGCAACAGCGTATTGGGCAAGCCAGCTGGCCCGGAAACTCAGCCATGAAAGTGCACGACGAGGCTTTAAAGCCAAGATATGGCCCAAATCGACGAAGGAGGCAAAGGGTGGGGAAAGACAGAGAGACTGGAAACCACGAGCCCGCAGGCTCGGCCGCGATGCAATGGCTGGTCGTGGACCACAGCCTGCCCGGCGGCAACTTGGCTGAAGGGGAGGGGGAAGCAGCACACGGCTCGAGCCTTGATCGCCTCGGGTGTAAGTGAGCTATGCCCTAGTCGAGGGGGCACACGATCTAACTCGCCATACGGGCTACTTACGGCGAGCGAGGCTGTAGTTATCGAGGTAGTGTGCATTGTCAAGGGGGGCTTGTTGCAGTCTACCCTTCTGATCAACTTCGGGATCCCGGCGATGGTCCATCGATACTACCGGAAGGCTGACCATTACTTTCCAGACTTGCGCATGGGAAACCCCCCGGCCTTCTTATCCACCCGACTGCAAGCAGCCATCGCCTCCAACTGCTCAGCCACACTCACGCAGCCGGGACAATCCGCATACATTTGGTGCATTGGCCAGTTGGCCAACTGCGCTGGGTGTGGCATGAGAAGGTGTGAACCAGCCGCATGCCGATGACTTAATTAACGCAGGTGACTGCTATCTTCGGGGCTCTATTGGGACTGTTCTACTCGAAAGCGCAGGGGTTGACTCTGCCATCTTCGCCGTTCTGGTAACTGGAGACTCCTAGCAAGACGTGACAACGTCTGGTGGCAAGATCGTGGACATAAACCATTGAAAGAAATCAGTGTACACATTAACTGTCGTCATCTTCGCCTTCCATCACCATTCCCTGCGCATTAGGCACCCCGATAAGCAACACTCCACGAGGCACTTTGACACTTTTGACTTTCATGCAGCCAAAAACATTGACCTTCTTGATGTTGGGACACGAACGGAAGATGCTCCCAACGACAAAGTCGTTGACCTCTTCACAGAAGCTGATCTCGAGGTTGCGCAGGTCCGGGTATTCCTTGTCCGCAGAGAACACATCTTCAAATGCTTCTCGGGTAATGTGTCGGCACGCATGAAGATTCAGATCTCGGATGCGATTACCCGAGTGGGACATGAGGGCCCGAAAGCCATCAGAGCAGAACCCAACCATGTGGGCATTCTCCCTCGGGTTCGTGGAGTCCACATGCCGGCACTTTTCGAAATCGGCGTGGAGCAGAGGCTTGTTTTTCCAGTCGGTGAAGAGCCGTGCGAACCCCGCATCGGTCATGTGCTCGCTACTTGTGAGTCGCAACTTTGATAGCGCGAGACAGTTGTTGTGGATGGCGTCCAACACCCTGTCGTCAACCTTCTCAATGCCGCGGATCGACAATGTTTGCAGGGTTTGGCCAATGCCGTTGACCATGGTGACGAGGGGCTTCGTGGTAATCGGGGTAACAAGTTCGATGCCAAGGTGCTCCAAGCCCTTCAGTTTGGCAAGGTACTCGATGCCATCATCTGAGACCTTTTGATTGTGGCAGATCTTGAGGCGCTTCAACGATGGCGTCAATTTGTCCAACTCGGCGAGGAGATCATTTCCCACATGCTTGTCGGTGAAGTAGATCTGCAAGGCTGTCAGAGACTTGCCCTTCTGGCGTAGATATTCAAGCCATGACTCCTCTGACAGAAGATTGGCGCCGTGCAGATAGAGACCCTCCAGCTCAATATTCCGGCTGGTGAGATATTCCATGACCTCGTCTTTGAACTGTACGGCATTTTTTATTTTGAGGCGCTTCAACGTCGGCACGTGTGACATGATTCTGGTGTATTCATTCACGCCAAGCTTGGAGCCGTCGTAGATGGTAACTTCGTCGGTGGCCGACTTGAGGAACAGATCGAGTGTTTCTCGGCTGTACATGCGACGCTTGGACAGGTGACGCGCAATCTTGTCCATGGTGCGTGGCGGGATGGCGTTTCCAAAGTCATCTGCAAGATGGATCTCTTGCGTCAGAAGCTTGATGGCCAACGTCATGAGAGAATTGGCACCAGTCAAGGAAGAACCGTCGAGAATCTTCTTGGCTTGTGTTCTGCGCCCAGGGCCAGCAGGGTGGGCAACCTTCTTCTTTTTCTTATTGGCGTTGTTGTCATCCTTGGCTACCTCCTTGGCGCACTTGGGGCACAGCAAACCACCATTCGGACCAGCCCTCGTGTAGGGAGTAACGGTGAAGCGTTTGTTGCAAATTTCGCAGTTTTCTGACTGCCCGGGTGCAGCGGTGGGCTTCTCGTCAAACATGTCGAGGGCGATGTCGTCTGAGTCGGCGTCCGAATCACCAGCGTCGCGTTTGCGCTTCTTGAAGGCTTTGGATTTTTTGATCTTGTCAATGGCTGCAGTTTGCGCCTTGTGTTTCCGTGCGCGTGCTTGAGTAGCGGCACTCGAGGCTTGGGCAACCTCTGAGGCGTCGGCGTCGGCGTCGGCGCCGGCGGCATCGTCGGCATTTCCGGCCTCGTCGATGGGCTCGGCGGCAGCGTTGGTGGTCTGAGCCTGTGCTGCGTTGGACTCTTGTTCGGCCTGGCGTCGCGTGTTGTAGCTTTCGGCAATACGGGCTGCCGAAATGTTCTGAGATTGTAGGAAGTCGGTCAAGGCGGACCGAGGACCCCTGATGCCAGTTCGACGGCGCGGGGCCTGGTTCTGATCATCTTCACTAGCCCTTGGTGGCAGTCAGTCCGTGAAGATCGTGATGGCTTGGACGTGAGACGAACATGATCAGATAGACCCAGTGTGCAAGGTGGGGATGGTCACTGAATGTGAATGGGCCTGGGAAGGCGAGAGCCCACGCGTGAGAACTAGGACAGGCGAAGTTTCAATTGGCGATGGGGTTGAACTTGATCGCGGAATGTGGAAAGTGCGTCGGCGGTTTCAATGTGGGAAGTAGACGACGGGGTGTTGGTCGCACGCGATAGGACGGTGGGGGAGGTTAAGGCAGTCCGTTTGCTTTGTCTCTGGGAGAAACACATGCAAGATGTCACCACGTCTGGGCGCCGGGGACGCAGATGGATGGACTGGGGAAGAGAGGTGCAGCAACGCTATGCAAACGGCGAGGCGTGCGGTTGCAAAGGCTGATATCAGATGGCCAGCGTTGCCTCGTGGAGGAGTCGTTCGCGCCGAGGTGAAAGGTTGGTGGTGGTGGGCGAGGATAGCCGTTAGCAGGGCTGCCTCTGAGTCTGCCATCACAAAGGGTGGGACGGGACCCTTTACTCCGTGCGCGTGGACGAGCAGGCGGCGATCTTGGACTGCGGGTGCAAGACGTAATGGTGGGGCGCATCAGTGCATTGATCTTGGGCGCTCCAGGTAAGTGCGTGAGTGCGAGTACTCGTACCTTGCCGGCTGCGCTAGCCTTGCTGCAAGGTACCTCGGAATCGCAAGCCATTGCATCTCGGCCTCACCCAAGGACGTTATCCGCCGGTTCCGACACCCCTACCGCCATCAATATCAGTATCCCCCTGTAGCCGTACCTGCGTGCAGATGAGTCTATCGTCAGTTTGTGGTCCACGAATGCTCGTAGTCCACAATGCTCGCTGCCGACACGACGGAACAGTGCTTTCTATCAGCGCCCGAGTGCGAGAAGGCATCCCGCTCGGACAGCAAGCCAAGGGGGAAGCGCGACCAGGGGCAAGAGAAGCATGAGTCATGTCGGCTTGTAGAGCGAGCGTTTAAAGGTGCTCGGCACACTGGTGACTGCGATGGGAACCGCTGCAACCACTTTGTAAACACTGGGTCTGGCTGACCCAGCGACCACTTTACACGGTGTATCCGCCAGACGCGTCGTGACTCGCTCAGCTCCGTCAGATCTTTACTTTTTTTGGCCTTCCCACATGCACCCTTGAGCCTTGCTTTTTGCTGTCTCGTCGATTCTTACACGTTCATTCGCCTCGATCGGGATGCATCGACATCTGTCTCGGACGCACGGTTGCCTGAATCGTCCAACTCGTAAGTCGAAGATCTACTCGTACGAGGAATGCGCAACGCCCCTGGGGCGCCACGGCGTCAAACTTTTACTCGTTATCGCCCGTGTTCGTGCGAGCACAAAGACCTACCGCGCGGTACGTAGACCCGACGCCAGCGATGGCGAGCGCGCTCTGCCCTTTGTTGGTCGGGAAGGGGCATGGGGGGGGGGGGGCAATCGCGTGGAACACATTTCGATCCAATGGAAACCTTTCGAAGGCAAACCGGCGGTGGAAGGCACGCCTGCCTCCGGAGGGGTTTGCTGCAGTGGCCATGCAGGCACGCAGGGTCCGAGAGGCAGGCACGATACGAGTACTCGGCCCTCGACGCCTGATCACGTTTCTTGGTGTTTGCTTCGCGTCGCCCTTGATCCGCACCCCTGCCTCTCCACCCTGCCGATCTAGTCCCTCCCCGTAGTAGCGCATGCGGTCCCACGCCGTCTCTCTCGACCCCTGCCGTACGGTGTGATCTTCGTTCCGACGCCATCACAAGCGCTCAGCACATTTGCGCTGCTTGCTGGTGAATGGGCAAGCGGTTGTGCTCGGTGTTGTCGTTGGAGCCAGGATCGGTCTTTCACGTCGCCGACGCCGCCGTCACACACGACCGCCCAACGCCGCCCGTCCGTTAAGCCTTTCCTGCCTCTTGTCTTGTCCCTGTACCCCTTTTCCTGTTAAACATCCAACCCGAACAAGATGCGCATCTAGTCTCCGATCCTACCTATCACCACCTCATTCAGTGCCCGCGACAATATCTTGCCGGGTTTGACTGATGGGTGAGTATCTGGTCCATTTGGTCTCCATTCGCCCCGATTCCCATATGCTCCGGTCTCTTCCCGTGGTCCATTGTCAGCCCTGGTTCCTGGTCTTTGACTCGCCCACCACGAACCTTTCGCCTCCACCCCGCCAAACCTTACTGACAAGACTTGTGTGCCTGCACAAAGAGCACTTCCGCCTCAGCCTTGATCTTCCATCCTGACTTCGTGGTCCGAATGTGAACCATTTCGCCTCGCCTGCACCTACGACCAGGCTGCCATTGAACCAGATCTTCTTTCTTATTCTCTTCGCGTGTTCTTGCAGCCATCTAAAGTCACTGCCTAATCGGGCAGGCCTTTTCCGCTTTGACGCCATCGATCTACCATTTCCACTCCCGGTGCCCCACTGCCACTGCCACTCATACCAGTAATATTCCTACTTCGTCATCACCATTCTCACCTCTCACCCACATCTCCTCCACCATCATCGCATCGTCTTGGAAGGTCAACTTTCGCCTCAGCTCTTCTCCGCGCGCAGCGCACGCATATTCTGCTGCCCATCGCCTCTCCACACCTGCATCCGGACACCCGAGCGATCATGGCGCCGCGGACTCGCCGGAGCCTCAACCTGCAGGCTCAGTCGGCCATCAATTCCGCCAACAACGCGACGCCTCCGCAACCCGCAAAGGCCGTCGCGGACACCGCTGCCCAGACCCAATCAGCCCCTCCCAAGCGCGGCCGTGGCAGACCCCGCAAGTCGGCTGTCCAGGCTACCAACGAATCCATCTCGTCCGTGACCACGCCTAACACGAGCAACACGGTTTCCGACAGCGAATACTCAACGCCTGCTACCAGCAATGCTGTGACCCCGGTCCCATCTAGCTCGAAGACTCCTGGCCCCAGGCAGACTAGAGGTCGCCTCGTGGTCGAACTCCCGAAACGCGCCGACAATCATCCCAAGCCAAAACCCTTCGAACCCAGAAAGCGCACTCGCGAATTTGTGGAGGATTCGGATGAAGATTTTGATTTACCAAGCGCGGCCGACCCAGCCAATGATGCTTCTGCTGTTTTGGCAAGGCGTCTGCAGCGCGAAGAAGACCGCAAAGCAGCCGTCTTGCCGTCACCACCCGAAACTAAGACACCACGCAAGACAAGACAATCGAGGTCTACCGCAATGATCGACGACACCGAAGAGGATCCTCTATCGTCGGATATTCTTGTCCCCGATGTCAAGGGCAAGGGGAAAGAAAGAGCTGCTGAGATTAGAGGCCCTCAGAACAAAGACGTGAGGCTCAAAGAAAACGCGGACGCTCTCGCGAAATATCTGAAAGAAACCCCCGAATGCCAATATGACGAGATGCGCGCCGTATTTGGTGTCCCTTCCGACCCCGAGGGTGATGCCGGTCTCGATTCCGAGGACGAAAGCCTTGCCAAGTCTGCGCCTGCACGGAGAGCTGCCAAGAAGCAAAAGCTTGTGGACGATTCCGACCTGCTTAGTGACGAGTCCGTGGATTATCTGCAAGTTAGCGACTCGGAATCCGAAACCGACTCTGAGGATTCCGACGCGATGGCTGGTGTACAGCAGGCCCCAACTCGCAATGCGTTTCGTCGTCGTCGAAATGAAGCCACGCGAGGCAGAGGCAATCGCAAGACACGTGCGGAACGCGAGAGAGAGAAACTGGAGCATTTCCACCCTGACCTCAAGACCATGTGGACGGATCTCGAAGCCATGCCTGTCCTGAAAGCTGGCAAGGCCGATCAGCCCGCCAGCATTTCGCGCCAACTCAAGCCGTTCCAGCTTGAGGGGCTTGCATGGATGAAAGCCATGGAGAAGACCGAATGGAAAGGTGGCCTGCTCGGTGACGAGATGGGGCTTGGAAAAACAATCCAGGCGGTCTCCCTCATCATGTCTGACTATCCTGCCAAGATGCCTACTCTGGTCCTCGTTCCTCCGGTCGCACTCATGCAATGGACTGCCGAGATCGAGTCTTACACTGATGGGCAGGTCAAGACCCTGGTGTACCACGGCACAAACACCAAAGTGAAGGCGATGAACGTCAAAGAGCTCAAGAAGTACGACGTCATCATGATGTCGTACAACAGTTTGGAGTCTCTATATCGCAAACAGGAGAAGGGGTTCAAGAGAAAAGAAGGGCTCTACAAGGAGAAGAGTCCGATTCACCAGATCAAGTTTCATCGTATCATTCTTGACGAGGCGCACAGTATCAAGGTATGGCACTCGCAACCTTCCGACTCGACCGGCTGCTAATACCTGTACAGCAAAGGACCACCATGACGGCCAAGGCGTGTTTCGCGCTTAAGGTAGAATACCGCTGGTGTCTGACTGGAACCCCATTGCAGAACCGCATTGGTGAATTCTTCTCACTGATTCGTTTCCTGAACATCACCCCTTTCGCCTCCTACTTTTGCAAGCAGTGCCCGTGCCAAACCATCGAGTGGGACATGAACGAGAGCGGAAAGTGCCGTCAATGTAAGCAACCTCTAATCCTGATCGCCAGTGCAATTCCTGACATATAGCAGGCTCCTGCCACAGCATGCGTCACGTGTCGGTTTTCAACCAAGAGCTCCTGAACCCTATTCAAAACTACGGAAACAGAGGCGACGGTGCCATTGCGTTCAAGAAGCTCCGATTGATGACTGATCGGATCATGCTTCGCCGCCTCAAGAGAGACCATACCAATGCAATGGAGCTCCCCGTCAAGGAGATTGTCGTTGACCGTCAATTTTTCGGCGAGGAAGAGAATGACTTCGCCAACAGCATCATGACCAGCGGACAGCGCAAGTTTGACACCTACGTTGCCCAGGGTGTACTTCTCAACAACTACGCGAACATCTTCGGGTTGATTATGCAGATGCGCCAAGTCGCCGATCACCCGGATCTGATCCTCAAGAAGTCTAGTGAAGGGGGACAGAACATCCTGGAGTGCTGCATTTGCGACGAGCCAGCAGAGGAGGCCATTCGATCTAGGTGCAAGCATGACTTCTGCCGCACGTGCGCAACGAGTTACGTCAACTCGCAGGACCAGCCCGACTGTCCCCGTTGCCACATTCCTCTGTCGATCGATCTCGAGCAGCCGGAGATTGAACAAGATGAGGAGTTGGTCAAGAAGTCGTCCATCATCAATCGTATCAAGATGGAGAACTGGACATCGTCGTCCAAGATTGAATTGCTGGTCCACGATCTGCATCGGCTTCGCTCTAACAACGCGTCACACAAGTCCATCATCTTCTCCCAATTCACGACGATGCTCCAGTTGATTGAATGGAGGCTTCGCAGGGCTGGTATCACCACCGTCTTGCTTGATGGAAGCATGACTCCGGCCCAGCGCCAAGCCTCGATCGAACACTTCATGAAGAACGTCGACGTCGAGGTGTTTCTGGTGTCCCTCAAAGCTGGAGGTGTTGCTTTAAACTTGACTGAAGCGTCGAGAGTTTTCATTGTTGACCCGTAAGTTGAAACTGGCACGACCGCCAATGTTGTATACGATATAGATGCTAACCAGCAAAAGATGGTGGAACCCGGCTGCGGAGTGGCAATCGGCAGATCGATGCCACCGCATTGGGCAGACCCGGCCCTGCATCATCACCCGACTTTGCATCGAGGATTCGGTGGAAAGCCGAATGGTGCTTCTGCAGGAGAAGAAGACCAGCATGATCAACTCGACCATCAATTCGGACGACGCTGCGATGGACTCTCTAACGCCCGAGGATCTCCAGTTCCTCTTCCGTGGCAGTTAAAGATGACGAAGCTATATAACGCGTCAAGAGCCTGAGCTTGGCACATCAACGAACCTTGCGCTTTCACAGACAAGGGTTGCATGCATAGACCTTTTTAGAGGATCACAGGAGAGAATCGAGGCGTTATCGGAGGGCGCCTGTTTCTCGCCATGTATACGTATATACCCATTTGCAAGGCGTTCAGAGGAGTCCTTAGATGCGACTTGAAGGAGAGAAGCCAGGGAATGTCAGACGAGCATGCCCTATTGACCTGTGCTACGGCGTATACCATTTGCTGCATGTACGAGGAGAAAAAACAGTACTTTGAGACCGATTAGCTACAATGTTTGAAACGGAAATATTTCGCAAGAGCCAATCGTACGAAGTGAAGCCTTCGACAAAATCTGGTGGCAGTACGAGCAGTTTCGTTGTGTTGGGCGGGCTGTCCCCACTTGAAGGCCGTAAAGTCCAGGGGCGAGGCGCTGGAATGACGTGAGCCGCGTGCCCTGCAGGGTCGCTACGGTGGATTCGTCACAACTGAAGGACTGAGGACCTCACTGCCCCAATCTTTGTACACGCGCAAGCTTGTAGCTTGTCTCCAACACCATCGGCTACTTTTTGCCCGCCACCACCCCACAACCGCTGCCTTCACCACCGCCACGCCGCGGCGCAGCAAGCATGGAGGCCCTGATCAGATTGTCAGGACGCAGGCTTCTCCGCCCCAGGTCCGCCCTGGTGCCCAAGCGCGGCTGGGTGTGCCAGTCGTGCCGCAGCGACGCGACCTGGCGCAGCTGGAGAGGCGTCGCCGCCACCGCCAGCAGAGCAGCCGACACCGCGTCGACGTCGACGCGCGCCACGCCCGACGATGCCAAGCCCTTCTACATCACGACGCCCATCTTCTACGTCAACGCCTGTGAGTGCGCCGACCCCATCGAGACGTCAGCAGACGACTGACGACAACCCAACCCGACCCGACCCAACCCACAGCGCCCCATGTCGGCCACATGTACAGCATGGTGCTGGCCGACGCGATAAAGCGGTGGGAGGCATTGGACCCGCGGCGGCGGGCCATCCTCAGCACGGGGACCGACGAGCACGGGCTCAAGGTGCAGCAGGCGGCGGAGCGGCAGGGCATGACGCCCAAGGCCATGTGCGACGCCAACTCGGAGACGTTCCGCGACCTGGCGCGGCTGTCCAACGTGGACATGACGCCGGGCGGCTTCCACTTTGTGCGCACGACCGACGGGGACCACCGCGAGGCGGTCGAGTACTTCTGGGCGCGGCTGCTGGAGCGCGGGTACATCTACGAGAAGCGGCACGAGGGCTGGTACGCCGTCAGCGACGAGGCCTTCTACGCGGACGCGGACGTCGAGAAGCGCGTGTCGCCGCTGACCGGCAAGCCGTACATGGTGTCGGCGGAGACGGGCAGCGCCGTCGAGTGGACCGAGGAGAAGAACTACCACTTCCGCCTGCGCGACATGCGCGACCGGCTGCTGGAGTTCTACAGGCAGAACCCCGACTGGATCGCGCCGGCGAACCGCCAGCGCGAGGTGATCCGCTGGGTCGAGGAGAGCCTGGAGGACCTGTCCATCTCGCGGCCGGCGTCGCGCCTGCAGTGGGGCATCCCGGTGCCGGGCGACTTCGAGCAGACCATCTACGTCTGGGTGGACGCGCTCGTCAACTACATCACCAAGGCCGGCTACCCGAACTGGGCGCCGGGCCGGGAGCGCGCCGAGGGCTGGCCGGCCGACATCCACGTGGTGGGCAAGGACATCATCCGGTTCCACTGCGTCTACTGGCCGGCGCTGCTCATGGCGCTGGACCTGCCGCTGCCCGGGCGGGTGCTCAGCCACTCGCACTGGCTGATGGACAAGGCCAAGATGTCCAAGTCGCGCGGCAACGTGGTGAACCCCTTCTTCGCGATCGACCGGTTCGGGGCCGACACGATCCGCTTCTTCATGCTGTCCAGCGCCGGCATCGTCCAGGACGCCGACTACAACAACGAGCTCGTCGTCAAGGACTACAAGAGCCTGCAGGCCAACCTGGGCAACCTGCTCAACCGGGTCACGCGGCCCAAGAGCTTCAACGTGCGCGCGTCGGTCGAGAAGCTGGCGGGCAAGACCGGGGCCGCCGGAGAGGAGACCTGCCTGGTGCCGCGGGCCTTTGACGTCGCCGCCGAGGTGCGGGATCACATGGGCCAGCTGAGGCCGGACTGGGCCATCAAGGCGATTATGACTCTGCTGTTTGACGTAGGTGTTTCTCTCTCCAGACATTTGCCAGAGCCCTGATGTCTTTTTCTCTATCTCTCTCTCTCTCTTTTCCCATATTTCTTCCTGCTGACGCGAGATTCGCCCGCAGACGAACAAGTTCATATCCGACACGGAGCCGTGGAAGCTGGCCAGCGCAGGCGAGACGGAGGGCGTGGAGCGAATCGTCTTCTCGGCGGCCGAGTCGCTGCGCATCGTGGGGATCCTGCTGCAGCCCTTCATCCCGGACAAGGCGGCGGAGCTGCTGGACCGGCTCGGGGTGGACCCGGCGCGCCGGACGGTGCACCACGCGGTGCCGCACGCGGACGCGGCCTACGGCACGTCGCGCGTCGAGCTGGGCACGGGCGCCCAGAGCAGCCTGTTCCCCCCGCTGCCTGTCGAGGACTGAGAGGGCCGCGCGCCTTCCCCCGGTGCTTGTTTCGAGTTATGTACAGAAAGAAGCCCGTCTGCCCGCCCATTGTTGGGGGATCGTTGGACTAGCCGGGGGGTTGCGTTCAGATTGCCCCCTCGTGTGTAACTATAGCGCCTGTTGTAGAACAGTGTAAAATCAGACACGAAGAACGCGACGAGCAAGAGCTTAAACTCCCTTTTGTCGGGAGGGAGTTTTGCGCCTGCGAGTATTCATTCCATTCAGCCTGATAACCACCTGCATGCCCTTGCATGACGCGTCTCGCGCACCAACCAACAGCAACACCCCGTCAGATGGTGTTTCTGTATTGAGGAGGAGTGGCTGGAAGCTGGGGGGGAGCCGTCCGACGTGTTGGCGTTGGGGAGGTCAAGTGACTGGACCATGCAAGGCAGACGCCACAGGCTCCCCCTTGAGGCCGGGGTGCGATGGTCGTCTGGAAAACTCGAACGAGGCCGTCGGATGCCGCAGAAGAGCATTGCAGAGCCGCCGCAGCGATAAGGACTCCACTCCCTTGGTTCCAAATGCCTGTCCGCGCCGTCACGCGGCTCTTTCTCTCCTTGCCGGCTGCAGCTCTGTCACGCCCGCCGCCCCTTTCGGTCACGGCCGGGCAGAAGCGACGGCATGGGCCCGACTCGTCTCTCACTCGCTGACACCAGAGCACGAGCACAGGGAGCTCTGGGGTTCGTGGTTGCCAGGTCGGGAGCCGCCGGGTTTCTGTCCCGGGATGCCGCCGGTCGTGTTGCCCTGTTGACCAACACTCTCCCCCAGGGAGACAGACCTCGTTTTTATTTCCAGCTAAGGGGGGTGCGTTCCGGCCTGGGAAGAAATCGACAATCTATGCCGGCGAGCCCATATGGAGACAGGAGACATGCAGCAGCAGAGCATTTAAATAGCTCTCCATCCGACCTGCTGTATTCTTCCAGCATGACAGCACAGCGGTCTCAGGCTTCTTCTACTCCCCAACCGCCGGCTGACTCGCACAACAAACACGGTCCAACGTTTCTCTCCACTCCCACAGAATCAACACCATTCACAAGATGCACCCCCGGGCTCTATCCCTCCTCCTCCTCCTCCTCGCCAGCGCCTCCAGCACCACCGCGCTCCGGCGGCCCTGCAGAGCCGCGCCACCGCCCCGGATCCCCCTCGACGCCCCCACCACCGACGCCGGCGGCGGCGACGGAGACCACGCCGCGGAGCCGCCTCCGCACCGACAGAGGACCGACGACGACGACGACGGAGGCGGCATGGAGAGAAGGGCAGGAGAGGATGACGATGAGGGCTGCGAGGAAGGGACGTACAGCTGCGTGATCGCGCTGTCGTGGCCGTTCAGCCCCGGCCCGGGGCGAGGGACTCGATCATGTTCTGCCCGCCGGGGGGAGGGGGCGCGAGGGTGAGGATCGGGGCGTGCGGGCCCGGGGAGCGGTGCGGCCGGGCGGCGGGGGAGGCTGCCGGGGTGGTGCACTGCGTCGCTACCTGAGAGGAAAGAGGTAATTCCCAGCTGGGGGGTTTTTTTTTCCTCCGGGGTGAGGTGCTGAATCGCCCGGGGCTTCTATTGTTGTTGTTGTTGATGAAAGGGGGGGAGGGGAGGGGGCGGGGTGGTCGAGGGGGTCAAGTTTCCCCGGTCTGTCATCAGTGTCGACCTTTCATATAATGGATACGACTGGGCAGACGCTAAGTTAGGTGGCGGTCGGTTTGGAATCAAAGTCGTCTTGCGGGTCAGGTCTGCGCCCGTCCATGAATCATCCTGCGCGCGTCATCCATTCGAGGTGATTGTCTGTCCGGTGGCAAGACATAGAGAAATGATATGGGTCGATATCAGAGAAGAAACCAACAAGCAGGGTCCTTACCATTCGATTCATCAATAAAAAGAAAGGACACTGATGAGTGGTCGGCAATAGCGGCTATCGCGGACCGACAGGCGATTCACTCTCGTAACGAGTTGTGGATATGAGGCAGCGCCGGCGCGGCTCCGTTCCACGTGGAACCTCCCTCCTCCATCTGTCTGTCTGTCTGTCTGTCTGTCTGTGTGGTGGATTCGCCGCCGCCGCCGCGCGCGCGCCCTGCCGATGGCAAGCGCCACTTTTCGCGCGCAGGGGCGGGCCCAACCAACGACGGACGGACGGACGAGGCCGAGGGGCGGCGCGCGAGCGGTCGCCGGCCTGACGATGTTTTCCCTGCCGAGTCACGGTCTCGAGTGTTGTCGACTACACGATAAAGGTACCTAGGTACGTATTCAACCGACGCAGTGCCCGTTAGGTATATGTAGTATAAATACACGCCGCAGTACGGTAGTGTGTGTTCTCGTACACGGCTCAACGTCTGCCTACTTCACGCACGTCGCTCACGGCGCCCCGCCTCTCGTCCTCTTTCTCTCCCTCACTCATCTGCACCTTCGCCCGCACATATCACAACCTCTCACCGTCCGAGTCATCAGCAGCAGCAGAAGCAGCAGTAGCAGCAACATCAACGACAACATGGCCTCCCAACCGCCGCGGCCCAAGAAGCTGTGGATGAAGACCCCCTGCATCTACTCTCCGGGCCTGTCCAAAGCCGCGGGCTGGTGAGTCTCTCTCTCTCTCTCTCTCTCTTTCTCTCTCTCTCTCTTTCCGGTACCTGGCATAATAAGAAGAAGAAAAGACAAGGACTCTAACACCGACAAGCAACATCTACCTCAAGCTCGAGAACCTCCAGCCCTCGGGCTCCTTCAAGTCCCGCGGCATCGGCAACATGATGGCCCACGCCCTGCAGGAGAAGGAAGGGCCCATCCTCACCACCACCACCACCACCACTGAAGACGCAGACGCAGGCGCAGACAGCAGAGACAGGCCGGTGACGCACTTCTACTGCAGCAGCGGGGGCAACGCGGGCCTGGCCTGCGCGCGCGCCGCCTCGGCCCTCGGCCGCCCCTGCACCATCGTCGTGCCCGACCGCACCCCGGACGCCATGATGGCCCGCCTGCGCGCCGCCGGCGCCACCGCCGTCGTCCGCACCGGCGCCCACTGGCAGGCCGCCGACGCCCACCTGCGCGCCAGCCCGGACCTGCTGGCCGGCGACCGCGGCGGCGTGTACGTGCCCCCCTTCGACCACCCCCGCGTCTGGGAGGGGGCCTCTACCATCGTCGACGAGCTGGTTGAGGGGAGCGGCAGAGGCGGCGGCGGCGAAGGTGATGGTGATGATGGGGGTGATGGTGATGGTGATGATGGTGGGTATGACGTGGTCTTCTCCTCGCCGTCGAGGCCAGCGTCTGCGGAGAAACGGCCCCGCCTGCACGCCATCGTCTGCAGCGTCGGCGGGGGCGGGCTGCTGAGCGGCATCATGGACGGCGTGGAGCGGGCTTGGGGCACTCCTTCCTCTTCTTCTTCTTCTCCTTCGTCATCATCGTCAAGGCCCACCGTCCTCGCCGTCGAGACGCGGGGCGCCGAGTCCCTGCACGCCTCCTCCCTCGCCGGCGAGCTCGTCACCCTGCCCGGCATCACCAGCGTCGCCACCAGCCTGGGCGCCACGCGCGTGTGCGCCGCTGCCCTGGAGCACCTGCTCCGGGCCCGGCGGCGCGAACCGTCGCTGCCCGCGCTCCGGAGCGCCGTCGTGTCCGACGCGCAGGCCGTCCGGGGCTGCCTGCGCCTGGCGGACGAGGCGCGCGTGCTGGCCGAGGTGGCCTGCGGGGCGGCCGTGGCGCCCGCCTACGACGGGATCCTGCGCGCGGAGGTCGGGTGGACGAGGGACGACAACGGCGGAGGAGGAGGAGAGGGAGCGGGCCGGGGTGGTGATGGTGATGACCGGGTGGTGGTTCGGAGGATGGACGACGGGGAGTGGGCGGCTTGCAACGTTGTGCTCGTCGTGTGCGGGGGCAGCCACGTCTCGCTCGACGTGCTGAGGGATTACAAGGAGCAGTTCGGGGTGGAGTGAGCTGAGGAGCGTGGGCGAGTCGAGACGGTTGGCTGTTGTTGTTGTCGAACTCGAAAAGAGACAGGAGAAAAAAAAGATGAATCATAGAATATCTCTGGCATAAGAAGAGAGCAGTAGCGGGTATATAATGAGATATCAGACCAGACCAGACTCTTCCACCCTCTCACCCACAGAGTCTGCTCCGGTCGTACACCAGCTCTTGAACCTCCTCCACCTCTGCCCCCTTCCCTTCCTCACCTTGACCCTCACCACGATCGCCGCCGACGACGAAATCCTCGAGCACCATCTCCAGCTCGCCAAAGTAGTTGGCCCCGCCCCGCTGCCGGAACCCCAGGCCCCGGAACAGCGCGATGCTGCCCGCGTTGCCCGCGCTGATCTTGGCCACCAGGTCCTTGAGCTGCCACGACGACGATGACGACGACGACGACGACGACGACGACGCTGCCGACGCGTCCTGTCCTTCTTTGCCCCCTTCTTGTCGTCGCTCTCCCGTCGCGTCGGCCGCACTGCTACTACTACTACCACTACTACTACCACCACCGCTGCCAATGCTCCGCGCGTACTCGCCCAGCAGCTCCCGGCGGTGGCGCCGGACGAAGTCGACGAGGGCCAGCACGGCGCCGCGGCCCATGCCGCGCCCGCGGTCGGCGCGCGACACGATCATAATGTCCACCTCCACGTTGCAGTACCTCGTCGCCGGCGCGATGGTAGCAGAAGAAGAAGAAGAAGAAGAAGAAGAAGTAGTAGTAGCAGCAGCAGCGCCCGGATCTTCGTCGTCGTCTCCCCCCTCCTCCTTCTCCTCCTCCTCCCGCTCCCACGGCGTCAGGAATATGTTGACGTCGCCGACCATGCGGTCCTCGGCGTCGGCGTCGCCGGCAAGGACGGCGCGGCGGCCCGTCGAGAGCGGCGTCGACGGGAGCAGCGGCTTGCACACGATAAAGGTCAGCTTGTCGCCGGACTCGCGCCACGAGACCTGGTTCTCGTACTCCTCCTCGAGCGACAGGCGCTCCGAGGCCGTGGCCTCCTGGATTTCCTGGCGAAAGAGGGAAGGCAATTCGTCAGCCATTTGTGCCATTTTCAACAACCAGTGACGGGAATATAATATTGGTGGCTCTCTCAAAGGGGGCGGGGGGGGGGGTGAAGAATCCATCTTCTCTCTCCCTCTCTCTGCCCAAAGCCAAACTCACCGGATCGCCCATCCACTCATGGTACCGCGAGACGTGGTGCCGGTCGTACGGGACGAGGAGGACGCGAGGCGTCGCCAGCGCTGCGGCCCGGTCCTGGCGTGTTAGTCGCAGCTGCGGGATGGCGATGGGCACGGGGCAAGACACGGCGGGGTATCTCTAGTCTGTGGAATGAGGTCAGTGAGACGTACCGATGTGCTCATTGAACTTCATTCTTATATATTTCTTATTAGGCTCCCGGTCTTGAGGGCTCCATCTAGCTCGACCAGTAAGCCTGAGCGAGTCGTAGAGCGGACAACGCTGCTGCTGCTGGGAAGCGAACGAGGCCGGTGTTGTGTGAGTAAGGTACCGGGAGAAAAAACCGGGGGTGCTAAATTCATACCTACAATTCATGGTGGTGGGGCTGCAGAGGGCGGGGTGGACCAGGCTCGACCCTTTGGAACTGCAAACTCGCACATATGCGCGTGATAACCAGTTGGAATGTCTGAATGTGTCATCCATCTTGAACTGCATATATAATGATTGTGTAAACTATGCCTACTGAAACGCACGGTCAGGCATTCCGTCGCTCATCAGTACCTCAAGCCAGCATCGGCCCGGCATCTGAAGCTGCTCTGTGGGCTTGACAGCGACGTCATACAGCCACTTCACGAACAAAGAGCCGACTCGAAAAATGCACAAATCTCCTGAGTGCAAATGTAAGATATAATCCAACTGACTCCAATCTATCCAACATTTCGACGAATGCAACGCCTGAGAGTCAACCGTCGACTTGTCCGTGGACCTGGCGGCACCATGCCGCTCGCAGCCCTCCGAGTCGACCTCCACCAGACACACTTCTGTCAGTCGAGATCCAGCACAGGACTTTGAACAGGTCCTTCACGCGTGTTGGGTATCCTCCAAAGTATTGCTTGAACAGGTGTGTCTTTGTCGAGACGTCTCTGGGTTGCGTGGAGACATACAGTGCGGCACACCGTATTTGGGGTGATCATACGGCCGCCCGCACAGTACGCCAGCCTCGGCCCGCACTTCGATCCACCGCCAAACCTCTCGACTTACAACCCCCGGGAACCGCCGTCAAGCCCGCCACGTTCCCACCACACCACATCAACCTCGACACAGCTCTCTGAATTAGGCACCTGCTCCTCACCTGCGCGCTCAGATTGAGAGGGCCTGCCCACCTTAACTGTCCCAGCGTCCCTCTCGCCATCATCGCAGGCTTCACACCTTCTTTTCTTGGAGGTCCCCTTCCACAAAGAAGGAAAAAAAAAAAATATCAAGGCGGCAAGCAGCCAGGGCCGACCCGAGCGCAGCCATGGCGACGACAGTCATACCCGACGTCGACACGCAGATCAAAGCCGCCAGCGAAGGTAAGAAACGAAAAAGAAACAGAAAAGAATCACACCGCCCTGGACGCGCCGCCATCCCCAAAAACCCCCCACACTAACTAACTGATTTCTCGATCTCAACTAAAAGCCGCCGAGGCCTTCGTGACCGCCTACTACGAGGCGCGCAACAAGAGCGCCGACCTCTCCGGCTTCTACGCCAGCACGTCGGCGCGCCTGTCCGGCGCCGGCGTGCGCCCGGACATTGTCATCAACGGGAAGGTGTGCGGGGAGGGGGACGGAGAAGTGGAAGAAGAAGAAGCCAAGACAAGCACCACAGACACCACGGCAAAACCAGACTCAGCGGCAGCAGCAGCACCAACAGCAACAAACGGAGCCGCCGCCAGCGACGCGGACAAGGAGAAGAGGAAGAGGTCCGCCCGCGCGGTCGTCGCCTACGCCGCCCTGCTGGCCCGCCAGGGAAGGGACGTCTACTGCGACGTGCACTGCTGGGACGCGCACCCGGTCAACCCGCACTACGCGCTCGGCGAGCCCGGCAGCAGCAGCAGCAACAACGCCGCAGCCACAGCAACCACCACCACCACCAACGGAACCCCCGGCGGCGGTGGTCACGGCGGCCGAGACGCCAAGTCGGCGCGCGCCGGCGAGCGCGTCTCGGTCCACGTGCTGGTCGAGGGCGTCGTGCGCTTCGGCAAGGCGCTGCCTGCCGCCGCCGCTGTCGACGCGACCGCCGCCGCCACCACTAACGGGGCCGCGGCGAAGGAGAGCGGTGGCGGCGGCGGCGGCGGGAACGAGGCCGAGGCCGATGCCGCCGCGGGACCCCTTGAGGCCCCCTTCACCGAGACCTGGGTGCTCGTGCCGCACTGGGAGGCTATCGCGGGGCGCAACCCGCCGCGCGGCCTGCGGCGCTGGGTCGCCGCGGCCCAGAACTACCGCGTCTACTGAGGGTGGGGTGTGGTCTATTGTTGTCGGGCAGTCTGGGGGCAGAAGGGGGTTTACGAAAAGAGGAAAATAAAAGAGGAAAAAAGGAGGTTGGGGGGGGCAGGGGTTCTGTTTAGCATCCGGCGCCTGGTTGTGCTGGGTGTCCCCGGAACGGATGATGGCTGACGTTGGTCCGGAAGGCGAGCGGACCACCCAGGATTGGCACGATTTTCAACGGTCCAGGGGGAAAAGCAGCCGGTCTTATACTGTATCCTCCGACTAGAGAGTAATTGAACCAGGGGGGTCATTTGGTTCTTGGTACCCGGAATCGACCGAGAGCCCTCATCTGGCTGGTGTGAAGGGAAGGGAATAATGCAATACCCAACGATGCCCCCGTCTCCAGCAAACTCCGTCCGATAGCTACAACACATGGTGCCGCGTAGCTGCGACTCCTGCTAGACTACAGAAATGTCCGTCGACGGCAAGGAAACAGCCAAGACGCCTTGCTGCGTCGCCGCTCTCCTGTTTACGAATGTGTCCCAGCTAACCTCAACCCGCCGAGGCCCTGCCATACACGCATTCCCCCGATTCACGTCGCGCAGATCTCACTGATATTTTCCATTCCCCCCACTTCACCGACGCCCCGCGCGCGCACAGCAACGTCACGAGGGCGCCCCAGCGTCCGCCGGCGGTACTCCCAGTACCCCTTGCGCACGGGGTCCCACCGCTCCGCGAGCCGGGCCAGGCAGCGCTCGGCGCCCGCCGTGTCGCCGGCCTCGGCGCGCACGTCGGCCAGCAGGTCCAGCGCGTGCGAGCTGCGCACGTCTTCCTCCTGTGCCTGCCCCTCTCCCTCCCCCTCGAGGGCCACGACGTACGTCTCCGCCAGCCCGCGCTCCCCGGCCAGCGGCCGCCCCGCCCGCTCCAGCACGCCGCGCAGGTAGTTCCACGGGCTCTGGTTCTGCGGGGCGCGGGCGATGGCCGCGCGCGCGTAGGCCAGCTCGCGGTCCACGATGCGCGAGGGCGGAAGGGGTGGCGATGAATGGCCGTCGTCGTTCGCTGTGGTAGTGGTGCTGCTGCTGCTGCTGCGGGCGGGGTGCGAGAAGACGAGGAAGAAGCGGTGCGACCAGGCCGAGTTGTTGCGCACGTCGTCGCCGATCATGGCGTCCATGTCGGCCAGCTCCCTGTCGCCCTCCTCCGGCAGCCAGAGCCCCGGCGCGGCGCCGGCGTCGGCGGCGTCGGGGTCCGACTCCCATATCCCCAGCTTGCGCACCAGGTACTGCCTGTAGGTCCAGACGTGGTAGTTCTTGGCGTCCTGGGCCAGCATCTGGGCGAGGAAGCCGCGCTCGGAGCGGGCGAGGCCGGCGAGGTCCGAGGGGGAGAGGGAGGCTGTGGCCGCGGCGGCGTCAAAGCCCTCGCTGCTGGGGACGTGGCGGTCGAGCAGCAGCTGGCGGTGGTGCCAGATCTGGTAGTTCTTGAGGTGCTCCAGGGAGACCTCGTTGAGCCACGACAGCTCGTCGGCGAACGGGGCGCCCAGCGCCGCCACGATGGCGAACCGGTACAGCCACACGGTGTAGTGCGCCGGGTTCATGGCGATGATGTTCTCCGTCAGACGCAGCGCGCGCGGGCTGTGCTCGCCGGCGGCCATGACGGCGCGCAGGTACGACATGGCTAGCGAGGAAGAGGAGGAGGAGGAGTCAGTTCCATAAGCACATCTTCCACTGCCAATTCACGCGCGGAGGGGGGTGGGTCAAGCAACACTCACACTCGGCATAATCCTCGGGGTAGGCGATGGCGGCCAGGGCGCCCTCGGGCTCGACCTGGGGGATCGGGACGACGTCGTCCCACTCCGGGTCGCCCGCGTAGGGGTCCAGCTTCTCGCCGTACAGGTCCTGGCGGAGGGTGGCCATCTCTGCGCGCCGGCGTTTCTCCTGGTCCGCGTCGCTGTCGCTATCCTTGCCGCTCCCAGCAGCTGAAATCCCTCGGCGGCGGCGACGGCGATAATCGGCGCTGTCGATCTCGAGGTCGCGCAGGCGGCGGCGGGCGGCGCAGCGGGCGCCGTGCTCCGACAGCGGCAGGTCGCCCTGGTCGCGGGCGGTGCGGCGGTCGCGGCCCCAGCGGAACGGGGCGGAGGGGGCCTCCGCGGCGCGGCGCGCGGGCAGCGGGAGGGGCGCGGCGGCGTCGTTGAGGCAGCGCCAGAAGTCCTTGTGCTGCTTGCGGGGCAGCAGGCGGTCGACCGCGGTGAGCGCGTCGGAGGCGGCGGCGGCGGCGGCCGAGGCCGAGTAGGCAGCGGGGCCGTCGTCGCGGGGCCTGGCGAGGAGGTCGAGGTGGGCGCGGGCCTGGCGGTCGGCGGGGGTCAGCGAGGGCGCCGCCGTTGACGACGGCGGTGCGGGCAGCGGGGGGGCCGCCGCGGTCGTGCTCTGGGCTGCTGGAGCTTGGTCTCGAGTGGGTTGGTCAGCCAGTACACGCGCCAGCTGCGCTCGTTTGCCGTCTGCGGTGCGGAGTCCTGGACTTGGGGTTCTGAACAGCGTCAGTATGGGATGTTGAGTGGTTGTGAGCTGGTCGGCATGCGGGTGGATGACCAGGGCAGACCTGGGTCAAGCGATCAAGACTCACGAGGCTCGGGAGCGGCGGCCTTGGTGGGCTTGGACGCGGCCTTGTTCTTAGGTGGCATCGCACGGACTGGGCAGGTATGGGGAGGGTGTCGCTGGCCTTGTCGGGAAGCCGGCGGGGTCCCGCGTGTCTGGAGGGGAGGCTGAGCGAAAGGCGGGCGGCGTTGAGCCGGGGCGCCGAGCTGGTGGTGTTGAGCTGCTTGGGAGCCCCCGCGGTGGCGTCGGATGGTGGGGTCGCTGCGTTCCGGGGCCCTGCTCCGCCAATTCCAGCTCCCCTCTATGTGTACGAGTACTCGTAAGGTATGTCAGGTAGGTACATGATGCATCCAATGATGGATTAATTGTGCTACCAATGCTACATACGCCCGCATATCGCGTTCATGGGCGTCCCTCAATTTTGAGGCGCATTATACACTTGACGGACATTATCAGCCATGTGAGCCATCTATATATCAGACTCTTTTCCAAGGCGATCCAGCAACAGGATAGCTGGAAATATGTCAACTCTGTACATGCCACATCTAGGTCTATCCCAGCTTTGCCCACCTCACTTTCGACGGTCTTAGGTACTCAGCGTAGGTAATGTACTGACTGTGGCCATGCATCTTTACCTACCTCAATAAGTACTGGTAAGAAAGGTACAACATCACCCCCAGTGAAGCCTTATTTGTCAAGTCGCACCACCCTGATATGGTAGTTCGCAGGGATCACCCATCCCACTCGAGCTCAACTCAGACTTCACTTTACACCATGATGCCAACCCACAACACTTCATCTTGAATGGCCCGTATTATTAATTATATAGACAACATGACCCCGGTCCTTGGGCCGCCTGCCTCGCGCTATATCACGGCTAGCACACCAAGCCGATTTCATGCCTCATCCAGCTCGGTCAGTCAGCGAACACTGATCCCCGTCATTGGCTCTCAACCCTCCAGAACTTCCAGCCCTCGCGCTCGCCCGTGCTGTCAAATACGCCAACCAACTTCTCCACGCCCTCGTTCCCCGGTGCGCTCAGGAAGTGCTCCAGATCAATCTCCATACCGCCCTCCTCATCCTCGTCTTCCAGGCCATTCTTCAGCACTGCCGGCCATAGCACTCCGATCCCATCGCCGCCTAGCGTCGTCCGGAAGCTGGCGTACCCATCGGCCTCCAACCGTGACTCGAGTCGCGTGACCTCTTCTCTTGACGAGCCGGGTCGCATCAGCGAGATGGAACATCCGCCGCCTCCGGCTCCTGTTAGCTTGGTCCATCCCAGACCCTCGTGGTCAACCAGCTCCCGCACTCTCTCTAGCCGCGGGTGAGATACACCTAGTGACACGAGCAGCCCGTGGTTGATGTTCATAAGCTCGCCGAAGCGGCGCAAGCTCTCCTCCTCTTCGCTATCAAAGTCATCTTCTTCCATGAGGCTCTCGGCGCTCCTCGTCACCCGGTCAATGGAGTCGAGAATGCTGCCCACCAGTTTGGGATGCGTTTTGTACAGGTTCCCGACCTTGGCCACCTCGGCTGACGTCGATTTGGGCTGCTTCGTGTCCACCAACAGCAGGGGAAGCTCGGGAAAGTCCCATAGCGGCGTTACCTCGGGCTGTGGACGCCCGTCCTTGCGCTGAAAGACGACCGCCTTGCCTTGGGTGGCTACCGTGTTGTCCAGTCCCGAGGGGTTGCCGTGGATGCACATCTCGGCCACATACGCCCAGCGGTTGATTCTTTCCACCTGCACCCGCGCCTCGTCGAACGGCTGGTCCGGGTGGGGGCCTGATAGCGTCCGGTTTTGGATCAGGAACGCAGACGCCAGGCAGACAGCAATGGAGGCGCTGCTGCCCAGGCCAGCGCCAATCGGTATCGTGGATCGCAGGGTGTAGAGGCATCCGGGAGCTTTCTTAGAGCTCAACGATAGCAGCAGATAGAGGAAGGCGGATGCCGAGCTCTGGTGGATCTTGCGCTCGGTTTCGGAAAGGTGAGGGGAGATCTCGGCAAGGTGCGGTTGGATGGCTTTCAGCAAGTCGGGGTCGAGCTCCGAGACGAGGTCGTAGTAATGCTTCTTCTTCGAAGGATGGTGGAAAAGGTCCCAGGGCAGGGCGTCGATCAGCCACGTGTGTTCTAGGCCGATGTCGGGAAATTGCATGGTGACGGTGCGCTTGGATTTGGACAGGGTGGTGACGAGCAGGTAGGACCGCAAGGAAATCGAGGCAGCAATGCCGGCCTGGGCACACAACATGTCAGTCTCGCGTCAGTCAGAAGCGGCCGATTCGCTCCAGTGTCCCTAGGGATGGATCACAGCCGATGCGCGGCGGCCATGACGCGTTAAGGAAGCATCATGTCCCCTGCGCGTCGGGAAGCGCGTGGTCGTGTCGCATTGGCGCCTCACCCACGGCAGACGAGTCAAGGAGCCGACGAGGGTGATGAATGGTGGAGCTGGTACATACCCTACCGTGGACGACAGCGTGCTCGCCAAAGACAATGACCTTGCCAGGAGCTGAGACCAGAAAGGCGGGCATCATGGGGCTGGACATTTTGCGGTCGAGGCGGGGGCTCAGAATGTCGGCGACAGGAGAGCGCGAGACGGCGCCATTGCCGTTGGCATGGCCATTCGCGTGGCCGTTCAGCTTGGGCGCATGGCCGTTAATCTGCAGCTTTTCCATGCCGCGGTCGATACCATTGGCGCCGTTGGACATGTCCGAGGAGGTGCTTTCGGGGGTGGTGGGGATGAGGGTCATGCGCCGGGGGTAGTTGGGCGTTGCTGGAGCAGCACGCCTGCCGGGATATTTCGCGGTATTCGATTTGGTTTGTGCGGTTCGAGAAGGTCCGCGGTGGATTCTGATCAGCCTGTCGTCGAGCGTGTCGTCTTGCCGCCGGTGTACGCCTGGAGGAGGAGGGATAGGGGTGAGGGCGAATGGGCTTGGCGGCCGATTAGGTGAGTTGTGGGGATGTAAAGCGCGAGAGCTGAGAGGGCAGCGGCAGCCCAACGAGAAGAAGAGTCGGTGAAGAGACCGGTCTGGAGTGGGCTGGGAAGAAGAAGAAGAAGAAATCGTCGTCGCGAGCAGAGTTCGCAGCTGCAAAGTGGAAGTGGGCAGGCGGTTGGGAGTAGCTTTGTTGGACACGGGAGGCAGGCGTATCGTACCGAAAGGTGGTGCGGTGCAGTGTAAGACGTCAAAAAAGGAGGGACAGACCAACGGCCTCAGACAGTGCGCGGCGGGCCAGGGCGTGTTATTTAGCCGGACTGGATCGACGGGCCTGGCACTCGGGACATGCAGCACCGCCCGAAATTGGTCCCTTTTTCTTCTAGAAGCGAACAGGGCCGCGCGCTACTCGAGGCTCTAGTATTATGATCATGAATTTAACATTGCAGACAGGATGAGACGCCTCCGGGGCTGTGGACGTGCCCCATCGTCGGCCAGGGACACGACGACAGCCAGGCGGTGCGCCCAGGTACCGGTACGAGAGTAGCGTGGGAGGCCTGGGGGCCGGCGGGGCATGGCTGCTGGAGGTCCCGGCCAACCCGCACCAGACAGCGCGGCAGGTGCTGCTCGTCTCCAGCTGCCGCGGGGACCCTATGTGACCGACTGGTACCCTGTACTCGGCCTCTCCGCAGCCGGTGCGACGCTCGTCGAGGTCCACGAATCCGGGTCACCGCATTTGCAGGTCAGCCCACATCGCTCGAGGTGCCGGGGGATGACAAGCGGGCGGGAACGGCCTGGAAGTACTGGAACGGGGAGAGACTTCCATTCGCTGTTGCACCAATCCGTCACGGCGAGTGACGGGTCTGCGTACCGAAATTGCTGGTCAGTAACGCATCCCAATCCAATCCTGCCACTTTGGCACATCCTCGTACAGTCCACGCCCGGCACCTTGCCTCACGATGATGGGGTTTTTCTGATTCGGTGGGAAAAAAAAGATGCAGAAAAAACAGGTTAAGGAGGTGGTCTTTCAAGGTCGGTGAGACAGACCACGATGCCCGATCGAATTTGCACCTACTATGCTTGCCATTGCGCGCGTGACTGTTCGGGGGCCTCAGGTAGAATGTCCACGGCAGCCAATGAAAGTCTTCAGCGGGTGCCGCTACCTTTCAGGGACACCCACGATCCCCCCCGGGGGCCGGAGCCAGGGCGCACCTGCATCTGTGAGGACCGACCGGGATCATGGATGGCTGCTGGCGCCCGCCGGTTCAGGTAGACGGTACACGGGCCGCATTGCAAGGTCGAGGCCAGCTGGAGGCCAATTGGGATGCCGGTCTTGGGGGTCGCCCCTGATGGTGTTCGTCGTCAATGTCACGGTTGCTGCTCTGCGCGGCACCCGAATCCCGTCGCGATGGATCCAGACCTGGGCACTAAGATGAACTAGGCCTGGGCGTGGCGTGGCTTGACGGACGATGCTATGAATTCCATAGCAGAGGTTAAGTTAGGTGCAAGAGCCCTGTACATGTAGCTCATGGTACGAGTACCTACCTCATACAGTACCAGACCCGGGCTCCCGCTCAGGTGATCAGCGCTGCCCCCCTCCGTACCCCCCCTCCTCGGTGGGCATTCCTTCGCCCGATGCTGCCCCCATTTCCTATCTAGCCCCTGACTCGGGTTTGTTTCTTCAGGGCAGATATCCATCGACAAGCGTGAAGAGAGAAAGAAAGAGAGAGAGAGAGAGAGAGAGAGAGAGAGAGAGAGAGAGAGAGAGTGAGTGTGTGTGTGTGTGTGTGTATGTGTGTGTGTTGGTGCCACAAACTCCAGTCGACATGTCTCTGGGTGCAAAAATCGCCGCAGGGACCCCGTCGGGAGCTGCGAATGACATCTGCTCCGGATTCTCCCCCGCGCCCGCCCAGACAGACTGGAGGTCGTTTGCGGATCCGATCCTTTCCTTGTCCGCCCACGATCGGTTTCCCAGACGCACAGCACAGGCACGCGCATCGCCCCCAGAGACCGCAACGACACAACCGTTACCCAAGATAAGGCTGCATGAGACGCGCGACCTGCCGCCGGTGCAGGTGTGGCGCGTGGTACGTGGTACGAGTAGGTAGGTATCTCCACCTTGTCCCACGTACGAGTAACGCCCGCGGATCCGGATGCGCACCATCTCGCCGCGGCCCCTTGCAGCTTTACCCCGTTACACGGCCCGGCTCTCTTGTCAGACATCGGGTCGTCGTCGTCGTCCCGGGCCTCGTCACCTCGCCGCCCGCCCGCCAGTCTGCAGCCCGCCCGCGGCTCATGCATGATTACGTCGGGCCGGCCTCTCCGCAGTCGGGCGTCGTGGTGTGGTGGGACACCAGCGTGATCGCGGGGTCTGCTGCCTCGTAGCTTTTAGGTAGGTTGTTATCAGTGATTTGGATTTCAAGCTGCCCTATCCATCGGGCACCTGGCCTGGTCTGCCGTGGTTACTTAGGTAGTAGGTATCGTCATATTTCTCCAACCTCTCCTGAAGGGTCCTGCTCCAAATTGCAACACTGCCGAGCGCCAGATAGGAGTCGTGGTCAGATAGGGCTGCGACCACTGCGCTTCCGCAATGCCAGGCCAGGGCGTTGCCAGGCCAGGCCAGACCAGGCCGGATCTCAAATCATCGCATGACAGGGTGCTGCTTTGAGTCAAATGGGGCCATGGCGCGTGCATTCTTGCGCCTCTGAGGCTTGCGTCTGACGCCCGCCCGAGACACCTGAGACCCGTCGAATCACAGCCCCCAGCAGAGCAGAAGCCACGACGGTGCGCGTGCGTTGATTCTCCATCGCACAAGAGACCACGCCCCAGCCAAGCCAGCGACTCAATCCAGTCAGCCCTTCGAAAAGAGATGGGGAGGTAAGCTCAAGGGCAGGGGCCGGGATGCCTAAAGTCTGACCACCTCGCCAGCTGGGCCACTAACCATGACGACGCAGCAGACTCGGCCTCAAAGCCACAGGCCTCACAGCTATGGCTCGTTCGTCAATACTCAAAAAGCTGATTTAGCAGCCCGAGCTGAGGCGGTATGATGTCCATGCCAAATCGCCACCGCGGCCTCTTAAGAGCCCCCGACGGGTGAACCCGCCCCAACGGCCTGGTCCGCTTACTCGTGGGTGACGCACTGTATAGAAATACACGAGAATACCCTCCTTCTAGCTCGTCCCCCAACCATCACTTTCATCTGCGACCTGAAGAGACCCCATCTTCTGTGCTGCTACATCGGCCTTGTCCAGGTCATGGTGCACCATCATCTCTTCCATGACGAAGCTGTCCACGGTCACCGGCGAGAAGCCCTTTGCTGCACTTTTGAGTGCTTTCTCGTTGAGCTGATATCGTGACCCTTTGATAACCTCGTCAAAACTGATCGTGCCCGGGTCAGTATTTGCCCTCTATTGAGTCTCCAACGATCCGCAATGGGCCATGCAATGCCGAGTCTTCTTGGAAGAGACTGGACTTACTAGAAAACCGCGAGGTGGCCCTGGGCCGAGCTCCGTTTACCAAGATGAGCATGGGCCGCTCTCCGTCCATAAAGCTTGTCGTAACCGAGCAGCTGGAAGTCACCGGCCAGGAACCTTGAGAAGACGAGCTCATGCGAGACGAACGTGGTCCCCACGAACGGGAGGAAGCGGCCGGTCATCGAGTTGACGACGAATATGTACGCTCTCTGAGTGTAATAGGGGTTGATATCTCCCCTGCCGATCCCGAGCACGTACGATTGGATATCCGCACTGCCTTGAGAGTAGGATAGGTCTGCTTTTACATGTAAGACACCGTACGCTTGTTGAGCGATTCCGGAATGAAGAGAGGGGGTTCTCAACTGACCTGTTGTGCTGAAGCCTGGGTGGCGCCCGGCAGCTGCGCTTATTAGCACCTCCACCTTCCAGTCGGGCAGCCAAGTGTGCCTTTGGGCGAGACCAGTGCTGGAGACCATCTGTGATAAAAGCTTATCAAACTCTGGTGTCACTTTGACGTTGATGGTCCACTCAAAGACGGCCCGGACTATTCTGTGCACAACGTCGGCGTCGATGTAGTCCCAGCCGTTCATCTTGTACACCGCCAGCACCAGCCGGTGCCACCTGCGCGCCTTCTCATCCCGGTTCTCGTAGGACATCTCCGAGGCGTACTCGGTGGCGGAATCTGAGCCGACCAGCTTGGGCCTCGTCCCCGAGCTGGCAGCCTTGTACCATTTATGGAAAGCGGTCCGCATCTGTTTGAGCAGCTTCGAGTACCCTCTTCCGTGAGGGACCTTGGCGTCCACCTCGGCGGAGAGCTCCTTGTCTTTCCCCCGAAGGAGCGACATGACGGTCGGCGAGGGCGGGATGCACGCGTACACGGGGCCGTTGGTCTCCCAGTCCCATATGGGCTTGGCTGGGCGGCAGCGCCCGTCGACATCCGGGTGGGTTACTGTAACGTATTCTTAGGCTCAAACAAATAATCAAAACAACACGCGCGGGATGGTGCAGGCCTTACCGTCGACAGCGTTGTAAAGAGCCTCAAGGTCTTTGGCGGCATTCTCAGAAAGCAGCGCGGCAACACCGCCATCATACAGCCCGATGAGGTAGACAGGATGATTTTCACTGCCATCCCAGATCAGGTATCCATACAAGCCAGCAATATCTTGCGTCCTCAAGATCTAAGCGGAGTTAGCTAACGTCTGGAAATATCGACGGCCAGCGAAACCGTAACGTACCTTGCCACTGGCGAACAAGACCAGCCGGCAAAGAACGGCCGTGATCACCAGCTGATTGCCGAAGTACATCCCGATCGCATTTCAGCCAGCATGGACATTACAGGCGAAGGAACCTTTAAGCCCTGACTGCTTCGAAGAGCGGGTATATTTATTTTTTGGCGTGTCGTCCATAGATAGGACCCAGACAGGTACATGTACATTTCGCGGTGTCTAGATGGCGGATGCCTTGAGCACCGCGGCAAGGTGCGGCAATACTGGATGGCGAGTGACCGACGAAAGGGCGGAACGAGAAATTCTGCGTTCTGATGAGTACTAAGTCAGTTGGGTGGGAGACAACAGACGCTGCATCTACGATGCAAGGAACCTGGTAGGTTGGTAGTCAGGAATAGACCCAGTCGGGCAGAATAGCCCTGAGCACTTCTGCCTTGACCACAAAACCTACTATTTTTACCACTAGGCTGCCAAGTGCTGCGATCGCTGGGTGGCACATGGCGTAAATCCGCGGCGCCGTTACCGACCGCCAGGGTGGATGGCGTCGTCGCGGGCGCAGGCTGGGCTGCCTGGCTCAGGAAGAAACCCTCAGTCATCACAGCTTCTTCCAGCCTCAGGGCGTCACAGCCATGGATCCCCACACCGGGCGAGCGGCTCTGCGCTCACCGTCGGCCGGGGCGTCCAATAGTGCCCCGCCCCGGCCCAAACCTACCACATCACATACTCGGGGGCAGGAGACGTCGCAGGCCAACTCAGGTACACCGCGCGCGTCGCCGCTCAGCAGTCCGGTTCGAGTCAGAGATGGGCGGCAGGCAAGCAAGCAAGCAAGCAAGCAAGCAAACAGGCAAGCGTGTCGTCCGGAGCTTCGCGTCGGAAGCGAGGCCTCACCTGCCCAGGGCCAGCGAGCGGAGCAAAGGGACGGGCGGCCATCTCTTGGCCTGCCGGGTCGGTGGGTGGGTGCTAAAGACCGAAACCCGCTCGACACTCCGCTGTCGGGACGCGAAATTGCCGTAGCCCATGCATGGGTTGCCGCCATTGCGGCCGGCGACCAGTCGCCCGCAGCTCTCGGCCGTATGGGGTACAAAGAGAGCCGCCGCGGCATCCCGAACCACAGGAGCTTGCATGGAAGAAAGTCGACATATCCGGCATTGCGCAAGATAGACGAAGCCACACACAGACAGCAGCACAACGGCACATCAGTGGCCACCCGGGATCTCAAGTGTGGCTACCGACCTCTCTCCCTCCCCTTCGTCCCTTTGAGGCAACAGAGGCGGAACGTCCGAAAGCCTTGCCCTCTCGCATAAAGCTGAGTGCCGCTCGCCACTTGACGCGCAAGCAATACAGAGGCGCTGATCTGGTCTGCCACGAGGCGCCGTTGTCGCAGGCGAAAGAGCGACAAGGGTGTGGTCCGCTTACAAGACTTACAAACACCCACACGCGCACGCTGCATACAACCCGCACCCAGCCCCACGCAGCGTCCGTCTCGTCGCACTGCAAAGCAAGACGCTCGTCACCGCCTCCCTACGTTCACCCAGGCAAATGTCCGCGACGCACCTCGTGTGGTACCCCAGCAAGTCGCCGGAGGTGACGCCGGGCGGCGCCGCGGCGCTGGGCCAGACGCTGCGCGCCCTCGAGAGCTGGACGGCGGCGTCCGGGTCCGAGTCTCCCGGCGACGGGACCGGGACCGGGACCGGGACCGGGATCAGGGCAGCGCCAGCTCCGGCCCCGGCCGCGGCGGTCCTCCAGCAGGTCGAGGACCCGGCCGTCTGCCTGTCGGCGGGCTTCTGGCCGTCGGGCGCGCGCCAGCACGCGGGCTTCGCCGCGCGCGTCGCCGGCGACGACCGGGTGGTCGGTCCGCTCGCGGCCGAGTTCGACCTCGCGCGCGCCGAGGGCTTCCACGTCGCGGGGGACCTGCTCGGCCTGTCCTCCCCCTCCCCCGCCTACTCCACTTCTTCTACCGACAGCAGCAAAGACAGCCAAGGCGGCGACTGCGGCGACAGCGCGGGCCGCGGGGAGGAAGAAGCCGTGCCGCTCCCCCGCAGCCCCGTCGTCAGCATCGGCCGCCTGACGGCCGCCCCCGGCGCCGGCGGGAGGGAGGCTCTGGCGAGGGCGTGGGAGCGCGAGGCGCTGCCTGCGCTGCGGTGCTTCGCGCGCCCGCACGACGTCCGCTGGGGTTGGAGGGCGGAAGGTGGGAACGGCGAAGGCGGCGGCGGCAAGGAGGAGGACGTCCTGATCTTCCTCGCGGGGTGGGACAGCGTCGATCGCCACCGTGAGTTTGCGCGGTCGGAGGGCTTCGCGCGGTACGCCGGCGCCATCACGCCGCTGGTCGCGGGCCGCCGGGTTGAGCACTACAGGCGCATCTTGTGAGGGGGGAAGGGGGCTTCCACGACGCCTGTGCGGTCGGAGGACATGGATAGCACAGCTCGCGCCCAGATTTCCGAGTAAACCAGGATCAGTATGATTCATGGCGGATAGAATCGATCACGGATATATCACTTCACACAAGATCAATGACGCGCCGCACGGTTTTGCTCATGTTTGTTCTTGTTTTATTCTTTTGTTCTCACACCATCTTGTCATGGTGCGAGACGGACAAGGAGAGTTTCGCCGCATTCATTGAGCCTCTTCCCTTCAGGGAAGAGGCCAAGGTCACACGCATTGGAGAAGCCGTGCCGACATGCAAGAGCCTGAGCCCCGATAACGCTTTTCCCTTCCATGGCCGGTTTGTAAAAAAGGTATCCGTAAGACGCCGTCTCCCCTCGTCAAATGTAATGGCAGTAATAGCCAGTTCACGCCCAGTTTCGCCTGGTAATGTAGCTTTCCTGGGTCCGGGTTGGTGGGCAGGGTGGGATGGGCCGGGGGAGGAGGTGCCAACATGTCTTCATTGTAGTCGTCGCGTCGTCGTCAAACACAAGCTAAGCCATGCAGGACGGCGATCGCACGCACGCATCCTGCCCTGCTCGGGACGAGCAAGGTGGCACCGCCCCTCCGCCGGAGTTCAGTCCCGCATCCGTCCTAATTCATGTCTCGCCTTCCCCCTCTCAACGAGCCGGTGTAGCTCGCTTACGCGACGTGCGCACCCTTCTTGTTCTTCTTGGGGACCTCCTTGATGGACAAGTCTATGGCGCGTGTTAGTTGAACACTGTTTGCGAGGCACTGCTCGAGCGGCGCGGGGGCGCGAGTCGGAGTGTGTGTCGAACGTACTAGGGGGCAGGCTCTGCTTGAGCTTCTCGGCCTTCTCGTTGTCTTTCAGGACCAGGGTGTACAGCTGCTTGGAGCAGCGGACCTTGAACTTGGTCTGAGAAGAGGTGTTCTTCTTGATCCGGGCGGCTACAAATTGGTCAGTTTACAAGTTCCAGCACGGGCTTCGACACGGAGCTGCAGCATCGCGGGCACAACATTTGCCCCCGTCGCGAAGGGGTTAATTCCGTCGCTCGATGAGGGGCAAGCTCCGGGTCGGTCTGGCGAATTTGGCACGTAACTGGGCGTCCTTGCGCCGGCAGACCTCGATGAACTTCTTGATGTCTCCGATTTCCTGAGGCATTTTGGCGGTGTTGTGATCGGCGTCGAGGGGAAAGTCGGCGGTCGGGAATGGGTTGATGTTGAGGTGTTAGTGGGTGCACGATAAGACCAACGTGGGATATTCAACCGCAACCAGGGGATTTTCGCTGCCCGCCTGCAGATAGAAAAATTGTGTGGGCGAAATTCCCATGCTTAGCGACTGCGAGTCCCGCCTGCCAGCCGTCAGCTTTTCTGTATGCCCGCGTACGAGTACGAGTACGTATCGAGTCGCCGCTAGCCCGATTGGGGACGGGCGGCCCAGCTCAGGAACTTGCTAAACAGATACCTACGTACGTACCTTGACCTCTGCTGTTCCCCGTCAGACCTGCTGACATAAGCCGGGGTCATCCCTCCCCACCAGTCCAGTCACCCAGGCTGTCTGCTGTGGCTAGTGACATAGCGACATTTCACATGCAAAGGCATATGTGGCGTTAGCTGCCCGAGCCACGTCCCCTTGCGACCGTCATCAAACCTCCTGGCCTGGCTCTCGTTCAATCTCGTCTGACCTTCGAATCATAGAGCAGCAGAATCACTACCCTTATAAAGCATATAGAACCGTTTGATCACCTTTGTATGCTGCAAGCAGATTTTAACCGCCCAGAATGCCTACCCCCCTCGACAACGCAATGCGATCCAAGGTATGTCCCACGACCATGAAGCATGCTTTGACTGACCCCCAACAGAACGGACTCCTCGGTATTTATGCCTCTTCACAAGTTGCTACGGCTCTTTGAAGTCGAAACTAACAAGACTCAATCATAGCTTTCTCGGCGCTGGTTACTGGGGCAGTCGCTTGGACCTTCTTTGGGGGTGATATCTTTCCTGCCGAGCAAGATCCCAAGGGAGACCCCAAAGACTGGACGCGAGACGAAATGCGACGATGGCTTTCCGCTGTGAGCTGGCCTTCTTTTCCCTGTCGTATTGTTTGATTAAAACCAGCCTGCTGACTTGGTTCTTCTGCAGCGGAATCTCCACCCTCAGGACAGTGACACTCGCGAACAACTTCTCGAAAGGGTCAAGGCCAATATGAGACACCCTCGGCGCGCAGAGTGATGGCATGCATGGCATGGTAATATGTGTATACAGTACCCGTAAGAATTTTACAAAATATCATTTTATTTCTTAGTGATGTTCCAGCCTATGCTTCATAAACGTCTCTTTCCACTGTCTCTGGTGCTGCATGGACTGTGATTGCCAGCGGATTCTTCGATTCGCGAGGCGGCCGTTTGTGCAATGCCATGTTGTAGCTTATCTACATGGGTGTCAGCGGAGATATCGAAGCAGGATGACGGGAACAATGCACTGAGAACTACCACCTCGGTACGAAAGTTCGTCAGATGGATGGCGGGCTTTGAAAGTACTCCATCGCGTGTCTTACGCAGGAGCGTCTCGATGAACGGAAACAAAGTACCTGCGTCGAGCCGAGAAGTGGGCATCGCGAGGGGTATTGGTAAGGGTCCAGTCCTGAGCGGCTGAAAATAGCAACACCGGGCGTGCGTGGCGCGCCGGGATACAGCAGACCCTACAGCGCCCACCCCACTGTTATGTGCCCCAAATGCGCCCCAGGTCGCCCGGAAAAAGAAGAATGGGGCGGCTCCGCTTTGAGAGCTCCTTCTGACGAGAATGATTGGCCGAAACGCCAGGTGACGTACCCATCCGCCATTGCTCCTACACCAGGACACGGTTTCTTGAAGCGTGGCCGCGGCGGCTCTGCGACTCGACACATCAGCCTTGCGACAGGCGCATTTATCTCACTACTTTTGATTCTTTCAACAACTTCAACAGCCATC
Organism: Hansfordia pulvinata; assembly: GCA_006538405.1. Classification (NCBI taxonomy): domain Eukaryota; kingdom Fungi; phylum Ascomycota; class Sordariomycetes; order Xylariales; genus Hansfordia; species Hansfordia pulvinata. The sequence continues at coordinate 631,355 of BJKQ01000007.1, read as the reverse complement.
GTGTCTTCTTGTTTTGTTATTTCTTACATCGATTCTGTCCATTTTGCTCATCTTCTTTCCGCCCTTCACTCAAAAAGCAGCTTTGCGGTCCCCGGCGCCATCATGGAATTCCTCCAGGTAGGTTGGGCCGTCGCCTTCTTGCACCCCCGCCATAGTGACTCTGGTCCGGATCTCTGGTGCGACCAGGCCGGTTGACGGGCCACCATGGGTCTCTTGACCACGACCATATGTTTTGATCATGATCACACAGCTGACACTTTCTTCTGCAGCGCCTCGCGCGGTTTCTGGACCGCCCGCTCTTCCCATGGAAGAACCTGATCATGGGCTTCTCGATCACCCAGTTCTGCTTCGAGGAATTCCTATCGCTCCGACAATACCAGGTCCTCAAGCACACCAAGCCCCCCAAGGTCCTTGCCCAGGAAGTTTCCCAGGAGGTCTATGACAAGAGTCAGGATTACGGTCGCGCCAAGGCCAAGTTCGGTTTCGTCAAGGGTCTCTGGGGCCAGGCCCAGAATGTCGCTTTCATCCACTACGACGTGCTTCCTAAGCTGTGGGCTCTCACCGGCGACCTCCTCCTCACCATCGCCCCCGCCCGCTTCACTGGCGAGATCTCCCACTCGATCGTCTTCGTTCTGTCCTTCATCGTCGTCCAGCAAATCCTGTCCCTGCCCATGAACCTCTACCACACATTCGTTCTGGAGGAGAAGTTCGGCTTCAACAAGCAGACGCCTCAACTATTCGCCATGGATCTGGTCAAGACCAACCTGCTGTCCTTTGTCCTGGTCCCCCGATTTTGGCTGGCTTCCTCAGCATCGTCCAGAAGACCGGCACCCAATTCTTCTTCTACCTGTGGATCTTCTTCGCCGGCATCCAGGTTTTCATGATCACCGTCTACCCCATCGCCATTCTGCCCCTGTTCAATAAGCTATCCCCCCTGCAGGAGGGTAAGCTTAAGACCCAGACCGAGGCTCTTGCCAAGAAACTTGAGTTTCCCCTTCAAGAGCTGTTCGTCATCGACGGAAGCAAGCGCAGCGCTCACAGCAACGCTTACTTCTTTGGTCTGCCTTGGAAGAAGCACATTGTCATCTACGACACTCTGATTGAGAAGAGCAGCGAGGAGGAAGTTGTGGCTGTCCTGGCCCACGAGCTGGGACATTGGAAGCTTGGCCACACCACTAGCCTCTTCGGCATTTCCCAGGTAGGTTTCGTGACCTCGTGATGACCGTGCGGACCAAAACTGACCAGCTTGCCCCAGGCCCATGTCTTCTACATCTTCACCTTGTTCTCCGTCTTCATCAATAACGGCTCGCTGTACCAAGACTTTGGTTTTGTCAAGGAGCACCCCATCATCATTGGGTTCATCCTCTTTTCTGACGTGCTGGCGCCCATGGACACGGTCATCAAGCTGCTCATGAACATCATCAGCCGCAAGTTCGAATTCCAGGCCGACGCCTTTGCCCGTGGCCTTGGCTACCAATCTGAGCTCGCGGCTTCGCTCATCAAGCTGCAGATCCAGAACCTGAGCACGATGGAGGCCGATTGGATGTACGCCAGTTACCACTTCTCGCACCCCATTCTCTCTGAGAGACTCAAGGCCCTGGACTGGAGTCCTAGCGGCAAGGTCTCCGAGGACAAGAAGGAGGAGAGCGTCGCGAAGGCCTCTGGCAGAGAGCTGTAAACTGTAGCGCAAGTCAAGATCAAGCGCCACTGCAGTGGCAGTCGACTGCCGGACAGCGCACAGGTGTATGAAAGGATTTAAGAATGTAGGTGTTTCTACAACAAGGCTTAGATACAGCGCACGGAGTACGAGGGACCGCAAGTAGCTTGGAACCCGCAAAAAGGGTCAATCGAATAGGAGAAGCAAACAGCTGTCCCATCTTCATCACCGCCCTGCTTAAGCTGGAAATTTATTATCGAGAACGCGCTGTCTCCGCGAACTAAAGTTGGACCCTTACTGAAGGTATAATGCATATTTGACACGCCAGGTAGATCACGACACGGCTGGACGCTGGACACCGACAGTGGCAGGCTTTTGTGCAGCACTCCGTCAATCATCAGCAATCTCAACTGATCAGCGACAGTGGAAAGTTGCCCCATCCTATGCATGAGCTGGTGAAAATAATAAATCTGAATGTTGCATTGACGTGCAGACGCGTCCGGTCCATGTCTGGATTTGAAGTTCAAGTAGGTAGGAATAGGTTCAGGTTTAGGTACAAAGTACATATTTGCTGGCTGAAAATATGGTGCGTCGACACTACAAAGAGACAGCCATTCGGAGTACCGGCTACCAACAGGCCCCGGTACGTGTTAAGTGGTTTGACCGTGTACGACGAAGGTGGGGTGACACGGGTCACTGACGCGCTGAATCCGCCCCAGCAGACAGCGACGCGACCAGCGCGACTGGTGCTTAATTGATTCGAGATTGGCCCACTCCCTGCGATGTAGCCGTCTCATTCCCATCACCACACACCTGCCTTTCAGCCCTCCCCTTATCACTGCCCATATCCCGCGTCGAGTGTCGTCTTCTCTCAACGCGCCATGCTCAAGGCTCACGTCTAAGGATTTTACCATCGGCCTATTGCTGCCACTGCTCGAGCTCTCTAGCTGGCCCCAGCCTTTGCCCACGTGCCAGCAAAGCCCCATCGATTCCGAAACTGCTCGATTTCCACCCACGATACCCTCGGCTCCAAGCAGGACTCGCCAGCAATCATGTCCTCAGGCGTGCTCCCCCAGAAGCGCGTCTTGGGCGACGCCACACACGCCAACCGCCGCAACATACCCTCGACGCCATCGTCGGCCTCCAAGAAGCGCCGTCTTGAGCCCATTACCTCCTCACCTGCCCCACGCAGCTCTCAACAAGGGCCAGGCTCTAAGCTTTCCGCGACGCAACCCAAGAGCGCCTTCGAATCCGAAGTCCTCGAGAAGCTCAGCCAGGACATCTCCGAGTTGAAGCAGGCCAACTCGGAGAAGGACCAGGCTTGGGAGCGGCCCCCCGTCGTCGACTTCATCCCTCAGCGCGATGCCCTTACCTTCCAACAGATCGAGGCCGAAGAAGGCACCCTTCATGGTGGCAAGGCCACCGTCAAGCTCTTTGGTGTCACAGAAAATGGCCACTCGGTCATGCTCCACGTCGCCGACTTCAAGCACTACATCTACGTCGCCGCTCCCGTTTCCTTCACGCAAAAAGACTGCGAAGGCTTCAAAGCCTTCTTGGAGACCCAGGTTGCTCAACGCGAGCCCGTCGTCCACCTGTGCCAAGTCGTTCTGAGAGAGAACATTTACAAGTTCCAGGGCAACATGCAAAGCCCATACATCAAGATTGTCGTCACAGACCCCAAGCACATCCCGAAAGTCCGAACTGCTTTCAAAACCGGCGCTGCGAACTGGAAGGGCATGTGGAAAGTGGGCGACGACGGCATCTTGACCTTTGATAATCTCCAATACGTCCTTCGCTTCATGGTCGACTGCAAAGTAAGCAAGCCATGACTACCCGCTTCCAGCCCAATACTGACTGACCCTGCAGATTCCCGGCATGTCATGGGTGGAGGCCCCAGCGTCTAAGTATAAACTTCTTAACGAGAACGAGCGACAGTCGAGCTGCCAGATCGAAGCTGAGATCAGCTATCGCGAACTTATATCCCACGAACCAAAAGGCGAATGGTCCAAGATGGCCCCCCTTCGTATTCTCTCCTTCGATATCGAGTGCGCTGGACGCAAGGGCATTTTCCCGGAGCCCAACCAAGACCCTGTAATTCAGATCGCCAACGTGGTAACACGGTACGGAGAGAGCAAGCCATTTGTCCGCAACGTCTTCTGCCTCGACACGACAAGCCCCATCGTCGCCACTCAGATCTTGGACTTTGACAAGGAGAAAGACATGCTGTCCGCGTGGAAAGATTTCCTCGACAAGGTCGACCCCGATCTCATCACCGGCTACAACATTGCCAACTTCGACTTCCCCTACCTTCTCGACCGCGCGAAGCACCTCAAAATCAACGGCTTCGACTACTGGACCCGCCTGCCCAGCGTCAAGTCGGTAGCCAAGGAAACCAATTTCTCCAGCAAGCAGATGGGCAACCGCGACACCAAAACCACAAACACCAACGGCCGTCTGCAACTTGACCTGCTGCAGCTGATTCAACGTGATCACCACTTGCGCAGTTACACCCTCAACTCCGTCTGTTCACACTTCTTGGGGAGCAAAAGGAAGACGTCCATCACACCATGATCACGGAACTCTTCAATGGAACTCCCGAATCGAGACGACGCCTGGCCATCTACTGTCTGAAGGACGCCTACTTGCCACAGCGACTCATGGACAAGCTCTCCTGTCTCGCCAACTACACAGAAATGGCCAGAGTCACGGGTGTGCCATTCAACTTCCTCCTGTCCCGAGGCCAGCAGGTCAAGTTCATGAGTCAGCTTTTCCGCAAGGCCCTGGAGCAGAAGCTGGTGATTCCGGATATGAAGGGCGAGAGCTCAGATGAGCAGTATGAGGGTGCCACGGTCATTGAGCCCACAAGAGGATACTATGATGTTCCCGTCGCCACTCTCGATTTCGCCTCCCTTTACCCCAGTATCATGCAAGCCCACAACCTCTGCTACACAACCCTCTTGGACAAGAAGTCTGTAGAGAAGTTCAATCTTAAGAAGGATGAGGACTACACTGTCACGCCTAACGGAGACCTGTTCGCAACGACGAAACTGCGGAAAGGGCTCCTTGCCCAGATTCTGGAAGAGCTTCTGTCGGCAAGAAAGCAGGCCAAGAGAGAACTGGCCGTCGAGACTGATCCGTTCAAGCAAGCCGTGCTGAACGGTCGTCAGCTGGCTCTGAAGGTCAGCGCAAACAGTGTGTACGGTTTGACCGGTGCCACGACGGGAAAGCTCCCCTGTTTGGAGATTGCCAGTAGCACTACAAGTTACGGTCGTCAAATGATTGAGAAGACCAAGCACGAAGTCGAGGCCAAGTACAACATTGCCAACGGCTACGCCTTTGACGCCCAGGTCATCTACGGTGACACGGATTCCGTCATGGTCAAGTTCGGCACTAAGGACCTCGCCGAGGCGATGAAGTTGGGAGAGGAGGCTGCAACCTATGTCTCGTCCAAGTTCATCAAGCCGATTAAGCTGGAGTTCGAGAAGGTCTACTTCCCGTATCTGCTGATCAACAAGAAACGCTATGCCGGTCTCTTCTGGACGCAACCAGAGAAATTCGACAAGATGGACACAAAGGGTATTGAAACTGTTCGCCGAGACAACTGTCTTCTGGTACAGACTGTCATTGAGAAGGTTCTGAGGATGATCCTGATTGACCAGGACGTTCCAGGTGCTCAAAGGTAAGTGCTTGCTGTCCTTGATTTGCCCCATTTCTACGTTTGCTAATGAAGAAACAGCTTTGTCAAAGATACGATCGCGGATCTGCTGCAGAACAAGGTCGACATGTCAAAGCTGGTCATCACCAAGGCTTTGACGAAGGAGAGCTACGACGCCAAGCAAGCCCACGTTGAGCTGGCGCATCGTATGAAGAAGCGAGACGCTGGCTCTGCGCCGGGCCTGGGCGACCGTGTGGCGTATGTCATGGTCAAGGGCGCGGCAGGCTCGAAGAATTTTGAGCGATCCGAGGACCCCATCTATGTGCTCGAGAACAACGTCCCCATCGATGCCAAGTACTACCTCGACAACCAGTTGGCCAAGCCGCTGGGGCGTATCTTCGAACCCATCCTGGGCGAGACGAAAGCTAAGTCTCTGCTGACGGGCGACCACACGCGGTCCATCTCCGTGGCGGCGCCTACGGTGGGCGGTCTGATGAAGTTTGCCAAGAAGACCATGACGTGCATGGGTTGCAAGAAGCCGCTGGTGGGCAAGCAGGAGAGCGCGGGAGCCGTGTGCTCGGACTGCGCACCGCGTGTAGGCGAGCTCTACAAGAAGACGCTCGACAAGGTCAGTGATCTCGAGGTGCGGTTTGGCCGCCTGTGGACGCAGTGTCAGCGGTGCCAGGGCAGTATGCACTGCGAGGTCATCTGCAGTTCCAAAGACTGCCCAATCTTCTACATGCGCACCAAGGCCAAGAAGGAGGTTGAAGATGCTGGCAAGGAATTGAAGCGCTTTGACTTTGACCAGTCTACGATGTGGTAATGCGCCGTGGCGCAGCGGTTAGGGATGCACGGACAGAGGAGTCGTTGGGGAGTTTTGGGCGTTCTTGGATGTATAGATACTGGGCGTCTGTTTTCTTACCATGACGGTTACGACGGGTGGGATCCTTAGGTTTTCGAATGTTTACGGAATAGATCGTGTCAGATGGTGCTGCGACAGGTCTTGTGTTTGACCGGCCACTATGAATCGACATGTTTCAATCAGCCAAGATTCTCCATCAGCCAGGCGCAGACATTGTGTTTCAACGAACAAACGACCAGAGAGGCCGGTCTAGAATAGGTGTCGTCGAGCCCCGAGGCATTTTTGTGAGCGGTCCCGGACAAGCCAGGCATCAACATGAAGTGCATGAAGTGCATGAGTGAGCATGCACATGGGCATGGTCATGGTCAGGGGCATGGGCACAGGTTTGATGAGAAGGTACGTGTCCGATGTGCGGTCCGTTGAACGCGCACCGGGCGCACACCAGCTGCGACTTCGCAGGCGGATGTTCCGGAGACGGGCCTTCTCCGGCTTGGGGTAGAGATGAACGAGGGGAGGGTCGTTAGCTCAGGTAGGTAGTATGGGTTTGACGGCGGCAGCGGCGGTCAGGCCAGCGAGGTCTGGATTTGGTCCATCGCGACGCGTTCCCCGAGCAGATTAAAAAAAAAAAAGAGGGAGTCAATGAGGAACGGTGGGAGCCTCGCCCGGGTCATTTTCGTCGGCGCTTACGGAGTAGGCGGGCAATCCACTCTGAGGCGAGAGCATGGGGAATGAGAGGGGGGAGCAAACCCGTGTTGTTCCGATAGCGGACCCCTCCCATGCGGGAGCGCAAGGCGCGGGCGAGACCCCGTTTGCATGGCCGGGTGTCGGAGCCTGGTATAGGAGGGGGGGGGGGGGGTTCGTTCTCTCCTTTGGCGTAGTGCACTTGAGCCGTCGGGAGGGCTGACGGTCCATATTTGGGGCCGAGGAGAAAGGCAAAGCTGAGGGGAGAGAGAAAAAAACTACGCCAAGCCAGTTGAGTGCTGGCAAATTAGGTAGACGAGCGAGGGATTCGTCGCTCGGAGGAGGAGGGGCACAGGGGCTGTTCTGGACAGCAACGAAAACGGAACGCCCGTGGGTTCCGACTGGGGGATAGGGCGGCGAGGCTCCGGAGTCGCAGGCATGGGTAGGCGTACTCCGTACGGAGAAGGTGAGGCCAGCTGGGAGGGGAGGAAGGGATGGGCAATATCCATTATGAGATTCGAGGCCGTAAGCCCGTCCGCGAGATAGTGCTCGTACACGTAGGTAGTAGACCCTCGTAGAATGGGAAGGGCTAATCCGAAGGCGCGGATGGGCCAAGAGAGAGACCCGCTGGACCGGGGCTGTCGTTCCGCAGCGGCGTGCTGCCAGGCTGGGTGCCAAGATGCCAGGGCAAGGGGAGGGAAGAGGGGGAGGGGGAGGGGGAGGGGAGGGGGGAATAGAGATCTGCCGGGATTCACGACTCCAGGGACCATTGGCCCGGTCAGCACGAGGACTCTTTTTTTTTTTTGGTGTCGTCGTGGTGGGCAAGGCGCTGCTGTGGTTGTACTCCGGGGTGTGTCGGCTCTGAAGCACTCTTCACCTTTTTCTTTCCTGGTTGACGAATACTCATCGTCATTCCCCTCCCCTTTGCGAGACACTCTCAGATGGCGCTATGAGATCAGATGAGATTAGGCCACCTAACCTACGGCGCCCAGAGGGCATTCGACAGCCGCGACCCATGTCGGTGGGATGCCAGGGCAGCGTCCGCATTAGCACGGCTGCGGGTGCGGCCAGGCGACAGATTGGTGGCGATGGAGGCCGGCTTCTGGTGTTGGCGTTGCTAGAAAGGTTCGCATCATGGGCGAGCCCGGGCCAATCAGACGGCCGTGATAAGACGGTTTCAGAACTTTTTTACTTTTAAGCTTACATACTCGTACATGTGTCGCTGCGAGTACCTACTCGTGCCCATCACTGTGGGCGGCAGCTGGAAGGTCACCCGCCAGCGCTATGCACACTCCCGAGGTGTATGGCTATCCCGGCACGAGGGCAGCTGGAGCCCGCTGCCCATCCATCACAGATCCGATCTTCAGGGACCCCTAATGTTCTTTTCCCTGCCCGGCGTGCGCGCCCGCCCGCATCGCATGCGCCTTGGCGGCTGGGCCCCTCTGCCCGCGGCGGCCTGTGACTGGCCGCGCGCCTGCTGTCATCCTGCCTTTACGCAACGTCGTTTTCTAATACCCAATCTCGAGCGCCGCGGCGGCAAATGGCAGGCGCCCGCCCGGCTTGATAAGGCAATCCGATCTGCAAAGTCCACGCCGCCTGGTGAATGCCATGGATCGCCCTATGCTGTGCTTTGTGCTCATGTTGCCTCCAATGCCCACCGGGCCTGGCTCCCAACCCGACTCCAACACCGCCTGCAGTCACACAGGCTGGAGCTGGAGGCGCAGATAGCTCCATTCAATGCCCCCCCCTCGCTCTTGCCCTGCCTTTCCCTCCATGCTCTTGCCCCGTTCTTGCCGCGAACCTGCCCCGAACCTGGCCCGACGGCGCTGTCCGTGCCTGCCCCGTTTCCCCTCCCGGGCACCTGCCCGCGCCTGGCCGTTTCCTTCTTGTCTCCTTTAGCCTTTCCAGTCTGTTCCTGCCTCGTCTTGAGTACCTGATAAAGTACTACCTTACTCGTCGACGTCGCCGCACGCGGCTAAGCGTCCTCGTCGGTCCCGCACCTACTCGTACGCGTAAATGGATGGACCCTGACGTGCCAAGTCCCAACCTGTCCGTCCAGTCCCCTCGTTGTGTTGTGAACCACACCCCCCCGTGCCGTGCCTCATCTGTACCCCCGTCCCGTCCTGTCGTCGCCCTCGATCCCCCCGGCCACCCCCACTGCCCACGCACGCCGGCAGGCCAGATCGATCATTTCGCTTCCCATCAGCCCGCCTCGCCCCAGCACCCTCGCCAGCCCCTCCGTTATCGCTGCCGACCGACCGCTTCTGCTGTCCGCCGCGGCCACGGCGTCGCGCCTATCCTCCCTCTACTGCCGTCTGTCAGCGGCGAGCCCTGCTGCTCAAATCCATGTTTCCGAACCCCCCCCCCCCCCCCCTGCCTCTCCGCTTCCTACACCGGAAATAAGCCCCCTTCCACGCCATGCCCCATCATGGGGTTGCCTGCGTCGTTGAACCGATGCATGGTCTGGCCAGTGGAGAGGCTGCTCGACTGAGGCATTATTCGAGACGCCCAAAGCCCAGCAAGCCACCCTCTGGTTCTGCACGCGCGCCAGCCACGAGGTCAATGCCGCTGTCGATCAGGCGGCGCGGGGGGCTCGCCTGGCGTCACTGGGCCGCGGACGACGAGGGCGGCAGATCGTCATCTACGTGGGACAAGGCCCGGCACACAAACGGCCTCAGGCTCTGATTCGCGGGGTTCTCGGCCCCCTCGAACACGCCACACTGCAGCCACGGCTTGGGCGCGTGGGAGCGCACGGCACTCGGTAGGTAGCTGACAGACCGCATCTGCGTGCTTGGGACAGCGCTTCTGCGCCAGCCAAATGGCTGCACAAGGCGTGACTTGGACAGCAGGGGCGGCGGAGAGAAAAATCAAAAGAGAGACAGGTGTCGTTGAAGCAACGCTTCGCGCCACGCCCTGTGACGCAACCTGCGTCTGCTCGTCTGCCTCATGCCTCAGATGGGCCCCCACACCCCGCCATTAGCTTGCCCGGGGTGGCGTGTGCGCAGCCAGGATGCCCCATCGGGTCCGCCTGCTCGTGTCCCAGTCGCCGGCTGCGGCCTCGAACCCCGTCATGCCAGGTGCTTTTCCGACGCGCGCCCTGTCGTGCCCGCGCTACGGGGCACAATCTTCAATACTCCAGTCGTGCCTATGAGTATGCTACTGACGCCGGGTGCGCGTACGGAGCTGCCCCGAAGCTTGCTCCGTTAGAGTTTAGACCCTTTTCTATTGGGCCCCGCGCTGGCTGTTGCCACAGCACGAGTAGGAAGGTAGGCCATGATCGGGCGACTCGTCGAACCGCCAACTCAGGGAGAGATCCGCTCGTTCCTGCTGCGCTGCGAGCTCGGTGGGTATGGCCAGCACCGTTGTCGGGGCTCGGGGCCATGCTCGAGATCCGTCGTCGTCTCATCTATATCAAGGGCCTCCTCCTCGAGTCGACGCCCGGCTGGAGTTTCTTGCTTTCTTCCCTCCTCTCATACCATCTCTCTGTACGACTCAGTCACCAGCCTACCCGACACCAGGCCAGAAGTCCAGACCTACTTGACGCGACAGTCAACACCATATTCACTTCACTGTTACTCTCACGCCAGCCATCATGTCGAACCTTCCCTCCGAGCCCGAGTTCGAGCAGGCTTACAAGGGTACGAAAGCTCACCTCCCCGCCCCCCCTTCGCCCCCCTCTGGGCCCTCCTCCAGTACCCCCCTTCGGCTTTTTCATAAGACACGACCGCTAACATGCGCGCCCGCCTACAGAGCTTGCGAGCACCCTGGAGAACAGCTCCCTGTTCCAGAAGAACCCCGAGTACCGCAAGGCACTGGCCGTCGCCTCCGTCCCCGAGCGTATCATCCAGTTCCGCGTCGTCTGGGAGAACGACAAGGGCGAGGTCCAGATCAACCGTGGCTTCCGCGTCCAGTTCAACGGTGCCCTCGGCCCTTACAAGGGTGGTCTGCGGTTTCACCCCACTGTGAACTTGTCCATGTAAGTTTGGCCATGACGCGCCAGTCCCGCCCCAAAGCGAGTTGGACACGCCCGTGACTAATGCGACGCGCGACCACAGCCTCAAGTTCCTTGGCTTTGAGCAAATCTTCAAGAATGCTCTGACCGGCTGTAAGTACCCCTGTACCATGACACTTTGCATACCCTGAGTCGGTGGCTAACGCGCTCCAGTGAACATGGGTGGTGGCAAGGGTGGCTCCGACTTCGACCCCAAGGGCAAGAGTGAGGCCGAGATCCGCAGGTTCTGCACCGCCTTCATGCAGAAGCTGTGCCAGCACATTGGTGCCGACACGGACGTTCCCGCCGGCGACATCGGTGTCGGTGGCCGCGAGGTTGGCCACATGTTTGGTACCTACCGCAGAGAACGCAACAAGTGGGAGGGCATTCTCACCGGCAAGGGCGGTGCCTGGGGTGGTAGCTTGATCCGTCCCGAGGCCACTGGCTTCGGTCTTGTCTACTACGTCGAGCACATGATTGCCCACGCCGGCAGGGGCAGCTTCCAGGGCAAGCGCGTCGCCATCACTGGCTCCGGAAACGTCGCCCAGTACGCCGCCCTTAAGTGCATCGAGCTCGGCGCCACTGTCGTTTCCCTGTCCGACTCGCGGGGCTGCCTGATCGAGGAGAGCGGCAAGGGCTTCACCCCGAGCATATCAACGAGATTGCTGCCATCAAGGTCGAGCGCAAGTCCCTGACCGAGTTCAGCGGCAAGAGCGCCTACAAGTACATCGAGGGCGCTCGCCCTTGGGTCCACGTCGGCAAGGTTGACGTCGCCCTCCCTTCGGCGACGCAGAACGAGGTCAGCAAGGAGGAGGCTGAGCACCTCGTCCAGAACGGCTGCCTCTTCATCGCCGAGGGTTCCAACATGGGATGCACCCAGGAGGCTATCGACGTCTTTGAGAGCATTCGTACCGAGCAGGGTGCTAACGCCATCTGGTACGCCCCTGGCAAGGCCGCCAACTGTGGTGGTGTCGCCGTCTCTGGTCTGGAGATGGCTCAGAACAGCGCTGTAAGTCTTGCACCTCCGCACAACACTACGCGGGCATTGTTCACTAACCCCTTTCCTTCCAGCGTCTTACTTGGACTTCCGAGGAGGTCGACCAGAAGCTCAAGGGCATCATGAAGAACGCCTTCGACAACGCCCTCCAAACCGCCAAGGAGTATGTCCCCTCCAAGGAGGGTGAGCTGCCCAGCTTGGTTGCCGGCAGCAACATTGCTGGTTTCGTCAAGGTCGCCCGTGCCATGCAGGACCAGGGCGACTGGTGGGTCTAAGCGTGCCGCCTAATCGGCGAGCGACGACAAAAGCAGGATGAGACGAGGAAAAAAAGTCGCAAGTCTTGCGGAGTTTGGAAACCCCAACCTCTGATCTTTTTTATGATACCTGGGCCTGTCAGTCTTGACTGACGGGGCCATGTTTGTGAGGGGGGCACATGGAGGAGCTGTTTGACGCCGCTCCTCCACTCATAAACTCGTTTGCATTTTCTTTTGTCTTGATTCTGGGGAACCATGTTATGATGCGTTGGCGCACAGGGAGTCAAATTCGACTAGAACAGCTTTTCTCTTCGCTGCTCGCGGCGAGCTACCTAGATTCGGGCGCGAGACGCTCGCTAGATATAAAACCTTTCACACTCATTATGATGTGCCTCTTGCGATGCCCCTTGCGGCGCTTCTTGCTCTTATTCTGTGTTATCCTGGGCTTGCCTGCTGAGTCCATAAGAAGCAGCCTCACGATGGCCAGGCTTCAAACGTGCAACTCTTTGAAGCTCCACGCCGAGTGCACACCCTCGCCGGTTTCTGATACACGATTACTTGCTCCTTCGGTCAGGGTCATTGCCACCTTGTTGTGTTCGAGTTTTACCCGTTTGGTGAGGCCGGCTTTTCTGATGAATCGACGGCTCAACATTGCGGTTAGATGGGCTTCTCATAGAGAACATGAACACCTTGCCGACGTGAACTCCGCGGATAGAAAATCAGCCAGAAGTCGTTGATCAAGAGACAGGGCCATGTATCCAGGGATATGTCGTCAGGCGAAACGACTCGAATTTCCACACGAAGCGGTCCCTTCCCCTCTCATCAGATCGGTACGGGGTGGGTGTGGTGGTGGTGGTGGTGGTTTAGGCATGTCGGTCCTGGCAGTAAGGGGGGCAGCTCACCGGGCTTGAGCCAGGTGCCCCGCGCACGGCGCAAGCGGGAACCCGAGGGGTTGTGCGTATTGGTGTCGATGGAAAGGGCGTTATATGACAAGCGCGAGCGGGGCAGACAGACAGACCTGCATCTTGGGGGCCCCTATTTCAGCCTCGATATGAGGCCGCGATAGCGGTGATCGCGCTGGCTCCGGAACAAGGGCCACCATTGCGCATATTCGAGATCCTGTCGAGTCTGCAATACCGACTGGTGCAGGGTACTGGCATGTGAGGTCAGTATCTTAGCAGTTCCAAGTGCCCCAGGCTCGCTTTGATCCCGTTGCAGGCTCCACGTCGGTTCAGGGTGCGGATGAAAAGCAATCAACCCAGCCGGTGAGGACATGCGCGCGTCCGATAGAGCAGTCAGCGTGTGGACGATTTTCTCTGATGTAGCCAGTGGTGTGAGCTTCAATGCTCACCCCCCTCCCTATCATCTGCTAGAACCTCCCCTTTGGCGAGACAGGCCTGACTTGGGGCATCGAATCAAAGGCTTCTCGCGTTTAAGCGCCACAATTGCGCAACTGGAAAGTCCAGTATGCCGCCTCGAATATACGACAGCGAGGTTAGCCACTGCAACTCGGATGGGCCAGTACCACCCCGCCCCCCCCCGCCCCCCCCAAAAGGAGGCCCGCCGTCAAAGGCTCAGTGTCACATGCCAGAGCAACAGAACCCGCCGCCCCCTTCTCACCATCTACATGCATGCATACCTAGACTCGTAGCTGGTACATGACGCCCCGGGGCCCAGGTATCCTCTATCCTCGTATTTCGCCGGCGCAGGCAGCCGAGAGAAGAAGAAGAAGAAGAAGAAGAGAAAGAAGCTGGGTACAGGACAGACCGATGGACGGGCCGGACGCCGACCCACCATCGTCCAACAGCCCCCCCTGGCGTTAGAGGGGCTGAAAGAGAAGAAAAGCTGAATAAGCACCGCCAGTGCGGCTGCCGGCCCAGTTGTGTACCTGATAAGAAGTCGGGGGTTAGGGTTGCTCTGGAGCCGGCCAGGGGGGCCTTGCGTCATCCGACGATGAGGGACTGACTATAGGCCAACAGAAAACATGAAAGCCCCCCTTTTTTCGGCGTGGCCGAGAGCGCGCGGCGTGCGGGAACCCGCCGGCCAGTCACATTTCACCAGTCAGACGATATACGCGTAGAGACGGGACAAAAAGGGGGAGGGGACAGCTGCGCCCCCCCCCCTATGAACGGACCTGACAGGGCTATCGCGCTTGCTCTCTCTCATATCTCACACCGAAGGAGGGGACCAAACGGCTTTCCCGAGCTGAGTAAGAAAGCGGCGGTGTGTAACCGTGGGAAGAAGGGGAGAATGCCACATGCCTCTCAAACCCTGGTCTATCATTCTCTTACCCTCTCCCCAATCAGAGGGACATCGTCTCTTCCTAACGGGCCCTGTCGAAAAGAAAAGAAAAAGAAAAAGAAGAAACAGGGCTGTCTGATAGGTCGTCGTCGTTTTGCGCCGCAGCGTCGCAGCGCATCTCAGCGCATCTGGGTTTCTCCCCGGGGGGCATTTCCCTCTTACTGGGGTTGTCCGTTGGTCTATTCCGAGATCTCTCTCTCTCTCTCTCTCTCTTTGCCCCCCTTCCCTCTGTCTGCTTGGCATCGCGACAGAGCTGAGCTAGATAGGTAAGGGTAAATAGGCGTGATAGGGTAGGTTAGGCGGTGTTCCCGGTCGCTGTCCGCCCGCCGTCGCGTGGGAACGCAGGAGAAGAAGAGGCTTTCTTCCCTAGCTGAACACGACGGCGTTGCACAAGAGAAACGACTGTGAGGGGCCTCGGCCTTTTTTTTTTTTCTCCCTCCCTCTTTCTCTCTCTTTCCCTTTCTTACAGCGGTAAAGAGAGCGTTGCCGAACTCTGGCTACCTACCTAATACACTCCGCCTTGCCTACACCTAAGCAGGTTGTCTTAACACCTGCGCTGCGTGCGGAGGGCTCACTCCCCCCCCCGGCCTGGCTTTCCTGTCATTCCATCCCGCGACCCGCACAGCCTGGTCGGGGGCGGAGGGTGGGTGGTCACCATCGGATCGGAGATCGAGGTCCCGTCTGGGGAGGAGGCAGGGTATGGGGGTGGGGGGGGCTGTGATGGGGAAAAGGGGGGGGAAGCCGGCCCGGGGATTTGGGGGCGTGGCGGAGCTGGACTGGGCTGGGCTTGGCCGGGCTGTGTGGTGTTGTGAGGTTCAGCCCCGTGAGACATGGGGTGGGCGCGTCGAGCGCCGGTGGTATTGTGGGAATGAGTTACCACTCGGTTGACGAAATCGCAGATCAGGCGGTAGGAGAGAGAGAAATAGGCTGGCGAGGATGGTGGTGATGGCGATGACGAAGCATTGACGTCGCGAGAGAGGACTTGGGACCGACGAGGCTCGAGCGAAGAAGAGTGCGGCATTGTGGTGCTGGGAAGAGGGCATGCCATCATCCGCGGGTGAGCGGCAGGCAGTGAGTGAGTGACAACAGATGTGTACGAGACGGCTGAGTACGCCGCGCTCGGCTATCTGGCTCGCCATCTCGTCAGCACTGCCCTCGACGAATCAGGCGAGGCTTCTCTGGGGCGAGAGGAGGAAGGGGCCTGTCATGTTATCGCGACAGTGTCACTCTCTTCTTCTTCAGCCTTGGGTCTACTCGTACGGACGGTATCATGGCATTGCGGTACTTGTAGACAGACGAAACAGCCGTTCCCTATGCCCATTTCTCGCAAGTGGTATCACTCACAGGTTGCGACAGCAGCCCCCCTCCGGGGGATGGCCCGCTTTCACGCTTTCACGTGCGGCCGGCCACGGGTACCCCACCTCCCGTACAATGTGATGAATGTTCCTGGCTTTTCGATGACATGTTGACGGCAGGTCGGTTACACAGGACCGAGCTCAGCTCCGAGGAGGCGGCGCAGGCTGGGAGGGTCGGAGGCGTTCCCTTCTCAGCAGGCAAGGTACGCGAGACGACAGTATCGTATGCGGGTGCTCGTCGTGCCCATGCTCTGCCCGTGGTTCAGCGCGACATGGATGATGGAGGGGTGGAAGAGAGAGAGAGAGAGAGAGAGGGGTGATCTTCTGGCAGCCCAGCTGGGCCAAGGGTCTGCCGAGGGCCTGTCGTCAACGGGGCTGTGTATCGTACTCACTGTAAAGCTGGAGTATGTACCTACCTACCTAACCTACGATGACACGTTGTGTATGTGCCTAGTGCTCTCATACTCGTACCTACCTACCTAGGTACCTACATAGGTTAGGCACTGCAGGCAGGTCTAGAAGAGGCCGTTCGGGGAGCGGGTTGTGAAGTGAGACATGACGGCTTTCACGACGATGGCTGATGAAGACAGCCGGGGAGCTCTTCTTTTTCTTTTTCTTTTTCTTTTTCTTTTTCTTTTCCTTCTTCTTCTTCCTCTTCCTTCGTGTACCCGTAAGAGCACCTAAACCACCCCGGGTTGAGCAGAGGCGGGTGCTCTTACGGGCATGGTGCATGGGTTCGATTACTTACCTGCACGCATATTTGGATGCACATACGATGTCGTATGTCCTCGTGTCTGACGTGCAGAGCCGAGGCTGCGGATCAACCCGACCGACGGGGAACCCTCTGCTTCTTCTACTCGTACACCACAAGACAGACCACTGGCAGACGTGCGATACCCTCCAGTCGTGGGTAATCGATACATATTGGAGTAATAATAATAACTGAAGACGCACGAGTAGGCGCGGCACAAAAGGGCGGGGCGCGAAAACCCCACAGCGGCAGGTACCGCCCGCCGCGGGGTTCCTCTTTTTTTTTTCTCTCTCTCTCTTTCTCTCTCTCTCTCCCTAACGTATTAGCTCATCAGGGCTGCTCTCTTCGGGATCCGGGGGGCACTGCCATCCACCCATCCATCCCTCCATCGTTCAGCGGCCAATGGGAGAGGCGCCATGGGCGGGGGGGGGGGGGGGGGGGGGCAGTACGGGTACGAGTATCCCCATTTCCGCGGTGGTGCCGGGGGCCCGGAGCCTGGCACGCGCTGGCCCCCCCGATTTCCATCTCAAGAAAAAGGCCTCCTCTTTCCCTTTTCTTTCTTTTCCTACGTGTTCTCTTTGGGAGAGGGAGAGCCCTTATTCCACAGCAGCTATCTCATACCGGTTGATGAAGATCTGAGAGATGGGTACGAGTATCTGGCACGGAAGGGGAGGGGGGGTTTGCTCTCTTCATCGCTGATGGCCCAAGGCTGATGACTGAATGGCTCAAGCTGATGGGTGATGGCTGAATGATGGGTGTGCTGTGGTGTGGCCCCGGGTCGTCATGACAGCCCCCTGGTCCCGGTCCCTGTCCCGGTTCCCTGACGCCTTGTCATCTCGCTGCCCATGCACGATCCTTTGCGGCGGTGGTGACTGACTACGGTACTCGGCCCTATCTATGGATCCTTGGCTCTCCCGAGTAACGGGTATTTCTCTCTTCAGCTGCTACCACGCGGCGCCACGCACGCACAGGGCAGCAGTAGCAGTAGCAGCGGCGGCGGATGACGGGATCGCCCGCCCGCCCGTTCGTTCACGAGGGTACCCGCCCATCCACCTACCTATCGCCTTGACGCGCGACTCGCCTTGCCAGTATTATTATATCTGTACTACCTTGTCTATCCGTCCTCCAGCTCGGGTCCAGATGCGAAGAGGGCTCGTCTCCCGGCTTGATACGAGTACTCGTAACCAGAGCCCGTCCCTCACAAGCGTCCGGTCCGGCCTGGGACGGCGCGTTACACAGCCAGCCCCTCGGAGCGCCAGAGTGGGAGTGGAAGTGGGAGTAGAGAAGGGTGTAGGGTGTCGCGCCCGATCGATCGTTGTCGGTCCAGGCTGGAGCGTGAATGGCCCCCCGTTCCGCCCTCTCGTTCATGGAGAGGAAAAAAGATAGGGCGCTACGGTTATGGTCAGCTCGAGACATGGACGACGGGGCTGCCCGCTGACTGGGTGGTGGTACGAAGAGGGGAGGGGGCCCAAGGGGGGGGGGGGGGGCGCCCTGGGGGGGCTATAGCCATGGCTTCATCATGGGACGCGGCAGCTGACGAGCAGCATGGGCAGGCTTCCCATTAGTCGAGTAGCGACGGGGAGCGCCATGCCATGGATGAGTGCCGATGGACGTGGTTACCAAATGTCACAGACCAGACAAGCCACCCACCGCTCAGCTCAGCTCAGCGGAGCACAGCCCGATTGACGGCGACGGGGCTACGGGCAGTACGGGTGCTCTACAGAGAGAGAGAGAGAGAGAGAGAGAGAGAGAGAGGAGGAGGCGTTCGCTCGCCCAACCGGGACAAGCGCTGCCGACGATCGCTGCTGCTCAATCTCTCATCAGCTCTGGGTACGAGTACTGGGGTGCCACCCACCCAGCACGCACGCAAGAAACGTTTCTGGTTCGTTCCCACTACCCGATCTCTCCGAAAGAGGGACAACGGGAAATGGGACATGGGACAAGGACACTAACTTAGTAGGTAGTCAGGAAAACAGCCAAAAGAAGCGGACCCCGAGAGGAGCTGAAAGCGATAGCTTGGCCCTGCCTGCCTCTGCCTGCCTGGGCGCTCTCCCGTCGGTCGTCAGCCACACAGATCAGCGAATGATGAGTGGGCGATGAGTATCGTAAGCGGCGTGCGGCTGTACAGGGCCGAGCTGTTCTATTATCGTCGTGGTGGAAAGAGGGAAGGAAGAAAAAAAAGAAAAAAAAAAAGAGAGACCCGTCCCCATCGCAGAGACCCGTTTTCTTCGCAGAGGCGAGGCCCGTTTTCTCTCCGCAAAATGGGCCGTCGTGGCTCGGGAATAAATATAGTCCACAGGGGCCCTGCAGCAAGCAAGCAAGCAAGCAAGCAAGCCACTCACCCTCGCTCGCTCGCTCGCTCCACGCGTGCCGTGCTTGATTACCTACATACCTAGGTCAAGGTAGTGTGACGACGAGTACATACTCGCACATGATAGTCGATGCTCGCTCGTGGACCCTTTTATCATTACCAGGTGGTAAACGACGAGTCCCGGGTTCCCATTGAGGCGCTCACCACTCTCGTCGGGATCTCCCCTCACTCGCAACGAACGGGCAGACGGACAACCCACCCACACCCACACCCACGCAGACGGACAGAAAACCAGATACGAGTAAGAGCAGCTCAGCTCAGCTCAGCTCGCCCGCGCATTTATTGGAGCGAGCTGCCATCATGGCCTCCTACAACGGCGTCGCCGCCGGGGACCCGTACCCCAGCCCGGGCTCGCTCAAGGCCGCCGCGACCTTTCCGCTCAACGGCGTCGACAGTTCGGGCCACTACCACCACCACACCCGCAGCTCCTCCTCCTCCGGCGACTCCATCGACGGCGGCGACAACCTCGACCACCACGAGCACGCCACGACGTCGCCCCCGAGGATCCACCGCGCGTCGCACCGCGTCCCCGGCCCGGGCGTCCACGAGGAGCAGGCCACGGGGCCGCGGTCCCGGGCCTTTGCGCACGTCCAGGCCTTTGGCGGCGGCGGTGCCAACGCCGCGGGGGGGTCGGAAGGGGGAGCGGCGACGGCGTACCCGCGGATCGCCAAGCCGATGGAGCTCCTGCGCAACTCGTACGACACGGTGGTGATCGGGTCGGGTTACGGGGGCGCGGTGGCGGCGTCGCGGGTGTCGAGGGCCGGGGAGACGGTGTGCGTGCTGGAGAGGGGCCGGGAGAGGTGGCCGGGCGAGTACCCGAGCGACCCGGCGGACGCGCTGGCGCAGGTGCACTACTCGGCGAGTTCGCGCCCAGCTGGCTGCCCTCCAAGCTGGTCGACGGCGGCGACCCGACGGGCATGTACCACATGATATTTGGTAATGGGCAGAACACGGTTGTCGGCAACGGCCTCGGCGGCACCAGCCTCATCAACGCCAACGTCTTCCTCGAGGCCAACGAGGAGACGCTCCGGCTCGACGCCTGGCCCGACGAGATCCGCAAGGACCCGGACTGTTTGAAGAAGTGTGCGTATATCCTTCTCTCGTCACCCCTTCTCTCATCCCCCTGACAGACCTTCCTGGAAGAGGGAGACTAAAACAACGGAAACAAAAACAAGACTAAAACAATCGAAACAGACTATCAAAAGGCGGCCGACGTGCTGGAGCCGACGGAATACCCCGAGGACTGGCCGCGGCTGCCCAAGCTGGACCTGCTGGAGAAGCAGGCCAAGTTCCTCAACATGGACCACAACTTCCGGCGGGTGCGGCAGACGACGCGCTTCCGCAACGGGCCCAACAGCTGCGGCGTCGAGATGACGCCCTCGGCGCTGACGGGCCAGGACCCCACCGGCCTCAACGACGGCTCCAAGAACACCACCCTCGTCACCTACCTGGCCGACGCCTGGAACTGGGGCGCCGAGATGTTCTGCGAGAGCGAGGTCCGCTACATCGCCGAGGCCCCGGGGCGCGACGGCTACCTCGTCTACTTTGCCTGGCACGGCCGCAACCGCGGCCACTTCGCCTCCAACCTGCACGGCGACCTCATGTGGGTGCACGCCCGCAAGGCCGTCTTCCTCGGCGCCGGCTCCATCGGCACCACCGAGATCCTGCTGCGCAGCAAGGAGATGGGCCTGGGCGTCAGCCCGAGGGTGGGGCAGGGCATGAGCGGCAACGGCGACATCCTCGCCTTCGGCTACAACACCGACTACCAGGTCAACTCGGTCGGCCGGCCCTTCCCCTCCCCTACCACCCGACGGGCCCCTGCATCACGGGCATCATCGACAACCGCCGGGGGCACGAGAACCCCCTCGACGGTTATGTTATCGAGGAGGGCACCATCCCCAAGGCCCTCGCCCCCTTCATGCAGGCCATGCTCGAGCTGCTGCCGGGAAGCGTCGCCCCCCGCTCCGACTCCCTCGTCGACCGCCTCCGCTCCAACCTCGCCCGCGCCGGCAGCCTGTTCCTCGGCCCCTACTTCCGCAAGGGCGCCGTCGAGCGCACCCAGGTGTACCTCATCATGTCCCACGACAGTCAGTTCTTTTTTTCTTCTCTTTTTTCCTTTCCTTTTCTTTTTTTCTTCTTTTTTTTTTCTTTTATGGGGGGAAGGAGAAGGAGATGTACCCAAGATTACACATACTAACCAGACATGACAATAACCACAGGCAACCAGGCGATCCTGACGCTCAAGGACGACAAGCCGGTGCTCGAGTTCATCGGCGTCGGGCGCAGCGACCACGTCAAGGAGATGCAGGACGTCCTCGAGAGGGCCACCAAGGCCGTCGGCGGCACTTTTGTGCCCAACCCCTGGTACTCTCTGATGGGCCAGCAGCAGGTGACAGTCCATCCAGTGGGGTGAGTTTCTAACCCACCATGCCTATATTCCCCCCTTTCTTTTTCTTCCTGTACTGACTGTGACTACAGAGGCGCCTGCATGGCCCGGGACAACACGGGCCTGACCGGAGTGACGAACCACTGCGGGCAGGTGCTCACGGGGGCCGGGCCCGAGGTGCACCGGGGCCTGGTGGTGACGGACGGGGCGGTGATCCCGACGGCGCTGGGGGCGAACCCGCTGGCGACCATCACGGCGCTGGCGGAGCGGGCGGTGGACCTGTACACGCGGCGCGAGGGCTTGGCCGTGTCGGCCGAGGGCAACGGGATCCTGGACCTGTTCGGCAGCCCGGGGCACCCGCACGTCAGCCACGAGCACCGGTGGTCCGTGCAGAGCCGGGAGCAGAACGAGGAGAACCTGCGGATCCGGGACGCGCGCTCCGAGATGTCGGTGGCGCGGCGCCTCAACGACGGCGGCTTCGGCTTCACCGAGGTCATGTCCGGCTTCCTGCACCGCGACCCCAACCTGACGCGCGACCACCCGGACACGTACCTGCTCGCCGCCCGCACCGCCCGCAGCATGTGCGAGTCGGCCCGCTTCTTCCTCAGCGTCCAGTCCTTCAACGCCCGCTCCATCGTCCACGACCCGGAGCACCGCGCCCTGCTGACCGGCTCCCTCGCCTGCCCCACCATCCCCGGCTCGCCCTTCATGGTCCAGCGGGGCGACTTCAACCTGTTCCTGCTCGACCACAAGGCTCCCGGGACCCGCAACCTGACGTACGACTTTGACATGAAGGGCGTCAACGGCGAGCGCCTGCACTTCCACGGCTACAAGGTCGTCGACTCGTCCGTCGCCCTGTCCCCGCTGCAGTTCTGGCGCTCCACCAGCACCCTCTACGTCACCATCACCGACCAGCCCGAGTGGAAGCAGGACCCCCGCGCCGACGAGGCCGGGCTCGGCGGCGACGTCGTCGCCAAGGGCATCATGACCATCCAGCCGCGCGACTTTTTGTCCGAGGTCCTCACCCTCACCCCGACCGGCAGCAGCCTGCTCAAGAAGGCCGCCAGCGCCGCCAAGTTCTTCTCCTTCTTCACCCGCAAGTCCATGGAGCTGTTCCTCGCGCCCCTCATGCCCCTCCAGTACCCCACCCAGTCCTACAGCGGCTACGTCAACGACACCGTCCCCTCCCACTCGTACAAGATCTACGCCAAGGACGGCGTCGTCACCAGCATGCACGTCTGGGAGCCCACCAACCCCGCCATCCCCGCCGCCAACCTCTTCATGGTCCCGGGCGCCTCCGTCGACCACCAGATCTTCGCCCTGCCCACCATCCGCTACAACGCCGTCAACTACTTCACCCGCGCGGGCTACCGCGTCTTCGTCTCCGTCCACCGCATCGGCGCCCTCATGGTCGCCCAGAACAACTGGACCACCTTTGACGCCCGCCTCGATCTCAAGGCCTGCCTCGAGGTGATCCGGCGCGACTACGGCGGCGGCGAAGACCAGGACGAGGCCGAGGCCGTCTACACGGTGGCGCACTGCATGGGCAGCGTCGCCCTCTCGGCGGGCCTGCTGGACGGCACCATCCCGGCCGCCTGGGTCCGGGGGGTCACGGCCAGCCAGGTCTTCATGAACCCCATCTGGAACCGGGCCAACATGATCAAGATCCTCGCGTCGCCGCTCGTGCCGCTCGACCGCGCCTACCGCCTGCTGGCCGGCTCGTGGTTCAGCTGCAGCACGGGCCGCGACGACGGCCTGGTGCAGCGCCTGCTCAACGAGGCCCTGCGCCTCATGCCCGACGAGCGCCGCGAGCTGTGCAGCAGCGCCAGCTGCCACCGCGTCTCCCTCGTCTTCGCCCGCTGCTGGAACCACCGCAACCTCAACGAGGCCACCCACCGCCAGATCGACCGCTTCTTCGGCGGCGTCAACATGACCCTGCTCCACCTGCTCATGCGCCAGGGGCCGAGGGCCACGCCCTCGCCAACGCGCCCCTGTACGAGCGCCTCGACACTCCCGCCAACGTCCGCCGCCTGAGGGGCATCCCTTTCCTGCTCTTCGTGGGCCGCGACAACCAGGTCCTCTCGCCCGAGAGCACGGAGCGCACCTACGAGGTGCTGACGGACGCCTTCGGCACCCGCGAGCACGACGGCGTCCAGTACCGCCGCCGCGTCGTGCCCGACTACGGCCACCTCGACTGCTGGATGGGCCGCAACGCCTGGAAGGACGTCTACCCCTTCGTCCGCGAGGAGGTCGACCGCGTCGTCCGCGGGCCCGAGTACCGCTTCAAGCACCCGGACGACAAGTTCAAGCGACTCGTCCAGAGCGGGCAGCTGAACTACTGACGCTGGTTACGGGAGGAGGAGCTGTGGATTATTCCCTTGGTTGACTGTCCGTTTTGTTTTATTGTGGGAAGGTGGGAAGGAAAAAAAAAAAAAAGAACTTTCCTGGCTGTTGGATCGCTGGATTGCTCGGTGTTTTGGAATGTGTGTTTTTTTGGGGATGGGAGTTGTACATTGCGTTGGACGGACGAGCCTGCTGGGTGGGCTCGTTATTTTTCTTTTCTTTTCTTTTCTTTTTTCCCGTTTTCTCGACTCTGTTATTGGTTTCTGCATGTAAAGCACTCTCTGTACAAGCGACGGTGCGATGAAGGACAGAGCTGGTGGGTTTCAAGAAGGGGGAGAAGCAAAGAGATTGGGGGGCAACGGTGGGATTGGCTGATGTATGAGATGAGAGGGACGATCTGGCATTTGGACGTGGACATGGGACATGGACATATCTGGATTATATATGTTATACAAGATAGCGATAGTGATAGCGATATACCCGGTACGATTTTTCCACATACAACCTGGGGCCATTCTCGCGGCTGCTGCAATGTGTCGTTGCGAACGCATCCGTTGCGTCGTGTCGGTTCTGTGTAGAGATGTTGACGGAGGGGCAGTTCAGTCTCGGTGTTTCTCAATTGCGTTGGGAGCGCGCGCAGAGGAACCGGAAGAGATGGTGCTGTATATCCAAGTACTGCTGTCGACACCCGGGCCAATGATGACAGAGGCTCCGCAGACAGTTGTACTCACACCCGACTTTCCGATGACCATGGATGAACACGCGTGAAATCACGGTGCTTTCTACCTACCTACATATGTACCTTAGGTACTCATACGTACGTACCGTGTATCAAGACAGCTGGAGGGCAAGACACAGCCTCTCCCACGCCATCCATTGGAAGACGTCCCCCGGCGACCAAGTTAGACACGCCCGGAGCACCGGCGAGGCGGCCCTCGCTCCGTGGCGGCTTTCGCCTGGGGGGCCTACGGAGTACTCGTACGGGGGGGACCCACGATCCGACAGTCGGGACCGAGTCGTGATCGGCGCCGTCAGCTCCCAATCCGTGCTAACTGATCTGACGCCCGCGCGGCAGCTGGACGGGCGACTTGGCACGGAAGCAGGCTGTCGCAGCAGCATGTGAAGCCGACTGTCGGTCGGACGAGTCGAGTCGGTTCTCTTCGTCCCATCCCAAAAAGACAGCTTTCGCCCCGGCTGACCTCTTTTTCTCCTCCGCTTCTTCTCACGCCCTTCACACCCACTCACCAGTTCAGCATTGATTGCCGCCGCCATTCAAGAGCCACAACGATCTTGCTCATTCGAGTGGCAGCCAGCCAGCTAAACCCCCCCCCCCCCCCCAGTCGTGCACCCAGCGGTCTATAGAGAAACCCCTCCACCAGCCGAGCCGACCTCGCAGGCCACCGGACTTCCCTCCAGCCTCGAATCGAGCAACTCGACCCCCGCCCAATCCAGGTCAATACAAACCACCGAACCAGAAAAACAAACAGCGCAAAAAAAAATAAAAAATAAAAATAAGAAAATGCCCTCCGACCTCGCCCCCCACCCAGCGACCGTCCGCGCCGCCCAGGGCGCCGCCATCGCGCTGGCGACGACCATGGCCGGCGCCAACGCCGCCCTGTCCTTCCTCGTCATCCCCCGCATCCTCGACGCCCGCTCCCCGGCCGCCGTCGCCCGCGGCTGGGCCCGCATGTTCGCCGTCACCAGCAAGCTGTTCCCCTGACCATCACCCACCTGCCCACCCTGCTCAACGGCTGGCTGGCCTGGAAGGTGGGCGGAGGCGGCAGTGGCAGCTCCCGCCTGCGCGCCATCTACGCCGCCATAGCCGCCGTCAGCTTCGCCATCACCCCCTGGACCTTCGCGACCATCATGCCCCTCAACTGGGAGCTGCAGCGCCGCCTGCGCGACCTCGACGCCCTGACGACCTCCTCCTCCCCTGCTGCTGCGGGCGGCGCCGGAGCCACGCAGAGCAGCAGCAGTAGTAGTAGTAGTGGGGTGGAGGTCGGCGATCTGGAGGACCTGGCTGCCCAGGGGGGCGGGCCCGAGTCGCAGGAAGCCCGGGCCAGGGCGGCCGCGGCGACGATGGCGAAGCCGGGCGGCGGCGCGGCGGGGCGCACCGCGCACGCGCTCGTCGACGACTGGGCCTTCTGGAACGCGTTCCGCAGCGTCGCGAGCCTGGCCGCCGGCTGCGCGGGCCTGTACGCCGTGCTGTCTTGAGGCGGAGGAGGAGAGGAAGGGCGCAGAAGGAGAAGGGGGATGCCCCGGCGCGTCAGACCAGATGAGGCCCGCAGGGCTGGCCCTTGTTTGTGAGCGAGGAGGGTGAGGTTATATGTAAGGTACCTAAGGTAGAGTGCGACTGCCAGATTGGAAAGCGGGCGTCGTTGGGTGTGGAAGCCGTCTTGAGATCTGCGTGTAATAATAACTACCTACTCTCGCCCGTCGGCTTGACTCGTTTCCTCTTTCGAAAGTCGCCGAACAACATGGATGATCGGACACATGACCGGGTACAGGATTCATCTCGCGCTGTCGGAGTCGGCGCGCGCGCTGTGGTTGGTACTTGGAGCGTCTGCGGTGGCTTATATTATGCAGAGCCGACCGACGAACGGTCCATTTTCATCATCTACCAGACGAGAGAGAGGGGTGCTTTCATTGAATGATCAGTGCTAGTCACCAGCTGCATGGAATGTCGTTCTATACGGAGGAGTTGGGCCATGACATGAAGCACCTTTGTGCCCCGCCCCTCCTCAATGCCGGGCCAATTCTTTGAATGGCCGTGGCAAGATTGCCTACCTAAAAGGCGACTGTCAGCAAAGTTACCTTTCACTCCTTATGGCTCCCCTGAAACCTGATTGTCGTCTCTCATCAGTCGTCTGAATAGGGCCCGCCGGGCTGTGGGCCTGCTTTGGACTGCCCAGGACAGCACGTCAGAGACCTGGGCGCCCGCGATTGGGCGCCCGCGGACGAGTGCCTGCGTCCCAGGCTGCACTGTCGCACTGGACAGGACGCGGCATCCCGGACGAGGGTCGGGCATCACTACCCGTAAAGGCGCCAAGGGTGGCCACATGCACAATCAGCTTGTGTCACGGGCACCAGGGCAAACGTCAAGGTCGCAAACGCGCGACCCCGGGGCTGTTCTGTTGTTGGCTTACAAGACGGAGCCCACCCAACCCTACCAGCTCGTGCCCGTGACTCCCATAACCTATGTAAGGCACCTCTTCCCATTACCCTCATGGAGGCTACCATACCTGCATTCCCGCTTCTTGTCTAAGCCAATATCCCTGGAAGACAAGTAAGTGCCTGATCCTGGGTCAGGAATGGCTGTGGTGGATGAACTTTTACTCAAGGCAAGTTGACACCTTCAATCTTCGGCAACGCTCGGGCATCGAATCACTTTTGATGCGACCTCATTGGCTCTTTGGCTGGGACTCCGTGAGACAGCGGCATCCGTTGGGCGCCACGACTGCCACTTGCCGGGGAGCGCCCGAAGCACGTGCGGACGCAGCAGAAGCGGCGCCTGACGAGACTGTGATCAGGAAGGGAGTGTAAGTATAGCACTGACACGTCAGTGGCGGCGTCCCTGTCCCAACTGGAGGGGCCGATCGGCAGGCAGGTACCTCTGATGGATGTTGAAGCGAGTCGCTCGCGGTCTCCAGGAAACGCCCGCGATACGCCTGAAACCCGTCGTGCCTCAGGTATCCTGCCGCCTGCGGTTACAGCGAGAGCGCGACGCGCCAGGTACCTACCGGCGCCCCTCCCACCCCAGCTCCAGGGCACCCCCACCGGGCTCCAGGGCGTCCGCGTCCCGCGCTCCAGGCGGCCACCTCCTGACAGATAGCCCGCGCTGGGCCACCACGGGCTAGCGCCCCGAGCCCAGGCGGGTTCGGTTCGCGGTCGCCACTATGCGGCACGCGCCGCCAACGCCGCCCGCCCGACTCGCCTCGACCTGTCCATCACCAGCTTCCACTTCCATGGCGGCCGACCTCACGGGTGAGACCTCCTGCTGCCGCCCCTCCTTGTCTTTCCAGTCCTTCTCTTCTTGTCATTGCCGCGCGCCATAAACCCCCCGCGCCCCTGTCGCCGTCCCTCCTGTCCCGCCGGATGTTAATGCGCGCCTTCCAGCCAGCTCTGCAGCCTCGTCAGCGCCCCTGCGACTCATACATCGGCCGTCAATGATATTCTCCGCCCCAGAGTCTTCCTCCTCTTCCTCCTCCGCCGCCACCGCCGCCGCTGTATTTGCGGCTGTGCCTCATCCCCTGGTCACGCCTGCCGCTGCCACCGCCGCCACTCTTGCCGGTCCGGCTCCCGCGCTGCCCCCTGCTGCCACCACCGCACCGCCGCGCCCGTCCCTGCCCGACTCCGATCCCGCTTCTTCCACCGACTCGGACTCCGACTCGGAACCCATCCGGCCCGGAACCAAGAGGAAGTCTCCGGAGGCCAGCCACCACGCGCCCAGCGCCAACCAGAAGCCCAAGACCTCAGCCGCCCCCATCGCTTCGTCGGGAGACTGGTGGGAGATTCGAGATATCGTCCAGGAGAGGCGACGCAGCGGAAGGCTCGAGTACAAGGTCGCCTGGGTCGGAATAGATCCGGATACTGGGCGTGATTACGAGCCCAGCTGGGTAGGTCCGCGCCATGCCTGAACCCCTCTGGGTGTGGCACTCAATCTGCGAGACGTTTCCCATCGCTGACCACTGACTCAGGAACGTCGTGCCAACGTCACGTCGGCGGCGATCAAGGCTTGGGAGGCTCGGAAACAGAAGATAAATCAGAGGCAAAGGAGACAGAAGAAGCAGCAAAGGCAGGCAAAGAAGCAGAGGCCGAGCTCGACGCGGACGCAGTCGCAGACGCAGACGGACGACCAGCCAGAGTTGATCTCGGCCCCCTCGTCGACGGCGCATTCCATTCACTCACCCCCATCCCCGGCGCCGTTGCACCAACAACGCGCCTCGCACCCGCCTACATCTGCCACCAGCCGCGGCTCTGTTCGCCGTCAACGCAGCGAGCCCGTTCCCGACTCGGTTGATCGCCCAAGCTTCGCCTTGACCGCGTCATCCAAGTCAGTCCTGGTAGCAGACGCGAGCCCCCGCGATTCCAAAGTGCCCGGAGCCCGCATCGTCATCTCGCTGCCCAAGGACCCAGCTTTCAACCCCTTGTTGTACGAGGCGGTCTCCCTCACTCAGTCCTCGCAAGAAACGCAACCTTCGCAGCAGCTCCTGCAATCTTCGCAGCCAAGTGAGCCCGCACGCTTTGACGACTGGTCATCGCCTCGCGTGGATAATATCATCCCTGAGAGCGACACACGTGTCATTCCGGACTCTCAAGAGCCTTCCACTGCTACATTCTCCCAGGCACACAGCAGTCTGCCCAGGCTTCACATCCCTGGTCTCAGCCAGTCTCGGGGTCGAAGTCAGCCAGCTCCTGTGTCGGCGACGGGATCCTCACCCCAGATCCCATCGCATCAACCAGGATTTTCCGGTCCATCGACACAGAGAGACCCGATTCTCTCGGGCTCGAGCCAGTCGCGCCGCGAGACGCTGTCTCAGGACGCTTTTGAGCCAGCAGCCTTCTTGACCCAGGTTCCATTTGACGACGCAGACGATAATTCGCCTACTTCATCAGAGCCTGTTGTTGACCCCTTGCCTACGAGCGCACTCTCTCTTGCTGAACACCAAGTTCCCCTGCTCGACTCGCCCTCGACAAGCCCGGCAACCCAGCTTGAGCCTTCACCAACGACGCCTTTTTATCTAGACTCTCAAGCTGCTCAAGTAGTCGCGCATCTGACCGACAATCCTGGTCTCCGCGAGGGCGAGAGCCAGACACAGAGCGTCCTTATCGTCGACGAGGACGATCTCGCGTCCGAATCCCTTTCTCAGGTGATTCACTCACTAGGCAACTCTCAAGAGACTACAAACAGCCAGGTTTTGAGCGAGATTGACGGGAACGTAAGAAGCGCCCAACGGAACGACAAGGGCTCTGAGCCGCTTTCGCAACTAATCCACAGCGGCTCTGCTGCGGAACCACACGGCGGCGAGAACCCCTCGAGAACTTCTCGTCATTCCACTCCACACAGAATGGCAAGCAACCCACCCAGCAGCGGCGGCGCGCCGCTTTCGGCAAAAGAGCAGATAAAGCTTCTCATCGAGCAGAAGAAGGCCGACTTCGGACGATCGAGGGCGACACCCGGTGCCAGTCCTGTTGACGCAGTCAAGTCACCATTTGCTGCACCAGCACAAACTACTCAGACGAGCGATACCGTGACCTTGCGGCAGTTGCCAACGCAGCCAACGGATGCGGATTCAAACGCCGACGGACCAGCACCAGAGACGCCCAATCCCAAGCCCTCGGATCATGGCGAAACGGACAGTGCCCCCATCTGGCCGGATGCCCCGGCTTCATCGATGATTCCAGAGACATCTCAAGCGCCTAGTGAGCCGGCAATCGCGGATCAGCAAACCGCCTCCGCGCCGATGCAGATCGACATTGAGATTGAACCGCCCAACGACGCGCAGGTCACTACACTAGATCCGGCTGCTCTCACGCTGCATCTGGACGAAGCGCGCGGGCTGAGTTCGCCCATCCTACCAGGGGTTGCCACCCTGAATGGACCACAAATTATCGAGCCCCGGGAGTTGTCAACTGACTTCCTGAGGCCGTCGGATGCCGAGCCCTCTCAGGACCCATTGGACTTCAGGAGAGAGATTGAGATGGAAGCCAACCAATACCTGATTACGCTGCCTTTCTACACCTCCAGCCGGCCTCAATACAACGACATTCTGCGCGAAAGCGAAGCGGTCATCAACACATTCAACGATTACTTCACAGAATACCCTCATAAGGAACCTCGGCCTCAGGTCGTATCGCAGATAGACGCCATGTTCACGCGCCTGTTTGACATGTGCGACTTTCCGCCTGACCTGGACGTGGCTCAGGGTCTTGGAAAGGAGGCGGTCGTTAAGCATACCGTCAACACAAACTCCAAGTTCTGCTTCGTGGACGAGTTCCTGAAAGATCTGAGCGACTTCGGCTCAGACAAGAGGGTCTTGATTCTTGTTCGCCCCGGCCAGTTGATTGACCTCTTGAGCACAATGGTGCAGGTTCGAGGGTATCGGTTAACACGGTCGGGCAGGGAGATTATTGACGCCGCTACGGCGCAGCATGAGCTTAGTGTGTCGCTGAACTCAACCGCTGACGACTTGTCGATGCCTCTCAAAGACGCCGATGTCGTCATTGCCTTCGACCATACGTTCCGCCACGATAGCTTCAACGCGATCCTTCCCGGCCTGGCATTACCGTCAGGGGAGCCTCCCCTTCTCCTGCTCGCCAATGACATGTCTCTGCAGCACATCAACATGGCTGTCACAGAGTCCCTGGCAGACCTCGAGCGGAAGAACATCTTGACTTTGGCTTTGGCTCAGTCAATGAAGCATATCGAGAACCCCAACGACAACTCTTGGCCTCCACAGAAAACTGCGGCGGAATTCGCCCGGTTGCTCACCACGGGAATGGACGACAGTTTCTTCTACCCACCACTTGACATCGAACTCGACATTTTCAAGAATATCCGAGTGGACAGCTCCCAATCTTACCAGACTCAAGCCGGTCTTGAAGCAATGCAGCGAGCCTCGTCTTCTCGGAAGCGTTCACACGTGAGTCCCACTCTAGCCATCTTCTTCTGAAACACATTCTCACCCTTGAAGCAGGACGATGCCGATGACGACGAGGACGAGGTCGACCTGAAGCGTCCGAGGATGATTCAAGCTTCGCAGCCCCAGATGGCGATCCCCAG
This sequence comes from Hansfordia pulvinata, assembly GCA_006538405.1. NCBI lineage: Eukaryota > Fungi > Ascomycota > Sordariomycetes > Xylariales > Hansfordia > Hansfordia pulvinata. The sequence goes on along the minus strand of BJKQ01000007.1, from coordinate 599,968 downwards.
GGTTGCTGATGTCAGCACATCACTGAGAGACTTCCTTGGAAGCGATGTACCTGCCGGAGTCAGCACTGGAGTCGTCTCGATTGTCAAGTTGGAAGCTTTATTCACCAAGGTAGGTCGACGATGCCTGGTATACACCGTTGGCTTCCATACTGATGCGATGCAGGTGGAGAAGCTGGAAGCAGACCTCGTAGAGAGCAAAAGCCGGGAGGCGAGCTTGCGGGCGCTAAGTGACCGCAACCAGGCCGAGAAAGATGGCTATAATGCGACTCTCAACGTCTTGAAAACCCAGTTCTTCACAGCCCTCAACGACCGCAAAGAGTTCGAACAGAAATGCGCAAAAGCGGAAGAACAAGCTCGCGCCTTATCCGGTGTCAAAGCTGATAACCAGGCCCTCAGGGAGGAGAAAAGCCAGTGGCAGGCCCAGCTCCGCGAGGCCAACGAGGCGCTCATCAATGGAGCGAACCCCGACGTGGCTAAGGCAGCGCAGTTGGAGAAAGACCTCGCGGAAGCCAAGGCGGCCGCGGAGCTGGCGGAGAAGAGACGGGTCACCGCCGAGGAGACGCTCACCTTTACGCGGGACATGTACCAGGAGGCCAGCCAGGACGTGCGGAGACTCACCCAAGTCAACACCCAGATGCACGCGGAGAACGAGGAGCTCGGCCGGAAAGCCGACGCGAACATTGTCGAGGTCAACAAGTTGCAGAAAGCCAGCGAGACGCGCGAGCTCGAGCGCATGGTGACCGAGCAGCGGGCTACCATCACCGAGCTGAGGACGGACATTATCCGATTGCGGGAGCAGCAGCGCTCCGGCGGCAGCGGGCGCCGGGAGACGCGGCAGTCGAGCGTGCCCCAGAGTCCACGACTGCCGCCGGCCATGCTTGCCGGAGGCGGCGCCAGCATAATGAGCCCGCGCAACCCGTCGGCTCGCGGCTCGAGTGCCATCAGCGGCCAGGCCAGCCGCGGTACTAGCCCTACGTCGGCAGGCGCCGGGTTCGCCGATCGGGACGGGCCGGCGGTGACGCCCATATTCAACCGCCACGCCCATCTCCGGGACTGACTGGCCCGGCCGTGATCGTGATCGTGAATATCACGCATGCATCAGAGCGCGTGTCTGTCTGCACGAGCGACTGCGGTGTCTTTGCCGATTCAAGTTCACGGCCACAGATTCATATGTATTGCGGAGGCGATCCGCCCCCAAGGCGCAGAGAGGAGTTTTTGTCCGGATTTCTGAGCTTTGCGTCTTTTCATTGTCCCCTCCGCGAACTGGCCCTTTTCTAAGTGTGTGCTGAGTGTGTGGCTCGTGGCCTGCGGCGCATTGGAAGGGGCGCACTGAAAGAGATCGAGGGAGAATGCGGAGAAGACATTTGCCCCCTCCCCTCGAGGAATGCGCGGCGTTGTTCTTCACGCCAGCGTACCCTATAGAATGGAGGCTCGATATGCGCCCAGCAAGCGGAACGGGGAGGGGACGGCTAGGATGTGCGAGTTGACGAGGTCCCGTCTGTGGAGCTCTTGTTTCTTTATTTTCCACACGTTGTGTGTTTCCGGAGGCTTTTTTTCCCCCGTCGATGATACCAGACAAGACAGAAGATATGACCCCACACACCGAGCCCCGGAGCAGCCCCGTGCGCGCACGTAAGCCTTGTAGAATCTATCAAAAGTGCACCTGAGCTAGAAGCTACGCCAGGTGCGAGCTTGAACGTGTAGCGTACGTAGCCTACACACTCGTGAACGGGCCATGTCCGAGTGTACTCTGGATGTGGCTTCACTCTCTCGTGCAGGCAACCTCGCCATTCCAACCATGGCGAGGGCCTGTGGCACTTTCAGGTCACACGTAACGCGCTTCGCGATTTCTAAGCGTTATATGAGCATCGCAGGGCAAGAGGGACTAGCGCGAGAGACTGCTTGTTGCCCAGAGACCAGGTTCACATCGACATGTACGTACGCATCGGAGACGAGGACGAGCGGGTGTTTTCGTGACGAAAGGAAACAAACGGCAGAGGTGTTCTTCTTTTTTTTTCTTCTCTGGCTCTAGTGATAGGTAGGTAGTAGACATACACACACGCCGGCGCCGCAAGGGAGCACAGCGGCAGATCCCTCTCTCAGTTGATCCTGCGGCATCCTCGCCGCCTCCCTCGAGGCTGGCCTCCGCCCCGCTGACCCCAGAGATCTGGACTGGGACGGCGGTGCCGGGCTGCCTGCCAGGGCGGCGGGAGCGAGACGGATGGCGGGCCGTGGATCAAGGCTCGGCGTGGACGGGAGAGGAGACGAGATGGGGGTGGGCGGTGGGGTCTGTCATCTATTTGGCGACCTCCTCGGGGTAGAGGTCCTCCTTGAGCACAATGCCGAGGGACTCGCGCAGGGGCTTGAGCTCGGCGAGGTACTCCTCGTACTGGCCCTTGTTCTCGACCTTGTTCTTGATGCCCTCGAAGATGCGGACGGCGGTGGGGTAGTCGTTGACTCTCCGGGCGGCCTTGAGGGCGGCCTCGACGACCGAGGGAGAGGGGACCAAGTCGTAGGCGAAGGCGTTGTTCAGGTTGCGCTGGAAAGGGGTGAGCGTCAGTGGGCAGTTTTGCGAGAGAAAGGGCATTCGCTCGTGACAATGACGTACCTGCAGCTCGAAGACGTCCTGGACGGCGTCGAACTCCTTCTCGTATCTAGTGGGCAGGTCAGCAAAGCTCACAATGCGGGCTGGCGAGAACAGAGATCGGGTGGGCTGATGGTCCGGCATGTAGCTAGTGATGTGGATGGGACGAGGCCAATTGAGACGCAGCGAAGCTTGCGGAGGGGCGAGGCGGGCAGTAGAGCGACAAAGAAGCATCGATGCAAGAGACGAAGCTATGCGAGGCACACTTGTGCGCGTGTTGATGGCCGCGGCTGCGATGGCTTGGGTGTAGGTTCCGATTGGACAGCAGGTACGTGCCCAGCGCGGACGGAAGACGGTTGGGAGCAGCCCGGGGCGTACGGGTCTTACCTGGCGGTGAACTCCTCAAAGGTCTCCTCGTGGGCATCGCTCCGGCGGGCGACGGTGGTGCTGAAGCTGTTGACGGCGACGGCGGAGGAGGGAGCGAGAGCGGCGGCGCGGAGGGGAGCGGCGGCAGCGGTGCTGCGGTAGGCGCGGAAGGCGTTGGCGGCGGCGGGCGCGCGGGCGGCGATGCGGAGGAAGGACGACATGGCGGCGGGTGTGTGTGTGTGTGTTTGTGGTGGTGGTCGGGAGCGAGAGTGGAGAGGTGCCGGAGGGTGGTGAGGTGAGGTGAGGTCAATCGAGGCCGGGCGTGGACGGTTTGGTCGGTGATGGATTGGATTGATTGGTGTGGGTGACGACGGCTGGTGTTGATTGGAGAGATTTCTTTTCGCTCATCAGCCGATGCCCAGGGCCACTCGCTGGGCAGGCCCGGCAGCCCAGGCAGGCACGCACGCCCGTCGCTCGCTCCTGCACCACCCGGTCCCACCTGCTGCCGTTCCTCGCCTCAGCCAGGCGTCCCGGTGCCGGTACTTATCAGCCCCCATTAGAACGCCTAAAAGGGGGCAGAATCGCGCTCAAGGCAAGTACTCAATACTCGCCACCTAACCATCATGCCACCCGACCCAGGGGCACTATTCCCAAAACGCTCATCTCCAATTGAGCCCTGCTGATTGGCTCTCGGCTTCGCGACAGCGGATCCCGATGTTTTTCGCTGCTGCGATGAAGCAGCTGCACATTCAGTGCGTAAACCTTTTCCATCGCCACGCCCTGCGAACATGACCAGGACACCTTTGAGCCAGACGCCTTCCAGGCTATGGTCGCCGCGCTCCGATTGGCATTTCTTCCCCAGTGCAGAGCAACGACGAGAGCAGAAGACAGGGCCGACTTGGTAGCATCACTTTTGCCACACAGCCTTGTCTTCCAGTGTCTAAGCCGACAGTAACGTATTCACGCAAGTTCGGCGCGGGCAAATGAGTATTGGCACTTCTAGATTGCGAGTAATCTGGCTGAGGGCTGGGGCTATATATATGCTCCTATGTACGCGTCCCATCATGGCCAACAATGCCTCTGACAAGTTCGAGAACTGCTGACGCAGCCTCACTCTTACGCCTTCTGCCGCTCGGCAACAAAGCCACCATCGACCGCTGCGACACATCGTCAGGGGGGCTGGTTGCTTTGCCCGTCTCGCTTTTCGATTACTTGACGGCCCCAACACTGGTCGCCGAAAGGGCCAAAGAAGACAAACAAGCGCCTACTGGCATCGCAGTCAGACTCGGCCTGCTTCTTCATCCACAGCCACGCCGAACTTCCCCTCTCCATCGGCCTCTGTCCTCCATACACATTAATCCCCGCGCCGGTAAAGTCCGGTCCACATATATCGTCATGGGGTTGGGTCGTTCACACGACCCGTCGTAGATTACAAGGTCTGTAATACAGATTTTAGAGAAAAGCACCTCTCGGGATCTGGTTAACCCAGACTGGCGCATGGTCTTGTGCTTCAAGCAGCCCGTGAGCCGCTCTGCTATGTTAGGAAGCCTTAGCAAAATGCGGCCCCTGACAAGCTTGCACGTTGCCCTCAAGACATTTACGCCTTGCGGGAGCGGGTGGTCGGGCCACCGTTGGGCTTGGCACCGGTCGTCTTGGCCTGCTGCTTCTTGACCTCGGCAGCGGCAGATCCGTGAGGGTCGGGCAGAGGAGCCTGGGACATGCGGCGCAGAGACTTGCGAGCGCTGGGCGCCTTCTTGTCCTTCTTGTAGGTGGCAATGTAGAACGAGATGAAGAGCACGAGGTACGAGGTGAGAACACCGACACCGGCAAACGCCGCGAACTCCTCGCCACCGCACTTGCCCGAGTTGGGCATCCAGGGGAAGTACTGCGAGGTAAAGTAGGTGTACGAGGCGAAGTAGACGAAGCCTGTTCGGGTCGTGCGAGGTTAGTCCAACGATCTGAAAGTACTGGGGTGCGTCTGTAGGGGACTGGGAATGTCACATACCGAGGTCGATGATGAACTGGATGATCTGGAGGCGAGTAACCCACTCCTTCCACCAAATGCGGACGCCACGGGCACTCTGGAAGTAGTACCAGTACATGACGACGTGGACGGTCAAGTTGAGCGTGATGGGAACCCAAGAGACGGGGGTCTTGCCAATAAGCTGGCTGTAGCACAGGACAGCAGTGGCACCATGGTGGTAGCAGTGGAGGAAGGCTGCATTTCATGTCAGTCGTTGGTCTGGCTTGGTTGTAAAGCGTTGGGGCAACAGGGCAACCTACTCAGGGGCTTCTTCTTGAGAAACAGGAAGCAGGTGTCCAGGAGTTCGAGGTACTTGGTGAGGTAGTTCAGCTGCAGAGATTTGTCAGCTAGAGATCAGGCAGACGGTGTGACGGGCAAGGCGAGACGCACGTAGTAGAGCACAACCAGGGGCTTGGTCCAGCCGCCATTGTCGTCGCAGATGGAGTAGAAGACGCCGTTGCGGACCAGGGTGGGCAGCAGCTGCTCAATGAAGAGAAGCAGGAGAGCACCGCTGATGGCGGTCAGGTAGAAGTTGTGGATCAGGAAGAGCGTCTTGAGCTTGAAAGGCTCGCGGCCGCGCATGTACTCGCGGCCACCGAAGATGATGGCGTAGTAGATGACGACAAAGATGGACGTCTCCTTGAGGGTGGACATGGGGGTGCGGCCAGCCTCAAACTCAAAGTCGTCGGCCGGGTAGCCGGCGACCAGCTCGAAGGCCTTGTTGAAGATGGGCCACAGGTGGACGCCAAAGGGCCGGTCGAGGGTCGGCACAGGGAGCGAGTCCCAGAGGGTGGCGGGGGCGGCCGACATGATGGTCGTCGTCTGCTCGGGGCTCTGCGTCGTGGCTCTATCGCGAAAGGCAGGCGAGACGGCGCCGGAACAGAGCGGCGAGCGGGCGTACGCGGGGCCGGGGTTGGCGGCGGAGGCGCTGGGTTGGTTCTATGGGCGAGGCTGTCGCGGCTGTCGCAAGAACTGACAGGAAAGAAGAAGAAAGGCCGGGCACGGCGGCGAAGGAAGGGAAAAGAAAGGGGGGTAAAGGAGTGACGTGAAGGTGAACCCAACTGGCAGGACTGGAGATGCGCTTCCACACCCGTCAATCGAGAGTCATTGGATGCTTTATGGGAGAGGAAACAGGGTTGGACAGGGGAAAGGAGGGAAGGGGGAAAGGGGGCCAGGAGGATGAGATTTCGGATCGAGAAGAATATTATGTATCCGGACTGGAGTACCTTGCACGTGAGAATGGCAGGTACAGGCCCTGTCTGGAGCCAGGTTGCCCTGCGGGTGAAGTACCTGCTTGGATAGACCCGATGTATTCGGGCCAGGAAATCACGCGGAGTGCTACTCATACGAGTACCTTACTCGGCGGCACCTGCAACAATAAGATGAGGTCCAAGAGCCCCGTCCCGTGGATCTAGCCGCAGCCGCGTCAAGGGAGCGAGGCTTGTATCCTTGGTTGCGCGTCTTTGCAGTGGCTGCGCCTGTCGTTCGGGGCTGTGGTACATGCAGGGCGCTAGTCGCGTGCGCGCAGCAACAGGTGTGAGCATGCGCGTACTCCTACGAGCACGGGCAGGTACGGCAGTCTGCAGACACGTGCCATGCCGCGTCGCTGAGTGTGTGGGAGTAGACTGTGCTTCTACGATAGTATAAGCACCGGATATGCCCGCATGGCGTCTAACGTACGTGGCGTTCATCACCATGCTGAGCTCCCGTCATAAGTTAGGCACAGTCCATCCATCAGGCAGGGGGCCACCGAGCCGCGTTTGCTGGCTCCGGTGACGCGACGTGGGCCGCGGATGGGGCTTGGGTCACGGCTAACTTGGGAGTAAGACAACGCGACGGACGGGCCCCATTGTCCCCTCCCAGCCCACCACCAACCTGTTGATCCAGCGTTGCGATCGTCTGCTCGACTGCTGGCAGCAGTACGAGTATGACTGGAGCACACAGGGTTCCAGGTGCGGGTACAAGCGCTCGCAGAGGTGCCTCTCTTCTCCTTTTGTTTCTTCTCTTTTCTTTTCCACGGACTGTGCATGGGTGCGCTTCCATCCGGGCGACCAACCAACGCCCGGCAGCATGGAGCAGCATGGAGCCTCAGAAGCTTGTTCCTTTTGTCGAGAAAAGCATACACTCGATGCTACGAGCACTCGATGCGTCTATGAGTACCGGCACAAAGCCAAGGTGATCAGACGTCAGCAGCCCTGACTCGTACGAGTACGTGTATCAAGCCCTGTGCACACAGCATCAAGGTCGGCCGCGGTATATCCCTAATACGAGTAAAAGTGTTTATTTCCATTGCGCCCTGCCCGCTCGTTGACAGGACAGGCGGCGCGGGTGCTCTCACCGCTGACCAAGAAGCCCGCTCCGCTCCGCCTCTCGTCTCACACCCACCAGTGGCACCTACGAGTAGGCCCCTATGATTGCGATCGTTGCTCTAGGCGGCTCTCCGGTGGGATGCTCGCGCAGGTGTGCCCTCCGGCGCGGCTGACCTGGGCAAAGGCCCGGAGCGTCAGGCCAGCTGAAGAGGTGGTCCGCACGGCCGTCGACATGCGCCGTTGCGGCGCGCGTGGGCCGGCGCCCGGCAAAAGATTGGCTATGGGGTACCCGTAATCAGGTACTGGCGTCTCGGGGGGTTTTTAGCCTCAGGAGAGCGGGACGCACTTTGCGGTCTTGGGACTCGGCTCGCCTGGCACACGAGTGCATTCTTCTGTCCAGCAACCCGCGTCGGTGGTCTGCCACGCTCTGCCCCTCGACTACTTCTCGTACCCGGAAAGCTCGGACGGAGACTGGTGGCACTTTGTGTGGAAGCTGGAGGTCTATCGGCCCACAGATTTGGCCGGCAGATTAGGCCTTCACGCGCCTTCTCTCCAGCGCCACTCATCACAAGCTGCAAATCCGGGAGATGAGGACGAGCCAAGCAGCCAATAGGCTCTGTTCTTTTTCCCTTTGCGTCAGATTTCTCTCCATACGGGGGAGTACTCACACTTTGTATCCGTACCCGTATCGAGTGTCTGCCGCGGCAGTTGTCTTTGCAAGATGAACGACCCGTGCCATTGTTGTGGTCGGTGCCCGTGCTGGAGACGAGCACTCGGCTTCGCTCACCACGGATCCGCCACATGCAACATGGCAAGGCTCTGCCGGGCAGGGGGAGCGCATACTCTTACAAGCATAGCCACGGGAGATCTTGGGCCAGTTGACGTCGTAGCATGGTACAGCTACTCGTACTCACGCACGCTGCGCTCCGTGCTTGTCACCCGGTCTCCCCAGAGATCTCTGTCAGATCGACGAGATCGGCCTATAGGCCCGAGGGGTGCAAGTACTTTTTGTGTCGTACTTCGGACGCGGGTCGCCTGTATTCTTTCATTACTACTCCGTACGAGTATGCCTGAGGACGAGGTATCCCTGTCGACAGTGCGAGACCTACCCATGAATAATGGGCCGCGCACAAATCTCTCCCCGGCCCTCTTCTCCGGGATGCCGATTACCAGAACGCCACAGATCACGGAGCCGGATATATTCCATGTCAGCCACCAACTCTTCACGGCCGATTGACACAACTACAAGTAGTCGCGCGAGACTGCAGCAATGTCAGACACGCAGCAGGTCTTCACGACGCGGGCCGTAACAGCAACTTGCGACAGACCCCTACGAGTATATCTGCCAGCCCGCTCTCGAGATCAAAGGCTCATCGTGTCAAAATTCGGGCTTTTGTCTGCATCCCGCAGCGGCCTACGTACAGACGTGAGGCCAATCAAAGTACCGTATACGAAGGCGTCCTTACGGTAAGGTCTAAACAAGGCCACGTGCACAGTGTAACAGGCGCTCACTGCATTGCCAAATCATAGCAGCCACCTCGCCGAAGGTTGACGACCAGCTGGGCATATCGTATTGGCTCGCAGCGAGCCCTGGGCGTCGGCCGGCTCTCAAACTCAAAGCTATCCCCACGACGGGCACCTGCCCATGGGGAGCACTGGACGCCTGTCCTACGAGGCGGTATCATGAAAGATCGTGGCTCCAGGCAAAAATCACTGTTCTCAGATCCGATGTCGTGATATGTTCCCATGACGGTGACGAACCGGGCAGCTTTCGCCCGGTGTCTGCTCGGATACCAGTCGGGGGCCAAAGGCAGAAGACGAGGAAGCGTCTGGTTCGGACACTCAAGGCGCAGGCTTTCAAGACCAGGTGAGGCGCGGGGACAGTGGATCCAAAGGAATAATCAATGCGCTTCTCAGTGTCCTTCACAGCTACATCCAGGAATATAGATAGGGTGCGAGTAGTACTATTCAGGGATAGGACTGGCGGAGGTTTCGATGTCTTTAGGGTAAGCTCAAATCTGCAGCTTCCGGAACACTCCCCGCCAGTGCGTTTGGCGACTAGACATATATTCAGCAGACAGTTTCGTCAAGTAAAGCCCGAACTGCGAAGACCAGCAGCGGTGGCAGCCAGCCACCGCCACGACCGGCTCAGTCTTTGAGCAGCCGCCTCACTCCTGACAATGTGCCAGCTGACGCTGCTCTCGTGTAACTTGACTCTTCGAGATAAATCCATCTCCTTCTTCTCAACCGTCCGAAGCCAGTGTCGGTCGAATGAGTGGCCGTGCCGTTCCCCGGGAGAAGCTCTTCCTCGTAGGCGGAGGTTGTGCTGCGTAACGCCTTTACATGCTTCGCGGAGAACATACATCTAGCGAGCCTCTTTCTTCTCTCTGGTTGAGGTCTCGCGGGTCGTGACCAAGCCTCGACTCGCGTTTCTGGCGAATAGCTGGAGTTTTGTAGACTCTTCGCGTGTCGTCTCGATATCTCGCAATATGGGGCCTGGTAACGGACGCGGCTGATAAACCCAGGAACGGAGGGCCTGAGAGTGTCTTGCTCTCAGTAGCGTCATGACGACGCTCGACCACGCGGGCTAGGGGGCTCTGTCAGTTCATAACGACCCGGCTGTGCTGTCTATCTCGCAGCACCTGAAGTAAACATGTTTCCCAGCATGCTTCAAACGAGCATCAAGGGGTGATCATTCAGGTGCTGTTTCGTGTATGGCTCAATTCTGGGTACTCTACCTGAGCCTTCTGCCGACTTGGGGGTTTTGAGCCAGGCACATCGCGATCCGTAGGACGCTGTGGACAACCTACGACGCCGCTTGGTGATATACGCTTGATTCCAGTCGACAGGCCTTGTCTACAAGAATCGGATGGGTTTCGCGGGGCACTGTGTTGATGTCGCAAAGTGACCTGGCCAAGGTTGCGTCGGCCCAGCGAGTCGTCCAGGCTCTCGACTTGTGTAGTGTCTCGCTGCCACATGACCGTCAACGAGAAGCAGTTAGGGCTCATCTGCTACTGGTGTGTCTGGCGGATTGACGCACGCCCTCACATATCACTATCTGATATAATCGCTGTCAGGAACTTGACACATTGCTGGCGGGTCTGACAGTTATCCACAAGTTGAAATGCGAAATATGTTTACTTTCGCGTCTCTAAAGGTCGTACCAGACTTCGCATGCTCCTATGGCGCCCCAGAAGACAAACAGACACTTCGGCGCGACCTGGATGTCTGGTCGTCCCTCAATGGCCGCCTGTGTGTATCCCAGTCGCCGTGCCGTGCGCAAAGAAGACAGGAGCAGGGGAGGGGCAGCAACTCAACCGCATCGAAGACCCCAAACACCACTCACTGTCGAGAACAGAAAGGTCTCCCACGGCCGCAACACCACTGCCCGCACAGAGGTCAACCAGCGTCTCTTCCTGACACGACTTACTCAGGCGACACTCACACGCAACCAGCTTTCCCTCCTCGCCGGGTTGTTAACGTTGGCATGTCGCATAGCTTATTCTGGAGGGCAGGACCGGGCGTCGCGTTCCTTACTGTCCGAACCGCGACCTGTCCGAACCGCGGCCAGTCCGAACAGCAGCAAGCCACGTATAGACAGCACCAGCCACCACACAACCTTGTCAAAATCATAGTCTTGGTTTCTCAGAATGCCGTAAGGCCAAGGAGTAAAAGCGTCACCTCGCCACGCCGACCTAGCCGCGCCCTGGACATGCAAGCACCCCGGTTGATGCGCGAGACGCCAAATAAACCGGGCTTAGGAGGCCCAAGCCCGCGACTTTGGCAAGCTGCCGCCGGGCATAGTTGATCATGTGTGAGCCAGAGACCATTTGAGAGCCAATATTCGCCGCCATATTGGCCGGCTAGCGACTAACAGTTATCGACGACTCACGGAAACCTCCTTTTCATCCCGAGGGGGGCGGGGGGGTTCTTTTGTCCGCCTTGCTACAGCGCAATGCTGTTTCCTTTTAGGACTCGGAAATCATTTCTCTCGAGTCTTGACGGCGGCGGGCAGAGCGCCCGCCGGACGCCCGCCCGCCCGCAGCAACAACAAATAGTAAGCAGCGCGAGCCCGGCCAACGCGGCGCCGATGCGGGGAGAGATGGACACAAGAAACCGCTGCGCCCGCACGATACCCGGGGGGTGTGGACCGAAGTAACAAATCGACTCAACGAATATCGAGACCTACACGCGGGCCAAGCACAGTGAGTCGCCGCGTTTTCGGAATCCGCGGGGGAAGGGGGGGTGGCAGACACGATAACGGGAACGACAACGATGGGGGGGACCCAACTGTGCGCTCGCCAGACTCCACGAAGTCCGGGGAATGCGGGGAGACTGACAGCCATGACATCCGCATGCCGCTGCCGTGCGGGAAGCGGCGGCCCGCGTCGGTCCTCCTCTCTCCCCGAGGGCGACCGATGGAGTCTCTGCTCGTTGTACAGCACAGCGTGAAGACAGGCCGCAGACAAGCTCTCGGGAGGGTGACGGACGTCGTCTACTGCCTCTCTTGTGTAGCTCCCGCGAGGAAAGGGAGACGGGAAGGGGGGTGGAGCAGGCGCGAGGGAACCTGGATCGGTCTTCCGCTCGAGACGCTGGGAAATTCAAGGGTTGAAGGCTCTACTATTGTTCCCCTTACTAATGTATACGTGATGCGTACGACCACAGCACACGGTGGGATGCTCCCACCCGGCGTAATGGCTCATGATCCTGACGAGGCGCAATGAGGGACGGCACGGCTGGATCTACTCGTAGGGCGGCGATGATGGGGGCAAAAGCCTCCTCCTGACTGATAGGTAGCGTCCAAGCAGACGGGACAAGCTGAGGGAGAGGAGGGGGACTTGGAAGTCCGCCGTCCGTCGTCACTTGGGACCCATCGCGGTCGCCGCCCGTGCGGAGCAGATGTCGTCGGCGCGAGTGGGAATAGCTGCGCCCACCTGTCCAAAACCCACACCGTGGCGGGGGCATCTGCTAAAACAAACCGGAGCTGCTCGCGCGCGGGGCTATGACTTCATCAAAGCCCTCCTTCCCTCCCTCGGTTCCCCGTTCGCCGTTCCCTTCCGTTCCCTTGTTCCGTTCCATTCCGTTCCCTTCCCTCGGCGTGCCGTTTCGTCTGCTACACTACCCAAGGTACCTTGGTACCTGGTATGGATGGACGGGAGTCTTGGGGAACGGAGTACTCCGTTCTCGCACGCCTGTTCTAAACTTCTCTCTCTCTCTTTATTAGCCTGGGCGCCGCGTCTGTTCGCCATGTTCGTCGCTTCTAACTTTGGTAAGGTAGGTGAAGGTAGGCACCTAAGGTAGGTCCTTACCTAAGCTGATTTGATTAGCCTTAGGTACGTCCAGTGGGTGCGCGTAAACGGGGTTTGAAACGCACCCGCGCGCGCCCAGAAACGTGGGTTAAACGCGGACGAATCCGCCCTCGCGTGCCTCTTTGCTGATCACCACAGCCCCCAGAAAGTGGAAAGGGCTTCTTTCTTTTGTTTCGAGCTCGGGTTCGTTGGTAATGACAGTACGCGTAGAGGTAGTATACCTAACCCATGCCGACGAGCCAGCGTACGAGTAAGCAGGTACCTAGGTAGCCTACCTACCTACCTACCGACTATGCCGAGGCGATTCGTGATGATTAAGGGGTGCCACGGGCGTTGATCAGGGAATTTCGGGATTCCCCCTTCGGTCGCGAGACCTGCTGCAGCGGGTGTGCGGTTGTCCTCGCAGACGAGCGCGCAGGGGGGCTCTGATTACGATTACTCGTGAGAAGTACACACCAACTCCTCTTCCTTTTTGTGCAGATGGTAATAAGAAGACGACTCGTCTTGTTTGTTTTGTCCCGTCCCTCGATCGTTCCTGGCGGGCGTGAACCTGGCAATGATTGACATCAACTCTGTCATCTCGCGCGCGCAGCCCAGACGAGAAGGATGCCCGGGGCTCTCCAGCTCTTGTCTTGCTGGGCGCCGGCTCCTCTGCTGCTGCTACCCGGTTGCGCGGTCTTCATGGGACGCGACGGGGGATTCGACTCTGTCGATAGTGCTGCATAGGTCGATCGTCCAGCGGTTGAGGACGACAAGGAGGTCCCAGCGCGCCCAGTCGTGTCTGTCTGAAGAATCGGAAAGGGAGAAAAGGGAAGCGGAAGAGAGAGAGAGAGAGGGAGGGAGGAACAACCCCCCGATTGCCACCGGGACGGGCCTCACTCGCCTCCCTTCCCCCGACCTCAGCTGCACGGCCGACGGCCCATCTCGCCGGCGACTGGACAGCGCCCCGCCTGCCCTCAGGCATTCTCACTTATCGTATATTACCTTAGGTACATTGCGTGGCAATGCGTGCATGCCTTTGTGCAATCTATCAACGTATCAACCAATCAGCCAGCCAATCCACCAGCCTCGACCGGCCTGTCTAGTCGCGTCTCTAGGCCCCTACCCTACCGATTGGGCGGCGCTGCCTCGGGGAGCCTGGCTCCGGGGGCAAAGTTCACCACCACCACCACCTGCGGTCCGGGGGAGGAGTGGGCTCTCAACAGAACGGCCGGCGAGGCATACTCAGCGGGGGAACGTCCACGTGGCCGAAGCTCGGAACAGATGAAGACTCTCGCACCCGCATCGCGAGCAGGCTAATCAGTGGTACCTAATGTAACCAAGGTCACTTGTGAGCAAAGATGCAGACACGCACGTTAGCAGACGCGCACGCCGAGCCGGAAGAAAGACGTGAAGGGCACGGTATGAGCTCATTTGGTCATTGCTAGCACGCTTCCTGCCTCCTGCCTCGGGACGATGACGAGCCCGACGACGCTGCTCGCCGGATGGGTCGGCGCGGAACGGAGAGGGACCAGGCAGCGTCCGTGTTTTTTTTTTTTTTTTTTGACTCTTTTCTTATCCAAGCATGATATAATGCTCGGTGTAGGTACGATTAGAGCGGCGGGGGCGCCGATTCATCGCGTGGAGGGAAGGGGAGGGAGGGGCGGGGTGGAAGGTGGTGTGTGTCGAGTAACCGGGCTACTCGTACTTGGTAGTAGAACACGGCCACAAGAGAGAGAGAGAGAGAGAGAGAGGAGGGGAGGGAGCGCATGCGAAAGCGACTGAAGAGGAGGGGGGGCACACGCAAAGAGAGATGGAAAGGGTGGGAATGGAGGCACAATCATGGTATTCTTAGAAAAAGCGCGGCGGGATCGCATCCAACTTGTGGGAACCGTGTGCCAGGCCAGGCCCTCTCTTTCTTTCAGCCCCCGCCCCTGCACACGCACTCACCATGCACACACACTCTCTCTCTCTCACACTCGCCAATGGCTCTGCACACTGCCGGTGTTTCTGCTGCTGCTGCTGCTGCTGCCGTCGCGGGATGGATTCTCGGCGGATTCGGCGCCGGTCGACGATCATTATTCTTAGTCTCGTGGACCTCAGGTGGCCGGCAACCCCGCTCGAGGGAACAACACCCCTCCCTCCCCCTTCCCTTCCCTCCCCACTCCACGTGAGTTCACAGTCCAGTTCCATTGTCCGCGGGCGGGTGGTGGTGGTGGCCTTTGTAACGAGTCAATCGCCGCCGCCGCCGCTCGTCAATTCGCCGTGTCCCCTAAAACCCGGGCTTAGAAGCCGGCTGGCGCCCGCACGATGGGGCGGGGATGGAAGCTTCGAAAAAATGGTGGCCAAGAGGCGACTAAACAACAAGGAATGGCCGACTTCTTCTCGTACGCACGAGTGAGTACGGATTAGTCGGTAGAAACGAGAGACACATGGGGGGATGTCCACTCGCGCGCGCCGCCTATTTTCATTTTCCTGGGTACGTGTAGTTCGTAGACAGAGACACATACCTCAGCAACAAAAACCTCCGAGGCAATTGTCCATCAATGGCTGGGTGGGTGTGTGCCGGGGTCGCCGTCGAGCAACACCCGTGTGCCTGACGATCTTAGCTCTGCTCTGGCTAGGACAGGCAGGCAGGCGTAGCAGGCAGGCAGGCAGGCAGTCAGCCGGCCGGGGCCCTTCTAAAATCCGGGAGTACGAGTAGCAGACCCCGGTGATAAAACACACACACACACACACACACATCCCCTTTCCCCCACACCTTCAGTCAATCACTATCAGTACCAGGGAAGCTACTCCGCAAGGGGGAGGAACCTGCCATTATGACGACACACTTTAGACCGGCGCTCCATCCGCCCACCGCCCGTCCACGTCCCCGATACCTACCGCGTTTCTTGTGAAATTCTAGGAAAAACGAAGAGGGAGAAGATAACAAGCCAAAGAAGAAAGAAGGAAAATATAGGCCATTGAACTCGAGCTGGTGAATTTTTTCTTATTAAAAAGCCTGGGCGGCGAGCCACGCAGCTGTGGCTTTGGGGGGTTCGTCGTCGTCGTCGTTGAGGCCCTGTGGGTTACCCCCTTGTTTAGCTGGCCTTTTAGCTCTTGCCTGATGGGGCAATAGGAAAGGGGGGTTCTGCTGGACGGGAAACTTGGTCTCAGTACGGATCGGAGTTTGGAGGGGGCTTTTGTTGCGTACGCGTGGGTAGGTAGGTACGGAGTACATATGTGGAACGAGTGCCCTCCCGCCCCCATCCGTGTCTCCTTGAAAGGCGGCTGCCGGGCACACGAGTAATGAAAGAGGCCGTTCCCAGAGGGAGGTTTATTAGGTAGGTAGGTAGTAATTGTTAGGTTGGTCGGTGTGGTCGGTGGTAGCGGGTAGTAGGTGGATGGTACGGGGATATCCATACTCGCAGTCCACTACAGCCGCGACAAAGCCATCCCAGCCCTCGCCGGGGATAGATGGGCGATGACGAACAAGGGAGGGCGCTTTGGGAAGGAAGTTCATGCTCAGGTCCACCGGGGCATCGAGAGGCGCCGCATCCAGTTCGTTCGTGGGCTCGTCGGTGCGCTGCTGCGCTGCTGGGCCACTTGGTGGTGGCACCGCTGACCGGAGCGATGAGGGAAAGAATCCCATCCCGTCAGCGTAGCAATTGCCATGTGCCCCGGAAATGCCCTTGAAAGGCCGAGGAACGAGTACGGTACTCGTAGGTAGGTGGGTAGATTACCTAAGCCACCCGAGATACTCGTACCTACCTACATACAGAAGCAGGTAAGGTAGCCTGGATGATGACACGGCAGCGATCAATGAAAGGGAATGCGAAAGGCGGTGGCAACGAAAGGGTCACACGGACAGCCCTTTCCACGGCAAAGGCAAAGCACAGTCGCCACCGGAACCCGGTCCAAGCCCCATAAACCACAACCCACCGCCGCCGCCGCCCCCTCGCCTGGGGAAGAGGCGACGATGAAACCGGCAGTGCAGCCGGGCCCCATCTGGCGTGCTCGGGCCTCCCCGGCTCAACCTGACCTGACCTGACCTGACCTGACCTGGTCTGACCTGGCCTGCCCGCCGCACCTGAACCGACCTGCCCTGAACTGGCACCGAAGCCCACAGGGAGTGAGCGCAAAGCCACCAACGCGCACAAGGCTGGGAGAAGCGCGAGCGAAGCACCCACCCCCACCCAAAAAAAGAAGAAAGGCAAGGGGCCAGAAGAAATACGAGCAGAGGTTGTCCGGTCGGTGGCGCCGTGGCCGGCGAGGCACCGCGGTTTCATGTCTGCGACATTGACAGCACGGGGCCACGGGCGGTGCTGCTGTGGCTGGAGAGAAGGGGGGCCACGAGGGGCGCCGTCGCTATCCTCCTATTTCCCGACGGCGCCCTTCTTCCCCCACCCCTTTGCTTTTTTTTTCTTTTTTCTTTTTCTTGGTTCTGGTCTTGAGCCGAGGGGACCGGGCGTGCGATTACGATATATCAGTGTGAGCACGACGAGTCCTCGGTACGCGTATACGCGCAAGCGAGCGCCTCCCGGCTGGCTGGGGGAGAGAACAATAGAGGCAACGAGTGAACACAGAAAAAAAAAAGAAATCAATGTAAGCCATGGCTTGCCATGCCGAGATGCCTCGTCATCTCGTGGTGATTGGATTGTTAACAACACGGCAGCTGGCGGCTCGTGGCCAGGCGACCCGAGCGCAGGGGTCCGGGCAGAGCAGAGCAGAGCCAAGCAGAGCCAAGCCGAGCAGAGGCGAGAAGAGCAGGGAAGAGCAGAGTGCAGCGCATACTCGTAGCCATAACTTATAAGCGGCAGCAGAGACACCACACGATACGCAAGCTGTAGGGGCCGTTGCTTTGGCATGGCGCCAACTGCTGTGCTGCACGCAGCAGCAGCTTCTTGACACGCCCTCCCTGCTTCAGCTCCAAGTTTGAGTTCCAGCTCCAGCCTTCCGGCTGACCTGCACGATACAGAGCTACAGGGATACATACCTACTCGCACGTACGGATACAGGTACGACAGGCAAGCAGACAGGCGACACGGCTACTCGAATGTCGGCGGATTGCAGACATCCACTTACACACCGAACCTTGTGAACCAGGGGCCATGTGCGATGCAGGGACGAGGCGCGCCGGTGGTCCACCACATGCGGCCACCGCTTCGCATAAGAGCACACCTCCGTTTGACATGACCATCTTCTACCCCCTTACATACTGGTAAGTTGGCCCATATACACATATACACATGTACACATAGATATATACGAGTACCATACCTTGCATTAGGTATGCGACACGCCCCGAGACAGCGCTGTTTGACTGACAGACACGATGGGGTTGAACTACTCGCACCCTGCGGCTGCTTGTTTCCCGGCCGCGGCGGCCTTAGTCGAACTGGAGGCTTAACTAAACTCGTAGGTATGGTGTTGGTAACGACAAGTTGCACTGGGTACTCGTTCCCAACCATCAGAGGTTGTCACCACCAATAATAAGAAGCCCCCCACCACTCGTGCGAAAACCCACGTTCCACTTGGGCGGTGGTGCTAGCACGATAGTTCCTACATTGTGGCTTGCAGGTGTCGCACGCGTGCATAATCCCACCGACCGCCGGACGGACCCTGCCTGTGGACCTTTGCCAATGCGGGCTTGCAAGCCACAGAACAACGGCGCGCACGCGAGGGCGATAAAGACGAAGATATGGAGAAGAAGAAGAATAATAAAATAAAATAAGATGCCCGGAACCTGAGCTGGATGATAGCCACCATTAATCATGAAGGATGCGAAAGAGGAGGCGGGCGAGAAGCGGGCTTGGCGCGGGCGCCCACGGCCCCGGCAGCAGACAATCGGTCTTTGTGGGAAGCCCGTCGGCCGAGGTCGAGGTCGAGGTCGAGGTCGAGTGTCACAGAGACAGCGCACAGGGACGAGTTGCTCGTCTGCAGGCAGTGCTCGTAGGTCGAGAGCCTCGAGCGTTGAACAATCAGGTCAGCGTTGTTGAGCTGCATCCTGTCGGGTCTGCCCATCGTCAATGTCAGTCAGGCACGCAGGCAGACAGTGCAGGCAAGCCTAGCCGCGTGTACGAGTACAGGTATCTTACCTTGGGTACTCGTACACTCGTGACGAGGATCCCATAGGTCATCACTCTCCCAGCTATCGTAGATGCCCGTACCAGACGGAGCTTGCTTGTCCCCGCCGGGCGGTTGTGGATGACACGATATGGGATTCTGTGCCCGTTTTTGGCGCAGGCAGACGGGCCATGCGGATTCGCGAATCCTGCACGCGCTCGGGCGCTCTCTCTCTCTCTTTCTCTCTTTCTCTCCTCCGGGCCTCTCGCTCGAGCCGCACGCAGCAGCCACACCCGCACAGGAATCCGGAAAAGACCCAAAAGGAAGCCACCCAGGCAGAGAGGACCGACCTGCGCCCTAGCGGCGCCGTTTTTACATCATGGTGGCGAAAAGAAGCCAGCCCAGCGGAGGGGCCCCGGCAAGCCCATCTTTGCCATGGCGCGAGATGAAAATAGCAATGGGCGTTGTTAGGAGGTATTCATCAGGAGGAGGGGCTCGCTCTCGTCCCGCCGTGACTGTGGTGTATGGATTTGCGTTTGCTTGGCCCGGACGGTTGACTTGTGTGCCCGTACGACCACCTACCTACACTCGTAGAGCTGGCTTATTGGGTCTGTCCCTTCCGTCCTGTACAGCCATCTCCTTCGCGTGCTGCGCCGTGCGCCGGGATGGGCTTTCGGTTTTTATTTTTATCAACAGGAAAGCTGGTCGGCCGTATGAGGTTATTCGCTGGAGAGACAGATAGTCAGAGCGAGGTAGGTACCAGGAATCTATCCGACCTGCGTGTCAATTCATAAGTATTTAGTATATCAACTGGCCCTGTCTCTTTTCTCAAGCCTGTCTGCCTGCCTGCCTGGCTTCAATGCTTCTGATAAGTGGCTGCATTCAATCTTTCACCGTGCAGGCATCGAATCCATCCCCCCCCCCCCCCCCATCCGAGTACCTACCAGGTACCTCACCCTACGGCCCCAACCTTGGAGGTTGCACTGTATCTCCCAAGTTAGAGTGAATCCAGCCCACCAACCCGAACCGATCTCCCATTGACGCCATTTTCTCAACACGCAACACAACACAACCCACACCCACCCACACACGCCCGCGCACACAGCAGACGTACGCGTACAGCGGCGGACCAGCAACCTGGCTTCGGCTTGGCTCGCCTGAACGGGGTCTCGAGTCTCAATTCGACGCAGCGCCAGCAGATCTTGCTTGGATCTGGATCGCCGCCCTTGCCCGTCAGTAAGATCACAGGCACATGGGATGTCAGCCTCTTGTCTAAATCTGAAGCCGCCCGTCCCGTCCCATTCGTACCAGTCCACCACCGCCCACCAAGCCCGCCGCGCCGCCCAGGGACAGAGACTCGCCGTGGAGGGGGTTTGAATCTGAAACAGTAATCGCCACTCCGGCCGGAAAGAGGCCCGCTTTACTCTACAAGTACTCCAGTACACACCCACAAGCCGGAGGTATCCATCACAGACCGACCGACAGCCAGACAGACCCGAAGACCACTACTACCACCACCACCACCAGCCCCATTTGGTCAAGGGCCGCCCACCCCCAGCAAAAGAGAGAGAGAGAGTGTGTGTGTGTGTGTGCAGCATTTGGCCCCCGTGTCCGCGATTACTGGCTGTTGCTCTTTGGCCCATCAGCTGCCACTTCCGCCCAACCAAGCAGCAGTCGCCTCCGTTCGAGCCTTGATCACGATTCGCGGCCGACCTGGCTGCCCCGAGCACTCGCACACGTATACCGAATCGGCAGAACTGACTGCCCTCTTGATCTTGTCTCCCCCGCGAGTTTCCAGCACAAGCAAGCAGGCCACTGTTGCGAGCAACGGAGAGCGCCGTCCGTGTACCGACCGACCGACCGACACGTGCAGAGAGATCTCCCTACCCTACTCGTACTCCGTGCTGAGCAGTACGGGTACCAACTTAGACTCTCCTGCTACCACTAAGAGTACAACCACCAACCACACTACGCAAGGGGACCCATCCTCCTTCTTCCACTCGGGCGTGGCCCATCCATCTCCATCCATCTGACGCACGTTGCTGCTGGCGCCCCCAGCCCCGAACCAGTACGAATCTACGCTACGCCACGGTACTCGTCTCGTACGAGCGCACACGCCCCCCTCCATCTGCCCGCCAAGGACCATCCTGGCCGATCGCTCTATCGCACCAGGACCGGGGTGGATTCGCACACGCGATACTACCCGCACGCCCTCCTCCGGACGGACCCCTGCCCAACCCAACGAACGGCCTGCAGCTACGAGCACGACTCCGTACCTACACATACGCTACTCCGACCTCTCCATACCACGGAGCGCTCGTGGCGGCCCAGAGATCCAATCCGGTATGTTGAACTACCTTGCCTACCTGCTCGTACCTACAGACATGCAGTTTTAAAGTGTCATGCCGCCGCCTCCTCCTGCCTGTTCCTAAAGTCCACCCAGGTTGGGGCTTCCCGTCCTTGGTTATATGTATATCTCAAACCCCACGACCCATCCTTTCTACCCTCCTCCCGTTCACGTGTGTTATCCTCAAGAGGCACACTCCGACACACAGACACTCTCTTTTCTCTTTTGCTTGTCGTCGTCGTCGTCGTCGTCCTCTCTAGTTTCCAAGGAAGGAAGGGAATAAAGAAAGAGAGAGCAGAGAACGAAACAAGACCAGTCTAGCTGACTTTTGACGACCAACGAAGCAGCCACTGACCCAACCGGCCTGACTTGATCGTCAGTCTCGCACCTGGTGGTGCCCGCCCTCTTTCCCACCAGGACCCCCTCCCCTTTCCCACATTCAACGCAGTCATGTCTTCTGCCACGCAGCAGCAGCAGCAGCCGCCCCAAAACGCCCCTCAGGGCCCCGAGAACGCCATGGTCGCCGAGCTGCGGGGACGCCTGGGCGGCAGCAACAGCAACAGCCTATCCCAGCGCAACAGCCTCGCCTCTTTTGTCACTTGCGACGACGAGTCCCTCTTGGACGATTTCACCGACGCGGACGAGCAGGTCGTGATCCAGGAAGCCAAGGTCATGAACAGGCAGCAGGAGGTCGCCGCCACCACCGCCACGACGAAGAAGCCCACGACGGACAAGGCGGCGGTCGAACTCGAGCCCCCGACGCTGCCCCCGCGGAGCCGCCTGCGGCCTTCCAACCTGGCCAAGCTCAAGCTTGACACGATCGAGTCGGCGCGGCAGTCCATCACCTCGCCCCACGACGTCTACTTATCGTCCGAGGAGGATGCCTCGTCTTCGGCCGACGACTTTTCCGACTACGGCTACGACACCGACAACGACTCGCCTTCGTCCCTACAGCTGGCGACCGCCACCGCGGCCACTGCCACCACCCTCGCCACCACCAACAGCAACAAGCAGCAGTCAACAGAGGAGCCCGCCGGCCGAGCCAGGAAGGAACCGCGAGAAAGGTGTCAGTCATCTACATCGGAAGGCCCAGCATCGTCGAGGTGCCCAAGACGCCCCGCTGCTTCGACCTGCCCTGCCCCTCGGCCGCCTCCACCGGCTCAGAGGAACGCAGCGGCAGCATTGCCTCCCCGCGGGGCGGCCTAATCTCGCCGGGCAGCAGCAGCTCGTCGTCGGCCTCCTTTACTAGATCGTCCTCGACCACCCTCCTCGACCAACCTCCCACGAGCCTCCAACGCCTGCCACCCATCGCACAGGCCACCGAGGCGCCCCTGCAGCCCCCCGTTTTTCTGAACGCGGACCCCTTCAAGAACGCCGGCTCGCGCGCCGCGACGCCGGACCACTACGAGCCGACAGCAGCGCAAACAAGCGGCCCCCAGACGCCGAACAAGGCCATGCACCGCTTCACGCGGTCCTTCAACCTGACCAAGAAGAAGAGCCGCCCGGGCCTTCGCCTATCCCCGTCGCGGACGGACCTGGGCCTGGGCAGTCTGGCCGGCGCCAGTGGCTCGAGCGTCTGCCTGACGGCCGACCCCTTCAGGGCCCCCGAGCGCGCGTCGAGTACCGCGACCTGGCTACGCCCCTGTCGGCCGTCACGCCCGGCCGCTCGTCGACGGTGCCCGCCAACATGCCCACGACGCCGTCGTCCGGCGTCTACAGCCACCACGAAGCCATGATGCAGTCGACGCGGCAGCAGTACCTGTCGGCGACGCCGACCACCACGATCCACCCCAACAAGCAGCGGTCCTACTCGCTCTACCCAAACTCGCCCGGGCACCCGCCGCCGCTTAACACGACCGTGACCACCATCACCGCGTTGCCCTCCACCCCACCCAGGAGCAGCCGCTTCCTCAGCGGCCTGGGCATCGGCGGCCGCCGGAGCTCCAGGCGGAGCTCCATTGCCTTCACTTAGACGACCGACCCCACACTACTCATTACACCCACAAATTTCCTTAATCTGTAATCGACGGGCGCAAGGGGGCACGACAGGCACGCCTGTTTCCTCCTCTGCGCCCACCCACTCTCTTTGTTTGTCACTTCTGGCCGTCATACAGTTTTCTTTTTTACGCATACATGAGCATTTTCCGGCGAGGCGTTTTCACACGGCGGGGACTACCTGATCTGGAGGGAAGAAGCAACCAGACACCAGGTACAGGCGTTTTTCGGTTCCCTCGCCTGGGTAGGCGAGGGGACCCGGGGGCATTTTGTTTTTCATTGGGATTGGGAATCCCGCTCCCCATTCTCTAGTTTATTCTCTGGATTGAGACAATGTGCTGCCTGCGTATGAGGCGCCCTGATGCATTAATGACACAGGGCCGGCCCCCGGAACGAAGTGTGCAGCGCTTTGGGCACTGTTGCCGTTTTTAGTGGGGAGCTTGGAAGGGGGGCGGAAGGGGCCGTTCACTCGCTACGAGATTGCGGCGCCGCCCCCTTTCCAGCTCATTAAAAGCCAGGCCAGACACGAGAACGAGAGACGGACTACCACGAGAACTCTACGAGTACAGACTTACAGACAGACTGATCCATGAAATCACTCGATTATGCTCTCTCCAATACCCTGATGATGTTCCTTGTTCCACCGTGGTCGTGAACGTACTCGTATGAATGGTGCCCACCGCCCCGGACTTTGCCCTCAGCAGTTACGACCCCGCTGCCGCCCGAACCGCCGTTGGGCCTTTTTTTTGCCGCTTTTTCTTCTTTTTGCTTCTTCCGCCCTGCGCGCGCTGGCGCTGTTGGAACGGCGTGAACGGCCACATGGTCGCGGTACGAGTACTGGACCGCCCGCTGCCTGCCGCCGCTGCCCCCCATTGTGCCCTTTCGAGCGTAGGGTGGCCTGTTCCTGTCTGCAGGGCCGGGGGTCCCCTGCTGCTGCTGCTGCTGCTGCTGCTGCTCTGCTGCTGGACGAGCCGAGTCCTCATCTTCGTAGGTACGAGTAGTGTACTGATTTTCGCATCTTACTTTAAGTAAGGTTGCGTGGGCTGCCCTGATCGGTGCGTCCGCCGCCGCCCGTGCTACCCTTGCTCTCTACCAGGGAGCGAACGCGTACGATACTCCGTAACTCGTACTTGTAGATGCTTACTGCCCACTTGGCGGATTCTGGCTTCTTCGAGGTATCCGTTATAACACACTCGTACGAGTAATAATAATAAAAAGGGCCCTTTTGATCGCTGCGCACCTACGTCTTGCGTCTTGCGTCTGGATCTGGATCTACGGAGGTGAACGGGCAATGGATTCTCGCTGACGAGTAGGCTGCTAATGAGGGGGGGAATAACGGGTCTGGCGGTCTGCTCAAGAAGGGGGGGTTATGTAAATTTTTTAAAAAAAGGTCCGCACCTCTTTTGACAAGCCTCTGGTCCCCTGCGCACCATCGTATCTGCACTGCCTGCAAGTGCCTGCATTTTGCATTCTGCAGTTTACTGCAGAGGTGAATGCGCTGTCGATTCCACACCCCCCCTCTCCCCCGTCCCCGCCGGCCGCAGGCATTAACCCGCCAGACCGGGGGGTTGGTATTCTGGTGTGGTAACGGCGGTTCTGGTGCCACTTTGTTGTCGAACGCGCCCGCCGCCACCAAACTCCGGCATTTACGAGTGTGGTCCAAGCTTGTACTGTCTGTCGATGACGAGACCTATTGTAATCAGCAAGTTGGGATTTTGTTCACTATAAGCTGGGCGGCAGACAGGATGAGAAGGGCCTCCCCCAGGTGCGTGCGATGACGGCATGCCTGGCTGGGCGCCACGTAACGAGAGTGAACGAAGCACCCCACGTGTGCCAGCGCCGCCCTGTGTTTTTTTTTTTTTTTTTTTTTCCATTCATCAACCTTCCCCGTGATGCGCTCACATTTTTTGGGGGGGATATTCCAATACCATCTTCAGCCGGGCGAGTGAGGCTGGTCGGGTCCCATTTCGACTACGAGTACTTTTTCCACGCCCCTCTCTCTCCGTGTCTCTCTCTCTCCCAGCCCCGCTGCGCTCGGCACTCCTCTCACGATATCTCTTGTGGGCAGTGGGATATATCATTGGGCTTCGGAAGGTGGGGGACGAGAAGCGGGAGGGGGGACCATACGCGTATGTGCGCCCTGCTGGTCTTTTTCGGACTGCATTTGAACCACACAGACACACAAACAAAAAATCCATACACCTGACGCGCATGTGGCTTTCACACCCACCTCCTCAACCTTCTCTAACGGGCAGGCAGGCAGAGATGGAGGCGCACACCCACAGCCCCAAAAAGGAACAAGAAGAAAAAAAACAATATGCAGGTCCGGAGAACCCGCGGCATCGCAAAGCGACTCTGGCCCCGGTGCCTCCGGGCTTTGTTTCCAGTGACTTGTGTGGGTTGGCCGAAACGGGTGCGGGGGGCGGCGGCGGCGGCGGCGGCGGCGGAGGAGGGTTCTCCTTCTGGCCAAACAGATCCCGTATACTCCGTAGGGCGCTTCCCCCGCCCACAGGTTGCCCCCCCTCCGTTTACGGACACGCGCCGCTGCCAGAGAAGGCAGGTCGTTGTGCGGGGTGGGAAAAAAGAGGGTGTATACTTCGTACGAGTAGGTTACCCCCCCTTCTCAAGTTGGGCAAGAGATGGACAGGGCAGGGTGGCATTGCATAACGAGAGTAGTCCCCGGGCGGACAGGAACAGGAAAGAAGGGGCAAGAATGGGCGGACGTCTCTCCGCCCCCTTCTTCTCCTCTGCCTCTCTTTTTCGTCCTTTCCCAGCGCCTCGCCCTGTCCTGCTTTGACGCCGCGCGCCCGATCGCCGGGCCGCCGTGTGGCAGGCGGAGGATGGAGGAGGGGGTGTGCGCAAGACATATAGTAGGGGTAAGAAATGAAAAAAAAAAAGAAGGTTGTCCAATCATGTAAGGGTTTGGGGGAGGAAGAGCATGCACGGCCAGCTCATCAAGCATCTCCAATCGCCGCCACACACACACCACCACTACCACCACCATTGCGAGGATTGCCCCACCGCCACTCAAGCGTAGGCAACTGTGACTTGTTCCCTCTTATAGTACTTGCATGAAGAAGTGCGCCTACGCGTACTCGTACGTCAGTGGGCGCGCGCGGGAGGGGGGTTGGCGGCGACGCAAGGAGACCTTCCAGCAGGCCTGGACCACGGTATGTCAAGGCCTCAGGCTGGGCTGGCCATCGTCAGGCGACAAGGGGTGGATGAACGGGTAACCCGCCGGACTCTCACACCAACACGCACCCCTCTATTCATCCGGGGGGGGAGGGGTTACGACCGAGTCACGAGCCGGGGATTTGCGTGTTATAGAATAAAAGAAACAGAAAAAAAGAAAAAAACCTCCGGCGGCCGACTCCGGCGGCCGGGGTTATCGTGTTCGCCCTGTTACTCGTACGAGAGTACTCGTAGCTCCGGGGGGCTCCGTCCTCCGGGCTCCGTCCTCCGGGGCTCGTCTGGGTACGCGTACTGAATGATGACTGACGGAAAAAGAGAAGGAAAAAACCCTAATCCCCCTCACCACGGCCCTACCTGCCATGCCATGCTGGGATTCCAGGGCTTGGCTTTGCTGGCGTCTCTGCTCGGTACCCGGCCCGCCCTCCCTCTCTCTCCCTCGCGCGCGCACGCGCATACACACATGGATGCATGCATGATATTCGTACTGGCAGCTATGGCGCACACCCGCCGCGCGCCCGGTTTATCGGGAACAGTTGGAGAGCGGCGACATTGGTGGGTGGCATGGGGCCGGAGGATGCTCCGTGGGCCACCCCCGTTTCTTTTGACCGTGCCTGAACAAGGTGTAGATAGATAGGCCGCGTGGTCACGTACGAGTACTTGTACTCGACTTGCATCATGATGCCTCCGTGTTCCCCATTTACCCACCAATAGATTGGCGCGGCTCGGGGCACACCTTGGTTGTCCCTCCCTCTCCCTCTATTCGCAAGCCAGCAAGCAAACGGTCCCGCAGCCGGCCTGTTTTTTTTTTTCTCTCTCTACTTTTTCGGCTCAAGCATAGAAAGACGCCTACCGGCCTGTGCCGAACCTATCGTACGAGATGCACGAACGTGCCTGCGAGAGTGGGATGGAAAGTGGATGCCACTTTTTCTGAGGGGCCGGGGTGGTTCTCATTTCCAACGGCTGTCTCCCCCCCCCCCCCCCCCCCCCCCCCCACCCAAAGCCAGCATCGCGCAATGATGGACATGGCAAGGCAAGGGAAAGGCAAGGCAAGCCAAGGCAAGGCGGCGGCGCGGGATTGCGCGATACGGGGTGGGTCTTTTAGCTAGTATCCGTAAAGTGCCTACGGGTAATATAATTTAAAGTAGAGAGGGAAGATTTCGTCAATCGCGTCTTCTTGCCTTGTCTTGCTCCCGAGACGCGTGTCGGACTGATGAGCGAGTGAGTGAGCAACCCGGCCACCAGCCTCCCCTTCACTTGACTGCACTGGACTGCAAAAAGGCGGGGGAGGGGAGGATGATGATGACGACGACGACCGACCACTCGAGCGAGTGAGGTTGGGCGAGTACGCGTCGTGCCAAAGGGGGGCGTTCACGAGGATCGAGTATCCGTGCTCTTGTGCAGACACGCGTCGGTTGTGAGAGGGATGTGCGCCCCCCCCCCCCCCCCCCCCCCGGCCCCTTCTCTGCTACGAGTGTGAGTGAGACAGACAGCGGGAGACAGGGAGACAGAGACAGGAGGAGACAAAGGAGACAATGAGGCGGGGCAGCGCCATCGTTGCCATCTTGGTCCATCTTCCTCATCGGCGAGTCGGGCCCAGTTTCAGAGTGCGACCTGCTGCTGCTAACACATATGAATGGATGGGATGGATCAATTGTCTTGTAGGTACATGTTATGCATGTCTGGTGCTTCCTTGCATTTTAGAGGTACATGTAGGTAAGGAGGTATGAGCAGGTTGCGTACGACATGGAGTACATCAATCCCCAGTCGTATGCATGTCAGACTGTCATTGGTTTCTGGTCCAGTCTCACATCATCAGGGTCCGTCCTCCACCCACACTCCTGTCAGGCGGGCGGCAGCGGCGTCAGAGATTCAGCCGCACCCGCTACGCGCATCTCTTTCTTGTGCAGTCGAGCACGAGTAGCTCATACGTACATGGATGTGTGAGAGCACCTTCTGCAGACCCCGTTCCATCCATCCCTTGACATCCATCCCCTTGACTACATACCGCAACGCTGTACTTACTCGCCGACGACATGTCGATACAGCGAACCCATTCCTTAGGTATGTTAGGTAGGCAAAGGAGAAGAAGGCTTCGTCGGCGTCTATTCCACCACGCCCTGAATCATAAGCTTATCCATCCCAAACCCCGGGCCCGCAAGCTGGCGACTACAGACATACTCGTACTGCTGCAAGAAAAGAAAAGATCGCCACCATTTCCTCCGTCTCCCCTCCCCCCTTCTACGGAAACCTCAGAGCTCAGGCGCCAAAGATCGTCAAGAGAACCCATGCTCTTCCCACCCCTCCTCATTCTCGTTCGCGAGCAACCCCGGCCTCCCACCACACGAAAACAGGCAAGATCTTGCCCGGTGAATCCCTCTCGAGCACCGCAATCTCGAAAAGACACAAAGCAAAAGGAGGGGGGGGGGGGGGGGGGGGACGAACCGCATCTGCTCCTCGCTCAGAGTAAGAAGCCCGGCAGCCCGGCGCCGGCTCAGGCTTGAGGCGGGGGACCCGGAACGGAACGGCACGGTACAGGATCCCCTGAACGCCGCACATCACCCCAACGACGCTCTGATTGAAAGCCCAGCACGATCCCCGGGGCGTACCTGATCCCCCCTCTCCCCCCCGTCTCATTCATCCCAGATTTCCCATCGCGCGCCGCCCTTTGCCCGTCCGTCAAATGACGCAACATTGGTGCCCCACGTTTACTCGTGCCCTCGCCGGACCAGGGAGTAAGTTTAAAAAACAAACGCCTTACCGCCCCAATCTGTGCTCTCTGTCCCTTCTTGGAAAGAGATGCCAGAGTGGGACACGGAATCAGTCCCGTTGCTGCTCACCGAGGCTGGCTGGCTGGGAGCAACCAGCAGGGAGAGTGATGGGCGGGGTGACGAACGCACGGATGGGGGGTGGCGAGGGTCTTGCTCTGCTCTGCTCTGTCTTTGCTTAACCTTCCAAGACCTTGACCTTGACCTGTCTGGCTTACTCATGTTGCAACACGTGGGTTCTGTCTTTCGGCGCGCAAGCAAAATCCCCCATCTATTTCTATTTGCAGCAACACACGCCCCTTCGGTCACTCCCCTTACCCCCCTTCTCGGGCGGTCAAGCTTTTTTTTTTATACACCCTTTCGAGAATAGACCTTATTTAACGGGGAGAGGACACCGAGGTGGGATGAGGGAAGCGGGAGTGGCACCGAGTCCCAGCGAAATGACAGAACAGGCAGGGGGAAAGACGACGACAACGACGACGACAGGAAAAAGGACTGCCTGGCTACGAGGAAATATCTACGGAGTACACACGACAAGAGTCCCCACGCGGCACGCGGCGAAGGGAAATAAGGGCCGCCCAGGCTACTCCCCCCAATCTGCTCTATCACACATGCATGTACAATGAGGCTTTCAACCCGAGGGCGGATCTCAAGAAAGACAAGGTAATCGTGCTTAAACCAAGAAATCGCGGCCCCGCCGCATTCTCCCTAGGCCGGAATCCTCGTCGGTGAACAAAGTGCGACTAGGAGAAGAAGCAGCAGCAGCAGCAGCAGCAGCAGCAGCAGGCGGTGCGGTCTCTGTCATCCGCGCTTTCATTCGGCACGCACGAGTGCGCAGAGAGCAATGAGGGTGCGGGAGAGAGAGACCGGGAGAAACCCGATCGCAGAAGGATTCCCGTGGGCCACTTTCTATTTCTGAGAAAGAGAAAAGGACAGTACGAGCGAGCCCTCCCCGTACACGTGCGACTAAAACTCGTCTTTTTGCGATTCCGATCCTACGCTACGAGGGGTTGTGAAGGGGAAGGAAGCTACTTCGAGTAACTCGTACGGCGGCGCAACGGCTTGCGGTGCTGAAGCCAGAGGGCTTCGTAGAGCTTGTTCAGTGACAGCCGATACCCGAAATGGAGCCCTTTTCTGTCGTTGCCTTGCATTATCCCTAGATACGAACGATATCAATGGGCTCCTCAACCAAAGGAAAGCCAGGTTGAAAGATTCAAAAAAGAAAAAGAAAAAAGGCCCGACGAGACCACATCCCCCCCAGCGCCAGCGCAAGCTTTCTGCGCTCCGGCGCCGCCCAGATCCTGATCCTGCCTCACCCCCTCACCCAGGCCGACCCAGACCTCAGCTTTTCGGCACGCGGAGGAGAGAGAGGGAAGAAAGCTCGTGATGGCACAGCGTCGACGACGAGTCTGGGCCTGACGCTATGGCACCGGAGCGGACGCCTCGGCGCCGGGGGGAGGGGGGTGGCGATCCCGCGCCTGCGACGCCCGAGTAGAGATATCTCTCGAAGCTGAGCCCATCCCGGCTCGGGACAAGGCTGCTTCAAGAAACGCCCTCGGCGTAACTCGTCGTCGCCCACCCGTCCGGCGCGCCGAGGAAGGGTCCTTCCTTCTCGTATAAACAAAGTCCCTTAGAGGGGGTGGCTTGGCCCAGGCCTCTCTGCTCGCTTGCTTGCTCCCCCTTCCCCTGCGCGCACTCCCGGCCCTGGGCAGGGTTCGCGCTCCTGGCTTTCCCCCCCCGTCTTTGCGGCAGAAGAAGAATGCATGCTTGCGCGCCGCGTGTGAGGAGCCTTGGGGGCCGTAAGGAGTCGGGACAGGTCAGGTACATAGGCACGGAGCACTCGTACCACGCAGGCAGGGTCCCCTGCACGCACACCTAGCACGTACCGTACACCACGCGGCAGACATTTGGGTGTGTTTGTTCCTCCTCGCCGGCGCCGGCGCTAGGATTCCTTCCGCCTATATCGGGTTTATCGCATTCGCACGCACGCACGCACGCATGTGTGTTGGCAGAATGCCGACCCTCACGATCAGGCAGTTCCGCTTCGGCCAGAATGGAAGACGACCTCGTGGACTCAAAGCCAGGAATCATTTTCAGCATCTGGCGACGGGGCCCCGGCGGGCCAGACCTGTTTTTTCTTCCACGGGATGTGGAGCGCATTTCCGCTGCCTGAAATGCTCGTCCCTTGCAGAGACGGACGGTCGAGGGGGCAGGATGAGGAGGAGCAGTAGCTGCCTGTTCACGACACATGAGTTCTTGTTGTCCTCCGACTTACAGGCATAGCGCTCCCCAACGCGTGGGGGGTACCGAGCTGCGTACGATCCGTAGCGGTTTCACGGTTGATGGAACACCAAGCTCGACAGGGGAAGGAAGCGAGCTGCAGCTTCTTGCAGCTTCTTGCAGGCCTGGGCCCGGCCGCCATGGCAATCGGCGATGTTGGCTCTGCTCGTTCTGCTCGATGAAGATATTTGTCAGGCACTGTGTGTGGCCGCAACCGACC
This sequence comes from Hansfordia pulvinata, assembly GCA_006538405.1. NCBI lineage: Eukaryota > Fungi > Ascomycota > Sordariomycetes > Xylariales > Hansfordia > Hansfordia pulvinata. Next base: position 568,551 of record BJKQ01000007.1, on the reverse strand, counting down.
CTCGTGTGATATGCCCACCCCAGCAGGCCGGGGGTGCTCGGCTTGCTCACTTGGTTTGCCGGGGCACGTGTGGCCGCACACTGAGTGTAGCGCAAGGATTATCATCGGCTGTTTCATCGAGAACACCACGAGGCCGGACCTGCCGGCGTCGCTCGGCACTCCCGGACAAGCGCTCCGGAGGCGGGGCGGAGGGGGGAAGGTTGGCAACCTCGCTGTGAGGTGTTTTCCACATGTGCACCGAAGGCAGTGCGGTTGCCAAGGGGGAAATATGCTGTTGACTTCAATGAAAAGTTGACTCACGGACCTATATTGCGGCTGACCACGCGGCCACGCGGGCGTCCAGAAGGAAAACTTAGCTTTAAAACACCGCTGGATATGTAGGTTCACGGGCTAAAGCTCTGTTGCAGTTCGCCGACGGCAAAGGGACAGACAGAGACCCAAGGCGCCAGGATGACTTGCAGCAGCAAGGAAGTTTTCTGCAGTAGATAGCAAAGAAACAGCGATAGTGGACAAGGACTTACTTTCTCGGCATATGACAGTCTGTTGATTTCAAGATGTGAACGAACCCTCAGTGCCCACCCCCATCTCCTCGTTTAGCAGACATTGCGGGCCTTCATTTAGCCAAGATCGGCGTGCTGGGAAAGTATGAGCCGCGGGAAGCGAGTCGAGGTCATCACGGCCCAAAGCTTGGAGTTCTGGGTACCTTGCGACATTCATGAGTATATCGAGGTCGGCCAGTAGAGCATGCACAACTTGGCGCACGTCTTCCTCACTCCCAGGGCCCTGCGCGTAAACCCAAATACGGCCAAGGAAAACACAATGCGTTCCAAGAGCCAGCGCCTTGGATACGTCGGTAGCCCCACAAATGCCGGAGTTGAACATTAGCTGCAAGAAAGAGGCCAGGGCGACGAGCGTCAGCTTTGTTAAGGACGCAAGAGAAAAAGGGGCCAATGGATGATGATGAGCAAGAGTAGGATAAGGAGAAAGGGGGAAATATCTCACGTGGATTTTGTCGCCGACAGCCTGAGAAACTCTCTCGAACGCGTCCAGGCTTCCAATAGCCCGCCCCATCACCCTGCCTCCCGCATGATTGTTGACAATGATGGCGTCAACACCAGCGTCGACGGCCCGCCGAGCATCTGTCATACTCTGTTTACCTTTGAGCACAAATCGCTCCCCATTGTCGATGGCCCGCTACTGCTCCATCAACCAGGGCAAGCGCTTCAAGCTGAATGGCTGACTATGCTATGTGTTGCCATCGATCCATGCAGCGCCCGGTCGCCTCGACTCCGCGGACGGGTTTATGCCGTCGTAGCTCAACTGCTCCGAAGCGCGTCATCGTGCCGCCGCCCGAGCTGCCAAGCATCCGTCGATAGAGTGCAAGCCCTGTAGCCCGATTTTGAGGCCCGGCGCAGCATCGAGAGCGCCACGGCGTCGTCTAGAATCTAGTACAACTGAAGAAAGCGCACCGCGCCGCCCCCGTGACGTGCCTCCTGTTGTTCCAGCTGCCCGCTCTCCAGGCCGGGCTTGACCATATGCTGGTGGTGCTCGTGCAGCACCTGTCGCTCAAAGCCCCCGTGGTAAGCCTGGGTTACGTCTTCGATGCCGTAGCTGACAGCAGACGACAGGCAGTAAGGGCGGCCCAGCTCGCCAGCGACGCGGCAGAGCTCAGCTCGCAACTGGGGCGGTAAGTGCGGTTGATGTCGATGGGGGCGAAGCCGACGGGCGCGGCGACGTTATAGCCGAAGATCACAGCGGCCGAGTCGCGCCTTGTGGTGTCGACCAGCATCCGCGGTACAATCTGGTGGCGTTAGAAGGCTGCTCGATTTGCGTAGTGCTTCCAGGACTGGCCTGCGTTGCCTGATGCAAAGTGTCTGAGGGTTGGGGCTGCTAGGTCGGACGGAAGTATGTCTCAGGCAACTCCACAAGGGGTTTGCCGTGGCGTGTCAGATAAAGGGGGGAGGCGTGGTCGACTTACCATCATCCCCAGAAAACCTCTCCTTAGCCGTCTCTCGCAATTTGGCTGGATCTGTGATGGTGAGGTTAGCTGACAGTGAACAGTCTATCATGCGACAAGGACGGCCTATACCGCTGTGTCGGTGAAGCGTCACGACTGACCAGTGTTCAGAATCGAGTAGTGGGCCTCGTTTGGAGCCCAGAATGGCTCCCTCTGAAGAAGCCCTGGTGGTGCGGTTCTGGATGTTTGGGGTCACTCATGCTGGTTATTCGATGGCATAGTCGCTTTGAAATTAAATGGGAGCTTTGGTGGCGTATCATCTGAGAAACCTCTGTCACTTGTCATGAGAGTGTTTAGATATGTATGTTATCTGATGTTATTTGATTGGCGTATTGGAAAGGTCATGTTGCTTGGGGAGTTGGATTTGATTTTGCGCTGGGTTGCCTTGATGTCAAAGTTGTTTGAGGATTGCGGTCTGCAAAATTGGGGGTCGTTTTGTCAGTCTTTAAATGTGGTATAGAGGGGGTTTCGTCCAGTGGATTGGGCAGCGGAACTCTGAGTGCCGCATCAGGCGCGAAGAAGACGATGAGCCGGGCCTCCGGAAGCGCAGATGCCGGCCACGGGCAAACAGCGCTCTGGAATAGACGGGCGGGGATGGGAGTGATAGGAAGATAAGAGTTTTCATGGGCTCAGGGCCAGTGGCCCTTCACGAGTATCAGTGAGGCGCAAGTCACCACATCCGCGCCTTCCGACTTTCCTGGCTGCAGCACCGGACTATTCTTCACGCTTGGCAGGCGCTTTCTCTCGCATCACCGTTACTCGGAAGGGGCGACCGAGGTGGTGATGATGGTGACTTCCCGGGCAGTTGTGGCCCAATGAAGCGGACGGGATATATCAATTCCACTTGCTCGGGATCATATCTATGGTGGTCATCTGTAGTTCAACACTTAAAATGCCGATACAAGCTGGACATGCAAGGCTTGACCTGACTCGGTCGTATAAAAGAAGGGTGTTCGTTTCCATCACGTTAGCAATCACCCGGGGGACATACAGGGGACGCACGCAAGCGGAGCGTCTTGTGCCCCGTTCCTTGCGGATTGGCTCAACTACAGTGTTGGTATTTTTCAGAACCGAAGCAAGGGTAGGTACGTACGCAGAGTGCGACCCAGAAACTTAGCTGGCTATTCTAGATTCGTACCCAAATCATCATGTTCATGCAGTCAGTCACGACGTGGACCGTCCAAATCAATCCCACCGGAACCCCTAGCGGCGGCCCGGGGCCACCGGCTTCGGCTTCGGCTCGGCGCTGCTGCTGCTGCTGCTCCTCCTCCTCCTCCTCGACGACCCGTCGTCCTCGTCCTCGTCGTCCTCGTCGCCGCTCATCAGGCCCTCCAGCTCGAACTCCTGCGGCGTCAGCTGCCCGTCGACCCCCTGCCGCTGCACCGCCTCCTGGCCGCTGGTCCCGCCTAGCTTGCTGCCGTCCGCGCCGCCGGGCCGGTCGACGACCGAGACCAGCAGGTTGACGAAGATGAAGACCAGGAAGGACAGGGCGACGAGCATGAGCAGGTACGCGGTGGCGTCGGCGCCGGTCGAGGCCACGAGCTTCATCTGCTCCTCGGATGAGCCGAGGAACAGGAAGCCGGCGACGTAGAGGAGCTTTCACACGAACGAGGAACGAGTTAGCGAGAGCGTGGATCTAGCAAAAAAAAAAAAGGGAAAAAAAACAAAAAAAATTGTAGGAGTGTTCACAAAATGGACTCACAAAGATGGGGACGTATTGGAAGCTGTGGACCTGCCGCCCGTCCTCGGCGAAGCCGACGGCGTCCCGGAGCAGGAAGGACACCTCGACAATGCGGGAGATGCCGGCGGCGACGAGGGCGTAGCCGAAGAGGCTGTAGGACTGGGCGGTCTCGGGGCCGTCGTCGTGGGTGTAGGAGACCATGGCCCAGCCCGTGACGGCGATGACGAAGCCCGGAACGACGTTGCGCTGGGGCGGCCGTCGCGGTCCCTGCTCAGCCAGATGCCGGCCAGGCCGGCGCACCACCAGACCAGGCCCATGCTGGACTGCTCCCAGTCGTTGGTGACGTGCTCGGTGCTCCAGCGGTGGCGGGTGACGGCGCTGACGCAGCCCCAGGCGGCGATGACGACGCTGTCGTAGAACTCCTGCGAGCGCCCGGAGCGGCGGATCCACAGCTGCCCCGCCACGAGGGCGACGGTCAGCAGGACGGCGTAGGCGACGAACGAGCTGCCCATGATGAAGTGCGCGACGCACTGGTCCAGGTAGTCGCCCTGGCAGAAGCCGAGGGCCGTGATGCCGCCGAACAGCATCTGGGCCCAGGACAGCAGGGGCATGGCCTTGCCGAGGAGGCCGTGGGCGGCCCGGACGTAGCGCCGGATCCGCCCGTTGATGCCGCGCTCGAGGTGCAGCTTGAGGTAGATGCCCATGAGGACCTGGAGGAAGAGGCAGGCCGAGATGGGCGTCGCGAACTTGGAGTGGGCGTTGCCGTGGCGGAACTCGCGGCCGCCGTGCATGTGGCCCAGGGCGTAGGCCACGATGGACAGGGCGACGCCCAGGGTCTGGACGGGGACGTGCCACCGGGACTTTGCGATCTGGAGGCGGGTGAGCTCGCTGCGGCATATCAGGTGCGTTGGAAAGGGGGGAGGGGGGATAACCTACGCCGAGGACCATGCCGAGGGGGAAGACGAGACCCCAGGCGACGGTCTGGATCACAATGTGCACCCATAGGGTGGTGTCCTGGAGGCGAAGGGGGTCAGCCGGGGGTGCTTGAGCAAGCGGGAGGGCTCCTCAACCACGGCGGGGGGCCGGGCCTGGCCGGGGGAGAACCGGGCGCGTTGCGGACATACGATCGGGGCGTCGGACACGGCATGGCCCTCTTCGATGTGCGATGCGCCGTGGGAGTGCGCGCTCGCTCGCGGGAGAGCGATGGCGGCGGCAGCGAGCAGGATGACGCTGGGCGGGAGCGAGAAGAGCGCACCCCGGCCGGGGCGGCGCGGGGCGGCGGCGGCGGCGGAGGATAGCTTTGTCATCGGCAATGTTGTAGCTTGCGGTCGTCGCGTCGGGGTCGGGGGCCGTGGAGATCGTGCGTTGGCCGGCTTGTGGGAGTCGCGCGCCGTCGGGCCAAGTCGGTGGTCGTCGTGAGGAATCGCGGTCGCTCGTCGGCGCAGAGCTCGGCAGGGTCGTTCCAATTCACGGCTGCCCGTGATGCTGCGGCTGCGGCCGTCGCGGCCTCGAGAAGCCGGGCAAGGGAGGGAGGGAGATAGGGAGGGGGCTGACGGGCTGACGGGCGCCAGAGGGGCGACGTGTCCAGGCGGGCGTGGGCGGGCTGCCGCTGTGCTGACGGGGCTGTGCTGCGGATGGGTGCGAGGAGGTAAGCGCGCGGGGGCGCGAGGCTTGGGTGAGGCTGGAGGTTTGCGCTGGTCGTAATTCTCGTCGTCGTCGTCGTGATCGTCTGCTGTCGTAGCGTAGGGGCGGGGCGGCTCAACCGTGCTCGTAGGGTTGACCAACGTGCCAACCAGGGATGTTGTCGGCGAGTGCCGTTGCGGTTGCGTGCTGGGCGTAGATTTGTTTTTCTTTTTTTTTTTTTTGTTGTCTTTCCGTCCCTTGGGGCTCTCCCTCTGGTCCCTCGTAGCTCAACACGGCCCCACGTATCCTCCCGCGAGGTCCGAGATGAGGGCCTCGACCGACTGCTCCGTAGGTATGCTTCGAGTATGCTCGCCACTGGGCTCCGGTTGACTGTGGGTGTGTGGGTGAAATCAGGCTAACGGAGAAGGGATTGAACTGTGTCGGGACCAAGACGTCGGCGTTATTAATTGCGGGCTTCAGATTGGGTCGGCGCCCGTTTGCGCTCCGTATTGTCTGGCAACCCGCGACAGACGGACGTGCGTGCGTGAACATGGATGCTCCGTCCCGTATTTCCGGGTGGGCGGCCGGCGTCAGCAGATAGGAGCCGGGGATTCGACAGCAAACTTGCTCGCCCTGTTACTATTTTTTCTTGCTCCAAGTGGCACATTTACGCATGCACCTCATCTCGAACCCGCTGCGGGAAGAATGGCCAGGCGTGTCAGGGTCCCACCGAGCAGGGATTCTCCAGACTGTCGCCAGCGAGCTGTTCCCATCCGCATCCGCAGACAAACATACCCTGAGTTCAAGATGGGACGGCGTGCAAGGACGGCAAGTCGGCTGCGCGTTGATGGGGCTTGCATAATAGTCTGATCTACGAGGTTGGCTATGTATCTAACGGACAGACCTTGGACTTTGATGCGCGAGCGTATGCCAACTGGTATTGGTGTTATTCATCAGTGCAGTTTGTCATCGAGCTGCCGGATGGGCCCACCGAACCAGATTCAAACATCGCACCCATCCGCCGCCGCAGATCACCAAACCCGCCCCAGAAAAAGTCACCATCTCCGTCCGACGCTTCATCAATCCTGCCCCTCGATGTAGGAGCCCCCGACCGCCGCCACGGTCGCGTAGTACAGCTTGTCCTCGGCCGTGATGATCATGCGCCCGCGACCGGCGAAGTTGAAGTTGGCCACGGTCCCGCCCACGTGGATCTTGCCCACCAGCTTGCCCCCCGCGTTCCAGACCTGCACCCCGTCGCCGCACCCCGCGTACACGTTGCCCTCGCTGTCGCTGTGGATTCCTGCAGTAGGGAGGGGGGGATCAGCGTGCTGATGATATGGGTATAAAGGGGGGGGGGGGGGGCAAGGGGAAAAAAAAAGAAACAAATGGAAAAAAACTCACCATCCGGAGTCCCCGAGTTCGCAAATGCAAACACCTTGCGGTTGCCAAACGTCCCGTCCGCCAGCACGTCGTACCGGTAGCTGGATGTCATGAAACTTGTCAGCGGGGTGCCGCTCTGTCACACACACATACACACACACAACGGGAGGAGGAAAAAGGTTGAATGGGCTGACTTACATGGAGGCCGGCAGCGTCAGGTTCCACGTGCCCCCGTAGTTGGCCCCGGAGTCGACAATGTACACGTGCGCCCCGTCGGGCGAGAAGGTCAGTCCTGTGGTGGTGGCGGCGGCGCGTTGTCAGCTTTCCGGAGACGGTTCGTCCTGTACCCAGGAACAGGGAACGCAGGCAGTATGGGTATGCACAACTCACCGTTGGGCACGTTGAAGCCGTCCGCGACCACCGTCACGGCGCCCGTCGACGGGTTGAACCGGTACGCCTGCGGCTGCAGGCCCGGCGCCGGCCGGAACCCCTGCAGCCACGCCGACAGCGTGTCGGTGAAGTAGATGTCGTGGCTGACCGGGTGCACCGCAATGTCGTTGAGCGACGTGAACTGGCGTCCAAAGTAGTTGTTCAGGAGCACTGCGAAGGGGGCAAAAGCTGGTCAGTTGCCGTCCGGTAGTACCTCAAGATTCCGAGGTCCGCCATGCGAGTCGGCTTGACCAGTTTGCGTGTGTGAAGAATAAAAGGGGGGGGGGGCTTTTTCTTTCGCGGCCAACTTACCGGTCCTGTCATACGGCTCCTCCGCGCTCATCAGGTACAGCGACGGCGCAATGTCCGCGCCGCGCCCCTTGCCAACAAAGAGGATCTTGTCCTTGTAGTTGGTGCCGCCTGGGAATCGTGTCAGCTTGTGCGGCGGCGGTCTATCGATCCAATGCACCTTGCACGTCATGTGCCCCCCGCCTATGTCTCTTTATTTCTTTATTTCTTTCTTTCCCTATTTCTCGTATATCCTCCCCGTTTCGCCCTCCTTCGATTCCCGCTCTCCGAGAACAAGGGGGAAAAAATGAGAAAAGAAAAAAAAAAAAAAAAAAAGAAAAAAGGACATACCGTTAGGGTTGACGAGCGGCTCGCCCGGCTGGACCTTGTGAACCGCCACCGACCCCGAGACGTTGCGCTGGCCGGACCGCGCGCCCGCCTCGGCCTCGGACAGCGACACCTTGTAGATGCCGCTGGACGTGTTGAAGCCGGGCTCCTTGGACAGCGCCCCCGAGTTCTGCACGAAGAAGACCTCGTCCGTCGACGGGTGCCTGGAGGAAGGCGCGCGTGCAAAAGCTGGAGTGTCAGCTCTGTTTTCCCCCCTCCCCCTTCCATGGCCCAGTCAAAAAAAAAAAAAAACCAAGAAAAAAAGAAGAAAACTCACCATACCACGGACTCGTGGAAGATCTCGAACCCCTCGGGCTCGGTGGCGATGAGGGTCAGCGTGGGGTCCTCCCCGATGATCTTGTAGAACTCGTCGTCGTAGACGTGGAAGGGCCGCTCTTTCAGCGACTCCTCGCTCGAGCCGGGCGGGATGAATAGCTGTGCGAGGCGCAGGGGACGTCAGCACCCATTCTCTTCCTCCTCCCTTTCGGGGGTTCTCTTTTTTTTCCCCCCTCCGCCCAGAGTGTTTCCCGTCACGCCCCGCTTGAACAGAAACGGAAAGCGAAAACAAGAGGACATGAGGTATTCAAATGGGAGGGGTCCGACTTACAGTGGTCGCGTTGGCCTCGACCGTGGGCGGCACGCTGTCCAGGACGTTGAAGGACTGCTGGTTGATGATCTGGGCCTGCGGCGGCGGCGTCTTCGTCGGCGCTCGCGCCGCCACGCCGCCCAGTGGCGCCGCGGGCTTGGACGGCTTCGCCGCCGCTCTGGCCTGCAGCCACGAGGCCAGGATCGTGCCGTAGACCGACGCCTTCATTGTCGCTCGAGTTTCGTCCTGTTCTGTCCTGCCCGCTGGTGTCCGTGCGGGTGTTTCGCTTTCTTGTGTGCAGCGAGGGTCTCCGAGTACTCGTAGTATCACGCAAATACTGCCTGCGGTCCGTACCTTCGCGACTCGTACACGTCGAACAGATACTACGGCCCGCGAACCCGAAGAAGGCCGGGCTTCTTATATATCCATATGAGCTACAAACTCCTCGCAGCTGCTCAGCGAGCGCATGGACCATCCGGAGGTCCCCATCTGCCAAGCCGAGGAGAACGGATAGCTATCACTTGCTGGGAGCCCCGCGTGCCCACCGGGTGCCTTGGTTCGGTATGCCTCCGCCGCCGCCGCCGCCGCTCGCCAGCATCCGGCGGGCGATGAATCTCTCTCGGCCAGGGTTTCCCGGGGTCGGCGGTCTTGGAATGTGGGGTGCGTGAGGGCCACTAGCGCAAATCTCGGCGAAAGCTCCTTGGCTGTACCCGGTTTGCTGGCCCCGTGATGCCCCAGGCCTCGGTGAATGCGCCGAGCCTCAACCAGGACCATACCAAATCAAATCAAAGCGAGTCAAAGAGAAGCCCGTGGGGTACAGTTATGGGCACACAGGATGACCAGGCAGGACTACTCGTACAAGCACGAGAGGCCGGTGCTGGTGTCCCGCGCGACGAGGGGCCCAAGCCGCCCGGAGCCTCCTCGACTCGGGTGGTATCAAAGGGGGGTCCCGCCAAGCATTGGCAATCGGTCGGCGGAAGCTTGGAACCTTGGAAGCGTGGAAGCGTGGAAGCTCGGGGGATTTGGATCACACCCTGGGTCCCTTTGTGTGTGTGTTTAATACCGCAACGCCGCCCGCGGTTTCCCCAGGGGGCGAAGTGCGTCTGCGTGCCTTCGTCTCTCAAGATCTCGCCACGTTACGGCCGGCGCCCCGATCGCCCTCTTTTCCGGCTGACGTTCTCGACTGCGCGCCCTCCTATTGACGCTCGAGGCGACGATGGTGATAATGATGATGTCGAGGTGGCGCCCGCTGCTAAGCCATGCCCGGCGCAAAGCTTGATGAGGTCAGTCGTCAGCGTTCTTTGTGTGCGGGCGCGAGATGTCTGTCCCTCAGATCTAGAAGCACGAGAAGCACGGAAGGTCGGGAGGGCTCTTTGTCTCTGCCTCTCGCTGGTCATGATCACGAGGTGTCTTCCTCCTCATGGGCACCTCCTTTCAGGAGACTCGTCCATGGCAGCTCTGGCCGACTATATAAGTGAATAGCAACATCTCGCAGAGTGAAGACATCGGCAGTCAGCTCGCATCTCCCCAGAGTCCCACCGGCAGCTTCTCAGGTCGTCTCTACTCACCAGCGGAGCCCCCGACGACACGGCACGGCCAAACAAAAAAAGGAACCACTACAACAATGCGGGCGCTCGCTTCCATCTTGCTGACCGCGGCGGCCCTCGCGCCCTTGTCCCAGGCGGCCACCGCCCCCGCCAACTTTGAGGGCAACATCTCGCCGGGTCAGCAGGTTAAGGACTGGAAGTACCTGGGCTGCGCGAGCGAGATCCCCGGGCGCGCGCTCGCGGGCGGCAGCTACTCGGACGACAAGATGACGATCGAGAGCTGCCAGGCGTACTGCGCGCAGAGCCGGATGCCGCTGGCCGGGGTAGAGTACGGGCGCGAGTGCTACTGCGGCAAGACGCTCGCGGCCCCTTCCAGCCTGGGAGGGCCGGGCTGCTCGATGCCGTGCGCAGGCAACGGGCGGCAGACCTGCGGGGGCAGCTCGCGCCTGTCCGTGTTCAACAACACGGCGTTCGTGGCGCCCGCGCCGCCCAAGACGGTCTCCGGGAAGAGCGGCAGCTGGCAGTACAAATCGTGCTACATGGAGCCGATGGAGGGGCGGGCGCTGGCGACGCTGGTGCGCGCCGACGACAAGATGACGGCGGAGCTGTGCACCTCGGCTTGTGCTTCGGCGGGCTACAAGTACGCCGGGCTCGAGTACGGGCGCGAGTGCTGGTGCGGCAACAGCCTCAGCCCCAAGCTCAAAGACGCCAGCGACCCGACGTGCGCGATGCAGTGCGACATGGCGTGCGGGGGCAATGCGATGCAGATCTGCGGCGGGCGCGGGGCCATTGGGATATTTGTGAGCGGCGGGAGTAGCAAGAAGAGAGGCGCGGCCGGTGAGGATGGTGGTGATGGTGATGATGCCGTTGACGATGATGGGGACAATGGCGGAGAGAATGCTGCTGCTGTCCCCGTCTTGTCGATGGCGGCGTCGGGTTTCGAGAAGATTCACCTCAAGATGCGTCGGCTCCTGAGGGCGCGACGATCTCTGGGTGAGAAGGGAGACCAGTAGAAAAGGGGCAGTGAGGAAGGGGGGGGTGCAGGGGTTCAGCTGGCCTCTCGTCTTTTTTTCTCGTCTGCAACTTTTGTGCTTTGTCGGTTCTTGATGCGTCGGTCCGTTTCCTATCGTTTCCTATGGTCAAGTACCTGTCATGTTTGGCGGTTTTGGTTCTGGGTTTATGTTTAGAGATTTGATATTCTCTCCTTGGATCTCGAGTTCTGATAGACTCCCTAGGGTTAGGCGCCGTTAGCTGGCGAGGCAATAAGATACAATCACGGCTGAACTCCCCTCCAGATCCCCACCGCAATCCATGCTCGTCAGTCTGACGGCGGGGTTGGAGAAGCGGCTTTTGAGATGACCCCGGCTTGCTTGGAGTCACGAACGCTCGTACAAGTAGTCTTACGCCAGGGTCTGCAGGAGACACCGGGGGAGGAGACCGGGTGGCCGGCGGCGACGAGACGAGAGACGTATACTCGGATCTGTAGAATGGGGCACTTGCTGGGTGACTCGGCACTGGACTGGGTGATCCGAGGCTGGGTGTTCGTGTGCTCGGTGGTAGGGTTGGTGTTGTCCACACAGAGGTGACGTGGAAGCATGGCCGATGTCACCTGTAGTCGTAGGGCGATGGCATGGGGTGGCCAGCGAACCGCATGCGAAGCAGTGGATCAGAGCGAGCGGCAAGAAAGGTGTTGTATTAGGTGAGGTTTCTTACCCAAGGTAGGCACCTAAACGGCCAGACCAACCATGGGCCATAGGTGGGTGATACTGTTCCCTGTGACATTTATCCCTGCCACCTGCTGTTGAATCGACTGTATGTACACACCTGGGTAGCAGGCAGGAACGACCTGCTACGATATAAGGTACTCACCTGAGTGCCTGCCCTCCGACTCCCTTCCAGATTGAATTGTAGAGTGCACCTGCTACTACCACACGTAACCTCTTCACCAGTCTCGCTCGCTTTCGCGAGACAGGTGCATCCATACCCATACGCGTAGATACGACCTCGGGAGTCGGTCAGGTACTGCCACGCTGACTGGAAGCGCCCCAAGAGCCGTACATCCGCGCGCAAGCTGCGGTTCTCTCGAGAGGCTTATGAGTACTCGTAGCTATTCGCGGACCCCAAGGCTGGGCACTGCGTAAGAAATAAGGCTGACGAGCCACCGGCGCGCGCGCCTAAGCGATGTCTAATAACAGTTGTTGTTTTATTTTAGCCCCGAGGTAGCATCAGCCCGGCAGGGGGCGTAGTCCCCAATACAACCCTGGTTGGGGCTCCTACCTACATTCGGTAGTCAAGTACGAGGCAGTCGACAACGATCCATACCTTGAGGTTGTTGTCCTCGCAAGGCTGCGGCGTCGCGCGCGCGCGCGCGGGTGACGGCCCAATCACCAGCGCCGAGTCGGCTCAGCCACAATGCGGAAGGCGGTAATGGGCGCCAGATGGGGTTAGAGAGACGGGAGGGGATCGAGAGGGGGTTCGGGGCCTGTCAGAGCGGGAATGGCAGCTTCGCCAAGCTCGCTATCCGTCGGGGGCGGGCGGGCACAAGCGCAGCTCACGTTGTTCGAGTCTGATGAGACTTGACAGGTGGCCCACAGCTCGTCGTGTGAGGCCATTCCCAGATCTCGGGCCCCCCGGTGGTTTCAGAGGTGTGAAAGTACCTGAGGAGGTAAATTCGGTACTGGCAGACTGCATGTTCCCCGTCGCTCGGCAGCCTGTGTATTCGCCTGCCAGCCAGACTGATGGCAGAAAGACACCCATCTCCCCCTCCCAAGTGTGATAGTCAGTCAGTGCGGGATTTTCCAAGGAGATGACGTGAACGTGTTTGCCGCTATTCCTCTCCGTCTTGCGGCGGTGGTGATAAGACCGACTGGTGGATGGCTGCGAAGGAAAAGAGGCACAGGTACGAGCAAGCGGAGTCTGAGGCATCGTCCCCTGTCGACGCTCGGCGCCGACGTCCCGAGCGCATTTCTGGGTGCCTTGCAAAGTGCCGGGATCACCGGGCCCAAAGCCCCGCCGCCGGGCTTTCGCCTCGCTTTCGGGGCTAAATACGAGCATCATCGCAAACGGATATCATCTCATCAAAAGAGAGTCGTCGGCCCAACAGGGGCCTGGATGGATGTGGGTGGAGAAGAGAAAGAGCCCCTCCACTTCACCCGCCCCCGGCTGTTCCCGTTCACGACTGGGGTTGTACTCGTAAGCGGCCCTGCACTGCGCTGCACCAGATACGCGTGGGCTATGATATACTCGTGCACCGTAGCGGGGAGTATACGGATGATATGAACCAGGTATCGTAGGTAGGTACCTATTCTTGCCACATCGATCATGGTACTCGTAACGGCGTCAGCCCCCAGCCCCCAGCCACCATTCACATCGGAGCCGTGCTGGGTCTGCTCTGGTCTGACGGGCGCTTGCTTTACGCTGCGCTGCTTTTCAGTGGTTGGCGAGGCGCCACCGGCCGGCAGTCCGTTGCCGCGACGAGGAGGAGGAGAAGAAGGAGGAGGAGGCTTTGGAATCGAGTCGGGCTGCGCGCCGCTCTCATCAGACAGACTGCAGGGTCATCAGCCCTGTTGCTCCAAATCCCGCCCCTAGTCCAACGTCCTCCCCCCCCTCTCTCTCTGTCCCAAGGCCCATTGCGGCGACGAGTGCATGACTCTCGAACAGGGGGGGACGGACTGCCCCCCCTGTCGTTCTCTCTTCTTTTTTTTTTTCAGCTGGCCCCTCCGAAGCCCAATCAAGGCGCCCCGCGTGTGGTAAATATCCCAACCCGGGTTCCCGCCTCCCCCCTTCGGGTGACGGTCATAACGGGCTGGGGTGGTTACGAGTACTGGTAGGCGCTTTCGGGCACCAGAGCAGTCTGAAAGGGAAGCAGCGTGACTGTGACTGACTTGGCTGACTGACCAACAGACTCGAGAGGAATAAGTTACGAGTACACGCGTATCTGCGAAGAATAGTGCTGCCGCACTGCCCGCCGTGACGGCCCGCTCCCTTAGTTCCATTTCGTAGTGTCTATCCTGTCCCTGTCAAACCCGACTTGGGGTTGGATCCAAATGGGAGCGACCCCGGTTGCGATGGAGGAGGGGGCGCGTGAGGCGCTCGTCGGCCCTGCCTCCAATGACGGGACCCCGGAAACATTGAAAAGGTGACGGGCGCGGCATGGGTTTTTGGGGGCGACGCAGCAGGGGGGGGGAGAGGAGAGGCATAGAGAAATACTCTCTGCGAGGCTGTTTGCGTCGATGGCTTTCTACTCTCTTTTGATCTAAAAGAGGCCAGCACGGCCGTCGTTGGTTGCCCTGCTCTGCTCTGCTCTGCCCTGTGTGCCCGGCGCCTCGTGTCACTCCGGTGACCAACACCATCTCGACCCGCCCTAGCCTACCCAGGCGGCCTTCACGATAGCCTCACCCGCCGGCCACTCTGCTGCTGCTGCGGACACCATCACCACCATCACCACCACCATCACCCCACGACCACCACAAAAAACAACAACCAAGATGGCCGCCAGACTAGCCCGGCGCCTCCTGCCCGGCGCGGCCCTCCTCCTCGCCTACGGCGGCCTCCTGGCGGCCGCCCCCGGCGCCGCCGCCTACGGCCCCTCGGGCACGAACCACTTCAAGCAGTGGTACCCGCAGTGGAGCGGCTTCTTCCCCGAGTACATGGAGCAGTGCGGCGCGCAGTACGCGCGGTACCTGACGTATACCAACCCGCGGTGCAAGAACTGCCCGGCCAACGACGTGGTCGACTGCCTGATGGAGCAGGCCCCGAGAACATGAAGGCCAACATGGCCGCCGCCGCCGTCCTGCTGGGCCTCCTGCCCACCATCCTCAGCATGGCGGGTTCAACCACCGCCGAGACGGGACTGCTCTCCCTCCGCAGGCCCCTCCTGGCCTTCCTCCTGTCCGCGGGCGGGCCCGCCGTCTCCCCCTTCCGAGCCCTCGAGTACCGCGCCGGCGTCTCCGACCGCCTCGACCCCCGCGAGGACTCCTGGGTGGCCCCCAACTTCTCCTCCCCCGCCGCTGCCGCCGCCGTCTCCCTGCTCGAGTACCTCTTCGCCTCCGCCGCCATCGCCAACCTCGCCCACGCCAGCTGGGAGCTCGGCCTGCAGTGCGTCAGCAGCTTCGCCACCAAGGAGGAGTGGCTGCCCGCCCTGTGGGCCTTTGTCGCCATCGCCATCCACCTCGTCGGCTCCGTCGCCCTGCGCCTGCGCATGAAGCTCGTCTTCCACCAGCCCGAGGGCGAGGGCGAGGGCGAGCCGGGCCTGGATGGGGGAGTAGTAGTGTCTTCATCATCGTCATCATCCTCCTCATCCATGTCGTGGCTGGCCAGGTGGCTCCGCGAGGAGGGCCGCCTGAGCTGCGACCCCTCGCTGGACGACGCCCTGCTCGTCTTCAAGCGCGAGCGGTGGCACTTCGTCTTCCTGTCCTGGGCCACCTCGCTCGGCGTCATCTTCCACCTGCTCTACGGCACCCTCGTCTTCTCCAGCATCCTCTTCATCAGCACCGAGGACGCCCTCCAGGTCTGCGTCCGCTTCCTCGCCTCCGCCCTCGTCTGCCGCGTCATCCTCGTCTTCGAGCTCAGCGGCATGCGCGGGTCCGTCCGCGTCGTCGAGCCCGCCAGGGTCGACGCCAGGAGCAGGAGGACTGCGGAGAGGAGCGACTACGCCGCCGCCCCGCCCTTCAAGCCCGAGCGCCAGCCGCTGGGGGGACCACAGGAGGGCTGGCAGCCTGACACCCGCTACGACCCGAACCCCTACTACAGCCGGGTGGTATGATCAGGGACCGGGGGTTTGTTTGGGAAACTTCCCCCTATCGAGATAAGGCGAATAAAGTACAATCAATTAATACTCAGTACTTATACTGGTTCGCTTGCTAATCGTGACGCGGTGGTTGAGAACGTGCACAGGCCTTGCGACCTTCCGCATGGCTCATATCCCACATACCCAGACAACATGAATGGGATGCCGCCCAAATTGGACCCCCGACTTCGCTTGCTGTGGCTTGGGTACTGGCTGATGAGAGAAGTTTGCATGCCCTGCCCTCGAAAAACACAAAGAAAGCCAGACGCTCTGCGTTCAATGAAATAGGGGCCATAAGCAGGGCGGAAAGAACAAAACAATTCCCAGGACACGCCACGCATTGGGCCACACACTCGCGCCTTCCACCCATCACGCCTGCCAGATCCTTTCGGTAGGTCATTCTGCGGTTCGGCGCTACCCTCATCATAAGGTGGTACCCAATGAGGACTGAGAAGTCTCCCGGTGTGCTGGGACAGTGACACGAAGCACTCGCGTTCGTACTGGCATGGTAGTACCCATCCAAAGGGACTCGCTTGTGCCACATACGAACCAAACAGTCCGCTATCAGCCCCCTGTGGTGCTCCTCATATCATAAATTGTCCTTGGGTGAGAAGCCAAACACCGTCCCTGCATTGAGAGAGGTGGAGGACACACGAAACACGTGCCGGTGTAGGTGTTGACGCGAATTTTCGACTCCTAGCCTCAAGGTTTATTCACCTTGGCTTTCCTCCTCATCATCACACCACCGAGTCATTGCTGTGCCCCGACTCGATAAGTGGTGTTGGTGAACTTCGAGATGCGGCATCACTGTGACCCAAGTGAGGGAGACTTTTGAGTGTCCAAGCAGACAGCAGCCTAACAGTGTCAGCCACAGAAATACGATCAGGTAGAAAAGGGAGCTTCTCGAGCGGTGGGACTCACACAAGCAACAAAGACCACCTTCTCCGCGAGGGCAAACTTCACCAGCTCAACGAAGCAACGCTCTTTACCCGTCCCGAAGTCGAGAAAAGAACAGCACGCAACAAGCAAGGCGTCCATTCGTGAAACGTACGCGGCATGCGTGCGTGCAGTCCTTCTTCGCCAGAAAAACCCCCTCCCTCCTCCACGTGGTCAAGAACCAGTTGTTTTCATCTTTCAACCAACGAAACCATGACCGTTCTGATAGTGATGCCGGGCCCGTTTCTGCTGCTGCTGCTGCTGCTGCTGCTGCGCCGCCAACAGCCCGCCAACGCCGGCCCCTAATGCACCACTGGGGACTTAGCCCCGGTCTCGGTCCTATCGGGACTGCCCCCTCCGCTTCCATGTCGATGGTGGTGGTGGTTGTGCGCGCCCCACGCGCACGGCCGGACCGAGTCCCCAACCACGTCCATGTCCCACTCCAGCAGCTCCACGAGGTCCGCCTGCTCGACCCGACGCGGGTCCCCAGCCCACGTCGCCGCCGCCCGGCCGCCGCCCCCGCCCCGCGGATCGATATCCATCGGGTCGTCGCCGCCCGTCGGGTCTGAGGCCCCCGCCGCCGTCAGGGGGGATGAGGGGGAGGTGGTGCGGGAGGAAGGGGACAGGGACGACGGGGACGACGACGACGAAGGCGGCGACGGCCCGCTGTCCTCCCACAGGGGCCGGCACAGCAGCTCGACCAGCCTGATTGACGCGGCGCGCCGTTGGGGGTCCGCTGCCGCGGGGATGTGGAGCAGACAGGCCGGATGCTGCTCCAGACGCTGAAGTGGCTGGTGTGCTTGGTGATGATGGTGTTGAGGCTCGTCCCGGCCCTGCATCGGGCCGTGCCCGACGTCCAGCGTGAGGCCGGTACTTCGCATGTCCCGGACGAGCGGCGAGATCGAGGTTGGCGACGGCGAAGGCGCCGCCTGCTGCTGCTGTTGCTGCTCCTGTGGCGGCGGTGGTACGTACTGCGAGGTGGCGGAGGACGCCGAGTTGGCGAAGACCGTTACGTAGGCGGCCCTCAGGGGCTCGAGGAAGCGGCGGGCAATCTTCTCAGTCGCTGCGCAGGACTCGAGGACCGCCAGGAAGGTCCTGGCGTAGCCCAGGTCCTCCTCCCACGCGCCCGGGCTGAAGCCGTGGACCTGCTTCTGGGCCGCCGAGTGTAGGAGGAGCAAGCCTGAGAGATACATTTGGAATCTGCGTGTGGTGGGGGATCGGCGTTGTTAGTTAACATGTGTTTGTTCGTGTGCGTGTGTGTGGGTGGCTGCGGGTACGTTTTGTAGTGGCGTATCATAAGGAGCGCGCGCGGCGGGGGGGGGGGGGGGGGGGGGGGGGCACCGGGCCTACATGAATTCTCGAGAACCCTTGGGAACAACGGTCATCTGGGCGACAAAGCCCGCCAGCATTTGGGCCGCCTCAACGGCCGACAGGCTGTGGGCCACCGCCAGCCGATTCGCGGGGTGATGCAACATCAAGCCCCCATCGTGACCGCCGCCCTGCCGGAAGGACTGCTCCCAGTGGGAGGCGATCCGGCGGTACAGGAGCGTGCTGGCACCGAACCACAGGAGGTTGGCGTGGAAGATGGAACGCCGCAGTGCCGACGGCACGTCGTGGCTGAGGGAGCGGGAAATCTTGGCGTCCTTGTGCTGCTGAATAGGCCAATGGTCCAGCTCCTCCTTGGCCGCCTGCAGCTCGAGGACGTCGCTCGCGTTTTCTGTCAAGTTGAGGTTGCGGATCTTGGCTTTGATGAGGGTGATCTTGGCCATTTCCATCTCGACGACTGGAGGCCGGTTAGTCAAGCCGTCTTTTTTCCCTCTCTTGTTCCTCTCGAAAGGAAAACCAGACACATGTTTTATACAAACGGGTCATTCATTGAAGCGAGTAGATGAATTTAGATAACTTGCTTTCACTGGTTTTGATGTTGGAGTACTGAGACAGCTGCCCAGTCACACATGGCGGAGCATATGAGTGACGCCCAGACAGCTGATGACTTTGGTGAGCTGAGAGCCATAGCAAGCACGAGCTGCATAGATTCCCGTCACTGGGTACTCACTGGAGCTTGTAAAATGGTTTTGTCGACTCCGCGGGGGCGGTCCGGTCTTGAAGAAAGCCATCTGCAAACATAGTGTCAGCCGGACCCACACAGTTACAGACACGCACCCATGCTTTATGCGACTGCGTCAGCAAAGAATACCCACAGCGAGAGGGAAACCAGGGCACTCCATGACCGCGGAGCGCCGGGCATGCCGTGCTCCGTCGGCGTCGCGGAGGGCGAGTGTGAGGCTTCGTGGCCGAGTTGCCGCGCCAGTTGCAGTCCGGTGTCTGCGCCGGGTGATTGTGGTTAGACGTGGTCAATGGAAGAGGGGGACGAGGCTGAGGCGTGAGGGTAACACAAAGAAACTCCAAGGCTGTGGTGTTCAAGAGATTACATAATACAAAAGAAGACAAAAAAAAAAAAGAGAGGCCAAAGTGCTCACCGGCCCACATGGAGGCCACCGCGCTCCGATTCATGATGTTGCACATGCACAGCAGCACGCACACCTTGATGGCCTCGAGGAGCAGCTCATCGGCCACGAGCGACTCGAACAGGTGTTTGGAGATGTCGTAAAATCCCTGCGCCGCGTTGCGGTCCATGTCGGCGTCGGCGTCGAGGAACTCGGCCCCTGCGGCCGCCACCGCCATCAGGCAGCACGTCGGCGCCTTCCGGGCTATCCCGGCGCTGGCCCCGCTTTCGTCCTCTGCGGCGGGGCCCTCCGGCGGAGGCCCGGCACCGGCGGAGGCGATGGAACCTGAGGAAGAAAAGACCTGAGAGCGCAAGCCGGCGACTTCGGCCCGGGTGAAGACCTGGAAGATGCAGCCGCTGTTGGCGAAGAAGCTGGCCACGGCGCGATCGGTGAGTGTGCTGCCGGGGAGCAGGTAGATCAAGGACCCGGCCCACAGGGGCCGGTCGGCCGGTGGGGGGCGATCGCGATCCCGGAGCCGCCGGAGCCGACGCCCTCCTCGCTGCCCGCCTCGGCGATGGAGGAGTTGGAATGGGGGTGGTGCTGCTCGGCAGCCCACGGGGCGACTATGCCGAAGACGCGAAATGCTTTCTCGCAGCACCATAGGCGGGCCTTAAGCGCCGCTGGCCGCGTCTGCCCCTGCTCGCCGTCGTACCCGCACGCCCGGTTCTTGTTCTGGCAGCCGCCGCACTTGGGTCGTTGCCCGTCGCACTATAAAGGAGCCGTGAGAAATGGGGGCAAGATCTGAAATGAAGAAGAAAAAGGGGAACCCAACCCCAACCAGCCGCCCGGGGAGTTTAGCAGACATGACTACTACGGCCTGACAGAAGTCCCAAGGTACGAGGATTCGAGTCTTGAGAGAACAGGGAAGAGGGCGAAGTGTGTACGGCGTGGGGCAAGGGAACAAGAGAACCGAGATTTGATTTCATCGTGGTGCCATGAACGCGGGAGTCTATAATAATACACACCTTGGACTTGTTCTTGCGGCAGTTGTAGCAGGCCTGGGCGATGCTCCGCCTTCGCTCAGGTGGGGTCTTCTGCTCTCGCGGGGGCTCCAAACCAGTCGAGGGCGCGGGCAGGATCTGCCGATGGCTCTTGTTCGTATGGGTCATGGCCTCCGTGATCATCTTTTTTTTTCTCGATGTTCTGTTTCCCTCTTTAACGTTTCCGCTGCCTTCCTTCTTTGCGGAGGCCAGACCAGAAGAGAGAGACAGAGAGAGACACACAAGCAGGTGTGGATGTTGTTTGAATTGTATATAAATGGGTAAAGGTGTGCAGTACAGAGGTATCAAGAAAGGAAAGAGAGGCTCGTGTGCGGTCTCTTGGGAGGGGATGTCGTCGTCCGTCTGGAGGCTCGTGTGGTACAGATGGGCGGCGAGAGGTGGGTTGGAATCATGACGCCCAAAGGTTCCCAGCCAGTCGATGGGGGTGGAAATCGCTCCGTACATAAATACACAAGTTGGCTGGGTAGTGTAGGTGCGTATTGAAATAGCGAGGCGGCGCATGGGGGCTTGGCTCCTGGCTTCTGGCCGGTTGGCTGGTCTGGTCTGCCCGTCCAGCAGCTCGCGTTTGCCCGCCCATGTTCTGTTCTGCTGGGTTCTGAATGGGACTGGATGGGATAGGATGGAATGGAATGGGATGGTATGTTGGCCGCCCGCGCGAGTGAGTGAGTGGTAGTACTCCCGGAGAGCGACGGCGGCTCCGCTCCATAGGTTGTGCCGTACCGTACCACGCGGTCCGGGAATTTACGTTCGCGAAGCACTCAACTCTGGTCGGGTCTACCTTAACAAGCACCTAATTGAGGTGCGATAGTAAGTACCCCGCGAACGTTATTTCCCTGACCGTGTGCGTACCTGCCGACTGGGATCGCTCACTTCCCTGGGTCCTGCTTGCCTTGCCTACCCGCCTGCCTGCCTGTGCCTGCCTTCCCGCCTGCCTACCTACCTACCTACCTAATTGTACCTCATGTATATACAAATACGTACTTACCTGGTGCTAACCTACCCTACCGGACGCACGTCGACTGCAAGGTTCTGTCAGACGCGTTACGACTGTGCTGGGGTTCCGCTAATGCAACACTCCCAACGCAGAAGCGCCTCTCTCTGGGACGGTAGAGTGACTTGCAGACCCGTACATGCGCTGCAAATCAGTTCGGGGCCTGCGGCTCGAATCAACAGACCGGGGCGGTCCAGAACAGAGCACTGCGGAGCAAAGCCCCGGACAGCCAGCCGGCCAGTGCCGTGCCCCTCTCTTATTATCATTATTTCTAACCAGGTAGGCACATCAATGATGTAGGTAGGTAGGCGGGTACATGTATTCTTATGTCATGTACGACCTCACTGGACCTGCTCGAGGTTCCGCAATGCGGGCAAGGGTTGTGTGTGTGTGCATTGGATGGCGTGGGCCAGGGCCGTCACGTCGCAGCAAAGATTGCGGAGGGCGATGTGACAGCACCACGACGCCATCCTGGCAAAGCCGTCCCACGTCCAGGTATCGGCATGCTGGCTGACTGGCTGACTGGCTGGCTGGCTGGCTGGATAGTAGCCCTGCCAGCCTGCCTCGTGTCCCCCTCCCTCGAAAGACAGGCTTCTTTCCACGAGTATATCCGCGTGGCCACACGGACGACGCCGGCTGGCCGGTCAAGCAGGGCTGCTGCTGTTGAACTCGTACTCGCCGCAGATCCGGCCTTGCGAGCATCGGTATATACCGAATGACTTGAAAGTGGTGGTAGGTCATGTATGTGTACGAGAGCTACCGTCGGTAGGTTTGTACTTGTAGGCGCGTGGTTGTTGTCACTCGGTCAAGGCTAGGCTGGACGCGGTTGCGTGGCAAAAGACAAGAACAACCAAGAGCCCGTCTTTTTACCGCCTCCCAGTTGCAAGTTATCGACAAGATGCGAGCAGAGGCAATGGATGCGTAAGAAAAAGAGGAGGAAAAAGAAATAGGAAAACAGCCTCTGCTACCAAGGACTGCACCGCAAAAGGAGACGAACCCGCTAGCTGGTCGATCAACACCGAGGTGTGCTTCCATCTTGCGAGGCGGTGGCCCTGGGTACCGTTCCCCGGCAGGCTGGGTTTCTCACTACCTGCCGGGAGGTACGAGTAGGTAGGCGTTCAAGTAGTACTCGCAGTCGCGGTAGTTATTAGTGGCTACATATTGCTACGCGTATGTAGTAGTCTTCTTCGCACGAAGCGGAGAAGAGAAGGACGAGTCCCCCAGGGAAATAAAGTACGAGGATCCGTGCTCGTAGGTAGCCCAGCGAGTACTCGCAAGGGGTAGGATGTATCCGTGGTAGGCAGATGAAATCACAACAACTCCACCAAAAGGGGACGCTCCCCCCCCCTCTTCATCCCCGTCGGTCGATCCAACTAGAACTACAGCCGGAGAAGCGACGGACATGGCACCGCACTGCCCACCAATCAAAGCGTGCGGAAAAATACCCGTCGCTCACCGTCAAAGTCAATTTCGTGCCGGGTCCGCGATGCAGGCCGCGCCAGAAGAAGCGTGCTCGAGAGGCGAGGAGAGGAGAGAGAGAGAGAGAGATGAAGCACCCGCTGGGGCGATGGTCGTATGCGAGCGAGCCCGGGAAAAGCTCCTCGCCTCGCAGTGAGGGGGTGGGTGGGCGAGGGCCAAGGCATGGCGAGGGAAGGAAATGGGTACGAGCACTTGGGGAAAGGGTCACATCGGATACGGCTGTCGTGGGGATCAAGTCAGAATCACCGATCCAGTTTGGGACAGGGAGGGATAGGGGGTGTGTGTGTGTGTGTGTGTGTTGGCACTCTGGAGTCTGAGTGTGGATAGGTATCCAGCCTGCCTCCTCATCTACTATCGGACATGATAGATACCTTACATCAGGTAAGGACATCTCTGATCACGCATAGACTGATGACAGGCGCAGTAGGGGACTCTTTGCTGCTCCTTTCCTGGGCGTCCGCTCCTCTTCTCCAAACCGAAATAATACTCGTAAAAGGGCCAGAAAAAAATCAGGCCATTTCCCCCTCGGGCTATTGAGGCTGATGTGCATTGGGCGCAGTGGGAATCGACGCTGCCCGGATCACAAGCGGTTTAGCCCCTGAGATGGAAAAGCGGAGGCCTGAATGATCTCGACTGGGTGACGGGATGATCATCGCCGCGCCCCAGAAACGCCCAGAAACCCCCCCCAAAAAACCGTCCAACTACCCGAAAGGGCCAAGCAAAGCGCGGCTTGTCCCCAGCTCCACACTCCGAGAATAACAGCGAACAGCGGCCACACACTCTGCACAGTAATCAATAAATCATCATCCCCGTGGGACCCCCTTCTACGAGTACTTACTCGTACTCCGTATACCCACCTATACGTAAGTAGGTAGGTAGGCATGTGCAGACCCCCGCGCGCCCACGCACACCCTGAGCACGGGTATACAAACACAAGATGTGCGAGTACCAGACAATGGGGATGTCCCCTCCCCGAAAAGGTAGCCAAAAAGGAGCCCGGCAGCTCGGTGCGGTACCGAAGAAATGCAGGGAGTGTGGAAGGGAAAGGGGAAGAAAAAAAAACCCCGGATGAGGCAGGGCGAGGCTCACCACGCTCACCAACAGCAGCAGCAGCATCATGTCATCTCCACCAAAGCACAGCTACCGCGCGGCCGGTAGACACGGGATCAGTCTGGACTCAGGAAGGACCTTCCATCGCACACGAGTTTCCATTTTCGAAACCTCGTGCTTATTCCCGTACAGCCGAGGCATGCAATGTGCTTCTTTTCCTTCTTCTTGCTCTTCTCTTTCGTTGAGCTTCTCAATGGTCTTCTTGTCCTCCTCCTTCTCCTCTTTCCTCTGCGTCTCTAACAAGGACCCGCCCCATCTCTGCTGCTGAACGAATCCCTGCCCTTTTGTGGCTTGCCAGCCTCTCTAACCGACCCTCTTTCCTGCTGCACCTCGGGCTCTTCGGCTGCTCGCTCTTCTCCCTCGACCCGGTACCTGGGTCCGGGGTACTTCTTGGTTCACCACTTTAGCATCAATGGTGGTCCCCCCCCAAGAAAGAAGTGCATGAGAGACGAATAATAAAGAATGGGTACTCGTACTTGCGAGCATGATGGGGCACCTCGGACTTTTCTCTCTCCCCTGGTCACGGGCGGCGGCGCCAGTCCGTTGCCCACACTTTGTACACGGATGATGGACGGCATAGGGGAAAAAAAGTATCCCGTGGCTGGTTGACGATGTATCTGGGCGTCTTGTCCTGCGGACCATTCATTATTGCTTTGGCAAGTGAGGCCGGCCTGTCGTCGCGGTGGAGCCCCACGCACGGGGGCCTTTGCTCACTCGGTAGAGATAGAAGCTGATGAGAGAGATGGGCCACATGTTGCGCGAGAGACAGGAGACATGACGATACACTTACAGGAAGAGAATGCGCCTGTGTGTGCGTCTCTCTCTCTCTCTCTCTCTCTCTCTCTCTCTCTCTCTTTGTGTGTGTGTGTGTGTGTGTGTGTGTGTGTGTGTGTGTGTGTGTGTGTGTGTGTGTGTGTGTGCGTGTGTGTAGGAGTACGTGCATACGTACCCGCATACTCGTACAGACAGATACGCGGTCAGAACGTCGTTTGTGTTGGCTTGGCTCGCCCCGGCATCGTCCTCCGCCAGGGCGCCCCGCGTAGGTACTCGTTATGGGCCTGTCCGGCGTATGCGGCGACGCTGTGCGGGTAGCCCACAGGGGTGCGGCCAAGGTGTGTGAAGGAGGAGGGGGGTTGTTCAACCTCCCATTCGACCCGCAGGCGATCACAGGAACACAAGACAGCATCGCAAAGGAGAGAGGGGGAGGGGGCAAGGTCGTTGTCCCGGCCAAAGACCGCACTTTGCTCTGCGTGGGGCCCCTGGCCCCTATTTTTTCCATCCTCGAATTATTACATGGGCGTGCACTTCACACGGGTACGGTAGGCGAAGGAGGATTCTCCCTGGCATCGGGCCCCTCTCGCAAGATCACAGAGCGGGCGGGACGAGTCACACCGGCAACTCGAGGCTGGAAGACCGCCCCCCCATATCGTTTGCGCATGCACGAGACGCAGCCGATTGCAACCGTAGGAACCACGCGGTATTCTCTTCTTCGTGTTTTTGCTTTTTCTCCCTTTCGCCCCTCTTCTTTCTGAACGAAAACTGACGGGATGTGCAGTGCGCACACACGCAATATGATGGGCGCCGACCGACGCGTTGGCGTTCTCAGCCTGGTTCAGCAGGAAACGAGAGAGACGGGGCTTAGTACGAGAGGAGAAAGAGTACTTCTTGACAGGTTCCCGTCTCTCGCACGACCACCAACCAGAAAGACCATTATGGGCTTTTTAGGGGGGGGGGGGGGGGGGGGGGGTTCTCCAGGGTAGAACAGCGGCCTGGGTTCCGGGGGCTGGATGTACTCGTACTGTCTCGGACGAGCGTGGTGAGGATGCTGCTGGGACGGCATGGGAAGGAGGCTTTCTTCCCCAGCGTGGTCGTCTAAACACTCATGACGCTCAAGGGGCGAAGAAAGAAAGAAAGACCAAAAAAAGACCCCCTTCTCTAAGAAACGCAGAGCATATATATGTTCGAAGGCTACACAGGAAAGCCTGCTAGAACGCCGACGCCTTGGCAGGCTGGCGAGAACAACTGGGCCCTTGCACGTTCGGTTGAATCTAGTTGCGTCTAGTCTACTGGGGATAACGCTTGGAATATAGGGCGCAAAGAGGAGAGACCGCCCCTATGAGAATAGCGGGTCAGAACATGGCGGCGCGTCGCGAGATGGGAACGCGCTGAACATGATCCGTAGATGCCCAGTTCTGTCTGCCTTGAATAGTACGTAGTTATCTAGATAGAACTTGCCGCACGCCCAAAGTTGTTCAGGTCAAGTTAGAGGTCTGATATATCGGCGTCATCTGGTCCTTGTTCTAATTGTCGTTATTGTTCTTGTTAGCAATCTACAACCTCCATACGCACTCTGGCTGGTGGGCGGGCTGGGCTCTCTTACCGGGTGGTGGCGAGGACCATTCGCGCAGCCACGCCTGCACGAACCGGGCAATGTCGTGCTTTGCGTGGGCTACCGCGGCGGGAGGCAGGCCCTCGGTCCTCTCGCTGGGGAAGAGGCCGTTCTCGTCCCAGTGGTGGACGGCCCCGTCGATCAGGATCGCGGGCTCGCTCGCCGTCGAGGGCCGCTCGGGCTGCGACGGGGCGTGCACGCCGGCCGCGCGCCAGGGGTCCCACTCGCCGTCGACAAAGGCCAGCCGGGGTGGCGGATGCCGAACCCCCCGTACTGGTTGATCCGGGTCACGTTGGCCGGGCCCGTCAGATTGAAGGCCTCCCGGCAGACGATGGACGAGTACTCCACGTCGACGAGGCGCGAGACCAGAGGCAGCTGGCCCCCGGCACACCGCTGCCCGTTTGCAGGTACCCCCACCTGCAAGCAAACAAACAAACAAGCAAGCAAGTCAGCCTCGATACCTACCGGATCAACGATCTCCAGGGGTATCGTGACAGTCAAGGGGGGGCAAAAGGGGGCTACGGGGAAGGGGCCACTTACTCGGTGCAGACCTGATAGCTCCACAGGCGCCAATCCTGGGTGATGTCGTCCCGGGCATACACGGCCGGGTTGTGCTGGGAGAAGCACCGGTCTTGGTCCTCGCCGCACCTCGAGACCACAGTCTCGTTCAGGTAGCCGATCGCGTTCAGGACCTGGGCCGATAGACTTTTTGACTCATCCCCGTGGCCCCCGGCCGACACTATATCCCGCACGGACGGCTCCCGCTCGGCCAGGCCGGGGTACAGGAGGATTTTGGACGAGATGTTGGCGCAGTACTCATAAAAACCATTCTCGCTGACGGCGGGGTCCCAGTTCAGGCCCTGGAGGCCGTTGATACCGGCGTTCAGCGCGTTGGCAAAGTCGTCATTTCTGGTGACGTTGCCGAGTCCAAAGGCCGCCTTGAGCTGCTGAACACGGTGAGACTTGTCACCGTCACCGTCGTCGTCGTCGTCGTCGTCAGGGCCCAAGAGGATCGTGTCTACTACATCTACAAGTTTCTGGGTGGCGTCGATGCAGTCCGGGGGCCCGTAGATCCGGGCCGCCTCGTAGTACTCCCAGTAGTCCCAGATGGCCACGGGGACCCCGGAGGACGAGATGGCGCCCCAGAACACGCCGGGGTACGCCACCCGCAGGAAAGCGGCGAACGCTCCAGCGTACGAGCCCCCGTACGCTACCCACGGCGTGGACCGCGGGCTCAGGTCGAGGTGCTCGAGGCCCGGGAACCGCGCGTTCTCGGCGAAGAAGGCCGTGTCCGCCAGGGCCTGCTCGGTGGTCAAGAAGCGCAGGCTGGCGGTGCTGAAGTCGGGGACGGGGATGCTCTTGCCGTAGTAGCGGTGCTCGAGGACCACGCCGACGCCGTGCGTGGCCTTGGCGAGCTCGTAGATGATGCCCTTCTGCAGGTACGGCAGCCGAGCATCGCCGTCAAACTCGCCGGACAGGAGGACCAACACGGGCCCGCCGGGCTGATAGAACTGGGCGTCGAACCAGTACCTCAGGCCGAACGAGTCGTTCGAGTGCGGCTCGTACCTGGTCTGGTTCTGGAAATGGTCGATGGGCGTGCTCAGATAATGCTCGGGGTAAAGGGCTGCCACACCGGGCTCGGGGTTGACGAGGCTCCGGTGGGAAAACCTTGCTTGCACCTTGTCGACATCAACACCCCGGCCCCTTCCACGCAGTGCGCCACAAAGCGGGCATTTCTTTTGTTTTCTTCCTGCAGCACACGGACGGACGGACATACCTGGTTCTTGATGTGAGGCTCTTTCGGGCCCCTTGGCCGAACGGGACAAGCCCCAGAAGGCCCGTTAACAGGGCGCCACGCATCACTGCGGAAGAGGGGGGGGGGCGCGTCTAGACCCCAGTTGCTTTGCGTGTCCGAGCCTGATGCCTGGACTGGAGGAGAGAGGAGGGGAGGGGAGGAACTGGATGAGGACGGACAAGCAGGCGGGCCAAGTGATAAGCAGCCAACAAGACTTCTCTTTGGGTAGCACTTCTGGTTAGGCTGGAGATGGTCGCAGATCTATCTGGGCAAGGCGTCGAGGCAAACGGTCATTTGTCGAGGGAGGAAACCGGCCCAGAGCAGGGAGATTTGTTTGCTGGAGCAAGCAGCGCGAAGGGCCCGCAAGGGGTGCTGGCTACGCTGGCTCGGACGTCACCTGCGAAAGAACTACTCCGTACTAATAAGCAGCCGCTGGACGGGCTATCGCGGAGGAGGGCCGCTGTAGCCGGTGGCGGTTTAGGGTCATTGTGTTCACCCAGGGAGAGCTGTACGAGTGCTGTGCGGATCTGTGGTATGCGGTGGAGGATGACGAAACCAGCCTTCGAGGATTGGATTGGAGGCCTGTACGGAGAAGTCTCCGCTTCTGGATAAATCCACCTGACATTGGGAGTCCTGAGGTAACCCAAGTCGCGGCGCAGTGGCACTAAAACCACCTGAGTTTTTATCTCCGAGACTGTTTCCGTGGGTAATACTGCAAACTGAATATGAATATCAATTGCATAATTCTTTGGAATACCCGGTAACAGTGCTGTTGATTTTTGTTTGCACCGAATCCAGAGTGTCGTCTCGCCTGCTTACCTTCGCGGTAAGGTGTCTATCCAAATATCAAGGCAGAGCTGACCGTGAGTCTTCGGGCAATCACATGGAACCATCACATTCTAGGCACTTTTCGACCGGTGTGCCCTAATGTAGAGGGACCCATGATGCATGCTGGCGAGGCGGAGCAGCCCTTTGTGTGTCAGCCTCTCAGGAGTCGAATAACTGAGTGGTGAGAAAGCGCCAGGCCTCACGGCTGGTCCCAGGCTCCCTCCGTCGCCCGATCAGAGACTCGAGTTACAACTAACCAGCCAGTCCACTCGTGTTGCAGATCGGAGAGAAGCGTGCTGGTCTCTCTCGTCGTGTTACGAGGCCATTATCTCGATCATGACTCGTTACCCACCCCAGCCGCCGGCGGTAAAACTCGGCAGTTGGGCGGCCAACAGAGTTCAAGGACCAGAGTAGCCGGCTTTCATCTGCATTCTCTGGATCTCGGTTTTGACTGAGATCTTGGCTCGATAGGCTAGCCAAACAAGCAGACTTTGGCATGGGCAAATGTAAAATGTCCCGGACGCGTAGATCTGCCCTGTTGGCTGCCTTTTGATCGCCCGGTTAGTTGTGGAGACAAGTTGCTGAGGGCCAGCCAATGAGCGTGATTCGGACGAAAGTCCGCCCCCCCTCCCCGCCTAACTTAGCTGCCACCATGATGATCACCACGCTCTCGTTGTTATTATGACTGGTACCAGTGCCCCCAAACCGACCTGCTGAAGCTCTTCCTTTCCAAGCGTTTGTCATTGTACTCGTAGCTCTCTTCCATGAAGAAGAGAGTGGCAAATAAAGTCCCAGAGATGCCTCGTCCGGAAAATGAGATCACGAGAAACCATGGAGTTGTGGCATGCTTCCGCTCGTGGAGTTCTTCCCTTAGTGGCATCGCTCTCCCACCATCGCGCCCGGCTGGGGAAAAGGGCAGCGGAAGGGGAGCGTCGCTGAGACGGAATTCCCTTCCTCGCCCTGCCCACGAGCAACCGAGTACCCAGTGCGTCAGCACCTCTCGGATGCAAGTGTACAGGTCTGGTGTGTCATTATTTACATGCATCCAATGTAGTAGCAGGGAGTCACCCAGGCGCCCCGGACAGGCATACGACAACGGGAAATGCAATCTGTAACCACCAGCCCTCTGTTGTCTGCAGACAACGCACATCTGTTGGGTGGCTTCCCGAGACCGGTGAGGCATGCTTGCTGGCGTTGCATCTGCGGGCGGTTGCGCCTCGTTGCCCCGATCTGAATGGGTCGAGATGCAGAACCCATCACAATGATACGACTGCCCCTTGGCAGATCCCATGACGCCGGTCGACTTTGGCACGAGGGGGGAGCCGTGCCCGACTCCGCTGGCGTGACCCGTCCCGGGATCGCGCGTCGTCCAGTGTGTGTTGGTTGGGCTTGCCAGTAGGCTTTCCCGATGGGCCCGGCTGGTGTGGGTGTGCCCTGGGGCGTACGAGTGGTACCAGGGACTCATCTGATGGGCCCGATGTATTCAGTGACACTGGCGGTTGAACAGACAGGGCCATCCCAAGACCGGCTTGCTAATTAGCACATGCATCAGGGAAGAAGAAGAGGATGGATACAATGATGAACAAGGCTCCCCATCTCTACTCCTACGAGAACCAACAAGTTGGGCACTCAGGGGGGAAAACACTGCAAGTGCTAGGGGTGCCATTGGTGACGACGCAGCAGCTGTCTCGTACGAGTAGACAGGCCACAGTCGAAAGCAGACCGTGCCCCGGTCCCGCCTGTGCCAGCAGTGCGAAGGGATTGTGCCGACGCGTTGAAGCAGCGCTGAAGTGGAGCAGCCGGGAATCCGCGTGCTGTGCTCTGCTGTGAACCTCCGTTTATTTTTCGCCTTGTTGCCATCCATTACTTCCTGACTTGTGGTAGGCACCGTACCTGGGCAGCACCTTCCTACTCGTACACTCATGCCCGCTTCACGAAACGCGAACTACATCGAAGCAGCCACTCTCACCCTCTTCATAGTCTTCGCCTCTTCCGCAGTCGAATCGTCTACCACAGTCTCTGATGGCGACATAGCCCTCGGGTCCTCGACACATCCGCTATCCGCAGCACACCGTTGTCTCCTCGACGCCCCCTGACTGCCCCCGATCCTCCTTCGAATCCAATGCGACCTCGACCGCCGCCCAGTCGCACCCGAACTTGCCGACCCCGGCGCCGATGAAGATCGAGATGATAATGTAACCGTTGAAATACATCGCCAGCAGCATGATGATATAAGCCACCCCAAACGTCACCGCGTGGATGCTGGCGCGGACGGCCTGCTGTGCAAGCGAAGGCCGGAACGTGGCCGTTCTTGCGCCCGCAGCCATCGGGGCGTCCGAGGCCGAGCAGTCCGTCGCCGCAGCCGCCGATGACTGGGACTCGACACTCTGGCGGAACCTCCTCAGGATGAGAGCGTCGTACTCCCTGCCCGCGCGCCGCAGAAGCTCCAACGAGACCGTCAACAGCATGACCCCTATACACGACCCGGCCATCATGCCGTCGCTGCGAATGTGCCATGTCGCCGAGAGGAAGCCTCCTGCGTGTCAGCCGATATCACGAGCGCTATCGCGCGAGAGGGTGCTCACAAGCATCGGTGGTGTACCAGTTCCACAACATCTGTTCTTCCGTTAGGGAGGGCCTGGGGGAATGCCTCGCAGTAGACTCACAGAGATCCGACAGGCAGAGCCACCGTGGCCCGTAGACATGCCGTCCATATCCATCTTGCACCGGGATACTCCGCCGCTCAGAGCCACTTGTCAGATCAGCTCGAGATGCCCAGGGGAGTTGCAATAGCCAACGAGTATCTCCTTCAGAGTCGGTTACGTGCTGGCCAAAGGTATGTCGCGGCTTGGGAAAAGTGATTTCTGACTGCCTCAATTTCTCTGTGGTACAACGCCTCCAAAACCGCAAATGGAGATGAGTGGCACCAAGTGTACGAAGAGATAGGCTGGATAAGCACATGCAGTGAGGCACTCCAAAGCCTCGAGCGCTTCAAGGCACGGCGAGTCTTTTTATAGACATTGCTTCTGCTACACTTACAGGTTATTGTTGGGCGAGGAGGATCGGCCGGAGCGCCCAATGGCCTGCTTGCGAAGTGCAGAAAACGAGAGGGCACACATTGCGACCGGGCTGACCAATGCATAAATCCGAAGTACTTTACCCTGGAAACTGAGGGCAAGTGTACGCCCAAGATTCACCTTTGCCCCAAACTCCGATACCATCTGTGGTACCGATTCACGATAGTGGAGCATGTTGGATTTGGAAATGGCCTCAATCATGCTCATACCCGCGCTCTGAGAGCTTCACCTAGTACAGAGGATCGTCCACCGTGAATTTAGGATTGAGTGTCTATTCAAGATCGTACCACTGCATCACGGCCACTGCAAGCGATCATCGACCTGCCGTTCACACGTTGCAAAGAACCGGACCGCTACTGGCATCTAGGCTCCGGGCCACTGGTTTTTGGGCTGAGCAGGCGCCCAGCAGAACTATTATAAGGAAACAAAAAGCAATGATACATGTCATTCGACATAAGGCTTCGATACCAGACACGCCCGCTACTTGAATTATATTGGCTCGAGCGTTGTTGAACTTTACTCCCGCTTTCTTGATCACGAATAGTGAATAGATTCATTATCTGAGCAGGCCAACGAGAGAACTGCTTCAAGGTTGAGATCTTATAGTTCCAGCCTCGCCTTGTAGCTTGCTGCAACACGAGCACAACACCCAGAGACTAATCATTGGGCCAAACAAAGCCGATCATTGCTCGCCTTGAGATTCATTCTCAACACGATCGCAGCTCAAAAGTTCAAGTCAGTCGGTTGTTTCGGCCACGCCGGGGAAGCAACAGTTTCTGAGTGATGACGAGATCCTCGCAAGTCGTCGCTCTGACGCCTCGGTATAAACGTTGTCTAAGCGCAGCGACGTGTCCCGTGGCATCCTATTCGTGCTCCGTGGCAAAGGAATATGGAATGGACCACAGCGACATGCATAGTACATGTCAGCTTATTGAAATCCCTCTTAAGCCGCGAGTGTGACGTCGCGGACACGATCAATCAACGCCAAAGAGGCTCTAACAAGCCGAAGCACAGCAGCAGACGGAAGGGTGCCAGGACTCGGGGGGCGCCTTGTCATGACCTGCATGCCGCTTACGATTCAAGCATGTGCGCCGAAGCATTTCACATCGACATTTCCCGTGGGCCCTGCGAAGAATCGGAGTCACTCAGATTTGTTGATCAGATCCAATGCCGTATGACAACACCAAACCGACATGCGCCAGGGAGGAAACCCTCCGGACACATCACAATACGGATGTCGGATCTATATCCCGTGAAGCATACTGCCTACCTACCCAGTACGCATCGTACACGCGAGAGCAGTACAACCCAATTTACAGTCCCTTCGTTGGGGAAGTCGGGGCACAAGGCGTCATTCTACAGACATTGTGCACCATATTTCCAGACATGATTTATCGCAAGGCCTCCTAACCATGGTGCCTCCATTTATCCTCGTCGCGTTGCACCCCATAGATACTCGTCTTCCATGTTTGACGAGGTACAGATTCGAGTGGGTTGGAGTGCATGTGTCATCGCAGAATGCATAATCCGGTATATATGCACGGTACGCGGACTTTGGCATATCGGGTGCCAGAGTGCCCCACCAAAAATTTCCAGATTCATGGTGGGATGCGAGATATCGATAACGCCTGCCCATCGATTTCCACCACTCGCATCACCGACGCCAGCGACAGCACGAGACGCCAGCTTCTCGACCACCACACATACCGCCGAAGAAGTTACCCGCGAAGCACCAGGCGTACTATACGTCCCGATCCCCCGCCACAGGAAAAAAACAAAAGGACCATCGACCCTCTCCCTCTCCACCGCCCACAATGCCGTCCGCCTCGGTCAAGAACCCCAACGTCACGTCCAAGAACCGCCTGTCGGCGCGCGCGGCCAAGCACCGCAGCCGGACGGAGAAGAGCCGCGCGGCGGCGGCGCTCAGCAAGGTCGCCAAGGCGGACACGAAGCGCGGCGCCCGCGCGGGCCTGCTGCCCACCAGCGGGCCCAACAAGCCGCTCAGCGCCAAGCGGCGCCGCAAGCTGGAGAAGAAGATGGGGTACGCGGAGAAGCGCAAGATGGAGGCCGAGGGAGAGGTCGAGATGAAAGGTGAGTTCAGTTCTCTAGACACAGCCTCCCCCCCCCTTAGCTCCTTTCTCTAGGTGAACACAGCGACGGTGGTGGTGGGCTCGCAGCTGACCGCGTGTGTTATTTTCAGATGCTGCCGAAGCGGACAACGCCGGGGGCAAGGCGCAAGACAAGGCGGAGGATCAGGAGGAGAAGATGGCCGTGGACGCCGAGGGCATCTCGTGAGCGGCTGCGGCTTTCTCGGTCCATTCGTCGACGGGCTGTCCGGCGTGCGCCGCGACAATTGCCCTGCATGCCTTGACCTGCCCTGCCCAGCATTCTCTCAGCTCCTGCTGTGGCGGAGCTGGTCGGAACTCGCCTGCCCCTTTTGATCATTCCCTTCGGACGCCGGGGCTGATACCGTGACTCGAAACCAATACGCTCGCAGCATGAACCCTCCAGGTCTCCCCAACAGCAGCCGTGGACTACGCCCCGAAGCGATGGTCCCGCACAGAGTTTCTGTTCCGAAGTTGACCGATAGGCAAAGCCAGCTATCGCGGGGGCTCGCTGGTGTAGACCTTGAGCTACCGGCGGGGGGGCAGCCTGGACACGACACTTGAGGGATGGCATGGCTTTCCTCTGATCACCGACACGGATTCGGACGAAGAGTTCGTCGCCGGGAGGCGCCAGCCTGGACATCTGCCAAACACTCTCATTATGCACTGTCGACGGCGGGTCAAGAGACGATCGACAGCCACACGATGGCTTGGTATACATGCACGCGAACGCACAACCCCTGGGCGAAATCCTATTCAGGCTGCATATTTGGCTGTGATCTATCTCGACGTGACACGAACAATCTCTGCTTAGCGCTCTTAAGAGAAATAGACATGGGCGTTCCACGCCTAGCTCTACAAATATTTACATTTCTGAACCGTCTGTCCGTGAACCCACGCATCACGTGTCCCATCATGACTGCGCCTGCTGCACTTTCTAGCCTCCCAGCCACTGCACCTAGAGACTGGAGCACACAACAACTATCGCGGGACTGTCGGGCTCGGGATGCGTGCATGTTGTTAGTGCTGACTCGAGGATTCGCACCGGCCAACGCAAGGCTCTCGGGTATTGCCAATCGAGAAGAAAGCAGCAGGGCCACATCCACCTACCTCTTCCTCCCCGCCGCTACCGTCTTTAGACCTCCCGCCTCTCTTCCGTATGGGGCATGTTCTCCCCAAAGAGTGCAGCGCGCAAGGAAAACTCCTGGCTAGCGTGAGCGCACTCTGCGCGTACTGCCGGTAGCTCGCGGCGCCGCGGGCCGGACGTCATACTTTCCCGGCTTGTGGGTTTCTGCCTGTCTCGAAAATGCCGCCCGTCAGGTGTGTATCCCAACAGCACGGCGGTTGCCACGAGTATCCATCCGGCGTCCGTCGCTGCTCGACTCAGGACGCCAATGCCGAACGGCCCCAAAGCGCGGATTGGGTTCAAGGGGCGGCCGCCGCCGGTACGCAACTCTGGGTCTGCGTTCGAGCGAGTCTGGACAGGGCAGCCCGCCTCGCTAGTCATGTACTCTGTAATCATGGACGGGACCCCATGGCTTTGGTCGTCGATCCTCGGACCACCTCCAAGGTTTTGTAATGGGACTGAGCGGCGCTCTCGGGACAGCAGATGAGCAGCCGCAGCGTCGCATTTAAAAGCCTCTGCTTGACTCTACCTCATAGTTGCACCTGGTCGTTCTTGGCTGTCTTCATACCATATCTGTCATCCGTCCTGACCAGGAGAACATTCGCTAGCTGTCGTCCTAGCACGAGCATCATCAGTCCCGCTTTGCCCGCCCTGCCACGTTGGAACTCCTCGCCCGCCATGGCCGCGCCTCACCAGCCGGCGTACGGGCAGAGGCTGCTGCCGGCGGTGCTCGACGAGCTCGCCTCGTCGACGCCGGGGCGCTTCTACGCGGCGATCCCGAGGACGGCCGAGGTGGCCGACGGCTTCGTGGACGTCACCGTGGCCGACATGGCTCGCTGCGTCGACTACATGGCGGGGTGGCTCGAGAGCCGGCTCGGCCGGAGCGACGCCTTCGAGACGCTGTGCTTCCTGGGCATCGCCGACCTGCGCGGCGCCGTCATGTTCCTCGCGGCCATAAAGTGCGGCTACAAGGTATTTATTTTTTCCCCCTTCTCCCGCGCTTTGGCGCTTCGCCCGCTCTGCCGGCAAATGTGTCCCCAGTGCTCACACACCGTGTTTCCTCCCGCGCCAGCTCCTCCTCCCGTCGCCCCGGAACCCACCGTCGACCAACGTCTCGCTGATGGAGCAGACGGGGTGCGGCACGATACTGCACAGCCCCGAGGTGGCCGCCGTCACGCAGCGGATCCTGGACCTTCGGCCGGCCGTGGCCAGCCGCGAGGTCCCGTCGTTCGACGAGATGCTGAGGAGCCGGCCCGCGCCGCGACCGTTCCGCAAGACGTTCGCGGAGGCCGAGGACGACCCCATCGTGGTCCTGCATTCCTCTGGATCTACTGGTGAGCTTTTCTTTTTCTTCCCCCCTTTTTCCCCCTTTTCCCCACCTCCTTCTCAGCTGTGTGCAACGGCGACGTAGGAGCGTTTCGGCGGGAGTATTCTGACTATCCGTTCTGCCTGCCACAGGTCTCCCGAAGCCGGTGGTTGTGACCCACGGCTCGTTCGCCGTGCTGGACCGGAACCACGTCATCCCGGAGATTCCCGGCCGCAAGAGGAGGGACTGGTCCATGTGGACGTTCGACGACGCGGTTGATGGCGCCCGGGTCTTTACCGTCTTCCCCTATTTCCATGTGAGTTTTTTTCTTTCTTCTTCTTCTGCCTGCTCCTTACGATGATGCTGCTGAAAGCTGACAACCCAGTAGCTCGCGGGGATATTGGTGACTGGAGGTAAAGCCAATCCTCCACTCCCTCCTACTTCCTTTCTCTCAAGCAGATTCTAACTTGGGAAAACCCTCTGCTAGTACAACCCATCTTCGCCAACTCGGGCCCCGTGCTGGGCCCCCCTCACCTGGTCCCCGACGGCCAGCTGCTGAGGGAGGTCATGTCGCAGCAGGCGCTGCGGGCCATCTTCACGCCGCCGGCCGTGATCGAGCAGGTCGCGCGCGAGCCGGGAGGGCTCGAGATGCTCGGGCGTCTCGACTTCGTGGCGTACGCGGGGGCGCCGTTCGGGAGGGCGGCCGGCGAGAAGCTTCTGAAGGCGGCGGCGGCGGCGGAGGGCGGCGGAGGCGGAGGGGTGCGGGAGCTCGTGTCGCCGTTCGGGTCGACGGAGATCTTCGCGCAGCCCGAGCTGGCGCCCGAGGACCCGCGCGCCGACTGGGAGTACCACGAGTTCTCGCCGCGGCTCGGGTTCGAGATGCGGCCCTACGACGAGGGCGAGGGCACCTTTGAGTACGTCGTGCTGGTCGCCGCTGCTGGCGGGGACGGAGACGGAGACGGCGACAAGTGCGCGAGGGACCTGACGGCCGTCCACCACAACGTCCTGGTGGAGGGGGAGCGCAAGGGACAGGGAGAGGAGGAGGAGGAGAAGAAGAAGGGGACGGGGCTCATTGAGTACCCGACCAAGGACCTGTTCGTGCGCCACCCGACCAAGCCGCGCCTGTGGCGGTACTACGGCCGCCGCGACGACATCATCGTCCTGGCCAACGGCGAGAAGTTCAACCCGGTCCCGCTCGAGCTGAGCGTCCAGGCGCACCCGGCGCTGCAGGGCGCCCTCGCCGTCGGCAACGGCCGGACGCAGGCCGCGCTCCTCGTCGAGCCCAAGGAGGAGGAGGAAGCCGGGGGAAGAGGAGGAGAAGCAGACCTCGTGGCGCGGCTGTGGCCGCTCGTCGAGCGCTCCAACGCCCTCGTCGGAGGGCAGGGGCGCATCGCCCGGGACAAGGTCGTCGTCTGCGGGCGGCCGGGCAGGCCCTTCACCCGCACGGGCAAGGGCACCATTGTCCGCAAGCTGACGGCCGAGCTGTACCGCGACGAGATCGAGGCGGCGTACGCCTCTTCCTCCCCCCCCTCCTCCTCCTCCCCCTCTCACTTTCACGACCGGGATCGAGCCTCCGACCCCGCCGACCCCGCCGAGGCCGCCGAAGCCCTGGTGCGCGAAGCCCTGGGCGCCTCGTTCCCCGCGGCCCGCGACGCGCCCGCCGACGAGGACCTGTACGCGCGCGGGCTCGACTCGGTGCAGACTCTCGAGGCCGCTTCGGCCCTGCGGCGCGCCCTGTCGTCGGCGGCGGCGGCGAGGAGCAAGAACAAGAAGAACGGCCCCGTCCCCACGGACTGGGTGTCGACGCGCACCATCTTCCGCAACCCGAGCGTGGCGGCGCTCTCGCGCGTCGTGGCCGCCTTCCTCAGCGGCGACGACGACGACGACGACGACGGCACCAACCGTGGCGGTAGCAGGAGCGGCGGGGACGCCGAGCAGGCGAAGAAACGCCTCGAGGAGCGGCGCCGAGCCGTTGACGACGCCGTCGAGGAGCACACGCGCGGGCTGCCGCTGGCGCCCCGGCCTGCTGGCAGCAGCAGCAGCAGCAGTAGCAACAAGAGGAGGAAGACGAGCCCCAGGGCCCCGACGACAACGACGGCGACGACTACGGCGACGAACGGCCAGGAGAATGATGAGGACGAGAAGAACGGGGGACAGGAGAAGGGGGAGCAGGAGGGGACGAAGAAGACAATCGCCGTCATCGGCACCACGGGCTACCTCGGCGCGCACCTGGTGGCCTCGCTACTGCGCGACCCGGCCGTCGGCCGCGTGCACTGCCTGGACCGGTCCGCCGACGCCCCGGAGCGCCTGCGGCGGTCGCTCGCTCCGCTTCTGCCAAAGGAGACGGCGACGGGGACGCTCGGCGACTGCGGCGGCGGCGGCGGCAAGCTCGAGCACCACACCGTGACGCTGGGCCAGCCGCGCCTGGGCCTGTCCGAGGCGTCCTGGCTCGCGCTGACGACGGCGCGGAGGAGGAGGGGTCGGGAAGAGGAGGAGGAGGAGGGGGCCGACGGCGGCGACGGCGCCCTCGACACCGTGGTGCTCAACGCGTGGCGCCTCGACTTCGGGCTGGCCGCGACTTCGTTCGCGCCTTTCCTGCGCGCGGTCCGTGGCGCCGTCGACCTCTCGCTCGCCGTCGGCGGTGCTGATGGACGCAGCGGTAGCAGCGACGCGAGCGCGGCAGCAAAGTCGCCGCCGCCACGCGTCGTCTTCGTGAGCTCCGTCTCCTCAGTCGGCGACCTAGCGAAGCGGCAGACGCAGGAACAAGGAGGAGGAGGAGGAGGAGGAGGCAAAGGGACGACAGACCCGAGCCGAGGAGCGGCGGTGCCCGTGCCCGTGCCCGAGGCTCCCGTCGACGACCCCCTGGCCGCCTACGACATGGGCTACGCGCAGTCCAAGCTCGCGGCCGAGCGCGTCCTGGCCGCCGCCGCCCGGCGCTCCGGGGTCCCCGTGTCCGTCGTCCGCGTGTGCCAGGTCGGGGGCCTCTCCGCCTCCGGAGGGTCCGGAGGGGCGGCGCACCAGCGCTGGGCCGAGCAGCCCTGGATATCGGCCATCGTCCGGACGTCCCGGGCGCTGGGCTGCGCGCCCAGCCACGCCGGCCGCGTCGACTGGCTGCCCGTCGACACGGTCGCGGCCGCGCTGCACGGTGTCATCCTCGACGACGGTGATGATGGTGGTGTTGGTGGCGACTGCTCGGCGGCCGGGGGCAGTCAAGAAGAAGAAGAAGGCGGCGGCGGCATCGAGCCGCGCTTCTACAACGCCGTGCACCCGAGTCCACAGCCCTGGGCGCTGTTCCTCGAAGCGGCGTTCGGCGGTAGCGGTAGCGAGGGAATAGGGATTGAGACGGTCCCGCTGCCAGAATGGGTGAGGCGGCTGAGGCGGGCGGCGACGGACGACCCGGGCAGGGAGGCGGCGGCCCGGCTGCCCGCCATCAAGATGCTCGACTTCTACGAAGCGCTGGCTGACGGTCGCGAGGGCTCCTCCTTTGACACCACGCGGATGGAGGGCGTGGTGCGCGGCGGCATCCCGCTCATCGACCTCGCGCTCCTCAAGAGCTGGCTATCCAGCTGGGAGCTATAGGGGCCTGTCCGTGTCTCTCACGGTCTGCATACCGCCGCAATTGAATGCGGCAAGGGTGGTATCAAGATGATAGACAACGAGTGTATATTGAAATTCATAATTCGCAAGTGATTGACCTCGCACAGAACCAATCTACGCCGCCATATTTCGGGTCTTGTGATAGCTTGCAGGTAAGGACTGTGTTTGATCCCCGTAAGATCGGAAATGACGCTGTATCTGACTGTGTGCTGACTGTTATCCAGCCAGCAAGGAAGGCCTTGATTCCCGTCCTAGCCGCAGCAAAGGTGGTGATGGCGCGTTTCGGCTCTCGCCTCTGATGGCACCGAGATCGGTACCAGGATATGCCA
The DNA here is from genome assembly GCA_006538405.1 of Hansfordia pulvinata. NCBI lineage: Eukaryota > Fungi > Ascomycota > Sordariomycetes > Xylariales > Hansfordia > Hansfordia pulvinata. The sequence continues at coordinate 528,249 of BJKQ01000007.1, read as the reverse complement.
GCATAATCAGCCAAACAACCAATTGAACCACTTCTCAAAGGCGTTTCTGTGATTGGTAGCTGTCAGCGTGAGAACAAAACGGCAAACGGCAAAACTTACCTGGGTGGCGATGGGACAAAGGTTCTCTGGTATTCCTCCACCTCGTCAAGGTTTTTCTGTAGGTCGACCTCGGCCGGCTTTCGCATCTTCGTACCGTGGACCAGCTTCCAGATCACGTACAGGATGGGACAGACCCCCACCATCGTGTAAGAGAAGAGGAAGTCTGGCACCGTCCAATACCCAGGGAGAAAGACGGTGTAGCCGCCCACAAAGATCATGACGAACGTGCAGGTGAGTGCAAACCATGGGCTCCAGGCAGGCAGTATGGCCTTGTACGGCAGCGAATCCCGGCTCATGCCCTGCGCCTTCATGGCCCGGCGAAAGCTCAGGTAGGTCACCAAGATGCACGAGTAGTTGATGAGTTGAGACGCTGTCAGGAGCGAAACGAACCAACTCAAGACCTTGGCGGCGTTGTTGCTGACCTGCAAGAACGACAGCAGCGAGAAGAGGAGAGAAACTCCGACACAGTAGACCGGGATTCCTTTCTGAGTCACCTTGGTCAGAAATTTGGGTGCTTTGCCCTCAAGAGCCAGCCCATACAGAGATCTCGAGGAACAGTACACATAACTGTTGCCCGCAGAGAAAGCAGCGGTCAGAATCATGGCGTTCACAATGTGTGGCAACACCGGTATGCCCATGTGGTTCATGGCGACAACGTAGGGAGAGGCGGCGGCGCCGGGCTTCCCATTCTTGAACGCGTCCACCATTTCCTGGTCATTGTAGGCTACCAGAATGCCGACGCAGAGCGACCCCAAGCAGAAGAAAGTCGTCAATCGATAGAAGACGGCATTGAAAGCCTTGGGCATCACGCCGCGCGGGTTCTCGGCCTCGCCGGCAGCCATTGACACATAGTCCGGACCGGCGATTGTGTAAGAGGCGCTGATCAGGCACGCCACGAAGCCTTGGAATTTTCCGAGGGAGCCGGTGCTGTAGAATGCGTTGAAGGCGCCGGGCACGTACCAGGTGCGGAATCCGAATGCGTCGCGCTGAGGATTGGCCCCGACCATCACGAAGAAGGTGAAGAGGATGAGGCCAATGATGAGGATGACCTTGCCAAGGGCTGCCCAGAACTCGATCTCGCCGTAGTATTGGACGGCAGTGAAGTTGATCACGACGTACAGGATGACGACGATGAGCAGTATGGCCCAAGTGGGCACTACATCACTCCAGAAGTGGATGACGACATTGCATGCTGTGATTTCAAAGGGTATCTGAGCGGCCTCAAAGATGAAGAAATTCCAGCCCATCATGAAGCCGAATGCCTCGTCCACGTAGCGGCCAGCGAAGCGGATGAATGGCGAGGAAATCGGCAGGTACGTGACCATCTCCGCCAGGCACATGGTGATGATGAGAATGACGAAGCACCAGAATGAAAAGGCAATGAATAGACTAGCCGGCCCCCCTTTCATCAGAGCCTGTCCGATGGTCACGTAGAGTGCCGTCCCAACAGTGCCTCCGATGCCAATCAGTTGAATGTGACGGGGTTTGAGGTTTCGGTGGACAGTGTGGCCGACTGTGGACGAGTCCTCGCTCACGCGATCAGGCCCGAGCTTCTCCGGATCGCCGTGCTGCTGACGCTGGACGGCTTTCCACTCGTATGCCCCCGCCTTGTCGGGCGAGGCGAGCCCTGAAGTCGTCATATCGGGGCTTGTGTCTGCGGTTTTCTGCGGTTTCTTGATCGAGGCTCGATTTTCATCTGATGGCCTTGAGAAGAAGAGAGAAGAACTCGGGGACGAAATCCATGTGCTTCTATGTCTCTTCGGGCAGGGCCGATGGCGTCGCTCGTCCAGCCGTCGCCGCTGCGATGCCGGGTGTGTTCGTGTTGTACTCGTACGCGTCCGGGTATGCGGTGTTGTCGAGCAAGAGGGTGCGTATCTTGGTGAAGTCGAGTTGCAAGGACGAACAAACACAGCAGCAGCAGCAGCAGCAGCAGCAGCAGGCGAGGATTGGAAGGTGCCATTGATCAGGGAGGAAACGCCGCCAAACCTCCGGTATCCGCCCTGGCAGGGGGCCGGCCGGCCTGCGCCGAGTGGAATCCAGAGTGTCGGCTCGGTCTGCGGACCCGCTGCCGCGCGTGGGTGCTGCTACCACCTGATCTGGGTTGGAGCTCTTGGGCCTGCAGGTGGCGACTACGACTAGTAACTCTAGGGTCGGCTCAAAGGAGACGCCCCCAACATCGACCTCGGGTTGAGGGATGGCAATTTCTTCCCATTGTTGCTCCATCCTCGTAGGCACGTCTCTCATGCGGGGGCGGGGTATCTCTCCCAGAGGCGCCGGTGGGTACAGCTCGATAGCCGGCCAATCAAGCGTGCGCCGTGTGCCGATCACGACGGCTGAGTTTGCCAGGGTTTGGGGGTCCAGATCGTTGTGCAACACTGAGGTCATTGGGCTGACAAGTAATGGCTCGGCCTGCTTGCTGTTATTAGGGCATCCCGCGCAGATTTCGACGCCAACCCGGACCGAGTACCGACGCTGCTGCTGCGGCGATATTCCCCCAGGGAGTCCCACGTTCGTCGCGACTGTGCTTACTTGATAAGGCTGGTGCGCGGAACCCCACGCCTCTCCCGCGCGCAGGAATCCGACAGGGATGCGAGCGAAAGGGCGATGTCTCTCGGGGCAGATCGATTGGGAATTGCGCAAAAGTATTCGACGCGCCTAGAAGCGTTCGTCCAACACATGACCTTCCCCGTTGTGTTGGTCCTGAATGTCTGCGTCGCGTTTGCCCTTGTTTTGTCGACCCCCACTGTGGGGATTATGCATCTTCCGAGTCGAACACCTTGCACAGTCGTCCCCTTAGAACGGCGCCGACATTCTCATTTACAACCCTGGCCAGCTGCTCAGAGTCAAAGACAATCCCAAGCTCCTGGCTCGTGAACCAGCTGGGCCGGTCCATGTTGCCAGAGCCCAGCACGGTGTACCAACCATCGACGATGGTGAGCTTCAAGTGGGATTGAACCGGTTCTTCGGGTACCCCAGCTTGAGCATTGGCTTTCAGTGGCTGGAAATAGTCAATTTTGAGTCCTCCAGGGCTTGGGTGCTGCGCCTCAATGTCGGCTTCAACAGGTGGATGGTCCCGATCGTCAACTTCGGCTGTGGGCGACCGACGTCCGACGTGCTCACTTCTGTACCGCCGTATGAAAGACTTGAGACATGCCGAGGTAGTTGTGCCTGAGGTGATGAGGGACTCGAGCAGCATCATGTTCTTGCCGGTGACGACGTGCACGTTGACGCCGCGTCGAACCGCGTCTAGTAACGAGTTTATGACTGAGGCGGCTGTGAGGTTGGGTGTTTGAATGTAGATTGACGTCTGCGCCATTTCCAGAAGCCGAAGCACGCCACAATTCAGGGGAGTGGGCGGATGGCTTGGTGCACGCTGCCAGGGGAATAGCCTAAACTGCGGGTTGCGGTGATGTGGTGACGGCAGGAGTATTGTTGGCGTGGACACCTCGGCGGCGAGCTGCTGCAATCGTTCGGCAGGGCTGGTGAGGGCGGTGAGGCCCAGATCCGCCGGGCTCGCAACGGCTAAGCCCTGCCTGCTTCCGATTTTGGCAGATGCTGGAATAGGGGCGGCATCGTGGGCACCTCTCTCCCAAACGCTACAGTAAAACCTGAAGACAGCAGCCACCACCTCCCCGGAAAGCTCGACGCAGCCCTCAAGCCACGGCTCCCAGCTCACATTGCAGCTGGGCAGAAAAGCCCTTTGTCGATCGATGAGAACGAATTTGGGATGCATGACACTGAATGGCAGGATGAAGATACTCTTGACGCGCAGGTCTATGCCGGCGTTCTCCAGGAGCTCTTGAGGGGGCAAGCCCAGTTTGGTGGACCATGATGAAGGAGGATAGGTGTAGCCGTCTAGGGAGGGCGTGTGGAACAGTTTCTGGAACAGAGACCTGGAGGAGAAGCAGATTCGGATGCGTAGAGGGGGGATAGCTTCTGAGCCAGGCGTCGATGCTTGCATCCGGCGGCACCGCACTTCGGCCAGCTTCTCCAAGACTTCTCGCAGCGCAAGCAGAGTGGGCGATCGGGCCCAGAAGCAAGTGACGAGGACGATCTCGCGCTCGGCTGCCAGCATGGCGGGGAGCAAGGCCTGGGTGTAGATAGACGCCCCGGTGCCCAGCCTGAATGAGGCTATCTGGGACGTGCAGCACAGCTTCCCGGGGTCCTCGGCGAAGTAGTTCGGGTCGTCGCGGAGCAAGGCCGTGCCATGGCTCTCAATGTCGGCAGCCCACGCCTCTTTGAAGCGATCGAAAGTGACCATCGGGCCAGAGGCGCAGCGGCAGGCGCGTCGAGCCGGGCCAGCCGGGCCAGCAGGGGGAGGCAACGATCTGGAGAGTTGGTATGAGAATCTCAATCAGAGGGTGCACTGCGCCGTGGCCGTGTCTGAAGGGATCAGCGGGGACGGTGGGCGGCAGTCGAGGCTGGAGGTGTGCGTGAGAGGGATAACGACCCGGGCAGGCGTCCCTGGCGCTGTGAGGATTCCAAGTTTCGAGGTTTTGGGGGGTTTGCGTGGTGGCGCGCGCGACGTGGCCCAAGCGGGCGCTCGGGTTGGGCAGGCGCGTCAGCAGCGGTGGGTTGCGACTGCCGCTTCCACCCCGAGACGTACAGTGCATTTCTGTAGGTTACGTAGAGGTAGAATATGACCCCAATGCTGCACTTGGAATCCCTTCAACATATTTGATTTCATCATTTTTTATCAATGGTCCAGTGTTCCATCTATGCCTCATCATACCCGGGGCCTTACGAAAGCAGTATACGTTTCAATGAGTCGACCCAGTACGAGTACAGCTGCCATCCCTAAGCCGTGGCCCGGCGCCTTCTCAGCGAGGGAGAACGCCCTCCGTAAGCTTAGGTATACTCCGTGTCCGCATTTTAAGACATCGCATGGATGACCGGATGAACAACAGGACCAGCCAAAGAGTGCGCACCCTCGGCGTGAATGACCGACCCCGTTGATAGTCCGGCTGGAGGTGCGATGCAGACGTGCGGCCTGTTCCCCGCTTTGAGCAGCCGATCCTCGAACCCCCCCCCCCCCTCCCCTGCGGCTCGTGTGATGTGGCGTTCGAATTCTTGGGTCCCGGGAGGTTCACACGGTTTCCTCGAAGCTGCCTGCCGGAACGCAGCAATCGGCGGGCTTCTACATCACTGCGGCTCACGAGCACAACGACCCATGTGGTTCCTGTCAGGTTCGACGATACGCGTCATCGCCGACTGCTTCACGGAACAATACAAGTCGCTCGGAATCAACCTGTTCATGCCAACACCATTCGTCTGGTCTCACTGAGAAGGTAGGTAAACTCGTCAGATCTCGTCCTCTCCCGCTTGCACCGAAGTGACACGGCGCTGTGAGCGGGCCGCCTTCATGTGATAATCCGCAGGCTGGACCACATGCCGGCCATGCGAGAAGCCTCGAAACCGGTGAGCTCTGTTGTCAGCAGGCTTGTTGGTTCCCCCAATATCCACCCTGGGCCAGTTCCCAGCATTGGCCGCTGTGAGCCGCTGTATTGGCCCTCCCGCCCGACGGCACGCAGCCCGTCTGATACCGCCACACGAGTCTGTCCCTGTAGGTAGTAAGGTGCCTTAGGTAGAACCTGACCTGAGGCTCTGTCGCGCCGCGCACATCTCCGAGCGGCCTGACTGACGCGTCCCTCCGTCGCTTCGGCACAAGGCCGGGCTGAGCATCTGTTACTTCTCCCCGGAAACGAACGCGCTCGCGGTGGTAGAGCAGACGAGCCTGGCTCGAATCAGATACCTCATTTCCCCCTTTGCCCGGTTCTGAAATCGTCGGGACGTGCGCTCAAATGTGATGTGTGCCTACTCCAACTGGTATCCGGCAAACGCATTTTTTTGACATGGTATCTGCCGACTCGTCCGCTCGGGTCCAGCTCCGGGTCCGGTCGCAGTCTCCAGATTGGCCAGCTCGCCGGCGACGCCTGCAGTCGGCGGTATCTACCGGGACGACGCGAACCAACGCGCGCTCCCTTTCGGCCCTTCGGGCGGCAGACGCAGGTGGTCACGAGATCTTGCAGCTGGCGTTGCATCACAGGGGCGGAAGATGGCATCGTCATCATCATCCCACCTGTTGCCGGCCCCAGGGGGTAAACTCACACGGCCAGTGGTCGTGAGACGTTCCTCATCCCCCCCCTCCCCCCCCCCTTTCATCCGTAGGCCGTGGACAGCAAACCGGTCGACGTGCGCCAAGTAGGGTCCCTTGCTCAGACCCCTATGCGCCCGCCGCTGATGCGGTTGCCCTGGGTGCACAGCGAGGCGCCGCCCGGTAACCCCGAGCACGCACGTCAGCCCTGACGGCGATCTGGGCCGAGGGCCGGCACGTGGACTTGAAACCGGTGTCAGCCTTCCGATTGTCGGTAGTGCGCAAGGGAGAGGACAAGCGGCAAGGATGCGGTCGAGCGAGAGCGCGGCCCGCCGGAAACACTTGTGCGCTCATGCGAGGCTTTGCTTCCCAGGGTCGCCGTCAGCAGTTGCCCCTATCCGGTCCGGGCCGCATGAATAGATCCCTGAACTGCCGGGCTGACTGTTCCGCGATCGAGGACACGCGCCCGCGAAATTCAAGCGCCGAAGGGAGTCCGTTGTTGAGGGCTTACCTGTGCTTGGTTAAGACGTGGTCATGTGAGCCAGCCCGCGCTGGTCGCGGTCACACGCTTCCTCGGGTCGTCTCAAGACAGCACGACTGCTCGACATTGCCGGCGTGGGTTGGCCGTGTTATCTGTCACTGTCCGGTGCACTAGCCGACTTTACGTGCGTAGACGATGCGAGTCGGCGTCGGGCATGGCGTCGGCAAACATGACAAGCTGCTCCCTTTCGGCTGAAGACCAGCCGAGCTGTTCACATAAAAGCCCGGGTCGTCTGAGCATGTCTCCCGGGAAACCGTGTTTCGCAGCAGTGTTGCCCACTTTGCCTCGATGGAACAAGAACCAGAGACCCAGCCTTCAACCCTCTCGCGATGCCTCACCTTGGGCGTGGAACTTGAGTTCTTCGTCCCGAGACGATTTCCGGGAGTCCCAGGACCCGCACGCGACAGCCGCCACTGCGAGGAGATCCGCGACGACCATGGCGACTGTCCTGAGAGCTTTGGCCAGAATCTCCGGAAACTTCGAGCTCAGCTGATCGAGGCGTATGAAGGGGACGCATCTCGGGAAGACAAGGACAGGCTATACGAAAGCCCCCTTCTGGAGTCGTTGGATCTGGCAACAAAGGCGCAGATGAGACGTATCGCCAACGCATTGACCGATGGCTCGAGTCTCGAAGAGCACTGCCCGGATCGCGGGACGAAGCCGGCAACCCAACCTCGGGAGGCGACTGTCCAGACGCGCTGCGTAGCCAAGAGCCACCTGCAAGGGCCGGAATTGGGGCCCCTCGACGCACGCGGCATCCATCAGGGCTATGAGGAATGGGTGCTGAGCCAGGAAGAAAGCTTCATGTGGTACGAGAAAGGTCGAGGTGCCCGCAACAAGCACTACCCCAAGCATTGCAGCTCTACGTTTGACTGGCTGGGTCTGGAGCTTGCCTCGCGCGTTTTCCGAGATGTGGATGCGGCCCGCGTGGAGGTAGGCTGGGCCTGCAGGCTGCTGAGGAACCAGTTTCTCGTCTCCGTCAACGCTGGTGCGCAGCCGAGGGCCGCGGGCTGCACGTGCACTGGGGTCTTCAGGAGTTCGGCGGGCTTGAGGTCGTGCTGGTGGTCAAGAGGCTGCTGACGTTCATGTGGGCAGCCGAGGAGAAGTTGATGGACCTTCACGCCTCGTGGAGGCAAGCCCCGGAGATGGCCAAGTACGCGGCAATGCTCAAGTTCAACTCCAACCTTGCGCTTGCAGCACGCGGGAGCCCGGTTGCGGAATTCGACGCTGAGAAACCCCGGCTGCCAACCAACAAGACCCAACTCACTCCGTCTGTGTCCATAATCACCCCTGACATGGTGCACAATCTGCCTGAGATGTATCAGGATTGTGACGAGGTGAGAAGAATCTGGGCAGCAAAGACAGTCGAGGAATTGGCGTTTCTCGCGCGAACCCCCAAGGGAGCCAAGGGAGCCCTCAGTCTCCAGGAGCTTGTCCAACCCAACGACCCATCGAAGGGACCCAGCACGAGAAAGACAATGCTGAAGACTGTGGAGTTCAGACACATGCAGGGATCTCTGGAGCCGGAGCATATTCATGCCTGGATGGCAGTCACCGGGCGGATCATGACATTGTGCGCCAGCGAAAACGGCCCTTCCGATTTCTGTGCGATCCTGGACCGGGTGGGGGGCGGGTTCGCGGGAGAGGCGTATACCGTTTTTCACTTGCTGAGGGACATTGGGGTGTGTAATCGGGTCATTGACTACTTGAAGTATGTGAAGCCGCAAGCTGTTCTTGACGCGGAGGCGGACCCGCTCCAGTCGGGGGTATTTTTGAAGGCCGAGAGTCCCTAGGAGCGGACCGAGTTGGGAAACTGGGAGAGACAGCTGGTGTTGTCGTCTCCGGGCTTCGCTTGCCACTGAGTTGATGTTATGCGGTCTCCGCAGGTAGGGCACGCACAAGCCTGCGGAGGGCGAGTCTTCAAGGGAAGTGGTGTTTGGCAAGGCTATGATGCGATAAGGCAAATCGTGGTTTTCGATCCAGTCGAGTCCGCTTCTCGTCGTGCAAACGAGACATCTCTCGCCACACGTCTTCACGAGGCGAGTTCCTTATGCAGTGCCTGTATGCGCTGGAGTATTTCGGGGCCCGTGACAGTTTCCAGTTTTTGTTGTTGGGCCTGGGAGATGTTTCTCAGCACATATTCCGACACATCCTCGGGGCTGCGGCTGACGGGGCGGCCAATGCCGACGCCCATTTTCCACCAAGGCATGTTGGTGAATGTGTTGCTGCCCATGACCTTGCTGATGCTCCTGAGCCCGTTGTGACCGCGGAAGCTCGACTCCCACGGTCTTTTCGCGACCTGGCCAAACGCCAGTGAAAGCTCGTCGTGCAGGACAATGAGGCCGAGGTCGGCGGGCTGGCAGCCGGTGGCACCGAGTCTTTTCTTCCAGGCTCTCAGCACGGAGGGCCCGCTGACGTTCATATACGCCGAGCTCTGGGCAAAGGCGATCTTCAGGTCGTTGGCCCCTTCGGCGTTGGCCTTGGTGACGGCATTTTGCAAGGAGCGGAGGGCAAAGTGGCCGGCTGAGTGCATCGAGTTGGCATATGGGGCGGGGTTTCCGATGCTCACAACGAGCCACTCGAGTGGCCCGGCTCGCGCGGCCATGGCAGCTGGGCAAGGCGGGTTTATGACGAGTGGTAAAGGCTGCCGATCCAAGGCGTGGGAGTATCAATATCAAGAAATGGGGTTGAGCTTTTCACGAGACGCGACGCGACGGCCTCTTACCTGACGGTTGAGAAATACGGAGGGTTTTCAGTAGAGACAGCAAGCATACAGTGCAAAACGGTGTTGGATGCAAAACGGCGGTGCTTGGCTCGCGGCGATTTGCGGATCCGAGAGCTTCGGCGGAGACCTTCGTCAATTGATTTTGATTAGCCTCAGGCCTCCAAGGCAGGCGGCCGCGGCGGCTCATCGGGGTGTCAGGCTAGGTGTAGGTGACGTAGAGCCACCAGCACGTTGCCCGTCTTTGAATCAAAAATCACCACGACTCAGCCACGCAGCGACCTCGAGCGGCACGAGACGTGACAGAGCCGACGTACCCGTACAGCGCCCCGCTGCCTGGTCTTTTCTCGGGCCCATCAGTACCCATACCAGGCACGCGAAGGTCATGTCTCGTACATCTAGAGGTCTTGGCCCGGTGCCGTCTGTCCCGGCAGATCAGCAAATGTACCGGCTGGCGGCAGATACCACCACGGAAGGCCACAAGATACATCCATTCCAGCCCATTCACTGGCGTCTGTGTCGGTGCGGCAGGGGCGGGGCGGTGCCTCCAGGGCTGAATGCGCACTCCATGTCGTTATTAGGTACCTCTCGTACGCGCATCGTCCCCAGCTTCGCTTGTACCTGTACTGGTGCGGCCTAGCACTGGACTTGCACAGCCCGGGAGCCCTGCAAGTGATCAACGTCAACCCCCGCGGATCGTCACCGTCGGCCTCCAGCAGCAACCTGAGACTCCAGATACCCCCCATCACCGACCAACTGTCGCCGCCCTTTCGCATCCTCACAGCATTCCCCTCCGCCATCAAGCCAGCATCTAGCCAGCAGCAGGTATACAAGCCCTCGCCATCGCACCAACCCGCATACGACGCCTCTACCGTCGCTCCCGGCCAACACCCATTATCCGCAATCGCATCGCATCCTCGCTGAACCTTTCCTCGACGCCGACAAGTCGCTCGCGACGCAGTGAACCTTCCCAGCCTATCCAGCCCTGCTGAACCCAATTCCACCCTCTACAGATCCGAGCACGCCAAATCTCGCACAATCCACGGCCTCAAGGCATAGAAAGCAACCATGTCGTGGGCAGGTACGTCAGCCCACCTTATCCGTGCCCACTCTAGCATCAACCCACCGCTCACCTGTCCGACCGCACTCCAGGCTTCAAGAAAAATGTCGGCCGCGCTACTACCCAGGTCATGATGAAGACCGGCCATGTCGAAAAGACAAACGACCGCGACTACTCGGTGGAGGAGAGAAGGTTCCGCACCATGGAAGCCGCCTCAAATCGTCTTCAGAAGGAAGCCAGAGGCTATCTCGACTCGCTGCGAGGTGCGACTCCGCTGGCATGCCCCTGTCCGTGGCCAAGCTAACACCCTCTCTAGCCATGACCGCCTCCCAGATGCGCATAGCCGAAACGATCGATGCCTTCTACGGAGACTCGGGCGCCAAGGACGGCGTGAGCAGAAGCTACAAGCAGGCCGTGGAGGATCTCGACGCCGAAACGATAAAGGCCCTTGACGGCCCGTACAGAACCACAGTCCTCGAACCCATCACCAGGTTCTGCTCCTACTTCCCCGACGTCAACGAATGTACGCAAGCTAGCCCATCCCAACAGTTCCGTCAATCGCCAGCCGGACGCGAATGCTGACCTGTTTCCTTCCAGGTATCAAAAAGCGCGGCCACAAAATGCTCGACTACGATGCCATGCGCGCCAAGGTCAAGAAGCTGTCGGAGAAGCCCGACAAGGATGTCACGACGCTGCCCCGCGCCGAGAAGGAAATGGACATGGCTCGGCAGGCCTACGAGCAGCTGAACGAGCAGCTATCTACCGAACTCCCACAGCTCATCGACCTCCGGGTCCCGTACCTTGATCCCAGCTTCGAGGCTCTCGTCAAGATCCAGCTTCGGTTCTGCGCGGAGGCTTACAGCAGAATGGCGCAGGTGCAGCAGTACCTGGACGCCGACACGCGAGAACAATACGCGCAAGGCCAGCTGGACTCGAGGGTGGAGCAGGTTCTGCAAGACATTCGCGAGCTTAGCATCAGCGGGACTGTCTAGACATGGCCATGCTCCAGCGTGGACCGAATCCTCGACAGCGACAATGACCATCACGAGTGTCATGAAGCGGTAATGCGGGGCGGCTTGTTTACAGGGTATCGGGAGTTTTACCGGATTTTCGGGCGTTTTACGCGGGTCCTGTGGCGGATCACCCGGATCGGAGCGCGCGCTGTTTCTAATCGACCGGGTTGTGTCGCTGCGGCAGCTTCATTTCATAGACTACGAGTCTAGTTCTTGAAAATAGTTAAACGTTCATCACACAAAGTCCAATGCGTTAATCATAAATCATGCGAGAGGTGTTGATTGGGAGATTGGGAGTACACTTTGAACCACCATGTCTCCTGCTCCTTTGCTGAATCCCGGAATCTCATTATCGCGAGTCGTGTCGAGGAGAACCGTAACAATACCGCTCGAGGCCTGTGCTTCTCCAGCTCGTCAGTCCTCTCGCCGCGAGGGTCAGTGGAGCTTCGGGAATTTCTTTTGCTGCCAACACAAAGAGTTCGCCCCCAGCCCGTGGCATCGAGTTCCAGTGGCCGATCCTCGACGACAGGCCTGGCTCATAGGCTGACGAGCTAGTCGCCGAGGTCGTCTGCTGTGACCCAGTGCTGGGTGTGTCGGCAAAAGACCATGGAGACTTCCCAGCTGTGACCCAGTGCTGGGTATCTCTGCAAAAGACCATGGAGACTTCCCAGCTGTGAAGGTATGTCTGCAACAGTCCATCCCGCGGTGAGTGCAGCGGGTGCAGGCCGGTTCATTTCCCGGTTGGGAGTTGGCTGCATCGTAAGCAACAACTCCGCTGTGGGACCGGTCAATGAGGGCGCGTGAGAGTCTGTCCTTGTGGCGCGCCATGCCAATTGAGGCGGCATCGGCATACACTCAGACGCGCGGGATCTCTGTTTCCAGGCATTCCCCCCGCGTCCGGGGTTGGCGATCTCGGACGCTTGACTCTCGGCCGGTTCCTCACAACGCCCTGGGCCGGTGCTGCTGGTTGCTGCTGGTCGCTTCTGAGGCCCGGCTGCTCGAGGGGGGGGGGGGAGCAGCTGCTTTGGTACCGGCGGAGGATGATGAATTGGTTCGCCGGGCGTTGCAACTTGGTCGCCCGGCTGTCTCCCTCTTTCCTCCTCCTCCATTTGGCCGTTCGATGCTGGGAGGCGCTGTCGCCTCCGCAAAGGCCTCATCGGATCCAGTGATGCCCCAGTCGAAGAGGATCCACGATGGGCCCAAGCTCGAGAGTCCTGGCTCATAACCATCCACAAAGAGGCTGCCATCTTGATCCATCTGTCCTGGGACAGTCTGCACCATCATTCTTCCAGTGTCCTCCAGGCTCGTTCCTTGTTGGGCTTCAGGAAATCCAAGCTGGAAATCTGGGATATGTTGGATTGACATGTGCAATCACTGGGGAGCCTGGTACTGAGTCTGCTGGAGGAAAGCCTGGAGGCCTTCATCATCCTCCACAAAGAGGCTGCCATCTTGGTCCATCTGAGCTGGGGCAGTCTGTATCATCATCCTGGCAGTGTCCTCCAGACTCATTTCTTGTTGGGCCTCTGGAAATCCAAGCTGAAAAGTAGCCTCTCCAAAGGGGTACTCTCCCTGGTCGGTGGAAAGGAGCCTCGTCAAAGGGGTACTCTCCCTGGTCAAGCTCAGGATAGGCAGAAGGGACTTGGGGCTGCAGATTGCAGTCGTCGATCTGCCAAGCTTGATTGAGCATGGCCTCCATGGTCAGGTCTAGTAGTTGACCTGACCCATACCCATGATGGGTTGCATGCAAGCCTGGGTGCTCTGAGCTTGCTGCAGCTCCATGTCCAGCTGAGCCTGCTGGCTTGGGTAGTCCTGCTGGTTCAGCTGGTGGGAAGGTTGCTGGCTGTGTGTGACTGCCTGAGCCTGCAAGTCCATTCCAGGCTGCTCATCCAGCTGAGGCTGCTCATCCAGCTCGGGCTGCTGGCTTGGCTGCTTGGAGGCCTGGGACATGGCTGTCTGGTCTTGTATACCAGACAGCGGGGCCGCTTCCAGGAATGATGTGATGGGGCCGACATCTTGAGTGGTGGGTGATGTCGACCCCCGTGCGGAGTCGGTCGTCCGCGAGGTGCTCGCTGGCGAGCTTTCCCGGAGTTGCTGGGAAAGATGCTGGGAAGGGGGGAGGCTGATGGTTGTCTCCTTGTTTGGAGAGGCAGTTGGCGTGCCGCCAGACGGCGTCTGGTGGAACTGCGTCTCCGAGACGTCTTGGAGCATCTCATCAGCTTCCCATGGCCCGAGCACCGGCCGGTCCCAGGGGTGTCTGATCCTCCCCACTGCTCGAGGCTGTCGAGGATGTGGGTGGTGGTGGGGCCGGGGTGCTGGATCGAGGCTTTGCCTCGCTGGTGACGCCCAGCCTGTAAGGCCTAGGCCACACTGGGAAGGCTGCACTGCCAGTGGCGATGGAGGGCATGGCATGTTGGCAGGGCAGGGCAGAGCTGGAGGTGGTGTGGTCTGGGGCGAACATGAGAGGGTCTTACAGCCCAGAGCAGAGCTGTGAGTTCTGGGAAGCCCTCTCATGTTTGTTATGGTGGGGAGGATGGAGAGCAGACATCCAGGCTGGAAACGCTGGCGGCGAAGGCTCTTTAAGTAGTCGTGGCCATAGGCCAGTTGACCCAGCCTGGTAAAAACAAGCACATGTGTAGGCCTTAAGGATAAAGGCTGAAGCATTCACTTTGAACAGACAGAAACAGCCTTAAGGTATATGTTTTTACCTGAACATGCCTCTTCAGTGGCATGTATTGTTATAACTCAGTGAATGGCCGCTGTGTTAAAACAGCTGCTGCCTTTTCACGTTGCACAGAGAACCTGTTGCCAGGCCCTGGTGCCTTGTTCAGCATATTGAACGTTGTCTTAAATGGTCTGCATCTACTTCACAGCAAGGCATTGCCTGGGTGTACATATGCGCACCGGGCACTGACCAGCACCCAGAGAACACACCCTCACTGATAGCATACCTAGTTCATAGTCTAGAATTATTGAAGGCATGCCACTAATGCACATTGTCATGATCTGCCTGCAGAGGCATGCAACTGTCTGGGTCAATACCTTGAAAGAAAAGCTGTGCACCTGCAAACACTGGTGCCAGTGAATGTAGAGTCCGCCAGGACCAGCTGGATGGAAAGCTCCTTCCTGGCCAACCCTCTGCCACCTGCCTCAGACCTGTTCAGCATGTGACTCCCTCTCAGGTCTTCGGTTTTCTCCTGTCTCCTTGAATCTCTTCTCCGTTTGCATCTATCCCCTTTCCCATGACCCCACCTACATCAATCTAGGCAGAACCAGCCAGCTCCTAACAGTCCCTCCCTCCCCGGGTGTGACTGTTCATCCAACTTGCATCATTCGAGTGCTCGGACAGTCGTGTGACCAGCCCCCCACCTCGATCGCGATCGCTTCACGGCTATGGCTCGTTCCTGGACAATCTCTCTTCTTGCAACACCTCGCCCTTGCTCCAGGCCCTGCTGCTACACTTACTGCGCTTATGAGCCTTTCGCTTAAACCAGCTGTTCTTCTACCGACTCCGCCATCTTGCTCACCAGCTTTTGATTTCTGAGATAGACATGGAAAGACATTCACCGTGTCCGTGGGTCCAACAGTGGAAGGTCATGGAGGAATACCTTCGTGCCCTGCGGAACAGACTCAAACACGAGTACTTCCACCTAGAGGACACTCTACGGAACATCAGACAAGACTCAACGGCCGAGAGCCCCGAGTGGCTGGAACGCACGCCAGACGATGAACCAGGCAGTGATGATGACCCTTTCCAATGGATGGTGAGCGCAACCCTCCGAGCCTACAAGCACTCCCCGGGGTGCTCTGCCCAGGGAAATGCAGGAGAGAATGCAGGAGGATACTCAAACATCGAAGTGGAATGCGACTAACGTACCGGCTTCCCTCATATACTCAGGAACCGTTTTGGGATTTCACCAGCGGCGTTGAAGTCGAAAGAGAATGTGCTCGAGACGCTCTCGCCCCTCGCCACCGTCAGCTCCCCGAACCTAGTCGGTGCACCGATCTTGTTACGGCCCCCTTCGCAGCAGAGTTGCGGCGGCTCGGGCGGTGCCCAGTCACCAGGTCCGCTGTTTGGCAGCTCATCGCCGCCCACGAAAACATCAAGGACCGACTTCACGAGAGCCAAGACCGTCTAGCCGCGATCGCAAGCCTTCGCGAGAAGAGATGGACGAAATGGCGTGAATGGCGCGAAAGCAACCCCGCTCTCACACGCGGCTCATACGGCGGGCTTGCTGGTGGGCAAGTGTCGCCGCTCAGCTGGTACACGACCCCTGACGAGGCCGAGGCCGAGCTGTGGCCCAGAAACGGCAAAGTTGAGAGACTGTTTGAGCGTGAAATGGCGAATAGGTCCGTCAAGGAAGATGAGGGCGTCTAGCAGGCGGCCAGCGATCCCTGGACGGCCTCGGTTGAGCACAGGATGAACATTAAGTGGTGAAGCATGGCGGCCCACGCACACGTGCTAGATCTCCGAAGGGCTTCTCGTCTGGATATGGGAGTGAGATGAGGGGGGCAGTATGAGCCGTTAGCTCACATTGCTACCGGTCACTTTTTCGCTTCTGTTATCTTCAAAACTGCCGTCGCTCTCACCAAGCCCACAACGCAAACCATAGCTTGAGGTGGGCAATCTCAGTGAGTCACCAAAGTATAATAAATGCTTCTCACCGAAACAGGAAATTGTACTATTTCTTCATTGCGACACGTACGTGTCGGTCTCTGCATCGATGACGAGCCAGTATAAGTTGATCGGGTCGATACGACGGCAACCACGTACCAAGCTGTTCTGTGGGGTATGCCCTTGTCCAGAAGGACTTTCAGGGAGCGCACGAAGCCGACCCAAGCCATGGATGCGAAGACGGCAACCATGATCAGAGATACGAGAGTGAGGCGGATGGCGATCTTGAAGAAGAGCTTCCCCTTGTCACTCCTCATGGCCTCCTACAGACCCTTGGCGGGCTTGCCCAGTATGAGGCGGAGCTTCTATCCGAACTTCGTTAGCTTGCTGCTGTCTCCGGACTTCTGCATCAGGCCCTTGCCGACCTCCTCCATGTATGGATAGAACTGATCGTTGGCGTCGAGCCGCACCGTGTCGTTAAGGTCCATCCGTCAAAGGGCTCGAGGATGGCCTTGAACCTGATTTAAAGCTCGTCCACCTGCGTCGACGTCGCCCTCGTCTCCTTGTCGCTCCTGTCGCCCGTGCCGGTAGTACCGTCACCTTGAGCTCGCACATGCACTGCTCCAGGCGCTCGCTCCCTGACGCACCGGAACCACGAGCCGCGCCGTGTCCCGCTTGCCGATGAGTTCGAGGTCCGCCCGGTTCGATCTGACACTCGGGCTCGGACGGCGCGCCGGCGCCGGCCGCAGGACCGCGCTCCGGAGGGGTGGGGGGGGGGGGGTTTGTTTTCCTTCTTCCGAGATCTTTGTTCGTGCCCGCCTGACTCCCCTCTGGGTCGTTTTAGTAGGCCTGGTGTCGGTGTCGGGCACGAAACTTGTCCAGGTAGCAGGTGGCCTGGTAATATGTACTGCCCCTCGACCAGCAGCAGGCCTGGCCTCTCGCCACTCACATCATCATCGACGGTGGTCCTGCTCGCTTGTCTTATTCTCCAGGTTGGGGAAGTACGGCCTGCCAATCGTCCATGAAGGAGAAAAGGAAACATAGGGAATGTGAAGACGCGAAACACAGGAGCGTTTCGTTGGCAATGGAAACCCCCCTTCAAGCCTCCGGCTCCACAAGCCGTCAGCCTCCGGGGACGTGATCTGACCGGAGCGGCCGGCGTGCACCGCCGATGGGCGCCCGAAGCCACTGGGCGACGGGCCGGCGTCGGATTTTGTCATGTCTGTCTCCACCGTATGGTAGTTGGAGTTGGGACCTCTTCGTGTGCGGCGCCTCCAGGCACCTGCCCAGCATTACCCACGCTGGCCATACCAGACCAGGGCTGTTGCTCCTCAAAATGTAATCGGAATTCAGCCATGGTATGGGGGCTCGCGATGTGAAGTATCGTGATCTGCGAGACTCAACCGGGAGAAGTGGAAGGCGTGCGGATGGCAGAATGTCTTGGGAGGTGGGCTGGGTTGTAGGTGTTGATTGACGTGGTCTCTCCAGGAAGCTAGGACTCTCTGCTTAGCTCCGTGACTGATTGCGAAGACAAGATCATAGCATAGGCTTTACCGGCAGACTGAGAAAAGGCTTGGAACGTATCACGACCATGTGCGAAATCGGAAATTGACATCTGGACGCCACGGCAGGAGACAGAGCGGTGCTCTTCACATATGATCTTGTTCACGTAATTTTGGTTCATTTTTCATTCGGTTCCTAGACGAAATTGACCGAAACCAGGACCAGGACCAGAGCCAGTGACAAACTCCCAACCCTATGAACCGCCGCCTGCCTATTCCCTCGAAATGACGCGGAACGACAAGAGCAGATGGATGATTGAGTTTCCCTTAACCCACACGCCGTTATCTAGTTTGCAAGTACTGAGGATATGCTTGTTATGCATTTGGTGTTTTCGTTTTGATGGAATGGATCGAGAAGAGGTACGCCGGGGTGAAGGATGAAGACAAGTAGGCCAATTAGTAGCCGTACGACTCCAGAGCCTGCGACACCTTGCTGTCGACCTTGGCGTTCTTCTTGGCTTCCGTCAGTTGTCGTTGCGCCAGCTTCTTGCGCTCGTAGTAGGCGGTGCCCTTGGCCTTGCGGCGCTCCTCCAATCTGTGGCATTGTCAGTATTCGGCGGTTGTCTTTCGGGATGAGCCCAGGCGGGCACAAGAAGCCAACGTACCTCGAGACAACGTCCTGGTACTTCCAGCCGTACTCGTGGCTCAGACGGCCAACGGTGCAGTACTTGCGGCCGGGCTGCAGTCTGAGGACACGGAGAGCCTGGGGGACGACCATCCTCTTCTGCTTGTCGTAGGGGGAGGGACACCCTCGAAGACCTTGAGTCTCTCCATGGCGGCGGCGCCACGGGCGGTCTTGTGAGGGATCATGCCACGGACGGTCTTGTACAGAATTCTCGAGGGGGCACGGAAGTGGAAGGGACCGCCACGGGTGGGGTTGTAACGGGTCTGCTTGCGGAGGTACGAAGCATAGTTGACTGCGAGTGGCTGTTAGTTCGTGGGCTCATTTGAATAGTGCCGACGCTCGACTTCCGGCGCGAGACTCGGGTGTCGTGCGATTGCGGTGCCTTGAAGAGCACAGAGCAATCGGGGCCGCCCGGTGGTAGCGCGCAAAAGTCGAGGAGGTCGGGTGGGCGGATGATCGCAGGGCAGACGTACTCTTGGCGCGGAAGAAGTGGCCGGAGATGTTCAGGTCCTCGCAGCGGACAACGACGATCTTCTGACCGTTGAGGAGCTGCTTGGCGATGATGGAGGACAGTCTACCCAGAAGGTGGCCCTTGCCATCGATGACGACCTGGGAGAAATGTCGTTAGATTGCCGCTGCTGTGAATTCCAAATGTGCCCGGTTGGTATTCCCTGTCCACTCTCGTCTGAAGCAAGCAATTTTCGGTTGGTGAAGTATGGCGTCGATGTGCGATCGCGAGCGGTAGTGTCGTGCCCCTGCATCCTGCATTCCCATCCGCCGAGTTCAATCCATCCCAATATCCTTGTCGCAGAATTGCCTATCGCGCGTCGAAGTCGGAAGCGGTATGGCACCGCGCGGGCGTGGTCGTGAGAGCGCAGAGCGGCGTAGGCCGCCTCAGACGAGAGAGTAAAGGGTCGCCGGGGCACATACTTGAGAAGGGGGCGTGGGGTACTCACGGTTTGCTCGAAGGTCGACATGTTTCCGGATTATAGCGACCGCGCGCAAGGGGGCCGGCAGATCTTGGGAAACGAGGAAATGAGGGGAAAAGGAAAAAAGCTCGAGGAAAGCCGGCTCACACAAGAACACGCGAAGTTCGAGTGTAGTGCGAGTCCCAAGAGCTGACTTTTGGACCTACTGGTTCGTGATTTTCCTCGGCGGGCGGGAGGGTTGTCGTTGGGCGATGTTGTGGTGGTCGGCACGGATTTCGCAGATAGGCAAAATTAGGATGGATAGGCCAGAATTATCGGGCGCACACAAACACTCGCCCACACGCCCGTTCACAATCAGAATTCGAACGCCCAAAAGCACTAGACCGAATGCGGAATGGGTCTCTGAGGACCAAGCGAAAGAGGGTTTGTGTGGTTGGACGGAGGCTTTCAGTGCGCCACTGTTAGGGCTCATATCACTGGACCACGCCACATCTCAGCCACAATAAAGCCGCAGCTGCTCGTTGCGCACTGTGAACCAATCTTGCCCCCGCTGGAAGCGTGGCAGCACAAGTACGAGTACGAGAATTTCCAGTCGACAACTCAAGACACCTGAGTACCTGCACCCACCCGGCTCTGCCCCACCACGCGAACTTCCATCTGACAGTCTAGCAGAAAAATGGGCTTGTATCCAACCACGTGTAGCTGGGCTTTGAGCGACTTTCAGAGTCCCTGGCGTTGACTGTCAAAAAGCACATGCTGGGGTTGGAATACCAGTCTACGGACACATCAATGTATCTTCGTACTCGCCCACGTCCAATGGTACGCAGATCGACGCCTGGCGTACGAGTACGCCATCGAGGCGCGCCTGTGGACGCGCACACGCGTAAGCGAGTGATGAGTCCCTGAACGGTGCGGATCTGTACAGGTAGGCAATGACGCCTGTGCCCGCCAACCGAAACCGATCCCGGCCTTGCCCGGCGTAAGTCGTCGCCTATTCCATCGAGGCTTCGGATAGGGCAGCTGGAGCTGATGCAATGAGGCGGACGTTGTCTACGAGACACGCGCAGCTACGCTAGACAATTAACACTGCATGCTGGCTGTGAGGGGCAGACGGCCCAATGCTGCACAAGTAGCGAAAAGAACACGCCTGTGTCATGTACTGTCCGTTTCTGTGGTCTTCGATAGGCTCTCGTGGAACCCACGAGATCTTATTACGACAGGGGTTTTGTGCTCGTCGAGCTCACTTTCGTCTTATTACGACATGCCCATAATGTACGCGTATGAGAGAATTGTCTCGATGGCTCTTCTATCCCTCGCCGTCTACGTAAATGGGTAGCTGGATGTCAGCAATCGGTTCCGTCTTGCGCGCCCAACATATCCCGAGCTGGACTGAACGCGAAACAGGGTATCCAAATAGCCGCAGGCAGGCAACTCTTGCTGCCGTTCGCACAACGTGACTGAAGGATCTAGTACCTTCAAAATGACATCCTCACTACTAAGAATAGATACACTGTACGACACAACCGATTTCTGCTCCACGCTTGCTGGCTCTCAGTCTTTGCCCAAATTGCGACGAATAATCTGTAGAAAGGGCTTGCTCCGGGCCTGGTTTTGGGGTCTAAAATGGCATATGGCAAAGTCACATCCATGGATGGCTGCGCCGCTAGGAATGGGCGGTGCCCAGGTGCCGTGTGATAAGATCGCGGCATGGCTATCGGTCAGCCTTCACGCCATCCGGCAGATGCTCATCCAACTCTTTCAGGACGTCTTGAATGTAGTTGACGAGCTCCTTCCTCTTGGCTCGAATGTCCGGGTCGCCACCAGTGTCCACCCCGTCCAGCTTCAGAAGCGTGTGCTGCATGGTCGTCTCGCTGAGCTTGCGATGCTCATCCTCGCGCTTCTTGGGGTCGGTTGGCGGGTTTTTGGTGAACTCGCGACACAGGGGTAGCAGTTCGTTCTGGAAGTGGGTGCGTATCGCGTCGAGCTCGTCCAGCGGCCCGGAGGGCTGGGCGGCTGGCGACGCCATGCGCGAAGATTGTTTTGTCCTGTCTGCAGACGGTTCCCGCTTGCCGTCCGAGTCGGCCGTAGGCACATCCAGACGGGCATGCGCATCCCGAGGGCTGGTGCGCGTCTTCTTCTTGTTGCCCTTCTTGTTGTTCTTGCGCTTCCTGGATCTTTGCTGGCCCGAGGGCGACACGGGGGTCTCCTCGCCAGACTCACTCTCTTCGTCATCGTCGGAGAGCCGGCCCTCCGGGATGACAATCATGACCTCGCTGTTGTTCTTAACGCCGTATGAGCGGATCGGCACATCCTGCTCCTTCAACTGGTGGCCCTTGTAGAGCATCTTGACCTTGCGAGAGCGTCGCTCGCTTAGCTCCATGACGAGGCCGACGCGATCGCGCACATCGCGCACATAGAGCTTACCATCGCCGATGGAGTAGGCGGGAAACTTCATGGGATACGTGATCCCCTTGTTCTTGATGAGGAGCACATCGTCGTCGACGGCGCTGGGCTGAGGGTGTCGGGAGTGGGAGTCGTATGAGCGCGAAGGCGGAGGTAGTGAGTCCTCGAGGTCCTCGGAGGTGATATAGCTGAAGTCGTCGTCGGTGACGTGGGGGATGCCCTGACTGTCGGTCTGCGAGGCGTAAGGGGAGACGCCGTCACGACTGGAGGGCCACCCGCCGTAGCGAGACATGCCGAGGGGAACAGCGAGGGCCGCGCAAGCCAAGGTCGAGTAGAGGATGACCGGGGAAAGGCCCTGGGCTTCGAGGTAGGTGTTGGAGCCGGCAACGGCCTCGGACAGGTGGTCAACCGTCGCGTGCAGGTACGTCTGCACAGAGGGCGGCAGCAGGGCGGTCAGGTTCTGGAGGGCTCCAGAGGATGCCAGAATGCTCGGACAGGAAGCCACCTTGGCGGGAGACGGGTGGTCCTATGAGAAGGACACCCAGGCACTGGTGAGAGAGGCGGCGGCTTTCCGAGAGCGGGGAGGCGGGTGGGAGAACGGAGGGGGGTCGTCCTCAGAGGCGGGCAGTGGCGGGCCAGCGAGCACGCACGTACGCACGAGCAGCAGCAGCAGCAGCAGCAACAGCTTTGGCGGGCGGGCCGGCGGGTGGGAACGCGGAGCTGCAACTTGGAACTGGGACTGGGACTGGGACGGGGACGTCAGATGATCCACAATGGTGTGCAGGTCGCTAGGTTGCGGCTGTGGTGTAGTGTGGGCAGCGGTGCGCGGTGGTGGCTGGCTCGTTGCGACTGGAGGAGTCAAGGCGCACGCAGGCACAGCTCAGGTCAGGCGTGGTTGGGTCGCTACCTAACCTATCCAACTACAGACTCGGGATCAAGGCTGTGTCGCAGCGGATGTGGACGGCCGGGAGGCAGTACGGTAGGCAGCGCTGGAGGATTCGACGAGGTGTCCGTTGGACGGTCAGTGGCGGCCTGTCGCGAATGGATGCGTTTTGGCGGTTGTAACAGGAGCAAAACCTCAGCTACAGCACCCGTGGCAAGTTGCAGCAGCTGCTGGCAGAGAGATTACAGGGGCCGGCGCCCAAGGCGTCCGTGTCTGCTCCCATCCATGTGGGCTGCGGGTGGGAAAACCAGAGAACAATCACGGCAACATACGAGTCTGGAGGTCCCAGGTCCTTACGCGTTACCTGGAGCTCACGTCCATTCGGCGGGGCGATGCGCAGTATCTATTCCGTACCCCGTACCTCGGCCGGCCTTTACGAACGCTCTCACTTGGTCAGACCGTGACAGGACACCTGTCGTGTCGTTTCGCGTTGCTGTCCTGCCTTTCGGGCCCCAGTTGCGCAGGCAACAGCACTCACCCACCCAGCCATGCGGCGACAGGCGTGTGCGGAGGAGTTGACAATGGATCACGAGTCCCTTGATTAGGTGGGCTGTGTCATCAGATGTCGGCTGGGGGATGAAGCCTTACCTACTGACACGGAAGCTGCATTTAGCCAGGTACATGTACCTGCCTTACAGCCCCTAAATCTTTGCGACAGGATGGTCGAGGTACAGGTGTATGAATGCAGGTAAAAGAAGAGTCTACCTACGCGTAACTCTTCCAAGAATGAACATACCTCCCTACCTCCCTGCAAATGCCCACCCAAAGCCGGTCGCCACGGCCTTCTCGAGGGATTCATTGGTTTGTTCCGGCGGCATGTCGTCACAAAGTCCAGTCAGTCCAGGGTGCAAGTGCTCAGGCGCCTGGGACTTGAGCCAGATGTCTGCTAGTGGACGAGTGAAAGTGAACAAGCGTTGCCACGCCTGAATGAGACTCTGGGCCCTCTCTCCGTATTGCAGGTATTTGCTCATGATTGTGAGAATGTCCTTGTTCAGTTGCCTGCTGCTGTTGACTCGAGGGCTTGGTATCTTCGTCTCGCTGCAACAGCCAGTCGTCTGCCAGGCACCTTTGTCGACGCATCCTGACCTATGACCAGCCATGCCAGCCTCCTGCTGCTCCTCCTCTTCCCATGCCCCTCTGAGGTCCACGTTATCGAGTGGACTCGCTGCGTTTCAAGCTACGGCCCGAAACCCCGCCCGGTAGCGTTTCGAAAAGCCAGATCGCAAGGAGGCTCGTTCGCATCATTGTTATCGACACATGACTTTGCTCGTAGAACAGAATGAACAAGCCCGGGCTGCGACTCGCGTCAACTTGCGCCGGTCTGTTCACGCTTAATGGTCTGTTCCGATTGTCATGTCTGGTTTGCCGCTTTTCCCCGCTGCTCAGACTTCGAGCTCGCAGCAGGGACTTGGGCTCGCCTAATCGGCAAATGCTGGGAGATACTTCGATCACTGGCAGCTTCTACGCGACCGCAACGCCGCAGCCCTTGCCCTCTGTGAAGCCGCCGCATCTCTTACTCGTTGACGACGCTTATTACAAACCCGAATGGGACCCGTAGATTGACCATGCTAGCGGCGCGTCCAGAGAATTGCGTCATACTGCGTCTTGAGACGCTGGCTCTTCCAAGTCTCAACTCGTACTTACCGTAGGTACCTCCTAGCATTAATTGATCTAGATGATTACATAGTACATGTATGATTCCATGCCCTGTCATATCGTACTAACCTGCGTAGGTGCATACTCGTAGACGGAGTGCGACGGGCAGCCTGGACTGGATGCCGTCCCGTTGCGAACCTCACGTTGAGGCACATGACTGGGCATTCTCGCAGTTGTAAGGCCGACGAACGCAATTACCAATCAAGTTCATTTGCAGGATTCTGGCACGCTCGGTTGCGTGATCGTATCAAAGGACGTGCTATGCATTACAAATTGACCACGTCCCGCGATCGCTCCCCATTCATCAAGGCTTGATGGGAGTGCCCAGCATATAAAAAACCTACAGCTGACGCCTCCACGACTTGACTGGATACTCGTAATTCACATGGCGGGGCTGACCTACAACATCGAGTTGATTCACCAACCGTCCCAGTCGCGGCCGATCTTCTAGAAACGTCGATTGAGTTAGAATCTCGGCTCGGAGGCAACTTCCGAGTACGAACACGGAGTACTAAGTGACCTGCCTACTTACATGTACCTTGCCGGCCCTCGGCCACACCCTTTTGGCTGGCATTTCTGCTCCAGTTCCAGTGCCCCGTCGCGCCTGCCCGCTGCCACCGTCATCATCCATCGGCCTATCACCCACGTCAAATCACGTGCTTCCCTACACCCGGCACCTAATCTGCACCCTGCAGCAGACGCCCCAACTCGATCGCCACTTCCTCGGTCGCCTATATACCCACCCCAACTTCCATCCCGCCGCTCGGCTCTCTGCCCCTCCTCTCAGCCAATGTTCTCCCTCTTCCGCCGCCTCTACCACTCGTCTCCGCTACCAGCAAACATGGCATCCGTCAAGTCGGTCGCGCAGGACCTCATCAACAACAACGCCGTCGGTACGTACAGCAGCCTACCACCCATCTCCCATCTTCAGTGTCGCCTTGTCTGCCAGACGTGGCCAGCACAAGGATGTAACATGCTGACCCGCCCGCAGTGGTCTTCTCCAAGTCGTGGTGCAGCTACTCGGCCGCCACCAAGAGGCTGTTGAACGACAAGAAGATCTCTTTCCACGCCGAAGAGCTCGACTTGCGCCCCGATGGTGACGAGTTGCAGGCTGCTCTGCTCGAGATCTCTGGCCAACGTACCGTCCCCAATGTTTTCATCAAGGGCAAGCACATCGGTGGCAACTCAGAGCTGCAGGGCCAGAAAAACAACTTGACAGCTCTGTTGGCTGGGTCTTGAGCGCCGGCAAGATGGGTCGTGCAGCGGTCAAGCCGTCTTGAACCAGAACCCTTCGTTCTAACACAATAATATACCTAGACAGCGGCAGCGAAAAGACATACTTGGCTCTTGGCCTTACGCACTCGCACAAATCCAAATCTGATACCCCTATCTTTGTCAAATTGCCGCCCGACTTTGTTTGTACTACATTGATGATCAGCGATGACCAGCTGGTTCCGATGGTCGCGCGCGAATGGCATCCGCCTGATCCATGGAGACGTGAAGCACCGAAGTATGATACTGCTCCTGCAAGAGTGAGGGGGCTGCTTCAAGAGTCGCACGCTGGATTTTACACAAAAAGTGATAGCTTTTCCTGCGCCCGAAGCTGATCTTCATGCAGACAAGTACTAACGAAATCTCACGGCGCAACCAGGCAATGATGATGCGTCCAAGCACTGCTTCGCTACCGGGTGTTCAAAGCTCCACCCATGTCCTCAAGCACGTGTCGTGGAACAGAGCCTCGCAGCGCGCGCTGCGGGCAATATCGGCGGTCACTCCTATCTCTTCATCGAGGCCGGGATCGTCGGCCTGGTGTGCCCTTTCAGGGACGCCCCCAGTCTCAGGCTCCCCTTTCTTATCCTCGGTCCGGACGAGGCTCGTCCAGCGCTCCGACCCCGCGGGCGGCTGGTAATGGTTGAAGACCTGCGGAGTGACGACGAGGCAGCGCAGCTTGCCGCCGGGCCGGCAGTAGGCCGACAGCGCGACGTCAAAGGCCTCATCGGCGAGAATGTCATCCCCTGGCCGATCACCACCACGGCCGCTCCCCGCGAGCCCGGGCGGCTCCAGCTCCAGAATACGCGCCGCCCCTCTTTGGGTGACTGCGTAACCGAAACTGCACACCGTCGTCAGCGATTCGTGGATCTGGCGATGGCCGTCCGCCAGGCGCGTTGAGAGCGACTCGCGAGCCCAGTTGGTGTACTGGTTCGTGGCGCAGCGCGTGTCGTCGCGGAACGGGCGCGCGCGCATGTCGGTGGTGAGCCATGACCCGCAGTGGCCGAGCCAGAGAACGTCCCACTCCGTGCCGTAAGGAGCGCCGTTCTCTTCTGCCACCCCCGCCTGTTCCTGATCTTTGGCTCCCGCCGACGTGCCCCGGACGTTCTGCTCACTTTGCTGGCGGCCTCGAACCGGCGTTGTTTCTTCGCCGGTGAAGACGCGCACATTCTGGGCGACGAGGCGCATCTGTTCCTTGACGCGCGCGTCCCAGTCGACGTCGTCTTCAACGATAAGGGCCGTCTCCAGTCCCGATGCGACGACGAAACGCAGGAGGTCGAGGTGCGCCAGCCAGGCGCTCGCCGACCCTACCCCGGGCGTGCGCATCTCCTTTTCGGCGGCGGCGCCGGCGCCAGACCCCTCGACACCCCCTTTCCGGAGAGGGACGCGGCCCCGGTACAGGCTGCGGAAGGCTGAGACCATGCCCCTCGACTGCGGGACTTGGGTGGGCACCGCGATGTCGAGACCGGTCAGGTCGGCGGCAGCGAGCAAGCCGCGGGTGCGCCAACTGGGGCGCGGGGATAAGGCGAGAATCTTTTCGAACTGGTCGATTTTCCCTGTCAGACTTCTAATCTCTGTTGTTGCTGGGTCTGTGAGAAAACTTACACCGAGAGTGCGATTTGCGGCGAGGTCGTTCAGCGTGGCAACGGGGCGGTCCGCTAAGCTGCCCAGACTATGCAGCAAGCTCACAGCCGGGGGGTAAGGGAGGAGTCGGTGCCAGCTTAGGACCATGACGGAGAGGAAGCTTGCCAGAAACAACGCCATGACAGCAACCAGCAGGCGAGCCCGAAAGGTGACCACCGGCTTAGGTGCCAAGACCACAGGAAAGAGAGACGACGATGGCCGCATCTTGGCTACAATGAGGCGATTTCTCTCTCTTTCTCTCTTAATGACAGTGCGCCTGGCTGCAGCGAGTGGGAAGCGGACCAGCCGACTTCAACGGCAGCACCTGGAAAACCCGAGACCGTGAAGAGAAAATGAGAGACACGGTGGGAAAGAAGAGAACCTTTGGACATGACAAGAGGCATGAACTGCTTCACAAACGCGCGGAGAAGCCTTTTTCTGGACGACCGACGGGCATCGAGAATACGGCGAGGCTACGTCCGCCAACCACGACAGCGGGCCAATAGGGACTCGCCTTCTTCTTAGACGCCCAGGCTCGACCTAAATTTGTGTTGATAATCACACAACCAACATCTCGAGGATGCTGAATAACACGTCGACCATTCACATTTGTGTGCGTCAAGGATATCGGGCTACATGACGGGGCCAGGCGACCAGCGTGTTTCGGCCCAGTGGGAATCCTGTGGTGTGTGTGATCAGAACACGCGAGC
The DNA here is from genome assembly GCA_006538405.1 of Hansfordia pulvinata. Lineage (NCBI taxonomy): Eukaryota > Fungi > Ascomycota > Sordariomycetes > Xylariales > Hansfordia > Hansfordia pulvinata. The sequence goes on along the minus strand of BJKQ01000007.1, from coordinate 500,388 downwards.
GGCTGTTACGCACCTGCTGGCGGAATGCCCTTAGCGCGCAGTCGGTCGGCGGAGTTCTGGCGGCTGGATGCCGTACCCGAGCGGTTCGGACTTCGCACCCACAGAGTCCCGCCGATCCATGCACGGAATAGTATTTTCTCTTGCCGCGACTCCATGTTCGAACGCGCATGCAAGTCCGCGGCCACGTATTCCATCTAACCCAACTTCATCTGAGTTGGTAGCATGCGGCCTCTGCCTGGCGCGAAGGGGTCCAATGCTGATTCACCTGCCTCCGCAAAAGACCCGCCCGCATCTGAGCCCCCAGGCGCCCACAATGTCATCTCCAACAGACTGGGCGCTTATCACCCTCGTGCCTTGCAGGATGGGTAACCGTTCTGTTGGTGTCATACTAAGTGTTGCTCATACGCCCCTCTACGGAACCGACGACATCTCGCCGGCCCTTTCATGTCCAAAGCAGCGGCTACGACCGTGGATGGCCACAGCAACTAGCCCCCTTTCACAGCATTCCGGACCCGTTTCAGGACATTAGCTTTGACATGGCGGTAAAAAGGCAGCATTCTCTACTACACAAGCCTCGTGGCTATGCATCCAACCGGCGGCGGTTCTCAAAATAAAATGCCAGCTTTCCATGAAATCGGTAACCAATACAATTGCGACCGGGGGTTGAGGCCGAAGAGTTCGTAAGGCTCCGGGCAGTCTTAAGTTTGATCTAATATCCAAAATGATATGCTTCTGTCTTTGACTGACTTTCTGTGCTTGCAAGTCTTTAATATCTCTCCTGTTTTTCCTTTGCGGTGTTATTCCGGCGGTCCAGAGACGACGCCTCTCCATTCTTTCTCGAGACTGTATACCTCATTCTCTTGGCATCATTGTCTTTGTCAGCTTGGCACTGCATCGGAAAATGCTACTCTCCTTGTTGTGCATCCTGTATTGGCTTCTGTCCCCCGTGTCAAGCCAGAATGCAAGCCCCACAGACCCCAACAATCGCTTTTTCTACCCCCCTCCAGCAGGCCGTCGATACAGCCTTGACCCCAGTGTCTTTGCCGACAACGTCAACATCACTTACGGCTCACCCCTGGCTCGGCCGTTCGTTTGGAGCACCACCTTCCAAAGAGTCTTCATCTCTATAGTGCAGGAGGGCAATCCTTCCCAAATCAAGCTACAAAATGTCACGGGTGAGTTGTCCAAGGACACGTCTGTGTCTCTGCGCTGCAGACGATTACAGTGCTCACGTGCGGCTCTCAGATTGTATGAACGGGACTTTGAACGCCACATACTGGGACGGTAATATCGGCCAGATCGACTTGAAGTACGGCAGCCAGGCCTACCTCGCCATGTGGGACTGCAAACGACCAGGACACATCCCCGTCGTCTACTCCCACTACTTCAATCTCACCGGGCCCGTGTCCGACATCTCAAGCAGCAGTTCTTTACCTACCGCAACGCGCGCGCGCCCTGCAGGTGCCGACGAAGCCTCCGGCAACAGGACGCCCACGGAAACGGCCCCAGGAGGAACGACGGGGTCCCTTGCCTCTCCCGGGTCGCTATTCTCCGAACCTACTCCGCCCTCCGACAACTCTGGAGCCATAGCGGGCGGCTTGGGGGGCGGCATCGGCGGCGCCCTGATCGTCGCTGCCGCCATCTTTGGGTGCTGGAAGCACCACAACAACAACAGAGCCCGCCCGCTTGCTGAAATAGGGGCTATCAGCAACGACGGTAGAAAAAACAATGACGGCGAGGGGCACGGCCAGATCTCTTGGAGCGATCGCGGCCGCGATTGCCAGGGCCACTGGCTCTCTTCGAGTACCGCGCAGTTCCCTTGCAACTGCCACCACCAGCTCGGCGGCGGCGGGGTTGGGTTGCACACGGCGGGAGAGCGTCATCTGCATGCTGAGCTCCAACAACCGATGGCGGCCAAGATTCCGCCGTTCCAGCTCAATGAGCTCTCATGAAGAAGAAACGGGACCAGCGCAGAGATCCCTCTCTATCTGCCCGTCTTTCTCTCTTGTCTTTTCCCCCTCTTGGTGGAAAGGGCCAGTCAGACCGAGGCCCAGGGCCAGTCTCGTCGAGAGAAAGGTTCAGGCGTCTGTTTGCGATAGCCGACGTTTGACAAGTCTGCCATTTCAATATCCGGAACCAACGGCAGCCGCACGAGAGGCTCCAGAAGCCGGTGCATGAGCCGCTAGCTCTTGGCAGATGCCATTAATACCTTGAGCGGGGCGGGGCCAAGGGCATTCGCAAGGCAGCAGTTCAGAAGATCAGACCGTGGCTTTCTCTTTCCCGGCTGTGAGAGGCTGGCAATGTGGCGACATGTCGTTCGACTCCTAATAAAGTCGAAGTGAAGTGGAAGACGCCACCCCGACCGACAGATGCGGCGCCTTTGCGAGAGAGCCCGTTCCAGTGTGCGACCGCGCCTGTAATTCGCTCAAAGATTGTCGTTGCCACAAAGCCCGTGGCCGTCGACTCGGCCGTTGCGAGGAAAAGTCCGACCCCTGCCATCCCCCCCTCCCCTTGGCGTGGCTGCGATGGAGAGAATACATCGATGCGATTAACCCCAAGACCGGTTGATGGCGTGAATCTACTTGGCTAAAGCGGCGGCGTCGACGAGCGGCGTCGACGAGCGGCTCAAGCGGCGGCGGCGGCGATGAGCGGCTCAAGCATACCTACAATCAGACTTGGCCGCCGAAACCCGAATTTTCTCGTCGCCTGAAATAGCTCAAACCGCGACAACTGAGCCCGGGAATCTGGAGGCCTGGGAGTTCTTGAAAGGTATAAAGCAGCCGGGTCTACCACTGGATGAGGGTAGAATTCATCCACACACAAGTCTCGGACTGTCTATCTACTGCCAGCAAGCCTTCCCCGAAAACACACCCCTCGCGATCACAGACTCAAATCTGATCGCCTCGTTCTCAGTTCTCAAAACACATACAGAGAAAATGATCCCTTCTCCGGCATTCGCCCTCGCGGCCCTGGGTCTCCTCGGCCAGCTCTCCGCCGCATGGAAGATCACCCTCAGAAACGGCAGCGGAAACGAGGTGGTGTACACCGAGCACAGTTTTCAATATCCACTCTCCAAGGAAAGCCCGGTGCAGTTCAACTGGAACGACGTTGCGTTCCACTTCGAGGGCCACGCATTCCAGTGGATGCACATTGTACAGCACGACGGAACGGAGCGCTTCATATACACCAAGGAAGCTTTCGAGGTGAAGAGGCATGAAGATGTGTCGTTCTACGTGAAGGAAGGAGCGTCTATGAAGGAAGGAGCGTCTATGAAGGAAGGAGCGTGAGCCGTGGAGGCCGTGGAAGAAGGGCTACAGCCTCCCTCCCGGAGGAACAAAAGACTATACCCATCTCTTCTCGTCCAACATAGCAAGAAATCATATACATCCCAGTCACAAATTTTACCGCGCATGATTTGTGGGTTGCGAAGTGCCCGAGCTTGCGAGTGCGTTACCGCAGCTTCCCGAGCAGCGAGGTGGCCGGAAGCCAGAGCCGGGCCGACATCTCCAGGTCGGGTTGAAGCTTCAGAGCTCTGTGACGATGGACGTTGGCGACGACCCGTTCTGTGATGTACAACAAACCACCCCCCCTAACCCCCAATGATCTGGGGCAGCCGGGGAAGCGACCCGCGGTTCCGCTCTGCCCATCGATCTACGGATGCGCGTTGGGTCCTGGCCCAGCCATAAACCAGAGGAGGCACATGGCCCGGCGTGGCCTCGTCTGTCTGCTGGACGGGCGGTGCGGGCGGAGCCATGATGATGACAACACCGTCTGTCGCAGTACGAGTACGTCCCCCGCCCATGGCGACATTGTCCATCAGCGGTAGTCTTTACCGTCTTCCCTCGGATGACCTCCACGCGCAATGTCTTCTTGGACTCGCCCGAGTTTGTCGTTCTCGAAGGGGGAGCCGCGGGAAGAAGAGAGCGGGAACCAAACGTGCTCGAACAGATCTTTCCACCGCCCCCTAACGGCTTATACCCCCATCTGACTGGTACTTGTCTCCATTCCTGGAGTATAACGTCACGTCACGTCACGTCATGGAGGGAACCGAGAAGCGGGAGAGAACCAGCACGTGCCAGCGACGAGAACAAAAAGATCGCCGGTCGCAGATCGGCATCTGCGCTCGCATCTTTGCCGATCGTGTGCGCGGGCAGCAGGCGGCGGCGAACCTGAGCCCTTGCCCTTGGGTGCCTTGCTCGCCCTTTTCCCTTCCGGACCGATCATCCTCAGATCGCGCAGTTTCGTACCTTTGCGGCCGGCCGGCCGGCACATGGCCTCGAGCGGGGTGCGTGTACTCGTCGGAGGAGGAGGGAAAAGGAGGCAGCAGAGAGCCTCATGGAGACAGAAACGATGTCCACACATGATGTACGAGCACGTGGATATTTGAAATGTCAGGCGCCCGCTGCCGCCGCCGCCGCTAGAACCCCTTCCGCTCGTATCCTCCTGTTCTCTAGCTAACGAGACTCCTAATTCGCTCCAAGATCCAAAGAAAGACAAAGAGGCACAGCCACGCTCGTGGGCGCGGCTACTACGAGTACCTATCCGAGATTCGGGAGGGGGGGGTTGGTCTGCTTTGCCGTGTTCCGATCGAGCGACGGCGAACCAATTACGCCCCCGGAGAGCCGCGGGCATTGGACGAGTGGGAGGACTGGCTGGCTGGCTGGCTGGCTGGCTGGCTGGCATTGGGGCCAGTAGGGCCATCCGAGGCACGCCTGAAGCTCCCCCACAAACCCCCCCCCCTCCCAAAATCAACCCGTGACCACACTATACGAGGACTCCTGCACAGCGGATATCCCGTACTCAGCAGTAGTCCGTCACTTCGTCCCATTCGAGGTGCCGGCGCGGGTGGTTTTGTGCAGGGGCGCCTTTCTCTTCCGTTCGTCGGGTACGGGGGGTGGGTGCTGCTTGGTTGGACTCACGCTTGCCGACATCCCTTCCAAGCCATGCGAGCACATACTGGATGATGCCACGAGTAATAAAGACGCTCGTGTGGGAAAAGTTGGCGAGAGAACCAGGAAAGGGTCCCTGGGGTAACGAGAGAACTGCGCGTAGAGAAGGGGGCCGCATCCCATACATGAAACGCGCACCATCAGCCAGCCCGCCATCCAGGTTTGTGAATGTGTGTGTGTGTATGTGTGTGTGTGCGCGCGCGTCGGGGTACTCCGTACGAGTACTTCCCGTTCTCACTGCCGTCTGCGTCTGCGTCTGCGTCTTGCCTCTCTCATTATGCGAGAAATGTGAAGAAGGAGCAGAAGAACGCTCGATAAGCGTACATATGTTGTTCGACGCTTCTGACTGGTCAAGAGAGATGCCTACGCGCACCCGCATGACTTGATCGCGGCAAAGTACTCGTACGAATACAGGCTGCTGCACGGCACTGGCGTCTGCTCTTTGAGGTAACCACTGATCAGGTACTCAGGTATGTACCTATCTACTTGGGTGCTCGTAAATACCTAGATTAGGTACTTACCTACTCAATGGATGACGACGGGCGCCCCGTATCGGGAACCATGCGGAACAAATCGCACGGGGTCGTGAGACAAGGGTCTTGGCCCTGGCCGCGGGGATCGGCAGCGAAGAGAGAGTGCCCCCGTCCAGTCCTGGGTAAGGTACCTACGTACTCGTGTCTCGTCCTTAGGTTGCGGTGCATAAGGTGCCCGGCTCTCTCTTCACAGCAGAAGCCAGAGACAGACCACCAGAGATCTTACGAGTGGTACTTAAAGGTCGGGAGAAGAGATCCATGTCCAGAAGCAAAGGAGACAACGGAAGAGGGCGCTTAACGTACCGGTTTTTTGATGCAACCGCCGCCCCCGCCGTCGTCGAATCAAAGACGCACTCCCTCCTAACTGGGTATCGTAACACAAGCTGGGGACCGGGGGACCGGGGGAGGAGTAGGGGGGGGGCAGCCCACGAACGGAGTAGTCGTAGGCACCGAAGAGGCACGACAGGCTCGCAGCGCAGCGCTGCGGAGGCACGAAAGGCAGGGCCACGCTGGGCAATGGGTCCATTGTTTCAAACCGTTCCCCTGACTAAAAACGGCGCCAAGGCAGGGTGGGGCCTGATATGCCTGGGACTACGAATGCTATGGAGCCGGTCCTCATCCCCCCCCTCCCCACTCCCCACTCACTCCCCCCTTCTTGCTTGTCCTTCTTCCGGCAGAGGAAGAGGGAACAAGGGACTAGCACCCAAGGGATTTCTCCTCTTGTTCCTCTCGAGACACGGCTTGTTTGTCGTTGGTCTGGCGGGCTGCCGGCTTGCGACCAAGGACTCGCATAGGTAGGGCCGGCCCTACTTGCTCTGGTGACAATATGGTCATTATCATACATGTGGTAGAGGCAAGCCAAAGCCGCCGGGCACACCACACGAACAAGAGACGAGTACAATGCAATAAATGAAGCCTGAAACACGAAACAAACGAGGCAGAACAAAACACCTCGCCGAATCCGTAACCTCGTCAGTCAATGACAAAGAGTCCGTATTGACGGTACCCGAGGTGGTAATAATGATGCGGTCAATCATGCTGCTGCTGGTAAAAGTGATATCAAGTCTTTGTACAATTTTCCCTGGCGCAAAAGTGGCATTATGATTAATAAAAGAAAAAAAGTGTCTGCTGAAAAGCTGAACGACCTTGAAATGGTGGTATACAGTCGGGCCCCCCTCCTCTTCCCTGCAAATCGCCCGGGGCCCGTCCCCCGTCAAGTGTTTCCCCGTCCCCTTGCACCAATAAAAAATGATAAAAAGAAAAGACGGCCGCCTATTCCCTCTTTTTCCCCGAAAAAAAAAGGTGCATGTCCGCGGCCGACCCGCCCTTGTATCGCCGGCAGATAAATGGTCAGTCAGGTGTGAGGGTTAGTCAAACATGTATGTACTTCCAATAGATTTCTCGAGAAATGAAATACCCCCGGGTCGCAGGAGTGGCAGCTGGCCCGTCGACCCCAAAGGTCGGGGCCGAGGCTGACGAGACGAGACGGAAGGCTGGACCAGAGAAAAGGCTTGCCTTGCACTCGCTCCCACGCTCCCCAGGAGTCCAGGCCCTGAACGTACTTGAATATTCTTATAGTACGTAGGCGGCGATGGCGCCGGCGACGGCCAGCAGCGACAGGCCGTTGGCAGCGGCACCGGCCTGGGGGATGGGAGAAGAGGCGGCGGGGTAGCTGGGGACAGCCGACGAAGGGCCCTGCGGCTTCTTGGTCGGGTAGCCGCTGGGGGTCGGGTAGGCCGAGACGGGAGCGGTCGAGGAGGCGCTCGACAGAGTGCTGTTGACCGGGGGCAGGAAGGCGGTGGCAGCAGAGACACCAGCGTTGCCGTAGAAGAAACCCGGGGCACCACCCGACCCGCCCAGGCCGCCAGCGACAGGGACAGTCATCGGGTGGTTGACAGTCGGAACATAGGGAGTGGGAGTGCTCTCAGGGCACTTGGTGTAGACGGAGAGAATGGTCGACGTCAGAGTCTCGCACTCGTTGCAGGCCGTGGTCGGCGCCGGGGCGGGGGCGGGAGCAGACGAGCTGGGAGCAGGGGCCGTAGGGTAGCCGGCGGCGGGAGCAGTCGACGAGGAAACGGGGGCGGTCGAGCTGCTGTAAACGGGAGCCGAGGAGCTGCTGGGGACGACGGGGGCCGGAGCCTCGGAGTAGCTGCTGCTGGTGCTGACCTCGGGGGTCGAGGTGGGAGCGACCGGCGTCGAGGTCTCAGGCTGGGCCGTGGGGTACTCGGCGGCGGCCGGGACGGTGCCCTCGACGGTCGAGGGGCTGGGGGCGGCAGCAGTAGGGTACTCGGCGGCGGTGGGATACTCGGCCGCGGCGGGAGCGGGAGCAACGGCGTAGTTGGCGGCCGCGACGGCAGCGAAGCCCAGAGCCGTGAAAACCTTCATCTTGTCGGGTCTGGTGGACGGTGTCTCGGAGTGGTGGCTGCTGCAAGCGGTTGGGTGTAGGGAGCAGGAGAAAGGCGAGGCGAAGGTCGGGGCGGCAGACGGCGAGTTTTGTTTGTCCGTGGGATGGGAGAAACGAGCGAGGAGGCAGTTCAACTGGCCTGTGGTGCTTTGTCTGCTGCTGGCGGAGGCGGATGACGGACGACGAGGGAGGGAGGCGAAAGGAAACGAAACACGGCGAGGGTTCAACGAGAGGCAGGTGGGTGGGTAGGTAGGTAGAGAAGTAGCCGGGGGAAATATGAATGTGGCCGCAGGCTGGCTTTAACGAAGGATGGGGAACACGAAACGATGGATGGGTCCCCTGGGACCACCTGGGACCACACGGATCTCTCATGACAGAAAAGGAGACTGGATGTTTCCTGCGGATGGGAAAGGAAGCGATCGGCGAGGTACCTGGCCGCGCATGCTCATGCGCCTTGGAAACGTGCACCCAGTACGAGTGCTCGCAGGCCAGTGGCAGACCGGCACACCCGCCGCCTCTACAGGGTACGGACGAGGCCGTCGTGCCGTGGGAGCCATCCACGGCTCAGCGAGGCATGGACTGTTGCTTGTCTGATTGTCCATGTGTCGCGCCCGTGTGGTGCGCTTCCGGCTTGGGACACCTGCAATACTCGCACGTACCGCCCAGGACCACTCACTCGAAGCTTAGGTAGGGACGAGTAGACGGGGGGGAGGAGGGCACAGGGGTGTGGGTGTACGGAGAAGTGACGTGGGTGGGTGATGATGAGGGCCAGCCCGGTGAGGTGAGTGGGTGAATGGACGAATGGCTGCCCCTGCGTGAGACTGGGGACGGGCGCCGATTCGCGTCTCCCGATGCTGGAAATAGAAACTGGTCGGTGCAAGCGCACCCGGCACAGCCAGTCGACGCCAGTGAGCCTCTCCTTCCCTGCGCGTGAGGCTTGAGGGTACAGCGGCAGGTACTCGTAGTTGAACGTATGGGCACCCAGCGAACCTATCAACGAGGCACTTTACTCAAGGTACTTTAGGTACCTGCCTTTATGCCTCATTCATCGTGCGGACAGAGCGGGAGCAACGGCGCGTGCGTGCGTGCGTGCGTGCGTGCGTGCGTGCGTGCGTGCGTGCGTGTCTGGTGCTGTGCTTCAGATGTTGCTTGCGTCAACAAGCCGCCGCCGCCCCCAAAGCGCCACCGATGCTTGTTCTTCTCGTCGTTATTCAGCCATTCCTTGCACCTTTCTACCAACTGAATGGCACCAGTAGCAATGGCACGAGTAGTAGTGGTGGTGGTGGCGGCTTCGTCACGACAAACCGCCCCCAGTCAAGGGTCTACGACGACCTAACAAGTGAAGTACTCTGTACTCGTACGCCCAAACCGTGGATGCATCTGAACGAACGTGTATTCGAAAGAGTCCAGTACTCGTACCTACCTACTCACACAATGGAAAATGGGGGCGTGGCAAAGTGAGCACGCACTGGGGACTGGGGACTGGGGGTGGCCTCTCCTCCTGGCAGCCCTTTCACGATTTCACGAGCAGTCGTCCCACCAGCCGCCGCACCGTCGCGACAGAATACAAGTAGTCGTAAATACGGTAGGTAGTCAGTCCCACAGTATTTCAAGGCACGCCCTCGACGGCGGTGGAGGCGGGCACAGTGCCACCCACACGCACCACCTCTTCGCGGTAGCACCAGAAGTTGCAGCCTGCCTGCCGTGCCTGCTCAGCAGTTGGTCTGCGCACCTGTGGCCCGGGAGTCCTCACGGACTGCCCACTCTGCCCTAATTTCCAGAGCTGAAGGGGGCTCCCTGCCGTGGGTGTCGATCAGGAGCGCCTGGGATGCCGGAGAGCCCCCGCCAATCCTGCTGGTCATGGGCACGGTATGTACTCTCGTAAGTACCCCTTACCGCGCTACATGTATCTCCCAATGCGCAAGAGTGCTCGAGAACTCGGTGCATGTACTAATGTCGTTTCCAGGCGAGGTACAAAAGGTAAGTAGGTACGGGTGTGGCCCCTCATGCAAGGGACGACGCCACGGAGATCGAAAAGACCCGGCAGCATGACAACAGCATACTGCTTCTGGGTGTGAAGACATCGAGGGCTTCCACAAAGGGACCCAAGCAAGCAAGCCCTGCTGCTGACGAGAGCGGAGACCCGGCACCGTCGTAGCCCTTGCTGCTCGGGAGCCGATGCTGCTAAAACGGTACCACCTGAGGAGAGAAGAGAGAGATGTAGGTACCCGTGTGCTGAATGGTGCTGGCCGCTGGGCTGGGAGGCCAATCCGCAGGTGTGGGCGCAGGACGCGCCGGGCTGAAGCGGTGCAATCTCATTACGCGGTCAAGAGGGCTCCCACGGCCGCCCGCCGCCCGCTCGCTAACGCCTACGAGTGAAGACATCCATGTGGGAGTGTGATGAGTACCTACCTATGGAGCGGAGGGGCCATCCGCGAGAATCCGGCAGCCCGTTTTTGGGGGCGGGCTACGAGAGGCACTCTCGCAGGCGGCGGGCCGTCGTCAGCAGCAGCAGCAGCAGCAGCAGCAGCAGCGCCTTTTCACCCTTTCCACCACCACGACCAGGCGTCGTCGCTGGCCCTTTTGCCGCCGTCAGGATCGAATAGGGGGTGGGCAGGAATCGGGTCTAGCCCTGCCGGGCAACAGATGACGACGGCTTGGGCACGCACGCCTGCATCGACTGGATGTCCTCGCGCCCCTTGCAAATTGCGCTTCCCGGGCACCCTGGCCGCACCAGGCCGTGCCTGACCAGGAGTGGCCAGGATCGACTGCCTGGGGGCCCTCCCCTGAACAGGGCTTATGTACTCCGCTAGGTACGCGTTTCTGTACCTAGGTACTCGCACCTAGTTGGCCGTGGGAGCATCATGGAAGTCCACTCGGACCCCTGATGAGTTGGCGTCTACTCGGACCTATCATGTACGGGGACTCGTAGCTCGTCGGTACAGAGGTACGCGCGGCACTGGTTGCAGACCATGGATGTCGGGGCTTGCCCCAGCTTGGCTTTTCCTCACCATTTATTACAGCCAGTGGACACTCACGGGGACTCACTCCTGGGTGCTCGATGAATCGAATAGGTAGAAACGAAAGAGAGAGGGATACAGGCAACCGCAGACCACAGTCATCAGATGGATATCATGGCGCTTAAGGAAACGCCCGCCTGTTTGTTTCGTTTCTCCTCGCTTTTTGCGAGGAGTACTCTTTCAAGTAGGTGCTTGTGGGGCCCGTCTTCGCCGCAGTGACGCTGGATACGATTCCCGTTTCACCAGCCACAATGGCGCGCCTCGATGCATCGACACGAGATGCTGTCTCTGATCTGTGCGGACAGCCGAGCGGGCGTGAGCGTCAGCTCCGGCGTGAGAGCGCCGGGCCCGGGCAGGGACCCTCATGGATTTCCCCACGTCCCATTCCACGGAGCGAGCGAGGCAGCAAGCAAGCAAACAAGCGAACCAAGCAGCAGACAGCCACACAGCGTCCTGCCCTCTAGGTTCTACCCCGTAGCAGTAGCAGTAGTAGTGGCGCGGCACGTTACGGTACGAGTACGCGCACTCGCAATGGTGAAAATACCCACCACTCAACGATCCCATCCCGCCGCTCAGGTTGGCAGACGGCGGTCCGCCGGGCACCAGTCAAAACAGGGAAGACGCTGGCGCGGCAATCCTCGAACTCCTTCCCCCAGGGAAGCGAAGCCGAACTACCTACTCGCACGAACTCCGTGCTCCGTCCCTAGCTGCTGCTCGTGCCTACTAACTAGCGAGCGAGCGGCCCTGGTGCGGTGATGCGCGCTCGTGGTTCAGGCTTGTTTGATCTTTGTGTGAGTTCGGTGCGGTTCCCGGCGGGCCCTGCTGGGGCGGCTCGGTCGACCTGGTCTGTTCAAACACACCAAGAAGAAGAGACAGAGAGACAGAGACAAAGATGGAAAGAGGGGAAGAAATAATGGTGAAATCAACACACTGTGACTTGACAAGGCGGGTAGAATACTCGTACGAGCTCTTAAAGAGCCCCTGAACTATCAGTTGATGAGTCGCGCCAGATGCTTCACATTTCACATTTCACATTTCACATCCCGACCGGCAGTGGCGCATCGTCTGGAGAAGCAGGTTGAGACGAGAACAAAATGGGCCCCCTTCATACGAGTATCGTACACTCTACCCTGTCTCGAGAACCGTGCGCGATTTGCGGGATCGAGCCGCAACGACTCTGGGCCACCGGGACGCGCACTCGTACCTTTCCTCCGTCGATGCCCAGGCAGGTACCGAGGGATCGCCAACGGCTGCTGTGCCTGGCTGACTGGCCCGCAGCGGCGGCTGCCCGAAATGGCAGGCATCGTGATGTGTGTATGAGAGCGCGGCTCCGAACAGGAAAGCGATCGTCCTGGCCCCCCCCCGTACGAACCGCCGGTGGCCTTGCAAGTCCCAGACGCCGCAGGGGTTCATGGCTGTCCCATCAGCATCCATCGCCACACCAAGTGCCCCCCTCCCAGTTCGATGGGGAGAGACGGCTTTCACGCCTTACACACTGCTGAATACCACTCTGAGGCGCCGGTCATAGAAGCCTCATCGATTCAGGCACGTCGGCAGAGGCTTCGCCAGCCGGCGCCAACAGCTCCTGTACGCCCCGAGGCAAAACGTGTAGCTCTCCCGAACCGAATCCTGGTGCGTGTCTCTTGTCCCCGTTCTCACATACGGAACACGCCCTGCAAGTAGTACGACCCGGCCACGACGACAAACCCCTGAAATGATCGACAAGCAAAGGACGCAGGAACCAGACGTACGTACGAGCACCAGGCTCGCCAAGGACCCGTTGACAGGTCGATTGGCCACCGTTGGCGAATGAGAAGGTCCCGTCGGTTCTCGGTTATCCATACCACGGCATTTTCACTCTTTGAAGTCTGATCATGATTCGAATCGATGCCGACTTTCATGCCCCTTTGCACCTCCTACCGGCCTCGCGGGACAGCGGTTACTCGTCTGCTCGTACGTCCTGCACACGATGGGCGACTGCCGAGGCGGTCCGTTGTCTCGGATTTGGTATCGCGGAGGGGGTCAAGGTAATTTGTCACCCGCACAAGCACGTTGCCTGGGATGTATGTATTCACGATAGGAGGGCGAGGAAAAGGCCTCTGATGAACTTTTCATGTTCTGTCCCCTTAGAGACAGAACAGATTCATCATCACGTCGAAGACGCGGGACACTCACCACTCACCCAGGGAACGGTCGTCGTGTTGGCCATGGTGTTGGATAGAAACTCATCCGAAGTCTCTGAAGTAGCATGGGACCGTGGACCATCAGTGTGCAAAGCCAAGCCATGGGAAGACAATATCGACAGTCCAACGGGCCGACAGCCATGACATGACAAAGGCTTGAGCCAACGAAGGACGTGCTCGTTCGGGCTCTGTCACCAGGCATGACGGCGTAGATGAGGACTCAAAGCCGTGCGCCCACATCGAGACCGGGACTCTCTCTGGCTCGCCATCGCGCGATCAACTAGTTGTCCTCGCTGGAGCACGGATCGTGAAGTACGACACAGTCCGGCGGTCTCTGACAAATGTTCGTGGAGACAGCCGAGCTTCTTGATCCCACTGGGCCTCCGTCCTCGCCCACACACAAGGCACAGACACACACACAGACACACACAAAGGCTGACCGACCCGTCGCCGGCGGGATGCCAAACGTTGGCCGCATGAGCGGGATCGCCTGTGCCAGAGTCCGCGTCTCACGAAAACCAGGGAGCGAAGATCATGCTGAGTACGGGTGGTGGTGACTCCATCGGCGCAGAGTCCAGACTTCTGCGCAGGCCGTGGGGCTCGCTCAACTCCTCATGGCTCCTCCACACCAGGCGGCTAAAGCACTCCATCGTGTTACGGAGACGAGCTAAAAGAGCCTCCCTCCTGCCATCTCTCGCGCGCGGCCGTCTGCGGGGTGGGGAGGGATGCTTGGTGAGGCAGCCTGCAGTCCCGGGACGCGTGGCCGTCTGCAATGCCATGCCACAGCACGCCAGCCAAGTGCAGTATGTCTCGGGGGCTTTTGCATATGTCAAGTCTGGTCATGTACATGTAGCGAGGGATATGTTTGTAAAGAGGCGTCTTGCGTCTACAGGGGCGACTCCGATCATCCTTTTCAATCGATGTCGTACGATATCGGAGTACCTCGATTGTCAAAGAAAAAGATACGTACCCATTGACCCGACCCCCAACCCAGCGCCCGGCAGGTGCAGTTGCCGCCGCCAGCACCTGCCGCAAACCGCCAATGCCGAAGGTGATGTCAGCGGATGCCGCGTCACTGTAGCGTAGCCGGGCCTACCCAGAGCATCATCAACGTTGCTGTCGCTGCCTCCATCGCCCGCCCCGAAGCCGCGAAGACCGATCAGGCGAGGGAACAGCCGTGACGGCATCTGAAGAGAGAGAGAGAGAGAGAGAGAGAAACACGCCCCCCCTCCCATCTCAAAAGCAGGCGCGCCGCGACAAAAAAAACCCACAGGCCCCAAGCTGCCGCGCCACCCCGTCACCATGAGGGCGTCGCGAGGTCTTCCCGCCGGCCGCCTGGCCTCCCACGCCGCTCTCCGGGCGTGCGGCCGCCCGAATCTCGGGCCCCAGGCCTCGTCCCCGCTGCGAGCACCCGCGCAACAAGCCCGGACGTTCCTGCGGGGGAGAGACCAGTCGTGGCGTGCCCGGGAGACGCTCAACGTCGACCGCATGCGCGCCGACTCGTACCAGTACCACATCACGCGGCGCAACTTCCTGCTCGCCGGCGTCGTCGCCGGCGTCCTGGCCTTCAGCTACACGGCCTACTTGCTGTCGGTCGAGCTGCGCAAGCCCAAGCGCCTTGACGCGCACCCCCCGCGGCCGCGGCGGGCGGCCAGGACCCCTTCAGCACCGAGGCCGGCTCCCGGCGCAAGACGGTCGTCCACGACGCCGCCGGCCACGAGCTGGTCCCGACGGGCGACCCGACCGTGCCCCTGTTCCCCCGCACCCTGGACCTGCCTCCCGGCCTGGGCGGCGCCGCCGCCCGGGAGCACGAGCACGGCGGCGGCGGCCGCGAGACCGTCGACGGCGTCGAGTACACGCTCGTCGGCCTCGGCAAGCGCACCGTCAGCTTCCTCAGCATCCGCGTCTACCTCGTCGGCTACTACGTCGCCACCCAGGACGTCGCGGCCATCCAGCAGCGCCTGACGCGCGAGATCAACCCCATCGCCACCACCCTGGTCCCGGGGGAGAAGGACGAGCTGCGCGCCGCCCTGCTCGACCCGGAGCGCGGCGAGCGCCTGTGGGCCGAGGTCCTGACCGAGGTCCGCCCCCGCTCCCTCTTCCGCATCGTCCCCGTCCGCGACACCGACTTCCACCACCTGCGCGACGGCTTCGTCCGCGCCATCCAGGCCCGCAGCGCCCACCCGGCCGCCGACCCCGCCTTCCGCGACCAGTCCTTCGGCGACGCCGTCCAGGAGTTCAAGGCCCTCTTCAACCGCGGCAAGCTGCCCACCAACCGCGAGCTGCTCCTGTGCCGCGACGCCGCCGGCCGTCTTTCCATCAGCTACGAGCAGCAGCCGCAGCAGCAGACGCAGGCGAAGGACAAGTCCGACCCGACGGCCGCCGACGACACCGCCGCCAAGTTCGCCACGCTCGGCCACGTCGCCGACGAGCGCATCTCCCGCCTGCTGTGGCTCAACTACCTCGCCGGCAAGAACGTCGCCTCCGAGCCCGCCCGCCAGAACATCGTCTCGGGCATCATGGAGTTCGTCGAGAGACCCGTCGGCACTGTTGCCACTCAGGTGCTATGAGCTGCGTGGCATGCCGCTCTGTGTCTCTGTCGATAGACCGAAAGCCAGACCGCGGGCTCTGCATGCACTTTGAAGGAGAATCCAAAAGTGAGCCAGTTGAGGCGACGCCCTCCACAAGCAGAGACGGACCCTTCACACACGGCTTGCGGTTGAGGGTATAGCATGCAGAACTGGGGCCTCGGGCCGGACAGCAAAAGCCCAGACCCGAGAGTGTCGCAACGCATGCCTCCGTCACCTTGTGATATACTGCGGGCTCGATTAGTGTCGAAAATTGTATGTAATATTTTAGACTGCCACTGTATTCTATGCCATGGGCCTTTGGGCCGGGGCCCTGCGGAGGACGCATCAGCCATCCAGCCTTTGCAATCTCAACATTCTATCAAGTTCAAATGGTCAGAGGCGATGAGAGCAAAGTAGTGATGGGCGGGGTTTGTGAAAAGAGGTACCACCCTTTCCTTCCCTCGTCTCAAGATGCCCCAATGTGTCTAGATTACTCAAGTCGCTGGTGAAACACTGTCCAGTAGAAGACTGACGCCGCAGAGACAACCTCGAGATGCATGTCTGGCCGTTCCACCTCAAATGGAAGCGCACTTCTCCATCCGCCGCCGCCGCCGCCGCTGAGCAGGCCGGCAAGGAGTCGGGTTCGACCGTGCCACCGAATCGATCCCGCCCGCCGGGACACAGGAAGAAGAAAGCATTTGCAAAGGGCGTCGCTCCATCCCATCGAAGGCTCACCCATCATGGGTGCCGCCGCCACACGCTCCAGAGAGGCCAGAGTTTACCCCGCGGCAGTGGAGGGGAATCGCATTCCGTCGCTTCACAACAGCGCCGGCCGACAGTCCCTGACCTGGGTACCGTAGGTACCTTATCTCCGCCCGCGCGGCTGTTTTAATGACCCACAGCTTCGCAATCGCTTGTTGGCCTGTCGCTCACAGCCCAAGGCGGAGTCGCTCTTCGAGGGCGGGCGAAGAGGAATAGCTTGGTTGAGATCATGGGGAAATTCACCAACTTGAGCGAGCCGGTCGATACCCCTTTCTGCTCTGGGAGCGAGTCACCTCGGCGATCATAGATATGGCTCGGTTTGGCAGATGCAAGGCACCAGGATATTCTCTGCACTTATGACAGAAAGAAGGTGTGCTGATGACACAGACTGCACCTCTAGAAACGGGTTTTCTCGCTCATGTTGCCGCCTGAAGACAATGATCAGACGTTTGAACATCGATATGCAAACACGACTACACCGAGACGGTGACAGCCTCAATATAGCACTGTCGGGAGAATGATATGACTCTGCCTGGTCTCTAGCCAAGGTCAGAAATCAATTCTGGCATAGAGTGACCCTAATAAACTAAGCCTTCATACTTGCTATCCGTCGCCATGCCACGCAGCAATCGCCATGTTCGTCGTGTACCCAACCCAAAAAATGCATTCCAAGCCCGCTCTCATTGCCGCCCTCGCGTCCTCGACAGCATGCGACAATACAACATGGAACGAAAAGGAAGATAAAGACCCGTGTACCAATGCTTCAGAATAAGCAAAATCAAACGCCGTGCCCTTGCTCATAGGGCCATGCGGGAACAGGGTATCTGGCAAGGCAGGGGAGCCGCTCTGCCCTGATTTAACGCAAAGAGTCGCGCCAGCTGATGATGGAAATCGAACGCCCAAAGAGGAAGAGAGGTTGAGGCGGCTGTCCGAACAGTCCTGGGCTGTTTCGCGACGGAGTAAGAAGCCGCGTAAGGACAAGCCTTATAGGCGGGTATCTACCTTCGACCCGTGGAATAACGATGAGTTGCGTCGACGGCGAAGTTGATAGCCCCCCAATCGATGAAGCCTTACATGGATGTATGCCCATCGCCGTGCTGACCTCCTCGAAGAGAAGCGGTACTTGGACCGCTGAGTCTGTCGTTTGGCCCGAATATAGACATGGCTGCGGGCCCAGCGCCGTGGCTGGCAAGAGGCGTGGCGGCGTCATGCTCTGCTGTCGCATGCTCTTCAAGTCCCTGAGCCGTTGTGCCGGAAGGATCCGGGAAGATGGGGAGAGAGCGCGCGGGGAGGACGGGCGTCGCATCGCTTGCGAAAAGTGGTTCAATCGGAGTCGGTCCCGGATAGACGTTCAGTTGCTCTAACGCGGCGGCAGGGGCTGAGGGCTGAGGCGGAGGCGGAGGCGGGGGCGGGGGAACAGCACCGTCGTTGTGATTGCCGGGGTCGATGCCGAGCTCGCTCGCTTCAAGCATGTCATCATCCTCCATACCAACGCCCTCTTCGAAATTGTCGGGCTCGGTAGGCCCCAGGGCTTGCTGCACAATGACTGGCCGGTTATGGCGGCCATGCGCACGAGGTTCGTGGAACTCGGCGAACTCACTCCCGGTGTTGAAATACTTTCGCAGACCCGACACGCCCTGCCCTGAGAAGACACAGAATACGCTTCGTTGGTGCTCGGTGAAATCTGTGGCTCTTTTCGTCAACATTGCCGGAGGCTCGGTCTGCATGGATAAAGAACTCACCATTTGGCGCATCGCGACAGTAGACGTCCAGATCCTCCCGGAGGAAGGCCGTAACTCCAGTCAAACTAAGGTGCGTGAGTTTGGGGCAGCAGTTCAGTAGCTTGATGATACTCTTGAGGTTCAGGGTTAATACACGCCCAGAATACTCGAGGGTGCGGAGGACATACGGGCAAAGTTAAGTTCACGCAGTAGCTGAGGTGAACCCGCTCGAGGCTGCTCGTTCCATACTCGTGTTTGACTACCTGGCCGGTTGCGTCGCGGTGCGTTCGGGTGCGGTGGTTGGCTCGCGCCAGAGCGTACATGCTCTCGTCAGTTATGTTGGCGCATTTGACCAGTCCTATCCTCTTCAGTTTGGGTAGCTGGGCGAGGCGAGTAACGGACTCATCCGTCAGGTGTACGCAGCAGCCAAGGTCGATGTAACGGATACGGTTGCAGCTCGCAACCAAGCGCTTCACGGCATCGTCGGTGATATTACGACAGTGACCGAGATGCACGTAGTGAAGGTTTCTACCCAGTCGCGCAATGGCGTTGACAGCAGCGTCCGTGATTTGACTGCACTTGGCAAGAACCAGGTTGCGCAGGCGGGGGGCAACGTCAATGATTCTCTCAACGGCCCGGTCTGTCAATCGCGTGCAGGATGTCAGGTCGAGAATCCGTAAATGTTCGTAAGTCTTGTTGGGAGGCAGGCTCAAGAAAGCAGAGTCGTCAACAAGGTCACAGTTGGCCAAACGGAGCTCTCTGAGACAGTTGCCTTTGGCGAAGAGCGCGGTCACAGGCTCGTTTCCGATATTGCTGCAGTGGTGCAAATCAATCTCGAGGATATTTGGGCAGCCGATCGCGAAAGCCATAACAGCAGCATCGCTGACTTGCTCGCAGTCGTTGAGTTTAAGCTATCATGCAATCAGCCAATGTCTTCATGCGGGAGGGAAGCCGGGAGTCATTGTGTCCAGGGCATTCTTACGCGTTTGATGTATCTGCATTTCTCCGCCAGCAAAACCAGGCTCTCGTTGGAGATCTGCTTGCAGCCCGAGATGTTGAGGCCCTGTAGACGCCGGCACGTCTCAGCGACGGCGGTTATGGTGGCTTCGGTGATGTTGATGTCGCCCGAGATATCCATAGCCAGAAGGTGCTGAGAGTTTCTGACAAGAGGAATCAACCCGGAATCTGTCAGATTCTTGCACGAGGTCAGAGTCATGCGCTCGACACGGGGGCACACAGCTAGCGGCGCAATGCTGCCATCGCTGACCTGGTCGGCCAAGGCCGCCAGGTTGATGCGCTTGATGAAGTCGCCGTAAGCAAAGGTTGAGGTGGCGGTCATGCCCAGAGTCTTGCAGATGGAGGCGTGCTTGCTCCAGGTGGTGCACGAGGGGCGGTGCCAAAGGATTTCAACGACATTGCGGGCCCAGTTCTTGCAGACGAGCATGGCCGTAAGGAGATGCTTGGTTTCGGAAAGCCGGGAGAAGATGCTGATGAGAATCTCGCTTGGCAGGGAAGCCACAGTGGGCAGGCATTCGGGGTCCGTGACGGCCATGTCTTGCATGTTAGGGGTGACGCCGAGAGAAGACTCGGAGTCGTTGGCAACCATGAAGAAGTCGGACTCTTCATTGTCGGCTCCGGGGACGGGTGAATTCGTGGATGACGAGGAGCGAGAATCACGAGATTCTTCGGCGGCCATGGCGGCAGGGGCTGGAGGATTTGGAGTCGCGCTATCGGAGCGTGAAGACGGGTCGTGGGCTCCAGCAGGCGATGGCAAGCGAGCGGGTTCTTGAGATGAAAGCTGACGCTGTTGCTGCTGAGACGGCGAAGCAATCACGTCGAGTGCCGGGGCGTCGAGCGAGGAGGCCGGAGGGCGCATGGCAGGCGGCCGACAGACTCTCTCGAGCCTAGATTGCGGCGGGCGGCACTACCTGAGCTGGCAAGGCAGACTCCCAAGGTGTGGGGTGACGAGATTGACACGGCCAGAGTTGAAGTGGTTGACACAAGGCCGGGTCGGCAACGGTCGGGGTCGAAGCGGGACGAGGGACGGTTGGTGGCGAACGGGTCCTTTCCTTGGTGGGCGTTTGGCCGGGGTCGTCGGAGAGGCGCCGGGAGAGATGTGCGAGCGGCCCGGCGGTCGGCGATGGGATGCAGCAGAGGTTGATGGTGATGATGATGGTGATGGTGCTGAGACGGGTCGGTTAGAGGCAAGACGGGGGTTGCGTCGCGATACGAGCGAGAGACGATGGCGAGGAAGGGGATACAGATGGATGGTTGGGCGGTGCGGCCTCGTTGGCTGTGAAGTGGGCAGAGGCTGGCTGCAGCACACACGGACATGGTTGAAGAAGGTTCAGGCAGGCAGGCAGGCGTAGCAGCCACCAGTCAGCCAGGCAGTGCCCAGCCCTGGGCGATGATGCCGCTGGTAGGTCAGTACCGCGAGGTGCGGGTGATAGTGCCGTACGCTCGTGTACATGGGTCGTACCGTCTCCCTAGGGCTGCTGTCCAATGGGCTGGCACGGTTTGGAGGTTCCAAGGACGTGCCGCGGGCCGGCCAGGGCCTAGAGGTGCGGGGCTCCTGACGTAGCCGCCAACACGGCCATGTAGCCCGGCCATCAGTGCATGTACCCGACGAGTATCTCAGTCAGGTGCGCCCACACGCCTGCGCAGCTATACAAGGCTACCTACTCTGCACGTGGCGTGGTCACGATTTGAGCCTATTGGGAGCGTACGAGTACTCGTACGTGTGGTAACCTGAGAAGTGGAGGCGGAGCGCACGGGTTATTGGCACTCAAGTCAGTAAGGGTACCTAAGGCAAGGGACCAGCATTGGAGATTGTCCGGGTTCGTGGAAAGGGCAGTAAAGGGCAGTAGAGAGGTGGATGTTCTCGATAGTCGAGGAGGGGTTCACTGTAGATACATGTACTTACAGCCACCCCATCAACAGCCCTGAAGGGCAAGCCCCTGCTTCAATGAGAGGTATCTCGGGCTACGTGTACATAGCGCCCAAGCGCGGGTAGCTGGAGACCTGCGGGACGAGAAGACCTTCCATTCAATGCATTCCATACATTTACTCACTCCCGTCCCTAATATCCGTGCGTGGGCGGAAAGAATCCATGGAATTCAACTTGCTCACTTCCGAAGCGCACGCGTTGGTCGTACAGCGAAATCCTGAGGCCGGGATCACCTTGTACGAGTATTTCCAGTATGGCCGCAACTCATCACTCATTTGAGAGGCCATGGCTTGCCAAAGTGGTGGTCCAGCACCATGTCTCAAAGGGGACGGGCGCTTGTTCTGATGAACTCTGCAAGGTGCTCCGTACCTACCTGGACAGTCTCTTATTGATCGAGGCCTAGTAATATGAACCCGTCCCTTATAGACGTCGACACATGGAATCTCATTACATCCATGTGTGTATGGAGAGTCGTATCCTCACTCGACTGTCTGCTTCTCTTGGATCCTCCCTGCCTCTCTGGACCGATGGGTATCCTGGGATGCAAGGTACGAGCAGATACTCGGAGATGTTGGAGGGGTACTTGAGAGCCGGGCCTCGCTACATCAACAGCCGTCACTTGCGGTTGCACCAGCTCTCGCTTGCCATCCCACATCCATGGATGTCCAATGTGATGGATTTTTTTCGGGCGCCTGATATCCGTCGAGGTGAACCTGATCGCAAGGCACCTGATGTCTGTAGCGGGGGGCAGACATTCGCTCCATTCCACGACTTTAGTGCCCGAACACATCTTCAAGCCCCTACTCGTACCTGGCATGTACTTGCCATTCCCGCCGTGGATGCAGCGAGGGCAACCCCAAGAAGGTACTTGTCGAGTACCTGATATCAACAATCACAACGGGCTTACCCCAAGGGAAAGCAGAGGCTCAGCCGACATTGAATTCAGGGCAGGTACGGCTTATCCGTGCTCGTACTCGTAGGTGCGTTGCCCTCCAACGTCGGGCGGCGATGGCCCAGTCAATTAGGTACGCCCAGCCAGACTGATGAGGTCCACGCCCTCCACTTCTTTCTCGCCAGGCTCTCCCTCCCACCGTGCCACTTTGGCGCCACCCATCGCCCTCCAACCTGCCATTCAGCGGCTCCGGCCCCGTCAAGCTGCATCCAAATTCCCACTCCGCCTTTACGAGTCCTCCGTACACTGCTCCTCACTCTGTGAGCCGTCGAGTTTTGCTCCGTCCTTGCGCGCTGGCCGGAGGATCCCTTCTTTGCGGGTGCCTCACGGCCTCGACGATCGGCACCCGGCAGGGCGGGGCTCGAAGGATCAGCCACACAGGTTGGCCGCGCCGCCCGGGGACGCCGACTGTCCGGGCCATGGACTCTGCCTTTCCCGGCGCAAGTACGTGACCAGTAAGCAGTAGCCTCAGCCCAGGATTCGCACAGCAGCTCCCTTCTCATTTTCACGTCATCCTCAAAAGTCATGTCGCGCCGCGGCTCGAAGACCTAAGGAAGCCGGCCCGTTAGGGGGCGCGTGCCAACACAAACCGCCAATTTGCGCAGAATCCCCAGAAGCATCCATGGATGCCTCTGCTCGCTGATCTTACTGAACCCCTGGCTATCCGAGTAGCCCTTCCCGGGCCACGTGGAGACGCGCAAAGCCGTCGGGCATCTGCGTAAGCCACGACACCGCCAGCCTCACCCTTTTCCTTTCCATCTTGAAACTCAAGGGGTCAGCGAAAACGTCTGCCAATCTCGCCGAGATAATACGGATAGACATGGTAAGCCACGGGTGGGATTAGGGAATTGGCCTCACCGCACCGCCACCTCAAATCCCCGTGAGCCCACAAGGGCTTATCCAGCCTTGACTGAGCGGGTCTCTTGGGCGACTTTCAACGAGAGCAACGTGAACAAAGCCTGTGTCACAGCAAGAGATTTACAACGTAGAATACCTCTGAACCAGGTAATCATCTTCCCTTTCTATTCATCTCTCGTGGCACTGCTTCTCCACAACGTGAATGGACGCTGACGGCTACGTAGCCATTACCACGGGTACCCTGTCAGCAAGGACCACCCTGCCTGGCAGCATCGTTCCGGGACGGAGTTTGGACCTGCGCATGCGCTGAAAACCCAACGGCTGGCGTACGAGTGCCGGGGCTGCGATCTCTGCAGACCGATGGACCGCCCGCAAGCTGCCTGATAGCGCAGCGGTGAGTCTTTCCCGTGAACTACGAACAGCCTGGAAGCGGAATGCTAGCAACCAGGCGTTAGGTCCGGGGCCACTCTCTCAGAGATCGGGCCTGGTCATCTGACCGCGTTTCATAGCTGGGCTGAAGGGGCTGATGACTGCCGGCCCGTCGGTGAGTCCCAAGCAACCCCGGTTTCCCCTGTCTCATACCATGACGCTGTGGTCACCTCAAAAGGGCCTGCCGTACTATCTCATCGTGACCCCCAGCCACAGCCTCCCGAGTGAGCGGCATGATGCTGAGGCGGTGCTGTATGGACATTGAGCTAAACCTCGGGATGGGGAGGTGACAGAACAGATCGTCGGGGCGACTACTCGTACGGTGCGACGGGGCAAGTATCACGCCGCCCCGTCTCCTCTCATCAAAGCACCAATGTCCTGTCACGTACTCGTACGCCCGTTCGCCCAGTGCCAGCACTACCAGCCGCCTGCCGCGCCAGTTGATATTCCAGATGCACCATCTTTGGCCTCGGTCCCCTCGCGAATAGATTCGCAGCACGCTGTGGGATGTACACGAACGGTCGCCAGCGGCCAAAACGGAGCCAATCGGCAGGCTCATGATCAGCTGAGGTCTCGGGGGACCTAGCACTCGGCGCTCATGGGCCAAACAACGTCGGCCAAGC
Source organism: Hansfordia pulvinata (assembly GCA_006538405.1). Lineage (NCBI taxonomy): Eukaryota > Fungi > Ascomycota > Sordariomycetes > Xylariales > Hansfordia > Hansfordia pulvinata. The sequence continues at coordinate 476,437 of BJKQ01000007.1, read as the reverse complement.
CCCGTCGCGCACGCGCCTGTGCGACATGATGGCCCTCCTAGTGGGGCGTCACCGGAAAGAACCGAGCTACTAAACGAGGCTTGTCACCAGTCGGACAATGTTGCTATAATAAGGTCAAGATGCAAGCGCGACGATCTCAGATCCCGGTGCCAAGCCAGCGTTCACCCTGCACAACGAATGAGCGCGCATAGCGTCTACGGATACAGGCCACCTCTGTAGCAGGCGATGCTCCTCACAGAGCCCCGACCACGCAGCAGAGCTGCAAGTAAATTACTGCAGCCCCGGGCCCTGGTTGGTGCTTGCTCCGGACCCTGGATTCGTTCGACGAGGCGGCCAAGACTTCAATGGCCAGTAAGGTAGGTGCCTCAGTCACTGGCTAGAACCCGTGTGTCACAAACATGTGGCCTGTGTAAAAAAAGTGACGCAAAGTGTCGCAAACAAGGCCCAGTCCGCAAGGCCGATCTTCCAGTCTCGGGCACGGGGCCGATTCGAATTGACTTGATGTGAGTGAGACTTTATACTACGAGTATTTCTCTCGACGCCGTTCAGCTTGTACGTCTGCCGATCATTGTTCATCGGTGCGAAGAGCGACTCAAGCATGGAGAGGCATCTTGGAACCAGATATACATCCCCGGTCATATTCTTTTGGAGAGCAGACGAGCTTGTCAGATGATCCTTTGTGTATCCTGCTTCTACTGCCTGCCTCTCACTCAAGTGTGGGGACTCAATTGAATCGCTGACCCATGAGTACTGACGCCCCCGCATTCCTCATCATGATTGCCCTGCAAGGTAGGCGGAATGATGCAGCGGAGATCAACGTTCAGGCTTCATGGTCCGAGGCAAAACGGCGACGGCCAGAGCGTGGTAGAGTCTGCAGTCTCTATACTAAGTGACTTCTCTTCGCATTTTTCGCCAGATCCAAAGGTTTGTGGGGCTTCTTCACATCCAGCTGATGAGCAGCTCAGTGGCCAGATTGGAGCATCAGATGGTGGATAGCATATCCGGATGTCGGCAGACGTCAGCAGCATCAGCGCCCGGGGCAATGCCGCCTCATATCCGGGCTTGATTGCGTCAATGTCAATTTCAACCACGATACGCAGCTGTCAAAACCGAGAGGAGCCCAGTTGGCTCTCCCCGCGTCGGACGCGTCGGACGCGTCCGGCTGGCTGACGAAAAAGCTACGCTGCCGGAGGTCAAATACCCACAGCACGTGATATCGCATCATCACGCCAGGCCAGCCGCAGAGCACGCGATGGACTAAGACCCCTGAAAGACCTGGCCGGCCCTTGACGACGCGCAATGCTGGGGCCGGATGCAGGAAGAGGCCGACATCCTCGACTGTTTATTCGTCAATCGTCGCGTTATCTCGGCCGCAGGTTGATTGACGCCGGCTGGCCGTGAATCTCGAGCGCCGCCGGTGCCGCTTGGGCGAGGTGCAGTGACAGGAAACAGCCCCGAGTCGGGCAGCCGGGGCAAAGCCTTGTTCGTTTCTCAGCTCGAGACTGACAGTGCCGCGTTATTCGTCCGTATAACAACAGAGCCAAGGCTCGTCGCCAATGACCGTTGCCGCCTCCCTTCCACATCTTTGGATGCGAAACCGCAGAGAGGCTCTCCGACAACACGGACTCTTCGACCATGGTGGCCAAGGAGACCTACGACGGGCTCGCGGCCCAAACAGCCAACTCTGACGAGGATATCGTCGCAGTGAACATCGACGAGGACACGGTTGCCGACTGGAGCGATGAGGAGGAGCGCAAGGTCAAAAGAAAGTAAGCACAGTATCTTCACTCTTTGCCTCCGGGCAGCCGACCACGCGCGATGTGCCGGTGTGAGTCGCTAACATGCTGCAAAGGCTGGACATGATCCTGCTGCCGATTCTGGGGCTGGCCTTCTTCGTGCTTCAGATGGACCGCGGCAACATTGCGAATGCTCTGACGAGCACTATCACCAAGGACATCGGGGTCGACACGAACCAGATCAACGCGGGCAACAGCATCCTGTCGGCGGGCATCGTTGTTCTTGAGATACCCTCGAACGTGTTGCTCCAGCGCGTGGGCCCGCAACGCTGGCTGTCTGGCCAGATCCTGGCCTGGGGCCTCGTCGCTCTCTTCCAGAACTTCATAACGAACTATGCCGGCTACATTGTCACGCGCCTGCTGCTGGGACTGTGCGAGGCGGGTTTCATCCCCGGCGCGCTGTACACGATGTCGACCTGGTACAAGAAGGACGAGTCCTCGCTCCGCATCTCCATCTTCTTTCTCGGCAACTTGCTGGCCTCGGCGACGACTTCGCTGATCGGCGCCGGCATCTTGAGCATGGGTGATCGGTACGGCGTCGCGGGCTGGAGGTGGCTTTTCATCGGTAGGGCTCGCCGCTCGAACGTGATGTCCGCGGCCGCTGCCGCGAGCAGGCGTCTCATCGAGTGGACTGCTGACTTTTGGGACTAAACAGTTGAGGGCGCCATCACGGTGGGAATCGCACTCGTCTTCCTTCTCTTCCTCCCGCCCTCGGTGGGCAACGGCGAGCCACTGGCCAGCTTCGGCCGCTGGTCATACTTCACGCCTCGCGAATCGTACATTCTGGTGCGCCGCGTCCTGCTCGACGACCCGGCCAAGACCACCAATAACCTGCGGATAACGGGCCACGACATCTGGACAACCGTCTGCAACCCTCGAATCCTCATGCACATCCTCATCACCCTCGTCTTTACGATACCCGTCAACGCGATCAACACATAGTAAGACCTGCCCTTTCTTTACCCGTAACCCCTCGCCTCGTTCAAGTCTGACTAGGAGCACCACCCACCTCAACAGCGGCCCGAGCGTTATCAAGTCCCTGGGCTACGACGCGGTGCGCGCCAACGCTATGGCGAGCGTTGGCGGCTTCATCGCCGTCGTGGTGGTCGTCGTGCTGGGCTGGCTGGCCGACTGGACAGGCCGCGTGGGCCCCTTCATGCTTATCGACGCCGCCTGGGCGCTCATCGCCTTTGCGTGCCTGCGGCAGAGCTACGCCTGGAGCTCGGGGCGCCGCTACGCCGCCGTCGTCTTCTCCATGGCCATCAACTCGATTGTCCACATCCTCAACGTGAGCTGGCTGTCTGTCAACTGCCGGACACCACAAGAGCGCAGTGTCGCCATGGCGTAAGTAACAACGCCACCTTCCCCCCTTGCCCCGCTGTATTTCCCTACTGGGTCCCATAGCCCCCTTCCACCAGGAAATGTAGCAGCACGTCCCTCTGACTTACTCCTGCCCCGTCCGCCAGCATGATCATCATGGGCGCCAACGCGGCCGGCATCGCCGGCAGCCAGGTCTTCCGCACGCAGGACGCGCCGCTGTACATCAACGCGTTCACGGCGTGCCTGACGCTGTCGGCTCTCGTGCTCGTGCTCGTCGCCGCCCAGAGCGCGTGGTACTTTGTCAGCAACTGGGCCCTCGACAAGAGCGGCGGCGACGCGCCAGTGGTGGTCGGGACGACAACGACGACGTCCGCCGCCGACGCCGACGCCTCCGGCGGGCACAGGGAGGAGCTGATCAAGCAGTGGCGGTGGACCTGGTAGAGCCGGGGAGTCTTTGCCGCTGCGGCCGAAGGCGATTGCTGGGATTTTCTTGTATAGTTTGTTTAGTTGAGAATAGCTCAATGCGTGGCTTGGTTTGATGCCTGTGGCGAACAGGCGCCTTTTATCAGTCAACTCCCGGTTTCCTGCCTAATTTAGAATGAACCAATTTTTCCCATTTGTCCCATTTTCAATTTCTGTCGGCTACTCTTGGGTATTTGCTATTGTTCCGCCCCCCGCACGCCTCAACATGACGCAGGCTCTGGGAAGGTTGTGGTATGTTATTCTCACAACAATGCTGCTAACCAAATCCTCTCTGCCTGGTCACTGCAGGGCTCAACCGCCCCACCAGCGTAAGCCTTATAGTACGTAAGTCGAGAGCCCCTGCCCAATTCCGCCTTGCGCGAAAAGCAGACAGGACGCTGCCCCGGAACCCAGGCACCCTTGCTTGACTGCGCAGTGGAACCGGGTTCCAGTGATTGATGCGCAGTTTGTAGGCTGCGCAGAGGCTGAGACTCTTCCACAGATTATAAGTAGCTGATTTGCGTGGTAGGCCCTGCCGAAAGACTTCAAGTTGCGATTCGCGTCTCGCACCCTGAGGCCGCATGATGGCGCAGACTAGCCTTCACGGCCAGGGCAGCGCCCGAAATGGCTTTGAGGCGCACTCGTCTATACAATCATTAAGGACAAGCACTTTTCAATTGCGGCTGCTCGCTCTCTGCGCGCGGACCCTGCGGCTATGCCCTGTTCCCAGTAACACAGAGGCCCGCCACGAGGCAAGATTGCCACTCAGCACAGGGCCACGGGTTTGCGAGATTTGCCTTCTCCGACCCAGATTTGCCTTCGCCGACCTTGGGCGCTTGGCCCTGCTGTACTATTTGTGTCTTCGCCCCCCTTTACTACCAGGCATGTGCTTGGACCACCCGAATATGTGGCTGAGAGAGCCGACACTGACTGAGGCAGCAGCTCTGCCGCAACATGATGGGCCGGTTTGGCAGGGGCTTATACGCTTGGGTGCCCGTCCAAGAGACTCGCCCCTCGCAAAATCGACACTGGAGACTTGACGGTAGAGACAGAAGAGAGAGTACATATCGTCAGGAGGGATCCCGCGGGATCGGGGGTCGGTCAACCCAGACGGCCTGCCGTACGCCCCGACCAAACCATCAACATTGCCGTTCGACGCTCAGCCCCCAGCACCCGTGCTGTTGCCCTACCTTGGCCTACCGCGACGAAAAGAGGCCATCATGCTCAAGCTGATCACCGCCGCCCTGTACGCGGCGGCGGCCGTGGCCGTCGTGAGCGTCCAGTGCCGCTCGCTCTCGTCGCCGCTGCCGCCGCCGGCACAGGGAGGGGCGCTCGAGGTGCGCGTGGACAAGCCCGTCGAGCTGCACGGGGCCCCGGCTCTCCACAGGGGCTGGACGCCGGCGAGCTCGCAGCTGCCGAACACGGAATGGGTGCAGATGGGTGAGGCCGAGAACCGGGACGGCGAGGAGTCGGTCTGGACGCACTGGCTGGTGAGCTGCTTCTCGATCGGGATGACGGCGACGAACCGCCGGAGGCGCACGTACAAGAAGGCGCTGCTGCACTTCATCCCGGAGAGGGGCCACCGCGGGAACACGGACCCGTGGGTGCTGCAGCTCAGCAAGCTGGAGGCCAAGTGGGACGAGCTCGACGTCGACCTGGACGAGGACGAGGTGCAGATTGTCATCAACGCGTCCAACCCCAACGACGCGGCCGCGGAGATCAACTGGCACGCCCTCCCGGCGCAGGTCGTCCCGCAGGGAGCCGTCATGGACATGACCATGTCGACGATCGTGACCGACGCGCTGGCGTTTGTGAGGCAGAGCGTCTACGAGGCGACGGGGGTCCGGGTCATCAACGTGGTGTGGCACCCGTACGCCAACCTGGCGTGGCCGTACAATTCCATGTACATCACGCGGAAGAACGACATTTGGGCCAACGGGAAAAAAGTGAATCGGTAAAGGCCGCCGTGTGTGTTGTTGTTGTTGGGGGGGGCGTCCATTCAGGTACCGCCGAGCTGCCAGGAACGAGGACGCGGGGAGTTGTGGACAGGCCGGTGACTGGCAGAACGAAGGAAAACCAGCCATGGTGAGAACCCCGCATGATAGATGCAATACCATCTGCCATCTTGATTAGGTGAGGTACATAATTCATAGAGATACCCGCATTGCTTACTTGCCTACTTACTTCCATTACTCCGTACGAGCATCCGTCGCTTACGTACCCCACTGTCAGCTTCCTGGCAACGGCAAAAAGGTAGGTGGGTAGGCAGGGAGTGAGATGCTGACTCAGTGTGTGAGGCCATCGCCGCCGGCGCCGCCGCCGCCGCCACAACGATCGTTCCGTCGCCTTGGCCGGGGGAAGGTGCGATCGTGAAAGGCAGCATCGAACTTATGAGGTAGGCACGGCGTGAATGAGTACCTTACGGCGGGGGGGGGGTGTTTGAAAACGATGATGGTGACCACTTTGACCCTTAGAATCCCGGTCTCGCGAAAGAAGCTAAGTGATTACTTACAAAGTAGATAGACTGTTCAAAGCTCAAAATCCTTTTTAGCCAGCCACCTGGGCCTGCATTACCAGCCTGCACCACCCCCAGAATCCCCCAGAATCAATCTAGCATCACCACCACCACTATCACCAGTCTGCCCTTTGCTACCCAGGGGGAACTTTTCATTCTGCATCTAATAAAATTGCTTCTGGATTTCTAGTGTGGAAGACTGGCCAGATAGCCCATTTTCTAGGCTGTCTGGTAGCTCCTTCCTTAACACGCTTAAAGTAGCTAATTTTAATGGTTTTAAGCACTCAAAATGAATTGAGCTTGAACATGGTCACTATTAAGGTTTCTCCATATGAAAGAGGTCAGTTAGCTTCTTTCGCGAAATATGTATTTCTACAGGGCTTTGAAATGCTAAAATGATCGCCATTATCGTTTTTAAACACCCCCCCCCCCCCCCCCCGCGCCGTAAGGCACGAGTACGTCCAACAGATAACCCGATCCCCTTGGGCAACGAGTACTAAGTACCTATCTGAAAGACCTGGGATTACCTTAGGTAACCTTATAATGGAACTGATTCCCTCTTATGCAGTTGTCACGACCACAAGGCTCATCATCACCACCACCACCACCACCACCCCCACCAACAAAGCATCCTCAAGGTCGGCTACTGGCCAGGCAGACCCACGTCTCCGTGACGAGTCGTCGCAATCAACAAGATGAAGACGGGGCCGGCCGCGGCTAACGTCGGCTGCGGGCTCCCGACTGCGTGGACCGGGCGCAGTGGGGCACAAGCGAGTCGCGGCTTTTTTTTTTTTTTTTTTTTCTCATCTTCTCGTCTCCAGCGTTTGGGTCTGTCAACGGGATTCCGCCCATGGGAATTCTGTTACTAATGATTTATTCAGTTACGAGCAGTCTCGTCGACTTGTAGCGGTTCCCTGATAGCCCATGTGCCGCCGATGAAGCACAACCCGAGTCAGTTGGGCGTCACGCCTCATCCCCCTCGAAAAACGCAAGAAAGCCGGAACGTTGGCTAGACCAGCCCGATGCAACGGCGTCTCCCTCACTCCCTCTCTCTCTTTCGGCACACGAGCCACCCATCGTCCTCCACGGCCAGGACGGCTACGACAACGACAACGACAACGGCTGGGGTTGGAGGAGCCCCGGGCCTGGACCGACCGCGAGGCTTATTCTTATTCGAGCGCCCGCGGGTCGCTGGAGCACGCGATGGCTCTCCAAGGACAAAGGCCCGACTGTCCGAGCTGCTAATCGAGCACGCCATCCACGCCCATCCATTCTACATTTTTTTTTATTGGCCCGCCCTCGCGATGGCTGCTCTGGCTGCTCACGAGCATCGCTCGCCTTATTATCTCGGCGTGCCCTCTCTCTCCTCTCGTCCCCTCGCTAAGACTGCCATGCCATGAGAACTGCCACCAACCAAAATGGGCTCGACAACCACCGCCCCACCCTCGCACAAAGCGAGTGACGCCCCCGTCGTTGTCGACGCGGCGGCGGCCGAGACACATGCCTCCGGCGCCGGCGGCTACGGGGCCCGCCTGCGGTCCGTCTACCGCTCGATCCCGTTCCAGATCGCCGTGGCCAGCGGCGTTTCCTTCACGGCCCCGGGCATGTGGGACGCCATGAACAACCTGGGAGCCGGCGGCGCCGCCGAGCCGTACGCCGTGTCGGGCGCCAACGCTCTCGTCTACGGCCTGTTTGCCGTTGTGTGCGTCTTGGCCGGTGCCATCAATAACCGCATCGGCTTGCGGTACGGCCTGGCTTTGGGTGCCATTGGCTACCCGATCTACGGGGGCGGGCTCTATGCCAATAGCTACACGTCCACGACGTGGCTGATGCTGTTCGGCGCCGCCCTGTGCGGCATCTCGGCCGGCTTCTTCTGGGCCGCCGAGGCTGCCATCATCATTGGCTACCCCAGCCCAAAGGACCGCGCATTCTACCTCGGTACGTTCACCTCGCTCAGCAGCACACGACGACGAGAGCTTCAGACTGACCGACCGATCCTGCTCCTGCTCCTGCAGCCATCTGGCAGACCGCCAAAGCCGCCGGCCCGATCGTGGGCGGCGCCATCAGCCTGGGACTCAACGCGCAGAACTCTCACAAGGGCACCATCAGCGTCAGCACCTACATCGTCTTCATCGTCATCATGTGCCTTGGCCTGCCCATCGCGCTGCTGCTGAGCCCCGCCGACAGGGTCCAGCGTAAGGACCGCTCGCTGGTCATTGTCCACAAGCAGCCGACCTGGGCCGCCGAGTTCAAGGCGGCGCTGTCGCTGTTCCGCACGCGCCGCGTCCTGCTGCTGCTCCCCTCCTTCTTCATCAGCTACTTCTACAACGGCTTCATGAGCACCTGGGTCACCACCTACTTCACCGTGCGCGCGCGCGCCTTCAACTCGTTCTTCACCAACTTTGCCGGCGTCGCGTCTTCCTTCCTGATCGCGGCCCTGCTCGACCGGCAGTCCATCTTCATCAAGACGCGCGCGCGCGCCGCCTTCCTGTCCATCATTGTCGTGCTGATCGGCACGTGGATCTGGGCGTCGGTGCTGCAGAGCCAGTTCTACGCGATGCCCGAGGCGCCCCTTTTCGACTGGTTCCAGGGAGGGTTTGGAAAAGCCTACGCGCTGGTATTTTTCTGGCAGTTTGGCGGGCAGGCGTTCCAGCAGTTCCTCTACTGGCTCGTGGGGCAGTACAGCACAGACATCTCGTCCCTGTCGTACCACACGGGCATCCTGCGTGGCATGGAGGCGCTGGGGCAGACGGTGGCCTGGGCGATGCAGACGCAGGACGGCGCCAACCACTTTGCCAGCATCGGCGTCAATTTTGGGGTTACGCTGCTCTGCATCGCGCCCACGTGGCTGGTCCTGTCGGGCCTCGAGCACAGCCACGAGGTCACTGTCACCGCCGAGGACGTGGAGGACGACGGTGGCAAGCCCGTGTAACCTTTGAGTGGTGCGCAGACGGCAATGCGTGGACAGGTGTGGGGCTTTGACTCAAGCCTGTCGTGTATGAGGAGTGTTGAGGAATAGAAGCAAAGCAATATACCAAAATGTCTTGAATTGAGTTTGCTGCCAGATGCGAAAGCCGGGACCTGCCAAGTCGCACTATACTATAGTTGCAGTCCAGGCCATGAGCCAAACAAGGATCAGTGGCATCACAGCTGGAGGCCAATCCTAGTTGCTTTTCAGCTGACTGGCTGCCTCTGTCACAGGAAGGGTCCACTGGTTGGTTTGGTCAATGGCTTTGATGGCAGCCAGTTCATTCTGCTTCAAAGCAGAGTCGGACTTTGATGCATGGCAACCAATGTCAGGAGTGGGTTCAGAGTCCAGAAGACTCAAGCTGTTTGTGTCATTTGGCACACTGTTCTTTGTACCTGCTGTCCATGTGAGCACTCCATAACTCAGTGACACAGGGTGAATGAGCTCAGGCAGGATGGGTCTGGTACCATCACCAGATTTTGGTTTATCAGCAAGTAAGATGCCTTGACACTTGTGCCCTGAGCAAAGGGGTGCTTGGTCACAGAGAAACTCTGCTTACTGAACTCTGAGCTCTGAGGCTTTGCTGTCTATACTCTGTGAATGATTCATAGGCATGAGGAGGGGGCTGAGAGGTTGGCAGGCAGCAGAGCTCTCTGATCATTTTGAGGGCTGTGGTGTGAATTGCCTGAGTGTGGGCTGCCAAGGCTGCTGGGTCACGATGGCTTCAACCCATGCCCTAAGGATGGGAGCGACAGCAAGGTCTACCCCACACAACCACCCCAGAAGCATCGCCAGCAATGCTCCCAGAGTGGCAGCCTCTGCTCTGTGTGGCCCATCCAGCCAGCCAGCCAGCCATGTGCCACTCCACCACCACAACAACAAACAGAGGCTTCTGTTTTGCCTTCTTCCCGGCCCATCTCCCATCCCCATCATCTGCAAGCATCAACTGTCTGCCTTCTCTCTGCATGATCAGGGGCGAAGCACATCACCGGAAGACGCCTCGAATCATCCAGGGGAAGCTCTCCCATCGATCGCGGGGGCGTCTCTCAGTCTCGACACGTCCGGACGGGGAGGTCTCCGAAGCCAGCACCATCATCTGCACGCCCTGGACCCTCTCCTCTACTCCAAATATCACCACCACCACCACCGCTTGTCAGCCGACCTCCGAGTCTGCCACAAGCACCGGATCGTCAACCCAGCCCATCGCGGTTGGAGAGTTTGAGAAAGCAGTAGCCTCAAGGCTTCACAGTAGTAGGTCAAGGCCCCGGACCGGAAGTCCACCTCAGTCTCGAGAGACGCTGAGTGAGTGAGGGCGTGAGTGACTGACTGACTGACTGGCTGGCTAGAAGAAGATACTTCAAGATCGGTCCGAGAGTCCAACCGGAACCATGAACAACAGAAAGAAGAAAAACAACAACCACCACCACCACGGCGGGGGCAACAAGCCCAAGCCTCGAGCCGAGCCCCCAACCCGGCCCCTCCGCCGCCCCCGCCGTCGTCGAGGAAGGACTTTGAGGAGAGGCTGCGTCTCGCCAAGGCGCAGGCCGAGGAGATCTGCCGGGTCTGCGGCGTGGCCGGGGCCAGCATCGCCGTGTACCGGGACGGCCAGGAGACGGTCTACTACAACATCGGGTACAGCAACGTCGCGGAGGGCACGCTGGCGACCAGCCGGACCATCTACGGCGTCGGCGCGGTCACGCAGGGCGTCGTGGCGGCGGCGCTGGCGGGGCTCGTCGACCAAGGGCTGCTGTCCTGGGAGGAGCCGTGCGGCGCCGCCACCGTCGTGCCCCCGCCGCAGAGGCCCCCGCCGCCGTCCTCGCGCGCGACCGCCGCCGGACGACAGCATCAGCAGCAACAGACCACCGCGACGACTGGCACTGCACAGACTCCGACTCCGACTCAGACTCCGACTCAGACTCAGACCCAGACAGAGGGACAGACTACTCCGACTCCGACTCAAACCCAGATAGCGGGACAGGGGCAGGCGATGCTGCTGCGGCAGCACACGGCGGGGCCGATGCCGGTGCTGCTGACCGTGTCGGACCTGCTGGCGCACCGGACGGGCCTCAACGCGGCGCTGCCGCTGTCGTGGTGCTTCCAGGACCACGGGGAGCAGCTGCTGCCCCCTCGTGGGCCCGGAGCGGCCCTGGCGGCGCTCTGGGGCGCGTGCCGGCAGGCGTGCCCGCCGCGGCTGCTGGGCATGGCGAACCGGCTGGGGTACCCGTTCCTGGCGGCGTACGTCGAGGCCAAGACGGGCCGTTCCATGCGCGACGTCGTGCGCGGCGAGCTGACGGACAAGCTGGGCCTGCGCGACACGACCTTCGAGCCGCGCAAGCTCGGCGGGGACGCCCGGCAGCGCCTCGCCCTGCCCTACGCCGCCATGGGCGACGCCCGCGTCTGCGCCCTCGCCAAGCGTCGCTCCCTGAGCTACGAGAACACCGTCCTCGAGCCCGGCGAGGGCCTCTTCTCGACCGCCGAGGACCTCGTCGCCTACGCCGCCGCGCTGCTGCGCCACCGCGGGGACCGCACCGGCCCCTCCCCGACGGGCCACTTCGGCTACATCCTCAGCGGCCACGTTCCCACGCAGTGCCCCTCGGGCCCGGAGCAGTCCATGGGCTTCGGCTGGCGCCGCACCACGCTGCCCGCCCGCCTGCTGACCAGCAACGACCGCTGGCACGACGCCGCCCGCGGCGACGGCCGCAGCGAGTTCGGCCACCCCCGCAAGCCCGCCCAGATCATCTACTGCCGCGGCGAGACCGAGGGCTACGCCAGCGCCCTGGCCCTGTTCCCCGGTGCCCCCGTGCCTTCTGCGTCTTCCTTGTCGGCGGCGGCTGCAGCAGCGGCGGCGTCCTCTTCGTCTTGGGGTTCCTATTCTTCTGCTTCTGCTTCCTCCACGGTCCAGCCCCCCGGCGCCGGGTCCGCCGTCGTCGTCCTGACCAACTCGCTGGCCCTGTGCGACGCCGCCGACCTGCTGCTGCGCGCCTTCGCCCAGGCCCTCTTCGGCTTTGGCGACCCGGTGAACCAGGCCGACCGCGCCCGCGCCTACGCAGAGCGCGCCCACGCCCAGGCCTTCCAGCAGAACCTGCACATGACCGTCGCCGACGCCGCCCTCAGGCAGGCCCGCTCCCGCATGCGCCTCGGCCCCTACGCGGGGGTCTACTGGCACCGCGAGCGCCTGCTGCGCGTCGAGATCACCATCCACGTCCACCCGGAGGGCTCCCGGCCCCGACGCCAGCTCGCCGCCCGCTTCCAGGGGCGCGACACCCAGTGCCACCTGCTGACCTACCTGAGCGACGACCGCTACCACTGGTCCATGAGCCACGACGAGCTGCGCCAGCGCGCCCGGCCCCTCCACCAGCCCAACTACTACATCTTCCACTTCCAGCGCGACCGCCGCCGCCGCCGCCCTCCTCCGGGACAACACGACGGCGGCGGCGGCGGCGGCGGCGGCGGGAGGCCGTGGAGGGAGAGATTGTCGGCTTCAAGTGGGCGAGCCACGGCGACGACCCGCACATCCTCGAGGAGTACTTCCGCGAGGGCACCGAGGCCTCCGAGCAGATCCGCGCCGTCCACGAGGCCCGCGCCGCGTCGATGGCCCTGCGCGCCGTCGAGCTGCTGCCCGAGGGCGGCGGCGGCGGCGGCGTCACCGCCGCCCGCCTGCCCGGCGAGGAGGCCGCCGCCCAGACCCTCGAGACCCACGTCCGCAGGCTCATCGAGCACCAGCACCAGCAGGTGCTGGCCGCGCAGCGCCAGCAGCAGCAGCACTACGAGCAGTATCGCCAGCAGCTTCAGTCACCGCAGCAGCAGCAGCGGGAGCCCGAGCAGGGACAGGCCCAATCGCCAGGCGAAGAAGAGGAGGAGGACGAAAAAGACCAAGAGGGAGAAGGAAGCGAGTCCCAGCAGCAGCAGCAGTTGCAGAGCCTGCGCCGCGCCATGGCGGACGGGGAGAAGTCGTACCTCATGCTCGCCAGGGGCCTCGCCAAGCTGCTCGACATGAACGCGACCGACACCGAGATGCTGCTGGGCATGTCGCACGCGCTGGGCCACCAGATGGCCGAGGGCCTGCTGCCCCACGAGGTCGAGGCCCACTCGCTGACGCTGGGCCTGCTCGTCAAGATGGACCGCGCCCGCGCCCGCGCCCGCGAGCACGTCGACAAGACCAAGGAGGAGGAGGAGGACGACGACGACGGCAAGGGCGACGATGAAGAGGAGGACACGAGAGCGCTGCTACTGCAGGGCAAAGATGAAAAGGAAGACTCCGAGGACCACGAGACGTCCGCCGACGAGCAGGACTGTGAAGGAGAGTCCGCCGAAGAGGACGAGGGGGGAGCGACGCCGGCGTCGAGTACGTCGCGCGCGAGGACGCAAGACCCGAGCACACGGCCAGCCGGGTCTCGGCCTTCACAGCTGAGCGTGGGTTGTGTCACAGCTTCACTCAGACTGAAGAGCCAGAGAGCGCCGTGGACCAACTTGTCGAAGCCCAGCACAAGAGCCCGAAGGAGCAGGATGATCAGCAAGGTGTCGAGCAGCAGCAGACTACCGAGCCCATCTCTAAGCCGGAAGTTGTCGACCCGGAGAGCCAGCAGGTCGAGATGTCCGAGAGCCAGGGTACTGCCCGCCAGGAGGACGCCGAGAGAGATGGTCCGGAGCAGGAAACCATCCAGCAGGAAAACAGCCAGCAAAAGAGCGCTCGCTCCGATTCCCAGAACGAAGAAGCCCAGCAGCAGGCAGAGGCGAAGAAAAAGGACGAGAAGGCTGCGCGTGAGGCCGAGGCCGCCGCCGCCGCCGCCGCCGCCGCTGCCGCTGCCGCTGCCGCTGCCGCTGCAGACAACAGCTTCTGGCACGCCCTGAGCAGCCCTTACTTCTGATCTCGAGGCGGCACGTCTCTAGGCAGCGCACTGGAGGAGTGTCTTCTCAGCCAGTGTCCTCTTGGTCTGGCGACTTTTCAAGCATGCTGCCACAGAGAATTTTCATCTGGGCGGGTGGATCACGATGAGCATGTTAGGAGGGAATGATTGAGATTGAGGAAAAACGAAACAAAAGGAAGGGTGTTTGTTGATCCTCCTGGGGGGATATGAGCAAAGCACGGAAATTCAGGCGAAGGACAAGGACGACCGGAAGAAGAGCAAGAAAATGGAATGGGTATTGGAAGGATGAATCAAAATTGGAACGAGAAAAAGACGAAAAGGCGAAAAGAGGAGAAAAAACCAGGCGCGCAAGGGCATCAGGGCCCTGAGATTCACGACTCACGACTCGCGAGGAGTATACGATTTGCATGTCCCGCTTCTTTACTATGCTTTCCCCCCATGTCTCCGCCGCGCGAGCAGAGCCAGCCTCGGAGCCTGTGATGACTTCATCACGGTTCATCATTCGGATGGTCCAGCCTGCGACAGAGGACATAATGTTAGGTTGTTCATTTTACGATCGGCTGCGGCGGCTCCTAGGGGCCACAAAAAGTTGTGGCGTACGAAGGTGCGCTGGAGCCGGTTCTTGCAGCAGATGAAGGGTCTAGATTCACGGATTTCTCTTGCTCCTAATACACTTGGCCGTTCAAGGTGCGAGTAGACCATGAAATGAAAAGGATACGAGAAAAAAAAGCCTCAGATCGCGAACAGTCCTCGTACAATAGACGTTGACATTGACGTTGATCCCGATACTTGACGTGATCCCCGTAGCTCATAGTCATCACTAAGCCCCGTCTTCTGCGCGCAAGTGCCATGCTGCGGAAGCGTCGCAACGCCATCTAGATGCATGGCGCCTCTCGGGCACGGACTTTGGATTTTGGTAGGGGGGGAAGAGGAGAAAACGAAAACGAAAGCCCCCCCCCCTTAGCGCACCCGTATGCCAAATTCGTCGACCGAGAATTCGTACTCTCAAGCAGACAACGGGGGAGGGATCATAGAGTGCGGCTGGAGATTGCCAGGGTCCTTGCCCGATGAGTGTGTGGGTATGATGTGCGAGTGGGTGTGTGTATGCGGTTTCTCGATGTGACTGACCTCTAGCAGCAAAGTTTGGCACGGCATCTTGGCCGTCGAGCCTAGGGAAAAGGGGAGGGGCTACACCCCCCCTGTTTCCCTCCCCTGCCCCAGGCCGGCCAACTCGCCCAGAGCACCAACAAGACGGCAAACCCCGTGTTTCTGGTGCCGCGAAGCCGCCGCCCGCAAGAAGCTTGGGGAAGAACCACGATGGGGGAGCGCTGCCCAGACGAGAGGTGTCATGGGCTCGAAAGAGGCCAGGAGGGGCTTTGTGGCTGTTGGCCGATCTGGGTGACCGAGCTAGAAGGACTCCCGCATCTTGTCAACTGCGGTGGCTTGCAGAGCTAGTGAACCTACACGTACGAGTAGGAGGGGAGGGAGTTCGTGAGGCTTGCGTCTCAGCCGCACCGGCGTCTGCTCGTACGAGACGTGTCGGCTTTTGCGTGTGCGCCCGCGTTCTTGCCCGAGTCTCGGCTGGCCTGGCGCCAGGAATGATTCGCACGCACTGGATGGGCGCTGAATGCTGGGGGAAGAGGTTGCCGGGTGGTGGGGCGGGCAGACTGGCGTCCTTGGCCCGGCGAGCCAAAAAAGCCACCTGCGTCCTCGGATAAGATCTACCGGGCCCAGCGATGCCTGTCGATGTCGGACATTGGTGCCCGGAAAGAGGGTAGGCTCGCTTGGTGTGACCCCTCATGTGACCGGGGCAAGCAGCCAACAGGCGGGCGGCACAACGGGCTGACTATGAGGTTCTTTCTTTTCTCCCCCGCCTGTGTACAGGCAACCTGAAATCTGAGGCTGGGCGTACGTGGGTTGCACCCGGATTAGCCGCAGCCTCACGTGGTTGGTTGAAAGCGTAGTAACAGTAGGTGAGGTAGGAGGACGACGACAACGACGATGGCAGCTCCCACGATAACGATGCGACGAGATGAAGTCGAATTCAAGCTCCAGATGTTTGCCTCCGCCGTGGGTTTTCCGGGGAAAAGCTGGGTCGGATTTCCGGGTCTCCTGCAAGCACCCTCACGTTTCCCACAGTTTTCCCACAATACAGGCTCATGTCAAGCTTCGAGAACCCATTGTGTCCGACGCCGACAGGAGGGAAGAGGGAAAATCTTTGCACCTTGGAGGCCACCGAGCGGTGGGTCAGGGGCTGCCCTCCCCCTTTGCGCCCCCGACCCCCGCTTCAGCCAACGTGGCCGGAGGAAAAGAGGACCGCGTCGCATGGCACAGCATGGCGCCTGGACGGGTCTTGCGGGCCTCTGGATCTGGCTGGATCTCGCGAGTGGCGAAGATGCGGCGCGCTTGCCCAGGCGCGGAGCCTTTTCGTTCGTGCTCCCTTGTCGTGTCGTCCTGCCAGTTCGTACGAGAGATGATCGTCAGTCGCCAGGGACGTACTCGTATACTGGTGTATCGCCAGGTACGTGCGGTGTTGGAGTCCCGCATCGGGGCCGGGCGCGGGTAGTCGGGATCGAAGCTGGGGTCACGCGGCCTGGCGACATGGCTCACAGACGTCAGAAACCGACGAACTGCCGTGTGCCGTACGCGGTGCCGGCCGATGGAAGACAGCTGAGAAAGTTCCATAAATACACCCTGGCCTTGCCTGGCAGAGCGCGTGCAAGTCACCTCAGCCCGGCGGGGATGGCCGCGCGGGCGCTCGGCTATGGCGAACGAGGCTCATGGATGTGTCACGAGGGGCGCCCCCGGAGGCGTTGGGGACAACGCGGGGGCGATGATGAGGGCGAACCTCGACATAGGTTGTGAGTGGAGGTGGTCAGATACCTAGGTACCTACTTCAGATACCTCTCGTACACTCATCATTCATGTGGAAGGTCCACCTCCATGATGCATGTTTGTAGGCGAGGAAGGTACGAGACACCTACATGGACTCGTGCCCATACGGGTACCTAGCGTTAGGTAGGAAGATACCTTTCGCCAAAGGTACTCGTAAGCAATCGTAGACTCCTCCGGCCCATACTGTACCGAAGAAACTACATGTCCCCGGGTACGGGTCTTATGGGTACTACATCACCTTAGGTAAGTACTCGTACGGGCAGAAGCTGCGAGGAAGCGATACCCGAGCCCGTCAAGCGGCTGCGTTTGCGGGCGGACCGGCCATGGCATTTCTGCCACTTCTACCATGGGTGCAATGCCATGAGCGCCATGGGGAAACCGACGAAGAGAAACCCAAGTTCCCCAGACCCAAGGCGCCCAACCCCGCACGCCCAGCCAACGTCGCCGGGGGCTTTCACGAGCGAGCGGCCTCGCCCGCCGCGGAGAAGGGAGGCTCTTCTCGTCTACGTCCGACGGCCCCTGCAAATTACGCCCGCTCACCCACCCACACGCACACACACACGCCCAAGTCGGCTGCAGGTTGGCGCCGCTGCCCTTCTCTCGGCGCGCCAGGTCAGGAGGAGCTTCCATGTCCATGGGCTACGGCAGAAAATCACGCATACTCGTAGCGCCTGCCGAGATGATGGAATCACTTACTCATCATCACCACCACCACCACCACAAACACCACAACCATCACCGCGTCAGATTGGGTCGAGTCCACTCTGCCGGGTGCCAAGACCAGACCCATGTGATCACCAGTAGCATCTCGGAGAATCCATGTTCAGGTCGTTTCGACTACCAACCGGGGAAGGACAGCGAGCGCGCGCAGCCTGAGCAAGGGCTGGCGGTGAGAATTTCAAGACCCAACAGATCCAGCTTGCCCGCCGTTCACGTGGGCCAGTCACGTGGGCCGGATCCCCATCCGATCCGAGTGCCTGGTGCGCCGCGTCTGTCTGTGGGTGGATTCGACAATGGTGACTGGTCAGGGGCGTTACGGGCTACAACTCGTATGCGGGTGACAAAGAGAAACCGGGGGCTGTCTTGCCACCGTCCACGCTACGGATGCTGGCATCGCCACCGTTTCCTGGCGTTCCCTGGCGATGTCCTGCTTAGGTTGCCCCTCTCACGTCCGAAGCGCAGAGAGGGAGAGAGCCGGCGCTAACAAGGCCGCCGACTCTACAATACTCGTACGAGTAGTGTCGCTTGCCTCTTCGGTGAGTGCGCAGGGGCAAATGCAGAGGGGCGAAGACCAAAGGCCCCGGGGGCGGTCGACGAGGCGAGACTCACCAGCCTGGCCCGCCCGCCTGGAAAACCCCGACGAGCTGCGCCCGACCCAACCGGGGAATTACTCGAACAACGATCCGCTGCAGGATTTCTCCAGAAAAATTCTCCAGATTTCAAGCATCGTCGGCGGCTCTGGCAGACCGAAAGAGGCGGAGAAAGGTGCGGCGGAGGGGCCACGCTCCCTCTCTCGTACGAGAGATCGGCGACGAGCCTACCCTTTTCTGCACGTTGTCCAGACGCGTAGACTTGACTAGCCCGCGCGGCCCAGCGACGCGACTTGACGGCACAGAACCACCATCTCTCCCACATCATAGTCAAAAGTCCCGGCGAAATGGAAAGGCACGCTTGAAAATACTCCGCGGAAACGCAAGCACCTACAGCCGGCAAAGGCATTGCAGGGATCTGGGATCTGGGGGCAAGCATCCTGGCGAGGCTTCGGGGCGTCGACTGATTCGCTCCAGTGCGCGACGAGAATAGACGCGAGCCGCCACCGGAAAGGAAACGGAAGGATGTGACGGACCCCAGGTTTTCTGTCAGAGAAGAGAAGGAGAGAGCGAGGGGGAAAAAAAAGGACATCGCACCACCACCACCACCCTCCCGCTGAGCTAATACTCCGGACAAGGTAGTGCTGACGGTCCCGAGATTTGCGTCCCAAGATGCGCCGTCGTGCGGCCTCGAAAGCGCACGGTGCGCTGGCCAGACGGCGCCGACCAGCCCCGCCCTCTCCGCAGCTCAACCCCAAACAACAACATGACAGACAGCGCCACACCATGGGGAAATCGTCAGCCGGCGCCCCGAGAGGACTGACAGGTTTGACGGGCGAAGCGCTGACATGAGGCGCTGGCACCGCGGGCGCCGCCTTGTCTTTGCGGCCGTTAGCCTCGCTGGGGCATCCTGGGAGAGGAACACCGCGTTCTGATCCTGTGTTTCTGCTGGCGGGCCGGGAATTAGTGTTCGGCGACGGGTCGATGGGGGTGGGTGGGTGGTCGAGTCCGCTTGCACAGATCGGCAACTGCCCTCGTTGATCAATGCCTGCTCTCATTGTAGTCATGTTATTTTAGTCATCTCGCTATGGGAGCGGAAGCGAAAGTGTCCCACAACCACTGACGGCCAGCATGGAAACGCCGTTTGGCACTGTGCTATCTGGATGCCTCGTAGCCCAGGCGGTCAAGCTTCGAGTGGCTGCAGCGCGGCGCACGCGACGAGGCAAGGAGGGGCAGATGTCGCCCCTGGAAGCGTCGCCTCTGCAAGTGTCGCCTCTGCAGGCTGAGAGGGTGTCTCGGACTGCAGCCGGATCCGTCAGCTTGGGTGAGCCCAACTCGAACCAGATCACGATGGGGGCCGCAGCTGATGAGTATCGCCACATGGAGACGAGCGAGAGTCGAAGGCCGCCCGGTGTCGCGTGCCCATTGCCACTGCTCGTGGCGCTGAGAGCAGCTGCCTGGACCATGGCCGGGGATGAAGCTATACAGAACAGGGCCTGATACGGAGCAGCCCCGGCGACCGACGGAAACTGTACGAGTACCATGTACGGATGCATGGATTCCGTTTCATCAAGCCACTGGCCGCAACCCCAGCAGTCAGGCACAATGAAAGAAGTACAGCTGTCGCTCAGGTGAGGCACCACGGCGACTGGAGTTGAGTTTTACGGAGCAAGGCCTCCAGCTGCCTCACCACCTCACCTATCCATCTGCACCACTCGTACGGGTTCCGCGTGGAGCGCATCTGCGGCGCCAGCGGTCGCGGTCTGCAGGCGTCCAGGCCACCTGGGAGGCGAGCTAGGGCTCCGTCACCGAGCGGCGGGGCTGCTACTCTGGGCTCGAGTACCTGATTCCGGTTCTGCGTACAGCCATGGGAGCGTCTGGGCCACTCGCCGTCGCCAGTCGGCCATTCTGGCCAACGGGGTACGAAGGCTGCAAACGAGGTACGAGATGCCGAGTACTCGCGCCTTTCCGCTTCGGGGTGGCATCCGTCTGCAGACGATGAAGGGTTACGGAGCACCGACGAGTTAGGTGCGGATAGGTGGGTACGTACCGGGCCCATCTTGGGCCACGCGAGCCCACGCGAAACCGTGGCACCCATCAAACGTGCGCCATGCGATTTCTCCCTCCCCCTCCCTCACCCACAAACCACCATCACGACTCCACCTACGCACCAGCTGCGCTACGAGTGCTTGCCCGATGCCGCCGCTGCGCCGCGCCATCCAGTCCCAAGCTTGCCTAGCATCCTTCGAAGCCCCCCCCTGCTAGCTCGCCTGGCCGGGGTCGTCGACGCCGCCACGCCATTGGTCCCCGGGCCTGGCCTCGTCGTCCAGCCTAACCGCTCCGGTCGCTGGCCCGCGAAGGCCTGCCACCTCCCCACAGACCCTGACAGCCAGGGCCTCTCCATGGGGAATGGGGAAAACACTGGGGCCCGCTCATCAGTCGCCGTCTGGGGTTCGGGTCCGCCGCCTGGCGTTCTGGACTGGGCTGCCTGCGCCGGTGGGCCGACTGTCAAGATGGCCTCGTCTGTCTGTCTGTACGGTGCGGTACGAGTCTGCCGCCTGACCCGTCGCTCTCGTGTGCCGTGCCGTGCCACGCCACGCCACGCCGCGCCTTTCTGGATGCCGGACTCGACCAGCGCCCCAGGCTAGCTAGCAGCCGGGGCCGTGGTCGTTGCCGCAGCCATGTCGCACCGTGGCCCTGCCTTTGTGCGTCCTCCCGGCATCCATGGCGCGCCTGTCGCCCGTTTCTATAAGATGCTTGCTCAGCTGCCCCCTTGAGCTGGCTTGTTCTCAGTGTGCATCAGCCATCTCATCTCTCCTCACTTCTCCTGCTCGATCCTCTCCAGCTTCCTCCCACATTTCGTGGTGGTTCTGAGAAACGCAACTCCCAACCCTTTCCTCCTCCGACAAGGACGACTAATACAAACCACTACGACTCACACCCACGTGTTTCGCATCCAACCCTCCACCATGGCGGACATCAAGACCGTCCCAGTGGCTGACACGTGAGCCACCCCGGCCCCGTTCACCCGTGTCTCGAACTCTCGAACGGCCCCAGACTAACACTCTCACAGCCTGGAGACCAGGTCCTCCCACCAACCGACTCACCTGGCTGAAAACGTCGACATTGAGCACAACCTTGAGGCCAAGTAAGCACCCGCCGTCTCACGATTTCTTCCAGTCGTCTCGTCGGCCCGTCCACGTCTAACCAATGCGCTTCGTACAGGATCAAGAACCCGCTCAAAGGTATCCCCTACGACCAGCTGATGAGCGATGTCGAGGCCTTTGCCAGACAGAAGAACCTGACTGAGCACATCGCCCTCCTTCGCAAGGGCGCTCTGGTCGCCCAGAACCCCGTCGAGTTCGGCGAGGACATCACTGGCGCTGAGGCCCTCGACGACGCCGAGAAGAAGGTCCTCCGCGATGAGGTCGAGCACCGTTGGCGGATGCCATGGCGCCTGGTCCTGACCATTCTCACTTGCTCCATCGGTGCCTGTGTGCAGGGCTGGGATCAGACTGGTTCCAACGGCGCTACCATCTTCTTCCCTGAGTTCTACGGCATCGGCGGCGAGAGTGCCCACGACAAGCTTGTAAGTCTTCACCGCACAAATCTCTTTCTGCCCCTGGCCAAGACCCTCACTAACCCGCCTCCAGCTCACTGGTCTGGTCAACGCTGCCCCCTACATCGGTTCTGCTCTCATTGGCTGCTGGCTCTCCGACCCGGCCAACAACTACTTCGGTCGTCGCGGTGTCATCTTCATCTCTGCTCACTTCTGCATCTGGCCCGTCATCGGTTCTGCTTTCTGCAACACCTGGGAGCAGCAGCTCGCCTGCCGTCTTCTGATGGGTATTGGTATGGGTATCAAGGCCTCGACCGTGCCCATCTACGCCGCCGAGAATGCCCCTGCTTCCGTTCGTGGCGCGCTGGTCATGTCGTGGCAGATGTGGACCGCTTTCGGTATCTTCCTGGGCACTGCCATCAACTTGGCTGTGTACGACAACGTGCACAACTGGAGACTCATGCTGGGAGCTCCTTTCATCCCCGCCGTCCCTCTGCTTTGCTTCATCTACCTGTGCCCCGAGTCGCCTCGCTGGCTGATGAAGAAGGACCGCTACCCTCAGGCTTGGAAATCCCTGGTTCTCCTGCGCAACCACCCCTCCAGGCCGCTCGCGACATCTACTACGTCCACGCCCAGCTTTCTATTGAGATGGAACTCATTGGCCAGAGCAGCTACTTCTCGCGCATGGTTGGCCTCGTCACTGTCCCTCGTGTCCGCCGCGCCACCCTGGCTGCTTTCACCGTCATGTTGGCCAGCAGCTCTGCGGTATCAACATCATCGCCTTCTACTCCACCTCTGTGTTCACCGAGTCTGGCTTCGACAACTACCAGGCCATGCTGTGCTCTCTGGGCTTCGGTCTCGTCAACTGGCTCTTCTGCTACCCCGCCTTCTGGACCATTGACACCTTCGGTCGCCGCTCGCTCCTGCTCTTCACCTTCCCTCAGATGATGTGGACCCTGCTTGCCGCCGGCATGTGCACCCTGATCCCCATGGAGAACTCGGCCAGAACTCCTCTGATCGCCCTCTTCGTCTTCATGTTCGCCGCCTTCTACTCTCCCGGTGAGGGTCCCGTCCCCTTCACCTACTCGGCCGAGGTATTCCCCCTGTCTCACCGTGAGGTCGGAATGGGTTTCTCCGTCGCCACCTGCCTGTTCTTCGCTGCCGGTCTCAGTCTGTCGTTCCCCTTCCTGCTGGACCGTGCCAAGCCGCTGGAGCTTTCGGCACCTACGCTGGCTTCAACGCTGTCGCCTTCATCAT
Organism: Hansfordia pulvinata; assembly: GCA_006538405.1. Taxonomy (NCBI): domain Eukaryota; kingdom Fungi; phylum Ascomycota; class Sordariomycetes; order Xylariales; genus Hansfordia; species Hansfordia pulvinata. The sequence goes on along the minus strand of BJKQ01000007.1, from coordinate 453,487 downwards.
GATCTTCTTCCTCGTCCCCGAGACGAAGCAGCGCACCCTCGAGGAGCTCGACTACATCTTTGCCGTGCCCACCTCCAAGTTTGCCTCGTACCAGGTCACGAAGGCCGCTCCCTGGTGGTTCAAGCGCTACGTCTTCTTCAACCGCAATGCCACCCTCGAGCCCCTCTACCAGAACGAGAACGCCGAGGCCACCCGCGGTGTCGAGACCGACAGCATTTTCAAGAAGGTCTAAGGGTCCACCTTGGAGACGACATGACGAAGAAACGGACGGGCGGTACCCTCTAGAAGACGCACAGGACCCTGCGCAGTCGTCTGAGGGGGTTTGTCCCGGAGTTTTATGGATATGGTATCTTATGAGGCATACTGAGCGCAGCGATCTATACGATTTTGACTTGATTTCACTCTTCTACACGCGGACGAACAGCATCTGATGGAATGGCAACGACATTAAAGCACCACCCCAAAAAAAAAATCACCACGCACCACCCTATAACCCAACCCACATTTTGACACACATATATACCCCTCGTTTCTCTTCTGGGCACTCGTGCCCTCAATCCATAGACACAGTTGCACCGCTTGAATTGAAACAATTGTTCCGCCAAATCTGCATCAGCGAATGTGATAGGCATGTGATATGGAGACGAGGATTTTGCCTGCGCAATGATATGCCATATGAAGGTACGTATCAGTCATCGACCAGGAGGTGAAGTGCAGAGTGAATCCCCAGCAACACGGCCATACGGAGCCCCTTCTAATGCACGCTTTTTGTGTTCTATATTATTTTGTACCAGACTGCAGCAGCTGCAGATCTGAATTGAACCCCTTCTTCGCACGGGGATCCTATGCCTGCATACCTAATGCATGCACGCCGGCTCGGCACTCGCATCGACGCGTGCACGCACGCTACTAAGCTACAGCATGCGCGCGGCGTCGCAGCCCGCGAGCCGGGCGCTGGCGGCGCGCCCGTCGAGGACGATCTCGCCGACCAGCTTGCCGGTGGCGGGGGCGTTCTGGATGCCCCAGCAGGTGTGGCCGGCGGCGACGACGAGCCCGGCGACGCCCCCGACGGGCCCGCCGATCCAGGGGCCGACCTGGGGCAGGTAGCAGGCCTGGCGGGCGAGCACCTTGGCAGCAGCGGCGGGGAAGAAGAAGAAGAAGAGGGAAAAGAGGAAGAGGGAGAGGGAGAGAAGGTGTCGAGCTCGTCGCTGACGCCGGCGACCTGGCGCTCAATGTCGGCGCAGCGGGACGGGTCGGCGCGCACGCCGGCGTTGCTGGGGGGCAGGTCGTGGGCGTCGACCGTGTCGGTTGGGCCGCACGCGTAGGCCGTGCCGTCGGGGCGGGCGTAGATCTCCGGCTCGGCGATCTGGGTCGCCCGCAGCAGCGCGGGGGCCGGGTCTTTCCGGTCATCTTCATCTGCGGTGGTGACGGGCGCGCTCTGGTCGGTCGGCTTGGGGAAGCCGGCCGGCAGCTTGATGGCGGTGAAGAGGGCGTAGGCGGACAGGGGCCGCGAGGCGCGGATCACGACGCTGTGCGCGCGGGAGGCCGTCACGGGCACCGAGGGCAGGAGGAGGCTGGTCCAGGGCCCCGCGGCGACGACGACGTCGGTCGCGGGGAGGGTCACCGCCACCTTGTTGTCCCCCCCGCCTTCCTCCCCCTGCCCCTCGGTCTCGTACGTGACGCTCTCCACCGCTGCTGACGCGGCGGAGGAGGTCTGATTGATGGACGTCACCCGCGCCCCCGTCACGACGCGCACGCCCGCGTCCTCTGCCATCTGGGCCATGCTGCGCGTGAAGAGCTCCGGGTGCACCTGCGCCGTGTCGTCGGGCGTGCCGACCTGCTCGTGGCCGCGGAGCGCGCCGTCGTCGTCGCCCGCGCCGAGCCAGTCGAGGTCTTCCGGCGCGCCGGCCACGGGCCTCGCCGTCTTCTTCTTCTTGTAGGCCTTGTGCAGGCCTCCGCTAGTGTTGGTGGTGGTGGTGGTGGTGGTGCCGGTAGTATTGGTACCTGCTCCTGCTGCTGCTGCCGCTGCCGCGACGGAGGCGGAGAAGCCCGGCGGCACGCGGGCCTCGCAGTCGACCTGGGACGCCCAGCACCGGCGGTAGCCCCACCGGTCCTTGCCGCCGTGCTCCTCGGCCAGCTCGGCGTGCAGGCGGAAGCTGAGGTCGGCGATGTTGGCCGGGAACGCCCAGCGGGCCAGCAGGCCGCCGGCCTTGCCGCTGGCGCCGCCGGCGATGCCCGCGTGGGCCGGGTTGCGGGCCGGGACGCCGGGGACTGCTGCTGCTGCTGCTTCTGCGCCCGGTTGGTGGTGGAGGAGGCTCGCCGGGTCGAAGCCCCGGCTGTCGGGCGTGAACCCGCCGGTGCTGGTGGAGGAGGCCTCGAGCAGGGTGACGCGGTGGGTCTCGGGGGAGTAAGAGGGGTGGCGCGTCAGGTAGTAGGCGGCGCAGCAGCCGATGACGCCGCCGCCGACGATGACGATGTCCTTTTGCGGCGCGTGGGCGGCCATGGCGGGGGCGGGGGCGGTCCGGGGGAGGTTGTGTTGGGGGGAGCAAAGGCGGCGGCGGGCGGCGCTGAGGGCGTGGCGCATGGGCCGGGCAGAGATGTCGCGGGGGGGGGTGGAGATGTGGTCGGCTCTGGTCGTGCGCGCGCAAAGAGGTGGTGGCGAATAGCTGCAGTGCTGTTGTGCGAATGGAGGAACGAGGCTCTTTGTGTTGATTCTGTGCTGTACCGATAGAAAATGTCGTGAAGAGGAGGGACAAGTATAGGGAAACGGGCTGAGGGACAAAAGACGGCGGTGGTGGGGCGGCCGGCCGGCTACGTCATGCACTGCGGCGGGGCGCCGACTTCAGGGGTTTTCGCCGCGCCGGTCGCTGCTTCCATTTCATCTCGTCTGACTGCGGAAGAAGCACATGGCGAAACGTTGGCCCGGAGAGTTTGCTCCTTTACCCCAGCAAATTCATCGTCACGACTCTGCGGCCGCTGCTATTCTCTATGCCGCTCTGCCAAATAAGTACAGTACATACTAAAATATAGGTATGCATAGCCTGAAATGCTGGCCACTTCTCATAGAGAGGCAGATCACCAATGTAGAGTTGTGTTCTACTCCCTCGCAGTTGTGTCACTGGCTGGGTAAGATGTCGAGCTTTGGTGCAGAGAGATACCCCCGCTGCCGTCCACATCAACCCCCTCTTTGAACAGAGCAGACTGGAGGCCCGGATCTCACCGGGGCCTGGCGTCGCGCGTCATGATGGAGAAGATCCACGACCCGTCGAGGCACTTGATGCCCTCGCGCGTCGCGAAGCCGTGCCGCTCCATCAGCGCCTTCTCGCCCGGGGGCGAGCCGACGTACGTCTCGCGGCCCTCGGCGTCGGCCCGCGCCAGCATGTGCTGCACCAGCGCCTCGTCGGCCCCCATCTCGATGCCCTCGGGCAGCACCGAGAACTTGGCCAGGCCTAGGGTCAGGTCCCGAGGTCAGTGCAGTGTTCTCACTCCGGAGACAGCCCTGGGAAGAGGAGGGAGAGAGGGAAAAAAGAAAAGAAGGAGAAGAACTTACAAAAGTAGTCGTCCCGGTCGCCCATGTGGCGCGTCAGCGCGTCCATGAACATGGTCATGAACTTGGTCACCTCCTCGACGACCATGCAGGGCGGCAGGCCCGCGTCGCCGCCCTCTGGCTTCTTCTTCTCCTCCCCTCTCCCCTCCTCCTCTTCCTCCTCCTCCTCCTTTGGAGGCTGCTTCTTGAGCGGCGTCATGAATCCGGGCTTCTTGAGGATGGACCAGCCGACCGTGCGGCCGGTGGCGTCGTCGACGGCCTTGGAGAAGAGGTTGTAGGGGTCGTCGACCAACTGGGCGCGCAGGGACGCGGCCGAGGCCTCGAGGTGGCGCCGTCGCAGCTCGGGTCCCGCGCGGGACCACGTCGAGACCGCGTTGCGCATCGCGTTGTCCTGGAAGGCCTCCTCGTCGACGAGGGCGAGCCGCGGCAGGTCCGCCTCGGTGACGGGCTGGATCGAGACGGTCATGGTTTGCCAACGGGCGGCGGGTTGATGCGAAAGACAGAAAGACACACACACACGCACAGTCGAAAGGATGGTAAGTGGGTGGCTAAGGTAGGTAGGTGGAAAAGGTTGACCTTTCTTTGCTGCTATTGTGATGCCCTCTGCTCCAGGTCGGTATTGGTATCTCGTGTGGTCTGGTCCGTCATTTCTCGTCAGAGCCGAGGGCACCTTTATGTATGCCACGGGTGTGCGTCGTCTTGCTCGGACAGTCAGCCAGCCACGAGCGCCCGACTTCCGCAGCTTAGCCAGCTACAGTAACAAGACTAACAAGGCCGCCCTCCCGAGGATCGTCGCCTCAACCGCCGGTCGCCGCCCGGCCTAAGCCTGTTCAGGTGGTCATACTGCATTCGTCGCTCTCCCGCACAAGCGAACAGACGGCATTCCTGCTGCCTGGCGCCCATCAGTTGCCTGTCCTGGGGAAGAGATGGAGACCGAAGAAGCGATTCGTGCCTCTGGAACTCGGCAGGGCCAAACGGCAAAGGAGCGCGGGTCTTTGTCGCCTCCCTGCTCGTCACACATGGGGTTATATGCCGCGATACTATCCGTGGAACCCTACAGGAAGGTACCTAACTGATGCAGGCGACTCGAGTATTTAAGGTGCGTCCTGCGGTCCGGGAGTGGCCGAGGATACGAGTATGTAGGTCCATCCATCTCATGTCCATATGAAAAGAACCCGCGGTGTTGCGGGAGCTCTTCAATGTCCCTTGCTCGACCAAATCTTAACTCCGAGCAAGGCATGGGCATACATCGAGTACAGGTACGTAGGCTACATAGATTGAGACCTGCCTCAGAGATGTCTCAGCGGAAAACTGTCTGTTCATGTCGGTGCCTAGTAATCCGGTGTCCTGCTGGCAGCCTCGTGGGCCCTGGCTGACCATGGCTACAAGCATGCGCCCCCGGCATCCGACCAGAGAGGTCTTCGGCGTCGCAATTCGAGGTTGTGCGGCAGCTCATGCTCCCAAAGTGCTGCCTGGTTGGCCCTCCCTATCCGTACGGCGGCTTCGAGCCAAGCAAGCTGCCCGCCGGTGCCTGGAGACTGTGCCGCCGTCATGACTGATAGCACAGTCATTGATGGATATTCGGTGACGTGCGCCGCTGCCTGAAGCCGACAAGTCACGCGGCCTCCGATTGACTGACGGCGCCGCCGCGCGCGCCAGTCTGTCCGCCTCCTCGTGGCTCGTTGGCCGGAGGCGCTTTCCAAACAGCGTCGCGCAGTCACACACACACACACACACAAACACACACCGTGATGACGCGAGAGCAAGCCAGTGCCGAAACCTGGTGTCCCCCCCTTCCCTCCCGGTCCAGGATCGACAGGGTGTCTTTCGGGAGTACTCGTAGTGGCGGGGTACGATTCCCGGAAGAAACGCCGACGAGGGCGCCGGGTGTGCATAAAGAGGAGAAAGAACGTGGCGAGCAGCGCAGACGGTCAGCTTCCCCCCCCTCCCCCTGCCCACACCGGCCGAGCTGATATCCGCAGCACTTCAACAGAACCAAAAAAGAAGCAGGGGAAAGAACAAAATAGGGTCCGACTCCATGCGCGGTGTGTGTCATGGAACCTGCAGGATGCCCAGGGCGCGGGTTCACGGTGAGAATGGCGGGCCGGCAAATCAGGCTCGGGGGGAAGGGGAGGAGAGGGGGGGGGGGGTGGAGGGATGGCGAGAGACGCCAATCTCTCATGGTCTACTCGTACATACGGAGTGCTCGTAGCACCGCGCACGCCATGGCATCGCGCCGATTGGCCCCGGCTGGTGATTTCCCGGCTCCTCCCTTATCAGATCATCAGATATCACCATCCCCAGCCCCCGGGCACACGCACACAAACAAGCCGCTGCTTTCGTGCAGAAGAACCACGCATACTACTCTGGAGCTTGGAATAAATAAAGTATGCATTACAGCGTCGACAGTGGGTACTCCGTCCCGATGCCGTGGTACACGGTACCCATTTCTATAGGAGATCTAGAAGCACAAACTCGCTGGAACAAGTGAAAAAAACATCACCCTTCCACAGACCTGTGGAACCCGGTGTTTGCTTTTGGGTGCACCTTGCGGGGGGGGGCAGATCAATCAGATTAGATATGAAGACAAGGTGGGCATGATGACACAGGAAGAAGAAAAGGGAGGAAAAGGAAGGGGTAATTAAAGACAAAGGCTAGGGATTGTGCTCCGTCTCCACGGCCCCGGGTTAGGAGGCTGCCTTGGCGCCCATTCTTTGCTCGCCCGTCTCGAAGCATGCCGGCACTCCGGTATCGGCAAAGCTGCAATCCTCCCGCACCATCTGTGCGACACCCTTCGCCGACAGAAAGCAGAGCGGCATGCCGTGCCCGTTGAACCCGGCGCAAATGTGGATTCCCGGCTTGTGCGGGACGCGGCCGACGTGCGGAACACCGTCGTTGGTTCTCTGCCATGTCAAGTCAGCCATTGCCCACACTGCCGCCGAAAGACCCCTTTGCTCGCCAGGCGATGGACAAGGCCATGCGGCAAGCAAAACAAAGCATGAGTTTTTTTTTTTTTTTTTTTTTAAAGGGGGCTCACTTACCGCCATGATACCCGACCACACCCAATCAGCGCGGGCGTCGGCCTTCTCCCATCCCTGCAACCGCCATTCGGCCCAGTCGTCAAAGTAGCCCTCGGCGCAGCAGATCAGCTCCGAGTCGTCAAAGACACCGTCCCAGCCTGGCTGCGCCTGGCCTGCGCACCGCAGAGTCTCGTACGCGCCGCCCACAATCAAACTGCCGTCGCCCCGGATGCCGTAGTAGTCGCCCTGCATCGGTCTCCAGCGCGCCCCGCCTGACTCGGCCTCTGGCTTGGACGTTGGCTCGTAGTTGGGCACAATGCGACTGCACACGCCCTTGTATGGCGTCACGCACGGGGTGTACTCTGGGAGCAGCCCTCCCGTGTAGGCGTTGGTGGCGATGATGACGTTCTTGGCCTTGATGGCGCCGCGCTCGGTTTCGACAGTCCAGTAGCCGTCGCCATCGGCCGCCTCGGACAGTTTCTGGACTGGGGTGTGGGTCTGCAGGTTGACGCCCTGGGAGACGGCGTTGGCCAGGAGGTGCATAACCAGCTTGTAGGGCCTGGATGCATCGTCTGTTAGTTCTCGCCAGGAGACTGCGGCGTCGCAGAGCAGGATCGCGGAGCAGCGCACGGCGAGGCGCAGACTTACCAGAGAGTGGCCGCCGGGAAAGTGTAGGTGGCTTTGGCACCTCTGATGCCGGAGACCCGCTCCGCATCCTCGGGGCCGTGATAGGTGACGTGCTGGAGGGTCGGGCATTCGAGCCTGACCATCTCGTCGTAGCCCTCCTTGAGCTCGGCGGCCTGGGCCTCATCGCAGTACACATCGGCCGAGGTGGTGGGCCTCAGCTCGCAGTCAATGGCCTCGTCGCGGACGAGGGCCTGGACAGCATCGGCATTGGCGACCTCGAAAAGGGCAACCTGGTTGGCAGCATCGAGGCCGCGCGACTTGATGTTGACAGTGACGGCGTGGAAGACGTCGGGCCTGAGGTGCCCGCCTGCATCAAGGGGTTAGCCGAGGGTCGGCGCGGTCGTGCACTGGCGGCCAGGGGCGCCAAGGGCCATACCATTGCGGCCGGTGGCGCCGGAACAGGCCTCGCGGGCCTCCAGGAGGGTGATGGAAGGCGGGTTGGGGTTGTCCTTGAGCAGATGGTGGGCGGCCGAGGCCCCGGCGAACCCGGCGCCGATGATCACGACATCCTGGCGGTCGGGCAGGTCGTCGGAGGAGCGATGCGAGTCGAGGTCGTGCAGCTGGGTGCGCCAGTAAGGGACGGTAGCATTGGGTACGGGGAAGGGAGGAGCGGTCATGGTGGTGGACGAGGCGAAAGAGGCGGAGGAGAGGGAGGAGGGCAGAGCTGACGGGGGACCGGCGGCGAGTCAAGTGAGAACGGTGCTGTCGTGAGGTTGCCAGAAGCTCAAGAAGACAGCTCCGGGCTGGGGACCTTGATGGGCTCCGGGCTACGAATTTATCTGTGGCGGCGCGGCCCAGCGCGCTGGTTTGGGGCCGGCCAAGGACGATGGACCTTGACGCCATGGTCTTGTCTCACCGACAGTTACGGAGTAGAGGCAGCTCCAGTGCCGGCCGTGCCTTGCATCCCTCCCAGAATGGTGACACCGTCACAGTGGAGGAGGATGGATCCAATGATACGGATACCTCCTTCCTGCTGCCGGCCCGCACCGCGCCTGCCGTCACTGCTGCTGCTCGTAACCACGGCCGGTTGGTTACGACGACGACTGCGACCCCGGCCACGGGCACCTGCAACCTTCAATGTCTGCAACTCGTACCATACCTTACGGTCACGGTCTGCAGCTCTTTCCTTCTCCTTCTCCTCCTCCTCCTCCTCTTCCTCCCCCGTACGCTTACTCCGTACCAGGCCGAGGTAACGACCCGAGTCATCTAATCAATCGCTGCTCGGAATCACCCCCGTCAGTCAATACCTTAGCCCTTTCTCGGCCAGCCCCATAAGCGCCACTCTTGGGCTGGTCCGGGCGGTGTCGCGCCGTCGAATGAATCATGCCCATCTGGGAGCTCTCGTATGCATGCGATACCCGCATCCTGGCACCTGGCCCTCCGGCCACCTGATTAGCTCGCGGCCGCTGGCACGCTGACGCGCACAGAGCAGCCGGCGGCGCTGAGGATCGTGGCAAGTGGGCTGATCTGATAAGCTGTTGGGGTCCGTACTTCGGCCCTCCCCACGGCTCGCCAAGCTGGCGAACTCGCCGTCGACGTCGCCATCTCTTTAGCAGAGGCTCCTCAGACTTCCGAGTACGACTTGAGCCTGAAGTACCTAGCTATCCATCAGCGGCCCCTGGAATTCCCTTCCGCATGGGTCTTTGGTCACATTATTAGTCCGTCACGTCGCCTGCCTCCATAACGGTACCCACGCACTCCACGCACCAGACCAGGACGTGCCAGGCACACCAGCACAACCAGGTTACTCGTACCAGGGGTGAAGGTTGGTGCCAGACTGCTGGAGCAAGCTGCTCGTAACAAGCTAGGCTGGCTGGCAACAAGGCTGGCCCGGAAAAAGAAACCAGGCACCCAGGCCCCGAAGTCGGGGACCGCTCGCTCCATCCGAGAAGCTAGGAAAGCCGCGCCCACCTCGCATGCCTGCCAACGCCCCGGCGAGCGCCATTGCGATTCCGTTCGGCCGCCGTCCGGGCAGACAACACACGGCATCGCTGCAGGCCCGTACCCTTGGTGACAGATCGGCAGCTGGGCGGATGGATGGATTGAGGGATGCCGGGGGCGTGAATGCGTGCCATCTATGCCATCGACTCGTATGCCATCTATGAACGGGCCTGGCATTGGCATGACATGGAATCAAGATTGCGCTACGAGTCTCAACAACAGCGTCCCTGCCAAGCTTGCACCGGGCGGTTCACAGGCAAGAGGGTATCCAACAAACCTCAAGGACACGCACGTCTCCGTCTTCGTACCTCGATGGAGCACGGACATCTGCTAGGGCAGCCTGAGGCAGGGCATTGGCGTTAGAAAGTGGATGGTTGGCATCGTGCCATGAACGCGTTCTCATACGATGGCGGGACCATGTGAGCTGCCAGGTCTGAAAGCATGGTCCCCCGCTGATGTGCCTGCGCAGGTCAGGATTTACTCCGCAGCTGTGGTCTCAAGCGCAGGGCAAGCATGAACTTCGATAATACCGACAGAGATGCTGCGCTGATGGAGTCGAGTGGCAGCCCGGTCTGGTGTATGAGTGCAGCACCTACTCGTGACTTATTAGGGAAATGTGAGCAACGCAACCCAGCAGACCGGTCCCGGATCTAATTGCATTGCCTTCCAATCAGTCGATGTGGTGCTGGTGGACTCCCAAGCCCGAAGCCTTGTTCTGGAGCTCTATTCTCCTGGGAAAGCAACGCATTTCCTAGATCGCCACGTGCGCTGCAAAATGACAGGTGCTCGCTCTAGGACAAGGGTTATGATAAGATGTCGTCGAATCATCCATTCCCGTCGGTGCCTGCGGTCCGCGCTGGCGACATCCATACACGTATGTGACAGACACGGACGCCAGGCGGTCTCGGGTCCCCGACCGGCACGAGCTCCGCAGTGGACGGCGCCAATGCGAGGTCGAGCGCGGGAAGCCCCGTCGCCCCCGTGTTCCATCCGCCTTCTGGCTGTTTCCTGGCTGTACACGCTCATAGAATGGGTCCGTGCTGTACATTTGCATGCCAGCCTCAGAGATGGGGCTGTTACGGTACTCAGACTGACGAGACGATTCCTTACCTCCGCCGACCTGTTCGGTACTGTGGCAGGCTTCCATCCAAAGAAGCGCGCAACCCAGAGACTTCTGGCTATGGAAGATATGTTAGGTTCGATTCCTAACAGCGCCAGTTGGTACTTCCTGTCCTGTTGGCCAGTCGTTTCTTATCCAGGCTTGTCCGGTCGATCCAATGTTGGCCCGTCGGGTTTATTTTCAGAGACGGGGTGAAATCACTGGCGACCCCACCCAGTGCATTGCATTCGATGTACCACAGGAACGCGCGCTCCTCCTTGTTGCGTCTGCCAAAATTGACCTCCGAGCTTGTACCTCCCAGTGCCGCCAGCGCCGCCAGCGCCGCCAGCGCCCGTCCGCCTGGCGTAGCTGACGCTAGAAGCAGTGCGTGCCGTTGTGCCGGACGTACGTCATGCATCTCATGCGAGGCAGGGTTCTAAGGCGCGTCGAAAACCGGGAAGCCTTCACGTCACTCCAGGTTATTCACAGTCCGTCTGTATTCACATTGCACTGACTTCTCTTCCTCCCTCTGCATCCCGTTTTCCTCCTCCCGAACGCCACCAACGCGCAAATCAAGACCTCTGCCGCGTCGCGCACCAAGACAAACCTGCGACCACCTCTTGTCCTCGTTTCCCACCCCGCCCATTCCCGACGTATCGATACCCGGACCATCCCTCAACATGGGTGCAGTCTCCGCCGTTCTCCTCATCCTCATCACCATCTTCTGTAGGTCTCTCCGCTTTCAAGCGGGCCTTTTCGCGGTCGCAGCGTCTCCGGCCGCCTACTGATCGCATATGCAGTCCCTCCTGTCGGCGTCTACTGCGTCGCAGGCTGCGGGGCCGACCTCTTTGTCAACATTTGCTTGACGATCCTGGGGTAAGTTGTGTGCTCCACGCTGCGATCCGGGCCGCTCCGACTGACGCGACCTTCTGCAGCTACATCCCCGGCCACATCCACGCGTTCTACCTCGAATACATATATTACGATCGCCGCGAGCAGGCCAGGGAAGGCCGATTCGCCGCTGGGAGGGCCCCCGGGGTTTACAGCGATAGGGTCCAGTCCGGAGGCCACGGCTACGGCACCATGGCTCAGCCGACTTGAAATTACCAGTAAACATGCGATGATTTGGGCCGCCTCGGCCCACCAGGATCGAATGGTGCGTGGCTCCGGCAGAACCCAGACCCCAGGGCTTGGGTTTGCAGTTTTTGAGGGGCAGCACAGCCAGACGGCGGGTGGCATAATAAGGCGTAAATCCTTGACTTGGAAAGCCGACTCCACACTGATGAATTCCGAAGCGCGGGTGCGCAATGCTTGGGGGTGCGTAATACGAGGGTAACGGAACTGTCTTCAGCGACTGGCGTCACTGAAGAGTGACGCGGATCAGCAACTCCACGATGGCAGGATCAAGTAGAACTTTCGGCGAGTATGAATAACAAGAGATACGAATCTTCTTCTGTCTGACAGTTATTCTTGCCACTGCCTCGTTTGTCGTGAATATACAGCTGGAGACGCGACATTTTTGTGTACTCGATTGCACATCAAAAGCCCTCGAATCAGCGGGGGACTCTTTTGCTGGGCAGTGTAACTGTTGTGGCATATCAAGTGGCAAGCCGAGTCCATCATGGCTGCAGTGCCACCGTAAAGAGGGCAGTCTGCACTCGTTCTGGCAAGTAGCGACTTGATGGCATGCAGACAGCAAACCGCCACGTGCATGCAACGACGACTTGGGTTACAAGTACTTACATGCATGTCAAGGTTGATTTGCCAAGGACGACCGACAGAGCATTTTTGGCCGAAACGACAGGCTCAACACAGGATCATCATCGACTCTTGACGATCCCACGGTCTGCACGCCCTCCAACCCACTCGCAGCAGACCAAGTACCTTGGCGGGCCGAGGGGACGACAATATTGTAAGTCGTTGCCGCCCCCCGCTTCCTGTTCAGGGCCTATATCTTACCCGCACCTGACCCCTACTCGTACCACGAACGCGGGGCACACTAGCCCACTACAGAAGTGCGTATACTCTAACGAGTGCCGATCTCAGGGCTGTCGGGGCGTGGTCTTTCCACCAGGACTCTTGTCGGACACGCTACGCGAGCAACAATCCGAGGGATTTGTTCCTCTTGAGCGGCATGGCTCCGATTTGGTCCATGAGGCGACAAGGAACCGGCTGCCAAGGCTGAAGAATCTTCCACGGCGACTAACACCTTCTCTGGTTGCAAGTGGCGGAGACGACATCTCGATGAGGGCCGACACCGGGCAACAGCAAACGCTGCTCGCGCCTTTGTAGTACCTGTCGCCGTCTCGAGGGCCAAAGGCAAATAGACACCTACCGAGTTGATAACGCCGCCGAAAGCAATGTTACCATAGGTAGCCCTCGATGTCAATGACCAAGTCGCCGAGACTGTTCTTCCAAGGTGGTCCAAAAACATCGACTCACTTGTAGACGTAGTAGAAGACAGTACTGAGACCATCTGCGTCTACTCGTGCAGTCAAGTACGCGACCACCGCGACCCCTGTCATCGCTCGCTGCCTGGGGACATTGGTGAACCTCCCGTTCCTCCTTTTCAACGCCTTATTCAGCTACCACCACAGCAAAAACATCAGGCATTACGGTGTATCATGTACCGTTCGCTGTCGGGAAGGAACCACCGGGGCAATCAGCAGGACCGGTTTACTGCATCTGCGCAAGTCTACAATGGCACGGGGATCCATACATCCAAATGCTTCGTACTGCGTCCGGTACCTACCTCCATGCCAACTTGACCAGGCGCTGTGCTGTCTCGGTGCATTGGATGTCTGGGCATCTGAACTGCCCCGTTCACCATCCCGGCCCCAATCGTGCTTTCACTCCCAGACCCGACTCAGCATCCACCTCGTCAACGAATCAGCCTCCCCTTCTCTCGCCAGTGCACTGCGACGCCCCCGCCACTCGGCAACTCACGATGACCCAACAGTGTTCGGCCCATCCAGCAGTCTGACGTCTTGTCGCCCCCGACGAACTGGTCCATACCCGTCCCCATAGGGCAGCCACCCGTGTCTTGCAACCTCCCCCACGCACGCCCTCCTGCTCGAACGCCGCAGGTGAAAGCCGGGATCCTGGCTTAGGAAATGCCACGCCATCCCCGAGGGCTGGCCGGCAGGGATCTCACCAGGCCCTTTCCTGATTGGCGTCATGCAGTCCCCCCTCCTTCTGGCTGCTTGTTTGGGTTTAGAACGATGCCGTTCCGGCCTGTCAAGCCCCAAGCCCCCCAACTCCCTCGACCTCACGACATCGCAAGGGTCGCCGACCGCCTTTTTGAGAAGTGACCTCGCCATCACTTGCCCGAGACCATACCAGGACTCTTCTTCCAGCTCTCTCATTCGTATCCCCGTGCTTTCTGCGCCATGCAGCCCTGAACGAATACCTCTCCCGCATCAAAGAAGGCTCCGTCACGATTCCTTGCTGCCCGTCTGCTGGGCGCTCGTGGCCGATTGAAATTCCCGCTGGTCCAAGTCAATCGGCGGCAGCTTTCCGCGGGATCTTGTCTACTATTGCACGGCCGACTAGACCCAGGGAATAAGCCTTCACCTGATACGGCATTCACGGCATTCACGGCATTCGCGCAGACGACTGACGAATGCCACGGCTGCTGAGACGCAGATATCCCAGCACTCAATTCAGACGACCCCTCGAATCTCACAAGCGCGCATACCCACGGAGCGCCCACTGAAGAAGCTGCCCTGTCATTGAACCACGTTGTCGTGTAGCGTCAACCCCTGCGATCCAGACCCAATCCAGACCTGCATACTCGTACGCTCTGACGGCGACGCACGTCTGCACCCGTACGGGGCGCGCTGCGTTGCTCCAGGAGGTTCCATCACTCTCCGCCGTCAAGCACCCTCCCCAAATCTGCGACTTCTCCCCTTTCTTCATTACTCCCACTTGAGGAGGTCTCCGATCTCTGAAGAGCTTCTGAGGACCGCGACCCGCCTCCTGCCATTGCCTACATTGAGATATCCGCCCCGCGCTGGCGGATCCGAGACGGGCTTCGCGCCTGTAAGACCAAGTCACCCCCGTACGGCCGGGGAGCAATTCTCTGCAGCTTGCAGGCAGGGCGGCATCTGATTAGTGCGGGAGCAGGCATAAGACCCACGGTCTGTCGTCCTCATCACATCGACCTGTGTCGCCTAGACCCGGGCGGACGTTGCTACTGCGCCCTGTTGCATCCTCCCTATTTCCGCATATCCGTCCCTCACTCGTCTGCTTCCATGCACGCGTGAGATGGCATTTTCCTCCTCCACATCCGTGCCGTCCCAGAAACCAACCGATAGCATGGATGCCTCGGTGAGGGCTGGTCCCTCCTCCGCCGTGGGCCGACCTCACCTTGAAGCTGCTGGCGCGCGGCCCGGAACCACGCCGTCCCAAGCCGCTCAAGCCATGTCGCAGATATCCTCGGCCTCCCGCGAGTCGCGCGGACCCTCGCTGCCTTTCGTCTTCCCGCCCTTGTCGCCACCGCACACGTCCTCTATCTCTCCCTTCTCCAGCACTGCCGAGGGGCGACCCATTCCGCTGGACGACTCCACGACCGCGCACCGCACATCTGCACTGCGTGAACTCAACCGCTCGCAGCCTGTCTCCAGGCAACGATATGCGGGCAGTGGCAGCGGGGCTCCAAGCACCACAACGGGGACCTACTCGCAGCCCGTGATTGTGCGCACATACTCGGGCCCGCGATCATCCAACAGAGGCCGACCATCAGGCCGCCGCGTGCCTCTTGGCTCGGTAAGCGTCGCCTCCAACGTGTCGACATCATCGGCTTCCAGTTGGCGCTCCAGGGGTGGTTTCATCTTGAATATGGGGCGGCGCAAAGGGCCAGCTGGGACGGCTAACGGGGCCCAAGACGCCAAGCTCCCGCCTATCGAGGCGTTCAGCTTCAAAGGCATGATGGCCGACATGGAGCAGAACGTCGACGCGGATCTGGACCGTATCGCCGAGATCTGTGCCCGCTCACGCTACTCGCTCAGCAACCAGTACGAAGTCCATGTCGCGCCTCATGGCTCGGGGGCTGCCTTTGTGTCATCTGCCTCTGCATCTCACAGATACGGCAAGGAAGTCGCCGGCGGCAGCGGGCCGACACTGCAGGTCGTTTCCAGCGACGACGAGCGCCGGCACAACCGGTATCGCAGACGTCGGGGTGGCATGCGCAGGCGCAGCGCAGCATATGGCACCCTTGAAACGATCATGAGCTCCAGCCGTTCATCCGAGGAGGACAAGACCAAAAAGAAGTCGGCCTCCCAACTGACAGAGGAGGTGCGAGGGCGTGCAACGACGGCGACGGCGGCCGCGGTAGCGACCGCAGCGGCAGCAGGGGCGTCTGACGCCGCGACCGACTCGATAGATCTGCACAAGGGTCGCGTTACGGATGCCACCAATGGCGACCAGCCAGACCAGGCCGGCGAGCAACCGCGGGCCTTGGGCAGAAGGAAGTCAGCGGCCTTCGCGACAGCTCTTATGGACAGCTCGCGTAGTCAGACCGGGCCCACGGGTGGAGAGGGCGGAGAAACAAAGATGACACCGGGAGCAGCTTTGATCGGTGAGCCTGCCCAGCCTCAAACATCAGGGGGCCACCTCGAGATTCGCACAACCACGAATGAGGACGCAACTACGAGCTTTGCTCATGAGCAAAAGCAGCAAGCAGCGCCCTCGCCCTCGGCGGCCGTGATCTCTCAGTCGGTAGCATCGGCCGCTATTGTCAGCCCCGAACATTCCACTCTGCCTGGGGCCACTTCCATCTTTCCACCGGCTTCTCTCTATCAGCCTGGTCTCTTTTCGGGACTCAGATCTTGGGCACCGTGGAGAGCGCGGGCGGACGCTGCTGTGACTGAGGTGGCCAGATCTGGAGACAGCAAAGCCAAGGGTAAGAGCTACGCCGAGGGCACTCTGCGTGATCTGCTGAAGACGAGTGAGCCACCTTCGGTGGCAGACGTGAAGGGCAAGGGTGTGGCCAGGGTTGAGTGATGCTACCCTGCGCATGGCTCATGTACAGCAAGTGCAGGCACAGATGCTATATTCGAATAAAGGGGGCTGCGAAGCAAGAGATATGACATGGAACGGTCGAGGAGGTCATCTGTCATCTCGGATGCTTGAAGCTTGGGGTGCTTGGGCGTCTCGAAGACCGGCCGGGTTGTGTCATAAGAGACAGCAAAGCAGATCCAGGCCACAAAACGAGAGGATACAACAAACGGACTATGACGGGACACGAATCCACAGGGCAGGCCGGGCCTACCACACGTTACGATTGAATGACCAAGGTCTCACGATGTATGCACGATGCACAGGAAAAAGTTTGGAACATGAAGGAGTCCAGTCGTGCGCTGGAAATGAAGGGGGAACGGCCGAAGAATCTAGGAAACTGGGCGTTTTGGGAAATCTTTCGTTTGATTTTGGCACTCACGGCACTGTTGTCTGCGCGCAGTATAAGCTGATTCTGCCCCGGGAGCCACCCCGTGAAGAAATTTGCACCCCGTGAAAAAATATGCACCCCGTGAAGAAATATGCACCCCGTGAAGAAATATGCACCCCGTGAAGAAATATGATCCTTCGTAAGAATGTGAGCTGCTGTAAGCTGCTGAAGTCTTCGATCTCCCACCTCTTCACCTGCCCGGACTGAGCGGTCGGTTGAATCCGCCGACGCGGTTCATGTACTGGCGGTACTCGGCCTTCTTCACTTTGCGGATGGCGCCGGCGTTGTTGCCAGCCACGTGCGTGCCCTTGGTCGACCCGAAGCCGCCAAAGCCCATCATGGCGGCCATGCCGTCGTCTTCGACCACGGGATCGTCGTCGTCGTCGTTTTCGTCGTCATCTTCATCATCTCCCCCGCCCTCTCCCTTCTCGCGGTCGTCGCCATCGTCTTCTCCCCCTTCTCTAGACCCAGCCCGCCGCCTCTGGTGGCCGCGACCCCTGCCTTCTTCGCCGTCCTGCCCATCGGCAACGGCGGAGCCCATTCTCTCATCGCCGTCGCCGTCGATCTCGCCCCGGCCGCCGCCGCCGCCATCCCGCCGATGCCGCGACGGCAGCGCGCGGGCGTCGCCGCCGCCGCCGCGCTCCTTCTCCTTGGCCCCGGCCCCGACGCGGAACGACAGCGCGCGGCCCTGAGCAGCAGCGACCCCCTTGTGGTCCTCCCGCCGCCCGCTGCTCCCGTCGGCGTCGCTGAGCCGCGCGACCCGCGTGCGCTTTCCCTGCTGCCCCTCCCGTCTCTGTCGTCGCCGCCGCCGCCGCCGCCGTTGCCCTCGTCAACGTCGTTGTCTCTGCGCCTTCTCGGCGGGCGGTCGAAGCCGTCGTGGTCTTCGTGGTCGTCGTGGTCCCGACGGCCGCGGCGCGGCGGGTTGTTGTTGTTTTTGTCGCTGCCGCCGGTGTTGGCGTCGCGAGGCCCACGACGGTCGTCCCTGGCGTCCCGGCGGGGCGGCGAGCGGGAGCGCGGCGGGCGGTGGTCCCTCTGCTGCCTGCCGTCTCGGTCTCGGTCGCGGTCGCGGTCGCGTCTGGGGGAGCGCGAGCGGGAGCGCGAAAAGCGGCGTCGCCCCTGGTCTCTCCGGTCGCGGGGCGGGTAGTTGCTCTCGTTGCCGTTGCCGTCTCTGTCTCTCCGCCCGGATTGTCGTCCGCCACCGCCGCCGCCATTGCCGCTGCGGCGGTCGGCCTCGTCCCACATCTGGCGGCTGTCCGGGCGAGGGCGCCCGCGGCGGGGGTTGTCGGCCATGGGAGTTGGCGGGAGGGCTGCTTTTTCTTTGTTTCGTCGGGAACTGGAGGGCTTTGTGGGTGTAAGTGTTGTCATGCGCGTTGTGCGCGTCTGGGGTGATGTCGCGGGTTAGAGTTTGTGTGAGTGTCAGGCAGGCCAGAAGAAGCGAGGCGAGAAGATGCGACGACGACGAGGACTGGGAAACGAGGAAGACGGGATAATTCGTGATGGGCGATGCGGTACCCAGGTACCTATCCGCACGCCTCGGCCACGCCCGCAGCGTCGATGAGCTTGTCAAAGTACTGCGTCTTGTATCTACAGTGGGAAAGTACATGTGGCGAATCTCGGTCGGCTGGCAGCCCCTGGAGGCGTATTCGTGGACCCAGTGGCCCTTGAACTTCAGTGGCTCTAGCCCTGCGAAGGGGGTGCTCGTAGCTGTCCGCCTGTCGTAATGGGCAGAGGCCGGGCTGGAAAACGACGTAATAGGGCCCACTATCCGGGCTCTAGCTGCGGTAGAGAGAAGTAGCCAGCTCAGCACAGCGCGACCTCAGTCGCCGCCGTTGGAGCTGGCCGGTCAGCTGTGGAGAGCTCTCCTCCAGTCACCCACTGGATTCGCCTCTCTACGACGGCTTCTTTATACCTGACTTCACTCCTGCTCCCACTTCAATTCACTCCCGGCCGGCCCGAACCCCTCCGGCCCCTACTCCTCCGTCCAGTCCGCCCCCCTCCAATGCCGTCGTCATGATCATCTCCTCCCAATGGACGGCGGCCGCCCTGTCCGCCCTTGCTCTGTTGCCCGGCCCCTGTGCCGTCGCCGCCGCCGATAGCCAAAATGAGCTCGACTCCCAGAACGACCAGAGCCTGCTATGGGGCCCCTATCGCCCCAATCTCTACTTTGGCATGCGGCCTCGCCTGCCTCAGTCCCTCATGACTGCTCTCATGTGGGCAAAGGTCGACAACTACGTCGACGTTCAGAACTCGTTCCGCTACACCTGCGAGCAGAACGACGGCATGGCCGGCTACGGCTGGGACCAGTACGACGCACGCCACGGAGGCTCCCAGACTCTGCACGATGACATCAACAAGATCGACATCACGACGACTCTCGTCAAGATCCCCGGCGGCAAGCACGGCGGTAGCTGGGCTGTCCGCGTCTCTGGAAAACCCCGTGCCGACGCACCACCGGCTCTCAAAACCGCCATGTTCCTATTCGCCGCCGAAGAGGGCGCCTCTAACACCTTTGTCCTTGACCCCGAATCGCCGGGCGCCGACATTGGCTTCGGTTCTGACGAGACGATTACATTCGCCGGCAGCTCCCCGGACCTCGGCCAGTACAAGCTCGCCGTCACTCCAGGACGCGCCACCCACCCCACGTCAAACCACCCCATTTCGGCCACTCGGGACCCTTCCCGGACGACAGTCCAGTCTCTCAATCTGCCGCCTGAGCACATGTGGCAAGCCAAGACCCTGCTCTTCCAGCAGCTGAAGAAGGGCGTCGACCAAGTCATCAAGGACTATGGCCCGGAAAATGCGCCGGATCCCTGGCAGACATACCAGCTCACTCACCAGCCCGGGCCTGGCAACTCGCACCTGGTGCAGAAGATTTTCGAGGGTGCCTTCGAATTCGACATCCTCTTTTCCAGCGCATCGGCAGACCACGACCTGACCCCCAACGACGTCACTGAAGAGATCAGCCGCAACTCTGACCTCTTCGAACAGCGCTTCGCCGACGTTTTCCGCCCGACTGCGCCTTTCGACGCCGACCCCAAGTATCGCCGCTTCGGCCAGAGCATGATTTCCAACCTCGCAGGCGGAATTGGCTACTTCTACGGCCACCACATTGTCGACCGCTCCAACGCCCCCGAATATGACGAGGAAAACGAGGGTTTTTGGGAAGAGACAGAGGCTGCGCGTGCCCGGCGCCAAGAGCAGCCCGAGGGCCCCTACGAGCTTTTCACCAGCATCCCCTCGCGCCCATTCTTCCCCCGTGGCTTCCTCTGGGACGAGGGCTTCCATCTGCTGCCCATTGCCGACTGGGACATGCACCTAGCCCTCGACATCATCCGGACCTGGTACGATCTAATGGACGAGGACGGCTGGATTGCGCGCGAGCAGATCCTCGGCGACGAGGCCCGCAGCAAGGTGCCCGACGCATTCCAAGTCCAATACCCTCATTACGCCAACCCACCCACTCTGTTCCTTGTGCTTGACTCGTTCCTCGACAAGCTGCGCGCAGGAGGGGACAAGAGCCGCGCTGATGGAAGCGGCTTGGCGGACGCGCACCTGGAAGACCCCTCGCTTGGCCTCGACTACCTGCAGAAATTGTACCCTTTGCTGCGCCGCCAGTACCTGTGGTTCCGCCGCACGCAGTCGGGTGACCTCAAGTCGTACGATCGCGAGGCCTTCTCCATGCGCGAGGCGTACCGCTGGCGTGGCCGCAGCGTCCAGCACATTCTGACCAGTGGCCTCGACGACTACCCACGCGCCCAGCCTCCGCACCCAGGCGAGCTGCATCTTGACCTCATGTCCTGGGTCGGCCTGATGCAGCGCGTTCTTGACAAGATCGCCACGGCCCTCGACCTGACTGACGACGCGCGCGAGTACGCCGCCGCCCGCAACGCCCTGCAGCGCAACCTGGTCGACCTGCACTGGTCCGAGCAGGACCACTGCTTCTGCGACGCCACCATTGATGCCTTCGAAGAGCACGCCCTCGTCTGCCACAAGGGCTATGTCACCCTCTTTCCCTTCCTGATTGGCCTCCTGCAGCCCGACGACCCTCGTCTCGCCCAGACCCTCGACATCCTCGCCGACGAGGACCACCTGTGGAGCCCTCACGGCCTGAGGAGCCTGAGCAAGAAGTCACCCTTTTACGGGACCGACGAGAACTACTGGCGCAGCCCCATCTGGATCAATATGAACTACCTGGCCATCCAGCAGCTCTACGTAAGTTTCGCTCACAACCCTTTGACTCACCCCAGTGTCAATCGACCGACCCTTTTTTTTTTCCAAATTTGAATGAGCTGACCAGCCACTTCATGCAAACAGGAGCTCGCACGGCAGGACGGTCCCCTCAAGGCGCGCGCCACGGACCTGTACGTGCAATTGCGCCGCAACGTCGTCGACACCGTCTACGAGAGCTGGGCCGCCACGGGCTTCGCGTGGGAGGTGTACGACCCGGAGACGGGCGCCGGCAGCCGCACTCAGCATTTCACTGGCTGGACCAGTCTCGTCGTCAAGATAATGGCCATGGATGACCTGGGCTCCGGCGCCGGCGCCGGCGCCGGGGGCAAAGACGAGCTGTAGGCTAGGCGTGAGAAGGAGGCTTGCATTAAGACGGGCACACGATGAGATGGCGGAGACAGAGAGAGAAGACATTTATGTGCGCACGATCCCGCCCGGGACACCATGTCATAGATTAAAAAGAGCTGAGCAGCTGGGATGATATGATTTATACGATATATGCACCTGAAGAAGGATATCTCAGCGACGCGGATCAAAAGAAGAAACATTAAAAGAAAGCACAAAGCGCCTGACTCCACGTTGCTTGTTCCTGCCTATCTTTGGAAGAATAGCGCGACTGTTCCCTGTTGCCGAAGCCGCGTGGTTTTGTCCAGAGTGGCCACCTACCTAGCGCGCGCCAAGGTCCCTTGATTAAATCATCCTACCGATGCCATGTCCCTCCAACCCGCCTTGAAAATCTGCGCAAGACTCAACCATACTTCAACCACCCTGTGCCGACGAGGGCACGTCTGCGAACGAGGGCGCCGGCAGTACAGGCGCAGGCACAACCTCGCGACTGAGCAGCTGTCTCAGCTCCGGCGTGATGACCTTCTCCTTCGCCTTGGCCGCGCCAGGGCTGTTACTGCCGCTGGCGTCGCCACTGCCGCTGATCAAGCGCTTTGGCGCCGCAGGGAAATTGTGCTTCTTGTCGACAGCCTCGACGGCCCGGCGGAAACGGCGAAAGAGGGCCTCGGCGCGCACCATTGTGGATTCCAGATCCATGGTCCCAGATAACTCATTAACTAGTAAAAAAAAACAAGGTCAGCACCAAGCGCAAAGCGGAACGAGGGCAGGGCTGAGAGTCGACGTGGGGTGCATATCGAAAAATTGACCATCTTATAGTCGATTCATCACTTTTCTATGCGACCGAGTGCGGGCGAAGAGACTTACTGTACTTGAGCACCTCGTCAAAGTGGCGAAGGTGTGTCATGATGACGTCGCGATGCTTGTCCAGAATGGCCAGAGCAATGAAGAGGTGGAAGCGCGACGAGAGCAGGTCCGTCCATAGGGCCTCCCAAAGCCGCAGGATGTCGAGCCAAGGAAACTCGCGCTTGTAGACAACGAGCAGCATGCGAAAGAAAAAGAAGAAATTCGTGCTGTCGGCGCTCTGGAGATGATCGTACAGGCTCGGGTCCATGAAGGCCACAAGGGCGTCCAGTGACACGAGCTGCGCGCGCATACCGGCCTGGTCACGCGCAAAGTTGCGAGCGAGACCCTTCTTTCGCATCAGACCCTCAAATGCCCAGAATGCCACTGCGTCATCCTGCATTACCGCGTACAGAGGCGCCAGGAGATCGGACATGCCCTGAACATAGCCCAGTTCACGGTTCAGTTCATTGTATGTGAGGAGCATGTCCTTCATCTGCTCCATGTGAACGTTGGTTCCGGCCTCGGCAAAAGGAGAGTCTGGGTCAGGATGAGGTATATCCTCGCCCGCAAATATCGGAACGTTGCGGTCTGTCCGATGTACATCTTTCTCTGTTATTGGGTTAGCTGGCTCACAATAGCCGAAAAGCTCGAATCGACGACAGGAACGTAGAGGCAGGGGCTGCTGCCTGGAAGGTTTGAAAAGGACGATTATGAAAGGGTAGGTGCTTACCTATTCTTCCCTTCTGCTCCCTCCACCACTCTCCCTCTTCCCCTTGGCCTCCCAAATCGACTAGCCTCTCCCACCAGGCAGCCTTGAGTTTGATATACTCGTCTCGCAATGAAGCAACTTGCGCTTTCCTTTCTTCCGCAGTGCTATACCAGTCGTGAACACCGAGTAAGAAGAGCCAGGCTTCCTTCCGGACGCCACTTTCGTGATCAATGCCGCCATGGAAGATGCGTTCTTTGACCTCGTCAACAGTGACTGCGAGACGGCCAGATGTCGGGTCGAAAAAGCTTGCCCACTCTTTGGCTGAGACTGGTCGTCGGCGATCCTCAACAGACAAGGAGGAGGTGGTGTCCAGAAGCTCGAACTCGCCAACATCAGTGTCCTCCATCTCGAGAACGTCGCGCGCGGTCCAGGTGCGTTGGTTTCGGTCGCGCTCGCTCTGTTCTGCAATTCCCATGGCCCAACGGGCGAGATAAATGCGGGCGCTGTCGAATTCATCTTGGAGGTTTTGCACTTCTCGGTTGTGAATCATACGGCGAACCTGTGGCGGTATGTTCGGGTGCTCCATGATGTCTTGGGCGGTGCGTCGTGTGAATGTGGTGACCCTACTGAACTTCTCCATCAGATTCCACCCCGTCTCCTTGACAAACTTCATGACAGGATCCATGCCCCCATCTCCAGTACTGGAGCCGGCCACGGCCGGGGTAGAAGCGTCACTTGGACCTCTGGGGCGATTTGGGATGCCGCGCGAGCTGGCCTGGCGGGAAGACTGGGCTGGCTGGGATGTAGTGGGCTTGGTGCCAAAAGCCTGACTATCCTCAGCGGACGGCTGAACCAAGTAAACGTTTGGCTCGGCGGCAGCGCGTTCTACTGTGACGTAGCGGCGCAGCCAGCGAAGAACCTCGTCTCCGCCCCAAAACATTTGACCACCCTCCCCAAAAGGATCGAAGCTCTCCTTCTGCCGGCGCCGCTTCTGCAATGTGGTAGACTGACACTCGCTGTCGTGAAAGAACAGCGCGGGGAAGCTGTCGCCAGCACGGGTGTTGACAACAACGGAGCCGAACCACCAACCCAGGCTCGGGGGTCGAATAAGCAGGGAGTATACAGCCGAGACGGGGATGGCGAAAGCATAAGCGCCGGAAGAAGACTGGGGATGAGGCGCGGATTGAGCAGAGGACGAAGATGAAGGGCGCTCGGGGGTCAGGTTGTGGGTGGTGATGGTTGGTGGTGGGGGGACAAGATAGGTCTGGCGCGGAGGAGAGTCGTCGTCGGTCAGGTCGACTTTGACGTAGATGGAAGCGGCATCGCCGAGGGAAGACTCGGGGAGCCAGGCGAGCAGAAGGTCGGAAGACGCAACGTGGGTGGACGACGAGGCCGAGGCGTCATGATTCGGGTTCTTTTGTTGGAGGAGGGCGATGTAGCCGGGAATATTGTCCTTGGCGGAGGGGGTGGGATGGACGTAGACTTTGCTCTTGGAGAAGAGAAGCTTGACGCCCTTGCCGGTGTCGGTGTGGGTGATGGTGTCGTAGCCGCGCTCGTCGTCGTCGCTAGCGGCGTAGAAGCTCCCGGCGGGCGACCGGGAGCGGGCCCGCGGCGATGTCATTGACAAGGGAAGACGTGTGCGAAGTGGGGGTTGGGCGCATGCGAGGATCTACTCGGAGGAATCTATCGATGCTGGATAAGTCGGGCGATAAGATGGCTAGGTTTGACTGCGATGGATGAGATGCTTGTGTGGGTTAAGAAAGAAGGATGTTGAGGCAGGTCTGCACCCAGAAGAGTGCTCAGGTGGTGGACATGTGATGGTGTCAGTCGGGCCACGGAATCGCCCCTCCATTACATACAAGCTGCACCCGTCCGTTTGGAGCCAGGCAGGAGGCCGTTGGTTGCACTGCCCACCCGCATGTCGTAATCACTTAGACGTGCCGAGCGGGCGTGCATGACGTCCCGATCTGCCCCTCCAACGGATGCCTAACGGTGGCGTCCACTTCACCCCCCAGCCTGTGGGGCCGCGCCGTCCTCATGCCGCGCAAGCACGACTAGCTCCCGTTACCATTCCGTCGCCCGCAGACAAAAAAGAGCAAAACGGTTGCGGTCTCTGCTCTTACAACCGTACCTAGATTGGTTTGCGGGCGCGTCAAACTGACCGCGAAATCCGGCTTCACTTCAACATTCGCGTCAGGTGCTGTTATTAATGTACGCACCAGCTACTTCCTTGACGTAGGAACATCATTTAAGGTCGATTGTCTACATCGCTATGCGATAAATACCGTGAAGTCTCACATGACCGCCTCGTCGAGCCCGGTCGTCTCGCATGGGGACCTTGCCCGTGTGTCCTTGTAGGTAGTGCCCACCGATCTTGTAAATACCCTTCTGCCGATTGCTTGCTGTAATCCCGTCTTCTTTCTGCCTTTGAGAAAGGCGCGGCGCTGTAGACTTGAATCGAGCCACACAAAGGCAGTCCCCACGCCGCGTCGCAATTCCAAAAAGCTGGTTCGCCGTCAAGATAAATCAGGCAATTAAGACAGACATGACTGTAAACGCATCCTCAGCCATGCGAACAGACACTTTTGTCTGTGGTTGGGGTGGATGAGTGTTTTGAACCATATTCAAAAGTCCTCAAGATTGGTAGCTTGACGAGTGGCGGCACGAAGAAGTCTGGTGGCAGGGCGAGCTGCATTAGGTAGACGGCTCGCCTCTGGATCATGACCACCGCAGTCGCTCACAACCACACCTAGTCCAACGCCTTGAACGCCTCGCTTTCCCGACTGTGCTCGAAGCCACATCAGTAATATCAGGTGGGACGATGTTCAAAGGTCCGGCCTTGTGACGACAGAATTCAAAGCTTGCTGTATAAAGAATGTTGCACACCTCCGCATCATCTGCGGGGCCCGCCCGGCGCAGGTCTTCGGTTGATCGGACCACCCTGAGCCCCAGGAGGGTTGAAAGGCCCGCCGCTGGAAGCCGGGCTGGCAGTCCGCGATCCGCCATACAGTCGCTGCTTCAAGCGATCTTGAGCCGAGCCGCCTGCAGCTGCGGGAGGGGGTCCATATGGACTCGGAGAGCCGCCAGTGGGCCCAGTGCTCTGATAGCTGCCGGTCCGCTGGCTAGGAAGCGGGCGCCCGTAGCCGTCCCCGCCTCCACCGGCAGTGCCCGCCATGGGGTCAGAGTTGCGATACGGGCCTACACCAGGCCTGAGCATCTGCTGCGCCGGGTTGGGGGCGCGGCCGTGGCGCAGACTCTGCGGCGCCTGCTGCTGTGGCTGGGCCGGGCCGCTATCCCAGAGAGAGCTGAGACCGGAGCCCGGACCGGGGCCAGCACCCGGGCCTGTGTTTTGCTGCGAGAGGCCGCCGTAGCGGGAGCCGACCTGTGATGCAGGCTGCGCGTAGACGGGGGCGACAGGCGGAGGGGCCTTCGGGTCCGGAGGAAGCCATTGGGGAAAGGGTCGGCCTTTTTCGGTGTAGTAGGAGCGCAGAACGCGGCAGACGTGGGTGTCGTCCTCTGTATCGCCGTCGGCTTCGCTGTTGAGCAAGGTGCGCTGCAGATTGCTGATCTTGGACGTGGTGGCACCGACGATGTTGCTGTACCAGCCAGACATGGTGGACGTTGAGATACGGGCGGGCCCCGTGCAGCAGAGCGAATTCTGGTGGACGGGGATGGAGTTGAGCAGTCGCGCGTGCGCCCCGATACGCTCAGCCGTGTCACGTCGCCGGCTATCCCAAGTGTTGTCGTATGCCGGGTGCGGGAGGAGGCGTGGCTATGATGCTGCTCAGGTGCTGGCTCTGGAGTTTGGACTCGGCGGGGTACTAGCGGCGAAGAAGCTGGTGCCGTCTTTGCGCGCCTCGAGGGCGGTGGGTGAGGGCGAAGAGGGTTGCTGTAGCTGCGGGCTGCTCCGGGAATGTGGAGGGCAGTGCGGTACTCGTAGTGACGTTGAGCAGGCAGGTGCTGATGGTGTGTGAGGTTGGGCTGGAGGGGCCTGCTGCGTTGGTTGATGTGAGAGGCGAGGCGAGAGGTGCGAGGCGAGGGACGTGAGCGGTTTGACAGTTCAGGGATTACGAGTACCTCAGGAGACGAGAGTGACGAGGAGCGGAGGGGCGTGCTAGCTAAAGCACAGCCCGCTGTTCGGCGCTAGAGCTGCTACCACGGGGGTCCGTTCCAGTCCCCAGCCAGTCCCTTCCAGTCAGGTACAGAAGTACTTGTAGTACTCACCCGGCAAGGGCGATGGCGGCACAGCATTCCACTCTCGGTCCAGCCTATAAAGCGGGGCTCTCTATAAGCATCATGTTCCTAACCATCACGTCCATCCATGGATACCAGTATCTAAGGTACTTGGACGTAGGCACTCGAAATGGTGTTGGACGTCTGCAAATCAATACCCGTACCTGTGGGAAATGCATTTTATTGCCTGTCGTGGCAAGACGCCGCATCGACGCGGCACTACTACGCAACCTATTTCAGAAACCTCGATACTTCATGCCTTACACAAATAGCATGGATTGGTCGCCCCTGGTCTGAAGCCCTATCTGTGCCTCACCCAATTGAAGTTAACTTAAGCATTCAAGCGGGAGGGAGCTCAGGCAGGTTCTCCATTCATACAACACGGCCTTCTTGAGGGCTGACCCTCGTGGTCATTCACAAGCCACGTAACACATCGTGGGTCGGATTGAAGATGCAGAGAGATGACATCCATCGTTTCAACGCAGATTTCGTGTGGGTTGTCACGTCAATTGATGTTGAAGAAAACTTTTGCATATTGGTATCGCTGAGTTTCTATCGCACGGCATTGCAAAGCCACTTGATCCTTGACTTACAGACATTGGACTAGACTCGCTTCCTCTCCGGGTCAGCCCCTCCCTTGGCGTTCGTACCAGCTGTCGACCTTCCGTCCAGCCCTAGAACGCCAGCTCCTCGCGAGACGGCTCAAACTCCTCCTCGCGCTCAATCTCGCGGCCACGCTTGGGGTCTTCTTCGGCTTCATCCTCGTGACCTTGCCGCGCTTCCGCTTGTCGCCGGCAGCCGATGCCGCCTTCTTCTTGGCAGCGCCGTCGTCCTCGCTGCCCTCGCTCTCCGAGTCCTCTTCAGCCGAGGACGCCTCGCTGCCCAGCCAGTCCTCGAGGTCACCTAGGTCGTCTTCGCTCTCGTCAAAGTCGCTGACGTATTCGACCGCGCCGTCGTCCTCCTCCTCGTCTTCGTTCTCCTGCTCGAACCCATTCTCCTCCTCGTCTTCCAGCTCGTCCTCGCCGATGCCCTTGTCCATGTCCTCGTCGCGGGTACCCTCGCCCTCGCGCTCCATAGCGTTGAGCACCTTCTTCCATATGGACTCGCTGACGTTGAGGGGTTGATCGCCGTAGGCGCCCTCGCGCAGGCGCTGGACGAGCTCGCGCTCAATGGTGCGTTCCAGCTTAGCGGCTGCCTCTGCCTTGCGCTCTCGGCCCTCTTCGCGGCGGCGGATCTTGGGCGCCATCTTGGGGACCACCGTCTCTCCCAGCCGCGCCTCCTCCTTGGCGATCTTGCGCATGCGAATCGCCACTTGCGTTAACCGTGTGAGCCTTTGCTTGCACTTGTGTGTCAGGAACTTGGGCCAGTAAAGGAGTCGGTCGTCGAGCTGTTTGAGCGCGGTCGAGTAGTTTTGCGACAGCTTTATGCGTTCCCATAGCTTGGAGGGCATATGCGCACGTTCCTGTGGGGGTGAGGGGGTTAGATGAGGGGCCGACAGAGGCTCTCGATGCCTGTAGAGACCGGGCCGTGCTCACTATCGTCTTCATGTAGAGGTAGAGTGTGCCATTAGCGGACGAACGCACGGTGGCGTATCTGGAGTTGGCCAGCGGGCATGATTGCCTGTTGCACAAGCCGGTGACATTGTATTCGTTTCGGCAGAAATTCTTCTCTTTGGTGGTTCTTTGGGCGAGTCAGCGAGCCATGCAGCGGCGGGTGAGCAGGCGCAGGAGATACGGCCGAGAACTCACTTCAGCTTGAACGAGCAGAACTGCTGGTTGATGATCTGCCACACAATCTCGTCGGACGCCATGGCGGCGAATTTGGAGCCCTCTGGAGCTGTATCTGGGCAATTGGGGTCGCACTGTTGTGTTCGTGAGAGTCTCGAAAAGAGAAGGACCAGATTTTCAAGAAGAAAAGCCCACGGGCTGCTGCTATCTGGGGTGGAGGATGCGGGCCCGCCTCGATGCGATTGTCGGTTGTTGCGTTGGGGGGGTTGATGGTTTCTAGCGGGCTCAGAAAATTTCACGAGGCAGGCCGCGGGTCGCTGATCGCCTGCAGCCGTCGTACCTCTCTTCCCAGTCAGTCGATTTTGCCAGGGCGGTCAACCAACTTTTTAGCGGGCCCCCCGCCAGCGTCCACATTCACACAACGGGGTTATGCGGCTCGGGGGAGCCACTCATATCGCTGACATTACCCCATATGCCCTCGCCCTTTGATTGGTTCAATGTCGTGCGATGCGACCCTCGCTGGGAGCTTTCATCGCGTTCTTGCTGTGCTCACCACCTACTGGCAGTCATCGATAAGTTGTATATAGAAGCCGAGCCTTGTTAAATTTCTTTCTTCTTCCTCTGCCCGTGCGGCCAAGGCATTCTCGCCGCCTATTGACGCGCTCCTCACGGTCGCCGACCGTCGCTGTGCGCGCTGCAACTTCTGGATGCATCTGTAATCCGGACTGCCGGTGTGCCCACTAACAAGCTCCGGCCCATGCATCGCGTTCTGCGCAAGAGCGCGCTGCCCCGTCCATCACGATACCTTGCGACAGGCTCTTTGTGTCAACGCCCCGTGTCGCTGAGGGCCGCTGGGAGGCCGCCGCATCCCCCTCTCCATAACGGTCTTCCCGCATCGTCAGCACGATACTTCGCGTCCAGCGCTCGCGCATTGGACGAAGCGCTGCCCGGTCACGACCACCCGCCCGTCAGCCACCATGCTGACACCATCTACGCCCTGTCAACTGCTCACGGGCGCGCTGGTATCGCCGTGATCCGGATTTCCGGGCCCTCCTGCATGCGTGTAAGAACTCTGCGCGTTCCTGCCGCTCCCGCCGCTTCCTCTCGCTAACGGCGTCGCCGACAAGATCTACAATGCCCTCTGTCCAATGAAGCCCGCCCCCAGGCCTCGCTTCGCGACCCTCCGGACCCTGGTGCGTCCCGGGTCCGAGTCAGCTGACGACGTTCTCGATTCTTCCGCACTGGTGCTGTATTTCCCTGCTCCGAATACAGTCACCGGCGAGGAAGTCCTGGAGCTGCACGTCCACGGGGGCAGTGCGACTGTCAAGGCGGTCCTCTCGGCGATCCCGGCCTCTCGTGGCGCTGACCCGGGCCTGATCCGCTATGCCGAGCCCGGCGAGTTCACCCGGAGGGCGTTTGGTAACGACCGGTTGGACCTGGCCCAGGTTGAAGCCCTGAGCGAGACGCTGGCCGCGGAGACGGAGCAGCAGCGTCGCGCCGCCGTGCGCGGAAACTCTGGTACCCTGGGCCGCACCTACGAGGACTGGCGCGCCCAGCTCTTGGGGGCCCGGGCGGAGATGGAGGCGCTGATCGATTTCTCCGAGGACCAGCACTTTGACGAGTCGCCAGTCTCCCTGATGAGCAGCGTCACCGGACAGGTACAGCAGATTCTCCGGCGCATCGACATCCACGAGGACGCGGGCGGGCGCAGTGAGCTGCTTCGCAGCGGCATCAAGATAGCCCTGCTGGGCCCGCCCAACGTCGGCAAGAGCTCCCTGATGAACCAGCTCGTGGGACGGGAGGCCTCCATCGTGTCAGGCGAGTCCGGGACGACGCGGGACATTATCGAGGCCCACCTGGACATCCGGGGCTACCTGTGCACGTTTGCCGACACGGCTGGCTTCCGAAGCGCTGCAGACGCGGCGTCCGGCGGCGAGCCCCAGATCGGGGCGATAGAGGAGGAGGGCATCCGCCGCGCCAGGGCCAAGGCGCTCGACTCGGACGTCGTAGCCGCCCTGCTGTCCGTCGAGCCGAACGAGCACGGGGGCTTCTCCATCCGCCACGACCTCGAGACCTTGCAGCTCGCGGGGCAGGCCAAGGAGCGCCTCGTCGTCGTGAACAAGCGCGACGCTGTGCCCCGCCCCGAGCTCGACCGGCTGCTGGCCGACTTCCAGACCCGGGTCCTCGGCCATGTGGCAGGTCTCGAGGAAACCCGACCGATCCTGATATCCTGCAAGGAGGCACAGAGCAGCCGGGGCGGCGGCGCTGGCGGCTCGGACGACGCCGGGGGAATCGGCGCCGTGGCCGACACTCTGGTGGCGTCCTTCTCAGCCATGACGTCTCTGCCCGTTGCGCTGCAGGACCTGCTCGGCGTCACAGAGCGTCAGCGGCAGCTCCTGGGCGAGTGTCGCAGGCACCTAGAGGACTACGTCGCGAGCGCGAGCGGCCAGGACGCCGCGGCTGACATCACCGTGGCGGCCGAGTACTTGCGATACGCCGCCAACTGCCTTGGCCGCATCACCGGGAGGGGGAGGCCGGCGACACCGAGGAGATACTCGGTGTCATCTTTGAGAAGTGGGTTCCCTTGCCCCTTTGAACCTTGCGACCGCGGCCGCTCGAGCGGTAATGCTGACAACAGTGGTTTTATTTCACAGGTTTTGTGTTGGCAAGTGACATATGGCACGAGACTGAAACGATTTTGTCATCGATATGGAATGAATTGGGAGATGAGCTACCGGAGCTATCTACTGCCTGCTGAATACGCCAGGATGAAAGCGACCGGTTGCCTGAGACATGCCGACTGAGGATACGAAAGCCCAAACTTGAAAACCTGTTACCAACGCGATGATAAACTCAATTTCCTCCGTTACTCCACCGCTTTGAGAAAGTCAGACTTGTGGAAAAGATAAGAAACAAATCTTCAAAACTGGCTAGTACATAGGACGGGGCAGATCAAGCAAAATTCGACAGGCAAGGGAAAGACAAGACGGAATAGAGAGGAAAAAAGACGCTTGCTTGCTGGTTCTTAAACAGACTTTGCGGGGAGGGGGAAACGTGAAATCAGATAGCTCGTGATCAGGAAAGGAAAGAAAAACCAAGGTCCCTTCTTCGTGGCATGCCGTGAGGCATGGCGTTCTGTGCCCCGTCGTGAATGAGTGCCAGGGCACCCTTGAAAACCTTTCTATCTATAAGCAAGCAACAAAGGAAATGATGCAACCACGGAAGCCTGGATTGCTCCTTGCTCTATAGCCGATGTGGATGCGAAGGAAACAGGGAAGGGGGGGGTCGGCAGAAGGTCTCGGACCGATGGTTGCTCGGGACGATCGCAGGAGAGCGACGTGGCGACGATGGTGATGCATGGCTGGCGCGCCATGTGATCAAAGCCCGGGGTGCAACACAAGGCCGAGAGGCTGCCTGTAATGGGCGAATGGGCGTGTTCGGGACGGGTTCGCAGTGCGTTGGTAGTGCAATGCAGATGGTGGTACAGGATGCTGGCTGGGGAGAAATGAAGGAGAGGTCATTTCCCGATATCTGCTGGCGCGTTCATTGGGGCCATTGGACCCGGTGACTGGGTTCATGTGCATGCCGACAGATATAGGCAGGGGTTAGGGTGACGGGAGCGGCAAGCTGTGAGCCGAGTTGTCCACAGCCGACCGTCCCTTTCCCACAAAGTGACCTCACTTGCCCATCGTCTCTGCGCTATGGCGAGGCAACTTGGTGAGTCTAGTTGTAGCCGCTGCGGCCGAAATTGATGTTGCCTCGGCAGCTATCTTCCTCATCATCGCCTGATTTGTTGTAGCCTGAACGGCCAAAGTTGGCGGTACTGGGACGGAAACCGTCCTCGTCGTCGTCTCCCGTCTTGTTGTATCCCGAGCGGCCAGCCATGTTGACAAGCTGCCGGCTGTTGCTGGTGCTTTCCTCTTCACCGTCGTTGGAGCCGTCTTTGTTGTACCCACTCCGGCCGTAGTTGAAAGTGGCAGCAGAGCCCATATCGGTGGAGGCAACCATGTTTTCTGAAGCAACGAGACGTTGAGAAAGAGGTTTTTGGTAGGTGCAAAGAAGATATCTCTCTTGAGAAGAAAAGTCAGGTGGCAGTTGAGGGTTGATATCACCCGAAAAACCGAGTATCAGTCGAAGGAAGCGGGTGGAAGGATGAGAGAACAGATGATTCTGGAGACGTTGCTGTAGTTGGAGGTGATTGTGATGGTGGCGAGAAGAGAACGCTTGGAATCTGGGAAGGCATCCAGGTTTAAATATTGCTCAGGCTCTCGGATCCGGACATGAGCCGCATGGCGGACAAGCGAGCTGGGACGAGGAGCGATAGGCGTCGGGAAGACGGCAGCCAGCCAGACAGGCGTGACGGGGCGGGACCTGGGCATACGGACCTTGACCGCGGTGCTGCGGTCAAGCTGGGCGGGCTGGGCGCCCGGAAGCCCCAATGACCAGGCAGGCCGTGACGATGACAGATAGCGACATGGTGTTGCCTAGCAAAATCAGCCTCAGCAGTCAAGAATGAGCCCAGGTAGGCGTATGGAGATCCATATTGGGGGCCGAGGGCCAAGAGGAGGGCAGGGGATGGGATGAGAAGGAGGGCGTGCACCGAGTAGTCGGGGACGACCAGGGGGGAGGGTGGGTGGGGGGAGGAAACGAGGGCACGAGCCAGCGAGGCAGCGCAGGACAGAGGCGGGCGGGATGGGGAGCGTGGGACGGCGACGAAGTCGCCCAAGCAGGTGGGGGAGAGCCGGTGGTGGGCCGGTTTACGAGCAAGAGGCGGCCGAGAGTGGGCGCGGGCGACGGGCGAGGAGTGCGAGGTCGAGCGGGAACGAGATGACTGGATCCAGGGCCGTATAGGCAGCCAGAGCCAGATAGGGCACGACACCTGGGAAAGGGCAGCATGGGTTGGGTGAGGCCATGTGGATGGTAGGTGGATCGTAGAACTACCAGACCAGACCAGGAGAACCTAAGACCTCCACTGAGTGGGACACGCCCGGGGGCCAGTGTTGGCGGGTGCGAAACCTGGCGCAAGATGGCTCAGCTGGCGCCAGCAGCAAGGCAACCGCCGACGTGACAATGGATGAGAGGGCTGCGCCTCCAGCTGCCAGTTTCCAATTGGAAAAGCCACACCCTGGTATCTTGAAGTAGTTACCTGGCCCGCCTCTGAACGTGACGCTGTAAGCGTCTCTCATTTACCAAGGGCTTACTTACAGGTACATGTAGCTACTTGTACATCAATGGGTGCTGCTCGATCAGGTTCAATGGATACGTCCATGGTGCATCCAGCATCCTGTTAGTGCCCGTGGCCGGCAGTCACGTTTGCGACGCTCCAGCTGGCGATGCTGAGTGCGGGTGCGACTGCACAAGATGCGCTCCAGCTGTTATGTCATGACGACAGCCCTGTAAGGCACTTGCCTCTCGGGCCAGGTACGGGTATCTACACCGTATCTGACTTAGGTACCTTAGGTACACCTTATGGCTGTTTTCAAGGTACAGCACAACATTCATGTTGGATGTGGTGGCTTCTGGGCAGGATCAGGTGGCCCAAAAGCAACATCGTTTATGACTGGGTAAAGTCCAGCCTCGGGTCCTTCACCCCAGTTCGGCGGCTTATTAAGCCCATCTGGGCATTTGGGAAACTCATCGATTGCAATTGATGCAACGAGCTGACCTGGCCGGTATGATGCGACTCGGTTGTTCTGGCCCGCCAGTGGACAAGCGGTGCAGGGATCTGTCGCCCAGGGGGGCTGTACACAGCAAAGCCCATGATGTGTCATCCGGATCCATGGATGAGTACTTGCATCTGCTCAGGTAAGGTGAGAGAGGTATGCACGAGAGCGCGGTACTCAGACGAGGCGCAAACATGTACGGATCAAATCCGACGAGGGGCCCGTCCTGGCCGTGCTTGCCTCGGGAGTGCCGACTGCAATTCCTTTTCACGCCGGAAAGCGGCCACTCGACGACGAGCCGAGACGGACAGACGGGTTCGTGGGATGCAAGGACCGAATTTAGGCTGGTTCTCGACATGTGTGGTTGCTCGCATTCAGCAGTTGACCAGGGGAGACAAGGCGGCTCTGCCAATTCATTCCTTGAACTGCTCGGCATATGGGCGTGGGTCGAAATTGTGAGCATCTCTCAGGCGGGTGAGTGGAAGCCGCATGGATCGCAAAGACGGCATACGAGTATTAGTAAATCTACGAGTAACGTTGTGCGTGGTGACGGGGTAACGGGGACATCGGCCTCCAGGCTGCGAGACGCATCTTGGCCCACAGCCTGTGGGCACACCTTTTAGAGTTAATAATTGTCCGTGCAGTGCCCCGGGCCCGTTGAAAGAGAGGATACCTGATTCCCGCTGATCCCGTTGCTGGGCCCGATGGGTACATACGATTGTGGCCGTGTTGCAAGGCAACAAGATCCAAGGCAGCTAGAGCAGCGCCCTTCTTGACCAGCACGTTAGGCAGACGTAACACACTGACCTTTGTGACCAGCAGGCCGCTCGGGGCCAGGCGGGGACCCTGCCAAGAGCTGCATGGAAAGCCGATTCGAAGGGCCGACGAAAAGCACAATGGGCATTATGCTGACGGTGGTGGGCCCAACGAGGCGGCAGCCTGTGTGATGAGACTTGACGATCCATCAGGTCGCACTGCGCGCAAAGTACATCCATGGATCGGATGTACAGGCTGGATTACGAGTACGGGCAACGGCTGGCCGGGTGCGGACCTCCTGGGCGGCGCTGGGGCCGCTGAACTCGTGGTAGGGCTGAGACTTACTGTAGGGGCCCTGCGCTGCCGTGCTCCGCTACTCTGATTCGCCGCTGTGCCCAGCCCCATCCAATGCGTGCTGCGGCCACGCCCCCTCCCCCACCTTCTTCACCACCGCCGTCCCTCCCTCCTCCAAAGTCGTCCCCCAGGACCATCGCTCACTGAGCATTCATGTCACCAAGATCAATGGATCCTCACCACCACCACAACCAGCACGCGCTGTTGCTCTACTGCCACTGCCGCTGCTGCCGCCGCCGCCGCCATCTCTGTCATCGCCGCACCCCCTCCACTGCCGATGGCCTTCGGTTCCCTCTCGTTCTCTCCCCAGATGCCAGCCCATCACCTCAAGCCAGCATTGTCACACGCACGGCCAGCTATCGCCCGTATCCCACGACCTCGACCGCGTCCCGTACCCAGCCCAAAGTAGCCCGCAAGCCGCAAGCCCCTGTCGGTACCCTTAGCGCCCCATTGCCGTGTCCCGGAATAGCTGATGAACCCCATCGTCGGAAACGAATCATGCTGCCTTTTCCACTCGCGCCCCAGCTGCTGCCTGACTGCCTGGCTCATTACTTCGCTTTCTAACACCAACCAATGACAGCCCGGCACCCTCTTCACTTTCCCCGCGCCGCCTCTCGAGACCCCGGTCCCGGGGCCACTTCTATTTGGCTTCACCCGTATCGCCCTGGCTTCGCATCGGCTCCTGCGGCCGCTATTAGGGGCCGCCAGAGCCCACCGCGGCCCGGTCCTCCCACGCCCCAGCCTCTGACTGGCTTAGCCCAAGGTCCATGGACCGGGTCCCCAGCGCTCCGCTACTCGATGGGCCCTCTCATGAACCTCTTCGCAATCGGTGCGCTGGCTGTGAACCGGGTCCCGAGGAAGAACTCGACCACAATGACCCCTGCGCAAATCACGGCAAACCCTCGCATCATGACACCACCTGATTCATTCTGAGCCCACCCCCTTTCTATGCGATGCGACATATGCAAGGCCCTTTTCACTCGCCGGCACCTGCTGCGCCTGGGCCCACCCGCTTCAGGATGAGTATGGTATGCGAAGGGCCAAAAAAGATGACTGTAATGGGTAGGGCACACGCCCGTACTGTTAGCTGTTGCTGGCGCCCAGCGAGGGGCCTTGTGGCGTCGTCTCGGCCAGACCCGACTGCCGGACGGACTCGGGGCGGTCCTGTCCACTGGTCCTTGCTACCACAATGCAAGCCGTCTTGCCATGGACACTTCAGCTCCTGCTCCCCGGTCATGCTGAGCATTACTGACATGGCCTCGCCGCCGCCGCCTTCGCTTCCTCGACCCTTGCTCGTGGCCACACATGCGATGTGCTCGACCGGCGTCATTCTGGCGTTGTTGTGAGTCAGTGCCCGTCCGCTCGGTCGGACTTGCAAGCGAACTGAGGCTTGCCTAAGGGCCAGTCGACAACCACACCGAGGCCTATCCGACAGCGGCTGACTTGTGATTGACCTTCCGGTCGTCGAGCAGTTCACCGGCACGACCGACAGAAGACTGGGCCGTGACGTTCTAAGCACTATTTTAGCTCAGGCACGCGGCCCTATCGAAATATTTCGAGCATCGTGGTCCTCATCCTGAATGCCGAACTCGCACGGTCAGGCCCAACAAGGTGTGGCGACTCTCAACGGTCGCTGTGAGGCTTCTTTACGGGCGAGGGTTGCTAAACAGGCCAGGCAGGCATCCCCCCTCAGCTTCGATCAGCAGGGCTGCCACGAGGTGCCAAGACATGCCATCTCTCGAGTCCAAACCACTACACGCCGTGACGCCCCATCCACCCGTCCGGGCCGTAAGCACTTGATGCTTTTCGCCAATCGCCTTCAATATCGGCCAGTCATCCAACCCCGCTACGAAACGGCCCCTAAAAATAGACTGCGCCTTGCCATAGGTGATCCCTACAGCACACGACCGCACACAGCCCGCTCACCTGTCACCGCCGCCGCCTTGTCAATTGGCAACCAGCGACCGCGCTCGACGCGCCCGGGTAGAGTCAGCATGCGAATACGTCGGATACGCGCAGGCTGGCTCGCAGGGTAGAATATTGTCTCTGCCCCTGGACACCGATTCTCAACGGCTCTGGTTCCCGTTTCCAGGCATGCACATCCACAGAAGCGACCGCAGTCACATGTGAGGCGATGGCCGCCCGTGCATTTGAGGCTCTGAGGTCAGATTCCACATCTTGTTTACGTGTTGCGGCAATCCCGCGGCGCTTTTCAAGAGTTGCTCAGTCATCCCGTATACCGAGAAGAGAAAAGCTGCACGTGTCGGTAATCAATGTCTCGGTAATCAGCTTCTCGGCAATCCTTTGCCAATTCAGCCGTGCTTGATACCAGGGCTCGATTAGCAAGCCGAGACTCGATTAATAATGAGCCCCTGTCGACTTGGGATATTCTTTGGTATGACTCGGCTCAATGTCGCTTCCGATTCGCGCGCGTTCTCGGTTCTCTACAAAGCTTCATCTCCCAATCAAGGCGCAGAAGTCGCCGCGCAGTTAGTTCCATCCGCGTCATGTGCTGTCAATTCCAAATGTTGGCACGCCAATCTCTCTCCCTTGCCAATGGCGCGCAGGCTGTTCCGGGAACGGGAAATTGGCGATGGCCTACAACCCATGCGACCAATGCGGTCGTTTCCTGGAGCCCCCGAGTCCGAGGTCTGGTGTCAAGTCGCACTAGGAACGGGTCATAAACGTCTCCCGCATGAGGTCAGTCTGGCTTCAACATGCTTTGGCACAGTCAGTCTTGTTACACTGAGGCCCCCAGGCTAATCAGCTGGCAGCCTCGGAGGTGTCTGCGATCTCGGAATGACGAATGATCCCCATGTTGGCGCAGGCCATTACTATACCGCCCAATCTGTGCGACGTTGCCGTCGACAGGTGACCGATTTGAGGCTATCTTGGGGCACAGAGTCGGATACCTCGGGGCATCCGGTCTTCTCGAGCGCGCGGCCTGGACCACGTCACGCCCCCTCGCGGCCCCCAAAGCAACCGCATGCTCGAAAAGGACAGACATCATGACAGCAGGTTCTCGGCGTAGACCTGAGCCAAGATGGCCGGGTACAGAGGTTCCAGGATCTACCAGAAGCGACTCAAGCCCCTGTCCTCTACTCGTAGCTTTCCTTAAGCTTCAAGACGGCGCCGGCGATGGTGATGCTACCAGGATCAGTGGCACGTGACCAAGAAACGTATACCGGTCAACACTGCTCTACGGGCGGCCCAAAAAAATCGCCAAGCATTGCTCTCACCAAACTTTGAGGTTCTCTGCATTCTACCACGCCAGCCGCACCCAAAACCCCACCCATCTTGGCTGTTTATCCCCCAACATCACACGAAGAAGCCCCTAACGTGGGTCTGAAGAGACCACCGCATGTGACAAGGCCGCCTCCGGGGGTCCTTTCACGTCTTCATTTTCTAATGAACCGGAAAGTGCCGGCCTGTCAGTTGACCGATGTCGGTGGGTTATTTTGTTGGAGGGTTCGTCGTCGCGGGCACCCGCCGCGAGTCATGCCAAGGTTGTTTGGCCTCGATCCCGAATAGCGAGACAGAGAGCCCTGGTCACGAGGCGAATTGCAGTGGCCATTTTGCCTTGGGACGGATCGGGGCGGCCTGTGTCGAATCGCGCCGGATCGCATTGCATCCACTTGACCCAGTGCGACTTGGGGGCCGGCGTACGGAATTGCGCTCTTGGCTCTGATGGGAGTCAGCGGTCACGAGGTGCCTGAGGCATGACGCATCTCTGCAGGAACTCTTTCCGCCCCCCGGTCGGCGACACAACGATGCAGCCCGGTCAAGTGCGGCCGCCAGCGTCCAGGTATGATTGCGCCGGTCGCTATGAAGGTTGTTCTGGACACAATATGCGTCCCCACATTACCGCAAGAGCGTCATCTTGTACGAAGAAAGTGCCTTGCAGGCCCGGGGTTGTTTTGTCACGTCCCAAGCATCTTTGCCCTTCCTCCACCCGTTCGGCAGTGACACGAGCACGCAGTCGTGTCCACCAGACGGGCCGTTGCCGCTGGCTGGCCGAGCCACACCAAGGAGCTGAAGATGGCGGACGACGGAGCACAAACCACCGGGGTCAAGGTGCGGAGATATCTGTGGGAAACACGCAACGCAGCCGTGGGAGTCAGCACAAGGCGGTGCCGTATACCGTATGCGATCCGTCGCCACTGGCCCCGGCGCTGGGTCACAGCCTCCGTTCAGGCGAAGCAGGGGTCGAGGGGGGGCTCGGCAGACTTCGGGTGTCTGATAGGGCTTGAGCATATGGAGGCGAGCTGGGCAGCCTTGGTTTCACGATGGCGGAGTCTTGACCAACTGCCTCATCCGAGAGCTGGTCTTCTTGGCCATGCAGATGCTGTGCCAGACACAGAGAGGGAAGAGGGAGCTCGACCTTACAATTGGGAGCAGCGCTCTGGAGCCAGTGAGCTGGCAACTTCCGGTCAAGATTGGGTATGCGGACTGATTCACACGGCTCACCGGGCTGGATGAACTCAGCTGATCTCGCTACCCCATGACGAGTAATAATACGCGGGACCTGCCGTACGAATAGGCCCCAGGAGGTCGCCGATTGGGGCCAGGCTGGTCCCCACTCGATTATAACCCGGTGTGGTGTCCCAACGCCGGATCTCTTCCCCTGCCGTCGCCTCATCCTGGGCCCACGCACCCTCCTCCCCTTGCAGAAACCTGAGGCGCGAAGCAACCCCTCTTCCCCGATGGTCTGGAACCGGCCGTTCAGCTGGCATGGAGACGGCGGTCGAAATACGGCAGGCTGAAGAGGCTCAGAGGCCAGGTCAGGCAGATTTCTGCGATCCTGCCCCGTGTCGACCTGGCGATGGTGCTCGTCGCAGCGGGCTGCAAAACCACCACTCCTGCCCTGCCCTGCCCTGCCCTGCCCTGCCCTGCTCCGCTCCGATCCTATCCCCTGGCTAACTTGTCTAGTCGCCCCCGCCATCGTCGACGGCCGGCCCGTGGGCCCGTGTGCGTTTTACGAGGTACGACCGCCGCACCGCACCACGCGAGTCCGGCGCGGCGTCGCACTCGCACGAGGGGAGGTGGGGTCTGAGTGCGACCCGCGAACGTCACCAATCCACGAGGCTAATTGCAAGATACTGCACGCTCCGTCCAGTGCGACTTGATCCGACCTCGGATTCGCAGGCAGCCGTATTAACTGTAGCCTATGTGTGCCATGCCAACCAGGAGCATGATTCGCCGAGCCCAAGCCCGTCAGGATGAGAGCTGAGAGTGGCATTCGGCCGGCCTTTGGTAGGTGTCGTGGCTGAAACCATGTTGTCTGTCGCGGAGGGCCGGGAGCGCGCTCTGCTTGTCGACGGGATCGAAAGCGAAGATTATCCCGAGTGGAATGGACCCGACTTGAATTGATTCGATTCGATCTGATCTGGATCTAGCTAATCTGCCACTTATCTTAGGGGCTGATACTCCTCATGAGCCCCTCCGCCTCCGTGCAGCGCCCCTTTGAGCTTTTTCAGAGCTTTGTTTCTGGTTGAATTGTCTTTCTTCCTTTGGATACCCTGGTCATAGATGTGACGCAGCTCTTCCGTGCTCGGCGTTGTCGCTTCTTCATCGGATTTCAGGTGCTTCAGTTGAATCAGAACATCGCCAAGGTAATCCCGGGCGTCAGCGCGGGCCTGGTCGTCGGTTTTTTTCCATTCGACACCGTAGAGCTCACCCTTCCTAGCGATCGTGCGGTCCTCCCTCTCAATTTCGTCCCGAGCGTATTCTTTCATCTTCTCATGCCAACCACGCTCATCGGGGTCGTTGTTGTCTGTGAAATATTCGTAGCAATCCGAGAGGAGAGACCTCCAAGGAACGGTCTCGTAATACTGAGGGTTGAAGTT
Source organism: Hansfordia pulvinata (assembly GCA_006538405.1). Taxonomy (NCBI): domain Eukaryota; kingdom Fungi; phylum Ascomycota; class Sordariomycetes; order Xylariales; genus Hansfordia; species Hansfordia pulvinata. Next base: position 412,039 of record BJKQ01000007.1, on the reverse strand, counting down.
GGCAACCTCGTGGGCAATACAATCATCCCATCTATGCCATCGTCGGTAGATGCGGACTCCGGGCTGCGACGGGGTGGCGCCTTGGGCTGTGGAGGCTATGAGGAGGAAGCAAGAGAACTGCTCGAGGAGACGCATTGTTGCGGCCCTCTACTCAAATATAAACGACAAGAGCTCTTCCTTTTTCTTTGGAAATGAAAGATCCAAATCTCAAAAAACAGGTCTACGTTGTGCCTTTTAAATAAACAACTCAATCATGGGGGAGAGAAACTGATAAGAAGCCTATCTGCGTACAGCGTGACTAACTAGAGCCCATGCCACTCCCGCCATTTTCGGACTATCGAGGGGCGGGAGAAGGCAAAACATGAATAATTCAATACGTTTGTGCTCGCGACGATCTTCCCGTTCAGTTGAAGTAGGCGCCACTCTATTTCCGTTTCCGAGCTTTCGGAGCCCGGCGCCACGTTCCCCGTCCCACATCGGCGTCTATTGCTAGCTTCGAAATGCTCCCCGCGCGCCCCTGGTCGAGGAGGCGACTCTGCGCTTTGTTCTCACGAGGCCTTTTAGCTAGAATAGCGGTTTGCACCACATTCCCGACGCTGGCGAAGGAAGCAGAGATCTCTCTCGAGCTATACGCTGTAGCTTGTATGAACGCGACGAACTTGCTCGTCGCCGGCGGGATTAGACAAACCCCGATCTCGCCTGTGATTCATGGATGGAATCAGAAGACTGAACCCTGGCTGTTCTCCCCCCGGGCAATCGAATTATCCTTCGACTGGAAAAGAGTCTCTAGAGATGGGAGAACGCCCGGATCCCCGGACGAGCAGCGACGAGCAGCCGGTCCAGAGAGCAAAAGAAGTTCCAATCGGTGGCGATGACGCTCTGCTACGACTACGCTCCCCACCACAGGCCACAGCTACCTTTCGCAAACCCGTCTGGGAGAAGGGAAACCTACTCACGCGAAAGGGTCTTCAATGCGAAATAGATCGAGGGGCTCGTGGAGTCTTCACTGCCAATGCCGCCGCCGCCCCACCCGCCAAGGCGATGGAGGTCGCCGGTGGGAGCCGTCGGATAGTAGAATTTGCCGCGACAGCGGGGAGGGGGAGGGATAGGAGAAGGCGCGAATGATTAACTTGGCAGAGAAGACGACGAGGTTGTGGAAGGGGAGACAGACACCGGCCCCGGAGACCCGTAACCCTGACTTTGAAGGAGGAGGCAAGCGGGTATAACTTATCAGAAGACTATTTTGCTACGACCCCTTACGGAACGCGCTGGTACCTACACTGGCTGACCGGCATCACCCATACCTCTGCGTGTAGCTGGCATTACCCGTAATGGCCGGCACTACTCGGCCGATTCATGTTGGCCACCTCGGGGATTAATACAACGCTGGATCAGGACGAGGTACCTACCTGCTCACACACAGAGCAGGCGGTGGCCCACGGAAGTAGAACGAGGCCGAAACCGAAGGGAGTAGGACGAGGCCGAACCGACGCGCCCGTAACAGGGAGACAGGCCTATCCGAGTATACTGGCTACCTCACCTTACCTCCTATACAAGCCCGGCCAGGATTGTCAGGCGGCGGCGGCTGGCCAACTTCTTCTTCTTCTCCTTGCCCTGCACCCCTTTCTTCTTCTCCGATTTTCGGTCTACCCACCCTTCGTCCCCCTCCCCCCCCCCCGGGCCCTCTTTGATGGATTTGTTATCTTCAATGATTGATACGCGGACCTTTCGGTCGGTCCGGGGTTTGGGCGTTTCGGGGGCTTTGAAGGAAAGGGATGGGGTGGTGGTTGCCCACGTTGCAAAGTAACCAGACTCTTGCCCACATTTTGTGCGAGGTGTGGCGATGATTCGATCACCGCTCACTGCTTTTCGCGAGTTTGGGGAGGGGGTGCTTGCAGGGCTGCTTTCAACCCGACTGGATGAGGCCAAGAGGAGGACGACCAGAAACCTTGAGAAACTCTGGAAAAAAAAAAAAAAGGAGGCATGTCTTGTCTTGCCCGGTCCCGTGAGTCCGGGAGAGGACGATGGTTCGCATGCCCGTCTCAGACGCCTTGGTTGGAGGGAGGTCTGATGGTCATGCGGGCGACTTTTCGGGGGTGGCAGGGCTGATGGAAGTGAAGCCCGCGTTGTACAAAGACGAGGTTGGCTGTCGACTGCGGCGTCGATGTCATGATCAAGGACTGCCTACTACCTGAAATGTGTGCAACGTGAGCGACGCCGACCCTTGGAGCCGGGGCCCGGAAGGCTGGTGAGTGTGTGATTTGGACGGGCCCCGATGGTAACAACGACGGGCGAAAGAGAGAGAGAGACACACACACAGAAAGACACAGAGACGGAAGAAACGGCACACACACGGACACGTGGTGAGGACGCGGCGGAAGGGAGGCGTGGCGTGGCATGTGGTCCAACAACACCGGAAGAGGAGTAACTGCTCTTGGCCGTCTTTGACCCAATGTGAGATGCTGCTATACGGTGACCCGGTAGATCCAGAGGCGAGCCCTCGGAGACCTTCGGAGCGTGATCGCTAGTCGGACCTGGCGACACGCGCGCCCGTGGATATCCCGGCTCTCTCGTGCGTGATCACACCTACACCTAGGTGAAGGATCTGAACAAAGGTTCTTGCGCCGACTTGAACTAAACTGATTTCTGGTTTCGCTCTCTTAAGTCGGTCCGCGAGGCGGCGGAGGAGGCGTGTGAAGGCGCCGCACTCGGGACGACGGCCCGCGACCGAGTCAAAGCTGAGGTAGGCACTGAAGCCCCGTTCCGCCTCATCGAGCCAATGTTGACCGGGCCGCCCTATGGAGGCGACCTGCTTTGCGGCCCAGCGCACTATTGGGGAGCGAGCTTCATATGCGCAGAGAGCTGGCCAGGAGCTCGGGTTCGACCTCGGGTCCCGGTCGTCAAGCAAGACTTTCGCCCCTGTAGGTAGGCCAGCCGTGCATGCCAAAGGTCCGAGGCAGGGTGAATGACGGCCCTCTCCACGCAGGCGAGGCTATGAGCTTGCCCGTTGACCGCCTTGTCTGCGCGGCGTTGCGGGTCGAAATCCAACGAGAGGCAAACATAAGTTCATGCCGAGCCGAACGACTCGGTCCAAGGTCGTCCGCCGTGCTGTTACGTGGGTCGGCGGCGTTCCAAACAGACGCACAAATGGCTGTTCAAGGGCTTTGGGCACGATGCGAGTGGTGGTTATAAAGAGTGGCAGGTGGACGGCAGCTTGAAGTTACCAGCTCGGTCAAAACAGCATCATCATCATCATCATCATCATCATCGTTATCATCATCATCATCATCATCGTTATCATTACCATAGGCTCAGCGCTGATTACCGTCTTTTCGAAACCCAGAAATTCAGGCCGACAGAAGTTAACAACACTCTTTTCTCACTTCACCCACGAAACAAGTCTTCACCGTTTCCCCCCTACCCTCGCAGTCCATTCACCATGCAGCTCCTCGCCCTCGTCTACCTGGCCCTGCCGCTCCTGGGCCTCCACGCAAGCGCGGAGCCGTCGGCCCCGGGCCCCGCGGCCCTGCGACCTCGCGGCGCCGCCGCCGCCGGCGATGACAACACCAAGTACACCCGCCTGGCGGAGGAGTGCAGGGGCGACGGTGAGTGCATCCAGAAGGCTGTGACGGCGTGCCTCGACGACGAGGACCACCACCAGCACCACCACGAGCAGCAGCACGGCGGCGGCGGAGACGACGAGGAGGAGGAGGCCGCGGCGTGCTACCGGCTGGGCGCGGCGGCGACGTGCGGGACGGACCGGCCGGGCACGCTCAGTAGGCGGGGCACGACCACCATCCGCGGCGTAAGTTTTGACTGGCTGACTTGATTGGTCCCTCAAGAGAGCAGAAGAAGCGGAAGAAGAAGAGAAAGAAGAAGAGGAAGAAGAAGAAGAAGAGAGACAGAGAGCTGACGAAGAGCTGGCTGCTTCCGACTCCTTTTTAGAAATGCCAGGGCCGCAACTGCGCCGCCGGAGGCAAGGTCTGGTGGTGTGACAAGTCGGCCGGGCAGAGCAAGGTAAGCCATGAGCATCTCATATTACCCCCCCCTTTTCTGGGCCCTGTTTCCTTTCCGCGACATTACACGACGAGTGTTTTCGCTGACTTGTGTCGCGCCCACCGCGTTGTGTGCCTACCCAACCCAGTGTCTCACCCGCGAAGGGGAAACGTGTGAGATTACCTTTGACTCGTGCACCAGTGTTCAGCAGAGCGCGAATTGCAAGCCTTGAGGTGGTTCCGCATCCCCGAATCCTGTGGCCTGACCTTTGCTCGCCGTCCGTCGTGAGCCAACAATCAAGACCAGAGTCCGCAGCGTGGGTAAATGAATGGATGGATGGATGGATGGATGAATGAATGAATGATGGTGGTCAGAAGAAGCAGTGTCGAATGACGGAGGGCAGCACAGCTTGGACGGCCACGTGTCTGCCAGCCGTACGTGCCTTATGTTAGGTAGAAAGGATGGCGACGCGGAAACGCGGTCGCTGGAAGAAAGCATGGATGGATAAAAAAAGAGAAAAGATTACCCGGCATGGCACTATAGAATAGAATGATGGACAGGCGCTCTGTTTCGCGTCCGTCCGAGATACACACAGTGCCGTCTGATGATGGTAGAGCCAGGGTCTTTGGAAGATCTATTCAAGGCTCTCTGTCAAGTACAACTTGACTTGCCTCCCATGGACCTCCGTCGCCAGTGTATTTATCCCGGTGCATGAAGCCGCCCCGTCGAGCTCGCCCAGTCGACGACATGACGAGGCAGGTACGACATCTGGACCTGAGTACAGTGTCCTTAAGCCCCCGCCGGGGTGCGAGCAGGAGATGAGGCTCATTAGTAAGCCGGCCAGACGGACGAGCACGAGGGTCCGTCTCGACGTTGCAGCCCTGTCTCTGTCTCTGTTTCTGCCTCTGGGCGGTCCAAGCCCCCGGCATCTCGGGCTGGCTGGCATACAGGGGTCAGATTGCGTGTGAGCACTCCTCTCTCTCTCTCTCTCTCTGTGTGTGTGTGTGTGTGTGTGTGTGTGTGTGTGTGTGTCTGTGTCTGTGTCCCATTCTGCTCCCTGATGGGAAGGAGGAGGAGGGCCTGGTGATACGGCGCCCGTGGCCCAACCTAATGAAACGCCGCCCAATGGCCGTACCGGAGACAACACCCGCCCCTGTCGGCCAGACGCCAGAGACGACCCTCTCAGTGGCTCCCGACATCCCTGCCGCCGCCGCAAAGCCCCCCCAAACACTCCGCATCGGGCAGGACGGAAGCCCGCCCGCCGCATGACTGCCCCTCCGCCCTGCAAACAGACACCCTTGGAGCCAGGCGGCGGAGATGGTGACGGGACCTGGGATAAAAACGCCCGAGGCCCGTCGACCTCGGGTGGCAAGACCCACCACCTCCCCGTCCGCCCTCTTCGACATACGAATACACCCGCGGACACAACAGAAGAAGAAAGAAAGAAAGAAATCATGAAGCTCGTCGGCGCCCTCCTCGCCGTCTGCGCGGCCGCGCTGGCCTCGGCACAGCAGCAGCAGCAGGAAGAGGAAGCCCAGGGCGGCTTCTACGACGCCTGCGCCCGGTCCTGGTCCATGGGCTTCCGCGGCGAGTGGCCCTTCCTCGTCGCCACGTGCTCCTCCGACGGCGGTGGCGGCGCCGACGTCACCAGCACCCTCAACCTGCAGGACTGCGTCGCCAACGACGGCGGCACGCTCACGGCCAAGAAGCTGTCAGTTCTCTTCCGTTCCTGTTCTTTCTATTGTCTTTCAGCCCTATGCCCTGCCTGTCATACATCAGCTTCCCTTTTTCCATCGTAGATACGGAGTCCTGTATTTCTGTATGCTGACTGCGAGACACCGGGACGGCGCCGCCGCTCGGGAGAGTCGAAACAGAGGCTACGCCTTCAGCAGCTGCGTCGACTGCAACGCCTCCACCACCAGCGCCGAGCTGTCGTGCCGCTGCAAGACGCCGCCGGGCGCCAGGATCCCGACCACCATCGACCTGAGTGAGTTTGTACTCGAATATCCGCCGCCTCTATTCTTGGGGGAAAGGGGATGAGAGGGGGCTTTATTTACTTCTCTTGCCCCACTATCACTCAATTTCTGTTCTGAATTGGTGGACAACAAATTTGACAAATGGCACCCCTCCGGCTGACTCGCCTGCAGACACCGTCGTCTCGACCGAAGCTGGCATCCTCAAATGCTTCGACCTTCCTGGTGGGTGGCTGTTCCCCAATCTTCATCTTGACCCCCAATCGAGAATAGTCATCACCTTCGGGCTGTCTCGCGTGGTGGTCGGGAGCGTGGCTTTGGCTGACTCGGGTCGCAGGTTTCGAGATCTCGCCGCCTGAGCTCTAACTTAGAGCTTCGGTGCTGCTTCGAGGGTCGTCGGGAGGAAGAGCGGGGGGAGGTGATCCCGAGGCCAGAAAACAGAAAACAGGGGCCCGAGAGGGTGGTGTGACTAGCGTGATCTGCTTCGTACGCAGATATCCACGTCTTGTCCCGGGGTTTACGTCCAAATGGGAATACTATATCAGCGCTGGCGTTGAGTGGGAATCGGCCTGGCAGCACGGTCGCTGAACGCTGATGTGTCGTCGACTGCCGGGCGCCAACCGCGACCTCAGACGTGGCTGAGATAGGTAGGCAGATACTCGCCGCATCACGGCGGGGCCAGTTTTCTGTGCGCCTGCGTTGAAGGCTCGATCCCGGCAGACAAATGAGTATCAAAGCTTGTGTCGGAACACACGTTCGGTATTGCAAGCCGACGCTATCAGCAGCCGTAGTGTCTGAAACTTGGCGCCTGCACTTCTCGGTCGTTGGACAGAATAACGACGATGGAAGCAGTAGTATTCGTGCCAAGACAAATTTGCTATCTACAATGTAAAGGGTCTCTCGCTCCGGCCCGTATCTTCAACATTCAAGCGCTCGTCTCTCAGCATGCAAACCCAGCAGACGAGGTAAGACTAAAGCCACCCTCAAACTGCGCATCCCCCCCGGCCAGCCAAGTGACCGCCGCAAGCGACCGAAATCAGGCGATCCACCGCCAGCCCTTGCCCCGGGCGTCCGCCCAGCGCACGCCGGCCACGCACACGGCGGCGCCCAGCAGCAGCGCGCCGTCCCAGCAGACCACGCGGGCGTAGTCTGCCGGGCCGAGGGCGGAAGCGGAAGCGGAAGAGGCATCATCGCCACCACCAGCGCTGCCGCTGCCGCCGCCGCCGGTCCCGAGCAGCTGACCCCCCACGGGGCTGCCGAACATGTTGCCGAGCCCGCGGACAAAGTACATGAAGCCGTTGACGGCGGCGTACTGGCGGATGCCGAACAGCTCGGCCACGGTCGCGGGGAAGACGGCGTAGTAACCCCCCGCGGCGACGCTGTAGACCACTACGAAGGCGACCCACAGGGCGCCGGCGGTGGTCTGCAAAGGGGGCACCACTGCGACGGCACTGCTGCTGCTACTGGACGACGACGACGACGACGACGAGGAGGCCAGGCTCGAGGACAGCCAGAGCCCGAAGACGCTGGCGACGGAGAGCGAGAGGGCGGCGACGAGGGCGTTCTGGCGGCCCAGCAGGCGGTCGCCCGCCCAGCCCCGAGGACGCGGGAGGCGGCGTTGATGGCGTTGGCGGCGGCCAGCAGGGCGGCCCCCTGGGCTGGGGCGAAGCCGACGGCGACGCTGTACGAGGGGATGAAGGACAGCGGCAGCGCGGCGCCCGCGGCCTGCAGGACCGCCGCCGCGCTGCTCAGCAGGAACGTCGCGCGGTGCGCCAGGCCGCGGGGCACGTGGGTCCGGCGCCTCTGCCGGCGGCGGCTGCGGCTGTCGGGTGGTGAGGAAGAAGAGGAGGAGGAGGGGGCAGTGGGGTCTTGGGCGTCGGCGGTGGTCGTGTCGGGCTGCTGCTGCTGCTGTTGTTGCTCATCCTCCTCCGCCGCAAAAGAGGGGAACCGGCTCCGGGGAACGGCGCAGGCGATCGGCCCGCCGAAGAGCAGGACGACGAGGGCGTACAGGCGCAGGGTCCAGCGGCCGCCCAGGGCGCCGAGCAGGGCGCGGGTGGCCGGGGAGATGACCAGCCCGCCCGCGCCGCCGCCGGACAGGATCAGGCCGAGGGCGGTGGCGCGGTGGGCGGTGAAGTACTCCGGGGCGGGCAGCAGCAGGGGGAAGAAGAGCAGGGAGCTGCCCAGGCCGTACAGCAGGCCCTGGGTCAGGACCAGGTGGCCCGCCGTGGTGGCGAGGGAGGCCAGCAGGAAGCCCAGGGACATGAGGGCCACGCCCAGGACGGTGACGTGCCGGGTCGTCAGGCGGCGGAGGACCTTTTGGCGGCGGCGGCGGCTGGTGGTGGTGGTGGTGGTGCGGGTGGTGCTGTTGCCGCGTAGCCACCACCACTGCCACCGGGGTTTGCTCCCAGTCGAGGGGGGCGGAGAGGAAGAAGAAGAAGAAGAAGAAGGAGAAGACCAGGTGCCGTACTCGATCCGGGAGATGAGAGGGTTGACGAGCATGCTGCCGGACCAGGTCAGGCCGGCGCCGAACGTGCCGATGAAGGCGATCAGGGCGGTGGGCGGCGGGCCGTCCGCCGGGAGCCGGAGCATGTCCTGCTCCGCCGACAGGTAGTACTCCTGGAACACGCCGTACGTCTGGTTGTAGCCGATGGTCAGGAAGACGGTCAGGAACGCCGACAGCAGCACCCGCGCCTGCTGCTTGCGGGACACGGGCGGCGCGTCCGCGGCGGTGGCATCGTCGTCGTCGTCGTCATCGTCGTCGGCGCCGGCGTGGTCGTCCGGAGCAGCCGCGGTCGGGGCCGGGACCGGGGCCGCGGCGAGGTTCGGGTTCGGGGCCGGGGACGGGCCGGGGCCTCCTCCGCGGCGGAGACTGCTGAGGCTGATGGTCTGGGTCGCCATGCTGTCCGTCTGAGAGGGGGGCGTCCTGCAAAGGCAGAGGAGAGCGACGGTGTGCGGTAGGTGAAGGTGGCCAGCATCAATTGGCAAAGTTGGAGATCCCAACTGCCCGAACCCCCCCCCGAGGAGCTGATGGCTGACCCGCCCCCGCCATTCCGAGGTCGGCGACACTTGGGCCTCCGCTGGCGGATCCCGGAAGTGGCCGGCCCTTTGTGACTGGCTTGCCGCTTGTGGCTTTGCGTAATAATGGATTCCCGGGGAGTGGTGGGGCCGAACCCCGGCGGCGTATGTATGAAGGAATTGATGGCACGCAAAGATGGGGCATTGTTTCTTCTCCTTCTGTGGAGACAAACCAATGACCTCCTTGAAGAGGGCTTTTGGCCGTGTAACATTGATAAGGAAACCATCTATTGTGGTATGAATGTTGGAATATGCTCACTGACTTGCAGTTCTTCCAGTCAAACCTGGTGGTTCTTGGACCAACCTTGGCGGCAGACTTCATTGTAGGCCCTGCAGGCATAGTCGTGGGAGCGCCCTAAGAGCCGAGGCTCGAGTCTACGAGTATCTCATTTTCCCGCCAGCAATAGCCGGGGCAGCTACACGTCTGAGAGATCAGACTGCAACTCAGATCCGGAAACAATCACAAACAAGGCTCGCACCCTCATCCTTCGCAAATCTGCCTTGTGCAGATGTGTAATGCTTGCAGAACCGGATGATAATGCTTGCAGAACCGAATGAGCCAGACCACAAACTCATCGATGCCCAGTCCGATGCTGGTCACGCTCCAAGCCAAGGTATGAGTGAATCACTTAGGATAACTGATGCGATGATTAGACTCTGTGCAAACTCTGTATCAGCTTCAATATGAGGTCTTCTTGGATAAACTTGGGTAAACCTTGTTTCGAGAGTCCATACAATCAATGAGGTACCTAAGGTATGCGCTGCTGGAGAACACTGGCGGCGAGGTACTCGTACAACAGTAAGACGCCCCTGTTTGCCCTGCCGTCACCACGCTTCCGGGCGTACCCTGGACCTATCATCCCGAATCAGGCCAAGTTCCAAGAAGGAAATGGAACGGCTGCCAGTGGAAATGGAGGTGCTTGCCTTACGTAAGAAACGTGGGGCTGGGACGGGCGCCGTCCAGGCCTCGTACAGAATACGGTGTGACACCGCAGAACGAGCAGGCGCGACTCCAAACCTTGACCAAGGCAGGCGCATCCAGAGGTCGCTCCCTCACCCTGGCCCCGTCCCTCGTGTCTTGGCCTCAGCAATTTTTCCCACTCGACGTCTCCCGCCCTCCCTCATCGACCGCCAGGGTCGAGTTTGACGACTGCCTCACCCCCTCCGCTGCCGCCCTCTTCGACCACGCCCCCTCGCCACAGCCCAGGCCCTGCTGAAGGCCCTCCCGGGCTGCGCTCTTGAGCCCCGGTCCCACGACTTGCGCGTGGTCGAGTACCATGGTTGAACATGGTTCAAGGCCTGTCTATGATTCTCTCGATATCGGCCACCCCCCGACCACAGCGAGCCTCCTGGCCCCGCGACGAACCGCCTCTGCGCTCCCGCCCCCGATCCCGCTACGCCTGACATCTCAGCCCCGGCCCTGGCTGTCTCGCCCATCATGATGGTCCCTCGTCGCATTGTACGTCCAGCTCTCGCTTCTTGCCCCACGTCCCGTCTGCCACGCGCAAGGGCACTGGCCAGGCCAGCGCCAGCCTCAGCGCCACCGCGCGACAGTCGCTCGCCGCTTCAGCCCTGCACTCCACGACAGAAATCCCGCCTTGCTGACCATACACCCTGCTCCAGGTCCGCACTCTCAGCCAGCTTAGCGCTGCCGCCTTCGTCACCTTCTTCGTCATCTTCTTCCTCGACCGTAACTTTCGCCTCCTCCCCAACGCCGTCCACGAGTACATGCCTCAGCATCATCACGGCTCCGTCGTCACTGATATCACTCTCGTCACTTGCTCCAAGCTCAACCCCTTCTCTTCCTGCAAACTCGACCCCACGTGGCAGCGGATCGAGAAAGATCTGTACCTGAAAAAGTCATGGACGTCTTCCGCCTACGTTTTCGTCACCCGCAAGAAGGAGGAAGAGCTCGCTTCCGACGACAAGGTGGTCGTTGACGTCGCAGTCGGCCGCCTTGGCCCCAAGACCGGCGAAAAGGGCAAGCCCGACGAACGATGGGAGTCGCGATCCGCCGGCCTCTGGGTCCTTCGCTCAGCGGAACTCCACGCGAGTGACTCCGCCAAGGCCGTCACCGCTATTGATGTTCTTTACGGCGACGACGCCGCCGAGGCGCGCGAGGGCTGGGAGATTCAAGGGACCCCGCTGCTCCTGGACGTCAACCCCGAAATCCCCGTCGCCCACATGACCATCCGCCGTGGGAGCCCTCCCGAAGCCACCAAGCCTCAGCCTAGAGTCAACCACAATGGAAGATTCAAAATCATGCAGTTGGCAGATATCCATCTATCCACTGGTGTTGGCCACTGCCGCGACCCCGTCCCTGACGAGTATGACGGCGGCCCGTGCCAGGCCGACCCCAGAACCCTGGACTTTGTCTCCAGGATGCTTGACGATGAGAGACCCGACTTGGTGGTTCTCAGCGGTGACCAGGTCAATGGAGATACCTCTCCAGATGCTCAATCGGTATGTCAAGAGCCCTTATCCCAGGCCGTCATCACGTAAGTAGACATTTGCTCATCTGGGACTATTCTAGGCGATCCTCAAGTATGCCTCGCTCTTGATCAAACACAGAGTCCCATACGTCTCGATCTTTGGGAATCACGACGACGAGAAGACGCTTTCCCGAGCAGCCCAGATGGAAATCATCCAGCGGCTTCCGTATTCTTTATCCGTTGCTGGGCCCCCGACCATCGACGGCGTCGGAAACTACTACCTTGAGATTCTCGCGCGAGGGTCTTCTACCCACTCGGCCATCACGATCTACTTGCTGGACTCCCACTCGTATTCCCCCGACGAGCGGCAGTTTGAGGGCTACGATTGGATCAAGAAGAACCAAATCGATTGGTTCAAGCAGACTGCCTCTGGCCTGAAGAAGAAGCACAAGGCTTACACGGGGATCCACCTGGACCTTGCCTTCATCCACATCCCCTTGCCCGAGTACAGGCAGAGTGGAAACGTGTACATTGGTCCCTGGAGAGAGGGTGTGACTGCGCCAGGCTATAACTCGGGATTCTACGACGCGCTCGTTGAAGAGGGTGTGACGATGCTCAGCTGTGGCCAGTAAGTTTTGAGCGCCGAGCCCCGCGAGCACATGTGCTGACCATGAACAGTGACCACGCCAACGAATATTGCATGCTGTCGACAGACGCCGAGAAGAAGAAGCCTCAACTCTGGATGTGCTACGGCGGCGGGGCCGGGTTTGGTGGGTACGGAGGTTACGGAGAGTTTGTCCGACGGATGCGGTTCTTCGATCTGGACATGAACGAGGCCCGCATAACCACGTACAAGCGACTGGAGTACGGCGACACGAAGAGCCGAATCGACGAGCAGATCATTGTCGACGCTGGCAGGGTGATCCCGCCCAAGACGCCGGCATGATCTCGGCTCGGCAATAACTCTGCACAGATTTATTACCAGCCTATGATCGCACTCGATGCGATCTGACCCTTTTGGAGAGGGAACCTCGCCCCTTGACTCGAGATAGCACCAAGACCAAGCTGGATTGCTACGTCTGGGACAGGAAGGACAGGTCCAGCCACGGGCCATGACAACCCCGACGGCAAGGGACCACCCCCTTAAATTCATAACAGCCAACTCCAGCGAAGCTATGAAAACCACGACTCGATTCCGATGGCATGGCGGCAGCTTACTTGCTTAGGGATCGGCATTGGCATGTTGATACTTTGATAGAAGGACTAGCTCGGTCACAGCCCAAATAGCTAGGAATTATGATACCCGGGACCGCACGATCGAAATTCGGGCCATGCACTGAATACATCATATCTCAACAGACAATAAAGAACGACCATGTCACGAGTTGAAACGGGAAGAGATGGGATCGGAGGGTGTCATGTTGAGTCGCGTAAAGCTAAAATGGGACAGGATATCATCAAGCGAGTAAAAAAAGCAAAAACCATGCAGCCGTGGCAGCATGGCACCAACCACGACCGACCCCGATCAAAGCGTGCTGGCCCCCACCCACCCTGACGGTAGTCAAGAGGGTAGAAGGTGCCGCGTGGCAGGGACCAATCTAATCTAAGCGCCGAAGGCCTTGAAGCGGTCCTCGATGGGGAGGAACTCCTTGGGGCCGGGCTCGCCGCCGCGGCCACCGACGACCAGCTGGGCGTTGAGCTTCCAGGAGGCGGGCAGGGACCACTGCTCGCGGACCTGCTCGTCGACGAGGGGGTTGTAGTGCTGCAGGTTGGCGCCGAGACCCTCGGCCTCGAGGGCGGTCCACAGGGTGAACTGCAGCATGGCGTCGGACTGCGTGGCCCAGATGGGGAACTTGTCGGCGTAGATGGCGAACTTCTCCTGCATGCCCTTGATGCCCTCCTCGTCCTCGAAGAAGAGGATCTATATGATACTGTCGTCAGGGGGGCCTGGGTCCGAGACGTGAACACGATCAAGGGGGGGGGGGGGGCTTAAAAACTTACGGTGGCGGCGCCAGCCTTGAAGCCGGCAACGCGGTCGGCGGTGGCCTGCCACTTGTCCTCGGCGACAATCTTCTTGAGGGTGTCGGAGGTGATGTCCCAGAACTTGTCGTGGTCGGCGCCGAAGAGGGCGACGGTGCGGTTGGTCTGGGAGTTGAAGGAGGAGGGGACGTGGAGGACGGCCTCCTTGACGATCTCCTGGACGCGGGCGGGGTCGACGGGGGACAGGTCCTTGGTCAGCTGGTAGTAGGTGCGGCGGGCGCGGATGAGGTCCAGGACCGCGTTGGCGTTGATGGGGGTCCGGGTGGACGAGTTGGTGTTGCCGCCGGCGGTCTCGGTGGCGGTCGGGGAGGGGATCTTGACGTTGTTGTTGTTGGTGGTGGTGGTCTCGGCCTGGGGGGCGACGGCCTTGTCCTTGTTGGGGGTGGAGGAGAAGCGCTTGGCGGCGTTCTTGAAGGACTTCATGGTGGCGGTGGCGGCGGCGGCGGTTGGGGGAGACGGGGGAAGGGAGGCGGCGAGGAGGGGGAAGCACGAGCAGCGGCGCGGTGGTTGTAAGTGATGGAGCGGGAGACGAGTCGCAGGGCGGGGTAAGAGGCTGGGGGCGAGGCATCATGTTCTTATATAACCGAGTAAGGGAAGGGGGGAAGGGGGGGGGGGGGGGGGGGAAGTGGGATGGGACTCGAGACAGGAACGGGTGGGTAAGGTAGGTAAGGTAGGTAGGTCTGATAGGCACAGTTGTGACAGTACTCGTACGGACAGCTACCCGAAGTCGGTTCTGCTGGTCAAGCAACAACAAGGCGAGGTGGGTAATAAGGTAGGTAGGCGTTGCCGTGGATGCAGAAACGCGCAGAAACGCAAGCAAGCAGGGATGCGGACGGAGCTGCAAGTCTATTATTACTTTTACTGCTCGTAAAGCGGCAGTGATGGCGGTTGAGGGAGAGTAGAGTGTGATAGCAACGCAGGCACGCAGGGCAGGGCAGGGCAGGGCGCCGGCAGATGGGCCGGGGCGGGATTAGGTGATCGGAGGCTTTTGTTACATTAATAATGGGTTGGCAATCGGAGATGGAATGGCCAGTTCGAATACCGTTGAAGAGTAGCGCCGCAGAGGGGGGGCTTGTGGATGCTGGCATTGTTCTTTACACTTCCACCGCCAAGTCTGTGTGAAGGGCCTCTGAATTTTTTTTTCTTTCCTCCTTCTCCCTTCTTCCCTCGTCCCATCTACCTTACACATGTCCTCGTTGGGATACGGATACTGGTCCGTGACGTAGACGGAGGCTGGCCGTGTCCAGACGAGGCGAGACGAGACAAGGCGGACCCCAGCGGCCGGCAGTCCCCACCCGTATCGATCAGTAGCGCGATAGGGCAGGTACCGCTGTCTTGCGGCTCGTCTGGGTGTGCTGCGAAGTACCCGTCGTCTAATCGGTTACCAATCCTGGCCTTGAGTGCTTAGGTACCTTGGTGGGGCCCACCCCCTTGGCTCTTTGCCGCGCTAGAACGGCTGCAAGGGCCACCCGCATTGGCTGCAATGGATGATTTCAATTGCCTGCTTGCGTGCCTGCTGCTGATTACCTGACGCTGACCAATACCTCGACCGGCTCGTACCTACGCGTACCCTCGTATGTGTCTAATACTCCGTAAGCTACCAGTCATCCATCCCGATGCAGGTCACCGGCAACCAAGCACCACACGCAGAAGCCCCCGGCCCGGCACTGGCCAAAGCGGAATGGCGCCGAAAGAACACGGACCCCTCCGTCCAGAACATCGTCGCCCACTACACCCTCCCCCTCCCCTCCCCCTCGGTCCGAGAACTCGTACCTGTGAGCCTGCCTGCCGTCCCAGGCTACTCGCAATCGTGTGCTCACCCGCCCACGCTGACGACTCGCATTCGCATGCTTACAAGCATGGCCTCCTGTCTACCCTGCCCTCGCTTTCCAGCCATGATTCCCGATCGTACAGCGAGTCACAAATTATCCAGAACGTCTTGGCTACCATAAGTGATAAGTTCTCGTCTCGACTTGCTGCAGTTGATCGCCGAGTAATGACCGAGGCCCCCGCGACACCTCCTGCGCTCCGCAATAACAGAAAGAAAGAAAAGGCAGCCATCAGTGGGAGTCCAGACGAATCTGAAGCCATCACGCCAAGCTCCGCTCGCCCCTCCGGACAGCCCCCAACTCTGGTCCGCCGAAGCTACGAGTACTCGCGCGTCTCCCACGTTGTTGCGGCTGGCCTAACCTTAACTGCAAACGCCCCGGCCTTTTCCCTCCTACGGCACCATTACGCGCGCGCGAGCGCGGCCCGCCGTTGCAGTTCGAAAAGCAAATTCTGCCCGGCCCCCAGCCCGGTTCGTCTCTTACTATCGAGTCACGAACGGACGGCTGCAGCAGAGCTCTAGCTTAAGCTACCAGGGTCTTCCGCCATGTTCGTTCACAGCCATGCAAGCATGGCCGGCCATCTGCTTCTCCCAGCCTGCCCTGCTGCCCCGCGGTCAACGAAACGTGCCTCGTTGCTGGTCAGTGCTCGAGACCACGAGGCCAACGGAGACGCTGAGAAACAAAGCGTCTCCACTCCATCTCCTCCCGTCGGGCCTAAGGAGATACTTGGTTGCAGACAAACTCGTACCCAGTCTCCGTCCGCATGAGGCAATCAATCTCCAACAACCCATGCTGCGTCTTCGGCCCCGTCTACCTCTGACGTCTGAACACGCGCGCCAGGCGTCGTCAGAGCTCGCGGTGCGTACTGTTGACCGGGAAACAGCCCTGCAAGCAAGCCGGCACCCACTGTTGATCAGACTGGTCCCTGGTTCAGGATCATTTGGATTAGATGCACACGCACGGGGTGCCGTTGGGCAACTCGGAGCTCCCAGATCTTGCTGGCACCACGTAGCGCCCATCCGAGACCACCTCGTCGAATTGCCACTGTGAAAGTCTAGAAAACGACCGCCAATATTCTCGGTCAGCTCATATCTGGCAGTCGTGGTTCGCGACGAGGTGAACTTGATCTGCCACGACAACACCAGTGGCCACTTTGGGCCCCTTGAAAACTAAACCACATCCCCTATTCATCGGCGATGGCCATGGATTAGGCTCGATCGAGACTACAAGCCCTCAGCTTCGGCCATTACCAGCATCGAATGGGGGGGGTTGCCCAATGCAATGCTGCTCTTGTAGAGCCTGCTGACAGAACTGAGAAACGCCAGGCGATCCAATACACCGGGTACAGGCTGGGGGTTTGGCTCGCATTGCGTAACGGTAGAAGCAGAGTCCGGACGTAGCGCACGCGACAACTGAGTGATTTCCAAACCCCCGCAGCGAGCGCTTAGAGCCACAGAGCCTCTTGAGGCGTCGTCGGCGCCAAGGGCCAAGCAGTGGCTTTGCTTCTATTTATCCAAAGTCCCGGGTCTGAATACATGCCACTGCTGAGGAGACACTGGTGAACGCTCTATGTCTTTCACTACGGAGCGGCTGTAGATATCACCAATACCGACCTTACTTCGAGTCCGAGTCCAAGTGACGGACGCGATTACCTGGACCGGCTTGGTATATCTCAGAATCGGCGAGAGCGGCCTGGCGTCCGTGATGCTCTTACTACGTAACGAGACAAATGCAATACGCTGCTCTTCGCATGTGTCTCCTCTTCGCCTTCAACGGGAGCATGGGAAAGCCATTGGGGTGCCCTAGAGCCGACGATCGCCTCCGAGAGTCTGAAGACCGGGGCAGAGAATAGTCCGTCTTTGACTTTTTTCCCTCTTTTGATGAGAACACACAAATGCGAGTCGAGCCGAGCATGTCGCCCGTGGTGAATCAGATCAGTCCTCGAGGGTGAGGAACCAAGACCGTCGCCGGCATCTCTGTTGAAGCCCGGCTTCACGCTTTGCCTCTCAGTATTTGCTGATTGGCGTGGCCATAGTCGAGACGACTAGGAGACATCATTCGCGCCGCGTCCAGTCATCTTATACTGGCGCTTTTGTTCATCACTGCGCGCGAGAGCCAAACGTACAATAACGCACCAACGCACAGAGGCGTCTACTCCCTTGCATTCCTGGAAACGTGCCACAACTTATCGCGGCCCCCCCCCCCCCCCCCTCGACCGGAGGCCCAAGGTGGTCAGGGAGGGGCTGAATGGTGTCAATACCATGTGTTCTCCTCGAAGAAAGATGACCTTTGAAGCGAGCAAACGAAACTCTAGATGCGGGACGGGGCCCTCCGCCGGTTCTAGAGGCCGCGGCGCTGTTGCGAGGGCGGCCTGGACAAGACTGTTCATGGCGTCAGCGCTTCGACGAAAGTCACCAGGGTCCGGACAGCGACCATTTTGGACGACGCTGTTTTTTTTTATTTTTTTTTTCTCAACTTTGTTGGCGCTGCCGCGGATGTCTGGGCAATCGCGATGCTCGAGAGAGTCGTCCGTCCTGGCTTATGGCATCTTGGAAGGGAGGCCACCGCCTGTCGCGGAACGACTGATATCCGTATAAGTCGAGGGCTTTTACCGCGGTCCCCTCGCCTCAACTACATTGGCAATGTCCCTCGACCGGCAGTGACCCGGCTCCTGCTGCAGATTACTATCTGTGTGCGGGCTCGTTCATTCTTACGAAACTTGTTCCGTCGTGAGGCTGACCAAGATCCTGTTGCGAGCCTCGGTCCAAGATAGATAGTCATGCATATTCCCTAAATGAGAAATGCGCAGCTGTTGGGGGGCGTCAAAGCTGCACTCAACATTACGGAACCCGATCGAGGGGGCGAAGAGCGCATATGCGCTGTCTATACGCTGTCGAAGCCTGGTAAACTCGAGTCGTTTCCGCAAGTGTGCACGGTGGGACGTATGGCCAGGACTGGCTTGCAACCTTTCCGGGGCCGGTGATCCCACGTTCTATCAGTCATGAGGCTCTCGAGCAACGCAGACGTGCGCTGCAACTCTGGTGTATCTGGGCATGCACCAGTGACACCCTGCCCTGGGGCAGACATAGCAAGTGGACAGCCGGGAGCGTAAGTCGCTCAGCGGCAAAGAAATCCAACGAATTATGATCCAGTATACCCAGACTACTTCTGGTTTCACTCAGCTGTATTGTCGCCAGAAGCCTCTTGAATGGAGTCCACCTCGGTGTAATGCAATCTCTACACGGCTTTGTGCGTGTGCAGTAGTGCCTTGCCGGCAAGGATGTCTGACTCAAAGACCATGGCTGAGTGGCGTCGAACATATGCGATAGCCTTACTTCAACTAGACCACATAATGCCTCTCGACTGCTTACTTGGGTACCCTCATACGGGCTCAGACTTGGACGTGACTGATTCAGAGCCGTTCATGGCCTATCCTTGGCTGGCCTAGAAAATGACGAGTAGACTTGAACTGTTCTGCGGCAGTGTGGCTGTTGGCATCCAATCAGCCGCTTCCTTGCCTCTAGAACAGACACCGCAATAACATCGTCCCTGCTTTTCCAGGCATGACGACGAGCTCGTTGGTAGTAAGCCTCGCGCGCAGTCTGCGACGGAGCTCTCGAGGTACCATCGCAGGACTTCCAAGCCCAGCATCTTCGGTACCCCATCCTCTTCGGCCTTATCTCCTACAGACGCGTCGATGCGACTTGGGTGTATGAACTTGTCGATACGATTTGAGAGCCAAAAAATTGTATGCGGCTCCACAAACTTGCAGCCAAGAAACTACTTTCGAGTATAAGCCCACATGAGCAAGGCCACCGCTTTCTGCGAAGCCTGGAGCGCAAGCGGTCAAAATCGCCGATTAAGCCACTGCTGAGAAAGATGCCGACACACTACCCTCGTGCTCAGGTCTAGCGCAGTGGTTTGGAAGAGAGCCCTGCTCCTTGGAAAAAGTCTGGAGTAATGGCCGCTCACGATGCCACTTGGCCGTCAGACGTACAGAGGCGCAAGGCGTTGCCAAGTAAAGCACTCAATGGGATCGGCAGTACTGAAAGGGCACGCCGGTTTCGCAAATGTCATATTGGGTCCCCATGACCCCATTTTCCAACAGGCTACATCGATGTTCTAAGCGTGATGAGCATCAGATATGTTCTGGGAACACATCGATCGGACCAGAGGATGATAGCGAACCGAATTGGCAGGCTTAGTGCTCCGGCGAAGACGGAGGATAGTCGCACAGTGGTTCAAGGCAGGCCATCCTTGACCAGAGTTGACGTCGGGCAGCTGTGCAGAGCGGGAGAGCGGCAGATATACGTGCTCATATAGACTATAGTGGTCAATCATGACATGTCCAGAGTGAGGAGCCGGGTGAACAGACAGGGTTTTGAGCCGTGCCTACATGAAGACCCCGTACGCATGCGCGAGGCGGCTACACCCGCGGGACCCACCTACTGTAGGTTGCCAGATAGGACCCTGATGATGAGGACAAGCGAGCAGCAGCCACGGCGGCGTACGAGTACAAGTACTCACTCATAGGGGGCTGTGCGGTAGTCTATTGTAGGTGCCGAACGGAGGGACGGATGCGAGCGCGAGCGCGAGCGCGAGACGAGCTTGCAGATCTTGAGAAGCAGGGACCCGACTCGGACCTGAGGTCAAAGCTCTGTTCGCGTAACTATCTGCACGAGTACCGGACCTCAAGTGGGAATGATTCTCACGACGCGAGGCTCACAAGAGCCGATTAGCTGGAAAGGCAGCAAAGGGGCGGAAGGCAGCGTGGGCAGTCAGATTGCAGGCCCTGTCAGGGGCCCAGGGCCCATGGCTGGGGCCGGGACCATGCCTGTTGGGCACATGGTGCGGCGTAGGCGATGGAGCCGGGCAGAAGCGCCATGCCAGACGCGGAGAGTCGGTTGACGGGAGCTGGACGGGGTTCGAGGGTCGAGGGACGCCATTACGGAGCCGGTCACGCCGGTGTTGCTGGGTCCGGCGACTGGCACTCCCCGGTTTCTGGTGCTGATCGCAAGGCGGAAGAGGCCATCGCGTGTTGATTGGCGGTGCTGGGCAGCCCGAGATGCAGCAGTGGTTTTCTGTAGAGTGGTGAAGTTGGTGGACAGCGACGTCGGACCGAAAGACAGGATCGGAAGGGAGGAGTTGAAGTGAATGAAGCTGGCCCCTCTTCCGAGTCGGTCGCCTTAGCTCGGATGATTCGCAGGAGAATGCACATGAATGCGGAGGGGCAGAGAGGAAGGGTGAGAGAGGGGAGAGAGGGGGAGGAGGAGAAGCTAAAGCTGGACAGTCTGGAAGCGGCGATGCAGGTGCTCATGTGTTGCCTGCGCCTGCCTTCGCCTGCGTCGGCTAGACTGATTAGCAGGAAGGCGCCATCGTGAATGCGGCGTAGCCGGCCGCTCTCCGCAACTGCCATGCGGAAATACTCGTGGATTCTCGTACTCCAGTCGCACCCGACATCCACAGAGAGAAGAGTCGGCTGTCCTGTGACGTCAAAGCGCAGACCATTACTAGTGCAAGTCATGTACGGGTACTCGCACTCCTGATTTGGCGGCCGCAGCTTACGAAGGACGCGCACTCCTCCACCATTTCACACGATGCGCTGCGGCCGCAGACAGACAAGGACGGCAATTATTCCTGTGTCTTCTTCGTGGGTCTCAGGCGTCCGTCCCAAGGCGGGCCATACGAGTATCAATATCGCATCTGATCTGAATTGGATATGGCGCAGCAGATTGGAAGGATGCCGGTCCCTGGAAGCCGCACGCGTGCAGCCCGCCCGTTTTGCGCACACCATCGCGTGATGATCCACGTCGTACGAGCATGACCCCGGGCCTTCATCTTCACGACCCCTGCCGACAGGTCCATTGCCCTCCTCGCCCACCGCGAACACATTCCAGCTCCATTCCGCCGCTCCGGAAGCGCGACACCGCCATTGGTGGCCCCCGACAGCGCGCCGGCTTCCGTTTGCGGCAGAGACAGCAGACCAAACCCCTCCACACATTCCTGGCGTCGTCTCCGTCGACCCATTCGCCCTGGTCGTTTTTTTTCATACAAGAAGCCGCCCGAGGCGCTCGTCGCCTGTCAACCTCCCGCCTCTCCACCACGAACCTCCTCTTCCGTACTCTACCGTCCCCTTACATGCGCCCGACTCCAAGCAAGGCCACCGGCTCGACTGTTCTCGTATCGCCTCCCAGCCTTCTTCTACTCGTCTGCGGGGCTCAAAGTGCAGAACAACGCGGAACAAAGACGGCACAAGGCGACGGGTGACGTAGCCACCGCCATCCGCGAACGAACCAGCGCAGCGCACCGCGAACCACGACTGTCGCACGACGACGACTGCTCGCTTCCCCCGCTCGTCCCCTCCCCCTTACCGTCGCCCCGTCTGCGTGCCCACGACACTTGGTCGTAAGGGGTACACACCGGCGACTAGAGGCAAACCAGCCTAGCCGGCGCCATCAACGTGCTCCAATCCGGGGTATTAGCGTCGTCAGCTGCACCGTCCTCCAACCACCGTGCCACCGTGCCACTGCCTGCAGCCCTCTGCGCTCCAGTTCTCCAGCCGGACCCCCGCCGCGCCCGCGATACCTGCCCGTCCTTGGCGAGATCACCTGAACATCGGATAGGCGCCAAGCTTGCCCTGTCCGCGCGTTCCTTGCCCAGCGAGGCAGTACTCGACCCATACGCGTGGACGGCCCACGAGGAGGTGGCGATGAAAAGGCCCATTCTGGCCCGCTGATCACCACCACCCGTAGCAGGAACCAGCCGCAGCAAGCAGCAAGCAAACTGCGTTCTTAATAGACCAGGCCCGCACGGCGTCTACTGTCCTCGCTGCGCCGACAACTACCCTCTTCCTCTCTCTACTTTGCGATACGAAACGAAACGACATCTTCCGATTTGAAAACACCCCCCCGACGCAACCACACGAGCCTCGCAATTGGGATTCGACCACACGGCAGAAGCAATAAGGCCGCCCACTCGCAGCTCATCAGAGGCCTCACTGCCCACTCTAGTCAACCAAGAAACGCACAGTTACCTCTGCGATAAAATGAGGTCAACGGCAGCAGCGGCAGCGCATCCGTCCAAAGCAGTCATGCTCGCCCTGTCCGGCGAAGCCAGCACCGCCGCAAGCTCGCACAGCACCAGCGATTCTATCTTCAGCACGCGGAAGCCCTCTAAGTGCGCGCTCGCCGAGCCGTCGGCAGCGGCGCAGCAGGAAGAAGAGCCCATGGCAGCGGAGAGCCCGCTGCCACTACTTCTGTTGCTGATGGTGCTGGGCCCGCTGTGCGTGCGGGGCGCCGTGCACAACGTCAATCAGCCCTGGACGCGGCACAACAACACCGAGGTATTGCTGTCCGCTGCTTTCCTGGTGCTGGCGGCCGTAGGCGCTGTCGCTTCCGCCATGCGCTGCCTGCGCGTCGGTCGTGAGAACAGGCCACTCGGCCTAGTTGTCCGCGAGGCCCTTGAGTACGTGATACATTCCTAGAAGAACTTCCCCGGACTCCCAAGACTCGGAGAGAAACAACCAATACCCGAACATACCGACTGGAAGGCCTCCACTCTACCCAATGACCTTCTCCCCCTTTATCTTTTTCATCTTTTTCAATCTACCGGGCTCGATCAGCGCGTTTTGCTGAGACTCGGAACACAGGAGCATAACATCCACGCGGGACACGACGAGGCATCGGCGGGGCGCCGCAATGAGGGCGAGAACGCATTCGGATCCGGCGAGGAGCGCCGCCGCCACGCGGGACGCTAGCGTCTGGGCGGGGAAATGAGAAGGCGGCGAGACATGGGGCTTTTTTTTCTTGGGCGTTTTGTGCGGGCGGGTGTCTCAGGCGTTTGGGGAACGGACCCTGGTCTGGGTCTTGTCTCATGACTTTATGCATCACGGAGGCTGGGCGGGCGGATCTGTTATACCCTAGGGATGGGACATTGAGCAAGCGAATTCATTATCACTGCACAATTGCTTCTTAACTCTTCTCCATCGTGATTTTCCGACCAGCTCGCAACCTTCATCAACCTCCAACCTCCGCGCCCTCCCCCTTCCACACCATTCGGGTACATTTCCATCAAGATGCGGGTGTCTGGTAAAGGCAGACTGGCTTCGCTTTGGGCGGAAAGAGACCGGAGCCAAACTTAAGTGTTGTCAATTCGATGCGCCTCTAGTTCTTCAAGGGCCTCCATTCTCCGAGGCACCTTTCAAGTCCACCTCATGTAGATCTGAAGGCATTTGCCATGGCAGGCGCTGCTCTTTGATTCAACTGCCATACCCCTCAGGTTCGAAACCAAGAAGGTCACCGACGATATCGACCTTGACAGGAACATTGCCCAACTGTCCTGGCCTCTGGGACAACGCGAGCAAGATCTGAGCTGTGTAGATCTGGCCCAAGTCGATGCATTCCTGCAAATCATGACCGAGATTGGATCTGGCACAGTGTGCAGAGTAGGGGAGTCCTGCAGCCGCTGTCAAGTAGCGACCATGCAGGAGGTCATGTGGTATGAAAGGCTGTGTGGAGGGAGTCTGATCTGTTGGATCTCCAGACAGTGTATTGGTGTCAGCTCGCGACGACCGCTCTTGACGCCTCTTTGCCATGTCCAATTCGACGGCTTGGTTCAGCTGCGAGGGCACAGACATCGCACAGGGGCCCAGACCGTGGCCCTCACTGAAAGCTTGAAAAACAATGTCGATAGTTTGCACCGACTCCAAAGCCCGGAAAGCCGCCAGATCATCAAAGCTAACCTCGGCTGGTTCCGGAGGGCTGAACGCAACCATGATATGGCGTGCTTTTGCCAGCACAACAGAGTAATTGAAGGTCGGGATAGCAGGTGTGTTCTCTTGCTTCGCACTAATCTGCAGCTTGTCGATCTCCAGCCCATCAACCTCCAGCCTGTCGGGATATGGGCGAAGTGCCGTGAACCAATCGTTGGGGCAATGCTCCAAGTCCATTTGCATTGTATCCAGAAAGATTGTGTCTCGCTGGGTATCCCACCACATTGCCCGTGAACTTCCCTTCTCCTTGAAGTACACATCGAGAGATTCAGCCATTTTGTAGAGGCCAGTGCCGTGTTGCTTGACAGTCTCGACGAGATCCCAGGAGCCAATCTTATGGAGAGGCGCAGGACAAAATTGGATGGGCGAAGAGCCTTTGGAAGCATCGCCCTTGGACCAAGGTATCTGCTCCATGAGATAGTCTCGCCCTGGGGGGGGTCCAAAGTTCTCCCATGACATGAAGCGGTGAACTTTCTCGTGGTGTTCCCCGATCCAGTAGGATTCCCAGATGAGCAGTCGTAATTCTGACGGCAGTTGCGGGAAGGGAAGGAAGGTGCGAGCCTGTTCGGGGCGACAGGCCTCTTCCTCGTGGGGACTAGACTGCTTGCCAGACATTGTTCGATCTGACGATGGCAGTTTGTTGTGACGAGTTGAGTCGCTCTTTGCTTTGTCGTGGAAGCCGGAAGGTAACTCTGAAATGAAGGGCACTGAAGAACGGTTAATCAGTGTTGCTCAGATGTCAGGCGGGCTGTTGAATGACCGCTTCTGGAAGAGTAACGGGGACGGGAAGGCTGCAGGGCCTGGACGTTAAAGCTGGAACGGCTGCGAGCCCCTTGCCCGTCGTGTCTCTTGAGATGGGCCGGTTCTCAATCGCAGGGAGTGATGATAGACACGGCGTAGAAGCCCGACTTGGCCACGGAGGAAGCGAGGTTGATGAGAGGTGGAAGGTTTGGTTGAAATTCCCGGGTCTTCGGTTTGTGGAAGATGGTGGCTTTTATATTCCAGGATTGGGGGACCGCAGCGCACGGGTTGGCAGCTTCTCCCTTTGAACTGTTGTCTGGGAGATTAGCACCTAACTGTCCGTCAACAATGCACGAATAACAGATATTCAATTTTGGCCTCGGGTACTTGCTTGCGGGAATTGAGCAGGTTTTATGTTCAGAAGCGGACGAGTAGCAAGACGGGCATCATTGAATGACCAGAGGAGACTCAAGCAATAGGCAGACAAACTTTAAACCCGCTGGGAAGGACAAAGCAACCAGGCAATCAATTTCATTACGCAAAGCCCACGAAACGTTTGCTTGTACCAAAGTCTGGACACAAAGCCTTGCACTGAGCAGGCATCTCCGGCAGGGGCCGAGGAAGTAATAACGAGGTCGAAGCTTCCACGTACGTCGTTGTCTTCCTCTCGTGCGTGTCCACCACCTTCCCCTCGCACTTCTTCCTGTACCACTCATCGTCGACCGCGAACGTCAGATCGACGAGCAGACTCGTCCTCACCCGACGCGTGCTGCCGCCGGGCCTGTCTGCCAGCGCCGCCGCGACCGCCTTCTCGACCCCGCGCGCCCACCCGAGCAGCTCCCCAACCCGCTTCGCCTCGGCCTCCCACGGCCCGCCGCCGCAGTGCCCGCAGCGCCCAATCACCACCCCCTCACCCTCCTCTGAAGACGCGAGCCTGGGCTCCGTCAGGAACAGCCCGTGCCTCGCCCCGGGAGGCGTCCTCCCTGCCCCGCGCCCTCGCCTCGCTCTGCCCCTTCGCCTCTGGCGCGCCGCATTAGCCCGCCCTCCCACATGGCGTCCGCGTTGGACCGCCACGCCTCGTGCACGGGGCACGAGCGCGCGTGCCACGCGACGCCGCCGGCGAGCTGGAGCACCAGGTCGACGGACCGCGCCGACCGCAGCGCCCGGAGCGCCGCCGCGTCCGCCTCGCCGAGCAGGGCCGCCGCTGCCGAGTTTGTTTCGTCGCCGCCGTCGCCGTCGCCGCCCCCCATCCGCGGGTCCACCCTCAGCATGACGTGGCGGGCGCGCGCGACGACCGCGTCGTAGCCGAAGACGGGCAGGTCCTCCTTGTGTCCGTCCGTGTCCGTGGCAGCCGGAGCCGGATCTCGCGGCAGGGCTTGGAACCAACCCGTCTGCCCGCCCGGGCCGGCGCCACCGCCGCCCGTGGACGCCTGCCACTCGAGCAGCACGGGATCGTGGTGGGGGTCCCACCAGACCACTTCCGGGCGCGCCGAGGGGTGCCTGGGGACGCGGTAGCGCTGCGGGCCGATCGACGGCCCCGCGACCGCGGCCAGCAAGCTGCGCGATCCGACGGCCCACAGAGGTGACGCCGAGGATCGGGGGTGATCCCGGGCGCTCTTGGTGACCGCGGCGGGGCTGGAGCTCCGGCCCTTGACCCAGGGACGCGCAAAGTAGCAAGGCCTCAGGACCGAGGAGGACCTGCAGTGGCTGCGCTCGTTGCCCCGCGGCCAGAACGTGTGGATCACGTCGCGGTGCTCGGCGGCCCAGAAGAGGCGCCACACGGCGAACTGCAGCTCCAGCGGCAGGCGGGCGAACATGTGGAAGGTTGCAGGGGGCTTCTCCATGCTTGCTGAAGAGGGCTGCGGTGACATGTTGGGCTGTGGCGTTTGTGGCGCCGAGGGCGATGCGGCTATTTCGAGATCACGTCTGAGCAGTTTCAAGCCGGGTTCCGCAGAGGCACTATAAGCAGCCCTCTCAACGCTTTGGCGTAGCCTGAGGCAGAGGCAGAGGAACACGAGGTATGATGGGTATCAGGACTAAGGAAAACAGTGATTGCTCGGATAATGGCAGAAATGGCAACGATGATGATCACAAAACGAACAACGCGAAGCCAAGGGGCATCATGGAGAAAAAGGACGACGGCGATAGTCATGGGTCTGAGATGACAGAACTAAGGGGTATATGAAGACAGAAGTCGGAGGCCAGCTGAATATGTCTAGGTGCACACCCGTTGGTAGATTATATATCTTTTCGCGAGACATCTCTATAATTATACACCTCTTTATCCCTTGAGATCGTGGTCTGAAAAGTGATGTTGGTTCTCCCAAAACTCGAATCAAGGTCATCACCAGCCCAAGCAGACACCACGCCGAAAGATGTCTGAACAATCAAAGGGCCAGCAAGGTACACGCAGACCTCATTGGCCAATCCGCAAGGCCGACCTCACAAAGAGACAGCAGACCACCCTCCGCGCGGCTATTTTAGAGTCGAGCAGGCGTCCCGGAGTTGGGGGCTGGCGACCCGGGGCGTTGGTTCGCGCGCGTAAAAAAGCCCCCCCCTGGTCCCCGGCTCGCTGCAAGCCGCAAACAAGCAGGTGGGCAGTTTGTTCGCTCCACGGGCAGCCCAGGCCGGCCAACCTGTTTGCGCCGTTTTCCCCTTCTTCCCAACTTTGGCACGAACCCCCCCCCCCCCTTCTTCTGGCTGAAGCCAAGTACCGTTTCCTCACCTGCTCGTCCCATCCCGTTGTCCAATCCCGGAATAAACGTGGGGCAGCCAGTCTGCCTTGGAAACTCTTCACCCACCCCCCTTTCCGCCCCCCCCCCCTCTCTCTCTCCGCGTCTAAGCCATGCACATCACGTCACTTCACTTCACTTACAAACCCTCACCTAGGTAGTTTCCTCCCCCCTCCCCTCCTTCGAGCACCCTCGCGCATCTCAAATGGCACGCCTTCTAAGCGCCGCGCGCGGCTAGAAGACAAACCACAGCAAGCGCCCCGAGCTCATCACGGGCGGGGGGGTTAACAATCGTAGCCCGAGAGAGAACGTTAGGCTCCTTGACCTAAATAAATCGCAAGCAACGAAACGACCCTCACCGCTCCCCCCATCTCCCCTCTCGCTCTCAACGCGGCCGCTAGACTGGGCTCCCATGCAAGCGGTTTTTTGGGGGGGGGGGGGGGGGGGGGGGAAATCCCGCTGTTGTACTCGTAGGTAAGCAAAAAAAAAAGAAGCAACGCAAAGTCTCTCTTCACGTTTCACTTTTCACTTTGTCACCGCCGGCGGCGGCACGCGCGGTGGGAATTGTTTTTCAATCTCGGTGTGACTTTCTGAAAAAGCCCTTGTGACCCCCGATTGAACCGACTGCCCTCGGAGAAAACCCGAGAGACGTCCTGAGCGACGCGGCGCCGCGCCATATGCAGGTGTTGAAGCCCATGGGGGCCAGATATGCGCTGGCGTGGGGGGATAAGAGAAGCAGTCGCGCGGACTTTTCTTTTTTCTTCGGCCGAACTATTCTCGATCCGCCTCCGACCCCGAGACGCGGACACCGCACACAAGTCGGTGCGTGCGCCCGCAGCCCGCAGCCCGCCTACCGCCTACTCACCTACGAGTGCAAGCGCCCAAAGTCCGAGGACGTACCAAGGCAGGGCTGCAAAAGCTCGGCCGACCGAGACTCGAGGGCGCAGAGGGGCCGAGGGGCGCGCCGGTCGGATCTCCGGGGATTTCGGAGCTGACAACATGACCCCCATGCCCCCCTCCCCCTCAGTGCCACCTGCGCATGCGCCGCGCCAGTTCAGGGTGGTGGCGGGATTATTTAGGTAATGCTGTCTGCATGGGTCCTCGTGTACAAATGCGAGAATGCGGTGTGATCGTCTGGTCAGATTTCAAAGTATATACAAAGGCTGCTGTCCGCTGCTGCTGCCAGCAGTGCCAGCAGGGCTTTTCCCCCGCTTTGCTTGCCAACATTCCGTATATACAGAGCTGCTCCCGGGACCGCCTTCTCCGGCCCTCGGCGCCTCCCCCTCCTCGTCGCCAGTCTAAAGCTCAGCACTCTATCATTTGTTGCTTACCATTTGCCGTCTTTGCACGCCCAAAATGCATGTCATATCCCATTTGCGCCGACCATGAAAAGAAAATCGCGTGCCCGTTGTACCCTCCGACGCTCGACACGCCTGCCTACCAACCAACCAACCGCATTCGGCAGGGCCAGTGGGTAGAGGCCAGGGGAGCATGGGGATGAGAAGAAAGAAAAGAGAAGAGAGAGACGCAACCAAACACGGCCAGACACGACGCTCGCAGCCGGCGAACCCACATCATCGACACGATGCAGAGCCGAGAATGCCACAGGGCCGGCACGTGTGAGCCCAAGGGTGCGCCCGTGTCAAGAGGGCGACTCCCAACGCAGCCTCGGCAGAGCGGGCTTCCGGCCTACCACGTCTCGGCAATGTACTGGCCCACCTCCTTCTTGAGGTCCCAGAACTTCTTGGCCTCGTCGTACTCCAGGTTGCCCTTGGCCATGGTCACCTTGATGAGCGCGTCCTCAACACCCTCGCCCATGCCCTTGCTGCTGCCGCACACAAACACGCGGCCGTCGACCGAGTTGATGATGTACCACACCAGGTCCGCCTGCGACGCCACCTCCTCCTGGACGTAGCGGCCCTCGCCGCGCCGGCTCTGGATGACGCGCTTGACGTCGTCCTCGTGCACGCCCCACTCGCCGCTGTACAGCTCGTCGACCAGCGAGTCGCGGATGCCCTGCAGCACCCACACCTTGTTGGCGCAGTTGGCGTTCTTGAGCCGCCGCTGCACGAAGCCGCGGAACGGAGCGATGCCGACGCCAGCCCCAATAAGGAGCATCGGCCCGTCCGAGACAAACTCCTTGGCCAGCGGGTTCGCCATCAGACCCTTGAACATGGGCACGTAGACCTCGGGCGCCTTGACGCCGGCCTTTTGCAGATCCATGAACCGGTGAGACTGGCGCTCGAAGAAGCCCGAGCCGATACCCGTGCGCGTGCCGGTCCTCCAGTCGGACGACTCGTGGACGGTGACGGCAATCTCAATCAGGCGGTGCTGCTTGCCGTCGCGGAACCCGTACGACTCGTGCGGGTCGTTGGACAACGAGTAGAAGCGGGGCATCATCGGCTGCAGGACGGACAGAAGCAGATCCAGCGGCGGCTTGGCCGACGGGAAGGCTTGCAGAACCTGGGAGAGGGTGATGTGGGGGCCGGTGCGGAAGTCGCAGAAGACGCCCTGGCCCTCGCCGGCGCACAGGAACATGAGCAGCTTCTGCTCGTCAGGATCGGCGGCGTGCTCGGCGAGGATGCGCAGCAGGGGCTTGGTCGGGGGGTACGACTGGATGTCGGAGCACCAGGTCAGTAGGTCGCGCCGGGTCGTGACGAGCTCGCGGGCTTCTCGTCGCCCCAGACGGTGGGCCACCGGCCGGAGGTGGTGCGCAGCATGACGGGCTTGTTGCGCAGGAAGCGCGGGACCGAGAGCAGGTCGAGGACCTCCTCGACGGCCTCAGGCTCGTTCGGGGCGCTGACACCAATGGCGCCGCCGACCTTGAAGTCCATGCCCGTCTCCTCGGGGTAGTCGGTGACGTCAATGTCAAAGTGGTACGTCCGCTTTTCGGCGCCCGGCTTGGTAAGTTCACGGGTGTTGTGGATCTTGGCGGGGAAAACATTGTACGGCGGGTGGGGCTGGACGAAAGAGGGCGGCTGGATGGAGGTGTCCAGATCCTCGAGCGACAGCTTCTTGGACAGTTCCTCGAGAGTTGAGGACTCTGGCTGGGCGGCAGCGGCAGAAGACGCGGTGGTGACGTGAGAAGACTGGCTGCCGAGAGAGATGGCCGAATCGACGGGAGAGGGCGTCTTCTTGTTGAGGGGCTCGAGGAAGGTGGTCTGCTCGGGCATCTCGGTGACGTTGGACAGGACGGTTGGGATCTCGGTGATTCTAAGACCGAGAGAGCGGAAGGCGTCGTTGTCGGGCAAGGGGACTTGCTCGTAGTTGAGGCCGTCCTTTTTCTGACCGACTTTCATGCAGCAGCCGCCACCGCAGCAGCGGTTGATGACCTGCTGGGTCGACTCGCCGGTGATACGCTGGATGTCGGCGGCGCTCTGGGCGATGAGGCGGGTGGAGGCCCGGCGCCTCTTGGGGAGATCGGCATTCTGGAGTTCGTCCTGGTCCTCGGAGTCTTCAGAGTAGGTGAGAGAGGGAGCGACCGAGGGGGTGCTGTGGTCGTCGGTGGTGGCCGAGTCTGCTGGGCTGGAGTGCGCCAGCAACTGGGCTATCTGGGAGGGCATGGTGCAGAGATCGCCGCCGTGGTCGAGGGGGCAATGGGCTGGTTTTGGGAGGGGAGTAGGGGGGACGATATGTCCAGGGAAGGTTGTCGTCTCAAGAGGCAGGTCAAGAGGCAGGGAGAGCAGAAATGCAGAGGGTGGACTGCGGGCGAGGCGTGGGTGCCCGGGCGGGTTGGCGTCGGAGGCGGGCGTAACCTTAAGCGGGATGGGTTTTGGTGTGGCGACTCGTTTTGACTCGCATGCGCAGGCGCAGGGACCAAAGACGGGAGCACGACACAGCGACGCACAGTGCAGAATCTGGCAGGACCCGCAGCGGTTTTACTCGTACGGGGAAACCAACCAAAGGGCTGGCAGGCGCAGGTGACAGGCGGCGGTATCGGGAGGGTCGCTGGCCTCTGCGTTTCCAACGCGCACTCGTACGTACTCGGGGGCCCGCAGCGGATCCGGATTTGTAGGTACTCGCCAAGGGGGGAGAAAATAAATCGGTGGGGAGGATGCTGGGACGATGCTCCGTATTTGGCGCGACGGATGGAGCCTGCTGCGTGAAGGGAGGGAGGGTCACGAGGGGATGACAGCGCAGGCGGTACGGGGCTTCCGACAAAGATGCGAGGACGCGAGCGAAGATGCGGGAGGGCGGAGCCGGCAATGGGTCGATCAATTGAGGTGGGTTGGGTTGAGCTCGGCTTTTGCCTTTCTTTTGTCTCAGCCTGCGTGTGGTGTGTGGTGCGTGATGGTGGTGATGGTGGTCATCCACTGTGATCGTGGTGGGACCTGAGTGATCAAGACGACAAGCCGGGGCAGTAGGATTTATGGCTTGACTGGGTGACTTGTCGACTGATTGATAAGAGATTGGGGAGGGGACAAGAGGGAAAGAGCGAGACTGGTGGGCTGCGCGTTGTCTCGGCCTTGGAAGGGGGGCACGGCAAGATTATTATCTGATTGATAATGTGCCGGGCAATCACTAGCGCCGAGCCGGTTCGTCTGATTGCAAAGGCGCAACCGGGACCCGGGATGTCTCGGTGGCGGGGACGGCCAGTGAGCAAGGATTGCTCCTAATAATCAGGTCATGGACAACTAGTAGATAGGTAGCGTCTTGCAGACACCCGACGACGCGCACATGAAAAATGGTTCTGAGGCGCACAGGGCGATGGTTTTCGTCGTCAGAGGAGATGGACGTCAGAGATGCTGGACACCGCTGCAATGCCAAATCCGGGGGACCTGCAGGTGTTTTAGGCACACGTTTGTTGAATGGAATCGGAGAGGTTGCAACAGGTACGGATGACCATGTCCGCCATGTCATAGCCCCGTCACCAGGAATCCGGCAGCCGGGGCCGGTTGGTACAATGTTACCGTCTGGCCGGGCGGATGAGGCTGAGTGGCTGAGGTGAGCTATTGCTACGAGCTGCACTGCACTGCTGCTGCACCCAACTGCTGCCAATGCGGGCGATGCGACGGTGCGGCTTTGAGAGCAGGGCAGCGGCGGCTGTTGGGCAGAGACGGAGCGGCGAGGCCAGGAATGCAGGATTGCCATCGACACGGCCGGGCAAGGCAATCCGGGGGCATTTGGCTGGCTAACAACATGCTCGAGTGAACGAGGCTGTCTCGTACTCTGGATGTATTGCAAGAACGTGCCACCCATGCGGGGTGCCATCCCTCGGCCCCAGAAGGAATCGTGATGAAATCAGGGCAACGGTCGACCCGGCGCGTGGGCTCCGAGTCGTACGAGCCGGGCATAACCCGAGGACACCGTGCCTTGGGTACCTACAAGTAAGTGCCTACCAGTGTACCTACCCAGGTACTGGGGTGAAGAACAATACGAACTTGGAGCGAAGGAACTTTCAAATGAAAACACCCGCCCTACAGCACGTGCAGCAACGGGGGTAGGGGGGTTCAGAGCACCACTTCTAATAAGAGGGTTCCGTGCCAATTCAGACCTTTGAAGTGAGTTGCGAGGTACTTGGGTGTCCTCTTTCTTGACGCCACCTGGGCACGGACGGGAATCCATGATGCTATCGTACTGTAGGTGCCTACGAGTGTGTAGGTACTTACGAATACCTCTCGGACTGGTGGTTTGGCGGCTCGCCAGACTCGTCCTGGACCTCACTACGAGTACTCGGGCTACAGCAGGGACAGTGTCCAATGGGCTCATCGGCACTGTATTTGCCCCAAGCGCGCCCCCGTAACCGCTGTCCTCTCCACCTTTTCTGCTTCTTCCTCACCACACGTTTCGTGGCCTACCAGCGTGGTTTTCGTCGCTGCCCCCATTCCGAGCCGTACCGTGCCATCCCGTGCTCTCCTGACTGGCCACAGACGCCCTTCTCTGCCCCTTTTGCCCGGCAAAGCAACCCTACCCGATCCCGAATCCCCCCCGCCGCCCTGCCCGATCCTGGCTGTCCTCGCCGCTCTCCGTGCCTCCGCCGTGTCACGCACCCTCAGGCAAAGGCTGTACGAATACCCCTACTAACCTGCGCAGAAAGATCCCCATGTACGCCAGACTCGCAGACTCGGGGCATCCCTTCAGTTTCGGCATCGCGTGCGACTCGCCGCTTCTGCTCGGCCTGTCGGCTTAGACTCCCCCATCGCAGCACCCCCCCCCCCCCAACCACCGCCCTCCCGGCTTTCGCCCGCCCGCGCGCCGCCTGATCCTCCACTACCCTCGGCCTGGTGTCCCGAGCCGACGGTTGCCGGCCCTGGATTGCGCCGACAAGCTGCATGTCTGCTGCTGCCCCTAGGCCACCGTGATCATGTCTGAGATCTTGATGCCGCACCATGATGGCATTACGACCTCCCAGCCGATACAACGCGACAAGGTGGGCAGGCAACCAGCGTCTTGGTTTGACTGCCTACGTACCTACGAGTACGAGTACTCCGTACAAGCACTCTGCACGCTCCGGTCTCGGCCTGGCCTCCCTTGCCACGCTAAAAACCCAGCGGCTTGGGAGCCCACATTGGAAAGCGGCAGCCAGAACGTACCTCGGATCTGATAACCTCCCCGGAAATGACGATATGTCATCTTCCCCGGCCCAACCCTTTATCAATCTAATCTGTCTCGGGCCCTCCATCGCCGGTAATCACCTGATTCTTCGCGTGTCCGCCACCCACCGCAGCCCGATCACAACCAGCCCCGAGATTGCGCGCCTCGACCGGTCTACGAGTACCTACCAGCCCGCCACGCCTTGCTCGACAACCAGATTCACGTTCCTCTGCGGCGTGACGCCTCCTTCTGGCCTGCTCATTTCGAACGGACGGAGTGCCATGACCCCTTTTCCGGCAGCGCCCTTCTCGCCAAACCCTTCCCCGGTGCCGACCACATTGGTTTGGTTGCACAGCATCCGTGCCATTAGCTGAGACACCACACTGTCTCCTGCATGCACACTGGCGCAAGTGCCTGCATCTGCTTCCAGATCGATCAGATAAGATCCCTTGGCGGGTCCGACACGCGTCGAACATTCTTGCGTATTCCCCCTTACTGCCCACGGCCGCTACCCTGCTCCATCACTACGCATCGTTCCAGGCTGCCGGGCCATGCACGGCCCTTCCCCTTCGGAGCGTGGCTCGTGATTGGCGGCCTGTCTTTCGTTGAGACGGCTCTTCCTGCAATCCTTGCCCGCCGCATCAGCAGCCCTGCCTCCTTTGCCCTGAATATCAGCTCGTACTTTACACAGTACCCATGCGAGGGGGCTGGCTTGAGATTAAGGGTGAGCCGCTCCGAGCTCACCCTGGCGCGTCCACGCGAATCATGGCCCAGGACGTGGACGCGTGTTCGACTAAATCCAGGGATCCTGCAAGCACGGTAAAGGCTGGAGACTCCATGGCCGCCGGCCTTCGTCTTACCTTTTCCGCCGCAGCCAACTCGTCCCAGCCACGCACCTATCTCTGCACTGCAGGAATCACAGGAAACGCCTCATGCCAGGCTTGCCGGAGTTTCAAGCAGCCAGAGAATAAGAGCAGCTTTCAGTACTAGCCTGACTCTCCTAGGGTAAGTCTCTGACCAGCCAGGAAGACAGGATTTGAAGCTTGAAGTGTCCCGTTGCACGAGTGGGAGATTGTGCTAAACGTCGGCGAGAAAACGTGGGCCCTAGACCTGCCATCAGGCTTACTCGCACACAGAGTACATTGTGCACTGTGCCAGCTTTTCCTGCTAATAAACATTGACCCTTGTCGCGACTCGGTGGTATGCTTGCGCCCGGCTTACCGTACGAATGAACAAGGCCTAAAAGACGGTGAGGGCAGGGCAAGAGTCAGAAAAGAAAATGTTTGCCAGCAAATGGCCACGCTCATTGCTTCTGTTTCAACCCGGAGCTCGTCGTTCACGGCAAGGGTGCTGTTGTTTGGAAAAGAAAGCACTGGAAAAGGAAGCGCTTTGGGCCCCTGTCTGCATCGTGGAACCAACAAGATCGGATCCCCATTGGGCTATGGAGAGTTGACCCATCGCCAGCAATACCACGTCATGCAGGTAAGTTGACCAGCCCTCATCATGGGCCAGCTGGGTCCGCAGACAGATAGCTCGCTCCTCGCCCCTCATTCTGCGTCACCAACTGGGCACCCACGAAGCGAGGTCTGCAAGGCCACCACATCCCAAGGGCTACAAAGACCACAGGCTCGCCGCGACGCGCAGCATGGCCCGACCGCCCAGCCCCGAGGGCACGCTGCAAAATGATGCGCGGTGAGAGAATGAATGGTATTAAGGACTATCCGCACACGTGTCACACGCTTCATTCGCCCTTTCACTACGAGTACCTCTCGTGGTTGTTCTGCCCATTTACTCTTGGGTGACATCTGCAAGCTTCAATGACTCTTTGCTCCTAGCCCTTGTCCACTCTTACTCTATGCGAGTAGTGGAACTTGCAGTCTAAATTTATTCGACTTCTATTTGGGCCCATCAGAAGAAAAGGAACTTTCAAGGCGGACCGGAACTCGCTACGGCCGACATCAGGGCAGCATGACATGAGCCTCACTCGCCTCCGCCCCTCGGCCCGCCGCCTCGTTCGCAGCGAGCACGTGCGCCTTGCGCCCTTGTCTCCCCACCTACGTCCCCTCACCCCTAGCACCGCATGGAGGGTCTCTTTCGCGGGCGGACTTCTCTGCCGCGGGCGGGCTTCCCTTCCCTGCCGCGAGCGGGCTTCCCTGCCGCGGGCGGGCTTCCCTGCCGCGGGCGGGCTTCTCTGCCGACGCACTCGTCTTTTCAGGCATGGAAGATCACGGCGTTGGTAGGGGCGAAGGTTGAACAACCTATATACGTCTTTCGCGGCAGCTCGCCAACCCCGAGAGCGATCCCCGAAACGTCTTTGCGCTGCGACTGGGCGCGGCCTGCTCGCCGCCCAACCAAGTCCGCGGTGCAACCCAATGCAGGGATTGGGGGCTTTGAGCTGCTCCGCAGCGAAGCTGTCTGCAAGGCAAAACAGTTTGTAAGGCAAGTCTGTGGTGGCTGTCAAGGAGCTATATGAGCGAGAAGGCCGCCACTTTAGAGCCGGCGACAGTCCCCGCTGCGGCGTTAATAGCAGGGTTTATAGACTTGCTGCCTAATGCCGGGTTTCGAAATAGAATTCTGACATTGTGCCAAACGTCAAATACACTCAAACTGAGCAGGATCCTAAAAAAGAAGCACGCAGTTATGGAATCTCGAGGCTACCGATAGCCCTGCGGCTCCACGTGAGCGGCGAGCCTACCTTAGCCCCTGAGCAGGATGCTAAAAAAGAAGCACGCAGTTGTGGAATCTCGAGGCTACTGACAGCCCTGCGGCTCCATGAGAGCGGCGAGCCTACCTCAGCCTCTGAGCAGTCCCTCACGACAGCTTTATTAGTTCGGCTCCCGGCCTCCGTCCATGCATCACGCAGGCGTCCCGAGTGCACGATCAGTCCTGGACTTTTCTAGGTACGCAAGCGTTTCGAATTCCGACAGCAGTCACTTATACCAGATCATACCCGGACCAAGCTTGTGGCCTCTCTGCGCCCTCTGGCGGGACGTTCCCCGTCTGCTGGTGGCAGCGTTGACCCTGCAAGCATCCGGGGTGTTTGTCAACACTTGCGCGTAGGTGCCTCCTTTCGATCCAATGTCGCCCAACGGGAGAGGTTTTGTGTGTGTGTGTGTGTGTGTGGGCGTGCGTGGATTCCACAGTTCAGTGGCTGACAAGATAAAACAATAGGAATGCAGAGCTTGTGAGCGTGGCCCGGGCCGCCGAGCAGGGCGCCGCCGTCGCGAGGAGGCAGACGAGCAGCAGCTGGTCGTCCATGGTGGAGATGTGGAATGCTCTGGTCATCGGGGGGGTCGGCAAGGAGGTCTTGCCGGGCGAGACCAAGCACGGCCAGGGGTCGACGGTGGTGTGGACGAAAGACCTGAACACCTGCGCCGGCGTGGCGCTGACGCTCGTGCCGGCGGACCCGGACGGCCCGCAGCGCATCCTCACGCACTTCGACCCGCAGCGGGACTGGGACGCGCAGTGGGCCCGCTTGGCCTCGGCCTACCGTCGGGCGGTCCTGCGCGTCAAGGGCCGGCGCCCCGCGCTGCACCCCATCTTCATGGAGGCCGTCCTCGACAAGCCCGCGGTCGCCGCGGGCGACGGCCCGCTGGTGAGCGACTTCGCCCAGGCGCACCGGGACGACGCGTTCGCGGACGAGGCGGCCATCCCGCGCGCCTGGAGGCGCTCGGTCTCGGGCCCCATCACCTGGGGCGTGGCCCTGGCCCTCATGGAGCAGTACATCAGGGCGAAGCTGCAGGAGCTCGGCGTGTTCGCCTTCGACCGCGAGGTCTACCACGCCATCACCGCGCCGGACGCGGGCACCCAGGTGCCCCTCGGCACGATGGTCATGTTCGAGGACAACGAGGTCTGGGCTGAGAGAGGCACCTGGTGAAGGAAGGGGGTTGGTGGTGGTGGTGGTAGGCGGCCAAGTAAATGCTCCCGAGACCTCATCGTTTGCGTTTAGACAGACTAAGGATTTCCCGAGTATTCATTGCCGGGGACAAACTAGAGGGGTTTCCAAGTATTCATCCGCAGGGACGATCTCAAACCCATTGTGTAGCTGAGCCAGTTAGCTATTGCATAGACTCGGTGCAGAGTGAAGACGGCTCGACGGCCACGCATGTTGTAGCAATGGAGACCGCCCAGCTCGCCGCGAGTGGCGCGGTGCCTGAGAAAGAACATGTGAACAGAATAAGCCGGGGAGCAACGTGAAGATTCGAAGAAGTTGAATGCGCTCATTGGACGAGGACCAGGCCACCTATCGTGAGAGTCCCTTGTCTCTGCGAGGCAAGCAGAGGTGCAGGAAAAAGGATAAATGGGCAGTGAGTCCCGGCATGCGATTGCAGAACATTGTCAGAGCCCAACTCATCATCGACACGTATATATAACCCAGCGAGTTGTGCAGTCCGCCTTGGGTTAGGGACAGGTTTCTCAAGGGGGCCCAAGTGATTGATGTGGCCGGTTTCTATCTCTCAGCCAGGAGTACAAAACCTCATCAAACTGATGCCTAAGAACAGCTAGCAAAGCTCTGAACCTGGTATACTTCAAAAGAAGGCCCCTCGAATTCCTACATCGTGGCTGCTCGGTAAGACAAACTGCACAAGCTCGAACACGCGCCATCCCTTGGTACAGGCCCTCGTGCTCCTAGTATCCGGAGGTACTCACGGACGATACGCTGCCGACCGACGCGCGCCGCCGCCGGCTCCGCGCCGCTCCGGCTCCATCTCCGGCTCCCGCCTCGTCGTCTTCGCGGTCTGTATCGTTCATCGACGACAGGCCAATGTCGCTACCCAGGCCGCCGCCGCCGCCGTCGACGTAAAACCCGGCCGCCTCGAGCGGCTTGAGCGCCGGCATGGGCGGCTCGGCGGGCTCGGGGCGCTCGCGGACGACGTAGCGCTTGACGAGCCAGGGCAGGTACTCGAGCAGCTGGTAGCGGATGAACTGCGTCTTGGGGCGCTCGAAGACGGCGTCCAGGCTCTCCAGCGACAGCTCCTTGGTCTCCTCGACGAAGAGGAAGACGAGGACCCAGGCCGCGGCGCCGAGGCCCGCGAACAGGAACAGGCACTTTGGGGGCTGCAGGTCGACCAGGAACCTGTGTGCCAGCCACGCCGCGCGTCTCGTGTGTCAGCTGTCTGGGTGGGAGGGAGAGACGGGAACAGTGAGGCTCGCTCGACTCTGCGGTGGCCGCTGAGGGAAGTGAGGGGGGAGGGGAAGGGGTCACACGCACTGGGTATAGCACAGGCAGAGAACTCCCATGATGCCGTAGCAGATGCCGACGGAGAACGCGCAACCCTGAAGGTTGTATTAGTGCGGAGACTGGACATGGGGAGGGGGGGGCGTCATACGATTTCACGATGCGAGAGGGGGAAACTGCGGGCGTGTCAGTCATCAAGAGGAGAAAAGGTCATCGCACAAGCCCTACTTACCTTTCAGAAGCCAGAGTGAAGGGGATGGGACCTGAGCGCGTGTCAGTACGGCGTGACCAACAGGAGATGGCGCATCACCCACCCATTCCAGGCGAGTAGGTCGCTCCGTGCACTGTGCCAGCCCGTTAGTGATGAGTCGCTTCCAACTGAGAATGAGGGTAAAGACGACCCACAGTAGAGAAAGATGATGACGAGTCGCGTGGAAGTGCCGTTCTCGTTCATCGACTCTGGGGTGTACGGAAGGGGCAGCGACAAGCCGGCCAGGAGGAGAAAGGCGCACATCAGCGGAAGGGTGATGATGAGCCACTTCCGGCGGCCGAGGGAGTCGATCGTCTTGAAGGCCGGAAGCCCGAACAGAAAGTTGATCGCACCTGCCAGAATGTCAGCGCCCAAAAGGTGATTCTGAAAAGGTCATAGTGACTACAGCTTACCAAACCCAAGACTGATGCCCATGACAGTGAGAGTGGTGGACTCAAAACGGCCCATCCGGGCCTCACGCTCATCTCCCGCTGGGTTGTATATCTCCGAGAAGAACGGACCCGAGTACAGAGCCATGAAGTTGACTGTGAGCTCGGTCAGTCGAGCCAACTCATCGAGAGCGCTCATAGATAGGGGTGCGGCAAACTTACTGCCGGAAAGAGGCTGAGCTAGATTGACTGTGCCACTACTGATCAAGGCATTCCGCAGCCTGCGCTCGGTAAAGAGGTCTTTGAGCTGTTGGAAGAATCCCGGAGGGCGCACGGCGTTTGGGTCGCTGGAGACATTGCTGGATTTCTTTATCAGGTTGGCGTACTCCTCCTCCACAGTTTTGTGGAGGATGTACATTTCCTTCATTGCTAGCAGCTACCGGCATCGGTTAATAACAGACACGACAGGCTTCCGCGCGGGGCTTGATGGCTTACATTGCACTCTCGAAGCTGATTGATGATGCGGAACGCCTCCTTCGGGCTGTATCGCGGGCTTCCCTTTCTCATGTAGTAACGGGGACTCTCGGGGCAGTAGAATAGGATGCCGAAGAGGACCATCGCGGGAACCATGGGCGCGCCGAGGATGAGAGCAGCAGCCAAGTCGTGCCCCTCGGTCTTGTCGTGGCTGGCCCCGAAGATGATCAGATTGACCAGGAATCCCGTCATGATTCCGAACGCCACCCTGGTAAGGTAAGGTCAACTCATCCATGCCGTGCCTCTGAAGCAGAATGACGAGGAATCGCTTACCAGAGCTGCCACCCGAGAACAAAAGAGCCTCTCCAGAAGCGAATGGCAGTTTCGGAAGCCAAAATCTGAAAGGGAGTTAGACTTCAGCCGCAAGACATTGGGATGCGAAATAACCTACTGGACTGCTCACGGCTTTGATCCCCATGCCTATTGATGGTCAACACCATTATC
The DNA here is from genome assembly GCA_006538405.1 of Hansfordia pulvinata. Lineage (NCBI taxonomy): Eukaryota > Fungi > Ascomycota > Sordariomycetes > Xylariales > Hansfordia > Hansfordia pulvinata. The sequence continues at coordinate 371,121 of BJKQ01000007.1, read as the reverse complement.
AGAATGCATTTCAGATAGGGACGACCTACCAACGCCACTACCCGCCCGGATGACCATGAGAGCCAACCATCTCTTGTCGTGGGGGAAAAGCATGGCTATGCCGGAGAGCAGAGAGGTGACAAAGACTATCACGGCCGCCGTCATCATCGCGCCTCTTCGCCCGAACCAGTTGTTGACAGGCATGGACAGCCACACGCCAACACCCGCCGACACCAGGAACGGCATGGCATTCACGAGCCCCAGGTGTATTGCGGTGTCTCGCCATATGTCCAGGCTGACCTCATCCGGGGCGACGCCAATCTCCTTCATGAAAGACGCGCTACCGTTGATGGACGACTGGACGTGGCCCTGGAGGAAGGCTGCGATGGCGACGGTGATGCTCACGATGAGGATGCCCGACTCGCTGAACAGCTGATCTCGTTCCTTCCGGAGCGCGACCTTCTCATCGTCCTCGAGCGTGACGGCCAGCTTCCGGCCAGCGTACTCCGGATTACCTCGGGCCACCTGGTCATAGACCCGCGAGTCCTTGGCCACGCGCGCCGCTCGCACAAAGTCCGTAATCTCTTTCCCCACGAGGCCCAGGTCCTCGGTGGCGAAGCGCGTCGCGTCTTCGATAAGCTCCTTGTCGGAGGCGAGCGCTGCAAGGCCCTGAGTGTTAGCCACGACCACACAAGAGGTGAAGTACAGCCCGCCTTCCTTCGCTGGGCTTGACCACTCACCTATCGAATCTGGGATCTCGAGCTGGTCACCCCGGGACTGGTAGTCCCCTCGATCGCGCTGCGGGCGCTGAGAATGATCAGGGCGGCGGATAGCTCGAGGCTCGGCACGTGGATGAGCGTGTCTCGCCGCCCACTCCCGCACCGGCTCGCTGCCCAGAGTAGCTCCAGTTCGATGTTGATCTTCCATGGTGTACTACAGCTAGCGAATCTGGCGATCAAAATCCGTGAGCACCTAATAACTGGGGTCCAAGACACTCTGCGGGTCCGACCGCCCTTATAGGCCATGTGAACGAACCCTCGACACAGGCCACGCACCGTGACATGACTTTGGGGAAGTCGGGGCACCTAGGGTAGCATACTCGCACGGCCATGCAGGACTGGAACAGAATAAGACAGGGGACAGCAAGAGCGGCATGCCGGACAAAAGTGCAGAAATGACAGCCTTGCGGCAACCTGGTGTGGAAGCATGCCCGTGAGGCCCAATGACATCGACAAGAACATCAAAGCGTGGCCGAATACGAGTATTGGCTGAGGCTGTGTTGCTGCCGACTCTGGCGGGCCGCAAGCAGAATGAGGCCAGCGCCTCCTCGTTCACGTAATCGTCCTGCGGTGAAATGGCAACGTGGCCAGGAAGGGCTATGATCAACAGTCGTCGAGACGACAGTCCAATCGCGGCGTCGCGGGGGCAAAGCATGGTCCCTTTTCTCCCTGCCGTCCTGGTCAGCTACACACATCCAAAGCCGTGTTAATCACAGCCTTGGTTGGGCCTGTGCCTTGCCGGGCGGGTTACCTGTCGGCGCCACGCCGCCGATGCATGGCCTCATTCAGCCGCTGTCATGGAGGCCCTCCACGCGGGGCCCCGGGATCCCGGGCGCGGCTCTTACCTGTCATTCGCAGGGTCTGGCGCGATCCCCTCTTCTCTCTGTTCCCCCCTTCTCGGCCGCTCGAGTTGGTCGTGCCCACGCTGCGGGCCCGAAGATCTTTACTCTGCTTTCTATGCGTGTCTTGGAGCCGCCCCAGCAGCATGGTCTTCACCACCCCGGCACTCACCTCACCATCTCCACCGTACAAACAATTAGGACCCATCATTCGCCTTTTGCGACACCGACGGAGCCATGTCGGGCGTCGAGGAGATCGCGGCCTTCCTGGGCATCATACACTTCAGCGCCGAGTTCTCAAAGCAAGTCTACCAGTTGATACAAGGCTACCACGGGGCGGCTCAGTCCTTGCAAAGCTTGTGTGACATAATACATACCTTCCAGAACTCATTGCAGACCATTGTGAATCTGGCCAGCAGCTCGGTGGCGCCCATGACGCGCACAGAGCAGAGTCTGTTGAGCTTGGTTATGGGGGCGGCGGAGAGCTGCCAGGACCACATCCGCAGGTTGCAAGAGAAGATGCCGAACACGAAGAAAAGAAACATGATCACGACGGCGGCGCTAATGCTTGAGTTGAGATTCAAGGAACCGGAGTTCCGGGAGCACAGGCAATCCATCCAGACGTACACTGAGTTTATCCAGCTCAGCATGTCTGCCTTTTCTCTGTGAGTGCCTTTCCGGACCCTGATCAGTTGTCTCTTCGCTGACTATCGTGTGTCTTATCAGAAGAGGAATCAGTCGGATCGAGAACCGCCTGGAGGAAATCCTTGGGCAGCTGGTCGAACGAGTGCGCAGAGCCCAATCCGATCATCGTTCTCGTACCACCGTCGGCGCTCGCTCGGAACGATCCATACTCTCAGCGGCGGGCGGCAGGAGCGCATCACAGCGGCGTCTGAGCTTCGACTCGGGCTTCACGAGAATATTGGAGGTGGCGAAGGAGACCGCGTCTGTACGCGGGAATGGCTCTGTGGCCGACACGCAAACAGGCTCTGCGCCGCCACCGACTGAGCGAAACGCGGCGCACGAATCAAACCTACCATCACTTCCATCGCATGGAGAAACCCTACCGGACCGGTGGTCATTGCCCGTATTGCCGCCTTCGCCACCATCGAGCGCGCCGCCGGAGAACGACACGATTCGAGAAGACATTGCGCGGGAGGAGCTGGAGGTCAGCAAGGCTAAAGCAGAAAAACTGGAAGCGGAAGGTAAGTACCTGCAAGCGGCAGAACAGCAAGAGTACAGCATCACGCTGCGAAACCGGCTGCGGCCATCGGAGGCCTTTTCACTGGCCGACGAGGCCGACATGACGGAGAAACTGGCAGAGCTTCTCCTGCGGTGCTCGACGGTGGCGCGGAGGCGGCGGGCCTTCAACATACTCAAGCAGCTGGTTTGGCGGGTGGAGAGCCACGATGAGGAGCGCAACAATCACGACCGACTCGGCCATCTTCACTTTCGCCTTGCCCAGCTCTACCACCAGCCGCGATACATTGGGCTCCCCAGCGATGCTGAAAGCGAGCGGGATGGCGACGTGGCCACCGACGGTCTCGGCCGCCATTCGGAGAAGGCCATCCGACACTTGGCGAGAAGCAATAACCCCGGCATCATGGCGTCTGACGACCTGCATCAAGCAACGCGGCTGCGTGTGGAGCACCTCAAGAGGATAGGCAACCAGATCGGCGCCGAGGCAGTGGATAGATGGGCAGCGAGCTTCATTCGGCGGCGTGCGTCGGATCCGTCCTCACTTCGGCCGGACAATCGAACAGGGACAGTACCTTTGGAGGGAAGCGCGTCCATCACCACAGAGAGCAGCGGCGACTCGGAGCGGGCTGGCTCTGTCCTTGAGTGGTGTCGCGAGAGACACGAGGACGGGTGCGGCCAAGAGCCACGGACCAAGTGCGCTTCCGACCCGTACAACGAAGCCTTCCGCTTCGACCAAAAGATGTGCGGTGGGAGGCCGTCGCCCTTTGACATCGCCATAGAGAGGGGAAACGCTTCCGTCGTCGAGAGCATGTGTGCCGAGGTTGATTTATCCGACCCAAGGGCGAACGATGCCCTGTCGCTAGCTGCGCGATTCCGGCGCGTCAGCGTCGCCAAGGTGCTGTTGGCGCACGGTGGACACGAGGCCGTGAGAGGCAGCCAGCCCAGCCAAGAGACGACAGCGCTGCACGCGTGCCAGCTGGGCGACAGTCATGGCGGCGTGCGCATGGCTGAGTTGCTCATCCATGCCGCGTCCCTTGCTGAAATGGACCTACTCGACCGGCGAGATGAGGAGGGCCGCACCGCGCTGTTCCTCGCCTACCGCAACGGCCACCAGCGCATGGCGGCGCGACTGTTGGCGCATGGCGCCGACCCGCAGATCCCTGACCACTACGGCAAGACGTGCCTCCATCTGGCGATCCAAGTTCAGCACGAAGCTGTGCGGCAGAGCATCGACAGGCCAGGGCCGGGCCGGTCCGGGTCTGCGAGGCCAGCGCCTGCACCTCCGCGCCGCGCCGTGATGCTCAAGATGCTGCTCGAGCACCGTGGCGAAGGTGGCGGGGTAGACACCAACGTTGTTGATAGTTGCGACGAGTCGCCTCTGCACCTGGCCAGCCTGCTGGGCGACCACGACTCGGTGCGCCGCCTGCTCCGGGCGGGCGCGATGGTGGACATGCCGGCGTTTGGCGGCGAGACGCCCCTGATCGCGGCCGCCAAGCGCCGCCATGTCCTGATCGTGCGGCTGCTGCTCGCTTGGGGCGCCAACCCGAGCCTGCGGGATGCCGCGGAACACGACGCCTTCTGGTGGGCTTCGGGGCCGACGGGCCAGCATGTACTGCGGGAGCTGCAGGGAGGTTGAAGTGGCCGACGGGTCTGGAGTGCGGGCTTGGTGTACGCGCTTGGTGCCTGTCGTATTTGGCGTTCGGACAGGCGTATACGAGTAGACGGCGTCGACGTGGCGAACCGGCCTTTGCGATTCTCTGGGAGCTGAGGTGTATAATGGGTTGGGCGAAGCGGATGGAAGATGGTCGAGGACGAAGGGAGAGATTGCCTGCCTGCCGCAACGCAAGTGTCATACATAGAGAGAGATACCCCGCCCACTTTAGTGTCGCGCCTTCCACACGTATCCTGAAGAAGCTGATCAATTGAGGTTTTACATATTCGTATCAGGCAAGCACGCAAGGTCGACTCCCGGTCCATCAAAGGGGAGCTTCCATGCACTATGTACATAAGAACATACCTATATACTCTGTACCTGCATGTACCTTTGGATGTTCCAGGCGCCGGGCAGGTCGCATCGGATATGGAAGGGACGTCCCTACCTTTAATGTTGGGCACTTACCTACATGTACCTACCTAACTTAGGGGTCACAACTTCCATACAAGAAAAGCCAGCGTACATGTACCTAACATATTGCGGATTTCTGTCCAGTTAGGTAGGCACCAACCGTACCTAACGTACCCAAGAACTTGAACGTCAAGGTTCGCAATAGATGCATGTTCACCAGAATCAGCCCCTCTCTCCGTGGCTCTGCAACGTGACTCTGACCAAAGCAAAACTCTCCGAGCGATTTCTATTTACGGAGCTGGCCAGGGCGGCGAGATCGCCTTCGGATCGAGCACTGCTACGTCCCAGCCACGGAATAGAACTGGAAAGTCCATGCCTTGGGCACATAGTGGTGGCTCGGCCTGGCCTACTGCTCGTGTTCAGGCGCCATCGTCTGGCGTCTTCATGGCGTGCCCGCCAGTGGCACCTGGATTCGTGCCCCGTAAGCCTTACCGGCCCGGGACAAGGGGCGGATCCCCATCGCCGCCGACGTTCTCGAAGCCTTCACGGCCTGGCCTCGCACCGTTGTTGTTTGCATGCGCGCCTTGCCTTAAGAGAAGGGGCAGGATTAGTCTCACTGCCTGGGCTCGAATGCCCAGGGTCGTTCCTGGCCCCAATTCCTTGTTTTGGTCGCACACAACTTTAGAAGACCACCAACCTCGTGAAATGCCAGTTGAGCTAAAAGCTGCCCTGTAGTATCAAGCCATCCCCCCTCCCCTAAGCCAAAGGCAAGGTCGGCAACCTCCATATTGATGATAGTCTGCATCAGAGTTATGATGTCCATTGTCGGCCTGTACTCTCCGGGGCGGCGTCAGACACGCGTTGTGAATCGCAAGGCTTAGGAAGCTCGCCACTCGTTGAAGCGTCAATCCTACAACTCTACAGACTGTTCCAGCCCAGCTAAAAGGTGGCCTAGCTCAGCGCCCGCATCGACCAGTGCGTTTCTCCCTTGAGCTCTGTACATGGATTAGGTAGGATTTGCGAGTAGATGTGCTAGTAGTGTCTGGATACTAGGTAGTTAGAGAGATCGTCTGGCGTCCCGGCGGGCTCGCCAGGCCGCCTTGCCAAGGCCGCATGCGGGTCTACAGTAGTCGTAGCGGGCCATCTCTAAGCTGGCAGGTCAGCGTGACTACGTGAGAGTCATGGTGGCAACCTCGCTGAGCAAGGCGCGATAAGCAAATGAGGTTGCCCTTTTCCGACCAGGGGCACGCTGTTTACCCTGAGCACTCAGACATCGCTGAACCATCCTCGCTTGTGAGTTTACTGATTTGGAAAAGACTTGAGGTATAATTAACGAGGTGGGTTTAAAGAACCCAGGACCGGAAACCTCGGACCCGACCCGACCTCGCACGCCACAGCTAATTGAACTGGCGTCGAAGTGCCAGGTTGACTTACACGGCCTACCGGGCGTCCTGTCGCCACCCTACGTTAGGCCCTAACGTGTAAATATAGCCGCCGTCGAAACGAGAGCTCCTGGAATCTCAGGCCGGCTTGCCGTTTCCCAGCACTCACGAGGCGAGTACTCTCACGGGCCTACGGGGCCACGCACAGGGCTCTGCCTTTGGAGGACGCGATACAGAAGCAAACGAGGGGGGGGGGGGGGGGGTGGGGCTTTGAGCAGCGAATCAATCCCAGCCCGTGCACCAAGTTGACACGCGGATTCGGGTCTGCAGTGCCTCTATCCTAGGGCGATTATTCCAATACATTATGCTGAGCTCTTCGGCAAGAGGAGTCTTCAAGGAGGCAAAGGGTGTAGGCGACACCCGATGCATGGAGGCAAAAGAGTGCTTGTGAGGTATTGCCACCCGAAGAGGTCTCCTTGTGCTCTGGCTCAACCCTTTAGACCTCGGGTTTCAACTCTCCCGAAGAATCCCGCTGGCACACGTTAACCAGGTCTTGCGAGTGGCAACACAAGACCTGGGGGGCAATGTCCAGATAGATGACTTGACCAAAACTTTGTGGCGAGCGAGGAGTCCCCGGTGAGTCGACGCGGACGACCCGTGACAACCCCTTAATCTTACACAGATGTGGGCGCCAGTACAGTAAATAAGCACGCAGGCGGCGGCGTGTCGGCCTGCTAACGCGGAGGTAACCCGTATGGGAGACACGGTTTGCCAAAGGGAGGCGGCAAATAGCCCGAATTGCAGCGCTACGGAGAGGGACCAGAAAGCGCTTGAGCGAACTAGGGAACAAGACGCGCGTGTATAAGGAGGAGTCTACCGCCCTGAAAAGTTGAGAGGAGGCAGGTGTTGAGGATCATCCGTTTGCGGCCTGTACTTACAGAGGATAAGAATTGCGCTCTTCTGAGTTCTACGCACATTCTCCTCAACACGATTAGCTGCCTCTCAACGCGCGCAGATCATTGCTCTCGGGCGTTTTCTGCTTTTCCTTTGTCCCCCCTTCTTCCGTTGAGGGTTAAAGCAAAGTGCCCTGACAATCAATATCCTCAAGCAAAACTTTTCAAGAAAGGGCCGGTTGAAAACCACCTCCCGCCAGAAAGCGCGCCTCCCATGTCGCCGACAACCAACTTGGTCTGCCTGGCGGCCCGTCGTCGTACACGGTGGACGGGCACGCGGTGAGGGACCTGGTGCCGATGCCCACGACGCGCTTCAGCACGCTGTACAGCGGCAAGCTGGACCAGGGCACCCTGGGGCACGCCGCCGTCGCGCTCGAGGAGAACCGGGCGCCCGACAACGGCGAGTACTACGGGACGTCGCATATCCTCACGCGGGAGATCAAGAACCTGGAGGCCATCCACAAGGACCAGCGCCACAGCCCGCCAGAGGTGGTGCCCGGCCTCGTGGCCTCGCAAGTGACCCGCGGTGCGGTGGACGAGGACGGCGTCGACAGCCACGAGGTGCGGCTCGTCATGACGCTGGCGGGGGCGGCTCGGTGGCGACGCGGGGCCAGTACGTGAGGGACTACGCGCAGCGCCGGGGCGCCGGGGAGAAGAAGAAGGACGTGCTGGCCCTCTGGAAGGGGCTGGTCGACCTCCACGCGAGCGGCTGGGTCCACGGGCAGCTCCTCGCCAGGTACGTCGCCATGGGGGCCCAGGCCGGCGGGGAGAAAGGCGGCAGCGCGCCGCTCCGGCCGTTCCTGTTATACGGGTGGTACAACGCGAAGAAGTACGACTCGAAGAAGGATACCGACGAAGCGTCCGCGAGGTACGACGTCAAGTGCCTGTTCCAGGCGACGTTCAGGATCCTGTACGGCGGGCCGGCCCCGTTCGAGAAGTACCCCCGCTGGTCGCTGCCCACCGTGGACCACGAGAAGGCGATCGATGAAGATGAGGAGAAGCTGGGGTTCAAGGTCAGCGACGGCATGATGCGCCTGCTCCTGAGGGGAACGGCCACGAGCCACCCGATGACGGCCCAGGAGGTTTACGATCGACTGGAGAAATTGCCGGAGAGTGAGTTTAAGGGATATTAGGTCTCACGGCTGGCAGCCAGGAACTCGGCAGTTGCCCATCAACCGCGATTCAGAACATAACCTCAGCTTGCGCATACCATCAACTAGTGTAGTCAAGCTTCTCGATCTCGGTTAGAGATGCGACAAATAGAACCTGAACGGATAGAATAGAACCTGAAAGTGTCATGGATTTCTCGCACCCGGCCTTTTCGATTGTATGGTTGGTGTGTGATGTGTCACTCAACGCAGGACCCCCTGGGGGTTACTGTCTCTGGGAGGCCTCGAATGATGTTGCTGAACTGCCCCTACGCAAGGCTGTCCAGTGAGGACCCCAATGCCCTGGATCTGATGAGGGGAGGGTTTGCAGGCACGGCATGTTTGTCAGCAGCCTCCGATGGAGCGAAGATCCAGACATCCGCCCAGACTCGCCCTCCTCTCCGTCCTGGCTCGTGATAGCATACGTACCTGGAGGTTACTGTTCATGAATGTTGTGACGGAAGAAGATATGAGCCCCCTCTCCCTCCCCTGGTTACTATCAACGAATGTTGTGACGGAGAAGATATGAGCCCCCTCTCCCCCCCTGGAAACCCGGACAGCGACGGTCACCGCGCCGTGAGTGGGCCGAAGGACAAATGCGACAAAGATCGCGATGGCCGGTCTGGTAGACAGCGTGTGAGTGTAGGCCAAGCCGAGACGGCAGCCGGGGTGCCGGATCTCCAGGACTCCGTTCCCTGTGTGTGTGCCTGCATTGCCGCATCAGTTGAAGATGTAGAGACCCTGGGTGTTGCCCGACCGCCCCAGCAGGTTAATCACAGTCCCCTCGGGCTCAACAACCAGCGTCCCCGCGGCCCCGACGCATCAAAGAGCTGCCCGATATGCCCGTAGCACGGACCAGGGAGCCGAGTCGAAGCCGGTGCGAGAGGCGGGCCGAATGGGCAACTGGGGAGGGGGAGGGGAGGAGATTGCTTTCATGATAGCGGCCCTTGATCAACTCGCGAGACGCCGACTGGATAGGCTGGTTCCCCGGGGGGCAGGGGGGGGGGGGGGGGGGAGACGAAAGACGCGATACTCATCCTCCAAGGCTACACCCACCGCGTAAAGCCGAGACGCGGCGCATTTACCGTGGTCGAGGGTGGACATTTGGGTGGTCAACTCGACAGGATCTGAGCGACCCCCATCTGGAAGTGTGAGTGGGACAAGGTTTCGTCCCGGAAAACAAATAGTCGAGAATTTGGTAGTTGATTGCCGCGTGGGGCCGACGCAGCGGACGACGAGCCACGGGGCAAGCATCTGCATGAACGCCTGGAGATGCCTATGAACGCCGGACGTGGGTCATATTAGATACCGGAGGGTGGGCATCGACCACACGTGGGCTGTCCTGGACTCCGGGTTGAGCTGACTACCTCGTTAGTAGCAGACCGGGCCCCGCGGGGGAGAAGAGAGAGGGTCATGAGAGATCGATAAACCCCCCCCCACATAGGTGCTCGTGCTCGTGATCCGCGCACGCGGGCTGGGCTTGCCCGGACGAGCGATGCCCGCTTACACCCCCGGCTCCGTCCGGGCACCAGGCGGGGTGGGAGTATAGCATGGGTGGTTGGCGGTAGTCCGGGGCTCTAACTCGTAGAGCCCCTCTGTTGTTGCCGGACGTGGCCCGGCCTCGGGACGCAACCGAGCAGGCCTGCGAATCCTCCATGGGGCAGGCAGGGGGTGGCCAGCCAGGGCCCCGGGTTTATAGTCACTAACTACCCCGGGGTACGAGTAAACGAGCGAGGCCTGGTCGAGCACGCCAACGTTTCTTGCTGCTGCTCGATGGAAGGGTGTAACGTGGTGTGCCCCGTTTGTCTTGGAACCGATAGGATATTGCCGGTGGGAACTCAGTATACCTGGTAGGTAAGGCAACCTCCCCTGCGAGGCCCCCCGAACTGCCGAGCTGCGGGGGCCATTCCAGGGGGTCCCACCGAGACCTGCACGGCCTTGCGGCTCCGCTGGCGATGCGGTAACGGCCGTAGCAGTCGCGATGGTGGCTGTTGACGGCCCTAAGAGGCACACCTCGCCTGCTCATCACGGCCTTAAAGGCGCCGGGGGTGGTGGGCTCAATCGATCCTGCTCGGCACGGCAACCCTATCTGGGACAGCTTGGCTCGGGGCCGGCGTCCTTTCTCGGCCGCGTACATGTGCTATACGCTGAGGATACCTAGTAATCGCTTCAGGCGCTTGTCTAGGAGGTAGAAGAGGAACAGCAAGGATGGGAGGAAATGTGGCATTGATGTTGTAAGGGGGAGGATTCCACGATCGGGCTCCTGAGTCCTGGACGGTCAATTGATCGGCCGAGATATCCCTCCGGCACATTCGCGCCTTCCCAGAGGTTTACGTACGGTAGGTATGTCCCCGGTATCGTTGAAAATGCAAGAAGGTGATATATGTATGGACTGGAATGCTTGGATAAGTGAATGAGTGAATATGTATATACATGGAAAAGTTGAAAAAGGGAATCCCCAAAGAGGAAAGAAGAACAAGCAAACTATAGGCTGTTCCCTGCCGCACTATACCATCCACTTCCGCTCGTTTCGCAGACCACCCCGGTCTCTTATTTCCCACTCGCTACCTCCGGGCTCCACACCCTCAATGTTCTCCCTCTCTGCCCCCCCCCCCCCCCCCTCAGAACAGAGTCTTGACGCCGGCCCACACGTTCAACCCAGTGACAGCCACCTCGGCAAGCAGCGACAGCCCGGCGCCCGCCTCCCCCCTCCCGTTTCCCCCCGCGGCCCCCGCAACAGTAATGGCGGAGGCGGCCCCCAGGACCAGCGCGGCCTTGAGGCCCGCCTCCCACCCGCGGACGGCGGCGTCGCGGCTGAAGCCCAGCAGCTCGAAGTCGCCGTAGAACGGCCAGGCGTCGCAGCCCCCGAGCAGCTCGCCAACGCGCACCCGCAGCAGCGCGCGGCGGTACTCGCGGGCCCGCGCCGGGCCGCAGGCGCGCGCGACCCAGCGGTCCACGCGGGACGGGCCACGGAATGGGGCGTAGGGTTCGCCGCGGCGGGCGTAGTTGAGGGCCGGCGGGGCGCGGCGCAGGAGGGATGTCAGGGCCCAGCTCCAGCTGTCCGTGGTCGTGGTGGAGTCTTCTTTGTTGTTGTAGTCTTCTTCGTCCTGCTGCTGCTGCTGCTGGTGGTTTTCGAAAAGGGACGCAAACAGCTCCGGGTCCGAGGAGCAGGCGGTGTGCGTGCGCTCCTCGGGGTCGAGCAGCTCGCTGGCCAGCGCGGCGCGGGCGTCGCGGTAGGAGAAGAAGCGCGAGTAGAAGATGGGGCTGAGCACCTCGAAGGTGACCTCCTCCTGCTTGCCTTGGTCGTGGTCGCCTCCCGTCATTGGAGGCGGGTGTGTCAAGTCTGCTGTAGGGGTTTCTGGTGCAGAGTAGTCGCTATCGTTCTCGTGGGGGTCCTCCACGGGCGAAGCCGGGGGCGTGGGGTTGCCGCCGTGCTCGAAGACGACCGTCGGCTGCTGCGGGCGACCCTTCGCGCCGGCCCTCCAGTGTTTGTTGCTGTCGGTCGTCGCGGTCGCCGCTCTGGCGCTGGGAGGCGCGGCGGCGGCTGCGACGGGTGCTGGCACTGCCGCCGCCCCTATCACTGCCTGGCTCTGGTGGCTCTGACCTTGGCCGTGGCCTTGTCCGCGCAGGATGCGCACGCGCTCGGCGTGCTCGCCCGAGGTGATGTACCGGACGCGGGCGACGCCCGACTGGCGCGCGACGGCGTCCTCGAGGAGGCGGAAGAAGTACCGCTCCAGCGTTCTGGGTTCACACAAAGTCAGCCAATGTCTGTCTACCTAACCTAGGGGTCTCTTCTTTTTTTTGGGGGGAGACACTCACTTCTCCACGGTCCTGGCGGGCTTGGATATGGCGGTGGGCTTGGGCTCGGGCCTGGACCAGGTGCGCGGGGCGCGCAGCAGGTAGATGCGGGCGGCCTGGGACAGGATGCGGGCCGTGACCGTCGACGCCATGGGCACCCACCACCAGCGGGCGGCGAACGAAAGCCTCTGGGCGAGGGACGCCGCCGACGGGTCCAGCGACTCGGCGGTCGACGACGCCCGGGCGACCATCAGCGTGCGGCCGCCTTCCCCGGGGGTCCGCGCCGAGATGAGGAACTCGAAGCGGTTGTTATCGTCACTGACCCCGGCGGCGCACGGGTCGCACGTGTCGATGGTGTAGTCGAGGGCCGTCGGCAGGAAGGGCGAGATCTGCAGGTCTTTCACGAACCTGCCCCGGAAGCAGTACGGGCTGTTGTTGTTGGTGGTGGTGTTGGTGGTGTCGAGGACGTTGCGCGTGAGCCACATGCGCCGCTCGACGAACGACGAGTCCACCTCGATGACGACGGCCGTCAGCTCCCGCGCCGCCGAGTACAGGTACCACATGATCAGGGGCTTGTTCATCTGGCCCGCCACCGACGGGTTCGTCACCAGGTACGCGTACGCCCACTCGCTCGGGTCCTCGCCCTGTTTGTCACGGATGTCAGACCAGAACAGTCCCAGCACAGATGAAAAGGGGAAGGGGTGGGCAATAGTCATTCATCAACGCTTACCTCCTTGACGAGAAACTCGGTCAGCTTCTGCCTCAGCGTCAGATGCGCGCCGCCGCGGACCGCGTGGTCCTGCGGGCGGACGTTGAAGACGGCCCTTCCAAAGGGCCACCACGCAGCAGCCCCGGCCCCGCGCGACGACTCGCGCTGCTCCTCGTCGACGCACAGCAGCGGCGCGTAGCAGGCGTGCAGGCCCACGGGCACGCCCACGTACAGGTACGAGTGGCTGAAGTTGTCGCGGAACGGCGCCGTCCGCTTGTGCCGCAGCCGGCACTGGAACAGCAGCGCCTTGCCGTGCAGGTCCCGGCCCTCCTCCGCCAGGAGCGCCGCCCGCCGCCGCCGGTCCTGCTCTGCTTCGGTGGCGGTGGTCGTGGTGGCTCGAGGGGACGGGGACGACCGGGGGAATAGGGGCGGGCCTGTGAGTTCTTCTCGGCGGAGATGGGGATTTGTGGCGGGCTTAGAGGAGGAGGAGGAGGAGGAGGTGCCGAACCCGGCAGGACACGAGCCGGGGAGGAGGGCTTCGGACGTCACCACCGGGTATGCCGTTGTCTCTCGGGCGTCCTTGGTGCGGTCCAGGTACTCGGCCTCCGTCTCGAAGTAGGCCAGGGCGAGGAAGAAGACGAGGGCGGCCAGGAAGCAGCCCGGCCACGACGGGGCAGCGGTGCTGCTGCTGCAGCACAGCACGACGGCGGCCTGCAGCGCGTTCTCGGCCACGCCCACCGCGCCCCAGCCCTCGCCGGCGACGCGGAGGCCGTAGGAGAAGAGGAAGGACGGGACGAGGCGGACGAGCTCCATCGTGGAGTAGTGGCTGTGAGTCTAGGAGAGACAACAGGCGTGGCGAGGGAGAAAGGTTGGTGGGCGATGATGGTCCAAGGCAGCATAAACCACTTGGTCAGACTCGGGACCTGCGATCTAACTTGGGGAGGATGGATGGTCGGGAAGCTGTGTCTCACTTCCGACTCACAACAGCAGTGGCCGTGCAGATATCGACAATATCAGTGTCCGTACGAGAGGGGGCGCCGGTCCCTCCAAGAGAGAGAGAGAAGAGCCCTCCTCGGCCCATCGTTCGATTCTCTTTCGATTCCGGCGCAACCCTTGACTCGCAGCTGGGCCCGTTCACATGATCGTCCGGCTCGGGACAATAGTGTGCTGCGAGTAGAGTATGCGCCCATATCGCCGAGGGCCTCATTACTACCTAAGGCACCTAAGGTATCCAGATACGTCCACTGCCGTAAAGCTGCTTCCCCGGCTCCACCGACATGGATGTGCCCACGACGGCCCCAGGAACCCCCTTCATCTCCGTTATCGATCAGGGGGGGAGGGCACAAACGGGTCGCGCGCTTATACTCAAACGAGGATGCCGCCAGCTTCACAGCCAAGGAAGAGAGAGGCAAAGAGCTCGACTAGGAGGGAGAAGTGAGCCACAGTCTCCTTCCCCCTCCCCGTCGCCCACTCCCGTCGCCCACTCCGGGTCAGTTTGAGTTGGAGAAGAGACGGCGCCGGCAGGGGTATCGCGGCAGCTAAAGACTAATTAGTGGGCATCCTCGGGGTTATGAGAGAGAGTCCCCCCCCTGGCGAGGGCCACCCCTGTATAGGTAGTGTGTCGACTAGGCATCGCGTTCGTATCGCGTGGGTTTTCTGCGCTATGCTATGCTATAGCGCTCGCCCACGTGCAAGTGAAGTCCAGGAAAGACGAGCCACGAAAGGCGTGCGCGAGGCGGATCTCTGTCCGCTCCGTGTCTGCCGTTGGAGACGGGCTCGGCCTTGATCTCGGGCTTGATCGATGGGTGAGGGTGGGATATCCGCGGAGGCTCACGGCCGTAAGGGAGAGATGGTATCCAACCCCAGTTGACGACTTATAACACTACTCACACTCGCGAAGGGCCGGTACACCCTAAAGATAAGGGTTGCGGCATCCAATCTCAGGAATTGGACATAAGACATAGAGGCTTTTCCATCGTTCGACCTGCTCTCACGGCGTGATAGACGAGAAGCACACGAGCCGGGACACGTCGCGACACGACACGTCACGAAACGACACGATGGAGAAGCGCGCCACGGGCCTCTACAGCGATGTGGTCATCATCGGCGCCGGCTTCTCGGGCGTCAACATGGCCTGCCAGCTCCAGCGCAAGCTGGGCGTGACCGACTACACCATCTACGACCGCGGGGATGGCATCGGCGGCGCCTGGTCTCTCAACACATGTGCGTTGCGTTCCACCCTGCCTACCTACGCTTTCACTCAACTTAACTTGGTTTCCCCCAAGAGAACCGGCATTAATCAAGCTTTATGAACACACAGACCCAGGCTGCGGCGTCGACATCCCCGGCGTGCTCTACTCGCTGTCGTGGTTCCCCAGCCCCGAGTTCACCCGCGTGCTGCCCCCGCAGCAGGAGATCCTGGCGTACATCCGGCGCATCGCCTCGGCGCACGGCGTGGCCCGCCGCACGCGGCCGCGGACCGAGTGGCTGGGCGCCGCCTGGGACGAGGGCTCGGCGACCTGGCGCGTCTCGCTGCGGGACCTGGCCACGGGCGCCGAGTTCGCGCACGAGGCCCGCGTCCTCGTGTCCGCCGTCGGCGGCTTCACCAACCCCAAGTACCCTTCCATCCCGGGCCTCGGCTCGTTGTTCCGGGGCGACGTCGTGCACACGGCCGAGTGGGGAAACAGGCCGCTGGACGGGGTCCGGGGCCGGGACGTCGTCGTTGTCGGGAGCGGATGTACGTCGTCGAAGAAAAAAAAAACCCCTTCTCTCTGTCGTTGTGAGAGACTCTCCTGACAGAAGTGTGTAGGCTCCGCGGCACAGGTGGTGCCCTCGATAGTCGAGGGCGTCAAGAGCCTGACGCAGTTCTCGAGGGTATGTCTGATCAGATCTCAGAGTTTACACCGCTGCTTATCACTTACTGACTGACTACTCGATCCACAGAGTCCACAGCACTACCTCCCCTCGATGAACTCGGAGATCCACCCCTTCCTCCGCTTCGTCTTCTCGCGAGTCCCCTTCCTCCTGATGCTCCTCCGCTGGCTCGTCTTCTGGTACCTCGAGTCGGCGCTGTTCCAGTTCTACGACCATGCCATCGGCAAGCGGATGCGGCGGGGCGAGCTGGAGCGGAGCCGGGCATACGTCAAGGCCACGGCCCCGAGTGAGTCGCCCCGGTAGATTTCAGGGGGAGTCTTGCGTCTGCTCACACTCGTGTAGAAAAGTATTGGGACCTCCTACTGCCAGACTACGACATGGGATGCAGAGTAAGTTGAGCCCTGTCCCTATCTTCAAGACCCATGAATCATTAACGACGGCCCTTGAAGCGACGGATCCTGGACAATGGCTACCTCCGCGCCCTGCACAACCCGAAAATGACCCTCACCAAAGACGCCATCGCGTCCGTCGGCCCCAGGAGCGTATTTACCGCTTCGGGCGAGGAGTACCCCGCCGACACCATCGTAAGCATATATATATACCTACATACCCCAACAACCTCCCACAAATATACACAGAAACGCTGACAGAAGAGAAAGATCCTGGCAACCGGGTTTCAGCCCACGCAGTGGCTCGGGGACACAATCGTCGGGCGCGGCGGCGCCACCATGGCGCAGCACTGGGCGCGGCTGGGCGGGCTCGAGGCGTACAAGTCGGTGGCGATGCACGGCTTCCCCAACCTGTTCTACCTCCTGGGGCCCAACTCGGGCAGCGGGCACACCTCGGTGCTATACGCCATTGAATGGTAAGTTTTGCGCTTGCCTTGCGTTTGGTGCCCTCCCTTTACTCGCTGCTTGTAGCGGTAAAAGCTGACCCCTGAATGAAAACAGCGAAACCGATCTGGTCGTCAAGATGGCGCGCCCGGTCCTGCTCGGGCGCCAGGCGAGGCGGAGGAGGAGCAGGCTGGTCGAGGTCCGCGAGGAAGCCGAGGCTAGCTGGTGCCGCGGCGTCCAGGAAACGCTGCGCCGGACGGTCCTGAGCCGGAGCTGCGCCAACGTGAGTTCCCATTTTTCCTTCTTCCCCCATCGTCTCCTGGAGTGAGTGGTGATGACCCGGCTGACTGGATGGCCTGTGGACAGCAATACTGCGACCCGAAGACGGGCTGGAACTACTTCTCCAACCCCTACAGCTCCCTGCGCTTCTGGCTCGAGACGCGCTTCCCCGAGCCGTCCCACTGGCGCTACGACTGAAGCAACGCCACGCGCGCACGCGCACACCCCGCCGCGGGAGAGAGACTGAGAGTGGGACGGGACCGTGCGACGGGGGCTGCAGAGAGAAAAATGGGACCTGGCCGCCGGGTCTGGAAGGGGTTCCGTTGATACAGACATGATTTGGGCACTTCTTGTATATATATTCTCAAGTATCTACGGCTGCATTGGTGCTGAAGCTAGACATGCCCTTCGGACCATCACTTATTTCACAAATACGTAATAAGACGGTGCAAACGTTCGAGGCGGTAACGGGTGGGTAGTGACCATTCTATTCTCTGGATTATTTATCTGGGACCCTGCCAGTGAAGAAGGCGTTCGAGGGCTCTCAACCCACCCCTACACCCCGAGACTCGTGGGACCTGCACGTCGTCCTGTCACGCTTGCGTGTGTCTCTTGAATAATAGATCGTCAGTACGGCTTTCGGGGGTGGGGGGTGGCTCCTTGTCCTCATCCTGCACATCTGCCCATTTACCTCGCCATGCTGGTTTCTTTTTTCCCTTTCTCCTTTATTTTTTTTTTTATTCTTTTGCCCAAAGTAGATGCTCCGTTCAGAGATGGCCTGGATGCGCGCGCAGGTTCGCCGGTCGGCGGTGTCGCGCCCTGATCCTGGCGAGCCATCCATCCGGCCCGTAGGTATTGATGCAGAAAAAGCTCCCAACCAGACCAAAACAATATTTGTAGGAGCAGCAGTGTTTTTTGAGCCCAGGGCCGAGTCGGGCGAGAGGGTTTGCTCCACGTCCCACTCTGGGTAGTCTTGCCTGCCTGCCTATTTCCAAGGGTCGCGACTCGCGAGGATGGCACCTGGGTTCCCGTTGGGGGTTTTTCTTTTGCACCACCGCACCAGCCCATAAAGATGGGCTTCGCTCTGCTGACACCGTTTCCGCGGGTCAGAATTCATTCCGATTTATTTTACTTAGGTACGCATATTGAACCTGTGCGGGGTTGGGTTGTCGACCGTCTACACACACACACACACACACACACACACACACACACACACACACACACACACACACACACACACTCAGCAGGCCAAAGTTGAACGCATCACCATCCGACTTCAAAAGTGACATTGAAAGATTCTCCATTCCGATCGATCGACGGATCCGACCTCGATGCCGCCGCCAAACAAGCCCGCGCTCCTCCGGCCTCTGGCCCGCCTCCTGGTGGTGGCCGTCGTCTTGCTGACGGCCTCGCTGTCCGCCGCCGCCGTAGTCCTGGAGCAGCACGACGACTTCATCGACGGCAGGTGGGAGGTGGACTCGGACAAGGGCGGCCCGGTGCTCCGGAAGATCCTGCGGGAGATTGCGCCCGGCGGCGGCGCGGCAGAAGACGCCAGTGACGACGGGGCAGTCAAGGGCAGCAGCAGCAGCAGCATACCCGCGGCCAACGACGGTCAAGGGCGGACGCAACGGCAGCGGCAGCAGAAGCAAAAGCAGAAGCCGCGCTGGGTGCAGTACGACGGGGACGAGGACCTGGGCATCTCGGGGTCAGGGCGCGTCAACACGAACTACAACTTCTTGATGGGTTCGGGTCAGTCACACACACCCTTTCCACTACATTTCCATTTCCACCCATGACTTGCTCTCTGGGGAAAAAAACGAAACGCTGCTGACCACGCGCTCATCCCCCGCAGTGAGTTTGCGACATTGCCAGCGCCGGGGAGTCTGACTATAGTAGTTGTACCATTACCTAAATGGCACTCGTCACTGACCGGAGAGAGGCACACACACACAGCAGACCACCCCCGCCGCAGTCCGGAGGAGGCGCGGCGGCGTCGTCGTCGTCGTCGACGACGGCAGGAGCAGCAGCAGCAGCAGCAGCGCCACCACCCCGCGGTCGTTATCGATGTCGTCGGCCAAGGGCTGCCTGCACAAGGTGCGCGTAATAGTCGCCATGGTGCCCCCCTCGCCCTCTTCCTGGTGCCTTTCCTGCTCATCTGCATGGTCATCTAGGCCCCGTCCGTTCGCGCGCGCAAGCAAGCAAGCAAGCAAGCAAGCAAGCAAGTAGCACCCACGGGCATCCGGACGGAGAGAGACGGGGGGAGGGGAGAGGAGGGCCGCCGTGGCCTTGCGTCGGCAGATACGCGGAGATGCCCTCGGGTGAGGAGTAGGTTAAGTAAGCTACGGGGATGAGCGAGCAGCGATCGAAGCTGTGGGTCTCTTAGGTAGTAGGCTCGGCTCATGGGACGGGCGACTCTGACTTTGGCTATTCCGGACAGCAATCTGTCATGGTTAAGAGCCGACCGGGCTGTCTCACAGAGGGACCGGATGCGTGGTCTGTCTGCAGGGCTGACTGCTCGGCCGGAGCCGGGGACTCGTCGGGGAAGAATACATGTAATGTTTGGATGGAGAGGTGACATGCGGGCCATCCCTCGCCGCTCGGGAGTTTTGCTCAATACACTGTTTATACGTTTAGTCATTCATACCGTACCATGACATCTCCGGCGGCCGCCATCTTTGTCCTGCTGTGCTGTGGCCTCCTGGTATTTATAGGAATGCGTCTTCACACGCTTTGCACCTGCCTATATGTCCATGGCCCAAGCCGTCGAGAGCCAATAAGAAAAAAAAAAAGAAATCTCCGTATCGATAGCACAGCGCAGTGAGCAGGGCCAACGATTTCCGTGGAGCTGACGTGGGTGGGCTTCGCCAGTCAGACTCGGGCTGACATCAGCAAAAATGCAGCTTGCCTCCCGGCCCGGCCACGGCGAAGGCGAATGGGTCTGACGAGGATGCGCGCCACCTGGGGCCCATGGCATCGAGGTCCGAGTCTTCTGTTAAGAGAAAGACTCCAAGCCCGCCGGTCAGGCTTCTTGGTCTCACAGTGTCGTTACTCCCTTAGGTATCTTGTCTTGCCGGGAGTAGGACGGGATGCAGGGCAATCAGCGACCTGGAAGACTCGAGAATGAACAATAAGTGGGCATAGCAACGCGAGAAAGATGCTTGTCTGTGTCATCAGTCAAGAGTATCGCCACTGACCGCGACGGTGATCGACCGCGTGTGGTTGTGATTGATTATGCCTCATAACGCCCACGATCTGGTCTCAGGTGACAGTTCTTTTTTGGCGCGGTGGCCATTGGTCGACTTGCCGCGCCATGCACCGCGGACCGGGAGATGGCAGCCCGTCGCCGATACATGCATCCTGGCTCGATTTCGCCTCCATGCGCACCTACCTAGATATACGCGCGCAGTGGTGGTGTCATCTTGGTCAGCTTACCAAAGCACAGGCACCACCAGCCCGCGGGGGCGACAGGTGGAAGGAAGGGAGGTGGTTCGCCCGCATCTCGGGGCGAATCTTGGCGTCGTGTCGGTCAGCGTCCACAGATCAAATGGGCCGGCCGGACGGCCGTAAGCGCGCGGCGAGACGAGAGGGAGGGAGGGAGTGTCGGGGCCTGTTCATAAAACAAAGAAAGATGCAGCTTATCCCCAGGCTGCCATGTCATCCTGTCAAGTTAAGCCCCATTCCCAAGGGGCGCCCCGATCTGAAGAAGACTATTCAACCACAGTGGCCTCCTACCCGTTTGATTTCGAAGCGACGGCAAGACGCAATGCTGCGATAGATAACGTACACAAACGAAGAAGAAAGAAAGAAGAAGAAAAAAAAGGAAGAGAAAAAGAGAAGGAAAAGAAGAAAGAACAAGACAAAACCGGCCATGCTCTTCAACGGCGTCCCGCGGAGAATCCTCCTAGCGGGCCTCGCCGCGGCGGCCGCGTTGGGCGGCGTCCGGGCCGCCGACTCGCGGGCGGACTTCTACTCCTCGACGGACTACACCACGGTGCGGGCCCGGGTCTCGGGGCAGCCGAACATCATCGCGGGGATCCGCGGCGGCGACGGGTGCAACGCGGTCAACATCCGCTGGGGCAGCGGCGGCCGCGAGACGGCGCACTTCTTCCAGACGTTGGCGGACGCCCGGGAGTTCGTCTCCCACCGCTGGGAGGGCGCGCACCAGGACGAGGGGTTCGGCTTGGACGAGGGGCTCACGGTCGGGCCGGGGGGCCGGGGGAAACACCTGGGCCGGGTACAGCCGAGACTACAAGTTTATGGTGTTTGTCGGGGCGGTTTAAAGCGAGCGTCATGGCCGGTATACGTGGAATAGAAGAAGAAGAAGATGAAGAAGAAGAAAACAGAGGTGTCTATTGACTATCAGAATTTCCACGAAAATCTCGGACGATAATGAGGAAAGAATCCCCCCCCCCGACCGGAATAACCCGCTTGCACCCAAAACAGAGGCGATCAACCCAAGCCAAGACAAGACGTGAACCACCCAAACTGCCTCCCTTACGAAAAAATCACTCGCCGATTCCTCCGAGCTGGTCACCATCTCCCGGGCAAACCCACCCGAGCGAGGTGTACTCCTGCGACAGGCAGAAGCCCTCGGCCGCCCCGACGTCCACGGACCCGGTCCCGCCGGCGCCGGACCCGGCCGCGCCGCCCCCGCCGCCGCCGCCGCCGGACACGCCGCAGTCCGCCTCGGGAAGAACCACACCCCGCAGCCCTGCGTGTCGTCCGCGGGCGGGTACACGCCCACGGACCCGACGTCCGAGTGGTTCCAGCACGCCCGGAGCGAGGCCCCCGTCCACACGGTGGCCGCGGCCGGCTGCGCCACGGGGGACCCCGGCTGCGGGTCGCCGGAGCAGGAGGCGCCCCCGAAGGCCCGGAAGGGGTAGCCCGACTCCGGGCCCGAGACGTCGGGCTTGGCGGCGGGGATGGACGGGGGCGGGGCCGTCGGCTGCGGCGGCTGCGGCTGCCCCGAGCTCGTCGGGGCGGCGGCGTCGTCGTCGCGCGGTTTGTGGAAGGGGTAGGTGGGCACTGCCGCGGCCGTGGTCGTCGTGGCGGTTCCGGGGGCTTGGGGCGCGGCCTGCGCGCCCAGGGCGAGGGTGGTGGTGAGGAGCAGGGCCGTGGGGAGCTGCATCGTGAAGGACGGGATTGAATGAATGTATTATTGAAAGTCGTTGATGTTGTTGCTGTTGGGATTGACGTCGAGCTAACAAAAAGAGGGATTATGTAGATGAGAAAATGAGAGGAACGAGAGGAATGTGTGCAAGTGAGTGAGGACTGGATATCAGATGGAAGGGTTTGAGATTAGTGGCGAGTTCGAGTCGCTCTTTATACTCGCGAGCGTCACCTTGATTGATGCGACGACCATGCTCATCGAATTGATGCGTTAATATGGATATCCGGCCGTCTCAACCGACTGGTATTTGTATGTTGGCCCGCTCGCATTTGTCAGAGTGCATCCTGTCCCGGGTCTCATAAGCGTCCTGCTTCCTTTAGACTGTCCAAGTCGACGCTTGACTAAGGTACGTAGTAAAGACTGGCCTAATTGCTTAATCAAGAGCGTCCCAGCACCGGTCCCCGTGCTGAAGACAGTGCGGCTATTGCCTCTTCTAGTAACATGAACGTTTCTGGCCGTTGGAAGGGGAAAATGATGGATTGGATAAAAATGGATGGATAAGTGGTGGTATTCGTGGTGTAGAACGGAGAGTCTCCCAGTCTGTCTGATCCCAGCACAGACTGCTTAAATACCCCCTTCTGCTTGGTTGTCCCTTTCACCGTTTAAGGGATCGATACTCACTTGCCGTAAAGACCTTAAGCTGTATAATATTTATTGAATTTAATATTGAACGGCGCTGATTAGTACTTCCTGTCCGGTTAACCAGTCGTTTCTGCCGCCTGCGGACACTTGCTTAAGAGTACCCGATCCTATAAACATACGGGAGAGGAAGGGCGGCTCGCGATGCCGTCCAGTCCCGGTATGTGCACAACTAAGTAATACAAACAGAGACGAATGTTATTTACCAGAATATTAATATATCAAAGAATAACCCCCCCCCCCCCCCCCTCCCCTTCGCCCGGCCCGCCCACCGACCCTCCTGCGTTCCCGTGTTGCCTGCCACTCTACCCCCCCCCCCCCCCCTTAACATGTCCTCAGCAAACCCACCCGATGGAGGTGAACTGGCTGGCCAGGCACATCCCCATAGTCGTCCCGACCTCGACAGCCCCGGCACGGCGGCCGTCCCCGCCACAGTCCGCCGCGGGGAACCACCACACCTTGCAGCCCTGGAGGTTATCGGTCGGGGGGTAAAGGCCCGTGGAGCCGACGTCGGAGTGGTTCCAGCACGCCCGGATCGAGCCGCCGCCGCCGCCACCGGAGCCGGCCACGGTGGCCTGGGCGGGCTGCGCGGCGGGGTCCCCGACTGCGGGTCGCCGGAGCAGGAGCCCCGCGAAGGCCCGGAACGGGTAGCCCGACTCCGGACCGGACACGTCCGGCTTGGCCGCGGGGATGTAGGTGTACGACGCGACCGTCGGCGACGGCCAGTTCGCCGGGATGTCGTCCTGGCGGTGGGCCAGGCCCGCCGTCGCCGTCGTCGCCGTCGTCGTCGTCGTCGTCGCGGTTCCGCGGGTGGCGGGGGGCGCGGCCTGCGCGCCGATGGCGAGGGTGGTGACGAGGAGGGCGGCGGCTGCGGCGGCGGCGCTGCTGGTAGTGGTGGTGGTGGTGGTGGTGGGGAAGTGCATTGTGAGCGGATTATTGTATTTATGAAAAGCTGTCGGTGGCTTTACTGCTATGGATATTAACGTAAAGCTAATAAAAGAGGAAAAGCGAGAGAGAGTGTGAGTGAGTGAGTGAGTGAGTGAGTGAGTGTAAAGAGGATAAGACTAGTGGCGAGTCCCGAGTCGAGCTTTATAACCCGCGTCAGCCTATGAACACATGCGAGAACCGCGAACGCATGCCCGACACATGCTCGTCGATTTGGAATGCAGCTATATCAATCGGCTGGTATTTGGCACGTCGGCCCTCTCGCGTTTGTCAGGGCGCTTCCTCCTGTCTGCGCCGTTTAACACTAATCAGAAGCGTCCTGCTTCCTCCCGCCGGCGAGGCTGTCCCAAATCGACCCCTCGTCTTGCCCAATTGAGAGCCTCATGACACTCGTCCGCCTACTGAAGACGGTGCGGCCATTGCCCATTACGGAAATGTGGACAATTCTGGCAGTCGTGGGGATCGTTGCTTACCTTAGGTACGTGTACCACCACTTACCACAGACGCTTCTTGCACAAGAATACCCCATTTTACGCACATACGTTAAAAGGGGATCGACACGAACTGCCGTCCAGGTCCGGCACTTGCACTTAGGTAGAGATGAATGTTATTTGCAAGTATATCACTATAAGATCAAAGAATAAAAAACCCCTCCCCGACGACAAATGCGTCTCAAAGAGTCGACGACAAGCTCGTGACCCCCGCCCTCCTCCTCCTCCTCCTCCCTCTCCAGCTCCAGCTTCAGCTCACTGGCAGACCCACGCGAGCGAGGCAAAGGTGACGTCGTTGCACTGCCCGTTGGAGCTGGTGTACTTGACGCTCTGCATGGCGTAGCCGGCGCCGTTGCAGTTGGGCTCGGAGAAGTTCCACAGGTCGCACCCGTCCGTCTCGCCGCCCTCGCGCGGGTACTGCCCGATCGACCCCACGTTCTGGTAGTTCCAGCACCCCTTGATCTCGCTCAGCCCTCCCGTCCCGATGTTCTCCTTGGCCACCTCGGTGCTGGCCGCCGCGGCCCCCTGGCACGCCGTTCCCGCGAACGCCCGGAACGCGTAGCTCACCTCGGTGCCGCTGGCGCCCGGCTTCGAGGGGCCGATGGGCACCTGCGAGCGCTGCGCCAGCGGGGCCGAGCCGCGCGGGTATTGGTGGGGGTGGTCGTCTTGGTGCCGGCCGGCGAGGGCGCGGCCTGCGCGCCGAGGCCAAGGGTCAGGGTGGCCAGGAGGAGGCTGGTGGTGGACGGGAACTGCATCTTGGCGGGTGTGTGTGTGTGTGTGTGTGTGTGTGTGGATTATAGACAATTACAATGGTCGTTGTTGGTATTAGTGCCGAGGCGAATTTAGCGAGTAGAAAGAGAGTAGTTGGTTGTTTAGAAAGGTCTGTGTGTCGGGAGTGAGTGGCGTGAATAGATGATGGGGACAGGAGGGATCGGCGGCGAGTCCTTATATCCTCGGAAACCCACCATAATACTCATCCCATTGATCATGAACGCACGCTCGTGCATACGTAATCCAGCCATGAACCATGATCAGGGGCGCCCCGCCTATGCTTGCTGAAACTGTTTCCACCCCCTCACCCCTGCCGGCTGAATGCCCTGTGCGCTATAGATGCTTACGTATTCGAGATTGCTCGAATCCTGCGCGCATGGGAGAGGCAGGGTTCCTCGCTCTGCATGCCGTCTAGCTCTGACACCCGCGCGTTCAGCTCGAGAAAGCATGGACGCGCTGCCGTGGATCCTGAGTACCTGCGCGCAGGGGTCCCGCCCCAGAAAAATGGGAGAGGGACAGGGGAGACACGGCCAAAGTCAGTTCGGTTCTGCGCCTGGCGGAGCCGCGAGTACGCGTGGGCTGGTAAAACGTGGTAAGCACAACCGCGATGTGCTATTGTTGGAACTCAGCCGCTTCGCACGTTTCCCTGTAGGGCTGCAACGGCCCATGGAAGCGTACGAGTACTCGCAGGAAACCCCTGCGCGGTGCTCGGCACCTGCCTCGGCCGAATGTTCTTGACTCTGCCCTGTTTACCCTGGACTGAACATCGCAATCGAGTGAATGATCCCAGGGCCGACGCGGGTAGGTTCAAGGCCTCAGGGACTCAGTGCTTCCCGGTGGTTATGCGGGAAACCAACCACTCAACCATTTCAGACTGTCCCTCATCATTTCCTATTCTCAGCGCGGCTTGACTAAGCTCTTCCCTGTCTGTGACGTCGACTCGGCTGTGCAGAAACATGCGCGCATTTGTAAAATAATCACGAGCGCAGTGTAGCGGAGTTTGTCCATCATCATTACGGGCTGTGATGTCGGCTCCGTTGTCGAGCAAAAGGTAGACATGGTCCTCCCGCCCGATAAGACTCGCCATGTGCAAGGGCGTGTCTCCCTTCACGTCCCGAGCTGCAACGTCGGCTCCGCTATCGAGTAAAAGGCAGACATTATCATTCTGCCCGAAAGTGGTCGCTGTGTGTAAGGGCGTGTCTCCATACTTGTCCCGGGCGGTGATGTCGGCACCGTTATCGAGCAACACTCGGGCGCAATCCGCCGTTTTGGCACAACAGGCCGTGTGCAGGGGCGTTTCTTCTTTTCTGTTCTGCGCTGTGATGTCGGCTCCGTTCTCAAGAAGCATGCGGACAAGATCCGCGTTGCCCGCCCGGCACGCGTAGTGCAGAGGCGTGTCCTCATATTGATCCACCGCAGTAATATCGGCCCCGTGCTCGAGTAGCAACGCCAGATACGAGAAGCTATCCTTCAGCCGGTATCTATCCGGCAGTAGATGGCGGTCCGACGGGGTGTCCCGCGTGAACCCGCATCGGGCCATCTCATGCATGACGGTCTCTCCGACTGAATTTTTGTTGTTCACATCGGCACCCGCCCGAAGCAATCGTTCGACGCAGGTCACGGCACCAGCCTTGATGGCGTAGTGCAGAGCTGTGTTTCGTTTCCATGTGTCTTTAGCATCGGCATCGGCGCCTGCCTGCAGCAGCATGTCCATGACTTCTTCGTGCGCCTTCCTCGCAGCACACAATAAAGCAGTCTCCCCGAACTTGTTTCTCGCGCTGACGGCCGCCCCCGCAGCACACAATAAAGCAGTCTCCCCGAAGTTGTTTCTCGCGTCGACGGCCGCCCCCGCCTCCAGACATGCCTGCACAACCATGGCATAACCGCCCATAGCAGCAGCATGTAGAAGTGTGTCTCCGTCATCGTTCCTGCAGTGCAAAGCATCGGACAAATCCTGTGTCGCCCCGTTCTGCCGCGCCTTCGTCTCCAATCGGTTCAAGAAGTTGCTTTGGGTCGCTGGCGCTTGCATCGAGTCCGGAAAGAGGGCGTCCACGAGGTTGGGGAGATTGTTGGCCATCGCCAGGTAAAGCACAGAGTAGAAGGGTCCGATCCCAATGGCGCAGTTTCTCCAAATGTAATAGTAGCGCAGCTGCATCTCGACGTCCAACAGCCTTCCGACCAGTGTCAGCGCCGACTCGTAGTTCCTCGCCTCGGCGTTGCGGATATGCTCGATGAAATACGAGAAAGCATAGCTGCGAAGGCTGAGTGGCCTGGGTGGCCACGCAGCACCCCAGCGATCATGGTCGAGCAAAGGCTCACGACCGTATAGCCGGGTAATAATGCCCACACATATCTCGGCGAGGATGCGATGCGACTGGCCGGGAATGAGGGAGTGCTTCCAGCTCCACCCCTCACACTCTGGGGCTCGTCGCTCGCTCGCAGCATCTGGCACTAGAAATTCGCGAACTGTCTGGTGCATGAGATAAATCTTGGATCCCACAACCGAGATGACAAGGCCGCACAGATCTCGGATTCGCCACTCCAAGTTCTCGTCCAACCCCGGTTGCAGGTCTTCGATCGGTCCGACATCGGAACTCTCATACACAGCCAATGCGCCCATCACGAACTCCACGGTGAGCGGCTTCAAGGCTTGTACCACGATATGTAGGACCCGCCTGGCAAGAGTGGGGTCCGGACTTCTGGACAGGATGCTTTCGTACGCCTCTTCGACTGTTCCGGGCAGGTGCTGGGCCGTTTTCTGTATGGCGCTTGGGAGAGGCATGAAAAGATTCTTCTGGAACGCGTTGAACATGAGATGAACCCAGAGATAGGTCCGGTTCGGAAAGCGAGTCAGCTCCCCGTACAGCGCTGACCTCTCGTTCTCGGACAGCCGCTGTTTCTTGGCCAGCTGCCCCACTCGATGCTTAATCACCAAGTCGATCTCGCGCGCGATCTGGGCAACTTCTGCCTCGCCCTCGCCACTCAGTCGGATCAAACTGCCGGGTCCCAAGTCCAGCGTCGTGAAGTCCCGCTCGACGGAGTAGTAGGGCCGACTCGTCAAGAGCATCCCACGCGGCGGGCGGGATGAGCCGGCACGGTAAGTCCTGTCAATTGCCTCGATAAGCTCCGTTCGGCCAGATTCTTCGCATTCGTCGAGGGCGTCCAAGACGCAGATGATCTTCTTGTCAGTGATGCCAGCGGCGGTCTCCAGTAAGATCTGCCAGAGGCTGTCACAACTTTCCAGCACCGTCGGTCCCCTCTGCTCCAGCCGCTCGAGAATGGCTGGTGTGAAAGACTGGGGGATATGTTCGAATATTTGGTGAAGGATGCAGCGAATTGCCCCCACCGCAGAGACCTGGTCTTTGTAGCCGTCTTTGAAGAAGAAATAGACCGTCAAGGTGTCTTTGCTCGCCTTGAGGACTTCGTCGATCAGATATCTCGCGAGGACAGATTTACCACACCCAGGGTCGGCAGTCGCCCAGAGAAAGCGAGACTCGTCGTTTCTCCAATGCAAGAAGCGCGCGTGGTTCTCGAACCACTGGCATGTTCCCGCGACTCTTCCTGGGTTCAGGTTCTTGCGATCCTCATATGGACATGTGTACAGCCTCCGGAGCCATTCATTCTTCGTGCGTTGGGTTTCCCGAGTGTCATCATAATGGTTGTAGTAGTTGTTCTGATTACCTGTATACCTGTCAGAAAACCAGATCGATAGAAGATGATTCGAGAGTGGAATTACCAATGATGTTGCCGCCATTCACGGCGCCGATCACGACGCCACTGTTGCCTGAGACAGCGCCGATGTTGACTCCCAGTTGTCCGGCTGCTGACCTGTCATGAACAGTGCCATCTTCTCCTACCTCTGGGTGACCGCCGTGTCTTGTGCCGGCGACGATGCCCCCCGTGGCAGAAGTATCGTGTCCAATGAAGCCACTGTTTGCAGTCGCAGGAGGGCTGGTTTGTCGGCGCTTTGCGCTAGGTTCGCCTTCCGTGTCCATGGTATTGGGCAAAGCGGAGTCAGCAAGCTGCCGATGAGGTTGAGGAGAAAAGAGAGGAGAGCAGAGAATGTTGAGTATTGACACGAGTGCGGGGGCATGCCGTGCTCTCTCAGCCTTGTCTGGTGGAGTGCGACACGGCGCGGTTTGATTGGCGACGAGGGCGGCGTCATCTCCCCGAATCTTCGTCGGTGCAGGCCAGCCGCTGCTGCGTGTGGCTTGTCAGACTAGATGCGAAATGGCACTGATCACCTGTGGCTCGTCTTGGGGAGCCTATCAACAGGCCGTCGAAGCATGTCGCGTCAGCTGAAGGGGCGGACGTGCATGCCTCGGGATGGTCGTTCGGGCTGGCATCTGAGCCTCCTTTACCCACGCGTGCCACAGCTTAGCCAGCCATACCATCGGTTCTGTACGAGTAGAGTGTCAAAAGGGATGGAACAGAAGGCTTGATTATCTTGAGTTCTGTGGATCGAGGAGAGGGCGGAGAGTCTCACTTATATAGACATGGGAGGCAGTTGGGAACGGGCTCGCCACGAGGGCAAAAGATGGTGGAGAATGTGGTTGTATCAAATTCGGGTAGGTTTCCTCCTCGTCGGTTGACACCGGAGAACTACCTAAAACAGCTAATAATGATACGGGTCGAGCCTGCCCACCCACAGTCTCCTTGATTTCAACATAGAGGATGCCTGTACACCAACGGCAAGCGCACATAATACGTCGCATACTCGTCATTTGCTCCGAGGCATCAAAGGCTGCTTGGTGGAGATGGCGAAACAGCGGCAGCCTGCCGGGCTTCGACGCATGGAAGATGGTCAAGTCGGCCGAGGGTGACGGCGCGGGATCGCATCCCCTTTCATTAGCAGGAGAGCTTTGCCTCATCTTTCCACCTTGCAGGCCACTGGCAACCCTTCAGTCGTGCTGCAAGAATCTTTGTCTTGCCTTGTGATCTGCACCGGTCAAGGCTGCAGCATGCACGGGTGCTTCCCAGTGAGGACGCGACAAGGCGCGCTGCCAAGCGACAGAAAATGCGGCCCATCGATCGACTCCCCAGGCAATACAAGTAGGTCTCCGGCCCGTTGCCTTTCGCCTTGAACCAGACATACGTGACTCTTGGCCATCCATCTTCTGACCTGATTCTCGTCATGGCTGAAAATACACGACTATGCGAGCCCCTGGCAGACCCAGACGATGCCAAAGTCAAGTAGGCCAAGCCTCCCCAGCCACCCACCACGTCTCATCGCAATACCTGGCCGATAACGCCATCGGACCTGAGAATGAGGCGGGGAGCTTGACAATGGACAGCCACTCGACGTCGCTGTTGCAGCAGCTACTGGATTTCCAGAGATCCACAAACACGGTAGGCTTCTCGCGCCCTATGCCATTGCTTCACGTCGAGAAAGACAGAGACGGCGGGCTGACGCGCACGCTCCGCCCCAGCCGGACCGCCCGGTCATTTTCGTCGCGCACAGCCTCGGTGGTCTCATCTGCGCCAACGCCCTGTCAGCGCCCAGGGGATCCGGTTCGGCCTTGGAAGATCTCGTCGCTCGAACGACGGGCTTGATCTTCATGGGAACCCCATTCGAAGGATCGGCCAAAACAGAATGGGCCTCAAGGGCGTTGAAGCTGCTGGAAATGCTGGGAGAATCCTCGCAAAAAGACAATGTTGAGAACCTCGAGGAGCGATCGGCCAAGCTGAGCGGCGTAGAGAAGGCCTTTAAAGATCTCATCCGCGACAGGGCCCGATCCAGCGAGCTGAGATCAATCCAGACAGGCTGCTTCTATGAGGAGCGCAACTACCGGAAATCAGGCGAGGACTTCGGGCTCATTGTGCCAAGGGAATCGGCTTCACTGCCAGGGACGCAACCGAAGTCGATTGCGGAGAACCACGTGAAAATGGCCAAGTTCCAAGACGAGCCCGACACAGCATTCAAGATAGTTTCGCAGGCTTTGAACCGGTGGATCAAGGACCTCGACAAGCCGCCCAAGTCCACAGAGGTACCAAGCTCAATGAGACTCGGGATGTCAACTTCAACGGCCAGATAGACAACAACTCGGGCATAGTTATGGGTCACGCAGTGGGAACACAGGGCGATGCTGTCCATCTTGTCGGGACCACGGTACGTTCCAAGGCACTCACTTAGAGGAGAGAGTGACTGACTGACGGCATTGTAGAGCACCTACAACTACCACGGCCCACCGTAAGCCATGCGCCCTGTCTAGATCGTTGGCATTTTCCACATACATGACCATGCTGATTCTCATTAGGCCGGATAAGAAATGAGCCGGATGTGGTGTTGATTTCGACAGCCGAAGGACCTGCTCTCACAGGAAGAAGCATGATGGACTTTTCCGAATTCGTGTCAGTTACAGGCCCCGACGTGAAGCTATTGTTGCACAACCTTCCATGCCGATGCTGAAGGGCTTAAATCCAGCGCTGTGGAACAAGTAAAGGTTAGTCAGGAACCTAATGGACAACCTTTCGCACATGTTCGGTACCTTAAGAATGTATCTTAATAACGCCCATACATCGTGAGAAAATTAAGGTAGTCCCAATGAATGATACGGATTCAAGAAGCTCTATGACATGACCGAGTCAACTCAGAACTCAAAAAAACATCTTTTCCATAATATCTCAATCGATCAATCATCCCCGTAACCTGCCGGAAAGCGGGGTCGCTGACTGCGGCTCTGCTCCCCCTCTGCATCGGCTCGGCAGCACTCTCGCCTAATCTATTTCGGCCACTCTCCTGGCCGTCCCTCAAACAGTATTCTCCACAGTTTCCTTCACGGTCTCCCTCACCGTCTCCGTGACGGCCACCCAGATGGCCCCCGCCACAGTCCTCTCTACCTACGGTCGCCCTTCTCCCCGCCCCACGACCCAGACTGAAAAAGCCACCCCTCCAAGGGAGACTGCCCGTACCTCTCACCCGCCGCCATACCTCCTTCTTCTCCCAGCCCCGGCCATCTTCTTAGGCCTTAAGAGACTGTCGGCAAATGACCCTACAGGCGTCTTGGATGTGTTCGTGTCCACCGAGTTTCCTTCGCCAGCTACCGCGCCTTGGGCGCGGTTCAGCAGGTCCCGTGCCCTGGACATGTCCGGCGTCGAAGGCGCCTCCTTCGCCCACGTGAGTGATGGGAGCTCAAGCTGTCCTTGGGCCGGGGTCACCTGAAGCTGCTGTCGACAAAGAAAGAGGATCTTGTCTCCCCAAAGATCGTAGCTGGAGCCTTGTCGGCTCCATACTTACAGCTGACCTGTTGAGGCTGCATCGGGGATATGGCTTATACAAGGCAGGCCACCTTGGGGCTGAGAGCTAAGAGAACGACTCCTATCGCCGATCGTAGAGCGCTGCCGTCGCCAGCTTCGCGTCTCTCATGAGTATATCCCGAGATGCTTCGCTTTACACTTGCATGAGACAGACTGATCACTTGCACAGCACGAAGCGTGTGTACTTGCAGATGATAGACTTGGAAGAAGGCTCGCTCCCAGCACGGGCATGCAGACTCGCCCTCTTCTTTGCCTGTGCACACAGCAAGGCTGCGAGGCTTCGGCGGGCGGGACTGCGGTACCCCGCGCCCCATGAGGCGAGTTTTTGACCCTTGGGTCGGATACCTTTCCCAAGGAGGGGGCTGCGATGTGTCTTGGTGTCTGCCGGACCTTCAGCTGGCCAGACTCTGATTTGCTCTGGCTGTAGCTCACCAGCTGACATGCATTCTGTAGACGCATCTTCCTATGCGGCGCAGCAAATCCGATGATCATATTGCCGCTGGACACATCTTGTTCCAGAAGGGGCGGCACAGCCACCTCCAGGTAGAGTTGGAGAAGATCAAATACCGGCGTCCGGCTGCCGCCAGAAGGGTCGTCCCCATCGCTTTCTTGCCATCTGATAGGAGGAGAAGGGCACCAGGGAACCTCGGCGTGTCAACACCCCGCACTGTAACAGGTGTGGGTGGTAAGGCTGTATCGCGGATCAGCTCGGGCAGTAATCGAGGCTTTCGGAGTGCGGGAGCATATCGAACCATGTCACTGGCCGTACCTCTTAATAGCGAGGCAGTCTCTCGGGGCTTGGTCAGCCTGATCCCTTGACATTTGCAGACCACCCTGAGCACCTTGTTGTCGGACCGGTGCCGACTTGCACTGCCTGTCCACCCACACTATCTGCGAGGCCTAGGCTGTCTACGGTGGTTGTTTCGCGGAAGCATATACGGCTCGGATCTCGTCGAGAGGCAGCACCAAAGAGCCAGGTCGCGCCGTGGCTACCAAAGCGTCTCAAACACTGCCGCCATGCCGTAAACCCGTACAATCAGTAACGGCACAAGCGGCTGTGCGCCGTCCGGCGTGGCCCAGGTACTCCAAATCCAGCCTCGCTAAGTCAGGGGTGAATGTTTGTGACGCCGAGTCCACATGCAGAAAGACGTGTTCCGCGGCGTGACGCCCGACGGTGACTATAGTGGTCACCACTGATTGGGTGCCCGTCCAGTCAGGCTGTCCATGTCGACTTGATTGCAGAACTGGTACCATGTTCATCCGGGCCAGGATGAGAAGAACTAAATAGCAGCAACAAAATCAAAAAAAAACATACAACATTGGGGATTCGCTGGTCGTCACCGACCCAACTACTAATCCAACGGTAACAGGCTTGTCTATGGGAGAGCGGACGGGATCCCGAATTTTCCTGATCCTATGGTCGTATGTGATAGCGAGGTGCGGTAGACAGCTTTATATACCCTCTGAGTGGCTTTCCAGAAGTCTCGCGGGCAGTATGCTGGCTTACCTGACGTCGTTCCGACCAACCAACAACGAGTTGGACAAACTGTTATGCCCAGGCACCCGAATCTGTCTTTCGGAGCCTTGGGCAGACTGTTGGTCCTCAGCGCTCTAATATCCATGTAGGTAAACGGTAAGACAAACGTCCGACGTGATGATGGCCCTTGCAAACCACTGGTCCTCCAGCGCGTTTCGTCCCCAATGACCAGGTTCTGGCCATCTACAAAAGCAACATCTTCACGTACACTCCGTGACATGCCGGCTTCTCTGAACCCTCACACCTCCGACTAGACAAAGATTGCGTGTAGACGATAGCTACTCGATGCCCTCGATGCCTTGGCCCTGGACTCTCCCATTCCGCCGCACCTGGCCCCGCCTCGATTTCCCAACCACCAACGCGCCCATCATCTCGCCGGGCGAAATCATCGAAGAGGAGACCCTTCCCGACTATGTCGCAACACGGTATTATCCCGTGGTCGTCGGCCAGGTTCTCCGCAGCCAATACCAGATCGTCGGCAAGCTGGGGTTCGGCACGACAGCGACCGTCTGGCTCGCCCGAGACATGAGGTACGGCCGAGTCTGCTCTTGCGATCTGGAGGCAGCGCATCCCGCAAGAGGTGCCTATAATTAACAACCTCCAGGAACCGGCGCTATGTCGCTCTGAAGCTCTATATCCACTCCCATGCCATGGGCCGCCAGCTGGATCATGAGCTCGAGACTTACAAAGCCATCGAGCGGGGCCCCAGAGATCACCCGGGACGCCACGCCGTCAGGTCCCTTCTTGACTCGTTCGAGGTTGACGGCCCTGATGGGCGCCACCTTTGCCTGGTGCACACGCCGCTGTGGGAGAGCGTATTGGCGTTCCTGCACCGGAACGACGAGATGAGGTTCCCGCCAATCATCATGGCTCCCATTCTGCGGCGTGTGTTCATAGCGCTCGATTACCTGCACACCGAATGTCATCTTATTCACACAGGTACTATCAACAGTCTTTGCTTCGCTTGATTTCCAAGAACTAACGGATGCCTGCAACTGGGCTAGACATCAAAGCCGATAACATCATGTTCAGCATCGATGACGATGGTGTCTTCCGTGACTTTGAAGAGACGGAAATCAACGACCCCAGCCCTCGCAAGGAA
This sequence comes from Hansfordia pulvinata, assembly GCA_006538405.1. Taxonomy (NCBI): domain Eukaryota; kingdom Fungi; phylum Ascomycota; class Sordariomycetes; order Xylariales; genus Hansfordia; species Hansfordia pulvinata. Next base: position 336,368 of record BJKQ01000007.1, on the reverse strand, counting down.
GTCGACGGCCGGACGATCTACGAATCCCGCCAGCTGGGAAAGCCCAGGAACTTCGGCTCGGTGGTACTCTGCGATTTCGGCTCGACTGTGCGTGGCGATCAGGAGAACCGGGCCGACGTCCAGCCCGACGTGTACCGGTCGCCCGAGGTCATTCTCAAGGTTCCCTGGGGCTACAGCATTGACATCTGGAATGTCGCCTGCATGGTGAGTGCAATCTGTCGAACCCAGTCTGAACATGATGCTCACCACACCGAACAGATTTGGGACGTCTTCGAAGGGGGCCACCTTTTCTACGGTCTCGACCCGGAGCACGATAAATACCGGGGCCGAGCCCATCTCTCCGAAATGATCGCCCTGATGGGACCTCCCCCAACCGACCTGCTTGCTCGCGGGGCGTTAAGCCATAAGTTCTTCTCTCCCGAGGGTAGGAGCTGCTCCCCCAAAGATTCAAGTGAGAGGATGGCTGTAGTTCTGACTTGATTCCAGGAGACTTCACGGCTGGAATTCCATTGCCGGAGCCAGTCCAGCTGAGCGAGAGGGAAACAAGTTTTGACGGGGAGGACCAGGCCGAGGAAAAGGCGGTTTTTCTTCGCTTCATGGCCAAGATGCTGCAATGGAAGGCAGAAGACCGGGAGACGGCCTCTCAGCTGGCGGAAGACGAGTGGATACGCAGACACTCCAGAAGACCATGACGAGGGGCATTGCTCAGTATTGGAGTAGAGAGGTTAAAAGAGAGAACTGGTCGATGTGCGGCATTGCGACACAGAATATGACTGCGTTAACAAAAACCATTTCACGGCTTCTTTCTCCTCCTACATTCTGTTTGACCTGTTGTGACTCTACTATGCCTCTATATCCCTCCACAACCAACGATAGGTTTATTCCCAGACAGGATGGCTCCAGAGTCTTTACACCGGCATTTGACAAGAATAGTATAGGCATAGATGTTTGTATTTTAGACTGACTGGATAAACCTAACATCACCCCTTGTAAACGACCTTCTTCACCACCGACCGGCCAGAGATGTGGATGAACGGCTCGTCGACGCTGCTAGGAAGCTGGTCCACCTTCCCGCTCCTGATCTCGTACGACACCAAAATGGTCCCCTCGCCGTCCCCGCCGCCCTCCTGCCCCGCGTCCGCTGCCTGTTCACCGCCGTCGCCGTCGCAGATGACGCTCGGCCACCACGAGAACTTGTCCTCGACGAGCACCGGCTCGCCGAACTTGAGCCTCCCGTCCTCGAGGCCCTCGGAGAAGACCATCTTGACCTGGTAGTTCTCGAACGTGGTCAGCCCCTGCGCGCGCCGCGCCTCGTCGACGTTGCGGTCGCCCTCGGCCACGTCCTCGTTGGTCAGGAACACGACCGCGACCCGCCCGCCGCCGCCGCACGTGGTGATGCCGGGGGACACGGCGTCGGCGCCCTCGGGAGCCCAGACGACCCCCCTCCGCCCCTCGCCGCCGCCGCTGCTGCTCTCCCACGTCTTGCCGTCGTCGTACGACACGTCGTACTCGATGCGCTCCCGGGGGGACCCGGCCTCGCTCGTCCGCACTACGGCCACCAGCGCGCTCTTCCCCCTCTTCTTGTCCCACACCGTCTCGAAGTCCTGCTCCCGGTCCTTCCGCTGCTCTCCCTCCCCCCGTCCCCGCAGCCCATGAAGCACGCCGGCTTGCTCCACGCTGCTTGCTCCGCCGCCTTGAAGACCGGCTGGTCTCCCCCCACGTCGGCCTCGGCCGCCTCGATGCGCTGCGTGTACCCGCGCCAGTCGCCCTGTTCTTGCGAGTACGTCAGCCGGAGCTTCTCCCCTCCACCGCCGTCCGCCGGCGCCGCGGCCAGTCGCAGCTGCGGCGTCCAGGCCCGCCGGCGGAACTGCAGGTTGTGCTCCTCGGCGGCGAACGAGGCGACCGGCTTGTTGGACCAGCGCGCCCCGCCGTCGACGCTGCGGTACACCGAGACGCGGCTGGTCGCGCCCACCGCGCTGGGGGAGTCGTTGTCGACCACCGCGGCCAGCAGCGCCGTCGCCGTCGCCGTCGCCCCGTCGTCACCCTTCTTCCCCTTCCCCTTGCCTTTCCCCCTGACCTCGATCAGGCTGGGCTGGTCGAAGAACCGCTGCTCCCTCCCGACCACGAACCGGCTCAACTTGGAGCTCTCGGCCACGACCACCTCGTCGGTGAACTTTTCCTCGCCCCGCTTGCGCCGCGACACTTTAACCGTCTTGTACCCCGGCGTCCCCCCCTGCGCGTCCCGGCCTCGTACTCCACCGCGATCGCCATCACGTCGCCGCTGTCCGACAGCCGCGCCAGGCGCGGGTACGACGCGCCGGACTCGGGCCGGAACAGATCGGTCGCGTCGCTGTCGACTTTCCACCCGCCGGACCCGCCCAGTGCGGAGGCTGCTGTTGCTGCTGCTGCTGCTGCTGCCAGGAGGTAGAGGCCGGGTGTCAGGGGCCGAAGTATCATTTTGTTTTTTTTTATAAATGAGGTTTTGGGCCGGCTCGGCGTGATGTTGAGTTTCGGGAGGTTTTTCCCTTTTTTGGGATATTGCGGTTAGGCACAGTCGATCTCGCCCGGAAAAGCTGCGGTGAAAAGTTGGTGCGCTGCGCGGGTTTAGCTGGAGGTCCGCTGTACAGCTCCCCGGTTTCTATCTTCTCTCTTTCTTCTCGGCCTATATTACTGCTCATATGATGCACGCCGGTGGTGCGCCGGTAAGCGCTGGCGCGTTGTATCTGGGATCAGGGGCCGTGTGGACAGTGGACAGTGGTCGAGGAAGCTGGTAAGCAGATGATTAAGATCGCGACGGGTGGCTCCTTTTTCTCTTTCAAACCCGGGCAGACACCTGGAGAAGACCCTCGACTCGCCCGTGGGGCTGGGCTGAGGCGACAGTGGCGGTGGCGATGTTCTTCTTCCTCCCAAAACAAGAATTCATCCCGGTAACGGGCTCACTTCAGGATCCCCCACTAAGCCGTAGCGCCGAGGATTACTGCATGCCTTACCTACATGTACTTACTTGTAGGCTCTCCGCCACACGGCTGCTCTCGCTTGCATGGCATTGCGGCGAACTCGGTAAACATTCCCTCGTGGAGTGCGGCGGGCCGTGGTGGTGTTCAGGGTTTCGGTGAGGCTGGATATTCCATGACCTGCTCTCGAGGCCTTGTTAATTCATCTCCATCTACAACTCGTGGGCCACCATACGGCCTGTGTCGATTGGCCATGCCTGTGGGTGGATTTCTTCCTTGAACATTGAGTTTTATCGGGAGAAAGAAGCAGTGCAGGGCGCACCAGGTACATATATCCCGGCTCATCGCGGCCGGCGACCGAACTTTATTCTGTCCACAGATTGAGCCACCTTAATGGGATCGCCGGGCCGCTCAAGTCACGAGAAAGAAAGCCAGCTTTCGGCTGGTGTACGGGTTGGGCTGGCTTTTAACCTGTAAGGACAGGGCCTCAACACATTTCAACCCGAGCCGAGAGGTCTCGGTGGCCATCTGGACGCCAGTCCACATTCCAGCATCACGCTTCGACGCTGCAGAGCCCGCATGCGCGGACGCGCCTCTCTCGTCATGGAATCCCAAGCCCAGCCCGCAACGCACGAGCTTGTGTAGGGAGAGACGGCGCCTCGGGCTTCCCCAAGCCTACCTACACACCAAGTAAGTTCCCGTGCGCAGCAAGGTTCGGTCATGGTGCCGGCCAACCCGCAGCGGGACCCGTCTCCCAGTCTACGGTATATAAATGAAGGGAAAGCACTCCTCTCTCCCTTCGCCTTCTTTAATTCCTAGACTTTTCAATCCCTTGTGGCGCGCACCCTCAACGTCACGATGAAGAGTAGCAGAGAGGCAGAAACGAGAATGCCAGAACAACAACCCCTTGCCCTCCCCCGCATCCGCATCGCCATCGCGGGCGGCGGCATCGCGGGCCTCGCCCTCGCCGCCTCCCTCTGCCGGGCGGCCCCGCCGGCGCGCCGCCACCTCGACGTCGCCGTGTACGAGGCCGTGGCGGCCTACGGGGACGTGGGCGCGGGCCTGGCGCTGCACCCGAACGCGGTGCGCGCGCTGTCGCTGCTGGGCGGGGACCTGCGCGACGCGTACGCTCGGCGGGCGTTCGCTTCGCCCGAGGAGGAGGAGGAGGAGGAGAAGGAGCGGTCGACGGAGGTCCGGCTGGCGCACGGCCCGCACCGGGGCCAGCTCGTCGCGGAGCTGGGCAAGGGGAGGGGCCGGCGGACGGTCAGCCGGGCGGAGCTGCTCGAGGCCCTGCGGGAGCTGGTGCCGCCCGGCGTGCTGCGGATGGGGAAGCGGGTTCGCGCCGTGGTGGAGAGGCCGAGGCCACCACACCCGGGGAAAGGCAAGTCCGACAGCGCCGAAGACGGGAACGAAGAAGACTCGGAGGAGGGGTGGGAAGCAGCAGCAGCAGCAGCAGCAGCAGCAGCAGCGCCGGTGACGCTGTACTTCGAAGACGGCACCTCGGCGGAGGCGGACTGCCTGCTGGGCGCGGACGGCATCCACAGCGCGGCGCGCGCGCACCTGCTGGGCGCGGGCCACCCGGCGACCCCGCCCCAGAACCACGACGGCTGGCGGTGAACCGGACGACGGTGTCGGCGGCGGAGGCGGTGGCGGCGGGCGTCGACCCCCGGTGGACGCGCGACGTGCCCATCCTGCTCGGGCCGCGCGGCCACGTCAACTGCATCCCGCTGAGCAAGGACACGCGCGTCAGCGCCGGGGTGGCCGTGCGCGGGGTGCGTTCTTCCCGTCGTCGTCGTCTCCCACCGCGAAGAAGAAGAAGATGACCAGCACCACCGGCGGGCCTGGGAACGATGGAAGAGAGGAGGAGGAGGAGGAGGAGGAGGAGGAGGGGAAGGTGGTGGTGTCGTTGCCGCCTCGGGCTCGCGAGAAAGACCCCCCTGGCTGGACCCCGCGCCGTACGCCGACTACAGCCCCGAGGCGCGGGCCATCGTGGCGCTGGTGGCCGGACGCCCCCCCGCGGGCAGCAGCCGCTTCGCGTCGTCGTCGTCGTCGTCGTCGTCGTCGTCGTCGTCGTCGTCCTGGGACCCGGCAGACCACGACGCGGCGCCGCTGTACGCGCGGGGGCGGGTGGCGGTGCTGGGGGACGCGGCGCACGCGGCGCTGCCGTTCGCGGGCAACGGGGCGGCGCAGGCGCTCGAGGACGCGGCGGTGCTGGCGGCGCTGCTGGGAGGCAAGGAGGTGCGGGCTGCTGCCGCCAGTGCTGCTCCGGAGAGGGGAGCGCGGGGAGGAGGAGGAGGAGGAGGAGGAAGAGGAGGAGGACGGGTGATCGAGGCGGCGCTGCGGGCGTTCGACGCGGTCAGGCGGCCGCGCAGCCAGCAGGTCGTCGAGGTGGCGCGGCGGCTCGGGAGGGTGTACGCGTACGCCGAGGGGGACGGCGAGGGCGGGTGGCTGCACGAGGACCCGGGCCGGATGCGGGCGTTCCTGGCGGAGGCGGCGCGGTTCACGAGCGAGTTCGACGTCGAGGGCCAGAACAGGGAGGCGGTGCGGGTGTTCCGGAGATGCTGGCGGAGGGGAGGTCAAGCGTCGCTGATGGTGTTTGATCGTGGGACGGAAGGGGTTCTTACGTATTGGCCTGTGGTACCTGGCCAGTCCTGCGAGAGTATTGTCTACCGTTTGGATACCACCACAGCTTCATTTCAGAAGTACTACCCTGATTCACTACAGGCGTGATGTTAGGGACTTGACGTGAATAAAACGTCCGAGTCCATCCACGACACCCACCTTGCTTCCAGCGGGATAACATAAGGGGCATACTCCGACGACATCATCTCGAAGCTCGGCGCAAACGGAGGGTCTGTCCCGACGCCGACGCCGGTTCCGGTGCCGAAAACGGAGCCGAGGCGAACCGTGCAGCGGACGGAGGCCGGGGCCGGGGCCGTGCCGAGCAGCGCGGAAAGCGTCGGCATTGGCTGCACGGATGGAAAGCCGCGGGATGGCTCGCTGGCCGGGAAAATCATGTTGTGAAGAAGCAATTCATCATCAAAGTATGATTAGATGGACATCTACAAACTGCATCGATTCCGCAATTGATTGACTCGTCAAAGTGAACAGACGCGGGCGACTCCACGCGGCGCCAATATCAGATCCGTGTCCCCGCCAGCCAATTGGATATTCTCAGTCGCCAGCATTGGCCAACTCGGCTCGTCATTGACAAGATTATACAGAGGGACCCAGCAAGTCGATGTGATTTAAACAGAGCTGTGAGTCAGGTTCTAGAAGGAACGAGCGTCCGTCCGTCTGTCCGTCTGTTTGCCCGCTCTACCCTCGGCTCCTCTCCTTCGTCTTCGCCTTTATCGCGCCGTCGCTCCAAGACAGAGTGCCGCTCCACTTATAGCCGTTTTTTTTTTTTTTTGGCCGGGTCATCGCCTACCAAAATTGTCCCAGGTGCCCGCGCCCAGTCACGCAGTCCAGGGGTCCGAGGGGTTCGTTCCCGCCGCCGAGTGACACCGGGCGCTGCTGCTATTTTTATCCCTTCAACCTCTGAAGATAGTCGCCGGCCCTTGTTGCTGAGGCAGGCAGCAAGTCAACTCTGCGGCACACGACCATCGAGTCACCGGCTCTCTGACACGCCCGCCGCTCGAGACAATTTCCCCTCTCTCGCCCTCAAGCAAGGCATCCGGGGTCATCTCGTCGCCGCGCCATGCTCTGCGGGCGCCTCGGCCGCCGGTGAAGCAACAGCAAAAGCCTCACCCCCACCCATTCACCCAACATTGGCTTGGGCCCAGTCGTCGCAGTCGCAGGAGAAAAGAGGCGGGAGCAGAAGCAGAAGCCGAAGCAGAAGCAGGAGACATGGACCGCCCGCGCATCCTGTTCCTCGACGCCTACGACTCGTTCAGCAACAACATCGTGTCGCTGCTGACCGCCGAGCTGGGCGCCGACGTCCACATCCTGCCCATCGACTCGCCGCACTTCCGCCCGGGCGAGGCCGACGACGAGGATGACGGCGGCGGCGACCGAGGCACGCGCGCCTGGAGGGCCTTCCTGCGCCGCTACGACGCCGTCGTCTGCGGGCCCGGCCCCGGGTCCCCCGCCGTCGACCGCGACGTCGGCCTCATGAGGCACGTCTGGAGCCAGGACCCCACGGCGGCGGGCCGCGAGGCCGTAGTGCCCGCCCTCGGCATCTGCCTCGGCTTCCAGAGCCTCGTCGTCGAGTGCGGCGGCGTCGTCAAGAAGCTCCACCAGGGCCTGCACGGCATGGTCCGGCCGATCGAGTTCCGCTCTTCGTCCGCAGACGAAGGTGATGCGGACGGGGCCGCCAACGACGACGGCGACGACATCTTCCGCGGCGTGGCCCCCTTCCGCGCCACGCTGTACCACAGCCTCCACGCCGACGTGGGCCAGGACGCCGTCCCCGACGCCGACTGGCCCGCGGCCCGCTGGGCGAGGCCCCGGGGCCTGCCGGACCTGGCGCCGCTGGCGTGGGCCCACGAGGACCGCGGCGCCTTCACCGAGCGCATCCTCATGGCCGTCAAGCACGCCCGCCGCCCCTTCTGGGGCCTGCAGTACCACCCGGAGTCCGTCTGCACCGACGCCCGCGGCCACCAGGTCATCCGCAACTGGTTCGCCGCGGCGCGGCGCTGGAACCACGCCGCCGGCAGGGTCGTCGACAGGAGCAGCAGCAGCTCCGACGCGGAGGTTCTGGCCGCCGGCGTCGTGGGGCAGCTGCCGCGGTCCATGTCCGGGGCTGCCGTACCCTCTCCCTCTGCGACTTCTGCCGCTTCTGCGACGGCGGCGGCAGAGCGACGTGCGGCCATCATCGCGGCTACTAACAGTAGCACCACCACCACCACCACCACCACCGGCGCAGCAACGACATACCACTCCCGGACGATCCCGCTCCCGCGCCACGTCGAGACGCCCGAAGTCGTCGAGGTCCTGCAGGAGGCGCAGGCGGCCCGCGGCGGGAGGCGGAAGGAGCACGTGGTCCTCGACTCGGCGAGCGCGCACGCCGACGGCGTGGGCGCCAACGTCCGGGGCCGCCACAGCATCGTGGCCCTGGACGTCGACGGCGCGCCCCAGCTGCGGTACCGCGTCGGCGACAGGCACGTCTTCCTCTCGTCGTCGTCGTCATCATCATCATCACTACCGGGCACACAGAAGCAGCAGCAGCAGCAGCAGAAGCTGGAGAAGCTGCCCCTGGGCCCCGGCGAGACCGTCTGGACCGCCGTGGCCGGCTTCTGGGGCGATCGCCGGGTGCCCGCCGGTGTCGCGGCCGCGGAGGAGGCGGGCGACGCGCCATTCGTCGGCGGGTTCATGGGCTACGTCACGTACGAGCTGGGGCTGGAGGGTATCGGGGTCGAGACCGGGGCGGGAAACGACGGCGTGGGAACAGGCGGGGAAGAGACAAGCAGCGACAGCGACAGCGGCAGAAGAAGCCTGCCGCCGCGCCGGCCGGACCTGTGCTTCGCCTGGGTCACGCGCAGCGTCGTCCTGGACCACCGCGAGCGCACGCTGCGCGTCCAGTGCCTCGCCCGCGGCGGCGGCGGCTGCGACGACGAGTCTTCTTTCCCGGAGGCGGAGGGGGCGGACCGCTGGCTCGAGTCCACGGTCGAGACGCTGCGGGCCTCGGCTGTCTGGGCCCGCGCAGCAGCGACGGCGGATCACAACAGGACGGACCAGCCCACGCCGCCCCGGACGCCGCCTCGTTCTTTCTCCAACCCCTCCGATGGTTCCACCGCCGCCGCCGCCGCCGCCGGTCCCGACCCCTCGCGCCATCATCACCACCACCGCCACCGCATCACCACGCCGGCGCCGCGCGAGTACGAGGCCAAGGTGCGCCGGTGCCAGGAGTTCATCGCGGCGGGCGAGTCGTACGAGCTGTGCCTGACGGACCAGACGGTGCTGACCAGGCCGCGGGACCACCACCACCAGCTTCACCATCTTGACAGCAGCCGGAGCGACGAGCCCGAGCCCGAGCCTGCGTCGCTGGCTCCCGGCCCCCTGTCGTCTTCGTCTCCCTCCACCACCGCCACGCCGCCGCCGACGAGGACCAGCAACCCGGGCGCGAGCGGGCCCGCACCACCGCCGATGCTCGAGAAAGGGAGGGCAGCACCGGGCGACCTGCTGCGCGCCGACTCGGGCTGGCGCCTGTACCGCGCGCTGCGCGCCCGCCAGCCGGCGCCCTTCGGCTCGTACGTGCGCCTCGGAGGCGCCACGCTGGCCAGCGGGTCGCCCGAGCGGTTCCTATCCTTCGACGAGGGGGGGCTGTGCTCCATGCGGCCGATGAAGGGGACCGTGCGCAAGGCGGCGGCGGCGTCGTCGTCGTCGTCAGCAGAAGATGGCCGCGCCGGAGAAGGAGGAGGAGGAGGAGGAGGGGTGTCGAGCCTGGCCGAGGCCGAGAAGCTCCTGCGCGTGCCCAAGGAGGAGGCCGAGAACCTGATGATCGTCGACCTGGTCCGGCACGACCTGCACGGCGCGTGCGGCCCCGCCGCGGGCGCCGTCGCCGTGCCCCAGCTGCTGCGCATCGAGGAGCACGCCAACGTCTACACCATCGTCACCGTCGTCGAGGGGAGGTTGCCCGCCGCCGCCCCGGTAGCGACGACGGCTGAGGAGGGAACAACGACAACAGCAACGACGACGACCACAACCACCACCACGACAGGCCTCGACGTCCTGGCCGCCAGCCTGCCGCCGGGCAGCATGACGGGCGCCCCCAAGCGCCGCAGCTGCGAGATCCTGCGCGGCCTCGAGCGGGGCAGGCCCCGCGGCCTGTACTCGGGCGTCGTCGGCTACATGGACGCGAGGGCCGCGGGGACTGGAGCGTCACGATCCGCAGCCTGTTCCGATGGGACGACGAGGTCGAGCAGGAGCAGGAGCAGGAGCAGGAGCAGCGGGGCCAGGCCGGTGATGGCGACCACCACGCTGCCGCTGCCACCGCCGCCGCCGCCGCTTCTGCGCCCGTCCCGAGACAACCGCCGCCGGCGACAAGCGGAAGCGAGGCGGCGAGGACGACGACGACGCCGGCCGGGGCGCGGATGGCTCCCGGAGAGGAGGGGCTCGCGTCGTCTGCAACGGCGGCGGGGGCGGCAGCGGCCCATCGGGCGGCGAGGGGCAGAGGGAGGTGTGGCACATCGGCGCCGGGGGCGCCGTGACGGCGCTCAGCACGCCGCGCGGCGAGACGGACGAGATGTTCACCAAGCTCGGCGGCCCTCTGGGCGTCTTCGCGAGCGGCACGTGGGAGAATTGAGGAATCGGCGACTTCCACTCATCGGCCTCTCGACTATTTGTGCGCGTGGTCTCTTTACTGTTTGCTTTTCGGCGCTGGAATCTGCTTCACGATACTCAACGTATCTGCATTGTTTCGGGGGGCGCATTTCTACAGCGAGAACCATGCGCGGCATATTTCAACGATACCAGGCTCGGCACAGGTGTGCAATTGCATACATCAGGAATAAATACATGGAACCATCGCGCGTCAAACGCCTATTGCTACCGTGACGCGCCGTCCAACAGGACTCCCACGCTGTGAATTCAAACACGAAAACCACACCCAGCCGCATCACACTGGTCCCATGCTTGTTGATCCAGGCCAATCCCGAGTGACATTGTCCTTGTCCAGCCGGACGGGACTTAGGGGCTCAGACCATACCAATATGGCTGCCTCCTCAGAGTGGCCGAACAAGCCGTCTCTCGACCCAAACGCAGTTAATTGTCGCTGGGCGAAGCCAAAGACCACGAAGTCCCGGTTATCTTGTCATATTTGCAGGGCGACAACATAGCGACAGCATTGCTCGACGGATGCAGTTGAGCACGACGCCATGTTCAGCGCTGTCGTTGAAAATGCCGCGAGTTGGACAGAGCGGCATGGTACATCATGAGTGGATGGTGGGTCGTGGCTTCGTCTTCCCAACACCGTCCCGTGATCGAACAAGCACTCCGCTCAAGAAGATCAATATAGACAGTTGGGCCGCCGGGGGCATTGATGATTCGGACCGTGACGCTCGGCACAGTCATCCTAGAATTCCTGGTCCTCCTGGAAGAACATGCCGAACGAGATAATCGTGCTGTAGATCAGAAGACCGCCGATGACGCACATGAACATGGCGCCGAGGTTGATGAGTTCGGAGTGCGCGAGGACGATGGGTAACGCTGGCGGCTGGTAGTCAGCATTGCGGGGAGGGGCGCGCTCTGCCGGGGAAAAGATGGCTTACCGATGCCCATGACGACAAGGAATCCTGTGCAGAAGCGGCCGAGGTCCAGGACCGCATTGCCGGAGCTTTCCACAAAGTCGTCGGGGTTGGCGCAGCGGCTACAGATCCAGTTGGGCATGGGGGCCAGGACGTAGGTGGCGACCACCAACAGAGGATAGTAGACCTTCCATAAGGCGCAGGACAGAATGACCAGCAGGAAGCCGACGGCCAGTACGAAGGAGAGAGCGATGATTGTCTTGAGACCCGGCATGTTGGCTGTGGGCGGCGAGCTGCGCTGTGGTGATAGGGAGGGACTCGGTGTGAACGCGCTGTCGCAAGGCGGCAAGAGGCGGGCCGGGGCGCAAAGCGATGCAGCGAAGTGAAGTGGATTGCGATTGAACCTGTTGGACTCGGATGGGGACTCCGGTACGTCGGATCAAGGCTCGATATTGCGTGGAGGACGCCTGAGGGTGCAGGAAAGCTTGCAAGGAGCTAACGCGACGGCGATGCCGGGCGAGATGGTCGACGGTCGGATTCGGGATTGTGATGGTGGTGATGGACAGACAGCCTGGAAGCTGGACAGAACGAGTTGCGTCAGCAGCAGCATTGGAGGTTCATCGGGTCGTACCCGGGTACTTGTTCTCGGAGCTAATTATAACGCAGCATGTACAGGATACCTTCATCAATTGAGTCTCATAGCACAAGGAACCGTCCTCACTCCCGAGAAATCTAGCTCAAGTATGTATCGGTACTCAATCATGATTACCCCAGCCCGCGAGACTAAGTTCTCAGCCCTCTCAGACCATTACAACAGGTGGCGCTGGCTGGCCATCCCAAGCCCAAGGCTTCACCCAAGCCCGTTGCGATGGTGTACGAGTACCTGAGTACGAGGACCTCAACCCGCCGCACCACTGGATGTATCCCGGTACACAGGTGCGGGCGGGAGCGTGGGGAGGTTGACGCAAAGGTCGGAGCTGCCTGCTACCGCCTGCGCCCGCGCCTTGCGTAAGGTCGCCCCTGCCGTGCCTGCCAGATCCGCATCGTGCTTCCGTTCGTGAAGCTATCGACGTCCACCTCCCAGCTCCCCCCCGCACTCTACGTCTCGATCCTCGACTCTCCATCGCCCCGGCCAGCTCCAACATAGAGCCGTGTCTTGACTTGTCGCAGCTCGCCTCTGCCACCATCGGACACCGACCCCGCCCCTCGATCGCCGTCCCCTCCTTGTCGCCCGAGCCCGCCACCCGCAATCACCACCCGAGCGGTCGCTCCCTCACCCACCATGTTCAGAAACAACTACGACAACGACTCGGTCACATTGTGAGCTTCGCTTTCGCCGTATTGGATGAAGCTCGCCCAGCTGACCCGCCCGCTAGCTCTCCGCAGGGGAGAATATTCCAGGTCGAGTACGCCGCCGAGGCTGTCAAGCAAGGTTCCGTCGTCGTCGGCATCACCAGCAAGACGCACGCTGTTCTTTGCGCCATCAAGGTATGCCTTTGAGCGAGCCTTATTACCTTTGCAGTCTGCATCATGGATGTCTTCGATGGGTTTCTAGCAGTCCTGCGACCACCACCACCCTCCCACCTCAGCCCGCCACCGCCCGTTGTACCCAGCTGACTTGCCCCGCAGAGAAACGCAGAGGAGCTCTCGTCCTACCAGAAGAAGCTGTTTGCCATCGATGAACATGTCGGTCTCGCCATCGCCGGCCTTACCTCGGACGCCCGCGTCCTGTCCAACTTTATGAAGCAGCAGTGCCTGTCCCAGCGCCTGACCTACGACCGCGCCATGCCCGTCGAGACGCTGGTTTCTCTGATCGGTAACAAGGCTCAGACCAACACCCAACACTACGGCAAGCGCCCCTACGGCGTGGGACTGCTGGTCGCAGGCGTCGACCGCGCCGGCGGCCCCCACCTCTTCGAGTTCCAGCCCTCGGGCCTGACCCAGGAAATGCTCGCCTGCGCCATCGGCGCTCGCTCTCAAATGGCACGGACCTATCTCGAACGCAACGCCGACGCCTTCAGCGCCTGCGGACGCGAGGAGCTCATCCGGCACGGTCTGCGCGCGCTCAAGGAGACACTTGTGCAAGACCGCGAGCTGACCCTCGAGAACACGAGCGTGGCGGTCGTGGGCATTGACGAGCCTTTTGTCGTCCACGACGGCCCCAGCGTCAAGGACTGGATCAACAGCGTTGCGGACGAGGGCGGAGACGACAACGAGGGCGAGAACGAAGGCATGCAGGTAGACGAATAGACGACCACCGATAGGGTACGCAGGGGCCAATTACGCATGGCTTGGGGTCTAATCTCGGTCATCTTGTCAAACGGGTGCCATGACCATTGCCCTACTGATGGTATTCTCGTTAGAGGAATGGAGCCAGGCATGGGTGCCGTGGCACTCTCGAGTTTGAGAATATGCCATGAACAGAGGGACCGAAGCGGCTGAGCCCATCCTCATCACATGGCCCCACACAGACATGACGAAACGACTATTGGCGGCTGCGATGACAGCCAAAGCTCCCGGGTCAAGTAGCTGCCGCAGCCACAACCAATTTGACGAAAATAAAGATGATAAAACGTTAAAGTGGAATTACAAACGCCCCGATGTAACGAGTCTTCGAGACCTGTGCGCCGTGTTTGCAGCGCGAAGCTACCTTAGTACTTCTGTTACTGCAATTCATGACGCCTTTCACATGGTTCATAATGATGCTATGGAATTATTGACCCTGTCTCCGGTTATGCTCCCATTGCTCTCCTCCTCTGGGATGACCGCCCTGGGCGCAAATGTAGCTAGCCGGGTTTCGAATATTGTAAGTTTGTCGTCCCCATGATGGCTTTAATGGTGATTATTGTTCTACCAATGCAAGCGTCTGGTATATATGCGTATATGGAAAATCTAAGTTGTGATGAAAAAAGGGAGGAAGGAAGGGCGGCCTCGCGCTCTACTGGCTCTCCCAGTCGAGGGCGAAGCGGGAGCCGGAGATCTTGTAGCCGCGGAGGGCGTCGATGGCGCCCTGGGGGTCGGTGGCGGTGACGAGGATGTCCGCGTTGGCGGGGCGGACGAAGCCCTCTTCGACGCTCTTGCGGATGAGCTGGAGCAGGCCGTCGTAGAAGCCGTTGACGTTGAGGATGCAGACCCCCTTGCTGTGGATGCCTAGCTGGTTCCAGGTGACGGTCTCGAGCAGCTCCTCCATGGTCCCGTACCCTCCCGGAAGGGCGACGAAGCCGGAGCCGGGGGCGCCGTCCAGGACCTCGCGGGCCATCATCTGCTTGCGGGTGTGCATGTCGCGGACGACGGTGGTGCGGCCGTAGACGTCGGCGGCGGGGACGTGGTGGCCCGACGAGGGCTGGGCGTCGTCCGAGTAGGTGGCGTCGCGCTCGAAGCGGACCAGGGCCTCGGGATGATGCCGTGCGCCGCGTCGGGCCCCGCGTGCGCCACGATCGACTTGGCCACCTCGCCCATTAGGCCTACCGTGCCGCCTCCGTAGACTTGGTTATTGTAATTGCGTCAGCGGTTTGTTAACATGCCTTTTGCCCCCCCCCCCTCCCCTCCCTCCCTTGACGACCTGAAACTCACCTAGGTCAATGTTGTTCTCGGCCATCAGGCGGCCCAGGTCGCGGGCGGCCTGCATGTAGACGGGGCTGGTGCCGGGCGAGGCGCCGCAGTAGACGCAGATCTTGACGCGCGTGGAGGCGGCGCTGCTGCCGCCGCTGGCGCTGTTATTGTTGTTGGGGTTGAGGTTCGAGCCGCCGGGGGCCGGGGGCTGCTGCTGCTGCTGCTGCGGGGCGGCCTGCGGGGGCATGGGCGACGCGCCGCCGGACTCCATGGCGGCGGAGGGTAGAGGGGGAGGGATTCGGACGGTGATGCAATGCGGGGACGGGGTCTGTTCGTGGATGTATAAGTCTCTCTGTTCTGTTGGTGTGTGTCGGTTCGAAGCGCGCGGGAGAGGACTGGACCGGGAGGTGAGCGAGATGCGTGTGGTGGCGGTATCGGAAGGGAGTACGAGTGTGAGTATGGCGGGGGAGGGGGGACGATGCCCAGCTGGATACGGAGGAGGAGGATGAGCAGGAGGGGCGCGGCACAGTCGGTGCCGGAGCTACCTACCCCGTTTATCTGGCTGGCTGGCTGGCTGGCTGTAGATAATAGTGTCGCGCAAATGAGACAGACGAGAGCGCACTCGGCCAATGAGGTTCGGCGCGACGCGATGAATTGCTATGGCGTACGAGCTGCGACTCGGGGCCAGCCTCGCCGGACCTCGACGCAGATACACGCCTGGGAGCGACGAATCTACGGTCGGATCACAACTACAATGACTCACGGTGACTGGCCGCGTCGCTTTGTCCTTGTGCTGTGCTGCGAGGGGAGTTCGGGCGGGGGCGGGGCTCTCCACGCCGGCCGTGTTCTCCGCGGCCGGAGATGTCAAGACCCAGAGCTCATTTGCCTGGTTTGGCCGCCACTTGATCGGCGCTGTGCGATCTACCGGTGGATGTCGATGGACCTTGGAATTGGCTGTGTGGCCGAGGGACTGGTCCCAGGTACGGGTGTTCCCAGGCATCAGATACTGTCTCCCGTATAAGTCGTCTCGCGTCTTCGGCGTGGACGGTCCTATCCGTTTCGGCAGCCGGCGGGACGGTTTTGGGAAGAGTGAAATATGAAGTGCTCCGTTTGGCGATATCAATACTGCCGTTTGGGCCGCCTTTATATTCTATTACTTCCACTCAACTCTGCATTCAAATGGGCTGGCTGACTGCCCTCGGTTCCGGCTTGCTATTGCTCTTGTCTGTCAGACGTCCCTCTTTGTAAAGGTTATCAAGCAGGCTGTGCGCCAGTGCCCGCCCATCCAGCGTCCATGTCTCGCGGTCACACCTACCTACAGTCCATAGACCCACAGCGGTGGGAGTCTTGATATTCAGCCTGCTCGTCTCGTGAATAGTAACGGCAAGTGAAGGCAGCTTCCGGCCCCGCGGCAACGCCTTGGAGGCCGTTCTTCACAGTGTCCGAAATAGGCCCACGCGCGGTTGGGGCGTCTGCTCGATACGGCGCCTGGGCCCTGGCCAGCGACTACCTGCTCGCGAGGCGCTATCAAGCCGACGGTCCACATGGCCCATCTGTGCTGTAACCCTGTTGACAGCTTCGTAAGCCATATTTCCGTGTTCAGCTTATGCGTCGTCCAGCGATGGGGGGATAGACTTGAAAAGCTCAGACACCGCCGAGTCTTCGAGGGAAAAAGAAAGAAAAAAGAGACACCCCTTCCTTCTCCTGACGGCAGCTCGCTCGGAGTCTAGTTCCCTGAATTCAATACTGGAGTTGACAGCCCCCAATGACTCTGCGGGGGCCGGCCCCTGGCCTTTGTAACCCGCGTGGGGCGAGGCTGAGTGCAAGGGCGCCTAGCAGCGGGGTATGCTTGGAGGCACGACCAGTAGTCTATTGGGAGGGATCGCGACCCCGTTCTGTGTTGCAGTCGTAGGTATGCGAAAAGCCAAGTGCAATAGTGGATCGACGGAGCACCGTCCGAGGCACAGGAGTGGGTGTGCCCCGGGCCCTACTCGCCCTCGCGCCGTCCATCCTGTGGCAGCCGCGGCAGTCACCTACTTTCCTCTCGCTTTGATAAGTCCCTTTCGCTCTTTCTCTTTTCCTTCCGTAGATACATACCTTCCCACCAAGATAGGCATGCTCAGGTTTCCGGATCCAGCCCCTCCCGTCTTTGGCTCGTTCCCTCGTCACAGCCCAGTCAAGACGGCGTGCCCTTCTTTCCAGTTCTTTAAACCCGTACGACGCATGTGTGAACCAGATGATTGCCCGCTCGACTCCCAAAGCGGTCTGCGTCAACATCTCTACAGCAGCAGAGCCATTCTATAGAGCTGCATTCCGTCTAGCCAACCTTTCTTGTGGCACCAAGGATATGTTCGTTCTCACGATCGTCTGAGAAACGATCAGAATCATCATGGTAGGCTTAATTAGACCTGTCTGTGCTGTGCTCGGGGCTTCCAGTTCCACGCCTCCAATGCAGATATTATACATCGCGAGGCAGGCTACTGGCCTCTACTCTAAGCCACCGCATAGTTATTCCCCTTTCAGTTATGGCGATGATGAAAACGACTGGTAGTCAGGTTCGAGCTCGCTGACACCCAGGCCTCCTCTGGTTGGCTCCAGGTCTCCATCAACCGGGACATCTCTCGCTACGAGATAACCCCAGTGTACACTCATCCCTCCGCCAGGGCCGACGTCATCCTCGTTCATAGTCTCAACGGTGATCCAAAGAACACGTGGACGGCTAGCAACAAGGTCTTCTGGCCGGCTGATTTGCTCCCAGGCTCTCTGAACGACGAGCATGCCAACATACTCGTCTATGGCTACAACGCGGACCCCTACTCGACCATCCACGGGTCGGGTGATGCCTTCATATACCGTCATGCCCAACAACTCGTCAACTCCGTCACCCATTACCGCCTGAACGAGGGGTCCACCCGCCGACCGATCATCTGGGTCTGCCATGGTCTGGGCGGCATCCTCGTGAAGCGTGCACTGCTGTACTCAAACGAAATGAAGGTCTCACAGCACGACCAGTATCGCTCACTCTATCTTTCAACCATCGGCCTTGCGTTCCTGAGCACACCCCAGGATTATGTAAGCACCAAGTCCTGGGCTGCTACTCTACAAGCCATGTCGGACGCCGTCGTACCCGGGGCCTCCGTCGGCGAGAGGTCCGCGCTGAAAGCGCCGAAGAACGATGACGAGACGTTCAAGAGCGTCAACCTGCTTTTCTTAAAGGTGTATCAGCGCTTCAAGATTTTGGTAGCATTTGAGAACCAAAAGACCGGAATGAGGGGAGGCATGGAGAAGCTGGTCGTCGACGAGGACCTGACCGGGCCTCAATTGCCCGGCATCATGTACCTTCCAATCGAGGCAACCTACTCGAACATAACCAGGTTTGCGAGCGCCAACGCGTCAGGCTACCGGGTGGTTGCCACCAGCATCCGGGAGTGGGTGTCCACGGCGTCCGATATCATCTCGATGCGGTGGAGGGTTGAAGACGAGGAGAGGCTGGTTCAAGCGAGGAGGGAAATTGGCAAGCGTATGAAGCCATGGGTAAGACTCGCCTGCCACTCCTACACATGACACTTGATATGCCTAACAACACGTGCTCTAGCAGGAGTGGTCAATACCACCGGCTAGCCCTCGGCCGCATCAATTTGAGGAAGTGTTTGATGACGAGGAGCCTCTGCGGCGACTTCCCGCTACCTCGTCTACAGACCTGCCTGATAATGGCAGCAAGTCACCCTCTTCCCGTCCTGTCGATCTCTTTGACCCAGAGGGTGACTCGGATGGGGAAAGCCCGGCTGGCGTGGCCCTAGATCGAGCCGAGAGCGCCGTGTCACGCAGCATTCCCACGAGACCCAGACATGATGCACCACGGTCCAGGATACCGATTTCGGGGCGACTGGTTTCCGGGCGAGTGCCAGCCCAGACTCAGCTTCTGGTCGAGAGCACCCAACCCCAGTCGACAAAGCCCCAAGCCATGCTGACGGAGACTTGTCTGCCGTCGCCGCCCCCGCCCCCCCGCGCGAGTTTGCCCTGCGAATAAGCCTCGTGCCGCTCCACGAGAGCACGGAGGAGCTGGAGGAGAACCTGGAAGCCCTCAAGAGGGGGGACCCCGCGGTGAACGACACAACGTTCACCATAGTGGTCAAGACGCTGGCGTCGATGGGGTTCGAGGCCCGCGCCACCGCCCTTGTGACGACGGGACTCCCCAACGATGTGTTTCTCGACTTGATGCGAACGCTGACCAAGAACGCCAAAAGCCCCTACACGTACGACACGGACTTCTACGGAGTCACGCCGCTGAACGAGCCCAGGGAGAATGCAACGTGCGAGTGAGGTGCCCCCCACTCCTTAGCTTTCAATCCCGTACTATTTTTCATCTGGCTGACTAGTCGCACAGCATCATCGCCGTGACGGGACTGGCCAGCCCTGCGATCGGCTCATGGAAGGCCAAGGGCAGCAGCGACGTCTGGCTCCGGGACTGGCTGCCGATGGACATCCCGTCCGCCCGCGTGATTATCTACGGCCACGGGACGGCATGGCTGGGCACGGGCAAGAGCACGTCGAAGGCGTCAATTGAAGAGCTGGGGCAGATGTTGTTTGAGAACGTGACGACGTTCCGGAGGGACACGGACGTGAGTGGCGGTCATGAAATTCAACGCGGCGGGCACGGCTAACGCGCACACAGACCGAGTTGCGGTCCATTGTGATGATCGGCCACAGCCTCGGGGGCTTGGTGATCAAAGAGGTGAGTCAGCATTGTACATGCAAGCAAGCCTTGTGCTGAGACAAGGGGCAAGGCTCTGCTGCACAGCTACCGCCGTCGCGACAAGTACGATCCCACTCGCCGCTTCTTCAGCACCGCCCTCCACGGCCTTCTCTTCTTCGGCGTACCGAGCCACGGCCTCCGGCACAAGTCGTTGCTGCACGACATCGACATGGGACAGCCGAACAAGACCTTGATCGACACCGTGGTGGTCAACAGCGAGGAGGAGCCGCACCACTATCTGAGCAGGCTTACGAGAGATTTCGCGCAGTGCTTCCAGAACGCAGTCTCGCTGGTTTCGTTCTATGAGCTACACGCGACCGAGAGCACGCTGGTGAGTGAATCCATCATCGCGACCTAGCCTGTCATGGGCCTGAGCCTCTCATCGGCGAACGCCCACTTGAGCCCTTTTACCTGACCACGAGGCTCTAGCGGCAGAAGGACGGCGAACTCTTCAAGACGGGCGAGAAGCGGATCATGGTAACCAAGACGTCCGCCACGGGCAGCGGCGTCAGCGCCATGGCGGACGAGGACAACCTCGCCGTGGGCGCGGACCACTTGGGGCTCGTCAAATTCGGCAGCAAGTCCGGCGAGCCTTACGTCATTGTCAGAGGCCGCCTCAGGGATATGGTCATGAGCGCCACGCTGATAGATGTGGACAAGAAGAAGCAATCGACGTAGCGGGACTCGATACGTTTAGGCCAACCTTCTAACGGACGGCGAGATAGAGCATGGGGCCTTACCAACATGTGCTGCCGTGAGTAGATATCACTCCGCGATGCTGATTGTCACAGGCCCTTGAAGACAGGTTTGATGCGTTGGCGGACAGCAGAGAGACTTCGAACCATTAGAGGTACGAGGATAGCTGGGCAAGACGTTGAAACCGTACTTTTATAGTCTACCTATCTAATACCTACCAATCTAATTAATCATTCTGCGCAACCCGAGCTTTCGTCTTTTTTTTCTTCCCGTGGCAGGTAGACCTGTTGTGGTCCCGCGTTCTAGTGACGTACTGCCCACGACCTCGTCACGAAAATAGTCGATCAGGGTCTTCCCTGCTCTGCGTTTTCTTGAAAAGCCCCCGCCTTGCACCTGGAGAGCCCTCATGGGCAGGGTCGACAGGGCGTGCCGTGGAAGCCAGGCCCGTATTCGGCAGCGGGATGCAAAGCTGCCGTGCCGGCTGGATCGACAGCAAGGCTCCAGGCTCGCTTCTCCAGCGAAGCTAGCAGAACGGAGTGGGATTCCCCTCGGCCGCTGGTCTATCACCAACGCTCGCTGTACGCAGTGCGGCACTCGAGCGAGTACGTCAACGGAGCCCTGGGGAATTGCCCGCTGCAATCGCCTGTACTTCCCTCGCCGTTGATGGTGGCCTGCCCTTCATTGTAGTTCGGATTGCAATTCCTCGCGCTGTAGAAGACGGCCGAGCAGTAGGCGTTGCCTTCATACATACGGTCGAAGTAGGCAGACCCAATCTCGCCTGCTTCCGGGGGCATAGGATGGCAGGTAGGACCGAAAGGGAACTCCACGTGGTTCAAGGGCACCTGCCATGCTGCGTCACGGCACGCTTTGTCACTGCACATGACCAGCCTGGTTGTGGCATACCCTTCTGCCGTTGGCCTCATCGCCATGACTTCCGCTATTTGTTCTGGCGTCATGTGCCAGTCGTTGTCTGCAGGAGTGTTTTTGTGCCTTTTCCGTGCTTCCAGTTGTTGACCGCCATCGGGGCTAGCAGGACTGCTTTCGCTGTTAGAAGACAATGCACTCGAGGTCTCTTGGGGGGGGGGGGGGGGGGATGGACACTTGCAATGCTAGAGCCGTCAAAGGGCCGAGTAAAAGGAGGAGGTGGAGGGGGTTCATCATGGTGATTTATAGCTCGGTGTATAGTGATCTGAAGCTTCTGTTTCCAAAGCCTGTTGTTTGATGTTGCCGAGTTGGGATCTGGAACATGGAGGATTGGCTGGCTGGGCGTACTTATACGCGGGCGCACTCTAGATGAAGTGTCGGTGCGACTCGAACAGTTTTCCCACATGGTATGTGCCTTCTGGTGTTGGCCGGGCTTAATCCCGTTCTCGTCCATAGTGGCGGGTAACTTTCGATGGGTGGATGGTCGCGGACCACGGTCTCCTTGGCGACTTTGATCCGTCCCAGCAGCTGGGGCTCCGCTTACCTTGCCCCCGTAACGCACATCACTTAACTGCCTGACTGGAACCAGTCTGCCGGGCTCCGGAACCAGGGAGATAATTCCCCGAGAGCAGAGCTCGGCTCCGCCGTGTCTTGAGGGCTATGAGCGTCGCTTCGTGGCGATGGGCACAGTCGTTCCACAACCCGGGAGCGGAAACACGCCGCTAGGGAATCCAGGGGGTAACAGTTAGACAGTCTCGGCCCTAAGGAACATCGATCGCATTTGCATTTGCTGATTTGTGACTACTCGACGCCCCCACTGGGACAACTGCTGAAGAATGAATCGCGAGCCTCGTACAAAACGGAGTGATTCGCTAAAAGATGCCTTCGAAGTTGTGGGTAGCGGAGAAGACACGGGATTCGACAGCGGTATTCTTAGAGCTGTTAGCGTGAGCAGACAGCAGTTGCCTAAATACACTTGGCCAAGGCGGCCCATGAAGACGGGTGCCTGGAAAATCCACACTCCTTTTCTGAATGAAAAAAATTACACATCAAGTTCATTCATGAGCTTATGCAGCATGGCATGCCCTCGACAGAGCAAGACGTCTTTCCACTGGATGGAATCCGGTACGTGCATGCTTGCTTCTAGCTTGCACCGCTATATGAGCACATCCCACCCTTTATAGTACTGTATCATTCACACATATAAGGTGCGGAGTCTTTCTGTTTAAAATCTGGCGCTGCTTTGCTTCGGTCCAGGTCTTGCCGATTGGTTCCCTTGCTCCCCGGGCGATTCGCATCAGCCTCGCAAGGCGACGGTGAGCCGCGAGCACTACGGGGGTTGTTGACCTACCGGTGGGCACACCTACTGCCTGCATTGGGACACCTCTCGGAAGTAGGTAATACTTTCCGATTTGCTCGTACCATGCAACACTCGCCACCGCCTCGCTCCGATCTGAGCCACTTCCGTCGAAGCCGGCAGCGGCGGGACAGGGTAGGTAGCTGGGAGTTGAAGTTGGCCTCGGTGGCGCACGAGGAGCCGCAAGTACATACCGCCAGATGCTTGCTCGCCGAAAGACGGGTATTGTACTTTTTAAAGTCAAGGTATCTCTCAATGAAGTTTCGTCTGGTGCTCAGTCGTTCGGACATCCATTAAGTCTCTTCCACCGGCTTTGTTGTCATCTCTGAGAGGGACGGGACGTGGGCAATACGGACCGCATGGCTTCATTCGGATCACGGTACGGCGCGTTCGGCCACGCTGGAAACGGAGTTGGCGCCGTACCCAAGGCTTAGGTGCTACCAGGCACAGCTAGGTACCTGAGGTACCTGTCCGGATAGCGTCCCGGGCGCATCCGTGGCGGAAACAGTGGAGGGCTTCAGCGAAGCCACGCAGGGTACGTCCGTAGGGCCCAGGGGGCACCAAACAAAGATTCCGTTTGGACACTAGTAGGTATGAGGTGTGTAGGAGGCTCTCTCTGGGTGCCATGGGTGCCCGGCCTTGCAACGCAAGGCTGAGAAGGGAACCACGGTCCTTCCTCCGAACTTCACCCTCTCTTCACATCCATGCGCCAGACAGCCGGGACGCTGTATTCGCCAACACCAACTCTGCAGCCCCGGCAGCTCCACCGGCCCATGTGGCCATGCGCCACCACTGAGCTGAGACAGCGACGGGACGGATCCCGGCAGCCCGCCGCCCAAGAGGAGGATCCCCATCGCTTGCAGCTACTGCCGCCGTCGGTACGTCGCCCTCGCCGCCTGTCCCGTGGACACACGTCGTCGTCCTCGTCCCGTGTGGCCGAGCTACACGTTCCAGTTGCAGTGCTGACCAGTTGGCCCGTCCATCTCCCTCTTCTGTTAGGAAGCGGAAATGCGACGGCGGACAGCCGATGTGCGCGCTGTGCGTCGAAGCCAGCCGCGATTTCTGCGAGTACCAAGAGCCCATCACAAAGTAAGGCTTCCTCCAAGATGACTCATCTCTCTCCTCCCTCCCCCTCTCCTCGATCCATCACCGCGGACTTGAGCTGGCACTGACGGGAACCGGGAGCACAGAGACGTGACACTGCCTTAAGATCAAGTCGCCGCGCTCCTTGAGAGGATCTCCGGCATTGAAAACACCCTCGCCAGCATGGCAGGCCACCGCAGCGGCTCTTTAAACGCACCAAAGGGGCGGGGATGAGCTCCATGCAGTATGACCACGGCCTGTCGCCTGCCTCAGGCTCAGTCATGCCCGACACGGCGACGAGCCCGGCGCTGGCCGCCGCCACTGGCAGTCGCGGAGCCACAGGTGGGATGCGGCGCAACAGCGACGCCATGACCATTCCTCTGGCCCATTCCACCACGTCAGGGGATCTTCTCAACTCGGAGTGTCTCGAGGCCCTTCTCGGCGCCTATCCCCGTCACGTGCTGACGTGTACCGAGCAGAGGCGGCCATACCAGACGAGCTGTCTCTGTCGCCTCGCGCCCCTTCTCCGACGTCGCCATCCCTGAGCACGGATCCAATCCAAGGCCAGGCGGCCGAGCTGCTCATCGAGGACTTCTTCCGCCTGGTAGCACCACTACACCCGCTACTGCGACGGCAAGAGGTGTACGACCTACGCAGCCGAGTGCTGGAGCAGGGGGCCGCGGGACCCAACACCGCCCCGGCGTGTCTCGTCTTGGTCGTGATGGCTCTGGGTCAGATCGCCCAGGCGACGCCCAGCGCGATACTATCCGAGTCGCCTCCGGGCATGGCCCTCTTCACGACCGCGTTACGTGCTCTGGTGAAGGAGTGGCCCAGGTTCCACGAGGGAGAGCCCGTCTTGCCGCAAGCCCTGCATCTCACCTCGCTGTACTTCGGCTACCTCGGCAGGCCGCTGCAGGCGTGGAAACTGGTGCACATGGCATCGACCAGCATCCAGCTCTTGATACCGTGGGGCAACGACGAGCCGACGCAGCCCATCCATTTGTGCTGGGCCATCTTCATGCTCGAATGCGACATCCTGGCCGAGCGCCATCTCCCCAGGAGTGGCATTGAGCAAGTCGTCGAGAGCACGCCGTTTCCCGACTGCGGCCAGCCGCCCGAGCCTTACCTGCTGTCGTGGCTGGCCAACCTTTCCTCGCGGAGGCTGCTCAACCGTGTCCACAACACCCTCTACGACAAGATCTACTGGCGGACGCCGATCGACGCCGCGCTCCCGGGCTCCGAAGAGCCCTGGATCCGCGCCTTCGAGGAGCTCGTGAGCCAGCTGGACGCCTGGTACGGGCTGTGGCCCGACTCCCTCAGGCCGCCGTCTGTCCCGGCTGGGCTCCATCCGTCTCCAGAGCAGCTCGCCTTCGCCATGCGCCACCACGCGGCTGGCGACATCATATTCCGTCCTTTCCTGCTCCACACCCTGACTCTATCCTCCACCACCAACTCCCCAGTCTCGCCTGAGGTCCTGGACAAAGCCCAGACGTGTCTCCATCGCTGCAAGCAATACATCCTGGCTGCCGAGGAACGCCTACGAACGCCGTCCGCGTCACTCGAGATCTTCCTCCACTCGATCATGGCCTCGGTGCTGCTCATTACCCGAGCCGGCCTATGTGAGCCTCTTTCGCAGACCTTGGGCGACATAGGCCCTCTCCAGGACTTGGCCGTGTCTGCCCTGGTCAGGTGGGCGAGACCCGGGTCCAGCATTCAGGCCATGCTGGCAATTGTGCGCGCGACCGAGGCCAAGTACAACCTTTTGAGATAAAGTGGATTTATTCCGGACTATCATATCATCTTCCTCTAGGCAATCTCTACGTCCAGCTCCGACACAATGTCGCGCGAGCTCGTTCCGACAAGCCCACACGAACGCCTGAAATGGTGTGGAAGCGGGTACTGTCGTGGGCGGGCACGGGCGGCGGGATTACGATGTCGTCAATGCGGACGGCATACTCGCGCCCAGCCTCGAGGTGCAAGGACGCGAGGACCTCGGCGCTACCGCAGTTCATGAAGTTGCCGCTAATTTCAGTCCAGGCCGAGTTGTCGATGAGAAGCTCGCCGTCGACAAATAGGCGCGTCAGGCCGGTGCTCGACAAGCTCAGGTCGTGCGTGCCGGTCTCGCTGGGGCGCAGCACGCCGTGCGCCTTGTACGTGTAGCGCGTGCCTCGGATGACCGCGGGGACGTCGCCGTCGCTCATGAAGTAGATCAGCGAGTCATGCCAGTTGGTAGTGGCGACCACCAGGTGTCGTCGGCGCTGGCTTCCTCCTTGAAGGGCGGGCTCGCGTAAAAGTCGACCTGGAACCCAGGCTCGCCCGTGTTAGGCGCGACGAGGCAGCCGCCCATCAGTGGAGGCTTGAGCTCTGTCATAATGCCCGCCTCGTGGCATATCTGCAGGGCCGGGTTGGCGGCCAGTGCGGCGTCGCTGATGGCCTGGAGCGGCGTCGAGATGTAGTACGGGTTCACGACGGCGCTGCCCGTGCCGCCCGTCGTCGGCGCCGCGGCGTTGGGCCCCACGATAGCCAGCTTCTACAGCTTGGCCGGCGACAGCGGCAGCAGGTCGTCGGTGTTCTTGAGGAGGACCATGCCCTCGGCGGCGGCGTCGCGGACCGTCTGGTTCACCTGCGGATCGTTCAGCTCGGCCTCGCCGCCGCTGTCGTCCTCGTTCTTCCCCTCGTCTTCATTCTCCTTGCTGACGCCGCCGAGGCGGCCCGCCTTCGCCAAGAGCCCGAGCAGGCGGCGGACCGGCGGGTTGATGTCGTCGTCCTCCGAAACTCGGCCCGCGAGCACCGCGTCGCGCAGCGCGGGGCCGTACCGCAGGGGAGGGCCGGGCATCTCGAGGTCCGTGGTGGCCTTGATGCTGCGGACGGTGTCGTTGAGGCCGCCCCAGTCGCTCATGGCCAGGCCTCGGTGGCCCCATTCATCGCGCAGGATGTCGCGGACGAGGGCGCGGCTCGTGTCGGCGTGCTCGCCGTTGATCTTGGGGTACGTTGTCATGACGGTCCAGGGGTCAGGGCCACATCGATGGTGCGCAGGTACAGCTCGCGCAGGGTGCGCTGGTCGATCTGCTCGTCCACGTTGAAGCGGCGGGTCTCCTGGTCGTTGGCGACGTAATGCTTCATGCAGGCCCCGACGGTGCCGCGGCCCTGGACGCCGCTGATGTAGGCGGCGGCCCTGCGGCCGGTGAGGAAGGGGTCCTCGCCAAAGTGCTCCAATTTGCGGCCACCAAAGGACTGCGGGCAGGACAGGTTCATGGTGGGGGCAAGCAGGACGTGGGCGCGCTTGCGCTCGGCCTCGGCGCCGTCCTCGGCGCCAACGCGGGCGACAAGGGCCGGGTCGAAGGTGGCGCCCAGCGAGATGCCGCTGGGGATCTGCGTCGTGTGCGTGCCGTCGGTCCAGCGCGGGCCGCGCACGCCGGCGGGACCGTCGGTCGCCTTAAGGCTGCGGATGGCCTCGTGCGGCTTTAGCAGGTCCAGGTTCTCATCTCCCGTCTCTATCCTATAATCCCAGCCCGTCCCCATATTACCCCGGCTTTTGCGCCTCATCACTGTATCAGCGTGGGTGTGCGGCCTTACCCCAGAGATGGCCTCCTTGTGATCCATATCGTAACGCCCAGATAACACCTCAAGGGCCGAGACCCGAAGAGCTGGGCAACTGCAAAGCTCAGTTGGTTATCTGGCTCGCCAGTCGGGGGCGGTATATGAGGCTCAGGGAATCGTCAAGGATGGTCTGTACAAGTCGATGGGCCGCCCTGGTTGTTCCTGACTGAAGACTGTTTGTCGGCTTACTTGCTCGTTCATTATATGTCAGTTACCCTATTTCATCGTCATGCACTTGGTTAGCAACATCATCAACATAAAGAATCAACTACGACAATACCCACCACGATTACAGAACACCAGTTGTCTCGGAGTTGCGAAAGACTCCCCGCCGTCGCCTCCCAGACTCAAGTCTGCAAGGACACCGAACCAAAATGCCCTCGTCGCAACGCCGTAACCCGACCGTCCGGGCAGCAGCGCCGCCAGTGCCAACCTCTCAGTCGGGCAACCCCTTCTCGGGCTTCGGCTGGGCGACGGCGCTGGTCATCTCCGTCTGCGTGGTAGACTCGGTGACGATCGCGTACGACGGGTCGCTGATGGGCTCGGCTCGCTCAACGTCATGCGGACGTACCAGGCGTACTTCTCCCTAGAACGACCGCCACCACGGCCGTCAACACGTGCGCGACCTTCATCGGCGCCATCGCCGTCGGCCCCCCTTTGCGGGCTGGCTTGTCGACGCCTGGGGCCGCGTGGCCGGGCTGTGGGCGTCGGTCGCCGTCAACGTCGCGGGCGCCGCCCAGAACGTACATCGCCATGTTCATCGCGAGCCGCGTCGTCGTCGTCGGTATCGGCGTCGAGCTTGGCCAGACCGCCGCCAGCACGTACGTCGCCGAGACCACCGCGCCCGCCGTCCGCCCGCTGGCCCTGGGGCTGTACTTCCCCTGCTGGGCCGTTGGGGCGCTGCTCGCGGTTGGCATCTCTTACGGTGTAGGTGCTCTATTATTTTTCACGTTTATTACTACTGTCCTGCTGTTCTCTGCCTTTTGTCTCCGAGAACGCGTTACTCTATGGACTTGTCTTGTCCCCAGGTCTTTCTTCTCCCTCGACGAGATAGATATCTACCTGCAGCGTCCATACAGAACCACTGACAACCCGAGCAAGAAAAACAGTGTCAAGCCATGGAGCCCTCGGACTACGCCCGGCGCATACCCTCATTCCTCCAGGCCGCCATGCCCGTCGTCATCGTCCCTCTGCTCTTTTTCGTGCCCGAATCCCCCCGCTGGCTCGCGGCCAAGGACCGCGGCGAGTAGGCCCTCGGCGTGCTCGCCCGGATCAACAGCCTGCCGGAGCAGAGCCCCGAGGTCCAGCTGCAGTACCGGGAGATTGTCGAGTCGCTCGGGGCGTCGCCCATGATGGCCCGCCGAGGTGCGGCTCCCGCGGCAGCGGCGGCGGCGGCCGAGGCGGAGGCCTCGTCGTCTGCGTCCCCGTCTCGGACAGTCAACAAGCGGGGTGATGCCGAAGCTGTACGAGCCGAGTAACAGGAAGATGCGGGCGATGGTGCCGTAGACGCCCGCCGCCGACTGGTGCCCCCCGTCCCCGTCGCCGCCGTTATCCCCGCAAGGAGGTAGAGGAAGACGGTCGAGGCGCCCAGGCCGCCCAGCGCCAGCGCGCGGCGGCCCAGCCCTCTCCGCCAGGGCTCGAGCCGACGATCGCCACCAAGAGCTGCCACGACGACAGGATCACGTTGACCTGCAGCTGCGTCTTGGGGTCCGTGATGCCAGCGTTGGTGAGCCTGTCTCCGGAGTAGTATCTGTTTGGTGGAGGGGAGGAGGGCATTGCGGTCAGCTGAGGGCGTCACATGGGATATGCAGAAGAAGACGCACAAGAGAAAAGGGGGAGAGGAGGAAATTGAAACTTGCGTCACCACGTTGGACCCCGTGAGCATGGCGAGGGGCGCGACGGAGGGCGCCAGGGCGAGACGCTTGCGGTTCGGCCTCGAGACCATGCTCGCTGACCGCCATGTTACGCGCCCGAGATCCTGCCGTACGGCGTCCGCGCGGCCGGGATATCGCCCGCCCAGGGCATGCTCGTCAAGATTCTGCGGCCTCTGCTCGTCAACCCTCGTCTTCCCCTACATGTTCGCGGGCATCGGCGTCGCCAACGCGTCGTGGAACGTGCTCATTTAAGCCTACGTCTTCTAATAGGTAAACGTCAAGGGGGCTAACCCTCGAAGAGGTCGACGTCCTGTTCCGACTTCACGATACGGACGCGGACGAGGGCCGGGGCGAGGGGTAAGCGGAGGGGGCGTTTATTATCACGGGGACCGGCGGTTTAAAGAGGGGGCTAAAAGCGTCGAGAAGGAGGATTTTGCTCAGGTTTAAGGGGGCGGGCGGGCGGGCCTTCTTCTCTTAGCTCTTATATATAAAGAGAGAGTCTTTATACGGATCGGGCATAAGGACCGCGGTATAAGACGATTAAGTAATTACAGGTAAACATCGTACTCACCTCATCTCCTGTATGAATGCTCTATCGATTTTTCCAAATTCTGACATCTGGGATGAGGCACGCACCGGTATCATGCTCAACCGCGTTCTGCATGCGCGTGGCGGTCACTCTGTCGAGACATAAACATGCCACCTCGTGAAACAGGTTCAAACCCCCATCGTGCAAGCCATCGTTGCGACTTGGAAATTTGAGGGCCGTAGCTTGGGGTGGATGTGACATGTGTTTTTATGTCGATCGAGCTTGTTTCGTTCTTAGGTATGTAAGCTGTCTGGCCTGACTGTCGGACATACTAGAGATGGCCGTAGCTTACGTACTTGTGTAAGAGTACGTAGTGGTTCCTATATGGTTACCTTCAATCACATCAACACGATTATAGAATGAGGACCCTCGATTGATAAGTGACGTATGTACAAAACAGCCCTACTTTGCACGATTCCGAAGCGTCACTCGTCTTTCACCGCATCGCGCGCATTGCCCATCGTCCTCGCCCCCTCATTCTGCCCCCTTTCAACAACCCACAGCCCCAACATCCCCTCGTCGCCGCCGCCGCTGCCGACAAACTCAGCTGGCTCTCTCCGCGTGCGGCCCACCCTGAGCTGGAAGACGTCCAGCCTCTGGTACCCGCCCGAGAGTTTGCCCTCGACACAGTCGTCCAGGTGTAGGTCGGCGTAGAGAATCCCTTCCTCGTGCTGCAGCATGTCGGCCGTGACAGGCTGCTGCTGCTGCTGTTGACCCTGCCCGCCACCAAAGACGAAGCCCGGAAGCGCGGCGCCCGTCGGGTCGAGGAACATGGTGGCCGCCCGGGGGCTGCTCTCGCCCCGTCGGAGCCGCCCGTGATGGCGTCGACGGCCGCGCGGTCCAGCACGCCGGCGCTCATGGCGCCGAAGCACTTAGCCTCGAAGCAGTGCGCGGCGGCCCGGGTGCGGTTGGCGCCGACGTTGTCGTAGTTCTTGCCGCTGCTGGCGGTAGCGGCATTGCCTGTCGTCGCCTACTCGTCCGATTGCGGATGATCATGGCTCGTCCCTGAAGAAGAGGGCATGCGTGTGGGCCAGATGGCGGGCCAGGTCGAGATGTGCACCTGCTCGCCCTGCGCCAGGAGCGCGTACCTGGCCAGCGGGTTGCTGTTCTCGCCGCAGATCAGCGCCCCGATGTGGCTCTTCCTGCCGCCGCCGCCGTTGCCGCTGACGACACGCAAGCCGTGGCCGTCCCCCGGGCTCCCGGTCAGCTTCTCGTAGAAGGTGGGAATGAGCTTGCGGTGGTGCACCAGCAAGGGGGTGCCCTCGGCGCCGCCGTCGACGATGGCGTTCGAGTTGTACAGCGTGCCGCAGCTCGAGCTCACGCGCTCCGAGAAGCCCAGGCTGACCATGACGCCCAGCCGACGCGCCGCGGCGCGCACGGCGCCCATCTCCAGGCCCACGACGTTGATGGACTCGCGCGCCATGCGGGTGAAGAGCGCGTGGCTGCGGGGTCCTAGGGAGGTAGGTCGGAGCTCCAGGCCGGGAAGGCCGGGATGAACGCCTCCGGGAAGACGACCAGGTTGGCGCCGCGCGACGCCGCCTCGCCCATGAGGCCCAGCGCCTTCTCCGTTGTCTGCTTGGGCGAGAGGAAGACGGGGGACGCGTGGCACGCGGCTACCCGCAGTCTGCGCCCGAGCGTGGAAGTCATCATGCGTCGACGATGATGTGGGCGATGGTAAAGGGGAGAGGGAAGGAAGAATGGGACGTACGTCTACCTCGGCATGCTTCTGATCAACGAAGGGCATCTCCCAAGGTAGGAAGAAGCTTTTCTAGAAGAGCCGTCCGACGCTCTCTATCCTTTGTCCGTGTCGGATCCAGGATATCCCCGTTCTCCAACATCCAGATAGATAGATATGCATCTCGGCTTCAGTTGTACTTCCGAGAAGAGCATGTGTATCTATCAGCGCCGAAACCCAGCCGTCCTGTCCGCCTGGGGTTGGCGGCGGATCTCTTTCCGCCGAAGCCACCCCGGCTACCTCGGTCAGGATGAAGATGGCCCAGCCGCGCTTGGGTCAAAGCAAGTCTTCCGCATGGCGGCTTGCTGAGCGCCTCTTCCGCCGCCGCCCCCAGCGCGCGATGACGGCTCCGCTGTTGTGGGAGGGCCCGGAATGCCGGGGCTGACCCACATGTCGCAATAGGACCCGGAGAAGAGGAAGAGGCTGGTTCTGGTCCTGACAGGAGTGGGAGAGGAGTTGTTGAGCTGTGCTGGGCCCCCGGAGATCTGGAGGACTCGATAGTCCCATTCTTGAGAACACGATGATGACACAGAGCTGAGTCGGGCAAGGGGTCCTAGATAAGAGCCTTGTTCCCTTCCAAGTACAAGCAAGACCACGCATACCATCGCGACCGTTATCCATCTAGCCATCCAGATCTGGCTTCGTGTTGAAACGCGCGGTTGGTATCCATTCTCTCCACTAATCTGTATCAGCAACTCATCTGGCCATTCCGCACCAGGAACCAAGGCAAGATGAAGACTCCCGCTACCGATACGCGTCAGTAGCCCCGGCTTCTCGGGGTTGGCCTCGCGGCCTTCGCCAATATGGCCTGTGTCGGCACTCTGTATGCCCTCAGCATTCTCAACGGCGCCGCCGGGATGTGGATGTTCCACCGAGGATCCGAGTTTCGGGCGTTCCCGAACGTGCCGTTCGCCGCGGCCTGTGTTGGTTTGTCGGTGGGCGTCGGCACCTGCTCAAGCATCGTCGCGTTGATGGGGGATCGGGCCGGGCTGTCGTCGGCGGAACATGCCTTTGGTCCGCTGGCCTTGTGACTGCGGGCCTTGTCATCGAACGCATGGCCGGTGATCCACATGTCAGTCTTGCGGCCTGCGCCTGCCTGGCGGTTGGCGGCATCGGCGTGGGCTGGACCTATCTTGCCACCATCGCCGTTGTCAGCCAGGCGTTTCCCGCCCATCCAATTGCCCGCAGCGCCATAGGGCCGTTGGGATTCTAGTCAGGTGCGACTGTGTGCCTGGCGCTGAGCAGCCAGATCTCGTACCTGGAGGGGACCGACTTACCTCCGACGCTTGCGTCGACGATGAAGGTGGTCGGCGGCCTCATGATGGCTACTAGCCTCGCCACGAGCATCTTCCTGCCGGGTCAGACGGGAGATCCCTCGCAAAATCAAAAGACATCCGGGTCTTTGCACCAAGCCGCAGCGAGCGGCCTGTCCAAGCAAAGCATATTGCCGTTTTGCTTGTTGTTTGTCAACGCCTTGCCCGGCATGGCGGCTTTCTCTGCCCTTGCGTCCCTGGCATCTCCATATGGCGATCCATCTTTTCTTTTGCCTCGCGTCCTTGTCAGCCTAGCCCTGGGCGGAGTTGTCGCCCCGTACCTGTCTGCCCCTTCATGTCTCGGCGAGGCGGCGACTTTCGCGCTTCTTTTCACGCTTCGTGGGCTTCTGCTCCTCAGCTTTTGTCGCAGGCCGGAGAGTCCGAGGGTGGCTGCTCTGACGGCAGCCACCGTCCTTTTTGCCCACGGTGCCGGCTCCAGCATTCTGCCGGCGGTGGTGAAACGACAGCTGGGTCTGGCGAAGCGGACTGGAATGGACGCTTTTATTCAGGAGTACGGCCGGGGGCTGACTGCCTGGGGGTTGGCAGGCGTGTGTGGCTCGGGTCTTCGCAGTCTGGTCGCTGGGCCTGTGGGTGATGCTTCGACTATCAGCGCGATCTTGGGGTCTGTCAGCCTTTGCGCCGCGGTTCGGTTTTGGTTCCCCTGGGAAAGGGCCATGTTTTCTGAGCCTGGAGTCTGCAGGGGTTTGTCCAGCTTCTGCAGTGGCGTGGCGTTTGCGCCCGTGCCATGAAATTGCTTGACTGCTGCCGACTGCCATCGACGATACATGTTGGAGGAGACACAAATCGAATCAGAATGGAAGGCGGTGAAAGGGACGATATAGATCTGAGTGGGAAGGCGCAGCCGTACAACCGCAGTAACCGTTCTCAGGGCAGGAACAACTCAGGGATGGATAGGCCTGCAGATGGGAAGGCACGACAGCGACCTTTGGCGTTGGGCGATTGAGGCGACATTGGGCCAGCTGCACCGGCCATCAGGTTCCTTGTTCGTTATCATTGTTCTCTCCCTTTTCCACCACAGTAGCCATCGTAGCATCCAATGCCATCGCCGTTTCGAGACTTACAAGCATGATCACGACTCAACACCATAAACCCCTCGATACACGTACAGCTACGCGTCTTTCGCCCGTTAAAATCGCAACTGAAGAGGAAATTCATCATCCTCTCTCACGAAATTCCATTACAACCCCCAGGCTGTAGCCTCCCGTTGGCCATGCAAGACTGTTCGACTTCAAAAGGACATCAGTTCAAGTATCGGTGTTTCTGAATTCCATGTATGTACAGGGTATCTCCAGGCGGCTCTCTGGTCCAGCTTCGGCTGTTAGACCAGGCCATCGCCTATGTACAGGTGATATTGCATCAACCTATGAGGTATCCGGCAAGCAACATGCAGAGCCTGCAAAGATGCTTGCTGTCCAGACTCTCTTGGACTCGCCGTGCTTTGCGTGTGCATGTGCCCACGCCCACAGCAGCGCTGACATGATGACATTATAGAGTCTCCAGTCATCCTGCCCCGTCCCCCTTTTCCACCCCCAGCCGACCCATCAGCACCCCTACGGCTCCGGCTCGACCCACGTCTCCGCCTCGACACCTGGAGGAACCCGCCGGAAGAAGATGAGCTGCACCATCTTCCGCATGTGCAAGAACTCTTGCAGCTCGTCCTTGAGCGGGGTGCCCGGGTGTCCGGCGATGAACTCCTCGGTGTCGGTGCGGCGGCCACCGGCGAAGTCGAAGTCGTGGGAGACGCGCTTGCGCGTGGCGTCACGCACTTCTTTGCTTCCGTTGAAGTGCGTGCGGACCATCTCCGCGATGTTGTGTGACGGACCCCTGTCTTGGAGCCGGTCCCCAAAGTGGCGCACCCACGTCATGCGCTCGAGGAAGCCAGCCATCTCGCGTCCCAGGTGGTCGTGGCACACGTGCGCGACGCCCGGCCAGCCCGGCGGCGAGCCGCAGTCGCACATGACGACGTCCCCGGACGCGTCGACGACGTGGCCGTCTGGCCCAGGCCCCTGCCACAGCCAGAGCTTGCTGGCGGGCTCCTTCCCCGACAGCCCCCGTGCCTTCTGCTCCTCGACCCACAGGATCTCCCGCTCGATCTCGTCGTTCTCCTCCCACGTGAGGTCGCGGTAGGCCCAGCGGAACGCCTTGGGGGGCAGGGGAACGGCGGTGGGAGCGACGGGGGTGCGCGCGCGCTCGGCCTCGTGGCGCAGGCGCAGCTCTCTCTGCTCGGCCTCGCGCATGTGGTGCTTGATGCCGTAGGCGAGAGCCGCGCGGCGCTGGCGCTCGGAACGCGGGTCCGGCCGGGTGCGCTTCCAGCAGCGCATGCCGTTGCCGAAGCGCGGCGGCCCGGCCTCGCAGCAGTCCAAGTACTCCTTCCACGCCGCGTCGTACTCGGCAATCCTCCGGTCGCGGATCATGTCGGCCGAGTAGTCCGGGGTCGTGGGCTTGGGCTTGAGGCGAGGCTGCCAGGACCACTTGTGGGGGTCCGTGCCGTTCTGCCCGTCCTGTCCTTCAACTTCCTCCACCTCCTCCTCTTCCCAGGCCTCGTCGTCCTCCGTGTCCCAGCCATCCCCCTCCCCCTCCTCCCACCACTCCTCTTCCAGCCGGGGGTCCGACTCGATGCTCGGCGGGATGCTCCAGAGCAGCATCGGCGTGCCCTGGCCCACCCACATGCGCCTCAGGCGCTTCCACCGCGCCCGCCGCTGCTCCTGGGTTCCCGGCGCCTTCGGGTTGCAGGTTATCGAAGGGACTCCGTACCTGTGCTTGTAGTCCTTCGTCCGCAACCCGGCCGGGCGGCAGTCCTTGTTGGCGGGCACTGGCCACTTCCGCCTGTCGTGGTCGCAGATGTAGGGCGCCATCGTTGCGCCCCTTTGTCTGCTGTGGTCCCTGAGGCGACTGGTTAGCGAGGGTTCCAAGTCCAGCAACACGAAGGCGCTGCTCTCCGCAAAGAGTGTCTTGGGCAGCTTCGCCAACTTACCTAGGCGGCAGGGACGCTGGGGCGGCTCAACTCGCCGGCGCCAACAGGGGCGCTTCCCCCGGGGGGCGGTTGTCTGGGGCCAGAGGGCTGTGCTGTCCCTGAGAGAGCATGTTAGTGACAGCTCGGGTGACTTTTGTGCAAAAGCAGCAGTGACAACGACAGCAGCCGCAGCGACTGTAGCTGTATCTGTGGCTTTCAAGGGGGATGGCCTTTTCAATTTTATTTTTGGCTTCATCAGATGCTTTATTCTCATAGACGGACCTCTTTGGATGGTACTTGCCCGGAGCCCCCGCCTGGCCCTGCCGG
The DNA here is from genome assembly GCA_006538405.1 of Hansfordia pulvinata. Taxonomy (NCBI): domain Eukaryota; kingdom Fungi; phylum Ascomycota; class Sordariomycetes; order Xylariales; genus Hansfordia; species Hansfordia pulvinata. The sequence continues at coordinate 300,448 of BJKQ01000007.1, read as the reverse complement.
GGGGGCATCCCTTCATCCTTTTGTTGTTTTTCATCGTGGTGCGATGGTGGTTCTCCATCGCCCCTGAGGTCATTCGCATTGCATCTGGCCAAACTGGGCACGGTTGTGGCAGCACGCAATGGGAGCAGCAACAGCGGCTCACGGAATGACTTACCCGGCTCGCAACCGTGTTTGGGTGTGAGCTGGAAACCCTTGAGAGGGGTGGTGAAGCCGAGTGGCGCAGGGCTGGCTTGTCGATTGTTGGACTCGGAAAAGGGGCGTTGTTGGTTTGTTGGGGGCAAAGACTTATTTGGTTGGTGGAAAGGGGTGAGTAGAAGAAACACCCGCAAGAGAGAGAGAGAGAGAGAGAGAGCAAGTAGTCAGTGGAAACTTGATGAACTTGTAGGTTCTTGAGAAAGAAGAAGAAGAAGAAGGGAAAGGAAAGCAGAAGGACGAGGCCGGAGAGCGAGGCGGCGTTTTATACGCAGAGGGCGGTCATGTCGTGGGTTCGGGGAGTTGAACATTCGGGTCGATACCGGCGGCGCAGAGACGCGAGCGAGCGAGTGATTCAGGCGTGGCGTCGTCGCAGCGGGACCAGCGCGAACGAAAACTTGGGCTGCTGTGTCTGTTGTTCAGAGGCGGGACGGCGCCATATATTCAACCAGCCCTGCCGCGGTCTTGTGCGACGCGGCGCGGCTGCCGGCGTAGGCGAGCAATCATGACACTGCTCTATACCTGGCGGGGAAGAGTGGACTCGATGATGGCAGAATTCGACACATCCGATTGGGCGTGCCGCTCTCCTCTCGAGGCCAGCCAGCCAGCCAGGGGGGAGGTCCCTCCCGTTGACCTTATCCCTGCCTACCTAGGCATGTCGAGGGCCTCAATACTCGCTCGTACCCGCGTGTGGATGGATACGCAGACGCACGCGGCCGCGGTGCGCTATCCGGTGCCTCTCCCAGGTCGTATACTACCTACCTATCGTACCTAGTAGCTAATAATAACTCAGTGCCTAGCTGACAACTAATGAGGACTTTACGTGGGTGGCTGGACCGACGACGGGCCGTTGTCGGAGTAGGTTTCTCTTCTGCTGCCCCGTGCGTGCGTGCTTACTTGCTTGCTTGCGAAGCCGTTCTGTACGTTGCCGTGTCTGTTGGCTGTGGTGTCGACGGCGGCGAGAGCTGATTGGCCCAATCAACTCGGATGTCGACTTGGACATGGGCTTCCTTACCACGTTGCTTCTTATTGACTCTGTTTACTCGTGCTTGACCGACAAGTCGACCCACTCCTTGTCTGTGCCTCAGTCTACTATTGTCTGTTTGTTTGTTCCGCCGATCGGAGAGCCGCCTGAACAGCAACCTGAACGTCACCCCGGGGCAGGCGAGATGAACAACCAACTAGGATAAGGAGGGTCAACACCGCAAACACCATCGGGCGGTTGTTCCAGCAGGCAGTAGCCAGCGGCCGGCCTTGGGTGGAGAGAGAGGGCATGGCTAGTCGGCGCCCAGCAACAGTCTCCTGAGTCCGTATACCTAGAATTGGGGCGAGAGGTCTGTCGCTTGCGGAGACTATATCTTTCTGGCCTGGCTGCTGCTTATGCTTACGCCGCTGAACTGTCTGTACAGACCACTATCGCGAGACTATACTTCAGCGCAAGACCAGAGGCCCTGGATCCGGTTAAGCTTCTGGAGCGGCAAACACGGGCTGGGCCGATGATTGTCGAGAAACTGGCAAAATACAGCACATTGCGCGGCAACATGGAACCAAAAGCCGAGAACCAGTGGTTTGCTGCAATCCCTCTCGGACTGTCCAAAATGAATAGTCTGGAGATTGCCGCCCCGAGGTTTGCCGCCGACCGACAGAATGGCACACCGACTTGCCGGTCTGTTCCCGGACACCTCGAGGTGGCCCCGACCGCATTGATCTGATCTTGATGGTCTCAGTCCGGCCTGGGGCAAACTCACTCAGAAGGCTGCACAAAGAAACCTGGGTTTGTCACGTTGCCTTCCCCCTCTCTTCTAGATGGTTGCCTTGGGCGCACGCGCCTTTTTTCTGCCTGCGTTACGAAAGACATTTAGCCCCTGGCTTGTCCGTTGGCGACGAGTCCCTTGTTAGGTAATCATTAGTTGAGGCGCTTCAAGACCCTCTTTAAAGCCTCCTCGGTGGCCGCGAGACAAACGAGAAGGAACCCTTCCACGATGAATCGATCACAGTCCTAATCGACAGGTGGAGAGGGCCGAAGAGCCGCCACTATTCCCATCTCAGTCCGACGGGCGAGGCGGGACCGGGGCGGTGAAAAGGGTTTCAGACTCGGTGCTGCGTTGCCGCGCCGGGATAGGAGGCGAATCGGAGCAGCACTGCAATCGCATCTCAAGTAAGACGCAAACATGGGCGGTCTGAACATCCTCGTCCTGTCGGGCTGCTCATAACATAGCTAGAACCCGGCTCCGCCTCGCTAGAACAGCTGAAGGAAAACACGCCACAGGTGCTCGAGCACTACGTCGATCAACTCGACGCCATGTTCGACAGCGTCGACACGGACGGAGATGTGAGGATATCGCGTCTGTATCCCGTTACGATCCCCAGGAAACCAACATCTCGGCGTCCCGGCTGAACAAAAAAAAACCCGCCCCCAGTTGACGAGCTTCGACGTGCCGCCCCGGGATGGGGCCTCCCGGGCCCCCAGCACCCAAGTTACCTGCGGTCGTCGTCGCCCGGCTTGCAACTCGACCATCTTTATTCCTCGAGCTCTGTACCTCGACTCGTCAAGGCCAGAAGGGAGAAGCTGACACCTTCTCGTACCGTACACCCGCCTCCGTCATATACCCATATTCCCCGCCCTTGGGAGGAGACCTTGGGGCCGCGGTGATGGCTGCTCATTGTCAACCCTGCGTGTGTCTACATCGAGTGCGGCGTCGCGCAGCCTGGCTCGCTCAATGTTGGGAGTACCTGCAAACGGTGCAAACGCCCCGAGTCACAAAAGCACACGTACATATGTAGGATAAGAGACCCGAGAACTCGCAGCTACTGCGCAATCCCTGCCCCGGTTGTCAAGACTGAAGCATAAAGTGTACGTTAAATGGCAATCAAGTTCGAAGCGCAGGAATCAATAATGGTCAATTAACTAAGTGGTCTGTCAAGGCCCATATTGAATATCGAAAATCCACCTCCGCGGTCATCGCTCAAAGCCCAGCAGGACTCGGGTATATCGGAAACAAAAAAGGTGCGTAGCGACGAGAGCAGGTAATGTCGAAAAATGCTCACAAAACGGCGACACTGAAAAGACACATGCAATGCGAGCATATGCATGCCCCTGTATATTTTAGATGGCCGGCCGGCGCCAGCGACAGGGTCCTGGTGCAGAGATGGCGCACCTCCCCCTTGCTGGCATCAATGCTGACCATCGCCGCCTACTGGGCCTTCCTGGCGGCCGAGGCGCCGGAGCGGACGGCAAAGGCGTGGTTGATGTCGGCGACGGAGACGCCGATGGCGTACAGGGGGATGAAGACCCACAGCATGTTGAAGAAGACGAGGTAGACCAGAGGTACATGAAGTTGGAGGTGTCGAGGTTGTAGTTGGCAGTCAGCCACTCGGGGCAGAAGGTGATGAAGCCGCCGTAGAGCTCCATGGTGGCGAGGACGATCATGAGGATGCTGGCGCGGGGGTCCCTGCGGGCGAGGGCGTAGCAGACGTAGCAGGCGAGGGGCCCGGCGACGAGGACGGTCAGCAGCTCGAGGCTGATGACGGACAGGTCGGCGCCGGCCCAGCGGTGGTCGGCCTTTGCGTAGACCATCCACAGCTGGGCGAAGGGGTTGTCGCCGCCAGCCTGAGGCCCGTAGGCGCGGTCATTGTGGCCGAGGAAGTTGTGGGCGGTGGGCGCGAGGGCCAAGGGGTTGGCAATGGACGAGAGAGGCCGCCAGCTGAAGAAGCAGTGGTAGAGGAAGCTGCCCTCGAGGAAGAAGTGGATGAGGGCGTCGAAGGCGTGCCAGATGAAGAGGAGGCGGTGGGCGCGCGGAGCGGAACGGTCGAGGCACTGGAGTGACAGGGCGTAGGCGACGGCGAGGATCAGCAGAGTCGAGGCGAGGGAGATGAGAGTGGTCTTGTCGAAGACGTCGGGCGGTAGCGAGTCGATGAAGGAAGACATGGTTGCTGGTGGTGGCGATGGCGGGCTCGCAATGCTCAGCGGAACAGAACACGTGGGGTGATGTGAAGGACGGTGAGACGGGATGAAGCTTGGGCTGGGCCGTGTCGCGTTGAGTGGTCTGCGGCGGGTTCGTGTCTGGGGTAAGAGTGGGTCGTTAAGTGGTGAGCTCAGCTTAAGTCAATTGCCGATTCGGGCACCACATCGGTAATTGGGACGGTGTCACATCGAGTGCCAGACTGTTAGAAGCTCCATGGTGGGAATCGTTTTCTCAAGCCGAGCCTGACTTCAACATGGGACATGAGACAAGCATCTCAACAATTGAAACGGTTCCATCTGTTCCCATTCAGTCCACCAAGGTTCCATGAATCCGGTCGAATGATGGGGTCGACCATTCAAGAACGATCCCAACCACCCGGAACGGGAGGAGGTCTCACACAAAAGTCTCATCCTGTGCACATGTGAAGGATACTGCATGTCACTGTCGGTTTCACACAAGTCACTGTCAAATAATCAGGTTCGTCTGTTTGGCAAAGTGCTCAATTCCAAGATTATCTTAGGGGTATTGTGAGTCCACTGGCAATCCCGGAGGAAAGCTCGTTGTGCCTGTAGTGGTGACATAGAAAACATGTTCGTCCAGAACGCCCGTTTAATCGTGATCCATCATAATACAGTCGAGGTGATTAGAATCGTCTGATTGTCGTATGGTAGGAAACGCTTAGTGCTTCAGCGACTCCTTGTTGACGTCGGCAGAGGTGGAGTTCTTCTGCTCGTCGACCTTGTCACCGACGGCATCCTTGGCGGCAGAGGCACTGTTGACGCATTGTTAGCGGGTGTGCAATGGTGGAAATGGAAGGCGGAAAGTGTGCTTACCGAGTACCGAGGCTGGCGCTGTTGTCCTTGGCGACCGACTTGTTGGTCTCCTTGGAGGCAGTGCTGGTGGCCTGAGCGACGGTGTCGCGGACGTAGTTGGCGGCGTTGTTGACCTTGTCCATTTTGGCGGTTGGGGTTTGTTTGGTGGATGAGTGTAAAAGTTGTTTGTGATGTGTTTGAAGGTGTGGGATGATGATGGGAAAGAAAAAGACTGTGTTTGGGGGAGAGGAAGGGGAATCTTTATAGAAAATCGAGACGGGCGAGATAACAAACCCGAGGCTGAGTCAGGGACCTTGGCTCCGGACCGTTGGTCAGGGCTGCCTATCAGATTACCGTGCCTGCCTGTCCGTCCACCGTCCACGTCCACCCACTCTGCTGCCTACCACGATGAGTCCAACCCCACGCCGTCCGTCGTGCCTTCCGGCGCGCCCTCAGACGCACCGCCCCGCGGCAGCACATGAAGGCGAAGGAGGGGTCGCGCGGTACCGGGTACGGCAGTCAGTACCCACGAGCCCGTGCGAAGAAAGGTTCCTCTACTAGCATTCAAGCGTGGGCGGGAGGTGCTCGTAGCATCATGTGAAGAGGATCGATGGCTGGGTACGTCATCGCCGATTGCCATGCTCGTCCCACTCGAGGCCGCGGCGTGCGGCGTGCGGCGTGCGGCGTGCGGCGTGCGGCGTGTGAAGCGGGCGGCGGCGTTGGACCAGGGGCGCTTGGGCTCTTCTCGTCATAGCCATTCACCAACGCACCTGGCCCAGCCACAGATGGATGCCAGTTCCGGGCTAGCATCTAGGTACCTACTAACATGTCTATTCGTGTCGCACGAGAGTACGAGCCCGTGGAGCCCTCGCTGGCGGGCAGGAGCGGCAGGCGTCGAAGAGTCCCGCCGTCCGTCGCCGCGGGGTGTGTCCAGGTACCGAGGGGCAGTTTGGTCCGGACCAGGCCACGCATGCGGTGCCGGATACATAGGACGTCACGGATGTCTGGCTGAGATGGGCGCGAGGTGTTGACGTCACCACCATCGCATGAGCGGACCTCGACATGTGGGCAAACGCGCGGTCACGACACATGGGAATCATCGCAACGCCCATGTGCATCAGGAGCCTCTTTTCTGCAAGGGTCGCACCCGAACGCGGGAAATTTAATACGGGGCGCAGGCTTTGCGTGCTCTTCTGGGTCGGGCCCTTCAAATGCCATTGTAGAGCGCATCTCGCGAGGATAGCTACCTACCTATACTGCAAGCATTCTATGGTGATCGTACAGGGAGCCAGATGTACAAGACTCCCACCCAGGCGGGCTGGTTCAAGCACGTACAAGCGCGAGTCTGGGAGTGTTCGCATCCAGGCCCTGGCGCTCCGATGCGGCTCCAATACAGACACGCCAGCGCGGCCAGACCAGGTCAGGGCCCTCAGGAGCGTCCTGACACGCCGGGGCCCCCAGAGGCGCCAGGCCTGGGCAGGCCTAAGGTTCTCTGTCGAAGCGAAGGGATTCGAAGCCCGTCGGAGGCCTGCCTCGCCGAAGGGGACGACGCTCTACGGAGTACGAGTACCACCTTAGTGATGACGACATTGACTTTGGCCAGCCCCAGGCCGTGCAAGCGCGCAACCCAGAACCGCCCGCGAGGGGCAATCGAGATCGCGGGCCTGGCAGCGACCCCGGCCCCTCTGCAGATCGCAGTGGTGCCCCTCGATGGCAGTCGTGCCGCGTCGCCCCTCCGGGCCAAGTGCAACAGCAATTCAGGTTTGCCATGCATAAGCCCAGGTTTCGGGTCAACCTCCATCCAGTCCAGTCCAGTCGGGTCCAGTCCAGTGCGAGTTCAGTCCATGTCCCAACAGGTCGAACGAAGCCACCACGGCCACAACGCTCCAGCCCCGCCCCACCCGGCCACCTCTCTGCATGTACTCGTACTGCGCGGCGTACCCCTTTCGACTCCGGAGGAAACTCTCCGCACGTCCCTCCATTCTTTCCTCAGGCTGGCCTGCTACGGCTGCGTCTCCCACGTGCGAGTACTCAGCTCAGACACGGACGGCCTCCGCTTCTCCCACCCGCGTTGCTAGCGCCCCATCTCTCGCCTCCGCCAGCCGACCCGTGACAATGTCAACAATCCTGGATTATGCCTCACCTGCTCGGGGGCCCTTCCGTCCATGACGTATCCGTCACGAGCCTGCCACATTGCCACATTGCCACATCTGCCGGGCTTCCACCGTCTTCTTTCAGAGTCACCGGCAAGCCGTCCTCCACGATGCCGTCTTTCGTGGAAGGGAATCACACCCGGGATCTTTCCATCCCGGGGAGTCGCACGTCACGGCCCATTCTCGACGATTCCCTGCGGCTGCCTGGCTGCCACACTGTCTCGGCCGTGGCAGCATCTCTGCCTCATATCTGGCCAGGCAAGCTTGGGATTCGTTACTCTATTCACCGGCAGTTACCAGTGTGAAGACTCCGCGTCGAGACCTGTCCGGGGATGCAGACTCATCGCACTGATCTGACAAGCCAGATAGTCACTCTTCGTGTTTTCCCACCACGTGGTGTCCTGCCAGGTGCTGCAGTTTCACCTGGAACCAAACTCCTTTGGCTGTCAGCATCGACTGCCCAGGCCCCAGACCAGATCTCGCCCCGTTGTCAAAGCTCCTAGCTGCAGATGCCTATAGATAGGTAGAGATGGAAGACGCCCGCGGATAGGCCAGATGGGGAAGAAGCGCCGGCGCGGCCTTCGTTCCCAAAGCGCCGGCTCGTCCCGCGGCTCTCTTTCTCGGTAGCGCCGCCTGCCTCGTGGTCCTGTGGCGCCGCTCTGTAGCAATGCCGGCGCCCGGCTACGTCACGATGATGGCGTCTGCCACGCGGGCTGCCAGCAAGGGGCCCCTCGCTGCGTTGCCGAGCCGGGTCGGTCCTGTCGAGGTCAGATGCCGGCTTCGACCTTGTCCCTGGGCCTCGTTGGTCGCGGGTATTGCCAGTGCGTGCGAGGAGCACCCGCGAGCAGAGCCCTGTGCAGCCACGCGCGAGTCTACCGCTCCCAGGTGACGTACCGCAACGCAGCAGCGATGATACACCCTTTCTACTGGCATGACACCCTTTCTACTGGCATGACACCCTTTCTGCTGGCATGACATCACCGCTGGAGATGGGGGCTCGGGGGGTTCAATACCACGTACAAGCAAACCAGTGAGAGACGCCGAGATGCCGCGCCTGGATTCTCTTACCAAAGTCCGCCGAAATCATCTCACAGCTGGCGGCAATGAACGACAAGACGTCGGGTGCCCGCGGCCCTTCCGGTCAAGTGACAAGGGCGATATGTTAGCCATGCCGAGGCCCAGGTGGATGGTTTCAGCGAACCCGGCCCCAGTAGATACCTCACAACCGCGACTTGTCACGGGCCAGTCAGCAACGTGCCGCCCTTACCATCCAGTCGCGATGCCCAAGACAGCACGGCGGTCGACGCAAGCCCGCTCAGATGCGAAAGATCAAAGATCCGGCCAACCCCAACCAAAAGAACGTTGCACAGCCACACAATCTGACTTTGCAGCATTTCTGGTAGCTGCATAGTCCATTTGCGCCGTCAGGTGCTTGCTTCGGTGGTGAGTTGGGAAGCCCACGCAGTCTGCCAGGCGACGGCGATCCCGTCATGTGCGGCTGCACTGGGTAATTCGAGAGCAATATATCACTTAAAGGTAGGCGACGATCACCAAGGACAGATGACTTCGTAATATCATCAAGTTTGAATTGAACGCTGCCATGAAAGCAAGCAAAGTTATAAGCTAGGTAGGGTATCATCTCGGCGTACAATCAATCGTATCTTTTGGAAAGGAAAAAACAATGCTGACCGACAACGTTGACCTTCCGGACAGACAATACAACAGCAAGTTCAGGGCGACGGCCCCTCACTCGGGTGGGGACGTCGTCGTCGTGCAATCAAGGGCTCTGCTCTGGGCTGCCCGCGCCGGCTCGGAGGATGCTCCGGTTGGCTCTCTCCAGTTTGCCCAGAGCCCTGCCTCCGAGAAGACCGAACCACTCCCGCAGAGCCTCGACATAGGCCGTCTCTTTAGCCCCGTACTCCACCGGCGGGCCCTTAACCTGGGCCGGTTCGCCCGGCATGTCGAATACGGCCCAGCTCGACTCGTCCGTCGTGCGCAGGCCCGTCCCCTTGTCTTTCAGGGCTGTGGCCTTGAAGTGGCGCAGTAGCACCACATCACCCACCTTGACAATGGGCAGCGATTCCTTGTGCGGACGGTACAGCTGCACCTCCGACACCGAGTTGGGCGCGCTCGAGTGGTCCGTGGCGGTGAACGACATCATGAACTCGCGGGGCCCGCGCTTCGCCCGCCGTGGCTCTGCGGGCTGCATCATCACCACCCCAATCACGTCCAGGTTCTTGTTCAGGTGCCGGTGAAGCGACTGCAGTGGCGTGCAGTCCGGCAGGTCGTCGCGCAGCAACCTCCCGAGTCCGAGCTTAGCGGCAGCGATAGAGCTCCCGTCCTCTTCGGCCCGGGCGGGCAAATTGCCCACCCCCCGGGCCAACAGCAAGCTCGTATCGTACATCTCGGGGGTAGTGGCTTTTGAGGACCGCGAAGTCCTCGACCTGACTGTGCCCACACTTCGCCGCCTGTCCGAGCCGACACGGGCGTGCTTTGACTTGTTGGAAGCTCGCGCCAGCAGCAGACTTGTGTCCATCTGCTGCATTCTTTGAGATCTCTGCTCGATCTCGTGGGCAATCTGCCTCGAAACCTCAACGGCTCGCGAGTGCTCCAGGTGCTGTTCCCTCTGCTCAAACTCCTGGGCTATCTGGCTCGATACTTCAGCAGCTCGAGCCATCTCCAAGCTCCAATTCTTGTGGCGCGCCCTCTCTTGGATCTCCTGGATGATCTGCTTCGAAGCCTGAGCGGCTCTGGCGAGTTCTAGACCAGGGTCATGGTGCTGAGACTCGTCTTGGTCGTCCATGGCTGACCCTCCCTCGATGACATCGAAAAGTCTCTGCCGGAAAGTAGGAGAAAACACCACAGGGGAAGCTTCGCTCCCAGACAGATCGTCATCGTGTGACGTGGCTCTGGAAAAGGACTTCGTTGGCGATATCACCATGTCATATTGACTGTCCGCAAGAATGCTGTTCTGCAGCTCTTCGTCGGTCTCCAGGACTGATCTCAGCGATGACCTGAAGTCGGGAACGCTGGCAGGCATGTCATTGACCAAGTTCTCCGGCATCGAGAGCTGCGTCGCAAAATCATTCGTTTGGCTGAAGTCGAGCTGGCTCTGGAACGCAGAAGCAGCAGGTGATGTTTCCTCCCCATCTGCAATCGCCGAGGGCTCTTCGACTTGGTCTGTAGGGTCTGCTTGTACTAGCCCAATTGGTGGGCTGTGTGCAAGATCCCTGGAGTCGTCTGGGTCACTGGTCGTGGATTCCAGCGATCTTGAATTCTCAGATCGCACTCCCGCCTCAAGAACTTGCCGCGGCGATTCGGTTTGTCCTGCCTCCGAAGAGACTTCTGGTCGGGCAGCTGCGGTTTTGAAGGGCGAAGAGGCTGGAGTCGTATCGATAGCTCTAACCGAGCCCTCAGAGTCTTGTGAGGCTGCCGAGGGCTTGGGCGCCGCAGGTTCGGCATCTTTGGTGGTTGAGGGATGATTCGGCGACAGTCTGAAAGGCAGTTCTGGGCTTCCAGTAGGCAACTCTACTGCATGAGGCTGTCGAGGTGGGGATTGCTGTTCAAAATCGGATTCTTTCCTCTCTTCAAAGTTGACTCGGGCAAGAGACGTTCCCAACGCGTGGCTGGTCTCCTCCTGCTCTGGACTTTTTTCAGGGAGGTGTGTATCAGCCGTACTCTCGGCTGTCATGCCTTGAGATTTTTCTTTCGAGCCAGATTCTGTCAGCACTTTTGAAGTCTCGGGAGCTGGGACGGAAACATCTAGCGCACTGGGGTAGGCCTTCGCAGGCTCCTCGGGTGCATCGGTCTGTTCGGCTGAGTCCATTCGCGGGCTTCTTGAGTTCACCTTTTCAGCATAACCCACGTGGTCAGACTCGTCAGAAATCTGCGGTTCAGATTCCTCGTTGCCATGGATGTTCCCGGCAGCCGATCCCTGGCTGATGTCGTCGTTTTCGTCGGAAAGCCCATCGAAATCCGTGGGTTCTTCGTCAATGTCCTCAACCTCCTCGCCCTCGTCTCTAGTATCTTGTTCCTCCGCGACTTCAACGTCTTCTTCAGGTTCTTCAGCGTCTTCCTCTGCTTCAGCGTCTTCCTCTGATTCCTCGGCGTCCTCCTCTACCTCGCCAGCATCTTGCTCTGCGTCGTCTTCATCCATAGCTGATGCATCGTCACTGCCGCCGCTAGCATCCTCTGGGCTTGAATATCTGTCCGCTTTGAGGTTGCTGGGCGAGGCATCTTGAGGATGAGGGTCCCCTTCGGCGTCATCTTCCGAGTCGGAGATCAAATCAATGACGGCCGAGGAGGCAGATGGGGCAGGTCGTGATGCGGCCGGTGATGTTTCACCATCATCGCTTTCCATGTCTTCGTCACTTTCGTCTTGCTCTTCATCTTTATCTTCTTCGCCTTCGTCCTCCAAATCCTCTTCTTCGTCCCAACTTTGCTCGTCGTCGGCAAATTCGGGCTCTAGGGAATGGGGACGAAGATCCTCATCGTGACTGTCGTCTTCATCATCGTCAGGCGCGGCGTAATTTCTGGCATCGTAGTCGCCCCCAATGTCATTCTCGTCCTCTTCGGAGGATTGTGCGTCCGTCTCAATTTCTGCATCCTCATCCTCATGCTCGGCGAGATCTTGAGGCTCGGCAAATCCATGACCCGCTGCGGTCTTGTCTTGAGAATGTCGCGGCGCTGACTCATCATCCGAGTCGCTTTCGTCAATGACGACTGGAGACTCTGAAGAATGGCCTGCACTACTACTACGATGGTCCTGTGGTTGCGAGGGCGCTTCGGCGTTGTGGTTCGCAGGAACCCAAGATGAAGATGCAGCGGTGCTGGAAGGAACAAGAATGTTACTATCAGGAGCCGGGTATTGCGATGGGGCTGAGGGGGGATGTTGAGATGGCTGCGGGTGTTCCGACAAAGCATATGAGGCATGGTCATGGAAGGGCGCCTGCATATTTCCGTCAAAGTCCAAAGGCGGATACGCTGACGCCGGGTCCGATAATGGGGTCTCTGTTGGAACGTCGATGAAACTTCCCGCAAAGCTTTCGTGGGCAGCCTCAACGTAGGTTCCGCCGGAGTTCGCTTGAAGTCCATCGAATGCGTTTAGTGAATTATGATCAACCAGGGGATGATGCGAGCTGGCCTCGAAAGGGCCTTGTACATCCCACGGTTTGGGCGATCCGGCGCCAGAAACGTTGCTGTCGAAAGTCACATTTAAAGAGCCAGCCTGTTGACTTTGGGTGGAGAAGAGACTCGACGAGGCAGCAGTGAAGGCTTCCGTCTGAGTGGTGAAGGACAGGGGCGGCGGCTGTGCAGTCGAACCATGACGCCCATCTTCGGATCGAGACGGAGAGTGGAGGGTTTCCTCGGCTTGGGATGGCTGCAAGGGGGCCTGCACTTGTTGGTCGACCAGGGTGTTGTTAGTGGCGGCGCTGGACGCGGTCGCACCCGGCCTTGCGCGGTCCGCGCTTGATTCTGGGCGCTGAGCCGGGCTAGACGGCATGTCCAGATCGTCGTCAGCGGCGTCGTCGTGCTGAGTCGCCGCAGGCTCAGGGCTGGGGCTTGGGGAGTGACTGTTGTATCTCCAAGCACCGCTCGGGCGCGCAAACCCCGTTGACTTGCGCTTATTCGCCGGGCGTTCAGGGGCGGAATCTTGGAAGATGTCCCAACCATCCTCGAACAAAGAGCCGTACGAGACTCGGGCTCTTTTGACAAACGCGGGCGACTCGAATTCGTCGGCCAATTTCCGGATTCGGTTGTTCTTAGCAGGGGTGATCAAAGGCGGCTCCACGGGGAAAGACGGTTTGCGAATGATGTCGGGTGGTTGGCTGATCGGGCTTGCAGGCTGTAGCTCGGGCTCAGGGGCGTTTTGAGCGGTAGGTATGGGCTCGGAAGGCAGTTGAGGAGCGGCTTCGCTGATGGCGAACACTTTCGTCTCCTGGGTTTCCGCAGCGCACAGCTTCAGGGCGCTCTACGTTAGTGTGGGACATGGCATAGGAGCAATAGATGAGTTACCTTTAGAATCAGGCAGTGTGTGAAGCTCAGCTGCCACTGCTGGGTCGAGTTGGGAATACTCTTGCGCCTGCTCGTAGAGTTGTCGGGTTGCCATTCGGCACCTCGCAAGCTGAGGGTGACATTGTCGCTGCTGCCAAGGCCGGACTGGGCGAGAGCGGCGGCTGCAGGGCCGTGGAGGTTGACGCGGATCTGGCCATTCCGCAGTCGCAGGCGGAAGTCGGGCTCGGCGAGGGTGAAGGACAGCTGGGAGCTGACCGAGTTGTAGGGCCAGGTGATGGTGACGATACCGGAGACGGCCTTGGTGGCGGGATCGGGCAGCTGGGGGCTCAAGTCGGCGATGGGGACCGGCAGAGCGGCGCGCAGCTGCTGTGCCGGGTCGGTCACGGTGGAGTCGTCCATGCCAGCATCATTGGGCGCTGTTGGGAAGAGGGGCTCGGGGCGAAGCGGGTGACGATGCTGCTGGAGACGCGCGCGAAGACACGGGAAGTGGCTGTGATGGTGGGGACGATGGAGATGGGGCAGTCGAGGGGGAGGTGGGAAGAGCAGAACGGAAGAGCGCCGTGCGTGTGTCGATCGAGGGACTGGCCGTGCAGCTTGGGAGTTGGCTTTGAGGTAGGAGCGTCAAGGAGAGAGTGGGCAAGCGGGAGGACGCAGGTGGAAGTTTTCAGACGCAGGCGACCGAAAACAAAACGAACCTAGAGATGCGGTCAACGCCAACAGCCGCCACAAACTGGGCGAGACGCGGTCTGGCGATGCGGATCCGATTTACAAGCTTAGGTCTGGTGAAGGTACCTACCTCCAGTGCATGTGGATATTTGTGTTGGGATGTACAGCACATCAAGGGACCCTACATCGAGGCAGGCACGCAGGCACGGCAGGTACACAGATGGCAGGCCGTAGCAGGCGGCACTGGCGGCAGGGCTCCCGTAGACCCACCCAAGCTGCAGACGTCCGGTGGTAGCGCTACATCGGCACAGTCCCTCTGAGCCCTCCGCGACAGTGCCGAAGAGCTCCCCACCAAACACGGCGCGCTTGGGGGTAGCCGGGCGCGTTTCCCCTGAAATTGCCGGAGGTTTCTCTACATGCACCTGATAGTCAGGGCTACACGTAGGTTGGCATAGGTACCTACACCAACTTCACGTGCGCCCGCCCGCGTCGAAGCGTGTGTTTGGACTTTCATGTCCACGAATTCACCCAACACGTTGATTGACGCTTCTGTTGTTCTTCGTCTTCTTCGATCAGTTACTTGTGTGCATTCAGAATGCAGAGCGGAAGAAAAAAAAGAAAAGAAAAAAAACATGATTCACTACAAGATAGACCCATGCTGCTGCGTTGGCTGCTTGACCGCCACTGCGGCCCCAGCCTCACCCACTCACCCTGGACGTCTCAACTCTCAGCACTGATCGACGGACCCCTGTTGGCCAGCCTCCTCGAAACGACCCCGCGACTATATACTTGCACTACTGGCGCTGCCCACCTTCCCCAACCAAGAAGACCGTCGCCCGTCGCGCCCCGTGGCTCGACTCCTACTCCAGCGCCCACACGCCGTCCTTGACGTGGATCTGGATCTCGCGGCCCTCGTCAATGGCCCGCCTGCCCGCCTCGAGGATGGCGGTGGTGGCGATCGTGTTGCGCAGGGTCGGCAGCTGGCGGGCGTCGAGGTCCTCGGGCCGGAGGCTCCCGGCGTTGACGGCGCGGCAGCCGTCAACGAACTTGTCGAACGAGACGTAGCCGTAGCCGCCCTGGCCGGCGAAGTTGCCCTCCTCGTCGGGGGCGTACTTCATGTAGAAGGGGTTGTACCAGGCCAGCTGGCCGGCGCCGTCGTCGGCGACGTCGTACCCGCGCTTGGCCTGGTTGATGCGCACCTCGCCGCGGTCGGCCAGGTAGTGGAAGTACTGGTTCGAGTGGACGCCGGCCTTGTGCGGCGCGGTCCAGGAGGCCGTGTAGACGCCCGTGGCGACCTTGGCCGGGTCGCCGGCCTTCTGCCACGTCACCATGACGGTGATGGTGTCCTCGGTCTGCGCGGCGCAGCCCAGGCCGGTGGCGATGCCCTTGGCGGCCGAGGCCGACACCTTGACGGGGGCGAAGCCCAGCTGCGACACCATTGAGTCGCAGACGTCGATGTGGTGGCTGTTGAGGTAGTAGGAGATGTCCGAGTCGACGCCGGCCCACGCCTTGAAGGTCTCGAGCTGGAACTTGGGCTGCGACATGTAGCTGTAGAAGTAGTTGAAGTCGCCGAGGGTGCGGGCGCGGTGGCGCGCGTCGGCGTACGCCGGGTCGAAGCGCTTGTGGTGCTCCACGTAGACGTAGACGCCGCCCTTGCGCGCGGCGGCGGCCTCGAGCAGCGCCTGGTGGTGCGCGAGCGTCTTGACGGCGGGCTTGGTGATCATGACGTGGACGCCGCGCTCGATGGCGTACAGGGCGATGGGGAAGTGCGTGGGGTCCGGGGTGAAGATGGTGATGGCGTCGCCGGGGCTGAGCGCGTCGATGGCCTGCTTGTACGCGTCCGGGTCGCGGGCGTCGTCGGCCGGGAACGACTCGAACGACGTGTCGAGCCCGTTGTAGACCTTGGTGATGTTGTCATGGAGGTGTTTGCCTGTGATTGACTCAAGTCAGTCCAGCCCAGTCCAGTCCAGCCCGACTCAGCTCTACACAGCGTCGCCTCCGCAATGGCGCTCGACAGACGTGCAATAACCGGAAGGAGGGGGGTTAATGGAACGCACGTATCGCCGGGAACTTGCTGCCGTTTGTGCCGACCATGCTCAGCTTGCCGACCTTGCCACGCCGCCGCAGGTCAAACAGCGTCAGGCCCACGACGCCGACCTTCTTGTCGGACCCGGACGCGCCCCCGCCGACGAAGCCGGTCGTGTACTCTCCAGTGCCGACCTATCGCGCGTGCCAGTGTCAGCGGTGGTTCAGGGGCAGAGGTGGCAGCGTGTCGAGAATGCTTCGACCTACCATCAGCACGTTGAGTGGTTTGTCCAGAGACGCCATTTTTTCGGTTGGCCGCGGGTGTTCAGTAAGGGCTTTACTCGATGTCTAAGGAGGGTTTGAAGTTGATGCAGTTGGCGCAATGTGGATGTATCACGGCGGTTGGATTCGGGGCAGACAGAATAAGAGCCGGTGGTGTTTGTCTTCGAGGAGGTTCATGCGAATAGGAAGCTTGCATCTGCTGGTGATGGGTGAAGAGGGGAGACGACACATCGGACGAGACGACGGGCATGACGTCCGTCTGACGTCCGTCGTCGCGCCCCAGCCACGGGCATCGGGCATTGACATGAGCTCTGGCGTGTCCATATTGATCCGTCACCATCCACGGCATCTGGGCCAGGAGCTTTGCCGTCTGCAACCGGGGGCCCCGCGATCTGATGGGCGGAGAAATTCGGCGGGGGATGCGCCGTCGGAATGAGCCAAAGTCGGCGAGCAGCACTCGATGTAACCAGAAGACCAAAGAGTATAGTGGTTCCCGCCGGGCCCGTCGTGGCTGGTGAAAAAGGACGGGCTGCCAGTCGCCCCGCATCTGGCGCCCGTCTTTTTCTTCATGAGGCGACTGTCCGGCCGAATGTTTGATTCTGTGTGCGGTCGAGGCGCTATTCCCATGACCTTTCGGAAGAGACAGGTACCTTAGCTACACGTACATGTACTTAATGTGGTGAAAGGGCCCTGTACACAAGTACTTCACATTACATGAACCGTTTTCTTTCTTACTGAGGCGGGATACTTATCTTATTACGGTATGTGGCCAGGTACGAGTACTTCCATTACCTTACCCAGGCGCGGGCTTGTTCTGATGTTATTTGGAGGCGCCAGCAAGCCAGCCCAAGCCGAAGCTGATCGCGTTGTCTGCAGGTCAAGTGAAACCGCAGGTCAGGGACTTGGGCACGAGAAAATGCATCTTCGGCACTTCGGAGCAGAGCGGCCGAAGGCGTCAAAGGGTGTCTTAGGTTGGTCGCTGCCCCGGCTTTCCACTACGGCGGGGGATATCGGTGCCCCGCCCCCGCTTTGAAGCCTGCGCGGCGCCGTCTCCGCAATCCAGTCCGCCGTTGGAGGCGTGGAGGGGTCCCTTCCATCTGTCTCGTCTTGGCTTGGCCCACGCTTCCGGATGACAGTGCTCAACTCCACAGCCAGCGCTCGGGATGATAGCAATTTGGTGAAGGTGACGATGATATTGAAAGGAGATCCTATTGTTCTAATCAAAAATGCATATCCCGATAGATCTCGGGCTCAAGCCGGTATACACCTAACACAGACACCTCTCGCATTTTCCTCAGTCTTCCAGACTGCTCGCACAGAGGCTCAGGTAGTACCTTAGCCGTTCCGTACTCGTCCCTACATGTACTTTAGGTACTTCCATACCTTGGATAGGTCTGGAGGTACCTTCAGCTGCTACAGACCTAAAGTGGCAATCTCTGGTGCTTCTCTGGTCATTCAACAGACGGCTGAAAAGACAACATGGAAGGCGTCAACATAAACTGACTGGGCAGTCGTCAATATCAGGAGCGTGAAGTTAGGTAGGTACCCGTACTTACAGCACTCAACCCTCTTCCAAACCCTCCAATCCAATCACTCTCCTGATCTCGGGACGAACGTGAAAGGCAGCGGGGATCGAACCCTCAATCCGCCACGGCAATCCGGAATCACCCATAGCCATCTTGAGCCAGCACCCCAAGGCCCATCTGGCAGTCCACAACGCCGACATCGCACTTTGAATAGGTAGGTATCCAGCACGCGTATCACGGCCACAGCCCGACAGGGCTAGGGAGCCGGCCCATTGACTGCTGCTGCTGCTGACTGGCGAATCGGACGTCTGTGATTCGAGGAAAAACTAGAACCGGGGGGTCCAGCCTGGCGGTGACTCTCCGTGCGATCCCCATCAAGTTCGCCCCCATTGCGGTGCTCGTCCGTGCATTCGCCTCCTCAACCAGGGGTCTTTGGGCTTTTCTGGGGAAGGTTTGCCGAGCTCATCAGGGTCCACTACGAGTACGATACTCCTCAGGCGATGGCGACTTGCCAGCATTCCCCCATTGTGGTGGGGCTGCACTCCAGGGTCTTTTTTGGTCTTCACAGTCAACAGGGTGCCTACCTATATACCACCACCTACTGACTCTGGCGAGTGCACACGAAGATGCGCACAGAGACAGGCCTCCTTTCGGCCTGGACACTGGGCGAATCACCTCCAGAAGCTCGACAAGGCCCCGCGAGCCCCTCGATCCGCAACTCGGCCGCCCTGCCCGGCTCGCCAGTCAGTCAGTCATCTGACCCTGTGCGGGTCTTGCCCATGGCCCTGGCGGCCTACTCATAATGCTGCCCGCGCGGTCCGGTTCCTCTCCAGCCCGCCCTCAGCCCACAGGGACGGACGCGCCGAAGCACGCCGGTGGCGCCGGCCGAAGCCCGTCATGGACCCTTCGGACTCGGCCCATTGTCCAGCGAGCGCGCGCCTCTTGCCTTGATTACCCGTCCGGTCCAGCTGCTGCTGAGGGCTCGATGGATCCACTGGGAGTACCCCCACACACCACTTCCCCAGTCCGCATCTTACCAAGTTATTAGTCGAATCCAGCACATGCAGAAACAGACACGCACGCGGCCCATTCATTAATAATAGCTCACTTACACGTAAGATACCTAGTTGCTGTCGTGTGGTCCGGGTCGGGTGGCCCAGTCCCGCCGCGTGCGCTGCATCCAGGCTCGAGTCGTTAGCCACTTATAAGCTCGCGGCCCTCCGCGTCCCGGCGCCGTGCCTCACATCTTGAGCTTCCTCTGATCCCCGCCGTTACTCTACATGTGAGCGATCGTGTACCTGAAGTACCAATAAGCAACGGTCCAGTCGAACGACCGTTTCCGACGCTGCCAACAATACCGCACTTACGGGGCTGCGCCGGCTCTCTCTCACGTGCAAGAGTACCTGAAACACCGTCCCCGAGACTCCGGATAGCTGGTGCCTTTGGTTTCCCGGCTTCAAACGTAGCAGAGTAGGGCACAGCAATCCCATACGCTCTCGCTCTCTCTCTGTCTCTCTCCCACTCCTCTAGGCCCCCCCTCTCAGCCTCTCAGCCATCCCACCCACCCACCACCGTCACAATGACGACGACGACGACGACGACAACAACAACGACGACGACGGCGCGCCCGCGCCCGCGCCCGCTGCCCTGCGGAATCTACGCGCCGACAATGACCTTCTTCGACGCCGAGACGGAGGACCTGGACGTCCCGACGATCAAGCGGCACGCGGAGCGCCTGGCGCGCGCGGGGCTGGCGGGGCTGACGGTCATGGGCTCCAACGGCGAGGCGGTGCACTGCACGCGGGAGGAGAAGTGCGCGGCGGTGCGGGCGACCCGCGAGGCCCTCGACGCCTCGGGTTTCCGGAACATGCCGATCATGGTCGGCGCCACCGAGGCCAGCGTCCGGGGAACCGTCGAGCTGTGCCGGCTGGCCGGGGAGGCGGGGGCCGACTACGCCCTCGTCCTGCCCCCCAGCTACTACCGCGCCCAGACGGGCGAGGCCGAGGCCCGGGCCTACTTCGAGGCCGTCGCCGACGCCAGCCCCTTGCCCCTCGTCCTCTACAACTACCCCGGCGCCGTCGGCGGCTTCGACATGGACTCCGACCTGCTGCTCGCCCTCGCCCGCCACCCCAACATTGTCGGCACAAAGTTCACCTGCGGCAACGTCGGCAAGCTGACGCGCGTGGCCCGCGGCGCCGACGCCCAGACCCCGATCCCGGGCGGCCAGGATGGCAAGGACGGCAGCGGCAGCGGCGGCGGCAGCGGGTACATGGCCTTCGGCGGCCTGTGCGACTTCACCGCGCAGACCGCGGCCTCGGGCGGCAGCGGCATCATCGCGGGCGGCGCCAACGTCTTCCCCAAGCTGTGCGTCCGCGTCTGGGACCTCGCCGCCCAGGGCCGCTGGGACGAAGCCAACCGCCTCCAGCGCGCCCTGTCCGCCGGCGACTGGCCCCTGACCAAGGCCGCCATCGCCGGCACCAAGCAGGCCATCCAGTCCTACTACGGCTACGGCGGCTACCCGCGCCGCCCCCTGCGCCGCCTGACCCCCGAAGAGGTCGCCGGCATCGAGGAGCGCACCCACGAGGCCATCGAGATCGAGCGCTCCCTGTGATCCCGCGGTGCCGGGGCGGGCCGAGCTGGGCGAGGGCGGTGGCCGGGGAAATCTTTTGCGCTCTTTTCCCTTACTCGGCTTCTATTTTTTTTTTCTTTTGTCGCCATTGCATGCTTGGTTTTTTTGCATCGTGGAGGGGCTGGCAGGGAAACTGGCAGGATGGAAGTGTTGCATCGATTCGATATTCGCGGCGGCGCATATATGACAATACATGCAGCGGACTTTGAGGCCAAACGAAACACCCGTAACTCTCCCCATCCGTGATGACTGCGGTCTTGTTCATCGCCGTACTGGGTCTTCTGTTCTTGTAATACCTGCTGAATCGGCATCCAGGTGCACAGGCGGGCACATTCTCGGGGCGGTGGAATTCCAATAGCCGGGCTTCCATCCGTAGTAGTCATTAAAAATCTGCTCATATCATACATCAATCCGTCCTCCCCTCGCCCAGTCACACCTTGAACTTTCGAGGATCCAATGGTTCTATGTCCGCGCTCTTGGCAGCACCCTCAAACACAAACTCGCTGATCAGCTTGCCCGTCGCAGGGCTGTTGTGTATCCCCCAGCACGAGTGGCCCGCCGCAACCCACAGCCCCGCGACCGATGTCGCGCCGACCAGCGGCGCTCCCCCCGGCGGCATCTGTTGCTCGTCCGGCCCCGCCTCCAAGCCCGGCTTACGCACGTGCTGCGGCAGGTAGCACGCCTGCTTGGTGGCAACGGGTGCGGCGCGCAGGACGGGGCTCACCGTCCCTATGTAAGCGATGAGATCGTCGCAGTGTGGCTCGTCCACCTGGACAAGATCGGCAGTGTCCGGCAAGGGCACGCGCGAGTCCGGCTCGCCGCATGCGTAGACCTCGCCATTCGGGCGAGAGTACAGCTCCGGGTCAACTCGGCCCCGGTGTCGCCGTCGCTCGCCCTTCGCCATCCGATGGGGCGGTTTCCAGGCTGTGGGTAGCGAGATGAAGGTGAACACGGCGTATGGACTGACGGTTGCGTTGTACACGACGCTGTGCTGCCGCAGGCCTTCGATGCTGGTGCTGGGAAGCAACCGGCCAGTCCAGGGCCCGGCAGCGAGCACCACGTCCGTCACGTCCCTGAGCCGATGGTCATCCTTGGACAGGCGATCGACATAGTGCACGCCAGCTACATGTCTCCGCGCGTCGTCATATTCGATATCTGCGACGAGGGCGTTCGTGCGAATCTCCACTCCTCTCGCGCGGGCCATGTCGGCCATGGCATGGGTGAACTGGTAGGGATGGACCTGGGCGGTCTCGTTGAACCCTTCGAGGCCCATCTCGTCGTACTCTTGTACAAATCTGCCTTCGATCCAGTCGAGGTCGGTCGGCAGTTTGGATTTGCGGAATGAATCCTTGACTCTTTTCTCTTGTTTCGGCATCTTCTGCCACTCCACTCCTTCCGTTTCTTGGAGGGTGTCTTGGACGGGATTCGGCTCCTGGGCCTTCTCTGGTGAAGGTGGCTTGGCTTCTGGGTGCTCCTGTTGTGTTTTCTCGGGAGGCGCCTGGCCCTCAGGGGCACTCTCAACGGGAGGGGCCCCTCGAGCTTCGCTCTGCTCCTGAGCCGTGGGCGATCCCTGAGCGTGGTCTTGATCAGGGCTGGTCTCTTCAAGCGCAGGCGCCGTTGGGGAAACTTCAGCGGCTGGAACGGAGCCGGTCATCTCGGAGCCCTTGCGCTTCTTACGTCTAGATTTCTCCAGGACGTGATATTTTGGTACGACCGCAGATAGCTGTCCACACTCCAGACTGCGATAGCCCCATTTCTCGGCACCGTTGTGCTCATCGGCTAGTTCGCGGTGCAGGTCGTAGGACAGGCCCACCATGCATTGTGGATACGCCCATCTCGCCAAGAGACCACCGGCCTTTCCGGAGGCGGCCGCGGCGACATCAGATGCCTCGAGCAAGGTGATGCGGTGGATGTCGGGGTTGAAGCAGGGATGGCGTGTCAAATAATATGCTGTTGTGCAGCCGATGGCCCCTCCACCTAGCACAGAGCAACATGAGCAGGGGAGTCTTGGAGGGTTGCGTGGCGTCGTCGGAACTGACCTATGATAACAATGTTGCGAGGTCGCGAGCCCATGGGAAGGGCAGGGCTGGCGGTAACGATGGGCGCAGAGGGAGAGATAGCGGCAACGGAAGGGGCAGCGGCAGCGGTGTCGACATGGGCATCGACATGGACATTGGCGTCATCGTGGGTAGAGGCGGCAGATGGCTCGGGATGGACTGGGCCCGGGGGCGGGAGGTCCGGAGACGAGGTGCGGGAGCCGGGGCGTGGAGCGGAACCGGGGCCGGAGCCGGGATCACATGCTTCCGAGAGCCCCATGCAGGCAAGCGAGGGTCGTGAATTGAGCTTGACGGGAGAGCAGCTGGCCGGATCGGCCGGGCGCTGGGATTGTGACAAATAGCAAATGTGGAATCTGGTGCCGGCTGAAGGTGGCTGGTATGGTACGCACGCGAAGCTGTCAGTAGTACCAGTAAGAACGAGGAATGAACGGGCGACGTGGTGATGGATGCTGAGGCCGATGTGGCACGTTGCGGGTAATGGATCCAATGGATCTTACGACAGTGGGCTGGACCGGGTGTCCGTGCCAGCTTCAACGGATGTTCAATGATGCCCTGGCCGGTTCCGCGGCTGCGCATGTATAGGTACATATAGACGGGGGCCGGCCTGCACAGCTGTCGCCGCGATCCTACATGTACCACTCTACGTCTTCCTTCCGGGTGACGGCGGGGCAAAACCAGGCTGGCAGAAAGTACCGGGACCTCTGCTCCCATTGCTCTTGGCTGATAAGAGGCGAGAAGCTCTTATCGGCAGAGACGCTACGCCCAGTGGCTGGCGGGGCAGCTTCGACAGCTGGTTTAGGCGTACCTGCCAAGGACCTCAGAGGGCCCATCTGGTACCATTGAACCCATTGGATGCAATCGAGACTGGAACCTTGGGGCTTAATAAACGGAAGACATCAGATTTTCACCGCATATTACAAATCTTGAAGCACAGACGCAGATTTTGTAGGGGAACGGTCAAACGCTGATGCTCTTAGTCGTGCTCGCATGAGGCGGGCACCGTACCGTGGCGGGCGCTGTACTTCTCAAATCATCAGACGGCTTGAAAACGGCGGCTTGCTCCGGCGCCATACCGGATTAGCGCCATGCCGAGGTTCAGATGGCGACGGCGACGCAGCCATTGCCTGTCCGCACCTAGCGGCGACACCGCAGGTACCGTAAAGTGCCCCTCATCCACAGAATGGCACGGTTCTTGCATTGACGTAATGGGGTGCCAGCACTCGGGCGCGGGTCTTCCAATGGTGGACAATGTACGAGTACCTGCAATAGCCCTGACCTGGGAGGTACATGAGTTATCTCCTTCTGACCATCTCATTAGGTGCGTTCCGTTGCGGCGTTGCAATGCTGACCGGACTGGAGGGTACCTACGGTGGCTTGCGGTGCAGGTGCGGGCGCATCTCACGGTGGACGGGCGCCTCTTGTAGCCGCTCTCGCCCCTTCAGAGTGAACCCACCACCCCGACCACCATCCCTGCTCCGGCTTCTCCCCATCTCCTGCGCATCCGAGGCATGCAGCAATTATTAATAAAAGCCGTCGCTCGTCATCGTGCACTTTGCGCCTCCCGCCTCGCTCCCCCTCCTCTCACACCCTTCGGCTCAGCCTCGCGACTCGACTCCAGCTTCCACTGCTCATCGTCCCATCGCCGACTACCACTACTCTCTACGTCCACCCCACCCGCGACTCGCCTATCCCTAGCTCACCTCTTCGCAACCATGGCTTCCGCGACCACGTTCTACGACTTCAAGCCCGCCGACAGTACGTGACCCCTCTGCCCGCTCCCCGCTCCCCGCGCGCCCGCCGACACATCTGACTCTCCTCCCAGAAAAGGGCGCCGAGGTGCCCATGGCCGACCACAAGGGCAAGGTCGTCCTCGTCGTCAACACGGCGTCCAAGTGCGGCTTCACCCCGCAGTACGAGGGTCTCGAGAAGCTGTACAAGTCCCTCAAGGAGAAGCACCCCGAAGACTTCACCATCCTCGGCTTCCCTTGCAACCAGTTTGGCGGCCAGGAGCCCGGCTCTGACGACGACATCCAGAGCTTCTGCCAGCTCAACTACGGCGTCAGCTTCCCCATCATGGGCAAGACCGACGTCAACGGCACCAACGCCAACCCTCTGTTCGAGTGGCTCAAGACGGAGCAGCCCGGTCTCATGGGCCTCAAGCGCGTCAAGTGGAACTTTGAAAAGTTCCTCATCGGCAGAGACGGCAAGGTCAAGGGTCGCTGGGCCAGCACCACCAAGCCCGAGGCTCTCGAGCAGCCCATCCTGGACGAGCTCGAGAAGAAGGCGTGAGTCTAGCATCTTTGTCGCTCCCTGGCTCTCGCCCCTTCATCCACGTGGGCCCGTCGGCCTCGGTCAACCTTGCCCGGCGAAGGTCCGCAATCACGCACCGGCTGCTACGGTTCAACGCGTTGACCAGTCGCTGCAGGGGCCCGAATCTATAACTCGGCGCCGAGATTTGTATCAAGATTTTGTAACGCTCACTGCGCGCGTATCTTGCGCGACGACTCGTGGCTGGTCCGCTGGGTCTTGGTGCACACACCACGACACCTTTCGGCCACCGCTCATGACCTATATACAGCTCTAATACATATCCCCCCATGACCTTTCACTATTCACAATTATCGGTTTGGTCTGCCCCACCAGGAGACGCGACTGCCTGGCAGTCCGCAGATGCCCTTTCATGTCTGCGAGCGATCAAACCCGGTCACTCAATAGGCGAACGCCAAGTGTTCCGCATTCTGCATGCGATTCGTAGTTGTCTGCAAGATCCCGCGCGGAAAGGCAGTCCACGCAGGGGAGCGATTGTAGGGCCGAACCAGGCCGACGGGCGCAAGTACTCGGTGTGTACCCAATATCGGTAGGGTGATAAGAGTCCCAGTATGAGGCTCACACATCAAGCTGCTTCGATCATGGACAGCACCCGCGCGGAGGCGAGTCGAAGATACCGGCGCTTGAAAGTGAAGTCCCGGACACCTAGATGAGTTTATAAGTGTATCGGACATGCGAAAACAGACAAAATTCCTCGGGATTTAGATTTTGTCGCCCCAATGGGCTTGCAAGCGGGAAACCCATAGTGGACCTTGAGAAAGTGACTGCATGACTCTCGCTTGCGATGGTGAGCTCAGCTCGGACGGTAAAGTTGACTTGAGTGTCGGCTGGCGTGGGCTCAACACGGTCGGTCCATGAACAGCGGGATTGATGAGATGCGGTGCTCTTGGTGTTCATGACCTGCTGAGAACCATTCGCATGGTGTCTTGTCGTTTTGTCATGGCCGCCATCGCTTCCAACGACAGCGGCAGCGGCAGCGGCAACAACAGCAGTGAGACTTCGGGACGCCTTCGATAGACAGTCAAAAAAGGCAAATTCCGCAACGCAGAGCGTTCCGACGTGACGTCTGCTCACATCACGCAGAGAGTGGTTCACTTGGTATGGGACACGCGAGACAGCCTGATAAGGCCCGCTTTCTCTAATGGTGCTATGCATAGACGATGATCAACGAGTGCCACCAAGCGGCGCAGTACTGTTGATGAGCATGCTGAACTGGACAGTTCAAGACGCATAAATGATAAGAAGCGCAAAAGTTTCGCTGAAAGGGGCTTCGCCTTCCGCTTCGGCGGACACGGAGCAAAACGACGAGAAAGTAAAAGAAGTTGCAGTCTACCGGCTCTGTGCACGCGGGTCGGTGATCTATGGCTGACATCGAAGGCATCATCGCAATCAAAGCATATCTTGCGTAGACGAGATCGGCGAGTCTCTGATTGCTGGCATGAGACGACCAGGTGGATGATCAAGTTGTTCCGAACCAGTCGCTGAGCAAGAAATGTTGTCGACTTGGATCGAGAACAGTGCAACCGGCGGCCGTACGATTGCAGATGAGACAAGCCGAATATGCTCCGCGGGGACCGAGAGCGTGATGCTGTACTTGATAGAGAAATGGAGAGTCCAATACGAGACCTATCAGTCAACACTCCCAAAACCCAGCGGAGCGGTCCCGTCGAGCACATGCCAGCGTCGTCACAGTGAACGTACAGACCCGAGGGAGGCTCGCCTTTTCGTGAAGGGCTATAGAATAGACGTATATCACTACCTCATAACGACAATGACTACGGCAATAAGACTCCAGTCTGTTCTGTTAAGCCAGTGACTGTCAGGAGGCTCAGCTGCTTCTGGGGTCGGATGCCAGCGTAGTGTTAAGACCGAGTTCGCAGTCTGGTAAAGGGGGCAGCGTGGTGAAATCCACTTAGATATTGCTTGTGTTCTGAGCCGGTTCTACCCAGATGACAAGCTTCCAAGAGTGGTCTTGTCTTTACACCTCCTGTGATCACCACGACCAGTGAGCCATCGTGTGCAACTGACAGACGAACCGATTCTCGTAGAGTTCAACCACCCACCTGGCCACTCCTGACATCCTTGAGCTCTAATACACAGACGAAGCCCCCGCCCGTGTGCACCTATATTCCATTCTAAATCTGAGGAGCTCCATGTACCGTGAGCCCGTTTTCGATCTTAGACTGTCGCGACGAGAGTGCCACATCTCAAACGGCCTCTCGCATGGCTCGTCTGCTGGCCCCCATGGCCTTGGTGCAGCTCAGTGAGCCCACCTGGAAGGGACTGTATCCTCGCGCTACACGGTCTCAAGGTCTCTGCTTGCCTTTTTTTTTTTAGGCATCGTAGACAGTTGCAGTCTGCCTGAGTAAACAGACGCCTCTCAAGAGTGCCAGCACACGTAACCCAACGAAACGCCCCCCCCCTCCCTCCAAATGGGTCTCAACCAGATCAACAATAAAATATTAGCAGCTGCGCCAGGCGCGTGAGACGGATCTCAACCCATCAGAACGTCCGCTCCTGGAGGAAGATGAGTGCGGACTCCTGGGGACTTTTCGGCGACTGATCCGCCCGCCTTCCGCGCACGTAGATTGATTGTGCGACGGGCAAGCCAAGCCCACCGGCGGTGGCTGTCCCGTGACACAAGTAGGCTTGAGTCTTCCCAATAACACAACAGCATGTGCGTAGCTGGGGAGGGTTTTTCCATTGTCGTCTCCGCCGCAGATGCCCCCTTCTCCCGCTGCTCTCTGCCGGTATACGAACATCTAGGACTATAGGTGACGAGCCTTTCCTTTCTGCCGGGGCCCTTTCCTGAGGCCTCTGAGACAAGACAAGGTCGTCAGCTCACGCCAGAGAAGCGGCAGAGAGCTAGCCGTTCACCGCCGCATGGCCGCGCATCGCTCCGCCACCCACCCGCCACCCGCCACTCCAGGGCGTGGCAGCGAGGCGCAGGAGACGGACGACGAGAGGACTCGCTGGACCGCGCTGACGCGTCCGAGCTGGGCTGGCGGACTATCACGACCGGCACGAGCCCACGTGAGCCGCGCCGCGCCGCCCGCTCGTTCCCCCGGGGCCTCTCTCCCCATGCCTCCGAGCCGGCGAAGTTCCAAGCTTGGCGTGCCGGGCGCCACCCACCTTACGCTGACGCGGCCTCTCACGTTCGAGACGACAAACAATCACACGAGATTCGGCAAATGTACAGGCACCGTATACCGCGCTTAGCCCTTCCCAGAAGGAAAAGGGGGGAGCAGTCAGTCATCCAAGACAGCAGGAGACCCCAAGTCTGCTGGGGAAAACAGATCTGGGGACGATGGAAGCTGAGTGCGTGGCCCCTGAGACAGAGACACCCAAGGAACAATGACAGATCCCCCCTTTCCCGTCTCTCGTCCCGAGTGAGTTTCCGCTTCGCGGCACAGTCTACCCGGACCGCCGACTGCAGTTCGCAAGGCCGCCAGAGTTCAGCAGCGTGGCATGGGAGCACCTCGTCGCTGGGCGGTCCGACAACTCGCAACATGACTACGATAACATCCGCTTTACCAGCCACACGCGTAGACCCCGAAATACTAATGTGGCATCGATACACACAAGGTCTCCATAGACTCCGTCTTTACGCCCAGAGCGTTCGGAGACGCCCTATCAAGCCCGCCCGGGACAACGGCAGGCATCGATGCCAGCTCCCGCTTCGCTGGGCCGCTCGAACGGCACACAGAGTCCAAACTCCAACTACAGACAGCCTACGTTCTACGCTCTTCGGGGCGAGGCCTCAGCCGGACACTCACAACCTAGTATGGCGTGGCTGGCAGTCCAGATGGACTGCCAGATCTCGTGGCACAGCAACGTTGCCAGCCTTCTCCCTGTGTGTGCGCTCCGTCGTCGCCAATCATCGGCCAGCCCGGCACTCCCGCTCCCTCGACCGCCCCTACCATACGTACATAGGGCGACCCGCTCGCCTGAGCCGGATGAGGCACCCCAGCTGTGTAGGACCCTTTCCGATGCGACTCCAGCATCCTCGTAGAGGGTGGGGGTGGGAGCAGCGTACCTGACAGAGGAAGGGTAGGAGTGGGATGCTTGGCATGAAAGTGGGAAAAGGGCGAGAGAAACAGAGAGAAAGATAGACAGAGTGCGTGCGTGCGTGCGTGCGTGCGTGCGTGCGTATTCGAAGTCGGAGAGTGTGATCTGACGACAACGGCCTTGACGGAACGACAGATGTCTGCCGACCTAGAGAACAGAGCCGTACACCACGCACCCTCACGCCCACTCACATGCAGCCACACCCGGCGCGCCTTGGCATGCCTTACGGGCGGGGGAGATAGATGGGCGTTGTGACCGCACCTACCGTAACGTGACTGGCCACCACACACGGGTGGGCGGGTTGTGTGCCCTCCCTCCTCCTCCCTTGAGCAAGTCCTCCGGGGCAAGCAAGGTTTCGCGGGGACTCTTGTATGGAGAAGGGGAGGGGCGCTCAGGGCTGCGAGGGGGGGGAGAGAGCGGAGGTTGGAGAGCGGCCAGCCGCGTTGCTGGCCCGGCGCGCATCCACGAGGGGATCGTCGGTTCTTGTTGTCTATCTGCTTGCCCCGCGTCCCGCCGGCGACTGACCCCGAGGTGAGATAAAGCGCGGGATCGTTCGGAGGCTCTATACTGCGGGTATCATGTGTCTTGAACTTTAATGGAAGCTCATTGTGACCTGCATAAGTGGGCGAGCTGGCGATCCAGTGCCGTCGTGGCACAACCTGAACGGGGTCACCAGACACACCCAATAGCGCGCGCGAGTTCGCCGTCGCCCCAAAAACAGGGCCGACGCGATAACCACATACTCTATCCAGGAGGACACAGCCCATCCCACCCCGCAAACATGCATGCAGGGTAGTGTACAGGCACCACGGTGCCATCATCGTCAACGTTCCTGGCTTTATCGTCAGGTACAGGGTGGGATACATGCCGGTGACTACGACGTTGTACGTCTGTTGTATCTTCATAGTCCCCGCAAACTTTATCTCGACTCTGGGTCCCTCCCACACGCTCTACACCACGATGGGCCGCAGCTTCGGCGGCAGTAGAGCTTCGGGCTTAGTCCCATGTACGTCGAAAGATGGGGGCGGGCTGCACCTGTAGTTGGAGAAGGCCTGCGTGCGCCGGCGTCGAGGTCGGCCCTTCTGATGCCCATGTCATGAGGGTTGAGCATGGGAAAGGCATAGGAGGATTGCCATATACCAGCAATATGGAACAGCTCATTGTTTCGGTGACCTGGAGGCTAATGCCGTGCGGTGGCGGGGAACGTCCGGTCGTCGACGACCCTGACGGGAGGCACCCCGAAGCGAGAAAGGGGCTGCGGCAGCAGTTGGAGTGCTGGTCACAGAACATGGTGACGAGGCCGAAAGGGGGTGACCCGGTCGCTGAACTGACATATTGAGGAAAGATAGCTCGCGTAGCATCAAGTGTTGTGGGCATCGAGAGCTAGCTGCTACGCTTCTGCCTGAGAGCTGTGAAGGGGCCTCGTCAGAACGCCGTAGCGATGAAAAGCTAAAT
The DNA here is from genome assembly GCA_006538405.1 of Hansfordia pulvinata. Classification (NCBI taxonomy): domain Eukaryota; kingdom Fungi; phylum Ascomycota; class Sordariomycetes; order Xylariales; genus Hansfordia; species Hansfordia pulvinata. Next base: position 270,275 of record BJKQ01000007.1, on the reverse strand, counting down.
TCACGTGAAGCCGAGCTCCGGCTCAGTGTGTCCAGGGGGGAGGGGCTTTGCTCACAGAATCCTGGCAAGGCACCTCCGAATCGTCAGACCACGAAATTCGGCCGAGACAAGCCCCGAGGCGTCCATGTAGGCACGGTTGACAAAGCACTGCCGAACAGCTGTTAAATGACAGGCAGATGATCAGGAGCTCACGATGGAGAACGCGGGTTCAGTGCCCATCGAAGTCACCGATGGGGTCCGTGTCGGCCCTGTCTGTGGCTGGTGAAGCAAGCCCTCGTACTCAGGAGGTTGCCGGCGGAATGCCGTCGGCATTCATGGATGGGGCCTATGAGCCGGGCTGGAAGTATCACGCCAGCCCACATAATCGCCCTGGTGTTGGTGGCACAGGCGATCCGCTTTATGCGAGAGCAGTCTCTGGCCTGGGCATCCCAGGCGCGCGCTCCGCCGGGGGCGTGTTCTCAGCATCTCCCGCAGAGTTGGGGGGAAAGGATCCAGTCCCTTGTTTCGAGCTCTTCACAGTAGGCGCGGTCGAGGCCAGGCCAACAGAACGAACTCTTGCCCAGCCACAGAGAGGCTACCGCTGCCCTACCGATGGGGTCGTGAAGCGGTCTCTCACATGGCAACCCGAGTTGTGCAGAGTTTAGGCAATGGTATCGTCGATCTCGGACGCGGTCGAGGCAGGCTCGCCAACCAGAAGCTCGTGATTGTGGTTGAAGGTGGGCCTCGGGCTGTGAGGGTCAGAGGGGAGGCAGGGTCTGTCTGCGTGTGTTCAACGGCGTCACCGTTAGTTGCCCTGGTGCCCCGGCTGCTGTGTCCAAGTACGAGTATCTGTTCAATAGACTGAGGGCGGGCCCTGGCAGGCTTGAGCAAGCCGCCACCCCACAGCGCACTCTACCCACTGTAAGCCTCGTGCAAGTATGCCGCAGTGGCGTATTACCTAAGTAGGGGTGGGTGTTGGTGGGCTCGACAAAAGTTGCCCTGGTACACGCGTGCACGGCTTTCGGGCTTGGCGGTAGTTGAACGGGGGAGAGCCATGAAGGCAACCAGTTGGGTGCCTGTGCTTGGTGGCACGGGTAGGTACCAGCTGCTCAGCGGAGTCTGTCCTACCAGAAGCCCCAAATGTCAGCCAGGGTCCTCCAGAAATTTATGTGGAGAGTTTCTATTTTGAATCTATGATCCCTGGTGGAAATCCATGGATCTACATTTACAGCTTCTCCATGGCGCACTTGCCTGGTCCTGGCAGCAGGGGTGCGTGAGTGTGCAGTCAAAGAGCCGATAAAGCGACTGGGGGGATCAAGAGGGGAGTCGTCCAAGCTCGACATTCCAGGCGCTATTTCAAGCACGAGGAACCTCGGGATTCCTGTCTGTCATGTTGAACTTACCAACCAATACGTGAGGAGCCCGTTCTGGGCGCGTTGGTTCACTTTCGCCTCCCGGCATTGGTGGCAAACTTCCTTCCGGCACACGGTCCATGCAATGGAGAGCTGATCTAGAGGAGGAGGGACATGGACCGTCATTGGACACACAAGGCTGTCGGAGTCTTCGAGAGGCCCTAAAGTCTTCGCCCCCTTCATTTGGGCGACGGCAAAGACTGGCCGCGTCACTCGGTCAGATGCGGTCGGGGTAGACCAGGTGACAGCGAGGGCAGGGCAAAAGGTGTGTCGGCTCTTACAGGACCATGTTGCATTCGACTCGAGATGGTGAGCATCTGACAAGGCGGCGATCATGTTGAGCATGCCCTCGGGATTCGCGCAGGAGAACGGGACAGGGACACAGGCAGCTTACATAACGAGGGCTGAGTGGACACCAGGGCGGAGGGGCGATAGGGCCTGCGTGCCCCAGAGCGCGGCGCGGGCGAAGAGACAGTGGGACGCCAGTGGTGTACGGAGTATGGAGAGAGCTGATGAGGGCCGTGCCAAGAGCATACCACGCAACGTTGCAACAGTGCGGGAAGTCGAGGGGCGTGGCAGAAGCCAATCACATGGCGGACTGGTAAGCCGGCGAAGAGTGGAGCTGGCCGTTGAACCCTACCCCCGACCGACCGCTGCTGTGCTGCTTGCTGCTGCGGCCTCCACGCCTGGAAGGGTACGATTACTCGGGGGGCACGGGGATAGCGCGGCATCTGCCAGGTAGCCCGCCACTGCTGGGCAGAGGGATGGATCGAGGCAAGGGCCGGCGGTGGCGAGAGGGGCATCGCGGTCTCGTGACGGTGGTGATGGCGGGCGAGCTGCACGGCGGCGAGACAGCCTTGTCAGTAGCGCGGGGTAGTGGTATGGGTGTGTATAAATGTGTGTGTGTGTACGAGTATGCCCGCAGTGAGGCCGGCCCGGTGGTGATGGGGAATAGTCTGCTCAGTCAGGAGGCCGGCGGCTTGGTGAGAAGGGCTGGAGAAGGTGAAGCCAGACAGACGGGATCAGGTATACTGGTAGGTAGAGTGAGTCGAGAGAGACCTACAGAAGAGAGGAAGAATTGGCGACGGCCTATGGGCGCAACAACGCAGAGTCGGACTGGGCCGGCTGGGCGGACAGTGTGATTGGCAGCCGTGCAGCGACGCCCCGGCCCCAGTCACGGATCGGGAGACGTGTGACGGCGCAGGGCGGCGCCTGGCCGCCCCTTCCAATTTCCGCGCCAGCCTCGAGCCCCGGGGGGCCCCGGTGACCCGATCGAGACTAGTCGGCTGATACCCGAATGGCTGCAGGGCATACTCGTACGAGTACACATCCAGTGTGGCATTCGAGGCACCAACATTGGATGGAATGGAACTTGAGTGTCCAGGTATCACTCGTACAACTGGACCCGTACGTGATTTGCGAGCCCCCTTACCTACAGATGTAAAGCAATGGGCCGCGGGCTTCTTCGACTGCGGGCGCAGGGGGGTTCATGCAGGCTCGGCCTTGAAGGGACACTCTGAAAGCTGCTGGCCGGGTCTCTGAGACGTGCGGTAACGAGTGGACTTTACTGTACATTCAGTACAGTGTACATTTCGTGGCCCTGTTCTGCACAGTTTCGCCCCGCCATCGTGAGCCTGCGCCTGCCGCACCTCCCAGTGCAGTACGAGTACTCGCAACTGCAGTTGAGGTCAAGACATGCATCTACGGATACGTACATGTCAGTAAAGCGCCTGGTGAGGGCCCGACACCAGTTGCATATGAAGTACCTCCACTACTGGCAGTCTGTACCTAAGGTATGGTGTGTCAATACCTCTATACCTAAGGTACTCGTGAGATGCTGGGCACAGACTCATGTTACGAGCGCTCTTGCCTCACGTCTCGATTTGCAGGTGATGCACCTGCCTTCTGTGCCCAGGTACGCAGTACTTCCGGTAAAGACGATGATGATATGACTGAATCAGGCGAGTTGGACTTTGTGAAGCCATCTTCACCCAAAGTCGTCCAGTCACCCCTCCGTCTCGATCCCCCCCGCCGCCGCCACACACATACGCTCTCACGCGCACACCCAAGCTGCATACATACCCAGTCATGTCCAACAAGCCCAGCAACCGAGACACAATGCACCAGGACGAAATCGTCAAACAGGTCACACTCTGGGTGCAGCCTACGAGGAAGACGAACGGCGCCCCCCTCCCACACGCCCGCACCCCTCTTCTCTACTGCGCCAGGCCGCCGGCGACTCCGTTCACTACCAAGAAGGCCCGCGGCTACCTTGTACGAGTGTGGGGGGGAAACGGAGCGCCGGACAAGCCTGTCTTCGCGGCCACGCGGGGACGTGCGCCCCCCTCAACGCGCAGCTCCACGACACACGCGCTCTCCGGCCGCACGCCACCCTCCTCAAAGTCGTACCCCCGCGTGCCCGTCCAGCCCTGGCTTGGGTAACACTGGCAATGCGAGGCTCTGAACCGCCACCGCGCGCGGCACAGCTAGTCTGGCCCTCGCAGACACAGGAGGGAGCGGCCTTCCGCCACACGGACAAGCAGCCCGGGTGGCGTTTGCCGCCCGCTACTCATCGCACGGACGGGCGCTTCCTGGCCGGGGCCGATGGCATGTGAGCCGAGGCAAACCCTCTGTGCCTTCGCACGCCCTGGCGCACTGCGGATCCGGCGCAACAGAGAGACACGGTCGGGGCGGGTCCGCGGAGGGTCTTGGGCAGCCATATCCACCAATACTGCGTCTCTTGTACGGGTAGGCAGTCAACCTCTGCCCGTCCGCCCACCCGTGGACCGGCTGGCGGACGAATGACTAGCCCAGCTTCGGGATGGCAAACAGCGGCGGCCTTGCATGACGGCGACTGCGGGAAGCATCTGGGGTAGGCGGCGCTTGAATGCCCACCCACACCTCTTGCCACCAGGCAGCTTCCGCCGCCGCTTTCTTCGGCCCTTCTAGCGCACCGCTGATTGGCCCATGATCCGCGGCCCGTGGGTTTCCTTGATGGGATCGCGCCCATCGCCTCGACCCAATCACAAGGCCCGCTGTGCCATGAGGCCATCTGGGTGCCCTCCCTCGACCGGGCCTTGGGACAGAGCAGCTAGCAGCGATGCATGTCATTCGGTACTGATGCGTCGCGACCCTGGCGCCCACCTAGTGACAGAGACATGTCCGGGAAACGCCTCCAGCCTATCGGTGGCCCAAGGCTCATTGGGCGGTCTTGCTCACTGAGTTACCCCAAGTTCCCCACAACCCGACGGGCCTGTTTCCCACTTGAGGTGGCAGCATGGGACAGGACTGGCTCTTAGCCTCTGCCGGCCCTCTCTAGCAGACCCGTACAACCTGTGGGTGAAGCCTTTCCGGGCATGCGGGCCGTGGCTCTCCTCTCGACGCTGGACAAGCTGCTTCCGAGCCTCCAATCATGACAAACACAATCGACTAGCAAGCATCTGGGGGCTCACACGACCTTAAAAGATAGAGGCCCCAGCCTGGTCTAGAACAAAGGCCGATCGATTCTCTCAGTTGGAGCAACGAAAAAAGCGGTAAAGGGTTCCCCTCTGCCCGGCGGGCCAACTCGCCACTGCAACAAGCCCGGCTCGCGGTATGGGCGTTTATGGCGGTTGTGATGGAGGGAGAGGCTGGGTCGAACCACCACTTGCGTCGCTGCAAGAGGAAGACTTCGAGAACCGCGCGGGTGCCGAAGTCGCATTGCTGCTGCCTGAGGTAAGCTGATAACAGGGAAGATAGGGTGCTCAACGTTACCTACCTACCTGGTGCTGCCCCTTGGCTGCCATGCAACACGATAACACCATCGAGACGGCCCAGGGACCACCAACGCCGGACCGACACGGGACAGCCAAAGACGAAAGTGGCGGGCAGGCCATTCTTTTCTTGGCTTGCCTCGCCCGGGCCCGCGAATCCGTAAGACTGGCTCTTGCTCTCCGCTCTCCAAGTTCAGGTGCAGTCCTAGCGTCCTATACCAGCTGCGAGTAGCCGACGCTCCGCCCTCGCCTTCGCCATTGATTCTCACCATGCCGCGGGGGCGATGACAACTTCAAGTGGCAGGTCGACTGTCGTGATGTGAAATGTTGGGGACGACTCGTCTTGGCCAGATTAGACCATGGCTTGCCTGCCAATGAGAAAACGGGAACGGAGATGCACCAAAGCATAGGGCAGAAGCGACGCACGTCAGGGAAAGGGTTGCATTCTGCGCCCGTCCTTTGATTTCCGTGGTAGGCGCTCTGTCGCGCCGGCGACGATCCCTGGCACACGTCGAGGACCAGTCATCAGTGGCCTCTATCACGCAGGCTGCGAGCTGTACATCGCGTGCGTCAGAGTGCAATGGCCCTTGGGAGTCGGCGGTGGGGGGCGGCAGGGCTCCCCCGAGAGCCCGCCGTCCGTCCAGGCTGTTTCTTCAAGACTCCAGTCTTCACCAGGAGGCGCGCGCTGTCGCACACTCTCACACCTGCACACCCGCCCGTCATGTCTCGCCTTCTCGTCGTGGCTACCGAGAGAACCAACTCATGAGGCACCGACTGCCACATGTTCTGGCGAGAAAAGCAACCACAAGGAGCCTCAAACAAGCGACGAGTACTCGAAAGTCTTGCTTGACCCGCCAGATCCGACAGCACGGGTCCGCCGTGCCACGTTTGAAACTGGAGGCTTTCGGTCAGAGGATCGCGCGCAGAGAGGAAAGGTCTCCTAATTGTGTTCATGCATCCAAAAAAGCAAATCCCCGTTCTGCCACCCCTTGTACTCGTACGAGTCCCCCGAGAGCAGGGGTGGCCGGCCGTCTGTGGTCTGCTGTGTAAAAGGTCCCAGCAACTAGCTGCAGCTCCAACGCCAACATCCTTGCCGAGGTCCGTGCCAGGGCTTTTGAGATCTGTCTGCGGCTGCTTCCAGGTTGTCTCAGATTCTCCAGATTGTCTTTGACTGATGGGCGGCGCACCCGCCCGCGGGCTCTCTGGCGCGGATCTTGGTCGCGCGCCGCAGAATGGGAGCTCTTACGAGTATTCAGTTAGGCCGCTGACTCGGGATGCAGGTCTAACTCCAGTGCCATGACAGTGGCGTTGGTGCGCGCGCGCGCAGGGAGGGCGGCCAGAGTCGACACGCTGGATCTTGCGTGGCTTGCGGCGGTGGCTACAGAGCCCAGCTGAGCCTCATCAGGGCTCATCAGCGTCGGAAGACTTTGCCATATCCAGAGCGGATCCCAGGGAATCCCGTTCCTCCCACACGCTCTGCCCGTGGGCTTTCTGGGTGCCCGGGCTTGCCCGGCACAGCTGGTGGCGGACCCTGCCCCCGCGAGAGCCACACCCCCCCCCCCCCCCCCCCCTTTCCCCTCTTCCCCTTGAACCCACCCCCCCGTGATGCCTGTCGATGAATTCTCCGAGGGGTGGGTGTCGAGATTTGACGCCATCCGGGCTATCCATGCCTGTTTCTGTCGTCGGTCAAGTCGCATATCGGCCCGTACGCTGGCCCCCCCAGTGCTAACACTGCAGCAACGGCTCCTAGTGTCGACAGGATGGTAAGTGGCACGGCTTCTGAACTTTGTCTCGGGCTGGCCCAATCACCGCTGCACTCGTTTATGCAGTGGCCCCCGAGAACCATGGCGGCGTGGCGCCTTGGAAACGGTAATCGTGCCTAGAGTGGGAGCTGAGGCACGAGAGTACGTGGGATAAGGTCGAGCAAGGCCAGCAGCCGGCTGATCAAGCGACGGACGATGGCGGGATCTGCACGGTTGCAGAATCACCAGGGCGAGTATCCGTCGTCAAGTTGCGCCCCGTCACTCGAGATGCGAACACCTCAACCAACCCCTTGGTCCGCAGTTGGGTCGGGGCCATCGGCTTGGTCATGCCAAAGGCCAGCGCGTTCGTTATAGGCTACGCGTACAACCCGCCAGCCTTTCATCAAAAGCCCAACACGCACAAAGACGGAGCAGATGGCCGGTGTCCGGGGGACGGCTCCTCGGCCTCCTTCACGCCCAGCAACTAATAAGTTAGGCTGGCCTTGTTAGCGTCCCCAAGATGGTACCTGTTCCATCGGGGTTTCCAAGCTGGCTTCCAGACGCGTCCAGATGAGAGGGCGCCGCGAGTGCTACATTGGGAGCTGTCCAATTATCACCGCCACGTTCCTGGGGCCCTCCATGCGAGTACGTGTACAGGTCTGCAGGATGCAGGACAAGCCGGAGGACATCGCCTCGCCTTTGATAAGCAGACGTCGTCAATGGCCGTTGCGCCGCCCAGAACACCCAGGCTCCAAAGTTATCCGGCTGATAATACTCGGGCTTCGTCTCCAGGACGCCCACCGAAGGTAACACTCCTGCGGCCGATCGGCCAGTCCGTGAGATCGGCCTCTCAGCGTGAGAGTGCAGTGGTGGGCTGTCTGCCCGTCGCCTTCCTCGGCAGGATCGCTCTCGGGGAAGGGGAGGCGAACCGGGCCCCCAACCTACAAGAATGCTCGTCGAATGCGACAAGGGCACCGGCAAGGCAGTGCATGACGCCTGCTCTGCCCGCGCGGCTTGGTTGCAAGTGGCAATGTATGGCGCATGCAATGAGAAAGAGGTTCTTGCATTGGGGGCGGCCTGGCTACAGCAGCCGCTCGCTCTTCGCCTCCTCCAACACGTGCTGGGCCGAGTGAGTCTGGGGGAAACGGGGGCGGGTGGCGGGTGCGTCTGGTGGATGCCGGCTGTTGTCATCATCATCATCATCGAGAATCGCGCTCCCCTCGGTCTCCTCGTCAAAGTCTCTCGCTGCGCCGGCTGCGCGGGAAAGCCGCCCAAGTCTACCTCGAGCAACAGCCGCCCCTTGCCGAGATTCGGTACCCGTGCGCCTCACTGCACGCTGCGGGCTCCACAGCGGCGAAGACATCCGAGTAACATGGCCGCCAGTGTATCCTTCATTCCCGCGCCGCCGACCGCGTGCGTCCCTTGTTGTCTGATCCCCGGAGCTACGCCCGCACCCCGGCTTCTTGACGAGGCTCACCATCGGACGATGCGAGGGCCGGCCTGGACGGGAGAGGAGAGGAGAGGAGAGGAGAGGAGAGGAGAGGAGAGGAGAGGAGAGGAGAGGAGAGGAGAGGAGAGGGGGGGCGAGAGCGCTGCGTGATGATATTCGCCGCCCGACAGAGTCTGGACGTTTGCCTTGCACCCTGTTAGGAGGCGAGGCGCCCTTCTCTCCACCCCTCCCACTCGAGAGTCTGGTTCGTCGCGATCTTGGAGGGCCGGGGGGCTCCCAGGGTGTGGCGCGCGAGTGGCTCAGCGCCCAAAGCTCACTGGCTTGGGATCGACAGGGTTGCCGTCCGTCACTTGAGCCGCGACTAGCCAATTGGCACGGCCTTGGGCGCGCCCGAGTGCCGGGCCTCCTCTTCCACAGGTCTTCCTCCGGACGCGTGTGTGCTGGGCCACTACCCGTAAGTTGGCACGAGCAATGCCAGAGAAGAGGGCTGCATTGCCAGTGGCTTTGGGCCCGTTTCCTGCCAACGCCAGCCAGCCAACCAGCACCCAGCCCCCAACTCGGCGCCATGTGAGAGGTCAGTTGTCGCAAAGGCGCAATATTACTTCAAACAACCGGTCTTGGTTTCCGCTTCCTTGTTTTTTTTTTCTTTTCTTGTTTTTTCTTTTCTTTTCTTTCTCTCTTTCCCTTGTTCGCGTCTTGGGGCAGAGAAAAAAGGAGTTGGCGCCGGAGCATTGTTGGTTTTCAGCTTCTACCGAGCCCGTGGGCCGCCCCATCTCTCTGGAGCCACTCACTTTTGCTCGCCTGGTCGACGCAGCGACGGCGCGCTGTTTCACATGTCAAGAATAAACCAGCCAATTTCCTCGTACATCTGCCCATCTCTGAGCCCGCCGGGGCCTCACTTACACGCAACGCGTCTTCAGCCACCCCTCCCCTCCTCTCCACCCCGGTACGCGCTCCGGCAGGAGAAACACCCAAGAACTCGTTACGCGACCCTGGGGAGAACTGCTAGGGACCGCCGCCGGCCGGCTGGCCAGCCAGCCAGCAAAATAGTTTACGAGTACTCCTTTTAAAGGCCAGTGGGGGCCGAGGCCCCATCTTTGCTGATCGATCACTTTGGCTGCTGTCCCATAGTCCAGCAGTCGCCTAATCCCGGCCGCCTGGCGAATAATCTGCTTTGTGCTGTCTATAACGAGGAGCCCATGATGCCTTACTCCGTAGCTATGTTTCGCAACGACATGACGGCCCCGTTGAGGAATCCTCACCCCTTTTCCTCCCCTTCCCCCTCCTTTCTTATCGAAAAATGACATGTTGTCATTCATGAACCTTACCAGGTACTATCGGCACCCTTTTTTTTTCCCCGCGAGTAAACGGATTTCTACTTCTCCTCCTCCCTCCTCCCTAGAGGTTGAGAGAGGCAAAGAAACCCGACGGGCGAGGATGGTCCTGGGAAAGAGACAAGAGAAAAATGTACGAGTAGAGTACAGGTGAATTCAGCAAGGTTCCAGGGTCTTTGGACCCAACAGGGGGTGGGAACAGTGGTCCGAAGAGCTGAGGCGATCAGTCGGCCGAGTCCCCCCGAAGCGAGGCGAGCGGGGAGGTGGAGGGGCCACCACCTGGCCCAGACCGCCGGAAGACGCTAAGTGATAGCCTCTTTGTATCGGAAAAGCTTGGACCGGAGCTGAAGACCAGAGGAAGAGGGAGATCGCCCTCTCTCGGTTTTTCTCCTCTTATATGCTGTCCGTGCTGTCGTCTCATCATGCCACCGGCGCGGCGCACGCGAGCGAAGCGGGACTGGGAGAGAGAGGGGGGATCTATTATTGCGCTGGCGTTGTTCACACGCTCTCAAGGCCGCTTCACCGGTTTCTCCGGGGGTTCGGAGGGTCGGGGGGGTAAAAAAAGAGGGAGCCCCAAAGTCGATGGGGCCCATGCAAGCTCGCATTATGGCACGCTCCGCAGGCAGCCGGGTCGACGGGGGCTCCAGCAGCAAGGAAAGGGGACCGCAGAGCAGCATCAAGAACCTCTTTCTTGGCCTCCGTCACGCTTGATAGATTACAGGTCCCGTAAAGCCCACAGGACGTTGCATGCTCTGCACGCCTCCGGGGACTATGGAGACGGGGCAATGACAAAGCACATTCCTCCTTGGGCAGCGAGCGGCGCCGATGATTTGCGTCGCAGACAGAAGACTGCCACATGCCGGCTGGCTGGCGATGTCATCGGGCGGAGCGCGCGCGGACAGCCAGGGCATGGGGGAGGCGAGGAAGAAGCGCCGTCGAGTGAGGCCGAGATCACGGGCATTCGGCTCCCCATGCTTTGCCGCGCCATTGCCACATGCCGCGCCCAGTGACGGAATGGTCACTCTGGCGCCGGTACGGGCAGGCTGCCGTTCGCCGCTTTAAAGGGAGGGCAAGGAGGGCAAGGCGAGATGACAGAGCGACCTCGTCCGGGGAGGGATCAGGTCAGCCAACAACAAGAGACAGGTCATCGATGGGTGAATGGATGGATTGGTGACCGAGGGCAGAGAGGCCGGCCGGACCGCTGCACAACGGCCAGGCACAGACCGGGAGAGCGAGACCTGGCAGATCGGCTCCGGGTTGAACAAGGGGGATGGGGCGTCTTGACGAGGACCCGACCTGCTTGTTGGCCTCCTTACAGCAGTGTCTGGCTGCCATGGATGCCTGTGAAAGGCGCATTGGGTGTTTGGCGCGGAGTAGGATCCCGGCCAGCAGTGTGGCCGGGTTTTCAGCCAAAGCAAACGGACGCCTGTGCACACTGAAGAAGAGCCAGTCGGTTGCGAGAAACAAGCCATCCCCCTCTTCACCGTCATGGCCTCCCATCGCGACTCATGACAGGCCGACACCCTTTCTTCTACTGCGACAGTTTGCTCGGCACGAGTTCCAGATTGCGACGCTGGCGCGCCCCACTCCTCTCGTGGAGTGATCTTGGTCTGCCATGTACCTACCGGCGCTGGCTCCACGCGCGCCCACGGGGCGGGCCACGAGATGCGAGCGTGGGCAACGTGCGCCGTGCAGCTGGCCACAGAGCGAGACAAGGGACACCAGAGACAGGGACTGGGCTAAGACAAGACTGGGGCGAGGGGCAGCGGTGATGGGCGACAAGGTGCCAGGGCCAAGCGCGTGACGAGGGACTGCGATTTGCGCGTGGCCCGGCGCCCATCCCCCTTTGCCGTCGGCCGAATCAGAGCGAGCGACGGGCACAGCCAGAGCAGCCACAGCCGAGCGGTCAATCTATACGGCGTAGCCACACAGACACACAGACACAACGGCCGTGTCACGACCCTGGCCTTGGGGGTCCAAGGCAAATCGGAACCTGGCCAGGACCTGACAGGCGGGTGCGCGATCCTGTCAAAGAACGGGCCTCCCACGTCAGTCCCCATCCATGGCTTGCAAGGTGCAGGTCTTGAGTGGGCATGCGAGTACTCGTGTGCCGGCTCCGCTGCTGCCTTCGGGGTCAGGTAACGGTCGGGGGGCCGATGGATGGGTGATGGGGAATCCCTCTAAGGGCCTTTTTGCTTTTTTGACAACGGTATTTGCCTGCCCGTGCCCCCCCCCCCCCCCCCTGGTGCTATTCTTATGTTTTCTGCACGGCATTTGCTCCGCCGGCGCGCGAGGACAAGGTCGGCCCAGGCGGCGATGCTGGCGATGCCTCGGTTTCTTTTTGGGACCTTTTCTTACCCCTTCCCCTTTTTCCGGCTGGGATCAGGGGAATGAATGAATCTGCGCTCAAGACCCGGGCTTGAGCGTCCTCGATCGCGATGGGCCGACTCGATCGCTCGTGCGTGCCAGGGAGGTAGGTATGGGACGAAGCTGTCGTGGCTTGCTCGGGCGCTTACTTGCACATTGCTGCTGTCGGCAGTGCAGCACAGTAACCATGCTGGCAGACCCGACGACCGGTGGGCGGCAGAAGGAGAGGGGGGAGGCTCTCTGTCCGCACCGTTGCGGTGTCACGCGTGGTCGGGCTCGCAAGTGCCGTGCGGGAGATGTGTAAGACGAGACGAGAGGCGACGTCGGCGGCGACGAACCGAACGAACAGGCACATGGCTGGTGGGCGGCATGGGGCACCGGGTGGTGTGGGATGTAGGCATCGGATGGCAAGACGACTGGGCCGGCAGAGGTGGCGAGCTTGGAGCTGCGCAAAGCGGACTAGGGCGCTAGGCGGTATTACTTAGCTGCCGGGCGGGATAAGGACGGATACGGAGGGTGCGAAAGGGCACTAAGCGGCGGCCGCCACAGGGGCAGTAGGCGCTGTGGGCGCTACAACTCGGGGCAGTTTTTCAGGGCATGGCGGGCAGGTAAGAGCTCCACTCCGGCTAGTTCCATCAGCCCAGCACTCGTACATGTGTGGATGGAGCCCGTGAAGTGTGCATTGGAACCCGCCCGCACCACCGGAGCTGCCGCGTGCCCTTGGTGTGAGCCGGGTTGCAGCAGGCAAGAACGCGCGCTGTTACCAGTTGCGAAGGTGCTGCCGGAGGTACATGCATCACATGCGGACCGGATGAGTGATTGCATGTACTGCTCTCACGGCCAATGGCATGTACCTTGCCTTCCATCCAATGCCGGCAACCTCCAGCTCCAGCCCCATTCTGGTGTCTGCAGGTGACTTTCCGTCTGATAGCAGAGGCGGCAGGTACTCTTACCTCCGAGTAAGGTAAGTATGCCAGGCCGTGTGACCTGCACGTGACGGACTCCCTCCGTTCCGTCTACGGTGGTCTTCCCGGTCCAGTCCCGTTGTCCTCGATGTCGGATCACGTCTGCAGGCAGGGCTCCGTCCCGTCTCGCCGTATCCAGCTGTGCGCATACATGCCATGCCCACGGGGCGGACACTGAGTGCACCTAAAGTAAGGTACCTAGAATCTACCACGAAATGCACCTCATTGTTCGGAAGACACGCAGATGCACCAATCATACAGGCCCGAGTTGTACACGGGCCACGGCGCCGAACCGAATGTGCACTTACTACCGGCCGCACCCAGAACCAGCCTGTGGACGTCCAGTGTACGGCATCCGACCCGTAATAAGACGGCCAGCCAGCCAGAGGCGAGTGCTCGCACTCCGCTACCTTAGTATCCCTGTCCGCCCAAGGTCTCAAGGTGCCAGTAGGTCCGTCCCATGGAGGGCCCGTCCAGAGTTCCCCGTTTATGCAGCGGCAACAGCAACAACAGCAGGGGAAGGCGCCCCCCGGAGGGTAGGCCCCTGGTCCCTCCGCAGGTCTCTCCGTACCTCTTTCGCTGTCGATGGGCACCCGACCTACACTGGACATCTGCAAGTACCGTACCTACCACTGCGTATCCGTACATTCGCTAGGGCCGGGGGGCGTGTCTCGAGCAGCACCCTCCACTGCACCCCCTCCCTAACTGATTCTGGCTACGGGGGTTATACTGCCATCCGCCGATGATCTGCGAGCATGGCTCCACCCTCTCTCTCAGTTCTGCTCGACCTCACACGCACCAGACAGACACAACGTTCCGCCCCCCACCCACGCGAGCTCGGCCTCACCCTCTCTACCGTACCGAACCGGCACTATCTCACCTTGTGCCTGTCCTATTCTCCATTGTCGAGTGCTGCTTGTGCTGCTTCTTGCGCTGTGTTCCCGACACCCTACTCACTGATGTCGCCCCTCTCTCTCTCTCTCTCTCCACCCCACCTCTTCTGTTCGTCTTCGTGACCCATGCTTCTCTGGCTTCGATGCCTTGCTTGCCCCCCCCCCTGCCGCTCGAGGGCAGGCCCTCTCTCTGGCTCGCCTCCCTGCAAGCCTCTTCTGCGGTACCTCAGGCAGCCCGAGCTGCCAGGGTCTTCAATGTATCTCTCTGGTACCGTCGTCCGCTCTGCCTGGGACCTGGCCTGACCGGGTCCGGCCCTGACTGAGGGTGGGCTGCAACTGTTCTGCCAGAGTGGGGAGCCGCTTGCCCAAAGCCATGTTACACGCCTTTGTCGGCTATTCTTCTTGGACCATTGGCAGTGCACCGGCCCCTGGCTTTGGATATATCAACAACCGGCTTCCATTCGTTTTCTCGCCACCCTCTCTCTGCTGTCTTGTCGACATTCCATGCCATCCTACCAGACACGGCAACGCCTCCCAGCCAAGGCAACGCCTCCCAGTCTGCTCCCTTTCCCTTCCTTTCAACCTTCCATATTATATACCAGCGCCAGCCGTCTTTGCCTCTGCTCGTTCAAAGCCAGCCTTTGACTCGACTTGACCTTCATTTCTCCTATATATTATCCCGTCCACCTGCTGCTTGGCTGCCGGCTCTGCCCTAGCTTGGAACTCACCACTGCTCGACACTATTCAACAACTCCTCACCACCACCGTCGCCTTCTCCACCGTTGCCGCCGCCATCATGACTGTCCCGCATCCCCAGCACAACAAGGATGTGCAGGCCGCGCGCAAGCGTAGAAGAAGGGCTCCCGCTGGCGGCGCCGCCGATGACTGTTTCGCCTGCGTCAAGAACGGCACCAAGTGTGATCGCAAGAGGCCATACTGCTCTCAATGCCAGGAAATGGGGAACGAGTGCTCCGGCTACAAGACTCAACTGACGTGGGGTGTGGGTGTGGCGAGCCGCGGAAAGCTCAGAGGCCTCTCTCTGCCTATCGCCAAAGCTCCCCCCGTCGCCCCCGTAAACAAGAAAGCCGCATCGAGGTCGCGAGCCAACTCGAACGCCACGAGCCGTTGGAGCGACCAGGACGCCGCGTCACCCAAGAGCCATCGCAGCGACGGCGACGTCAAAGTTGAGCCTCTCTCTGCTTCCGTGCCCACAACGCCTTTTGCGTCTTTCAACGATTTCCCCCGCTACTCCCAGCCAGAGGCCACCCCGCCCATGACCGCCGTTTCGACGCACGCACCCTGGGGCAGCATCCCCTCCTACGCCAGTGGCCTGACGCATCAGCCGGCCAAGTTCCACAAGATCAACACGTCCATGGCCCATTTCCCTCTTATGGGCGAGCCCATGTCTTCCCTGTCCTCGTCGGTGGAATCTTCGCTCAACGACGTTGACTACTCCATCTCCCCCATGGCCCATACCTATCAGAGGGACGAGTACCCGTTCTCTCACAGCCCCAGCATGATGTACGACGGCTACGCGAGCAACACCTCGCCCGTCTCCCAGAGCCCGGCATCGGCCATCCTCATCGATCAGCGGGCGCCGACTTCGTGCCCGGGACTTGTCTACGCCCCGTCCGAGGCCAGCTCTAGTCTGAGTTCGCACCACGATCACTTTGAGCCCGCCATGAGCCACCGTTTTGTGGCAGACAACGACAATCTGAGTAAGAATGATGCCTGGCTGCATTTACCTGCAAAGATACTCACAGGTGGCCTTAGGCGTTCCGGAGCTCGACTCGTACAGCACGAGCCCCCATTCGACAGCAAGTTCTTTCTGGGGTCCGTCGGCTTCTAAAGCCGACGACGCTCACCAGATGCCCTCGCCCACCTCGGTTCACCCAGGACTCCAATACGAGAGCCACTCCCTCCAGGTTAGCCCAGACCTTATTGCCAAGATCCCATACTTCATGGACTACTACGAGAAATTCATGTGCCCATCCATGGTTCTCATCGACGGCCCGGACAACCCCTTCCGTGGTCATATCCTCCGGCTGGCGTCCAGTAGCCGGAGCCTGCAGCATGCCATCTGTGCCGTGTCCGCTTGTAACCTCAGGATGAAGAGAAGACTAAGTCTCGGTCAACCCTCCAGGGAATCCCCGTTGGTCGACACTGGTAACCCCGGGCGCATCCCGGAGCCCTCCCCCAACGACCCGTCCTTGTCAGAGGAGTATCAACATCGCAATCTGGCCGTCAACCTCCTCAACCAGCAGCTGAATGACGCTTCGACCGCCTGTCACGACTCGGTTCTCGCCACTATTCTCCTCCTGTGCCACTACAGAATGATCGAATCCGGCATCGCCAAATTTCACACCCAGTTCGCCGGCGTCAAGAAGATCTTGAGCATGCGTGGCTCTACCTCCTTCCAGGCCTCCCGTGAATCCTCCTGGATGGAGGCCATCTTCACCTACTTCGACTCCATCTCAGCCAGCATCAATGATCGCGAGGCTCAACTCAACTCGGACCCTTACGGCCTTCCATCGGAAACTCCTTTCCTGCCACCGGGAGTCGAGAACTGGATTGGTTGTGACCGTGAGCTTTTCAAGACCGTCAGCAAACTTGGTCGTCTCAACCTGCTTTCTCAACACCGCCCAGTCACAAGCGTGCCCACTTCTCCCAGCGTCCGCGCCGGTAACGCCTCGCCTACCTCGCCCCTTGGCACGTCACTTGGCCAGTCTTTCCAACAGCCTGCCTCTGCAACCAATGACTTTTTCGGGATTGTTGCCCAGCGTTTCGATGGCAATGGCTTCAGGTCCCAGCTCGACGCAGATCAGCTTCTCACTTCGGGGCTTTGCTCCTCGCCCAGCTATGATGACCACCGCTCCAACTTTTGGCGGGAGTGGAAGGAGGCCCGCGTGGCCTTGCAAGATTGGCAATTCGACGCCCAGCGCTTGATTGCAACTCTGCCAGGGTCGCCAAGCGCGAACCAGATTCGGGATCTCGGTGCTTTGTCTGAGGCTTTCCGCTATGCCGCGATCCTCTACATGGAACGGCTTGCGTCTCCCACCATGCCCGCTACGCACAACACCTTTCGCAATCTCGTTAGTCAAGTCGTTTACCATGCCACCTCCCTGGAATCGGGCAGCAGTGCCGAGAAGTTTCTCTTGTGGCCTCTATTTGTGGCAGGCAGTGAGTGCGTGAACGAACTGCAACAGAACAGCGTGCGCACCAAGTGCCGCGATATCATGGCCCGCAGTGGGTACATGAACAACCACTCGGCAGTGGAGATCCTCGAGTGCATTTGGTCCAGCGAGGCGCCACACTTGCCAGACAACAGCAACAAGACCATTCCTCGCAAGGGTCCATTCAGCTGGACCCGATGGATTGGCGGCCCCGGCGTTGACGTTGAGTGGATCATGTTCTAAGCACCCATCACCATCATGTCAAGTTCGCCCGTACATATGCGGCTTTTCCCCAGTACATACGATGTCCCTTGTCCAGCCTCAGTTGCTCATCGATACCCAAAATTTGTGGATTTGGAGTTGGGAAGACTTGGTTTGGTTTCCTATTTTCGGCCCGTTCTCGTCATCGTCTACTCTCGATTTGTCTATCCCCTTACTTCTTACACTCGTGTACAAATACCTTTTCACACCACCTGAGTACATATGGGCTTGAGCTTGGCTATTTCTTTGCTCTTTTTGTCGCAAACATCTCTCATGCGCGGTCATGCTTCTACGGCGGAAACGGGTTCCATTTTCTCTTCTGCTACTTTTTCTCTTGGGTATGCTTCGGTGGGCATGGATGAAGGTTCGGATTCCGGGGGCTGGCATTTCCTTGCACTTCATACGCTGTACATAGATGTTGCGAGGTGGTACATAGTTAGCATAACTGCACACATAATATGAGCATGTCATTGCCCATAAACTTTCGGGGTAGAATACAGCCATGGTGACTCTAGGCTTGCTTAGGTGCCTGTACGATTGGAAGCAAGATGGCGGGCAGCACGGCAGGGTTCGGTCCCTTTAGCTAGCAGCGAGAGTCCTTGCATGACTGCACACTGAGTAGGGGCAACCCTCCTCAGCCTCTGGGGGGTTGCAGATCGATCTATCCGCTACGCTCAACTCGAAGGGAAACACGGCTTAGCAGATGGATGTGTGGGATGATCCTGTGGGGACACTGCTGCATGATAAGTCCACGGAGCGGCCAATGGCTAGAGAAGTACCCTGCCCCTTGGTAACATTCGACACAGCTACGAGAAAGAGGGTTGGACTGCGGAGAATGTTGTCACTCCGCGATGAGAGAGAAGTGGGATGAACGGTACTCTCTTGCCTACCAGCCTCACTACAGTGTCAGGGATTCTACTCCGCTGCGGCAAAGGCGACATGGGGAGAGGGGAAAAGGGGAGTCCATGACCGCTTGGTAAGGTAGTGTTTGCCCCCCCCCCCCCCCCCCCCCATCCCATGTTGACTTGTGGCCTTAGAACTGCGCCCGGTTGCGGTTGCTAAGCCGTGAGAGAGCGACAAAGCCAGGGAAGGGATGCAAGGACGATGCCTGGGCGTTCCCGAGGAGGCGGGTATCTCGTGCGATAGTCGGTGTCCTCGTACTTCCCCATAGGCCCTCCCCCGCTCCACGGTGCGCATTCCCATCACACGCATGGGCAATCTGCAAGCTGCAGAGCGCAGCACAGACACGATCGTGTTTTCTGGCGCAACGGGGCATGGTAAAGTGGCCAAAAGAGCCTCATGCAAGGCTGTTCCCCTTTGCCTGCTTCTGGCTCGTCATCTATTCAGTTCCTCAGCAGCCACTACTTTTGGATTGGCCTCTTTCCAGATCAGGTCGGGGAGGAAGAACAACGTCAAGTCAAGCTGGCGACTTGTCTGGTATGTAGCTAACGAGTAAGTCTGTTGAGGGGAGGGGGGCATCCGGGCCTTTCCCCCCGTCACCCGCGTCGACGGATAGTACGCGCAGGCGTCGGCGCTCGTCGTGACGCAGCATGCATCCTTGCTTCTCCCTCTCTTCCACTCGGCGTCTCTTCCTCGCTTCCCCTCTTGCGCCGAGAGACTCGTAAGCAGAGCGGTTCAGGATGAGACGAGCCTTTGCCTTTGACTTGGCGGCTCTCTGCCTTTTTTTCTGCCGCCCTTCCCGCTCTTCCAGAGCCTCGCGATGCGGTGTGGGCGGTCGAGCCGGGCAATATGCGAGGGACTTTGGCGTGCAGACGGCTTTCTGAACCGTGACGAGGCTGGACACGGCTGTTAGGTTATGTAGGTTCAATACCTAACCACCTACCCAAGGGGGAGGGGGTGCGCATTGCGGCCCGTCATGAGTGCAGGATGCGCGCTTGCACGCACATCTGGCTTTGTCCTCTTACACTGCGAGTACGCGTAAGGTTGGCTCTGAACCGCGGATGGAATGGGCTGCGCACTTATTGATGACAACGGAGCCGGGGCTCTTTCGGTTTCCGCTTTGGATAGTACTCGTACGTGAGGAGATGGCCCACCACCACCACCACCATTCACAGCATCACATCACATTTGCGTGCATTCCTGGCCTTCTCCCGCCGTCCGGTGGCGCATCGCCTCTGTCACCCGAACAGTAAGACGGTGAGCCCAAGAGGGCTCGCAATGCAAAGCTGACTTTTCCTGATCTAATCTGATCTTGTACCTCGCAGGGACAGAGACGGTTGCGTGCATGGCGCCACCGCCCTCTGTGACGCGGTCCAATCGCCACCGTCATGCGTCCGCAGTGCCGCTCGTTCCCTGGCTCTGGGGAGAGCATCCTGCCGCCAGCTGAGGGGAGGGGGTTGCGTGGCGGGCTGCGGTCCTCTCTCAACACGAGGCCGGTAATATTACCCGCGTCCCTTTTTTTTTTTTTTTTTTTTTTTTTGCCGCCCTGTCTCGCTCGTCTTGTGCAGTTTGCCGCCCTCACGCAAGATGCCTTGTGCGCTGCGGAGAGACACCAGGTAGATTTTCTACCTGTCCGTTCGCTTGTTGCATATTGTGAATTCAACATGGGACATCATCACAGGATACCTAGGGCTAAGCAGCCGATTCGGCGGAGGGGCGGAGACCGCACCTGCCTACCTACATGTACGTACCACGGTCGTGACGGCGGAGACGGAAACGGAGATGGAGACGGAGATGGAGTTCACCACTTGCATATTCGTCCCGGGGCACCCGCGCGGGACCGGGTCCGCCCGCCAAGGTACGACCTCAGAGCTAGGTACCTACCTTGGAAGCTGCACAGTCCCGTAAGCCACGTATGGACTGCACGTGTCGGAAGGGGGGCATCTTCTGCCATGACCGGCATTGCCTTGAAGCAAAGACGCGCGCATTTCCCATGGCGTTCGTGCACCCGGCATTGAGGTCGGAAGCCTGGATCTCACCTGCATCTGTTGACAATGCTGAGGTCATCCAATTCGACGCAGGCCCTGCCGGAGATGCAGGTCAGCTTGTGTCCACGGGTCTGGTGTACTGGCCGAACTGATACTCTCGTGGGTACTCGCCCGCCGTCTCCGCTTGGAAAGGTTCATGAGTGGATGCTCCGTAGTCCGGTCACACCGCGAGCCTCCCCTTCCTTTCCAGGCACCGTCTCCCAGGCGGGACCTTTGCCGTCACAAGCTCCGGCTACTGTGTCCGGGTCAGGACAATTCAGGTCGGCAGCTCAGTTACCTAAATCAGTACCTACCTACCTATCTGCCCTGTGTGGAAATACAGTGTGTACCTTAGTAACCAAGTCACCCACCTTGCCATTGATAGACGCCCTTTCTCCATCCGTCCACTCCCCCATGTCGTCGCCCGTCCTGGTCCCCCGCCTTCCATCTTCTCCATCCCAGCAAGCCACACGCACCCCGGCCCATTGGCATGTGCTCTTCCACGCCCGGCACTTTGTCGTACCTGCATCTCGTCAGCATCGCCGCAGTCAGCCATCCAGCGAGCTTCACAGCATGCATCTTTCTCTCTCCAAGGCCCAGCGTGTCATCAACCCGCGAATCCGGCACCGGAACCCCCTACCGCAGGCGACGCAGCGACGACCACCTGTTCCTCATGATTTCTCTGGCCATACCATCGCCCCAATGACACACACCACTGCCGGCATGCAGTCGCTCGGACCTCCCTGCTGCGCGGTCATCAATGTCAGCAAGGTCATCCTCGTCGTCCCGCCCTCTTCGCCAGCCCGACTCACCGGTTCCCATAGCGAGCCCACGTATCGTGAAGGGGTTACCAGACAACTTCTCAATTCCACCCCCTCCTCTTTGCGATCACTGCGTACTGTGCACCGGGACTAGACTCTGCCGCACGGCTCTGCCTCACTCGCCGGATGCGCAACGCGCTTCTCGCAGGAGGTGGAAGAACGCGCTGGTAAGCACAAGACGGGCGGTCCAAATTTAGAAGGGCCGCCAACCCCCTCCATTGGACGACTTTCTGCTCTATCTCGAAGACCACGATCTAGGTGCCATCGGGCTTGAGGCGGGGCAGGGGCAGTGGAGCTCGCCAATGGGACAGACCGGGCGTGGAAGGATGCAGCACCTGGGAAAACAAGCGACAGGCAGACACACATACACACACACACAGAGAGAGAGAGAGAGACAGAAAGCAGGTGGCCGCTCTCAGCGTGAGATCCCCGAAACACGTCCCCCGCATGAACGAGATGGAAAGGGCCGAATCGGCCCAGGCACCAGGGGCAGCCCGCGTGCCGACACACCTTGCACCTCGCACGTCTCCTCTTTCGTCATCACTAGGGAAGAAAAGGACAGCATGCACAGGCTTCCGAGGCCCATGGAATGGGCATGCTGGCCGTTCTCGTGAAGTGCCAAACTTGGACGTCTCACCCCGTTTTCTGCGCCCCTGCCCGGGTAGAGCAGACTAATTCGAATGACAGGCATACTGAGGAGGCAGCTCCGGGGGTATCTCAACCCCCTTTCGGATCTTTTCTGGAGCAACGGGGCAGCGCCTGTCTCGCACGGAGATTTTCGTGGAGCGAGTAACGCCGCCAGGCCCATTAAGAGGCTAACCAGTCGGCTGCAACTCGGCGTCTGCGCCTGATTGGTGGCGATAATGCTCGACCAGGCTGCCGCAGATGTCGCATCCAATCTATCATGTAGCCGGCTCGAGGGCGCAGGGCCCCTAGCAACGCGGTAAGCTCGCCGTCTCGCTACAGTTACATCTCAGCCGCTGTATGTCGCCTGGCTGTGCACATCAGATACAGCCAATGCTTGCGGCGAACGCAGTTCGCCAGGGGTGGCCGCCTGTCGTTGGGTCGTTACTCGCATGTTACGTAGCGAGCGATGGACAGCTTCTCGCTGCAAGTGGGTCGCCAGCGCCGAGCATCGCCAGGCAGCCCCGATCGCGGCCCGGTCTGCGGTCAACATCTATATTCCGTGGTACCGCTATTCTAGCCTGATCGCCGGGGCTGGGTCATACGAGAGCTCACGGCTACCACGTTTCACGTTGCAGCAGGGGTGCCGGCCTGTAGAGAAACAGGGCGCCTCACAGAAGGCCTTGCGGGCGGTCCAGGCAGCAAAAAAAGGGGAGGGTGGACATGGACGGGCCGGCCTACCAAGCGCTGAGGGGACTACTGCGGCATCGCATCGTGGTCGTGCCATGCGTCAACGGAGGAGGCGTCTGAGGGCCGGTGTGGATACGCGCGCGCGCGCGCGCTGATGGCTTCCCCGAGTGGAAGAGGGCACCGGCGGGCGGGACCTAAGCCCCGGAGTCCCCAGATGGAAACGGCAGTCGAGCCGGTGCCTGACAAAGAATCCCGGAGACGTGCGGGTGGGGCCCGGTGCCACGACTGCTACCAAGCAGCTGCCTTGGGTTCACAACCCCGACGGCGGAGTGTGCCCTGGAAGCGCTGACGACCAATACCTCTTGCGCCGGCACCTGAGCGAAGCCTACCTAAGACAGCATCCGGAAACCACACAGGGCCCCTTCTACCCCTGGCAAAGATCTGTCTCCAGGATTACGTATTCTACAGGACCTAGTCAGTGCACACAGGTCGAATGCGCCGGCGACTCACAGGCGTTCGAGGGCGAGGGTCTATAGATGAGAGAATGCAGAGCGCGCTAAACCAAGTTCTTTCCACAGGCAACCAAGACAACAAACAGCTAGCCACCCAAACAGCCCCCCTGAAAGATCGAAAAGGGGAGGGAAGGGGAGTATCTACCCCTCGTAGCCGTTTCACAAACCCTGCGTGCAGATGCCTCTCCAAAGCCGCGCTAGAGAGATAGAGTTGGTGCCTGTCGGCACGGGAGGGGTCCGGACCTCGGGCGCCAGGGCCACGACGACAAGGGGGTCGCGGCGTTTCCGCAAGAACATCGCTACGCGTAATTCGTGACACGTCCGCCGCGGTAGTTCACAGCGGGATACGTGTACTCCTCATGACTGCGAGTACCTCTCTACCCGAAGGCAGCGAGGCGGCTGACGGTGCGGAGCGCACGGGTCGAGGCGAGTCTGCAAGGCCGGCCATGGTTTGGTTTACTCGTACGAGTGCCTGAGCACCGGGGTGCGCGGGGCGCGGGGGGACTGACCGCCGACTGGCTGCCTGACCCCTGCGCCGGAGATTTTGAGCTTGGTACGTTAGCAGACTATCGTTATAGGGCCGGGATGCGTCCAGGCGAGGTCCGGATGGGACGTCGCAGGAGCCCTTGTCTCATCGCCGCTGGAGTGGAGGGTACAGGTAGGCGTGGCCGTACCTCGCGCCATTGAGGCGTTTCCACGCTCGAGCGATCTGCTCCGTCCAGGCCCGACGTTGTGCCAGCGCGACAAGGGGACTACGAGTAGTGATGGGTGGTATGTTTGTACGAGAGGTATGCAGAAGATGTACGAGTACCCGTGCCCCGCCCCGAAATCTCTCGGCCGGGACACGCCCCGACCTTTCGGCGCCGGCACCGACGCCGCCGGAGTCGTACGAGTACGAGTAAGCCGTGTCGCTACGGGCAGAAGTGGAGCAGTTTGAGCTGCTCGTACATACGGGCAGGCAGTACGAGCAATTAACAAGGTACCTTACCTAACCTATCCGGGTAGGTACCTTAAGCTGATGGAGGGGCGGGTGGTGTACGAGTATACCTCAGCAGTGGGCCGGCATATCGATAGGCAAGATAAGGCTTATCGTCCAAAAAAATCACCCTGCCTCCAGCCGAGAGACTCAACCGACCGGGCCCGCCGCCGCGCAGTCTGAAGAGCACGTACACATACATACCAGAGTGCACAGAGATTCGACCTTTCGCACCCGACGTTTCTGCTCGCTCGCCACGACACACACGGGCACCCTTCAACAAAAACCTCCCTCTACCACCTTCGCCAGAGATAAGCGGCGGAAGGGAAAAAAGACAAACCCCTCCACCCCGGTCGAGAACAACAACGACGAAAACAACAACAACAAAGAAACACCATGGGCCGCGAGCTCCAGAAGCGCAAGCGCCGGTCGTCGCGCCCGGCCGTCAAGCAGCCGTCGTCGCGCCGCAGCGGCAACCGCATCACGAACCCGCTGGGCAACGACCTGGTGGCGGCGCGCTGGGACAAGGACCTGACGGCGACGCAGAACTTCCGCGCCCTGGGCCTGGTGGGGCGGCTGAACGCGCCCACCGGCGGCGCCGAGCCCGACCGCAAGCGCCACCGGGCCCGCCGCGCCGCCGACGACGACCCCTTCGCCATAGGGGCCAAGCGGGCGGGCGCGGGGGCCGTGTCCGAGGTCCGCGTCGAGAGGTGCCCGGAGACGGGCAGGATCCTCCGCGTCATCGAGGGCAGCGGCCGGAGCAACCCGCTCAACGACCCGCTCAGGGAGCTGGACTCCGACTCGGATGAGGAGGAGGAGACTGGTGGAGAGAAGGGCGGCGATGATGATGGGGAGGAATGGGGCGGCATTGACGAGGAGGAGGAGGAAGACGACGACGACGAAGAGGAGGGCGGCAACAACAAGAAGGAGAAGAAGAACAAGTCGAAAGGCATCGTCAAGCAGCTGCAGGCCGAGGCGAACCGGCCCCTCGTGAAAAAGGTGCGCGGTCTCAGCCACCGCGAGATCGAGTGGCTCGAGAGCCTCGTCGCCCGCCACGGCGACGACGTCCATGCCATGGCCCGCGACGCCCGCCTCAACCCCATGCAGCAGACCCCCGGCGACATTGCCCGCCGCTTGGCCAAGCTGCGCTCCGCCTCTGGCCCCGGCCCGATCGAGCATTGAGGAATCACGCGTCGAAGCAGACAAGAAGAAAAGAAAAGGAACGAGGCGGGAAAACGTTCGAGCATTGCATGGCGTCTGGGCGTTTTGGCACTTTCATCACTCACATACGCATCAGCAAGGGAACGAACCTACGTCCCTTTGCTGGCACTCGTCGGCTGGATGGTGCTGTTTTATAATTTCAAGATTTGACCAACTACCTGGACACGTTACACCAAAACCACACGCTATAGTCCGTTGCCGTGGATATGTGATGTTCCGACCTGGACACCGCGCGATAACGCAAACAGCAGCCCCCTTGCTTGCCATCTGTCGACGTTGACATGTGGGATACTGATGATGCGACGACAAGCCACCAGCCTGCCCCTTTCGTTCTCCTCTACCGTGGCACACGAGTTTTTCCAGCTGGACCAGGCCCGTCGCAGGGACGAGGCATTCAGGCCCGACGCTGTTTGATGTGCGTGTCGAATAATGAGGCGCCCAGGGTCCTCACTCTCATCTCGAGAACAGGCTCTTGTTTCTCATAGTCCCGGTCGGTGTCAGGCGTACTCGTATGTGGGAGGCTCACGCGGCTCACGCGCCTTGATCTGCGCATCTGGGAGACGAAAGACCGTTTCTTTCCGGAACTACCACAACCACACTATGAGGCAGGCTCGAGAGCTCATGTGGATCCTTCTTGGGGCAAGCCCTTGCTCAAGAGAGCTTGATCACCATAATTAAGCAGTCCTCCGCATTTCATGGTTGGCGGACACCGCGCTCAGTTTGTAGATTGTCATAGATATCGTAAGTCGTCCATCGTTATCGAACATGTCGTCTTTCGCTTGTTCAGCACTTGCCCAGTTGCGTCGATATTTCTGCTTCTTGTGCGCAGCTAGGCAACCAACTGCCAAAAGTCCGGTTCGGTTCAGTCGGCATCTCCATCCTCAATGGCGTCGAAACGGCCAGTAGTATCCATTCGCGATCGCACCTCGCGGATAAGAGCCTTGGCCTCTTCCACCTCTACTCCATCTTGGCACAGCTCGTTAGCAAGACGAGTGGCAGTCTCGTAGTCTTCAGCGCGCACAGCGAAACGCGCAAGCCACATTCGAGCTTTCGATGTGGCAACCGTCACGCCAGTGCCCTCCCCACCGACCGGTCGGCCGCCCCCTGCGTTGTCGTCGTCTGACCCGCCAGTACCACCCGCACCAGGCGAGGCATCATTGTGGATGGAAATGCCCTCTCCTTGCAGCTGGCTTTCCGCGCCACCGCCTTCCTGAGCCACACATATCTCCATGTAACGTCTTGCCTCGTCTTCCTCGCCCAGGCCATCGTACAGATTGGCGATCTGCAGCAGGAGCTCGGGGTCGCCGTGGATGTTGTCGCGCGCGCCGGAAGTGCTTTCTCCGGGGCTGCCTCCGGATTCAAGGTAGCTGTCAGCAACTAGGGCACGCTTGAGGGCCTTGATACCGTCCTGGTTGCGTCCCATGCGCTGGAGGCATGACCCCACCGCCATCCACATCTTGCCGTCCCAGGGCCGGAGGCCGGCAGCCTTCTTGTAATACCACAATGCGTAGGCATGCATCTCCAGCACCTCATATGTCTGACCCAGGCCATACCAGGCACGATAGTCACGACGGTTCACATCCACAGCACGACGATATGATTCGATCGCGGCATGGGTGTTCTTCAGCTCGACATACTCATGACCCATCAGTGTCCAAGCTGAGAGGCAGGACCTGTCCAGGGTTAGAGCGCGGCGGAAGTACTGCACAGCCTTCTCGTGTAGTGAAAGTAACGAGTAATAGTTACCGATGACAACGCACGACTCGGGCCGGAACTTGTCCACACTGCTGCAAAGATGGGCCAGAAACGCCAGCTTTGGCCTCGAGTTCATGACGTAGAGGATGTTAGAGTAATGGTCAAGAGACTCGAGGCGGTGCGGATACATGGAGAGAAGCTTGCTGAAATTCTGTTCCGCAGCCACCAGGTCTTTGGCATGGTAGGAGAGGAGGGCGTCGCATGTCAATAGGAATGGCGAAGTCGGAAATATGTTGAAGAGCTGGTCGAGGGAGTTTGCTAGGTTGGCGTCGTGCTGGTAGAGCTCCAGCGACGTGTTAATGTGGAACATGTACGAGACTATGTTCATGGGCACACGAGGCATGATCCGGGCCAGCTGGGCATTGTCAGCGGGTTCGGTTGCGATGGGATTTGGAGCCCACTCACATCTTCGAGTCTTGAGACCAGTGAAGTCATTTCCAGCCAGCAGCCCCAGTTCCAAGGGAACATGTGAGTACTGCGAACGAGCCAATACAGCGCAAGTTCATCGTTCTTCTCCTTGGCAAGTACCATGCCATATCTGGGGCAAGGGGGCTGCGATTAGCTACGGCTGGCACACGAGAGGGTCATCAGCTTACAAGTATTCCAGCCAGCCCTGAGTGGCAGCGTGTTCGCCGTCTTCGGTCTTTCGCTGGTCAAACCATGCCTCGAGGTAGCGGCTGACGGCGAGAAGTTGCTTGTTGACGCAGGTGCCGAGGTCTTGGGGGCCCATGACCATTTCGGCGTCTTCGTCCTTGCGCTTCTCGCCAGACAGAAACTTGGCGTAGAGGGCGAGAAACAGACTCCGTTGACTCAGCACAGGCAGAGCTTGGGCGCTGCTGGACTTGGCCGGGGCCGCTTTAGCCTTGCCCTTGGCTTTGCCTTTGGGCGTGGAGGCAGACTCCTTTGCAGCGACGATACCAGCGAGGGTGGAGTCTGGCAAGAAGACGGCGGCGCAGCGGTCGAACTCGCGACAGTCGAAGAGAGACTTGGCTAGGAGGTACTTGTTGATTTCGGTGGCTTCGAGGCGAGCCTCTTCAGGGTCTGGATTCGGAGCAAAGGCAGTGGGAAGATAAGTGTTTTCGGGATCGGATAGATGCGGGTCTTCATCGAGGGACATTTCAGGGTCCGGGATCGAGTTGAGCAGCTCGGCGGCCCTGGGTAAAGTCAGCATCAGCAGTGGGCGCCAGAGTGCGGCAACGGGCAAGGAACGCGACTGCTTTGCAGACATACCATTTTGCGGACTGGTACAGACATCTCTCGGAGCACTTGACGACGGCGTCTTGGAGGGTGTCCCTCAACTGGGCCCTCTCCTTGCTGTTGAGAGTCGTCATGACGCGAGGATCGCGGCACCAGAGCCCGCCGGTGGGGGCAGAACACGCCGTGCCGATGCCGAAGCTCGGGTGAGGGGCTCAAGCGAAGCAAGCTACTCAGATGCAGGGGCCCGGAGGCAGAGCTTCTCAGCGGCGAAACGCGACAGAGGTTGTATGAGGGCGTGACAGGGCACAGCGCAGACACGAGCGGTCGGGGTCTCTGATGGCGGTGGGGGAGGGGATCGCAGGTCCAATTGACGGGCGCTCTTTCGATGGGCCGACGAGGTTGAGTCGAGCCGGCAGAGCTGCCTCAGACGGTGTGTCTCGTACGGGGCGCGCCTTCTTGGCTGGTGCGGCATGCGTCGAGGGTTCCTGCCAGTCTGGATTGTCGGGGCCGCGAGACGTTGACAGTCACAGTTCTGCAAGGTAACTTGTGTACCTTACTTGAGGCGCTCACCTGGGCAGTGCTGTGCGTTGAAGCTCAAGTCGAATCTCAGGAAATCCCAGGTTCGTACGTCATCTCTAAGCGCGACAAAGTCAACAATCCTGTCAGCGCGTCCGGTGGGAGCATCAAATGCCATGCATCCGCCAGCAGCTCGTTCTGCCCCGCCCAAAGTCTCTGTACAAGGGACCTGATCAGCTAGCCCGTGCCTCTCCAGTGACCTCACGGTAGGACGCGGTCTAGCCTTCCAGGTATCACATATCCATCTGTACTCTGGTCCCCAACAGAAGTCGCGGTACGAGCCCTACTGCGGAAGCGCGCACCAGAACTCCCCCAACCAGAGCCCGGTACGATTAGAACCCGCGCGGCGTACTCGTACGTGCACGTTAGGTACTCGTAGTGGGGTTCGGCCCCTGGAAAGCTGAACTCTGTGCTGGTTCGCTGCCCCTCCTACCGGGTTTGGGTGGCAGACGCGGGGCAGACCACCAGGAGCCTGAGAAAATACCTCCAGCTCCTCTCGGGTAGTAATAAATGGAGGTCAAGGTAGGAGGCAGGTGGCCATGATAACCGGATACCCAATCCGTACCCGACAGTGGCACCGGTCGCCTTGGCGATTGGATGGCACCTCGATAATAATCTATTGTCGTTAATTCTCATTAGCTCCATTCTGTTGCGCGCCCCCTTCGCTGCCGCTTCCCCAGACCGACCCTGATTAATATTCTCCCCTCCCCCTTTCCCACTCGCCGACACCGACTCTCCCTCCCCTCCCCACCACACACACCCCAACCTTCCAACATGGCGCAAAAGACAACCCTGCCCGAGTTCGAATCTGTCTTCCCCAGGCTCGAGGAGGACCTGCTGGCCTGGGCCAAGCAATACAACCTCCCAGAAGACCAATTGGCCTGGTACAAGCAGGTAAGCTCTCGCTCTCTCTCTCTACCTCCACTCCGACACACCGACAGCTTCGTTGCTCCGCGTCCTCGTTCTGACACCTCCCGGCCCCCTCTCGCAGAGTCTCGAGGTCAACACGCTCGGTGGAAAATGCAACCGCGGCATGTCCGTCCCGGACACCGTCTCCCTCTTGGTAGGGAGGGCGCTGTCCCAGGAGGAGTACTTCCAGGCCGCCACCCTCGGCTGGATGATTGAGCTGCTCCAGGCCTTCTTCCTCGTCTCGGACGACATCATGGACGGCAGCATCACCCGCCGCGGCAAGCCCTGCTGGTACCGCAACGAAAAGGTCGGCCTCGTCGCCATCAACGACGCCTTCATGCTCGAGGCCGCCATCTACCAGCTGCTCAAGAAGCACTTCAAGTCCCACCCGGCCTACGTCGACATGATCGAGCTCTTCCACGAGGTCACCTACCAGACCGAGCTCGGCCAGCTGTGCGATCTGCTCACCGCCCCCGAGGGCGTCGTCAACCTCGACAACTTCAGCCTTGACAAGTACCGCTTCATCGTCGTCTACAAGACTGCCTACTACAGCTTCTACCTGCCCGTCGCCCTTGCTCTGCACATGCTCAACATTGCCACCCCCAAGAACCTCAAGTCTGCCGAGGACATCCTCATCCCCATGGGCGAGTACTTCCAGGTCCAGGACGACTATCTCGACAACTACGGCCTGCCCGAGCACATTGGCAAGATCGGCACCGACATCATGGACAACAAATGCTCCTGGCTCGTCAACCAGGCCCTCAAGCTTGCCACCGCGGACCAGCGCAAGGTTCTCGAGGAGCACTACGGCAAGAAGGACTCGGCTCACGAGGCCGAGATCAAGAAGCTCTACAACGAGATGAAGCTCGACCAGGTCTACCACAACTACGAGGAGTCCCGCGTCGGCGAGATCAAGGAGATGATCAACGCCGTGGACGAGTCCGAGGGCCTGAAGAAGGGCATCTTCGACGTCTTCCTCTCCAAGATCTACAAGAGAAGCAAATAAGCAACACGTCTCGGACGGTTGGTGGGGCTTCTGAATTCCGACCTCCTGAGACGGGGGTCCGATGATCGATGAATACCCGACCACATTTATGATGATGACACGAGAAAGAATAATTGATGACAAGGACGTTGAGACATTGCAGCTGCTGATACCCGGTCTTGGTCAGCCTTGGGACATGAATTAATCGTGCTTGCTCGACAGTAGACAGCGACAGGTACACGATAGACCGTGACACCTCTAATTGGCAATTGAAACGATTTTATGCCTACTCCAAAGCCGCTCTCGATGTGCTCCTGTGTTTCGACGACCAATCCTCCTCCGTTCCCGGCTCCTCCTATCGAAGCCGCCCATGCTCTCATGAATTCCGCCCGCCGACGCCGCACAGCATGGTAGGACATGCGCAGCACCCGTGCCGCAGGCCTGCAGGGCGATAGGCCGGGTCACTGCAGAAGTTCCGTCAGCACATTGTATCTTGCGCAACGCCATGCCCCCCTCCCCTTCCGCAGCCACGCCATCACCATCACCACCTAGGCAGGCGGGGCCAGAGCCAGACGAAAGGCATGCTGTGTGCCTTCGGCGCTGCATCGGCCCGCGTCTACGCGCGCTGGGCGGGATGGCGGGGGCTTCGATTAGCCCCGTGCCGGGTACGTGATACACACAAGAGGGGGGAGACTCGATCGTCGTTCGCCCGACCGCGGGAGACGCTACATCTGTGGAGGACCACACCGCGCTCGGGAAGTTGGTGAGGCTAATGAT
This sequence comes from Hansfordia pulvinata, assembly GCA_006538405.1. Taxonomy (NCBI): domain Eukaryota; kingdom Fungi; phylum Ascomycota; class Sordariomycetes; order Xylariales; genus Hansfordia; species Hansfordia pulvinata. Next base: position 238,977 of record BJKQ01000007.1, on the reverse strand, counting down.
AGGGGGCGGAAGGCGACTGCTGTATGAGAGGGCGTTTGTGACTCTGGGGGGGGGGGGGGACGCCGGAGTGGTGTGATTCATACATGGGATGTCGGACAAGGAAACGAGGGCCTGGTGCGTTTCTTTGTGCCTCCATCGGTAGCGGCGCGGGAAAGGGGGGCTCATCGGGAGTGGTCGCTGAAAAGCGACGAGTGACGATGGATTTACCTCTCATCAAGGCCTCTGGCGTAGTAGGATGCCCCATCTCCTCTATAGTTCTTCTGTCTGTTCGAAACGTCCGTATTCATGTCGTCCCGAGGCTTCAGGGACCAGGGGTGGACAACTCCTTATGCATGCATACCACAGGTGCTGCGTCTGGTATGGAGTATGGCGGGACACCGCTTCAAATCCAGGGACCCTCATTCCTCGCTCAGTCGCTCCCCTGCGACCTCGGCCTCCGACCGCTTAGTGCGTTGGACAACCTGTCACATGAAACGAGACGGCTATACGGGAAGTGCAAATACGAGCCTGTATCGTTGAACCTGGTCTATTCTTTCTCTGGCCCTCATTTTGGGGTTTGGTATAGTAAACTCGGAAAACACTTGGCGCATGGGCCATTCCCCAAACTCCCCACGGGGATCACCACGGACGTATCCAAAACAAAACAACCCACAAAGCCAGTCGGAATCGCCAACCGCGCCGCTCCTCGCACGCCGCCCAAGAAATACATACATAGGAAATGGTGAGCGGAAATTACCCTCCCCAGGGCCGGATGAAGGCCCCGAGAGCCCAAAGGGACCGTGGCGATGACCAATGGACTTTTGGAACAGCCGCGATTGAGTGATGGACAATGAATGGGATACTGAGGTTGCAAAATTAAGAAAGAAAAAGAAAAGAAAACATTATACCGATGGGTAGTAGTGCTCGGCTCCTCTGCCGTTTGCGTTGGTTCTTTTTCCCGTGTCGCGCCGTGATTCATTCAGCTTGATTCTGCTGTTCCGTCCCTCTCGGGCGCGGAAATGTGAAACCCATCCGAAAAGATAGTAGGAAACAAGAGCCAGAACGCCGGGGTAAAGGGTCGCGTGACCCAGCAGTCCGCTCGCTGTGGGCAGGTATCGATAAAGTTGGAAAGTGGCCCGAGTGGAAAATCAGGATAGCCAGGAAATTCAAATCTCAGCAGCCTGCATGAAGTGACAAAACAGTGGTTGGTGGCTAACAAGAGTCGCAGTACAGTGGTGGGCTTTGTAACGATGACCGCCCATTGCCGACATCAAGTCGTGGCAATTTGAGACGTTCATACAACCTTCAAGACGCCGTGCCGACCAGGTACAGCGTTGAAAGCGGCTTCGCGCTCTTTGTATTCACGCATCTTCTGGCGCTCCTTCTCAGACTCGGGACCCCGGGCGCGAGCGCGGTCTCGCGTCCGGGGGTCGTCGTTCCCCTTGTGAGCATTGACAAGCCCACGAGGCAAAGGCGGCATGGGGGGAGCGCCGACGTCGACATGCTTCAAGAGAGGCGCTGCCGGTGGTGCACCCTGGCTTTGGCTTCTGCTGCGGGGGCGCTGTTGAGGAGCAGGCGGCCCGGGTCTCGGGGCACCGTTCAGGGCGGGGTGGATTCCAGGCCCGGCCATGCGCATGCCGGGCTTTTCGCGAAGTGCACTGCGAGGCGGGACCTCGAGGTGAGGGCCTCGTCTGCCTTGTGGCGCGTCCGAGACGGAGATGAGATCGACGAGATGGTGCATACCCTCAGGGACCTTGACGCCCTGCCCGGCGCGCTCACGCCATTGCGGCGGCGGCTCGATGATCTTGGGAGGGCTGTCGAGGTTGTCGTCACCGCCTGGCAGGGTGATGAGGGGCCTGGGCTTCTCACGCCTACCCGACTGGGGCGCAGAGCTGAGGGGATGCGGGTGTCCAGGGTGAGGGCGAGGAGCCGCGTGACCCGAGGTAGGCGGGCGTGTCAAGGGCATCGGCGCCGGGTTTGATGGTCTTCGGCCATACATGACGCCTGAGGAAGTGCTGGGGCGCGCCGGCATCGCTGCGCGCGCCTTGGCCGTGTGCTCGGCTGCGGACGGGAACCACGAGGGCTGCTCGGGCTTCTTTTGAACCGGCTCTGCTTCTGCCGCCTGGGCGAGCAGGCCGCCAGTGAAGGCCGAATCATCCGTGGAGCCGCCAGCACGTCGGTTGCGTTCTGCGTCGGCCTGGGCTTGCTTGCGGTCCGCGTACTCGGCGTTGAGCAGGCCACCAGTGAAGGCCTCGTCGGAGGCCGACTTGATGGAGTCGACCAGCTTTCCGCCGTTGCGCATGTTGGGCGACGACGATGATGACGATGATGAGTCTTCCTCCTCTTCGATTGGCTCCGCTGACTCAGTGTCCGTCTTGTGTGCTTCAGCTCTGGGGGTGGGTGGCAGGAAGTCGGCGCCGAACTGAGAAAGGCGTTTGTCGAATCGCGACAGATCCAGCAGAGGCTCGAATTCACCAATGGCGTAGGGAGCTTCGTCGATGGACACGCGCAGGCGGTGCTCGCCGTCTTTGGCGACGCTGATGGACTTTTTAGGCTCGTGCCTCTCCGCGGGCAGGATTTTGGGCGCCTCAGCTACCGTGACAACGGGTGAGACAATGGGGGCCGGAGAGGTCTGGGCGGTCTCTGAGTCCCTGCGGGATTTAGCGGGGATCCCACGGGCCCCTGGGGTCTGGGCTTTCTGGTTTCGGGGCTGCGATCCACAAGGTACCAACTGCGCCAGCTTTGTACCCGCTCGCGGAAGTGGGCCGCGATCTTGGGGTCCTCGGTGCAGAAGTACTGGACAAAGCTGTCGTTGTCCCGGAACAGGGTGCTTCTTTGTTGGCTCTTGACGGCGAAGCAGTGCTTCTTGGGCGCCTTGAGCGTCTTGCGCGTGTTCGCCTCAGTCGACGTGTACACTTCGTAGTCGGTCAGTCGGCACAGGTTGGCAACGTCCTTGCCGCCCGAGCCGATAGAGTTGGCTTTCTTGGCGCTGAGGATCTGCCCGTTCTCCTGGAGCGTGATCCAGCGCTTGTTCCATTTTCCAGGTTTGTTGGCGTGGTACATGTAGAGCTGGAAGCCACACGCCGGCGGATCCACGGATTTGGGCACCGCCGACACGTCCAGATCCTGGTCCGCGTCTGGGTTCAGCGACACAGTCACCAGCAAGTGGTTCTGGGCGTCCCGGTCCCACGAGTTCATCACGTCGCGGATGCGCTCATACCGGCGCAGGCGACGCTCCAGGCCCAATGTCGGGTAGATCTCGCGCACGACGCACGTAGCCGGGCTGATCTCAAGGTCATATGTCATTCGGTTGGCGGTCTGATTGATTAAATCGGCCGATGTTGTGTCAGGCGAGACTTCAAGCACAAACGTGTGGTGTCTGCAGCGAACGGTGACCTTCTGGTCGGATGTTAGCACGAGTAAGGCAAGTTTGCTGTGCGGCTGTGGGGCGCTAGGGCGACTTACACGATCGGCCGAGTTGATAGCCGAGGCGGGAGCATCCGTCTGTGGCACGATGCCTTTGCCGCCGGGCTCAATATTCATGGGCTTGGCGGGCTCAGCTGAAGCCTTGTTGCTGCTGGCCTGGCTTTGGTCGCTGATCGAAGCCGCTGCCGATGACGATGTCGGCGAGGCTGGTTCCTTGTTGCTCTTCTTGGCCTTGCTGAGGACGCCGACAAATTTCTCAATCACAGGGCTTCTGGTTTTCTGGTGTGACGAGGTGGGTCTCAGGGGAGGAGGGATGTTCAGCTCGCGTGTGAGTCTCTGCAGGTCCTTCTTCTTCTGCTCGGCCATGATGCGGTCGTTTTCCACCTCGAGACGCGCGGCCTCGTCGTCGTCACTTGGATGACGCGGGCGACTCGCGCTCTCGGCCCGTTCACGCCCAAAGCTCTCGGCGCCCGCGGTGCTAGGCCGGCTGCTGCTCTGGTCGGTCATTCTGCGGCGCACACCAGGGTGCTGGGAAATGCGTTTGCTCGCGGTGGAGGAAGAAGGGGAGTGCTTGGCGCTCGCGGGGCGCGACTGGCTGCGGGGTGAGGAACTGGAAGAAGAGGCAGAGCCCACGGGGCTGTGGCCGTAGCTGGAGACAGGGCGGGCGATGAAATCCTCGCTGCGGGCGGCCTTGTGAAGGTACGCCGCGGCAGCAACAGTCTTTATCGGCGAGGTCCCTGCAGCGTTCTGGACGCGGGCGGGGACAGGGGGCACGGGAGGGCAAGAGTGGACGGCGTGGATGTCATCAGCCCAATTTGCCAACGGCTGTGGATCCTCATTCGCCCCGTCGACGGCAGAGTCACGGGCGCTGCTATTCGCCCGGCTGCGGCGGCGGTACCTGGACACAGACTGGGCAATGGTCGAAGACGGGCTGCTGCCGAAAAGCGAGTCGCGTCTCCGGCGCCCGCGTTTGGGCTCGTCGTCGGCGTCGTCAGCGGCAGTCTTGTTGGCGAAGCCCTCTACGCTGACAGGGGCCACGACGTCGGTAGCCAAAGCGGCAGACATACTGCGCGAACGAGAGCGGGAAAAGCGACGCTTTTTCATCTCGGGGGCGCCCGTCGCCTTGGAGGGCGTGATGGGCTCGGCGGACATGATGGCGGATGGGTGGCTTGCACGCGCCAGTGATCGGCGGCCGGGGGACGTGGCGCTATTGCGGATGGCGCGAGAAACCCGATTTGGGTCGTATCGGGGGGGGGGCCGACGGCTGACGGGCGTGTGCTGTCTGGGTTGTATGCGTAATCTCCCCGCGGGTGACTAGATACGAATCTCCTTTATGCAAGGTACGGGGAGCTGAGGTTCGCGAGCGGATGAGAGATGGAGAAGAACCGGTGTGAGGGCCCGCGAGAGTCAGGCGGCGACCGTAAGATACGAGTACAAGTACTCCGTATCAACAGGACGGCAGGCCAGGCGCACTTTCCGCGTGTTTCTTCTGCCCGTAGATTCCTTTTGCCGCGGCAGGTGCAGATGGAGGCGCAAGTAGATGCAGGTGCAGGTGCAGGCGCAGGTGTGTGCTGCAAGGTTGAGCCGCGTCGCCAAAACGGGAACGGTTCGGGAAGACGGGGCGGACGGACGGGGCGCGGGACGAGAGGCGCTAATAAACGGCCTATAACGGCAAGGCAGAGACGGACGGGACGGGCCCGGGCGTGCGGTTTCGCTTGGGGGAAACCCGGTCGTTCTTTTTTGTTTCTTTCCTTCTTCTTGGTCGTACTCTTCAACTCTTCAGCTCCCAACACAGAACAGGGAAGAAAAGGCAAAAGGGCAAAGAGGGGAAGAGAATGAAACAGAGCCAAGAGCTGGGTATCTGGCAAAAAAGAGAGATCTAGGCTTTCTTATGCAAAGTCAACAGGACGAGAGGGGTAACGGCCAGCCGCGTATTAGAGAATCGAGCTTGAATGGGTGAATGGTGTCGGACTCGGCACAGCAGAGAAGGGGCCCTGAAGAGGAAAGGAAAAAGAAAGCGAGGACGAGACATGCAACGACAGAGAGGGTCTACCTCGAAAAAGAGAGAAATTACACGACGCAAGGGAGTCTCGCCCGAATCAAAGTCACAAACTGAACTGTACTCGTAGCCACCAGCCGCTGTCCTGCAGAGACGTGTTACCGCACAAGGCCGCCCTTTGCAGCCGGACGTGCGTGGAGAAGAGGCGTCTATTATAGCTGGGCCTGTCTCGGCGGCTGGCACGGCGGCGGACGGGCCCTGGCGCCGACAAGACGCCTCTAGTCCCGGACCAGTCAAGTATGCAGGGGCGAAACTATCGCGTCCATCCTACGGCCCCCGTGGGCCCCCTGTGCCTGGGGGAGGGCGCATCCCTCGCAGCCCCAGAGCCCCAGCGGCAGGGGAGGGAATCTACCATTACGGGGACCGATGTGCACTGATTGTCGCTTTGCGCCCGCCTGTTTTTCTATTTATTGTTGCCTCTAGGGACCCGTGTCGTTGGGGGTCGCTAGGTAGCTTTGCTCGGCGTGCTTCCTTGCGCCCGCGACGGGGTGCCCATGAGTGCGGATCAGGCAAGCTCATCACCAAGTAGGCGTTTCCTGCGCTAGGGAACCTGAGCAACGGGCATCTATCTACCAACCTAGGTACACACATGTTGTTAGGTACGAGTATCTGTATGAGTTAGGTACTCGTAGACGGCCAAAAATTCGCACGACTGGGCACGGCGCAGGATGAGCGGGCATTCGAGGCTTGGGCAGTCGCGCGCGCGGACGGAGATTCGCTCCGTTTGGTGGCGACTAACACCGCGATGCGGCGCCACATACACGGCGCAAATGCATTGCAGGGCCAAATAGGTACTTGTCAGCCCATATGCATGCCGTGCTGGGTCATGTATGTTGTGTTGTTCTGTGTTGTGTTGCGTTGCGTTGCGTTGCGAGCCGCAGCGCACCGCAGCACGCCGCATTGCATCGCGCATGACCCCACGGCCTGGTATCACGTATGCAAGAGGCGTCATACTACGAGAGGAAATATGCAATCAAGGGCGCCTTCGCGCGTGTGTGACTGACAGGCAGTGGCCTTGCTTGAGAGCGAACCAGCATGACGACACTTGAGAGGCTGTCTTTCTATCTGCCTATCAATCCTGAGCCAGGGTTGGCCTTCTGCTATGGCTGATGAATGCAAATCCATCATACCCGCACGCCGAGCGGGTGGGCATGGTACTCGTTCCATCAACGCATGCGCCCGTGGCTTTTCGGTGGACTGCAGTTCGGACTGACACTGTCTCATTCATCATCAGCAGAGCAAGCGTCTGACGATCCGTCCCGAAATCAGAAATTCGCAAGGGTAGGTGGTAGCTAGGCGTGCTAGGTAGCTAATAAGTTGCCGAGAGAAGGCCCCCGTCACTTATTGCCGTTGGTCTGTGCAGCCTCCGCAAATCTAATAATAATTGTCTCCTTCGGACCTTGGGCCTCTCCGTTGAATAAAGTTTTCGCCGGCAATGGCATATGCAGGCACCGGTCTGTGCCATCCTTACCTCGAGTTGAGGCTGCGGACTGGCGCCTACGATATGACAGGCGGCTGGCAACGGATACCAGACTTCGAAAATTCATCTCCAGTCGACTCAGGATACGCGTACACTCCAGGCTCAGTTGCTTGTGTGTCGTGCCTGATCCAGCAGCCCATGATGGAACAATATGAAGTCTCTGTTGTGCCTAGGTCACAACATTGAAGATGGGAAACATCCATCCTCAGATGGATGGAAACAGCCCAGCCCTGGGGATAAGTACCTAACGTACTCGTACCTCCATTGGCTCATAGCCCGGTACCTCATGCGAGTACTCGTACCCGGGCCGGCCAGGTGAGCCGCAGCTGGATGAGGGCCATTGGATGTGCCGCCATTGGATGTGCCATTGGATGGTACAGCTGGGGCCCGGTGGACAGCCGCGGTTAGCAGCAGCCCTCTCTACAGCCCGTTCATCTCCCCTACATGTACCTTACCACCTACCTAGGGTGCTAGGTAGCCACTACGGACTGCTGGGCGGCTCATAGGCTGCCAGCTGCATGGCCGCTGTAGGTAATGGGTACCCCTACCTACCTAAGGATCAGACGTCATGTCGTCGGGTGTCCTGTGGATGGCTGCTTGGGATCGCGAAGACGTCCCACGCCGCCGGGGCTGTCAGTCATCCGCCGCCCATCTCAATCGTGCAACGCCTCCCAAACGGCCCCGAAGGATCTCCAGCCTCGCGCGCCTGCATCGTCCTGCCCGTCAGCACTAGCTGTGACAATGGCGTCCCCGAAGCCGCGTTTCACGACAGTCCTCACCTCATCACCCTACGCTTCAATTCAAGCCTGCCCGCGACGACAACGACCACCGCAAACAGCCGTGAAACACCAGCGGCTAGCACTCCCTGCCACTCGTCGACGGACATGATCGTTTCCCGCTGCCGATCCTCGGGCCTGCTTGGCCGTACGAGTACTCGTAGACGTACGGGTGTGCCGCGACGATCTTCCTTCACCTGTGTCTCTTCCTTCCTGGAGAGGGTCCTGGAGAGTGCTCCCTGCCCACGACCACCTTTCCCAAACCTGTGCTCCCCAGGCTAACATGTCTGGAATGGGAAGCAGCTGATCGCCGCCCGTCATTTCAAGCGGACCTCCCAAGTTGTTCCTCTCCCACCTGCGAGTAGCCCGCCTGCGAGCAAGCCCTGCAAGGTAGTCAGATGAAGGAAAGAGAACCCACAAACCCACACTCTGCGGTGCCTTGGGTCACAACGAACCCGAGAGACGGGAAATCCCCTCCGCCAAGGGCCGCACGATGGTGCCTCGTGGCTTGCGACCAGTCCCTGTCGTGTTGTGTCTCAGACGCTTGACGTCCCAATGTGTGTGCCTGGCCCCAAGCTGCTGGTCGCCGAAACAGCGGCAAAGGGGTGTTCCTGCCAGCTGGTCCAGCTTGGTTTACTCGTAGCTGGCGAGTTGGAGCACTTGCATCCCATCACTTTGGCCGGACCAGCTACTCGTACGCGTTCACTCGAGGATGGGGTGTGAGAGGGTATTCGTGGCTTGCGAAATACCCAGTCCGACGCACACACATCTCCCGTGTCTGCAGCTCGCGGCAACGCTTCATCGCTCTGTAGCCAACGCTATCGGGAAACAGTGAAATCCACATACTGCGACGTTCCCTGCCGTGAGATTTCTCTCTCTTCTCCCTCTACCCCTTCTGCTAGCCCCAGCATCTCTCTCTGAGGGAGGTGTTCGCTCTATCAACGCAATAGAGTCCGGCACCATTGGCCCCACTCTACCAAAAACGCGCAATGGGGAGGGGGGTACCTACGCGCGCCCTGGCTTGCATTCCCTCCTGGGCTCAGCTGAAATGCCTCTCCCTATAGGGTCGGCGAGGATGGTGCGCTGGCGAGGGGCAAGCAGAAAGTGGTGACTGGGCGTGTGCGTGTGATCGTGGGTCGCCCATCTGACACCCGAAAACGCGAGACCTCGCCGTGTAGAGGGGGGACATCTGGTTCGGCACCCGAGCTATTTACAGGACGCGCGAGTTCGTCATGGAAAATCCAGGCCGCCCCGTCGTCTCCAAACCCGATGTGCTGCTGTTTCAGCAACCCGATGGTTTGTGTCGCTGCGCCCGCCCCGGCACGCGGCACTTTGCACCGCGCGTGGCATGCAGGGTCTGGCTTTGCCCATCGGTCAGCTTCTGCGAACCTTTCGGGTGTGGTTGCGTGTGCGCAAAGGGGGGCGGGGGGGTCCCCATTTCGCGGCCGTTGTAAGTCTTGACGCGCAAAGCCTGCCGTTCACCAGAATTCAAAGATTACCATCCGCGCACCCTGGCACAGATCCCAAGTCGCGCGCGGCTGCTTCGCCGATGTCATTCCATTCCAGGATGCTTCTAGTAATACCCCTCTTTCTCTCTCTGCTTGACTAGCCATACATGTCTGCCCCCAAGCCCCTCTGAGGGTGACAAGGCGGGCAATGCCAGCTGGCGCCCCAAAATACCGCGGCAATCAACAAACGCGGGGGAGGAGGGGGCTCAAGCATCAAGAGCGCGTCGCACATTGGTGTGACCCCAAAGGCGCCATCAGCCTCAGCCCCTCCTCACGCTTCACCAAGAGTCGGCACCGCCGCCATATCCGAACCGTACTTCCCTTCGCCCAACGGCTACTTGCGGAATGCGCCGACCTGGCGCCGCCACCAGGCGACGAAATCCTGCGTGCGCACGTCCACGCCAATGTCCCGCAGCGCCCGCGTGCTGAGGTGGCAGTCGTACGGGCGCTGAACCGCCGCCGCCGGGTCGTTGCCCTCGGCGTTGGGCACCAGCGCGGGGGCCAGCGGCAGGCCCATGATGCCCGCCAGAGCCTGGCAGATCTCGTACTTTGTCATGCGGTCCTCCGATGAGAACTGCAGCACGCGTGGCAGCGCGGCGCGGTCCGCGGCCGTGAGTTCCGCCGAGAGATACTTTTCCGCGATGTCTGGAGAGGGGAACGGCAAAGTCAGCAGAAGAGAACCTACACGTAGCGGGTACTAGATAAAAGGCAATCGTTCATATGTAGGAAGAAAGGGCTGGCAACGAAGGGCCGGCGACGGAAGGGGACAAGAAGACACTGCACAGCGTGGATAGCCAGCCGGGGTCGCGACGATAGCTATCGACAACGACAGTAGCGAGAGCGACGGCGGAAAGGTACTCACCGCGGCATACGCGGGCGACGTCCTCGGTGTTGGTAGGGTAGCGCAGGGCCCAGTGGTCCATCTTGATGGAGCCAGCGGCGCGCCCTTCCTCCTGCGCCTTCCAGACGGCGTCCATGAGGACGTTGACGGCGCTCTCGGCCCCGGACTCGGCCTCGCCGTACAGCACGGGCACGCGCAGCACAACGCCGAGGCCGGCGGCGGCGGTGGAGGCGTCGCCGTAGGCCCGCAACGTCTCCCTCTCGCCGTCCAGCTTGGTCTGCCCGTACAGGTTGGTCGGGGCGGGCACCGCGTCGGCCTCGTAAGGGGCGTCCCCCGGCCGGCCCGGGAACACGTAGTCAGTCGACACGTACACCAGCAGCGCGCCGCGCGCCGCGCAGCCCGCCGCCAGCGACCCCGTCGCCGCCACGTTGAGCGCCCGCGCGCCCTCCGGGTTCGCGTCGCACCTGTCCGGGAACCTGTTGGCGGCGCCTTTTTGAAAGGAGAGGGGCACATTGTTAGTCGGTGCCTTGTATGGTATATATAAATGTGCGTGTGCGCGTGTACATGTGTGTCACTTCAGAAGACGAAGCGGGGGCCACATCTGGTCACACGACAGACAAAGGGAGACTCACAGTGAATGACGACGGAGGGTCTTCAGATTTGGTTCGGGTTGCGGCTTGGTCAGCAACAGTACTTCCGACAAACAGTGGCCATTGGGCCCGCCAGAAGACAAGGGCGCTTTCCGCGTGCCGCCCAGGGGAGAGGGGTAGTGGATGGGGAGGGAAGCTGTCTGGCTTGCTCTCCCCCAGAGCAATACAACACTCACTTGACCTGGTCGAGGACGGCGGCGACCTCGGCGGGCTGGCCCAGGTCGACCTTGAGGATGGTCTCGCCGTCGGCGCGCGAGTAGCCGGTGCCCTTTGCGGCCCAGCCCGGCTGCCGCTCAAACGCGCGCAGCACCTGGCGGCCCAGCAGGCCGGTGGCGCCGGTCACGAGGGCTGTCCGCTGCGACATTGCTGTCTTCTTTTATTTTTATCTCCCCCCCCTTCTCGTGCCGATGGGTCCCTGAATTCTTTGTCTTTCTTGCTGTCTTCTTTCGCGGGGCACTGGACTCCGTCGTGTCTTGTCTTGCCTGGGCTGTATGTTTTTCGTGCTCCTGGTCAGCGGGAGGGTCGGTCTCTTGCGGTGGTGAGAGAGCGGGGGAGGCGGAGCCGTCTCGTGACAGGGCTTGTGTGAGGAGGGATGTGATGATGGCCAGAGTCGCGAGCTGGCGGAGACTGATAGGGATTACCTTGCGGAACTATTGGTCGTATCGGCTGAGGTTGCTTGTGGTTTCGACCTGGAGGAACCCTTCTGGCGGCGTCCCTGCGCGGGAAATGCCTATACGAGCGGGTGGTGGGAAAGCTTCTGCTGACGACATGGCGGCGGGGTGGTGGGGCACCGCCCGAGTCCCACCGGTGAATGGCTGCCATTCGCTTCAGGCGTCCCGTCCTCGGAGCCGATAAGGTTCTGGTCCTCCACCTTTCTCATGCGGCCGGCTTCAGTCAAAAAGCATCCGGCGAGCGCAGGTCGTGTTGCTCGCCTCTGGCCACATCCACGCAGTTTGATCCTCTCTCGCTCAGTACACCATGATCACCCTCACTCACGCCCGTTTGTGAGCCAGACATTCCGAGCACATCAGGGGATAGGGATCAAAGATTGAAACAAGATCATACGACATTACCCAGCCACCTCACAACGACAACAGCCTGGAGAGACAGTCCTGGAACAAGGTGCAGGCATCGCTACCTAATCTTAAAACTCCCCCACCACATCTACACACGCCAAGGTCGCCCAGTCTAACTAAACATAGGCCAGGCAGTTGTCCTCTCTCATCGTAGCCACCACCCCCAGCGTAACCTCGCCTCCAGAAACAGCAGGGCCCCGGACAATAACCTCGCCCGTGTAGTTGGTGTCGGTAATCTTATACTTGCCACTGTCCTGGAGCACCACCTCAGTGCTGCTGACCGGAGGTCCAAAGTGCGAGCCTGTGCCGTCACCACCCATCCGGTAGTCGTGGAACTGAGTCTGCGCAACAGCACCGGCTACCCCAGCGCCCGTGAGGGCGTAGATGACACGAGCTCCCGTGAAGACACGCAAGTCGGACAGGACCTGCTCCGATAGGCGAGGAGTGTCCGTGCCAGCGGGTTCGGCCGTGTAAACAATGCGCAGCTTGCCTGGTGTAGTACCAACTTGAGGACGCAGGCTATCATTGTAAGAAGCCAGGAATGAGGCGACAGGCATAGCGCCATCTTGGACCAGACTGCGGGTCTGCACGTAGTGAGAAAGCCGGGCAAGAGCCGAGGTAATGCGACCCTTGGTTTGCTGGTGAGCCTTGAGAAGTGTCTGAGGCGTGGCAACGACGACAGTTGGGGCAACGCCCTGGGTAGCCAACGTCAGATCTGCGTCAGGGCCCGAGACCGAGTTGAAAGCCACAGAGGCGTTGGAGTACAGCGCTGCCAGAGTCACAGCAAGGGTGTAAGAGCTCGACAAAGAGGCGGCAGGCAAGAACAAATCAGCAGGAGAAAGGCGTTGGCGAGCAGGCACGCTGGTCACTTGAGCGGACACGGCCGAGACCAGGTTCGACTGCGAGAAAATGGCCAAGACCTCGAGCTGGCCAGGCTTGGAAGGAGAGAAAATCATTATGTCGGGGAGGCTGGTGGCGTCTTCGGGCAAGTCGGCGCCAGCAGTCACCGGGCTGTCGTTCAGGATGTCTTGCCAGGTAGAGACATTGACGGAGCTACCAATACCCTCCGGGACCTCGTTCCAGTCGAGATGCGAGCTGCCCTCGTCGACCACCCAGATGAGCTGGCGGAGGGCGGGATAGCTGCGAACGACAGCGTCGAAGGGGAAGGACCCCGGGGCAGTGATGACCGTGTCGGCGCCAGAGCGCTGCAGCATGGAAACAATCTCGGAGTCTTTGACATTGTAGGGGAGCAGCACAGCAGTCAGGTTGTAGAAGCTGCAAGCAAACAGAGTGGCGATGTATTCGACAGAGTTGGGCAGGTAGATGGCGACCCTGTTTCCGCCCTGTGAGGAAATGTGCTTGCCAATGAGGTTGATAGCGCGGGTGACGTCAGCTGTCATGGCACAATTCAGGTTAGCGACACGACGGGATCGTGGGTTTGCGACAGCATGCAGGGACTTACAAAGCTTGTGCTCGACAGTCTTCTGCTTGCCGAGGACAGTAAGGAGGCGACCAGTGGCTCCGGCATGCTCGCCGTCGGCGGGGCCGGAGACAGCGCGCTTCCAGATGTCACGCAGGTCGCCGTCGCGCCCGGCCGCCCAGCGGTTGGCGCCTGGCTCCTTGATGTTGAGACCGGTGTTGAGAGGCATGCCATGGGGGGCTGAGTTGCCACGGTAGGTGGGGGATTCGGACTCGTTGCGCACGGGGGAGCCCTGGGCCTGGCGGGCGAGTAGCATGGGGTGGATTTCCGGGTCGACGCGGGCCATGATGCTGTAGGAGACAATGAGAACGAGAGCGGTGGCGATCCCGGTCGAGTAGCTGTTCCACTGCCCGACCAGGGCGCTGACGGCCTCGTCGAGCTGGTTGAGCAGGCTGCTCATGTTGGCGGGTGTCTGTCAGAGACGGGGAGATAGCTGAGTGGCGCCGCGGCCGTGACTAATACTGAGGACCTCAACAGAAGAGGCACATCGAAGCGAGCCGGTCCGGCGTGGGAAGAAGATCGAATTCGCTGGTGCGGAAGGGGAGACGAAGCGACGATGTGGTGGACCAAAGCACGTCAGGTGGTGAGTTGGGGAGGTATATTGGTAAGGTGGCAGATGAGAACGCAGGTATGTGCGTGACGGCACTTGGGAAGTTGGTAGCTCTTGCCCGCAGCTCCCGGACTGCGCCGCGCTTGTCAGGTTCCAGCTGTGCAGAAGTCGCCTGAGCTCGCATCGCAAGGCCCAAGGGACCTCGGGGGACTTGAGCAAGGCTGCAGCTTTAGTCACCAACGGACAGTTTCAATGTACAGTAGGGTACCTACTCACTCTCATCCCAGGTAGCCGGCCCTTTCCGGCGATCCGAACCCTCTCAGCAGAAGCGGAAGCTGCCACCAGGCAAGGTCCACCTACAGGCAGGTACTTAGAGACTCTATCGAATACCCTCCTTTACTTCATTTCGAACCACAGTCTTCATGTTCTTTGGCTGGCCAGGTGAAGTACCTAATAGTCCTCGCAGGTACCCCCATCCAGTACCTAGGCCGGCGTGCAGCCCCGGCTCCTCCTGCCAGGTTCCAAGCAGCAACCAAAGACCCAAGTTTGTTTTCTTAGGCGCAGCGCCGCCAACCCAAACAAACCCTCGCCTCGTGCATCACCACCTTTCCCGACGACGGCTGCCATTGTCGCGCCAGCCTCTCCGGCTCTTCGTATGCCTTACTAACCCAACAGCGAACACACAAGTCATTACTGACCCGCAGCACACTGTACAATACCGACCGCCATTGCTGCTGCTGCTGCTGCAAACACGTCTCCGCGCCACTGGGGCCTACGCACCCATTCCTCCTGCGTCACGACCGCCACTACACGAGCAGCAGCCGCGTACCCACACACACACACACACACATCGCCATGGCATCGACACCCTCGCAGACTGCCCTTTCTACCCCCAAGAGAGGCGCTGCGGTCACCCCAGTGCAGGACAGCCCCGGCACCTGGCGCCATCCTCGACTTCAGGAGATCGCTCGTCGGCAAGAAGCCACCAGCTTCACCGAGGCCAATGTTCGCCGCATCTTCTTCAACACCGTCGCCTTTGTGGCTATCCTCAGCGTCAACCAGATCGCTGCCCGCTACTTTCCCGGCAAGACTTTGCTGACGCCCTCAGTCGCCCAATATGCCACCTACGCCTACCAGCTGGCTCTCCTCGTGCCGCTCTTCAACGTTGCCCTCAACCTTCTGCCCCTCGCCCGCAAGCAGGATGACCTGTCCGACATCCCTCTGACCCCCGGCCAGCGACACCTCCTTGGCCTGCCGCCCTCTTCCGCGCCGCCCACCCCGGGCTCCGTCTACAGCACACCGCCACGCTACTCCCGGACGCCTTCAGTCGGCTCTCCCAGCAGCGCTTCTCGCCGCCCCAGCTTTTCACCTGCTTCTCCCCTTTCCAGCGGCCACGCCAACAACCACCGCGTCACCAGTACAGGCAGCCCCATCCTGAATCTGGGGTCTGGTGCCAACGCCAACTCCAGCAGCAGCCTGCTTGCCTCGCCCAACAGCGGCAGCCCTCTGTTGCAAAAGGCCATGAACGGCGCTCGTCGCTCTTCCTTTGGCGGTAATGGCAGCCCCCTCGGCGGATCCCTCTTCGCCCCGGCCCCCGAAAGCCCGAGTCCCAGTCCAATCGGCGGCAAGCGAAGCTCGATCGGTCTCAACAACAAGTGGCTATACGAGCGCGGTCGCGAACGTCGCACTTCTGGCAATGCCTGGGCCTATTAGGTCTTCATGCTTGGCCTGGCTTGTGCCGAGTACAGGGCAAAGAGAGTCGCGTCATCCTCGACGTCGGCACAACTGTTGGGTACGCCAGCATCAGAAACGGCATGAAAAGACGAAGGAAATGACAGACGGGTCAACATGGTCTTCTGCAAGAGCCATGTCATTTGTGATGTTAGATTGTCGTCTCGACTGCTTTTCTACTCGGCACGGCGCCTGGCGTCGCTTTTATGAGGGTTTTCAATACAATATTCGATCTGGAGCGTGGATACAACAAGTCTTTCCGGTGCCGCCTATTCTGAAAATGGTGAAGACGTCTGAAGTGGAAGTTGGGCCAGCTTCTAATATTTCATTCTTGTGCATCCTCAGCCCACCGCAGCACTTGGTATCCGTCCAGGCTACGGGCGGACACACCACGAACCTGGCGGCAATGCCTTGGTACTCTTTTGCATTCTATCCCGGCTCCTCACCCTCATGGGACGCCAGGTATCATCACTGGCACAGCCTGATGGATCCTAGTTGATCCCCACCCGACGAACGGTCCATGATGTGCCTGTCGTGGTCATTTCCCATGTGTACTTGGTTCGATTGGGTTGGACTGAGAAGGGCACGTCTTGTCGGTCGCCGCGTTGTCGCCGCCGCCACGGCATTCGACTGCCAACGCCCCGCGCTAACCGTTGTCTGGTGGTAGGGTAAGCCGCAAATCGCGCCCGGGGTGCTCTTCAGTGGCGAGGTCGACGCAAGGCGGCACTTTACCGGAGTCGAGGCAGGGCAGGGGACAGCGAAGAGTGACTTTGACCGTGAGGCGACCGTGTCGCCCGCTGATCTGTGAGTTTGATGCCCGCACATAAAAACGGCAAGAGGTGGCCAAACCCCGAAGCTATTATTCATTTTCGTCACAGTATGTGGCCCGACGTTCGCCGCTGTCGCCACCTTGGCCCGCTGGGGGGAAAGGGGGGAACCGTGGTTGATCGTCGACGGCCGGGCTTACTCGGTGCGCATGGCACACATCCCTTGTTGCAACTTTGGAATGGCAGGAGAACTCGGCGGCGGCCCGTTTCGGCTGCTTGGCCAGTTCCTGACGCGCTTTGGCAACGAGCCAAAGACCCATCAGGTCGTTGTCAAGTTCGGCCTCCTGTGACCGTGGCAGGTTCCTGCGTGTCAGCCAGCTGGTCTTCCGAAGACGTTGCCTCTGTGCCAAGGCGCGGGCGCGCTCAGCGCTCTTGGCGCCCATGATGCTGGTGCCTCGGTGCCACGACATGCTGGGAAGAGGCCTGTCTTGCCAGCCACCCAGTGGCGGCTCGACGGGTATGGTGGCAAGTCAGCATTTTGCGCCCCCAGTCCGGCGCGCGGAGAAGCGAGCGGGACTTATTGTTTAGCTCTCATTCGGGCGGGCACTGTTGAATTTGCCATTCCATGGAGCGGTATCGTCACAATTTATAAGTCTTGGCAGGGTGGCCCCTGGGCATGACGTTTATAAAGAGTCGGGTTTCGGGCAAAAACAGCGCTGGCAGAAGAAGCCGGCTCACACTCTTCATCTCTAACGACACTTGGCTCCCAGGCAGAACACGGATCGACAAGATGAAGTTCACTGTGGACTTCACCACCCTCCTGCTGCTGGGCCTGAGCAGTCTGGCCGCTGCTGCGCCAGTAGGCGATAATGTGAGTGAGCCCGCCCTGAAGACGCGTGGCGGGCTTGGGATGCCTCGCCTGCTGCCTGCCATTCTCTGGAGCGAGCCCCTGTGATGAAGCATTCTTGACTAACCATGCGCGCACACAAAGACTGACGCCGGCGCCGTGGGCGATCCTTGGTCGACTTCCATCCACGATGGTCTGGTGAGAGCACTGGGGACCGTGACGGGGGGCCGGAAGGCTTTCGAGAAGATGGACAACTCCCAGGAGCAAAAACTTATTCAGGAGGCACGTGAAGCAACATATCGGAAGGATGGTACACGAGCGAGTCCGTCCGATTTTGCGCAATATCTGAGGCAACACCCGTCTATCTGGACTGAGGTTAAAGAGAAGCAATAGAAGGCGGTTAGGGTAGGGGAGGCCTCAGTCACGGCTTGGAGGTGTTTTGGTTCTTGACTGCGGGAAAGAAGAAGGAGGAGGAGGAAGAAGGAGAAAAGCGGATCATGAATTACGCCTAATGAAAAATAACAACCCTCTCGCTATTTTTTCTGCTCTGCTCCTCGGGAGCTCTATGAGTTGTCCAGTGATGCGTCCAAGTCCAGTTACAAAGTGAAGAACGTCGAACCCCCTTGCCCCCCTTTTCTCTCCCGTCTTATCGCCTTCCTCGCGGGCTCTGGTTGGAACACCCAGTCCGTCCTAAGACCACATGTTGTTGATCTCGGCTTCGATTTCGCAATGGAAACCTTCTCTCCAGTCTTTGGAGTTGCTCATCACTAATTTAGAGGAGAGGAGACACATGTTAGCGGGCGACCATAGATGAGGACGGGAACATTGCGCCATCAACGCAGAGCTCGCGGGAGAGAGATAGAGGCCGCTTACTTCCATTGACACGAGCAAATCGCGGCGCGTGAGCCCCGTTGCCAATCTCGCCTCGGATGGACTTGACCTGCGTCTTCTCCCTCAGGTTGCCGCACATCGCCTGGGCCATGTTGATGAAGAAGATCTGCTTTGGGGAGAAGCCGTCCAGCGGAGGGGGCCCCTTGGTCTGCGTGTCCTCGCCCGTCTCCTGCCACGCGGCGAAGGCGAGGTTGACGCCGCCCGAGTCCGCGATGTTCTCCGACAGGGTCCTCTCCCCGTCCACGCCGTACCACACGCCGCCGATCCGCTGCCCCATCGCGCTGTACTGCTTGACGAACCGCTGCTGGATCTGCTCCGCCCGCCCGGCGCTCGCCGCGTCCCACCACTCCGCCAGCCGCCCGCGCTCGTCGTAGTGCCGCCCGTTGTTGTCGACGCTGTGGGTCATCTCGTGCGCGAGCGTAAAGTCGAACTGCGAGTTCATGTACCCCGGGACGCCGGCGTTGATGGTGGGCGCCTGCATGATGGCCGCCGGCAGCTTCACCGTCAGGTCCTGCTTGGAGAAATAAGCAGCCGGGCTCAGGGGGCTGGTGCTGAGCCAGCGGCGCCGGTTGCTGCGCGCGTTGTAGAAGTCCACGGCGTCGAGCTTCGCCGTCGCCCGGGCGGCCGACTTGGCCGTCTCCAGGAGAGAGCCCGAACCCGAGGGCGCCAGAACCCCCGCGTACATGGACCGCAGCAGAACGCCGGCCTCCAGGAACCGCGGCGACTCGGCGGGGGCCTCCGGGTAGGCGACCCAGGCGATGAGGTTCCCGACCTTGGCGAGGGCTTTCCCGCGCACCGCGGCGGCCATCCACGAGAGCGTGCTCACCCTCTGCGCCAGGACCTTCCGGAGGCGTCGGAAGCTGTCCTCGCCTTCCTTCTTGAGCCCCTCCGGGAAGTGCTTCAGGATGTAGAACTTGGACAGGACCCAGGTCATGTTTTTCTTCAAGAACTCGACGCAAATCGGCAACCTCGGCCGCTTGGCTTTCGCGCCCTGTGCGGCGGATACACGTCAGCCTCGTGTGTCACCCACCAACTGCCTGGCGCGGCATCTGATACCCTGCAGACTTACTCCGACCTGGTCCAGACTGTGCAGCTCCTCGGCCGCCCGGGTCTCTTCTGAGTCTTGCATGTCCATCCACTTGTAGACAACGCGCCACACGACGTAGCTCTGGAAGACGGGCGCCGGGGTCTCTCTGAAGATGGCGCAGAGCTCTTCCAGATACCCGGGCGACTGGAACATGAAGGCGTCCTTGTCCTGCCTGATCACGTGCTCCGGGGAGAGGAACGCTTCCATGATGGAGTCAAGCCCGATCTGTGGACAATACTCTCTAGCCTGCGCGAACGTGGTCCGTTTCCCGTTCTGAGTGAGGCAGCTGGGTCAGCATGGGTTGGGTTGGTCGGCGCTGTCAGGCTGGTGGCCATTGTCGGAATCTGAGTTAATCTAGGACCAACCGACCTTTGGGGTTTTCAGGTGCTGCGCATCAGGATAGATCTCCGCCACTTTCTTCTCCAGCTCTACAATGCCTCGCGCCAGCTCCCTGGCACGAGCACGCCCAATTCTCAGCGGGTGCGCTTCTTTCAAAGTCTCCTCGATCGACTGCACGCTCCAGAGCCGAGTCCAACTCCCCGCCTCTGTAGGTGTTTGTTTTGAGAGTCAAGTCGGCCGGTTCGAGACGCAAGGTCTTTCTTGTCTTTTCGGTGATGGGTCAGCAGACGAGGAGGAGCCCAACCACGCGCGCGCGCGGAGCCACGGCGGTTTCTACTTACTGTGTCTTCCGAGTCCGTAAAGGGGTAAATCTCGAAGAACAAGTCTGTCTTGACCCTTGAGAGCATCCCCTGAACCCTCTGCAGACTTTGGAAATCCTTGTCGCCCATGAGGAACCTGCCTGGATTTTCGTAAGACCTCACGTCCACAGAGAACACGTCGTTAACAATTTCGTGAAGCCACGCTTTCAAGGGCCCGAACCCCGTCCTCCCCAGACCCCGACGTCCATGCACGAGTCGAACGTCTTCTTGATCATGGAAAACTCCTGGTGGTCCGAGATGGTGAACTCCGATCCCTGCGAGAAAGAAAACGATTGCCGTCAGCGACGACTGAGGGATCCGACGGACGGACACGCCGCCAGTTCTTTTCTTACCTGGAGCACCTCGCTTGCGTCCCCGCCGAGGATCTCATCGACGAGCTTGTCGAAGTTGGTCTTCATCTTCTCACGGGGCGTCATCCACTTCTTGCCCTCGGGTATCTCGTTGTTCTTGGCGTAGCCGCCGCATACCGCCGAGTAGAAGTCTCGACACACTTCTGGGGGCTGGGCCAGGGATTCTGCAGATTGGCTTTGGAACGCGTCAGCTCGGCCCTCGCTGACACTCGACACTCAAGAGAGATGGTCTGGCCTCACAATGGATCTCTGCAGCACGTGCGAGAGTCTCGGGCGACCAAGACGCTACCATAGTGACCTGGAATCGGTTGCGCACTTGGTAATGTAATTGGACGTGCGAGTCGACAGAAAGCAAAGTCAACGTTCTGAAGACTGCGAGCTGACCCGTTCGTACTCTTCGACTGTCCAAGAGGCGAGGAAGAGAGCGAAGGGGTCATCGGTAGAAGGGCAACTTCAGACGTCGCATTGATTGAAATAGCTCGGACTTTCACACCCAAGTTCAGCGTGACGAACTATGGCTTGGTGGCAAGTTCATCTCCGCGTCTCTTCGACAAGCGCGTCGCCTCTCGCATCATCGCCTCATGCCAGGTAGCGAGTGTGACGGCTACCAAGCGGCTTTGTCGCTATATAAAGCTCCGCAGCCCACTCTGCTCGCCTGTGAAAGCCGGATGGAGCACTTCTCTGAGGCTCTGGCCTGCGCCCCAGTGTCCAATTAGGACTGACTTGACCCAGTTCACTCCACAGGCAGAACGTAGGGCGTGTGCTCGTATTCCGACTTGATCGAGCCTGGACGGCAAGCCTCACTTTGCAAATAAATATCCGTACGCAATCTAGTTAGTGGAGAAGAGAGCACCGCCCCAGAGGGAATGACACGGGCCCTGGGCATCACTGCATGCCTTTCCAAGCAATATATTGTCTTCTGCGCGAGCGCCAACACGGGCGTTGGCCACGGTCCTATTCGCATGGCATCGGTACGGCGTATTCTGTCTAACGTTAGGTATACATGTGCCTCTCTGCCGACGGCACTACACGGCTCCACATACGCTTTCGATGTGCGTCCAATACACCAACGATCGTCATTCGTTGCCGGCGGTGTCGAGGACAGTCTGGATGCGCTATCCAAATCGGAGCCTTTCCACCTGATGGAGGATTGACGGAGCCAGGGGACATCGGCCCCTGCTGCAGACCTGCCCTTCATCTCTCTAGCTCCAGCTGCGGCATGTCACGGCCGCACGCATAATGCAAGCTCGCCCAAGGCAAGGCAAGGCCTGCAGTGGCTCTGCAGGAGCTGGCCGGAGCCCACGTCACCGCGTGACCATCGCTTTGGACCCTCACACTGCCCGGCACCCAGATGCGCAATGAGCCTGCCACTACACCTGAATGGATCAGTGCCACTTGCCTCTGCTTTAAGGGGCATGTCGTCAAGGCAACAAGGGCAGTTGCCCCATGGTGACTCTCACCAAGCCGATAGCATCTGTGGAGTTTCGCTGGAGGTGGTACCTGTCAAGGCTCGTGACGACAGGGCCAGGGGGTTTGACCACGGGTAGGTCATGATGGGGTTGTTGCAGGTGCGCAAGAATGATTCATGACCCGCCCCAGCGCTTCCAGAACTTCCAACCGCTGCCGCCAGATGCCGACGCCAGCTCGCGCTTGTTCACAACGAGATCGCGTCCGCGGATTCGCCAGAAGAAGACGGGGATGCCGATGAGAACGAAAGCGATCACAGCCAGGGTTTGGAACGGCTGCGCAAAGACGGCGCGGCTCAGCAGGAAGAGTGAGACGCAGCAGAATATGATGGGCGTCGTGATCCAGGTCTTGTAGGGTCGCTCCAGATCCGGCTCACGCACCCGGAGAATGATGACGCCAAGAACCGTGAGGAAGTAGAACGAGTAGCCCGCGACACCGTAGAACGTGATGAGAGTGCCGAACTCGCCGACGCACACATAGATGACCGTCAGGAATGCGTTCATGAGCAAGGCATTGATCGGCGTGAAAAACATGCCCGTCTCGTCGTCGGTACCGGCGAGGGCTCGAAGCCGCTTGGAAAACCAGCCGCGGGGGCGCGTGGACATGGACGTGGCCGACATGCCGCTCTGGTCGTTGGAGCTTGAAGTCCCCACGCGCCCAATGAAGGCCGGGATGTAGCCCTCCTTGGCTGCTGCGTAGACCAACCGACTATTCGTGAAGGCGCTCGAGTTGAGGGAGCCGAAACACGAGGCGCTCACAATCAGCGCAAAGACGAGAGAACCAATGGGGCCAAAGACCTTGCCACCGAAAATGACGGCGACCGTATCCGAGCCATTGATAGCGGCAACAGGCAGCACCAGAAAGTAGGAGAGATTGGCCAAGACGTAGCAGATAATGACAAGAGGCATGGCTGTGTGGATGACACGTGGCAGGTCCCTAGATGGGTTGCGAAACTCGCCAACCACGTAGTTGGTCTGTTCTTAGGGGTTAGCATTCGCGGGGTGCTGAGAGAGGAGGGCTAGCAGTTGCCACTCACGTTGTCCCAGCCATCGTAGGCCCAGAGACCCGCATAGAGAGCGACGGCCCAGTGGCTCATGTCGTTGCTGGTGCCTGCAAACCACTCGTGCTTCTTCCAGCCTTCGTTGGGCTCCCCAGAGTAAGAAAACCCAGTGGCGGCAACTATAATACCGAGGACGGTGACCCCGATCAGGGCGAAGAACTTGAGAAACATGAGGGTGTCATTGACGCGAGTGGCAAGTCTGGTGGAGAGACAGTTGACAAAGGTGACAAGAAACAGGCCAACAAGGCCAGCACCCTTGTTGACCCAAGGGTTGACCGTCTCCGCCTCGGCGCCAATGAAGGCACGCACAAAGTATTCGCCCATGATGATGGAGATGATGGCCGAACTGCCAGGCTTGAGGACCAGGACGGAGCACCAGGTAAAGAGAAAGCCGACCAGCTCGCCCAGAATCTTGGACAGGTAGGCCTGGGCGCCTCCATTCAGGGGAATGGCGCCCCCCAACTCGGCGAAACTAGCACCTCCGGTCCAGGCCAGGAGGCCGGCGACGGTCCAAACCACCAGCGCAGCGCCGGGGGAGCCAACATTGGTGTTGACCTGGGCGGGGGACGAGAAGATGCCGGAGCCGATGATGAGGCCAATGACCAGACCAAGGCCGTTGAGGTAGGTCAGGGTCTTGTGCTTCTCGAGGGAGGCGGCACCGAGGCCAGAGCGGTGGTGGGCAGCGGAGGTCGGGGCGCCCAGAGGGGCATAGCCGGGAGCAGCAGCGGAAGAGGAGAGGGGGAAGAGGTTGCCAGCGAAGCTGAAGCTGGAGGACACGGAAAAGCCGCGATCGCGCCGGGAGTAGTTGGGGCGGGCGCTAGCGGCGAGATTGTTGTCGTCGAGGGGGTCGTCGCGTTCGAGCGACAGCTTGCGGGAGGAGGATATGGAGGGACGTGAGTCGGTATCGGAGTAGTTGTCGGCAGCGTGGCTGTGGCTGTGGGCGGACGAGGCGAGCGAGGCAAGCTCCAGCGAGTCGCGATTATGCGGCTGGAGGGAGGAGGTGTAGTTAGCGGGCATGGCCACGAGACGGGCGGCCCAAGGCGCACGGCACGGATCGGGGGCCCACGTCCGGTTCGGAGGAGTGTTGTAGGCGGAGCGAGGGAGCACGCAGCGAGGGCTCAGGATATGCGGAGTATAGATGCAGGCGTAGATGCAAGTGCGAAGGGGGGGGCCACGTCTTAGCGAAGCCGTTGTTACCAGAAGTTCGCTACACTCAGGGTTGGGGCGTGGACCATGTCGTCAGCAGCCCGGAATTCGTTCCTTCGCAGGAGGCGTCGCTCGCTTGCTCGAGGGGGTGACCACGGGGCGGCAAAGGCGACCGAGGCGCGCCGAGTGCAGACCCGGGGGAGACGCGGCAGACCGGCGGCGGCGGGTGGGATGCGGTGAATCGGTGCGGACGCGTGCGCCGGCGTGAGTTGCGAATATGGGGAAATGCCGAGCGCTCGGCAGTGGTGAGGAGCACAGGAAGCTGACCGCGGGCGGTGATCAGGTCGTGCGTAGGTCTTCGGAGGACGGCTCAACAAAGACAAAAGACGCCGGAGCTGGGGTGGCGTCGCGATGAGGCCGCAGGAGTCGAAGCCAGTCGAGTTGTGTTGATTAAGTAGGTGGACAGGTACCTCTTCAATTGGGCAGTTGTTGGTGGTTCAAGATTACGAGTATTGGCAGGCGTTGGGTGAGTATATCGACATGCGTGCGCGGGACGGGCGGCAAAGCGGTGTTCTGTCCAGCAAAAACGGGAAATGTGGCGCAATGGGTTGTGTCGAGGGGCGGGATGGTGGTGAAAGTGAAGCCGTGGATCGAGTCGAAAGAGGGTCGCTAAGGTGCACGCGGATCCCTCATACTCGTACAGGTATCCGTGGCTGGGAGGCACTACTTTGGAATGGACTTCAGTAGGTTATTGGTGGTTGACGATGTGTGCCCCTGATCCATTGCACCCACTTGACAGCGCGCCCACCTCAATGGTGTATGTACCCCTAGATAGATAGATACGGACGGTACCTGAGGTACATAAAGATAGGTACGTCTGTACTTACTCAGGTACGAGATATGTGGGTGAGGTACGAAGGCTTGCTGCATTTGACCGGCAGTCGAAGTACCTGAAAAGTGTCCGCGTTGTAGCCCAAGTGCTGCAGAGGTCGAAGTACGAGGCATTCAAACATATCGCAGTCCTCACACTCCGCCACGGTACTTTAGGTGATGTACCTTAGGCACTTCAATTGCCCTTCAAGAGCACTGGGCTATTGATGTGGGTAGACCGAGCAATTTGAGCCTGCAGTTTAAGGGGGCGAGAACCCCCATATTTTACTTGAAGTGGTCAGGTTGAACGAATACCTTTCATCGTGCTCCTTACATATCTCTGAAGGAGGTCGCCGGTTTTGCGAGCGGTTCGTTTGATGTAGTGCAGTTACAAGCACAGGTTGAACGCCTTTCACTTGGCCAAAATCGAATCATACATGCACGACTGATTAGAGTACTTGTAGGTCCCAGCAAGCAGCTGCGAGTATCTCGTTCTGCTAGAAAGGTGATATCTGTACGAGTAGGAGCGTTCAGCTGACTACCGACCTAGCTACCACGTCCGTCGTTTTCGGGTGATATGGGCACCAGGCCTGGCCGTCTTACCGGGCTCAAGCCACGAAGATGGTAGAGGGATTGCGTCCTGACAACTACCTGAGAAGGGCCTTCTAACCAGTGCCCAGCACCTGGGCACTGGTGAACCTGGCCTCATCAGTCCGCGGATGTTAGGTAGCGTCTTGGCAGAACTCTCCCCCTTTCCGACCCCATCCCCCTCTACTCCCGTACGAGTATCTCTCAGGCTCTGTGCATACTCGTACCCGTCATACGGAAACAACGCTCCCCTGGCATTATCATTGACCGCCGGTAAACCGGATGGAACGAGAAAGATGCTGTGCGGTGATGAGCCATAGGTCAGGCGATCACAACTTGCTCCCTCGTCTTCGTCGCTCTAGGTACGCTGCCCGTCTCGATGTATTCAGAGAACGCTTGACCGTCGACCACTGCACCGCGAGGGCAAGGTGCATCATCAATCGGGCCGCCGCATTCGAATTTTAGAAAACCTGCCTATTTAAAACGAGTTCATTCCCATGTGGAAGACGCGCAGGTTAAAAGATGAGGTGCCGACAACATCTGCACAGGGATTGGGCACATACATGGATCCGTTGGGATTTGCAGTACCTTAGCACCTTAGGTACGCGTATGCGATACTTCCCTCGCTACCAGTGTACGTACCGAAAGGCTTGCGAAACCCCCGAACCACTCGACCCGGGATCAGCTCAGGCAGGCGCGATGGGGGCCAACGCGGGCCGGTGGCAGTCGCGTGTCGCCCGGGCGGACCCAGTAAAAAGACCGCCTCCTCGCCCAACCCATGCCACATTCTCGACCTCATCACCCACCATGGCTCTCCCAGCCAGCTAACCGGGCCCCCGCCAATCCCAATCGTCTACCGCAATGCTCCTCTGCGCTCCCTCCGAATGTCCCAGGTAGTCCTCAGATCTGGGCGCCTGCCCAGCGCCCGCGCGCCGCGTCTCCAGCTCCAGCTCCGGCCCGCCGCCCGCCCTCTGTCATTCTCTTGCGCCCATCCTCACCTTCGCCCACAGCTCCCACGACCACAGGGGCAACGCTTATTGCGCTCTTACGCCACGGCTGCCTCGCTTGACTTCCCTGCGCTCGACCGAAAATGGCGCCGGCGCTGGCTCCAGTCACCTCTACCGCAGGCCGGGGCGCAGGCGCTGTCGCAACCTCGCGCCACGGGGTCGGTTGGCGACACGGCACCCGCCGTGGCCGAAGAGGCCGATACCGATGCGGCCAGATCCATGTATATACTTGCCATGTTTCCGTATCCCTCCGGTCAGCTCCACCTCGGCCACCTCCGAGTCTACACCATCACCGACGCTCTCGCCCGCTACCACCGTCTCAACGGCCGCGACGTCATGCTGCCTATGGGCTGGGATGCCTTTGGTCTCCCCGCCGAGAATGCTGCCATGGAGAGGAAAACAGAGCCGGATCTGTGGACATACTCCAATATCAAAACCATGAAGCAGCAGCTTGATGTGACCAATGCTAGTTTCGACTGGTCTCGGGAGCTCGCTACCTGCCATCCTGGCTTTTACAAGCACACCCAGGCCATCTTCCTGAAGCTGCGCGCCCACGGCCTCGTCTCTCAGAAGAAAGCTGCCGTCAATTGGGATCCCGTCGAGAAGACCGTCCTCGCCAACGAGCAGGTCGACGCAGAGGGCCGCTCCTGGAGATCCGGCGCTCTTGTTGAGCAAAGGGAGCTCAAGCAGTGGTTTCTGCACATCACCAAGTACAAGGAGCCTCTGCTCAAAGACCTTGAGTGTCTTTCTCAGGACGACGCATGGCCCGAAAAGGTTCTCAAGCTCCAGGCCAACTGGCTCGGCCGCTCCCGCTGCGCTCACTACGACTTCAACGTGCACCTCGGCAGCCAGCCCACAAAACTCTCCAAAATCTCCGTTTACACCACCAGGCCCGACACCATCTTTGCTGCCCAGTTCATCGCCGTCTCGCCCGAATCCGACCTTGCGCGCACACTGGCCGACGAAGACCCTGCCCTTCGCGACTTCCTTGATCAACCGCACGATGTCGAGTCCACTGATGGTTATCTGGTGCCGCACGTCAAGGTCACGAACCCTCTCATGTACATGTCGCCTAATGACGTTGTCTCCGAGCCGCTCCCTGTATATATTGCCTCCTATGTTCGTGGAGGTTACGAGACTGGCGCTTTGATGGGCGTCCCTGCTCATGACTCTCGAGACTTTTCTTTCTGGACCCGGCATCGCCCTGGAGAACCCATCATCCACGCCGTCACCCCCGATGAGCACGGCTCCACCGAGTCCCTTGACTTCAAGCCCTTTATCGGCCCCGGCTTCATGACTGCCGCAGCGGGTCAATACGCTGGAAAGCCCTCCAACGACGTCGCCCAAGAGGTCGTCGCTCACCTTCAACAGTTTTTCGGTCTCGCGAAACCAGTGGAAAAGTGGAAGATGCGTGACTGGCTCATTAGCCGTCAGAGATATTGGGGTACTCCCATCCCTATCATCCACTGCCAAACCTGCGGCCCTCAGCCTGTTCCAGAAAAAGAGCTTCCAGTACTGTTGCCCGAAATCAAAGATCACTGGCTGAACTCCAGGACCGGGAACCCACTCGAGTCCGCCACAGAATGGGTCAACACCGAGTGTCCCAAATGCAGCGGGCCGGCTAAGCGGGATACTGACACCATGGATACATTCATGGATTCCAGCTGGTACTATATGCGGTTTGCGGATCCGCACAACAAAGACTCCCCTGTGTCGAAGGAGGCCATAGAAAAGCACCTGCCGGTTGACCTCTACGTGGGTGGCGTGGAGCACGCTATTCTGCATCTTCTCTATTCCCGCTTCATCTACAAGGCACTGATGGATATCATGTACCGAGGCGAGAGCCCGCCCGCGGGCAAGGCAGTCAGCGCATCTGTTGAGGTTACGGGGTTACTCCCATCGAATGATGCCTCCCAACTCCCTCACAAGCCTGAACCCTTCAAAAGACTAATCACGCAGGGCATGGTTCACGGCGAAACCTTTACAGACCCCGATACGGGCCGCTTTCTCAAGCCAGATGAAATCGACCTTTCCAATCGGTCCAGACCAGTGGTCAAGTCCACAGGAAAGGCAGCAAATGTCTCTTTCGAAAAGATGTCAAAGTCCAAGCACAACGGCGTCGACCCTGCGGACTTTATCGAGAAGTGGGGTGCCGATGCAACGCGCGCGCACATGCTTTTCACAGCCCCGGTGTCTGACGTGTTGAACTGGGACGACTCGAAGATAACCGGCATCACGCGGTGGCTGAATAGGGTCCACGAATATGTCATCTCAACCCCTCCGTCCAGCTTTGAAACGCCCTTTCTTTCCTACGACTACTTCGAGAAGCTCCAGCAAGATGGCGGCGACGTGGCTGGATCCAGGGACCAAGCCGAGGCCGATATCAAGGTCTGGCATGCTGTTCAGACTGCAATTGCCACTGTCACCGAGGGTTACGAGAAGGTTTACTCCATCAATACTGTCGTGTCATCTTTGATGGCACTGACCAATTCGTTGTTAGCGACTCCGGCGGCATCGCAAGTTGTGCGCCAAGAAGCAGCCGCGTGTCTGCTTCGCATGTTGTCGCCCATTTCCCCAGCCGTCGCTGAGGAATGCTGGCAACATCTGTCCACTCGTGGCGAGAGCATCTTCACTACGACTGGAGATGCGCAGACACAAGATAGGTGGCCTAAGCCTGACGGAAGCATGCCGTTCCTACAGCCGGCGTCTATTCCTTGCGCTGTTCAGGTCAACGGGCGCGTGCGGTGTGTCGTGCAGGTGCCTGCCGTCCGCCCAGGCGCTGAAGAGAACGCGGACCCCCGCAGTCCGGACCACATAGCCTGGTTGACGGCCGAGATCATGAAAAACCCCGAGGCCGCAGCCAAGCTCACGGGTGCCTCGGACATCAGCAAAGCTTCTAGGGCGTTTCCGGTACGCGGCGGGCGCACTGTCAACTACGTAATTCCCCAATCAAAAGCCGCCTAGTCTTGGCCCGGGGATGTCGGCGAGTTCGAAAAGGGGAGTCGTTTGAAGACCAATGCAGGCCTCCGGCCCTGTCTAAGTTGGTCGCATGATATGTATCAAAGTGTATACTATGTATGTCCCGGCGGAACAGCAGAACATCCCGTCTCATCCGCGCTGGAGAAAATGTCTAGAAGTAGATTCAAACCCATGGCATTGAGCAGAGACCAAGCCCTCTTGAATGATGAGTATGAACACGCAAATGCATACCGGTTCGTAAACTAGGCCCCTTATGAAAATGCAATCTGCCTGCCTGTCCGGGCCTTCTATCTTCAACCTGAAGCTCCCGGATCGGTTGAGAAGAAAACTCTGTGTCAGGGTGAGTCCGGCTCCTCATATTCGCTGTCTTGCCCCGCGACAGCCAGCCGCATACTTCTTTTCAGAATGTTGTCTTCGTCCGCTTCTGACTCGTCATCGTAGTCCTCATCAACGTCATCCTCGCCCTCTTCAAGGTCCTCATAGTCCTCGTCGCCCTCGTCGTCTTTTTCGTCCACGTCCTCCTCTTCGTCCTCCTCTTCGTCCTCCTCTTCGTCCTCCTCTTCTTTCTCGTCATCACCCTCGTTTCCATCCCCATCGTCGCTCTCGTTCTCGTCCCAATCGTCGCTCTCATCTCCATCACCCTCGTCACTGTGATCGCTGGGATCGTCTCCGCTTCTGTTGAGAGGCGCCCCTGCGCCATCGTGGCCGCCGTGCTGGCTCCCTCCGTCCCGGCCGGAGCCACCGCCGCCTCCACTGCCATCATACCCGCCTCCGTCGTCGTCGCCATCATCATCCTCGTCGTCAGGCTCGTCCTCGCTGCTGTCAGGCATGGGCGAGAAATCCATGTCCCCCAAGGCTGGCGGCGATGGCGAGACCCCGCTCGCGCCGGCGCGAGTCAACTTGCGCCGCGACTCGAGCAACGTGACAAGCCGCGCGAGATCAGCGTCATCGCCCCCGGCCTCGTCCTCGTCGCCATCGTAATCCTCGTCGCTGCCGCCAGTCAACGGCAGGGGTTTCAGGGCCACAATCCTGATAGGAGCGCCCACACTCACGCCCGCGTCATCGTGCCCCTAGTACGAGGTGTGGATCGCGAGAGTGGGCGCTGCCAGATAGCCGCGCGTGCCGCGCTGGACACTGCCTTTGCCGCAGCGGCCCCAGAGGCCGTCGTGGGATCCCCACCTGCCTCTCCGCGAGCGCATCGTTTCCTCCCGCGTCGCATGCGACTCGTCTCTGCGACTGGGACGAGCCCGCGGCCGCGGACGGTGCGGCAGGCATACCTCCCGTGCTGTCCGGGCACCCGCGGCGGCGGGGGCTGGTAAGTGGTGGTCGTCTTCGACGTTGTCGTGCTGCAGTGCCGGAGCCGCTTTGGGCATGCTGCCACCGCCGCGGGCCAGAAATAGATGACTGGCCGATGTTCGTGGTGACATTTCGCTGTGCGCAAGGAGTCTGTAATGCCGGGGATGGCGCGTCCGATGGCTACGACCATCCGGGAACGGCTGTTTTGGGGAGGAGGCTCACCCAGCCTTGGAAAGGTTTGGAGAAGTGCGCCCCTTCTTATGCACCATATTCACTTTTCTAACCTTGTCGGCAAGCGTCCCTGCTCGGGTTGTCAGTTGGGGATGTAACACGAGGGAAGTATCCGAGAGCGCCATCGCAAGGATCAGATCGTTTCAAAAGTTCTGATTCGACGGGAGCATATACCGAGCCCAGACGGGCTCTGAGGCGCCCAGGCGCCCTCCAACTAGGGCGCTTGTTCGACACCCGAAGTAGGGTTGCTGGGCTGAGCGAAGTCCATGTCTTCGCCTGCGATCGGTCCGACTGCGGTGGCTATACAAACACGATGTCACCCGGAAGGCAACATGCCTCACTTCACAGTCATGGCCCAGGAGACCTATCTGTACAACTTACCCACATTCAAGCTTTGACAAACGATCGAGTCCAACAGACAATGCGCCGAGAATCGCTGACCAAAGGATACTAGACCCGTCTCCCCGAGAAATACTTGAGGTGGGCCTACGTAATCGCAGGCTTTTCCGGCTCCAAGCCAACGTGACAGGGCCTTGAACGGATTCTCGAAGCAAACAGTGTCTCCTGAAGCAGTGCGCAGATGTGCTGACCGAGATGTGACATGTCCAAGCGATCAGAATTTGATCGTGTACTCGTGGAGCATGGGATTTCGACCTCGGACAATCCGGTCAAGGAAAGGGAGCTATGCTTGTTGGTTCGATTTTTATTTTCTTTCTTTCTAGAGTACCCCTGGTTCCAGCAATCTTTCGACACTCTGAATTGGTATTTAGGCGAAAGTGGTTGAGGAGGGAGAGGCTAGAATTTCTAGACATCCGCCAGACACTTTTGTCATCTATCGAGGGCCTCTGTTTGCAGATATCGGATGCCGCCGAAGTCTGTGTCATAACTCATCTTGGTAGGGGAGTTTAAACGACTTGAATGACCGCAACTCGACCTGAGGATTTGCAAGCGAGATAGAACCACCGAGTATGTTCAATACAAAGACTGGGCGAAAAGCTCATCTCAGTGCTCGGCACTACCTACATGGATGTACTCCTATCTACTTGGATGTGCGTTGGTCTCGACACGTACCTTTCTGCGTCGATGTCGGCACCTGCCCGCGTTTCATTGGCTGCAGTCATCACTCGAATACTGAGCTTCGCCGTCGCTTCTGCAATCGCATCCGTCCATTCATGCCTGATCCGACTTGGAGAAAGGGAACTGCTGTTGCGCCTTTATTCGGCTCACTGGATGTGGTCAAAGGAGACAGGACCATTTCTCGAATTTTGGGGTTCTTCCGAGAGAACCGACTCATGTTTTTGTTGAACAAAGGTTTATCAACCAAGAGCTCTTCCTTTTGAGTAGATGCAAGCAGCTACTCGGACACAGATACAGGAAGGTACCTAAGTTGGTAGGTACCTGCTCATAGATGGGCATACATGCTCTCACTGGTAGAGTGACACCGAAATGAGAGGTGACCACATGTAGCTGTACATGACGGAACTAGAGCTAGGTACTTAGGTACGGGTAGTACATGAACTTGAGTACCTCACCTGGGCGCGCCAGCTGTCCAACATGAAGGAAGAGCGCGCCCAGTAATTGGACGGGAAGGATAGAAGGTACCTGGGAACGCGTCAGGGCGTGTTGCGCCTGGGCGGCCCAATCACCAAGCCCGCGCGTGCCCGTGCGTATCCCTATGTACACAGCCTGGCTAGGCTAGCGCCGTCGCAGACTGCTCTGTTTGCTCCCAGTCGCAACTTCCGCGACCTGCCATCCCGTCTCGTCCCATCGCTCTCATTCATCCCCATCTCGTTCTTTTCATCTTCTGTCGTCGCCCGCCGTTTCTCCTCTTCCTGTTCGCACCCCGCCCTCCTCATAATCCATCTTTATCGTCACGTATCCTTCCCCTCACACCGTCGCCCAGGCGCATCGTTTCGCATCGCATCACAATGGCCGACTACGCTTCTTTCAAGGTCCCGGAGCTCAAGAAGCTCCTGCAGGAGAAGTCGCTCGCCGCCACTGGCAACAAGGCAGACCTGATTGCTCGCCTCCAAGAACATGACAAGGCACAGAACCCTTCCAAGCCTGCCGGTAAGTCCGACCCTTTCAGTTCGCCTCGAACACCCGCCGACTTCCTTGGCCGCGCAGCCCAGCTAACATGTATTTTCCAGCAGCCGCTGCCGAGGATGAGATAGATTGGGACGATGACGAGCCTGCCGCGGCCGCCTCTACCAAGCCCGCCGCGCCTGAAAAGTCTGCAGAGCCCTCCAAGCCCGCAAGCGAGCCCGAACCGGCATCTGCATCTGCGCAAGCCCCCGCAACTGAGGAAAAGAAGTCCGAGGATGCGCCCGTCGAGCCCAGCAAAGATACCGAGAACCCGTCCACAGAAGAGAAGGCAGAAGATGCGCCCGAGGCGCCCAAGGTTGATTATTCCGCCCATCTCGCCGCTTCATCAGCCGAGGAAGAAGCACGCAAACGCGCCGAACGCGCCAAGCGATTCGGAATTACGGAGGAGCAGACGGATGAAGAGAAGAAGAAGAACGAGCGCGCCGAGCGCTTTGGTGTTGACAAGAGTAACATAGTCGCTGGCCTGGACGCAGCACTGCCCGAGAAGCGCAAGAGAGACCGTGACGCTGGTGAAGGTGGCGACCGTGGCGCCAAGAGACAGCAGAACGGACAGCAGCAGAACGGCGGCCGACAGCGGGGTGGCCGACGCGGCCGTCACGGCGGTGGCGGCAGAAGGGATGGCCAAAACAGATCGAATGGGGCTGACGGCGGGCAGAGATCGAGCATCATTTCTGACCCTGCCGAGAAGGCCAAGGCAGAGGCGCGCGCGAAGCGCTTTGCTTAGATCGAAAGGTCGGAGATGCCAAGCGCTCTCTAGGAGAGGATATGGCGTGTCGCTCATTTCTGACTGGATTCGACGACGCCGCTCAGGTTCGAAATGAAGCGTGGGCCCGTTGAATAGTACTCGGACCCGGAAAGGCAACTCTGAGAAGGAGTAGTCAAACCATCACGGGCCATCAATTCCAGGCGTTTACGGCACACTCGAGTTACCGCGTTCAGCTCATCTTCTGACTTCACCCTCCGGCTCTGGAACCGGGCCCACGGCGCCCAAAGAAAATGGCATGGGTACCATATGATTGTACGAGGCGACTCCGTTCGATACGGTCCAGCGCACAGCGAATCGCCGCCGCATTCAGTGCCGAAAGAGTTGCGAGAGAGATCCCAATGGGGCTGGCATACCATACGAGCGTTTGAGCTTTGTTGGCCAAGAGCTGGACTTGGGCAGACGTCATTGGCCAAGCGAGAATGGCTGGCTGAGAGCGACGCTGCGAGTGGCAGAGTAAAAGGAGGAGTTCGATTTTCATTCGACTGGAGGGATCTTGGACGGCGTAAGAGGGAAAAGGGCGTTTCTGGCGGGGCGTAGAGACACAGGCTTGCTACTTGTTAGTGTACTTGAATAGAGGGCATGTATTATATCGCAGCCATGGCCGACGGCGCAGAGCTTCATGACGAAATTTGTGCCTTGTGACAGTGAGCCAACAAGCGCTGCGGGCGACGATGGAGATTCGATGAAAGGAGGTGTTCCATGGTTTGATCATGGCAAGATGTTGGACAGTCGGAAGGCATCGAGAACGACGCGGGGCGGACGGTCGCAAGGAGGCGGACCGTGGCGCCCGTGACCGGGCGGTCCCGGGTCAGTAGCCGAAGCGGCAGACGCAGCGGGCCAGTGACTTTTATCATCATCGCGGACCGTACTCGTGCTTCAACGCCCAGGCGCACCGGCTGCGTGATTGGCCAGGCTGGAGCGCAGCTTGGCGTTGCAGGCGGGTGACCTGTCCCTTTTGTGGTGTCCATGTGATGACGAAATCGGCGGGCTTCAGGCCCCGATCGTTGCGCAAAGGTGCGAGGTCCGGTCCACAACAAGGATTGACGACTTCTCGGGCAGGTCGGGTGAAAGCGTTCCTTTCAACCCAAGTCCACGTCTGCAAGCCGGCAAAGCCGGGCTGGTGTGCCGGGCAGTACGGGTGTGAGGCGAGTGTCTATGACTGCCTGCAGGGGCGAGCCTCTGAGGCGGCGGGGCGGGCAGGGCAGAGGCAACCTTTACCACCGAATGTGGATTTTCGGCAGATGACACTTGGCCTATCCAGCGATCACTGACGACACCGACGCGACAGAAACGAGTGTACTCGTAGTAGCCCTGCCGCTTGTAGACGGACGAGAAGCAGCGCGATGCTGCGGGTTGCCTGGGCAGTGCGGCGAGACGAGAGGGTACGAGTACAATGGGGAATGTGGCAGACAGAGATCTGTGGATGCGGAAGGCATGCAATTCGGACGCTACAGCAACGTAGCTATTTATCATGACGCCTGCCGACTGGTAGGTATTATTTGCGTCCCTACGAAAACTTCTGATTACCTACTGACCTCCCTAGCACCTATGTTTACTTGGATGCATTCAGTTTGGGGGAACACGCAGGAATCTCAGCATGCAAATGAACTCGCGTCTCAGGCAGCTGGCCGCAGTAAAGTTCATCTCATGTACGAGTACCCTGGGCGCATGATCATTGATGGGTCATCAGAAGCTGCTGCTGAGGCAGCTGATCGTACACGGCCTCTGTTGACTGTGCCTGGTGTTCCAGTCTCTTTGGATAATAGCAAGAAGCCTCGAAGACCTCGACTCACCACTGATGATAGCAGATATTAAGCGACCGCTTGCAATATGTATATCGATGAAAGGCCTACCATCTACTCGCCCAAGTACGAATACTCTGAGCGTATTGTACTCGTAGTAGGTTCCCGGCCAGCCCTGGCCCCGTCTGATGTGTTTTCATTAGCGGCCTGCATGTAATTTACCGTCCATCGCGACCTTTGACGACCTGGAGATTGCATCTCGTACATCCGTCGTAGATGCTGCCTATTTTTGTCGCCGCTAGGAGGTACTTGAGCATCAACTTCCGGTACTTTGCAGATCGGCAGTCGAGACGGCGCCCGACTTCCACTAAGCCCGCGCGGAGTCGCTCCAGCTGGGCCAACACCACGGGTGTCTGGGGCGCCGCTACCCCCGTGACAGGCGCCCAGGAGCGGGCGAATTGCCTCGGCGGGTCAGGCTGTCAAAGTACCGCGCTAGGGCGGCTCGCGTACTCGCAGCCCAAACTATGTAGGTCCAGTATGGATCCATTGTGACCTTGCTACGCCTTGCTTGCACAGGTGTTCATTCAGCCACCTCACGCATCAGGCCCACCAGTTCCGGCCGGTCTGCCTGCCCACGCACCCATCTCCAGACTCCAGCTCTCCTCCAGCTCGAGCGCCAGTCTGTTCGTTTGTCCGTCTGCTCGTCGCCGCATTGCCGCCTCGTCTGCCATCCTCCCCGCCTCAAGGCCTCGCCCTGCTCAGACAGCTGTGTTTGTGCCCACCGCGACCTTCACGTCCTCGGCTCGCGCCCCGACGCCCTGTTCGTCTATCGCCGTCGCAACTCCGCAGACGCGCTCACGCATCGCCCTGCCACTATCCGAGGCAGCTTGTTTTCCTGTTCCGCGAGGTGCCCAACAATGGAGCATGGCCAGTAATCAATCTTTCGCGCCTCGATTTGTCACTGCCCTGTTGCAATCTGTAGGTCGCAACTCCCCCCCTTCCGCCTCTCCCTTGCTCGCGGCAACCCCGGCGTTGGCCTGCTTCACCCCGGGTGTCTGGACGGCGATGCTGACGGCTGCTGCCCTTTCGCAGTAAACCTCCGTGTGCCACTTAGGCGCATCTCTCCGCCATCGCCATGGATTCCGACACAACCAACGCCGCTTCGTGGAACCCGGCTCTCATGCCCAATACCCTGCAACCGGCTCCATCTTCCGGTTCTGTAGATGCCTCTGCAGCGGCGCCGCCAGCCCAGCCTGAAACTGAACGTGAACGTGAACCTCAATCGCAACCCGAATCTGAGCCCGAGATCGAGGCCGAGTCCACACCTGAACCCGCCGCGCAACACCTAACTCAGCATCACCACGAAGAAGGCGGCGCCTTTCTCGACCAGTTCCACCAGGACGATGAAGCTGACGTGGGCGGCTGGGATCT
Organism: Hansfordia pulvinata; assembly: GCA_006538405.1. Lineage (NCBI taxonomy): Eukaryota > Fungi > Ascomycota > Sordariomycetes > Xylariales > Hansfordia > Hansfordia pulvinata. The sequence goes on along the minus strand of BJKQ01000007.1, from coordinate 202,071 downwards.
CTCCAACCCTTTAGACTCTGAAGAGCCGCAGCCTGATCCAGAGGCAGCGCCGGACGCGCCCGGCTCTTCTTTTTCTCCAGACGTCGATGTCCCGGCCACCTCGACTGCCTCCAAGCACGCCAGCACCATTTCATTCGCCCGCACCGTCTCCCACGAGGTCAACTTCCTCGACGATGACGAGGGTGAATGGGACTTGCAGAGGAGTGACACAGATCCTTTCAAGTTCATGCCCCCCAACGAGAGGACAAATTCGTTCCCCCTGTCCCGCCTGCCAACGCGCCGCTCGAGCACCCGCCTCCGTCCAGCCAGGCTCAGGATATCATGCAACACCTCGATGACGACGAATCAGCGTCACACGATGCCGCCCCGCAAGACCATGCGCAAACTCCGGCCAACGAATCACCGCATGACGTCCCTACTAACGCTGCCGCGTTTGAACAGACGGTCGGTGGGGATCTAGTAGGCGCTGAAGAAGATGAATTCGAGGCTCGCTTCGAAGAGGGCGTGCCCTTAATCCCCAAGAAACCCAGGCCAACGACTTGCCCGCCCCAGACCAGATTGACGCTGCGACGCCGCTTGCCAAAGACCCCTTCGCTGAAGACGATCCAGGCGACACGGGCGACGGAGATGGAGACGACTTCTTCAGCCAAATTAACACCACTCACAACGATGCGTCCGAGGACGAATTCGCCCATGCCTTGCATAGAAAGTCCACAACTGTGGCAATGGGCGGGGCTCTAGTCAATGCTCGAGACGCAGACGATGCCGATTCCGACAACGAAACCTCTAGCCAGAAGCCTGACACTGCTCCTGCGCCGCAAACCGAGTCTGATAACCTCGACGCCAAATGGGCCGCAGCATTTGATGATGACGACGACGATGGCGACTTTCTGGCCGAGCCCGACAACGAGAAGAAGGAACTGGACCCGAGCGATGTTTTTGGCAGTGATGATGAAGGATTTCTCGAAGATGACGAACCAGAGCAGCCAGCTGCACCAACAGCAGCACCGCAGACTCCTGCAGCGATGCAGCCTACCTTGCAGCAGCAGTCACCCGGTCTCAACGCCAGATATGCACCTGGTGGTGTCCAGCCTCCGTACTCGCAGCCCGCGCCGAATCCTTACGCACCTCAGCCCTCCATCACGCCTATGCTGCCCGGCCAGAACCCCCTATATGGGGCACCGGCTGCGAGTGCGCCCCCTGCAACGTTTGCACCGCCACCGCAACCCCGTCCCGAGGTGCCAAAAGCCCAAAGCTTTGCCGACAAGTCCAAGGGCGGCTACCAGTCTCCTTATGACCTTCCTATGGATATTGTGAAGCCTAAAAAACGGCCCAGCACCCAACAGCTGCCACGCACAACTACCTCACCTGGCAGCATACCGACAGCACCTCCGCCAGGGCCCCCTCGCGCTTCGAGTGCCTATCAACCAGGTCCGCCTGCTGCAACCTCGAATCCGACTTTGACTCCGCCTGGGTCGAGCCATTCTACCTTCCAGCAGGCAGCGCATGCTGCGCCCCCGCCCCCTCAGAAGCCAGCCGGCCAACTCAAGCCTCAGTCGGCGTCTGGCTTCTTTGAAGATCTTCCTATTTCTTCTTCAAGGTCGCGCCCCGCATCTCGCACCACCAACCACGCTTCGCCATCGCAGCAGTCCCCTTACGCGCAGCCTCAGGCGCCTCCTCCCGGTCCGCCCCAGGGAGCGCAACTGCCTACTCCGCCTGTGCAGACCTCCATTGCACCCCCTCCGGTCCAGCAGCCTCCTGCGCAAGCTCAGGCTCCGGTTACTCCTCAACTGGTTGCTCCGGAGCGAATGAGCCCCTACGGTTCTGCACCGTCTGGATCCCAACCAAAAGCCAACGCGCCACCTGCTGTCACAAGCCGATACTCTCCTGCGCCACCTGGACAGCCATCAGCACTGGGACCACAAGGTCCAGCCGTTAACCGCTATTCTCCTGCGCCACCAAGCCGATCCAACAGTGGCTCCTATTCTGCAGTTGGGGTGTCACCACAAGGACTTGCACACCAGCCGCGGACGTCTAGCCCTCTGGCCCACTTCGAAACCTCGCACGATAGGAATGTTGGGAGAATGGCGAGCCCTGCCAATGCAGATGGAGCCCCAGTCGCTCGAAGCGCCTCTTCATACGAGCCTCGTCTGACAAGAGTTCCGTCGCTGCCGCCAACACAAGAGTTGGATGAAGACGTTTCCCCCGTGCGCTCTCCCCCTATTGCCCCAAAGACGAATCCTCTCAGTCCCCCGCTAGAATCGCGGTACAGCCCTGTCCAGCATCGCCACACCCCTCCACCAGGCGCGCAAGCCGCTGGTACACTCTCTCCGCCTAAGCGCACTACGCCAAACTATGCTCCACCCTCGCAGCCTACGCAGCAAGTCAGTTTCGCGCCATCTCCCGAGGGTGCTCAGAGCGGGCCTTCGCAGATCAGCCCAGTGGCGGCAGGTGCCCAGAACGCTCAGCCACCCAAACCCTTCGTCAGAGCTCGCGGCATGTCACAGCCTCTCACTTTAGTTGAGCCGACTGATGGCCGCGAACATGACCCTTTGCAGCGATGGAAGGGTGCCCCTCTCACCGCGTGGGGCGTGGGTGGTACCTTTGTGACTTTCTTCACCAAAGACGTCCCGCGATACGGTATCAACCAACCCATGCCTATGATTGTGCGAAGCCCTGGCGAGGTCAAGGTCCAGCACATCAAAGACGTCTTACCTCTGGAAGATCGTCTTTCCAAGTTCCCAGGGCCCCTGAAAGGCAAAGGGAAGAAGAAGGAAACCATCACTTGGCTCAATGCCGGCATTGAAGCCCTGGAGAGAGACGCGCCCAACGTGTCTTTCCAGCAAACAGTCTCCCACGATGAGAAACGTGCCATCGAACGCCTTCTGCTTTGGAAAATCTTGAGAGTCATGGTTGAGAACGACGGTGTCTTGGAGGGCAACTCCACGGTCAACAAGGCTGTTCGCGACATCATCTCCCCGGGCTTGGACGGCCAGAGCAGCGAGATGGCATCGGCCATTTCTGCTGGCGTTGATCTGACCGGGCTTTCGTCCCCTACTACCGCGACCCAGGCAGACGCGGTGGACTCTTCATCTGTCGAACAGATTCGGAGGTTTCTCCTATCTGGCGACCGCGAAAAGGCTGCTTGGGCCGCCGTGGACAAGAGACTATGGGGCCACGCCATGCTGATAGCCAACACCACCCAGAACCCAGGTCTGTACAAGCAGGTCGCCCAAGAGTTCATCAAGAAAGAGATCAATCTTCCCGGTCAGAATAACGAGTCACTCGCCGCCCTGTACGGTGTTTTGTCTGGGAATCTGGAGGAGTCGGTCGACGAGCTCGTCCCTGTTCATGCGCGCGCAGGCTTGCAGCTCATGTCCACCTCGGCCGCCGTCGGCGAGTCGAAGGACGCGCTTGCCGGATTGGACAAATGGCGTGAGACGCTCGGCATGATCTTGAGCAACAGGAGCGCTGGAGATATCCAGGCCCTCAGCTCTCTTGGCAACCTTCTTGCCAGCTACGGACGTGCTGAGGCAGCCCATATTTGCTACATTTTTGCCCGTGGTCACTCTGTCTTTGGTGGCCTGGATGACCCGACCGCGCACTTTGTGCTCGTGGGCGCAGACCACAAGAGCCAAGCGCACCAGTTTGCCCAGGAGACCGAGGCTCTCTTCTTGAGCGAAGTCTACGAATACGGCTTGTCGCTGACAGGCGCAGCCCACGCGAGTCAAGGGTGCCCACACCTGGCGGCGTACAAGCTACAAACGGCCATGACCTTGGCTGAGTATGGCTTCAGAGACAAAGCTCTTCAGTACTGCGACGCGATTATGAACGCAATGGTTTCGCAGACGAAACGATCTCCCTACTACCACCCAGTGCTTGAATCAGCCGTGGACGACTTGATGAAGAGGCTGAAGCACGCGCCGAAGGAAGGATCGAACTCGTGGATATCCAAGCCCAGCATGAACAACGTGTCCAACAATATGTGGAGTCGTTTCAACAAGTTCGTGGCCGGCGAAGACAACGACAACAACGGCGATGGCTCTGGTGCCGACGGTGCCGGGGAGTCGGGCCCTTTCGCCCGCATAGCTGGCGGCACCCCGAACATCAGCCGTGCTCCGTCAATGACCGGCCTCGACACGTATGGAAACAGCATGGGCATGTCGGCCATGACGGGGTTCTCTCCCAGCGGCCCTCCCACCAAGGCCGGGTCTATGTATGCACCAAGCGTATCGCAGACTCTGGGCTCGCCCTTCGAGCCCAGCTCAGGCTTCAACTCCAACCCCACTGCGAGGTCCTCCATGGAACGAGCTTCTGGCGAATACCAGCGGTCTTCAAACGAGATGTCTCGCGGAGTAATGGACAGTAGCAACCCATACGCGCCGCAGAACAGCTCAAGGCCTTCCTCCAGTTACCAACCAAGCTTCCCTGCGGCATCTCAGGCGGGTTCCCCCTACACACCCTTGCACCAGAGCTCCCCGCAAGCGTCTGCCCCCCAAACAAGCTCATACTCACCATACGCCCCCTACGGTCAGGCCTCATCTGAGCCCTCAGCACAGCAGCCGGTCCCAGCCTCGGAGAGTACGCCGGACCAGCAGGCCAATGATGGTCCTGGTCACCAGGCGCCTTCTTATGGCTTTGAGCCGCCGTCCATGGGGACTTTTGAGCCCCCTTCGATGCAGGCTGAAGACAACACGGCAAGTGGTGGCTATGAGCCACCGTCTTTCCAGCCTTCAACCTTTGAGCCATCAAGCTTCGAGCCCCCCTCGTACGAACCGGGCCCGGCTGGCGACGATGACGAGCCAAAGCCGAAGAAGAAGTTCATGCTTGACGATGATGAGGACGACATCCCAGGTTTGAGGCCACAAGCAGAAGACAAGAGTAAGGCAGAGAAGGACCGCGAGAACGAGGAGATGTTCCGCAAGGTGGCTGAAGAAGAGGGTAAGTTTCCAAGACCAGTCAGCTGGACTATTGAACATCTTACTGACTCGAGCAGCGAAACGAGAGGCCGAGGCCAAGAACTCGAAGAAGTCGGGATGGGGCTTCGGAAGCTGGTTTGGTGGGGCCAAGAAAGAAAGCCTGGACCAGCCAGCCAACAAACCGATCAAAGCGAAGCTCGGCGAGCAGAGCAGCTTCGTCTATGACCCTGATCTGAAGCGCTGGATCAACAAGAAGCCGGGTGCCGAGAACACCCCCGCCAAGACGGCAACTCCGCCGCCGCCCCGTGCAAGCGGAATGTCGACGCCTCCGCCCCCGGGCGGTTTATCAGCAGCGCCCTCTCCGGGGGGGGCCCCGATGGGCCCCCTCGATCGGCTTCTGCCATGTCGATCCCGGCCATGAACAAGACCATGTCACAGGAGAACCTCCTGGCGCCACCTGCCAACGGTGCGCCTCCCATGATGGCGCGGTCGGTGTCGAACCAGAGCGCAATCAGTGATGCTGGCGGGGCGCCTGTCAGCCAGCCACCGAGCCGTCCAACGACAAGCCTCAGCACTGCCAGCAGTATCGATGACCTGATCGGCGCCGCCGGTCCGCGCAAGGGCAAGAAGCCACGCAAGAGCGGGCGCTACGTGGATGTCATGGCAAAGTAGACTGGCTTGTCTCGTGAGAGAGAATGTGTGTTTTTGTGTGTCGTCCAGAGGTCATGAGATGTATACCGACAAGACCGCTGCGTCGGAACAGTCTGTTTGATAGTTTCCTGTTTTAACAAGGCTGGCTGGGTTGTCGGAGGAGTTGGCGTGGTTGCAAGACGTGATTTTTGTATATTAAGGCTCATATGGTCGGAAGAGCTTGCACTGGGCGAGCAGACTTATTAATGACGGAGCTGGTGGGCTGTACACTACATACGCGCATAGATACCTATCAGTTGGTCCGCTCTTCATCACGTGCTGTGCCTTTTAGAGACTTTTACATTGGATGCTCGTGTCGCGACAGGCATGGTACTCGTACATACTCTGAAATGCTGCTGTACGAGAAGACGTACTCGTAAGGCCAGACCCGACGATTGACCAGATTGCATGCCGTCAAAAGAGCTGCAATGCGGATAGAGGAGTCGTGGGAGTCTGCTTGCACCATCGTACATATCGGTGAACGACTCTTTCGAACAAGAGGTATACAATTTGTCGGTGACTTGACGTGCCTACTAACTACCATACAAGTACCCCGTATCACAAGTGTATTGAACCGCGCGTGTATACTCGTATGGCTGTCTGTGGGTGGGTCGTGATATCGAACGTGAAGGAGGTACTCGTAACATTTCCTTCTCTCTCTTTTTTCCCCCCCCGTCACCACACCTCGAACTGCCTTCCATTCATTACATGTAGGTACCTACCTCCTAGCGCCAGTTCAGCCGCACCCCTGATACATGTACGGATATGGTACGAGTACAACCTTGAACCTCCAAACTTCAATGCACGTCGCACTCTCTTCATGACTACCGACTTCCCTAACCTCCCATCTCAAGGTTATTTCTGCACACCTCTTTTGCCCCAACCGCAACACATACATCCTTCTACGCAAGGGCCCTTTTTTCTCTCTGTGTCCGTTTGACGGTGATTCGAAATACACCTACGCATCCCTGTGGGCGACCTTTCCCCCTCATCCACCCTCCCTCCCACGCTCGGACCAGCCGCCGAGCATGTCCAACCCAATAGCTCTGGTTCTCGTCGCACCATGAGCCACGAGGTCTGGAGCGGCCTGGTTGCACTACTTGTCGCCGCCGTCGTCTGGCTGTCTCTCCGACTCCACGCTTCATCCCAGGAGCCCGCGCACGATGCTCCCGCCCGGCCTCCCATCGAAGTCCTGTCCCCGGGCACCGGGCCTGCTGGCGACGATGAGCCCCAGGTCGAGTCAGTTCTCTTTCTGCGATACCAGCCATCTGTGCCCAGTCCTGCTCACTCTTTCTTCTCAGCATTGTCGCGGTTCACGGCCTCGGCGCCAATGTGGACTGGTCCTGGACGTGGAGACACGGGGCCAGCGAGCAGCCCCCAGTCCACTGGCTGAGGGATCACCACATGCTGCCTCGAGTGCTGCCGCGTGCGAGGATCCTAGTCTACAGTTACGAGTCCAAGTGGCACGCAAATGCGCCGGATAACCGCCTCCAGCAGTGCGGTCAAGACCTGGTGCAGAGTTTGAGGGCCTGCTGCTCCGACACGAAGCGTCCCATTGTCTTTGTTGGCCATAGCCTGGGTGGTCTCGTTATTCTCTACGTAAGGACCCGAGCCCCTTCGCCTCTTCGACCCGACCTGGCTGCCGCCATGCCGATTCCCCTTCTGATTTGCCCTCTCTAGGCCTTATCCTTTGCGCGGGAGAAGCATGTGTCCCGATACCTCGCGCAGAACACAGCCGGCTTTGTCGCCCTCGGCACCCCCTTTCGGGGCACTCAAATGCAGTTCCTAGCCAAGGCTCTCGCCTGGCTTCTGACGCCCTTCCACTCAGACACGGGCATCATCCAGGACCTCGGGTACGACAGTCCTGCTCTCAAAGACAAGATCGCCTCTCTGTACGACCGCGAGGACGGCCTATCCGTCCCGACTCGTTGTTTCTTTGAGAGGGACTCAACCGACTATGGGCGCAGGTACGGCTTGCCAGGCCTCGTCAAGGGAAAGGTACGTCCACTGAGCGGTTCTGGAAAGGGCAGTCGTGGTTCTGACGCCAGGTACACACACACAGGTTGTGAGCGAGGCCTCAGCTTGCATCGTGGGAGACGGCGGTATTCGACTGCCGTCAGACCACCTCAAGATGAATAAGTTCTACGGTCCCGATGATCCTTCCTTTGTGAGTGTCTCGGGCGCCCTGCTTGAGCTCTGCGCGAAGTCCAAAGAGACTCTTCAGCGCAGGAACGCACGTGAGTTCACCTGTCGCTTCTGCCTCGTTACGATGCTGACTGGCTCCCAGGGCGTCAGCGTGCGCGCTTTGTCATGGACTTTGGCCGCAACAGTGACTTCATTCAGCGCGAGTCCCTCCTGCAGCGCGTCATCGAGCGCGTCCTTCCGGGACGGGAAAGCGACAATTGTCAAATCACCGTCATTGAGGGCTTCGGCGGAATGGGGAAGACCCAGCTGGCCATCGAGACCGCGTACCGTGTACGAGATGAGGACAGCGAGTGCTCCGTCTTTTGGGTTCCCGCAACGAACGCGGCGGCTTTCGAGAACGCCTACGCCAGGATCGGCAAGGAGCTTGGGCTGCAGGCACTCGAGGGAAGCAGGGGAAACCTGAAAGCCATTGTGAAAGCAGAATTGAGCAAAGAGAGCATCGGCAAGTGGCTGCTAATTGTCGATAATGCCGACGACGCCCAGCTGCTATTTGGCGACGGACAAGAGCCCGGGCTGAGTTATTACTTCCCCTTCAGTCGACAAGGGTCGATCTTGATCACCACCCGGATCCACGAGGTCGTCCCACAGCTCGACGTGCGGCCCCAGGACACCATCAGCGTTTCCATGATGTCGAAGACAGAGGCGTTCCAGCTCCTGAGCGCCGGCGTCTCTGAAAGGCAGCTACGCAACCGGGAAAAGGCCGACGAGCTGCTCGACTTCCTCGACTGCCTGCCCCTGGCTATCAAACAAGCCTCGGCCTACCTAGCAAGGTCACAGATGTCCATCGCCGACTACGTGCGCAACTGCCACGCGAGAAACAGCACGCTGGTCAAGTCACTGCGGGAGAGCTACACCGTGCGGGGCCGCTATGCGGGCATCTCTAATGCCGTCTTCACGACGTGGCACATTTCGTTCGAGCACCTGCAGCGGGACAAGCCACTCGCCGCCGAGCTATTCCGGTACATGTGCTTTCTCTCGGAGAAGGCGATACCATTCTCGCTTCTCGTGTGGCCGTCGGGTCATTTCTATTCCACAACCCGCCTTGAGGCACCCGAGCTCCACGCTGAAAACGGCGAGAATCCCGGCAGTGGGGCTGGTGGTGGCCTCGACTTTGGTCGATCACACGACGCCGACGAGGTGAGGGAAGCTTTGATGTTCCTGAAGAGCTACGCCTTTGTCACCGAGCGGGACGAGTCTGGCCTGTTCGATATTCACCGCCTCGTGAGGCTTGCCATGAGGATCTGGATAGAGGATGACGGGCTGTGGTCGCATTGGGCTGCGACAGGGATCCAGCGAATCGAAGGCAGCTTCCCGGACCCCGAGCACCACAACAGAGCGGATTGGGTGTCGTATCTGCCCCATACAGAATCCGCCCTGGCATGCTGCCGCGAAGGCAACCGCTTCACGGCCGTCTCTCTGCTCTTCAAGATCGGCACCGCGTACCACTACCATGGGCAGTACCGGGTGTCCGGGTCAGTCAATCGTACCCTGTACGAGCTGTGCGAGGAGGAGTTTGGCAGCTCCCACGCCAACACGCTGAGCGCCATGAGCAACGTCGCCATGTCCAAGATCGAGCTCGGCGAGTACGAGGCGGCGGCGGCGATCGACCGGCAGACGCTGGCGCGGAGGACGGAGCTCTTGGGTCCCAAGGACCCCGACACGCTGACCAGCCTGATGAACCTCACCTACTCACTGTCTCTCGGGGGCAAGTACGACGAGGCCGAGCCGATGGGCCGCAAGGCCCTGGCGCTGCACACCGAGGTGTGCGGGCCCGCGGACCCCAGCACCTTGCACGACATGAACAACCTGGCCATGATCCTCAGCCGGCAGGGCCGTCACGGCGAGGCCGAGGCCATGCACCGGGACGCACTGCGCCTGCGCCGGCAGACGCTCGGCAGCGATCACCCGGACACGCTCGAGAGCATGGACAACCTGGCCGACGTGCTGGGGTGCCAGGGCCGGCTGGACGAGGCCGAGGAACTGGCGAGTGATTCGGTGCGCACCAGGGAGGGCGTGCAGGGCCGCGCACACCCGCAGACCGTCCTGAGCATGGAGAATTTCGCGAAAATCCTGGCCAAGCAGGGCAAGGACGACCAGGCGGCTGGGCTGCGAGAGCGGATACGGGACTTGGCACATGATTGACACGATGATGCGATATGAAAGAGGCAGACACAGCGTTTACACTATATAACACAGCTCAGGAGTTGCTCAACCACATATACACATACCTCGGTCCGGCCCGGGTAGCACATCTCTATATCGATGCTATGAATTGCAAAAGCTGGCTAGATATCCTTGCTAACCTCAAGTACAGCGTGTGTCCATTTCCAGCACTGCTGCGGTGAGCTTGATGCCTGGACATGATCTTTGTAATATGAAGCTCCATCCAGTCGTATGTCACAATTGGCGTTGTCGCCCTTTCTTTCGAATTCTTCGGCCAAAGTATAGCCAACCATGGAACGCAGTACAAAGAAGGGCTTCATCTTGCAATGTTAACAAGGACTTGGTAAAGCGGGATGGAGTACAGCGCCTGCGGATGCCATGTGGCGGCCGGAGTGAACCCAGAAATGATGAGCAGTCCGCGTGATCACTTGACCCAGACCTGAGCTGGACTCGGGTCTGGTTTATATCCCCTCATGTAGCTACCTCTCCCTGCTGAGCTCGGACGCAACCCGCAATGTCGTCTGTTTACCGGGGCGCGTGACAGTGACGCTGGGAGATGGGTCTCAAACGGGGTCAAAGACCAAGGCGATTCTATTTCTTAGGCTTCTTATAGTGTAGCCTTTCACTGTGGCGACCGAACAGGTCCCGGCCCAAGATGCTAGCTAGCGGTAGAAACGGGATCCAATTCACTCGATCTTGAGAACAGGAGTACTGACTCCCACGATCAAGCACACTAAGTTAGTTCCCGACTCTGGCCTGTTGGATAAGTGAGAGCAAGACTGTGAGCAAGCTCATCTTCGATTCCTCAAAAGACACCTGCACTATGAGGCGGGCTTGATCCCGCGAATCGCACCGGATGTACTGCCGGGAGGAACCGCGCGTCAACAATGCCCGGGCGACGAGTTCACTGCGTGGGCAGATGTAGACACGGGCGCCGGCCAGGCAACCGTCGGGTCCACAGAGGACTGTCAATGGCAAGCATCCTCAAGTTCGTCATTGCCGACGTCATATGATGCGAACCGCAATCTGTCAAAGCATCAACACTCGCCAAAGTATCGCGGGTTGAGGTCGTTTGGGCAGGCAGCATCACTCAGATTTCAAGCGTCCGTTACACGAGTTGTCAATATCACATGCACCATGGCTTGTCATTCTAGCAACGGCGTCGCATTGTATCTCGCTCCTGTATCTAATCCTCGCCGCCGAGCCGGGGCACGGTGCAGCACCTCTACGGGCCACGAGCCCCCGCTCTCGAGTCGGTGATCAACTCTGGCGTGTTGATTTATGCCCAGATCTCGCGGAACTTGGCTTCAAAGTCGTCCCTGAGCAGGGTAAAGCACCTCAGCACCTCAACAAGCCCAAATGACGCCCCTGTGCCGTTCCCAAGGTCCGAGTCCAGGGCTGCGTGGTCGGCCGCTTCTGCCTCGCCATTTTCGCCGTTTTCGCTGTCCTCCTCGTCGTCGTCGTCGTCCCACGAGTCAAGGACGACCTTCTTCTTCTTCTTCTTCTGCGGCTGGGCCTCGGCCTCGGCGTTCCTGCTCTCGTCCGCGGCCTGCAGCATCCCGGCAAGCCCCCCCTTGCCCTCGCGCTTCTCCTCGTCCCCGTCCGAGTCGATGTCGCGCGCGGAAGCGATGCCGTCCCCATCCTCGCCGTCCTGAGCGTCGGGCGCTTTCATGTAGCTCGACAGCGCCGTGACGATGGTGGCCAGCACGAGCGAGAAGTCCTTGAGCATGAACCACGAGTCGGCGGCCTTGATGGCCCCGCCGCTGTCGCGCGACATTGCCACGTAATCGCCGTCGCGGATGAAATCGTACAGATAGCTGTTGAGCTGCGGCGCGTCCGGATTGCACGGCCACACGGGTAGATACGGCACGGCCGAGCGCTCCAGATGCACACCGGCACGTGCCGACGCGCACAGGTCGGCGGCGCCCTGGAAGTCGCTGTCGCCGTGGCCTGACAGCGCCGTGAAGGCAGACCGCAGCGTCGGCGGCACCACGGCGCCGCGGAGGCGGATGCCACCGTCATTGCTGCCGGCCTTCTCGCCCGTGAGCGGCATGGTCCGGTCGGGCGTGGACGAAAGATGTTGCCGGACAAAAGTCGTCGTGTACGCCTTCATTGTGTCCAGGGCTTCGCGGTTGTGGTCTGCCAGGATGGCCTCAGCGCGGGCCGGCATGCGCGGGAGCACGCGTTTCCTTCGCCCGTCCTTGTCACCACGACCGGTCGTCGCGGACGAAGGCAGGCGCGCGGGCACACGCCGGAAAAGGTGCGCCATAACCAGCGCCAGCTCGTCGACGGTGTCCTTGTCGGAGCGCCCTCCGCAGCACAGATCGTGGAAGTATCCGGCCTTCAGTAGCGAGTGGAACGCAAAGGCCGAGTCCTCGGTGTAGTACAGGTGCCCGACCAGGCCAGCAAAGTTCAGAGGCGCGCCGGTCTCGGAGATGAGGTGCTGTCGGCGTAGGTACTCGATGGAGAAGCGCATGTGGTGCACCAGCGACTGGCGGACCTCGGGCCCGCCCAGGTACGCCTGGTTGTGCTGCAGCAGGGAGGTGATCATGCCAGCAGCCCGTTCGCCCCGGCGTCCGCCAGTGCCCGCTCCCGTCTCGTGGAGCAGGCCCAATATCCGCAGCACAAGGCTGGTGGACAGCGGGAAGTGGCCCTTGAGGTCGGGCAGGCGTGAGGTCAGCAGCGCAAATGCGCGTCGGCAAGCCATTGACGACGTGAAGACGACATTACCCAGCGGGTCAAAGCCACGCCGACCCGCACGTCCGGCTCCTTGCCGGTAATTGAGAGTCGTCAAGAAGGTTGAATCCCCGTGGAAGACGACCGTCTTACACGGCATGTTGAGACCGAGCGCCAGCGTGCCCGTCGCCACGACGACGCGCAGGAACCCCTTTCTGAAGAATATCTCCACACTGCGGAATGATTAGTAAGAGCCTTCCGGTTAGAGATTTGTCGGGATAGAGGGGGCAAAGCAAAGGGGGGGGGCGCCGACTTACATTTGACGGTAGCCTCTGTTCATGCCTGCGTGGTGCACGCCCACTCCTCGTCTAAGCGCGTCCAGAATCGCAGGTGGGATGCTATCAGTCTTTCTGACAAGCTGCTGGATTTCCTTATCCATCTCCGAAAGGGGCGCCTTGGTTCTGTCTGCGAAGCTGTAGGCGTCGAGGGGGTCGTCCGGGTGGAAGCCATCCAGCTTAGAGGGCTCCTTGTTGGCTGCCTCGAACTCCTTGTCCGCCTTGGAGAGCTTCTCGGCGCTCTTCTTCGCTGGCCGCTTGGACTGCTCCGCTTCGTAAGCTTTGAGTTTGGAGGCCCAGGCCTTGCTGGTCTTCTTGTACTCTTGCTCGGGTGCTTGCAGGGCCTCCACCAATGAGAGCACGAGCTCCTCGCACTGAAGTCGATCATAGTTGAAGACGATCGCCGGAAGCGCGTCCCTTTCGTGAAGGTGACACAACGTCTGGAAGGCGTCTTTATGCATCTCGTCTCTTGTCTCTCTGGCCTGGTCAGAATCAAGCAGACCCTGGACCTTCTCCCCGAGCAACAGGGAGCGGACCTGTGGGAATGGCGATCTTGGGCTCTCGCGCATCCAGACACGCAGGGCAGTTTTCAAGTCCTCGCTCCATCTTATGACCTGGGACTTTTCCAAAAACCCCTCGAAGACCTTCTGCGGATTCAGCTTCTCGTCCAGTGGGAATTCCTCGGTTTGGACGGCGTTCATGCTCCTCCACAGCTCGAGCGCGTCTTGTGGCTCCAGCGCGAGTTCGTCAAGGTCTGCCAGATTTCTGCGTGGGGACGTATGTCAGTACTTATCTCGCTCAGTTTCGATCGAGGGCCTTACCGGCTGAATAGGGCTGCAACAGGGTGAATGCGTAAGAAGGGTGAGATCTCCTTCTGCGAGTCCGAGTTGTTCAGCCCCGGAGACGGGAACAGGTCGTCCTTCTTCAGTCCACTGAAAGTGAAGTCCCTCTGAGGTACGTGGAAGAACGTCCGCAGGTCAGAGTACCTGTGGTGGTGCTGAACCATGACGAGCTCGTGACCCTTGCTGTCCTGAGACGACTTCAGCCACTGATAGAAGTCGATGGGGTTTCCGACAGTGGCGGACAAGGCGATGATTGGGCATGGCGCCATCGTCAGAAGCTGCTCCCAGATGACGCCGTCGTCAGCCTGGCCTATGCAGTGCACCTCGTCAAAAATGATCCTCCTCACGCGGTTGGTCCACGCTCTGGGCCCTTTGGAGTTTGCTGGAGACAGAAGCATGATCTGCAGGACGTGAGGCACGGTGATCAATACCTGGCAATTTGTCGGCTCGTTGACTCGGTAGTCGCGCGTGTGGATCGCCCACAGCGAGCCGTGGTCGTATCGCTTGTCGAACCTGGCCTGTACTTCGGCGGCGACCTGGTTCACAAGAGCCTTTGTCGGTGCCACGTACACAATGACGCCCTCGTTGTCTTCTTCAAGAACCTTCTTCATGGCGTAGAACGATATGAATGTCTTGCCTGACGACGTCGGCGCTACGATAAACAAGCTCTTATCGTCATCGATCCCATCAAGGACGTCCCGCTGCCAGGCATCGGGGTCGAACCTGACGCGAGGATCCTCCCGTGAGTCAAAGTTCCGCTTCAGAAACGGGCCACAGAGCTGCAACTGGAATTCTTCAAAAGAGTCCGAAGTCGCTGCCTCGATGCTCTTGCGTTCGGACGAGGACACCATAGGCTCAAAAGTGAGCTGTCGCGAGGAAAGGCCTGCCTTGTCAAGCTTTCCAGAGGGCACCTTGATCAATCGTCCCATGGCCTCGAGTGTTTCGAGAACTTGTTCTGTCAGTCCACCCAGGGACATGGTCTCCAGTATGTGCCTGTACATCAGAGCTGCGATGTTCGGGTCCGAGAAGACGTTGGTACCAGGATAGGCCGCACCAGCGCGCTGCTGACAAGCGCGGTAGAGCGTATCGCAAAGGTACAGGGCCATCTCTGGGGCGTAGGGGGAGTTGGGGTCCCTTGCAAGGGTTTGCTGCAGTAGTCTTCTGGTTTTGTTGAAGCGCTTCACCAACTCGGTCCCTGGAGCTCCCAGCTCTTTCAGTTGGGAAAGCCAGAACTCTTTCGCGACAGCTGTCTTCTTTTTCTCCCTCTCCGCCTCCAATGCTTGAGCATTCTGAATTGCCTTCTGCTTGCCAGAAATCGGCTTTGTCGCGGCGGACTGTTTCTTCGCGGGCGCTTGCTTTTTGCCTGTAGGCTTGGAGTCGCCAGTCTTCGTTTCGGTAGCCACCTGTCGACTCCCTTCGCCGCTGGGCTGCGTGGATTTGAGGCGTTGAGCCAGCTGTTTTCGTTTCTCCTTGTCCGACTTGCTGCCCACTATGATGACCTCCGGCTCGATGAGCTTGCCAGACGCACCTGTAAGACTGGCAGAGTAGCGAAGAATACTGTCCATCAGGCGATATTTCCTCTTCATCGCCCACTTGTCCATTTTGACATACTGTATCTTCTTTGGGTCCAGCTTCTTTCTCGCGTTGTGCCAGTGGGTCAATTCTTCAAACACGCGGTGAGCTGCGGGGTCCTTTCGGCGGGTACCATCGATATCCAGTTTTACCGGGAGGAAGAAGTCATCCAGAATGGGGTGCGAGAACGGCAGAACCGATACAGTACTCTTCTCGTCGGCAGTCGCGTGCGCAGAAGCCGTGGGCGCCTGGTCGGAGGCGTAAGGCAGCTTTTTACCGAGCTGCGTTCTGGACGCCTCGTCAAGACCCATGAAGAGTTCTTTGAACCTGTCGGCAAGGCAGGGGCTCAGCGAGAAGTCCGACCGAATGGCAGCATACACTGATAGGAAGACTGCACCATCCAGAAGGTCAAAGAGGTCGCATTCGGGAGCGTTGACTGTGTCGATCACCCCGCTTTGAAGGAGCCCCGTGGCCGCCCTGGAGAAGCGCGACATGAAGTCCTTGGCTTTGGACACTTGCTCCTCTTCAAGATCAATCTGCTGGATGTCGATACATCTTTCAGAAAGGCTTGCATTCTCGAGAACAGCAAGGTGGACGAGGAAGGCAATTGGCAACTGCGGGTCGATTCTTCCCGGCTTCCCGTTCAAGACCTGGGAGATGGCCGCCAGGACCAGGTTTGCCCGAACGCTCGAGCACGCGTTTAGATCTTGCATGGTGGGATCCGGTTGGTCAAATCTCGAGGTAGGCGGCGTGAAGATGTCAGTCTGAGCTAATCTAGGCGCAGTGGTAATCATCTCAAAGAAGATCTGTCTCTCTGCGTCAGTCGGATTGCGAGACTCTCATCATTGCTAATTAATGCACTCACCCTGGAGCTCTCAAGACGCAAGCTGTCAATCAGCGCGATTCTGTATTCGAGAGACAGAAAACTGTGGATCATGGAGAGGAAATGCTTCATGTCGGCTTTCCGTGTCTTGCTGATGGCCTTGGAGCCATCGTGCGTGATGACAAAGCGCAAATCATGGTCGGCAAGGTAGTCGGAGAACTCTTTGCTCTCGACAGCGGGGAAAGAGAAGACAGCAAACTGATGCGATGGCTTTGTGGCACTAAAGCGTTGCAAATGTCGAATGACCACCCATCTCGTGAGGCGGTACTTGGATGCAGAGCATGCACCGCTGGGCACGCTGAAGGCCTCGTGGCTGTCAAAGAAGCCCACATGGACTCTGCAGTCTCTCGCAACGAAACCCTGCAGAAGACTCTCGACTGCGTGAATTGCGTGGAGAAGCTGGAATCCGTCTGGAAGAGATAGGGTCAGCTTGTCTGAAGTACCGTCTGCGGGTACACAGTAACTCACCATCCAGGTTCACTCGAGATGCAGCCAGCGCATGGAGGATGAGCGAGTCTCCGTGGATAAGGAACAGGTCTTTGCCGCCAAAGTCGCCGACAATGTCCACTTCCTGTCTGTTGAGATGCTCGTACCAGGTGAGAAGAGCCTGTTCCGGTGCGTCTTCGGTTGTGCCTGTCGGGCTGTCTTCCCCATCATCATCACTCACGTCATCGTCGCTGTCGTCGTCAGAGCTGTCCTCTGTTTCCTCGGCGCTATCTTCAGATCCGGTCCGGAGCTTCTTGTCAGGGCGCTCATGGACGTTCCCGGCGTTGGCCGTTCGTACCGTCGCCATTCTGCAAGGCGGCAGTCGATCTCCAAGTCGGTCGTAGCGGAGTGAAGAATCGTCACAGGTTCCACTTCCGTAGCTGCCTGGAAAACCGAATGTGCTTGCTTGGCTGTGGGGTCACGTGGCTTCGCAACACAACCTGGTCGTGATCCGTCGTTATCAGCCGTGTCGTGGGCAGTGAGAAAATGAAGTGTAGGACGGCAAGATCAAAGGCGAGACAGTGGGGGGTGCTGGGAGTCTACCCGACCTATATAACATGGAAGGTAGGTAAGTAGGTAGGTAGGTAGGCAGGTCAAGGATAGAGGTAGTCAACAGTTCAGTGGAGGGGATTCTTCGGGACGTCCGACGCCTGGCATGCCGTGTTTGCCTCAGCAATCCGTGCTGCGCTGGACCTGAGTGGATAAGTGGTACGGTACTTAGGTAGGCATTGAATGCAAGGCGGGCAGAATGCATCTAGGTCTCGCCAGTAGCAGCGGGTACCTATCTACCTTACCTACCGCCTACTTCCACCACCTACCTCCCCAAGTACACACGATACATGCTGCAATATGTCTGCCCCTCCTACGCGTATGTGCCGGATGCTGACTGGCCAATCAAGCGAGTCGGAATCCAGATAACTGCTCAACGATTCATTCATCACAGTAGGCCAAGGAGGCATGTGTCGGCTGCTTTGATGGATGTGCTGCTGCAAGCAAGCCGCGTCCCTCCCATGACCTTGCGCAGCTCATCTGGTGGAAGATGCCGCAAACGAGGCCGATACGGCACGCGCTGCGAGCGCACGGCGCCAGAGGAGGTGGCCCAGATGACGCGGGTGAGTTGCGGCAAACGGCTGCCATCAGCCACACACAAACCGTCATTATTAGTACGCCGCATGTGCAATATTCTCCCGTCGTGCGAGTACCCATGGACCTTCACCCTCCGTTTGGCACCAGCTCGGACAAGTACCCAAGTAGCTGCAAGTAGCTTCTGTATTTCGCAACCCCGCCTTGCTCAGCCCGTCAAGACACATGTTGGCTGTAGTCGAAAGCGGGGGTGTGTTGACTCGATGGGACGTACGCGTACCTAAGTATTTCTCTTTATGTATATTTGAAACGGGAGCAAAAGGGCACCCGCCACACATCGGTCGAGCTCCACCACAGAACGTGCCCCAGGGGAAGCTACGAAATGCGGCATGCATCTTGAGAAGCCATCTCTGGCTGGTTCTCTTCTATTATCTCACCTCAATTCTCTATCGTGGTCTCATATCGTCGGTCCTCGTAACTTCGTAAATTAGGTAATCGCCCAGAGTCGCTGGGGTCGATGCAGCCCCACCCTACGTTGCTGAACATGCCTCAATATCCGGAAAGATCGCCTTGGTCAACGGCTGTATGAAGAGACGTAGTACTGTAGGTGGCGGCGATAAAGCGTCAGTAAGCTCACCCCGCCTTTGCGTTCTCCACGGACAGACAGCAAGAGACAAGAAGACTTACCGTGACGACCGAGTCATCGGACCCGGCATCGTCATACTGAGGCACGTATACGTAAAGAATGAGGGCGTGGCCGTCCGCAAAACAGGCAATGACGCGGCCATCGAGGCGGCCGACGCTGAGGACGCGACTCCAGTCGCGTCCGTCGACACGGACCGACGCCCAGTGGTCGGGCCCGGCGACGCGGTAGCGGGTGGAAGGGTGCTCCTCGAGAGGGCAGTTCAGCTGGGCCGGGTCGAGCTCAGGGTTCTCGAGCCCGTGCCAGGCAGACTCGACGTTGAGCGTGTCCGAATCAAGGCGCAGGCGCAGGTCGCCGTGCATGTTGGCGCTCAGCTCGAGCTTGGGGTTCTGGGCGGCCTTGGAAGCGACGGAGCCGGAGCCTGAACCGCCCGAGGTCGTGGCCGAAGCAGCGGCGACAGCGAGTTTGGTAAAGCGGTCCGAGATGGCCTTGAGCTGCAGCAGGGGCGGCAGCTGGATGTGGACGTCGGGCTCGCGGACCTTGGGCTGCATGATCTGCTCGACGCTCTCGGGATGTAGAACGCGCACAGGGATGTCCTGGGTAACAATCTTGTCGCGCTCGCGGTGCAACGACGTCTCTAGAGGCTCGGCGGCGAAGACATTGTCGTCGTCCTCGTGGTGGCCGTGGGCGAGGTCCGGGGCCAGACCAGGCCGGCCGCCGGGGAGGTTGCCGGGGCCGTTACCAGCGGGGTTGTTGGGGTTGCCTGCCGAGTTGGAGGCGGTGGAGGTGGTGATGGTCATGGAGAGGACGGGCAGACCGGCCTTCTTGTCAGGCGCAGGGAGGCGGAAGTGCCCTGGATCGCAGAGCGCAGGGCGCGCTGGAGGGCGGCGAGGGGCAGTTCGAGGTTGATGGTGTTGGCAGGCTCATTAGATTGCAGCTGGTACGAGTCGAAGATGAAGTCCATGGAGAGGGAGGCCCAGACCTGGGAGCCCGTGTCGGGGATGACGGTGAACCGGACCGTTTCATCGTCGAGGCGCACCCACGCGATCTTCTCGAGGGATGAGAGAGCCGCCACGAGCTCTGGCTCAGCAGGTCAGCAACAAATCTCGAGAGGGCGGGCCACGAGCTCTTCAGAGGGATCTACATACTTGAGAAGGTGCGGATATTTTTGAGGTTGGTCTTGAACCTCATTGTGGCGGCTGGGGTGCGCAAGGAGCCCGCGCAAACCTCGTCACGTTGGAGCTGGACCACAAGCAGCAGGTGGACGGATGCGCTGTGTCATGGCACGACGACGCATGGAACACTGTACGCATCCACAAAGGGTGCCTAGAGGCTTACCTAAGGTACAGAGAGACGATGGGGACGCGTACGGATGGGCCAGGAGGCGCGTCAGGTGGTTTGCAAGAGACCCCAACACCCCGCAAAGCGCGTAAATTAGGTACCCAAGGTACAGATGTACCTCACGCTCCAGTCAGATCCATTTGAAAAGAGACATCCAATTGCGAGAAGATAGTACATCTACAGGACCACGATCCCCCACCTGCGTCATCTTCCGTCTCTCGAAGACACCCCACCCTAGATCGTGCCTTGGCCAGATCCCCGATTCAACTTGGTTCAGGACTCATTTGACACCAGACGCCGAGGTCTTCAGCCGTCTTGTGCAAGTCGCGACTCCTCAATCGGCAGCGCACGGGCTACTCCGAGTCGGCACATCTAGCAATGCGTCCTGAAGACTACCTAAGGTAGGTAGATTAGGTACGGTATGTGCGGCGACTCGAAGCTGAGTCTGCCGAGGCCCGTCGTTCAGCCCTTTCAGAACTTCATTTCAGGGGATCAGACCAGTTGGGGTTGCACAAGGACAGGCTGCTCAGACTGGACGCGCCAAAGGTGAAGCGAGTATATCGATCGGGCCATTCTTGTAGAAAAGCAACAAAATATCAGATTGCCATGCTATCGAACTTCCAGCCGCTATTGCGCATATCACAAGTCAAATCGTCTATCAAGCAATCCAGTTAATTGAAAATCGCGCGACGCCCGTGCGCCAGCTGTTCCCGCCTTTGCGTCTCCCTGTTCGTACATCATACCAAGGCAGGCTGGCCAAGCATCAATCCTCGTGCCGGTAATACGGCAAGACATAACGAGAATCTGCTCCGGTCAGCCGAACCCTGCCTCAACCCCTTCAGTAATCGCCCTTCCTCCAACCAAGTGTCGAACAGAAGAGGAAGAGCATCGCGAAAAAGCCAGCAGAAGAGAACAGAGAGCCAGGAGAAACCGGCGCCGTCTTTGGTCGATACCCCATGCATGTCGCTTGCTTTGCCGGCGCAGTGTCGCGGGATGCCGAGCATATTCGTGAGAGGTTGGGCCTCAGATGTGCATTCGTTGCGCAAACGGGTTTCGCCCAAGTTTAGGGCACGTACAACATCCCTCGTCTACACAACCTCGCCAACGATCTGGCGACCTGGCCCGGGTGTCCAGCTGCGTGGCCAGCGTCCGAGGCGAGCTCCCGATGACCGTTCACATCGGCGACCGCGGGGCTCCATGAACGCTGACAGAGCCATGCTTCGTGGCGACTCACTCTCGCCAATAGACTCTCGGTGTACCAAAGAAACTTCCTGCCTGAAGCTGGAGCCATTGCGACCGCCTCCGTTGCTTGTCCTGTTGGGGAGCACCAGGCCGGCTCCAACTTCTCCAATACGCTTCAGAATTGGCACGTAGGTGCTCAGAAATCGGGCTGTGATTGGCGCTTCTGCTGCGTCGGCTGGGGCTGTGACAGGCATCACACGTTCGATCTCAACGCTTCTCGCTTCATTGTCCCCGTTTGAGGTGGTCGAACCGTCCCTTTCGTAATTCTCGCGAGCGGCGTGTGGGTCATCGAAGTCAGCTTGTCGGCGGAATGCTTGCATGCGCTGGGTCATCAATTGTTGCAGATTCCGCGACTCAGCGCACGTCAGACAATCGCCTATGCTATGGGCCACGACCCGCACAGGCGCGAAATGGGGGGCCATATAGTCTGGCCCTTGAAGCCACAGCCCAGATTGGGTTGCCTCGCCTCGCCGTGCAAGTCGCCTTCGGCGCCGGTGATCCCGGGCCCCTCCGGATGACCGGCTGATGTATTGGGAGTGGCAGTAGATGATATAGTCGATATACTGCGAAATGGTCATTCCTTCGGGTGCCGTCAGCGGCGTTGAGTATACAGCGTGACCGCACTCTGGGTGGCATGCGACAGCTCGGCAGATTGGGCAAGTCGGGCCACTGGGCTTGGAAGGGTCTTGACGGTCGAGGCTATCTTGAACCCAGGACTGAATGCATTTGCTGCCAAATTTGTGCCCACATCGCAGCGTTGACCATGTCTCGAGCGCCCCTTCTTCATTGACCACGCCGACGTCGTCGTGACAAATGGGGCAGGGCTCTCTTTCGTCGATTTGCTGCTTGTCGGGACATTCGGCCCTTGGCTGTATGCGTTCGGTAGAGGTGGACTTCTCGCCGCCCTGTAGCCAAACGTCGGCTGTGGGTACCTCCATGATTGTGAAAGGCGACGGTGAATCTCTTGCGAATGTTGAGCTGACATCGAGAGCCTGAATCGTCGGGGTCGGTCGGCCTCCGCGCCCTTCCCTCGAATATCGACGCCGCCGCCTGGTCCCGATCAAGCGCTTGAGCCAACCAAGTCCGAATCGAGGCATGGCGGCGATAGGTCAGGCTCATGAGACTGGAGCGCTGAAGAATAACGTCAAAGGCTGACGTGGCAAACGTTGCTGGGCCAGGTTGTTGTGCGAATGTCGGTGGGTTTGGGGAGTCTGGGTTATTAGTCGGCGTGTTCGCAATCGCAAGAGGCTGGATGTTGACTGTCGGTGTCCGCAGCGGGCTGTCGCTGTCCGTGTACGTTTGGAATGTGCCGCAGCGTAGACGCGGAGGTGCACGATCGCCTCCGGGATGGCCTCGGCTACCCTGGGAATGACGATCCGGTGCTTCGGCCGTGCGCGCGCGCGCGCGTGACTGTTTCTGTTTTCGGCGTTCTTTGCGTGAACCAGGGCCACGATCTGGCAGGCTATGGGGTCAAAGTCGAGCTCGAAATGGAAGCGGGCCAGTTGTGATCTGTCTTATGGTATTGTCAGTTGCGTGTGGCCATGGTCGAGGTATTCTTCAGACCTATTCATCTGGCCTATGTCTCTCCGAGTTTTGCATCCGGGGATGCCTGCGCCCATTCGGGAAGTCTTTGTTTCGTCCGCCCCAGATTTCGAGTCGGGCAAGAGCGCCTACCAGTGTGTGGCTCCTTCCCCGGTTGTTGTGGCGGGAAGTATGCGAAACACGCGATAAAGACGGAAAGAGCGTTGCAGCCTTCGCACAAGATCGGATGCGAAACCAGACGACGAGGTTGGGAATGGCGTCCAGGCGCCCCGGAGCCAAGTCGTCAATGCCGCACATTCAAAGGTAGGAGGGTATACGGCCGACAACTGACTAGCGGGGCTGATGGGCGAGCGCCCGGACCGCTCAAGCACGTACCTGATAGAACACCCTTGATGATGTCCGGACTGGTCGATGGGGAATGCGGTGGGACGGGAGGGGAGGGGAGAATCAGCCGTAAGCTTCTCCGTGTCGCGGGAGCCTTATGGCCACCAAATGCAACCTCTGGGGGGCGGACAGACGGATTATTAGCGAGGAAAAGGCTGCGTGGTGGGAACAAATGCCAAAAGTATACCACGTAGAAGCATGTAAGTGGTACGCGTAAAGGCGACCAGGATGACGAAACCAAGGGCGATTCTGATGCCGAGCGATTCAAGACATGCATGGGGCGGGCGGTCGTCGTTGCGAGTCCTCGGCTGACTCAGGGAGGGGCAAGAGGGGGAGAGGGGCCAAAGCAGCCAGGAGAGTGAATGGGAAGCCAGCCCCATGAACAATGCCATGCCACGCGCTGGACATTTGTGATGACTTACCTCGATTGGTGGTTGCAGCTGGCTCCGCGACTTGAGCCTTAATACCGGCTGGGACTGACTTGACTTTGCCTTGTCCTACGCTCAGGCGCTGCAGAGCATCGGGCGAGATCAGAATATGGTTCCGCGGGTGTACACGGCGGTCTGGCGGGCTTGCAACCAGTGAATTGTCTCTGTTGTTGTCACAGGGAGTCCGCCTCTTCCCTCTTTGCTCTGCGGTTGTTCAAGGTGGGTGGCGATCGCGTAAGGCGCACGTATGACAGGGAGAGGCCGATGACAGAATAGTCTGGTCAGTCAGGGCGGGTGATGGCGTGAGGCAACCCAATGCTATCAGTGGATAGCTCGATTATTAGGGCTAAGCTCCCGGCCTGCATCCGTTGATGGGGTCTGACATGCATCCGCGGGCTCTCGTTCCCAGTCTCAAAGAAGGCTGTTGTCAGTCCAAATGTCCAATGTTCCATTCAACGGTTGGCCCGGACGAAATGTTCGCCTGCCTGCAGAAGCGAGGGTCGCGAGGAGAGGCGAGGAGCGGGGTGATAAGCGGCTGGCCTCGCCGGCGAATCAGGGACTGATCAACACCACGCGGCAGCTGGCTGTGTGAGACGGACGTCCCCTTGGTAACGCAGTCTGTGGGACGGGCGGCTTTGCTGGGTCTCTTCCCGCTACTGAGAAGGGATGCTTGGTCGGCCGACTGCGACTGCGACTGAGCTGGCCAGTCTCGAGTCTGGCCAGGACACTTATATGTGTGCGTGTGTGTGTGTGCGCGCATAGGTGTGTGTGTGTGTGTATGCGTGTGCAGGCGGCGGCAGCTTCACGTGAAAAAGCAAAACAACACATGCGACTTGGTGATAAGCAGGGTTGGGGTTGGGTCAGGCGGGCCATATAAGAAGCCGTCACGAGCGCGCGGGTCCACATGTTGTGCTGCCCAAGTGGCTGCGACAGGGTATATTATAGACAGATATGTAGGGTGTGTATGTTTCCTTTATCGGCATCCCCTGAGCCTGACAGCCGCGCCGGACCAATGCGGACGGGCTGCTGCCGCGGCGCCGGACCTACGAGTACAGGCTGGTCACGGTGTGTGTGGCTCTGTGGATGGATGCAACGGGAATGCTGGCCCATCTCTGCGCTCGCCATCGGCCCTCCAGAACCGGGAGCCTGAATGGACGGCCTCGATTAAATGGGCCCTCTGCCGCATGCGGCGCTTGCTGTCGTCCCGGATCCCGCCCAGCCTGCGTGCGTGCCTTGTTTGACCCAGCACCCACAGCCACATGCCATCCGCTCCCTTCGTCCACGGTCGCATCCAGCTTCCGGGCCCGGGCTGTGCCCCGCCCTTGCGCCCACTCGCACGTGGCGAGGCGCTTTTTCATCTTGTCCCGAACTCAGCTTCGTTCATGGGAACCAATATGCGGTTCCTGGATCACCGGAGATGGGTCTGCAAGGCGTGACACGTGGCGCCCTCGCCATATTTCCCAGGCGGCCTGGGGGACATCAGGGATCCTGACGGCGGCGGGAAACATAACTGATGCCTCACGTAAGCAAGGCGCCTTCGGAGCGAGCCGTTGGAACAGTGCGCTGGTGAGCTGGACTCATCATCTGAACACGCCTTTCCCGTCAGGCAGGAAGCTATGTTGCAAGTTGGGACTTGGCGGACAACGCCCATCGGTCGTGCGGGCCGAGCACACGAACCATCCTGTGTCTGCCGCGCGGCAGCCCGCCATTCAATTTAGCCGAAGCGTAGCACATTGGAGAACAGTCAAGAGGAGTGATCATGGTCTGTTGCGTCGGTCATCTTCAGAATCGTCACTGTCGTCGCGGAAGC
The DNA here is from genome assembly GCA_006538405.1 of Hansfordia pulvinata. Taxonomy (NCBI): domain Eukaryota; kingdom Fungi; phylum Ascomycota; class Sordariomycetes; order Xylariales; genus Hansfordia; species Hansfordia pulvinata. The sequence goes on along the minus strand of BJKQ01000007.1, from coordinate 176,827 downwards.
CTTCCTCGAGACTATGGCATGGCGCATTAGCGAGGTGTGCAAGCAAGCAATGGTTGTTCTCTGAGGCACCTCGGAGAACCGTCCGTGTTCGCAGAGCTCGTCCATGAAGGGATAGAACAGGGCTGACCTACTCCCGGCTCAACCTGCGTGAGCTGTCCGCCACCTCGGCACGCGTATCCAGCGAGAAAGCGTGGCGGTGGTCCTGGGGTACGACATCAAGCTCCTCGCCTTCGTCCGAGCTGTAGCCAGCGTCGGAGACGTCGTCGTCCATGATGAAAGGGTCGCGCCGACTGAATCGCCAGTTGGACGGGATGAACCACCGCGCCAGCACAGTCTGCAACCGGCCTCGAAGCCCCGAGGTCTGGTCCGATATGCGGTCCAGCGGGATGTATTGGTTGTATCGATTCCGGTAGCGCTGCCACAGGGGCACGAGGACGTAGGTCGACAGGAGGAAGAGGATCAACGAGATGACGGCCGGTATGGCAAGCGACTGGGTGGTCAGGAGTTAGCGCCTGGTCGCTGTGCGTTTTCTTCCCGACGTTCCGAGCCAAAACGTACCTTGAGGGCGGACACCGTCGAGCTCATGATGGCGACGAAGAGCTTGGGCTGGGTGGGATGAACGCTGGGCGAGATGAACGCTGGGCGGAGGCAGCTCTAAATAAAGCTTTGGCGGTCCAGTGGCAGAACGGCGGTGCAGAGAACCTCGAATCGCGTGGATCGGGCTGCTGGGGGGCCGGTATCCTCGAAATATTGCGCGCCTGCGTAGGGGTTGTCGGGCAAATCGGCGGCTTCGGCTTGGTCCTAGGGAGCGGCGACACGGCGGGGCACGGCACAGGGGCCCTGTCACAAGATCTGTCGGCCTATGCTGATATGGACCTCCTTGTCGGCGTGGTTATGGATGCGGTTGGGGATGCGGCTGCAGCGACGGACGCTGTTGACGTTGGTGTTCAGTTGAGAGTGCAGGTCAGCCTTGAACAGGCTCCGCGGGTACGGGATGCGAATAGTGGCCGCGTCAGTTCCCCAGCCCGCGTCGGGACGGAAGGATCCATCAACCTTGAGACCCCTGCACCTGTCTGGCCGCTCTCCAGTGCGTCTATCCGTAAAAGTACGGAGTACGAACAGCGCCTCTGGTTGCTCCACAGTCCCAGCGGCCAACTGGAAGGAACCCTCTCACCCTCTGTGTGTATTCGCACCCCGGGACTCTCGTACTATATGGATGCAGATGTGTACTGCCCGTGCACGTCTTTGCCCCTGGACATGGGGAGTTCTTTGCAATGCCAGCCAGCTTCAAGTTCTGACAAGCATTTATCAATGGTTGCCGAGATGTACGAGTAGCAGTGCCATGCCAGCCCTGCCTTCGGTACTGACCTTAATGTACCCACGTAATCTACCTGGGCTGGAAATTGGACGCCGACTACTCGTAGGTATGCCGGGCTCAACCCTGACCCTGATGCGCCCTCCCCTGAGGCGACGGACTGCGATGGTGAAAGCCAGCTTACGACACTCGGGCTGCCCACGGTCGTGAGAGATTCTGGATGAGACGCCTTCTTAGTGCCATAAGATTCCCACGCGATCGAGAGAATGCGCATCGGTCACGAAACCTTTGCCCTCTGCTGTCCAAAGCATGCCCGCAGAGAGTCGTGGACATGGACCTGGCGGACTCGGCACCAGTTTCCATCTCGGAGCCGCGCCGGGAGGTAAAGTGATCCCTCCGCGGACACCTGACGGGTATCATAAAAGCTTATGCATGCAGGATGCGGTCGGCAGATGAGGACTCGCTGGAGGGTTCAGTCCAGACATGGGTACGAGTACCAGACATCGCACACAGCGCGATCTTTGGTGACGAGGAGGCCCCAGCACGTCGCGCATTGTACGCGTACGCGTAAAGCATCTGTGTGCCTGGAGAATACTCATATAACACGAGTACTCCATAAACATGCATTTCGTCCATTTGCCGCCCGCTGAGATTCGCGGGCCAATTGAGCGCGACTTTCGGGCGAATGAGGGGGAACGCCAGTTTCGAGGAGGACTTCCAGGCACTTTATCATGGCAGTGGCGCAATAACTCACCGTCAGAGCAACCCACAAAGCGATTATTTCGGCATGTTCTAATTGGTGCTCGAACACAACCCGAACTCGGAGTATCGAGCCGACCGTGCAAGGAGACAGAGAGAGAGAGAAAGAGAGAGAGAGAGAGAGTGTGTGTGTGTGTTTCTAATTCCTACCTGTCAACAGGCCACGCACGATATGCGGCCAAGGGATACGCGGCCAAGGTCGGGACGACTTGCACGGTGGGGTGGGGAGAGGGAGACTGGCGCAAGGGTTGCGCCCTCACCCATCCACACGTCGTTGTCAGCCCAGAGGTACGAGTATCTGACGTCTGGGTCTAGGGTGTCTCTGAAGTGTGATTCGCTGGTATCGCAGATGCGACAGTAGCAGTGGCACACCTTCATTGGTTGGTGGCTTTTGCGCGGAAGGCGAGAAGATATTCCAGTCGGGTCCTCGTTAGGAGTCACTGTAGTCAACCAGGTGGTTCTTCCCTATCCTTGTGCCATGGATGGGCGGGCTCGGCTCTCGACGGTTAGTGGCTTGAGGGCGGGGAAGGAGGACGAATAGCGGGCGGGCAGTAAGGTATGTCGATACCAGTCGATACGATTTGGCACTTAGGTAAGGTAAGGTACCGGGCTACTCGTACAACACGGGCTCCTGCCGTGTGCGAAAGGGGCAGCTACCCGACAGCGCTCAAGCCTTCCACCCACTTGCGGTACCCCCCCTCGTATCAGGTGATTCCCGTTGTTCGAGACGTACGAGTAATGGACTGCATCACGAAGTATCTCTTTTACCTGGCCTTTCAGCATTCCCAGCCAGTCCCCAATACCTGGGTATATTTAACCAAGTCTTTTTCCTGATGTCAAGCTGGCAAGTCGGGCTGGCTGGTCGAGATTCTTTTCCAATCAAGGGGAAGTGCGAGTACGGGTACGCACGCGACGGGCTGGCTGGCTGAATCGTCCCAGCAGGCAGCTTTCACTCCACTAAGGAGGTCCTAAATAGCGCCTCTCGCCGGGCTTCCCTCCACTTGAACTCCTCCAACCCGGGCTTCCATCTGACAGCCGCAGAGGCATCCATGGCACCAGCAAACAGCCGGGCGAATTGTCCGCACTGCTCGTGGGCCGTCCTGACAACCGTTCGCGACCAGGCGGCGAATCGCCTTACCAGCCCATGGCTGGCCATTTCACAGCATTACACTCATCCATTGCGAGGCAGCACGCGCCGGCCTGGGCTCTCCTGGGCATAGCGGATCCGCTAACCGGAGCAGCAGGTGGATGTACTCAGCTGGGCCGGAAGTGCTGCTGGGCAACCAACCCTATCCGGGCCCCATCTCATCTCGAGCAGCCCGACAGCTTCCGGGTTTACCGCGCGTCAACCGTCGACTGTTGCGCGAACAGACAGCCTGCCAACGCTCCTTTGAGTAATTCTCAGCCCGGCAGATTTTGCAGTATGGGATTTGTGAAATTCCCAAGGTCCAGTCAGGACCAGAAAGAAGGAAAGCTGGCGTGATGCCGCCCGCGGGTTCCAGACTGTAGCTGGTGGAGAGGTATGATGGGCTGTGGAGCGCGGAGCACCTTCCAACATGGCATTCCACCAGAGCACCTTGGCCAAGTGAAAGTACCCAGAACTCCTAGGTACCTTTACTGGGGACCATCAAGCAACCTCCACTCAATTGCGCCTCCCATGGGGGAGTGAGCTGCAAGTGTGGGGACATGTCATCCCGTCTCTAGCACGGGCTAGGTCAGGTACTTGTAAATATCTAGATGCCCAAGGCACTAGAGCCTTCCGGTACCTTGTAGCTGCTCTGTACCCATACAAAGCGACGGCCTTCGTAGATTGGAATGGAATGGATGGATACCTCAAACTCCCGTACAGTGCACCTGCCGCCAAAGGTCCCTCCCGGAACCCCCTCGCCTCAATTTTGAGTGGCCTCTGGCCGGCAGTGGTCACCTACTCATCCTTCGGGCCCCTGACCTGACGAGTGGACGAACCCTCACCACGACCAACGATCGAACCCCCGAGCGCACCGCACCGCACCGCACTGCTCCGCGCCCGCGAGCCTCCAATTCCCTTCCTTATCGCCGTCGCTTCTGCTTCCCTCCTTCGACTCTTCACAGGCGCATCGAACGGCCCGCCTGTGCCTGTATCGCCTCACCACTGCCTTCTCTGCGGCCCTTTCCTACCAACACTTCGGCCCTTTCTGCCAGTACGTGATCGTCCCTCGCGTGTGGCCTCTGGCTGCTTTGCCTCCTTTCCCCACCCCTGGCACACCACGGTATCCTACTCGTACGGCGACTACGCGAAGCCAAGGACAAAGGGCCCGAATGCGTGGCGCACCAACACGTTCCCATTGCCCATGTGTCCGGGCAAACAGGCCTCTCTCTACGTGGGCAGGTTAGCGGCACGAGCTCCCATCTATCTACATGGACGTGCTCGGCGCTATAGAGTTGGCCCTTGATCCCTGCTGCAATCAAGTCAGCTTCTGTTCTCTTGACCTATTACTCCTGGTTCTGACCTGACCCGACGGCCTGGCCTGTCTGCCATTGCACGCACTGATGAGCATCGAGGACCCGTCACATGCCCACTCTTCCCTTTCCACCTCTCCCATCTTCTAGCCTCAGAGCCCATCCCGCTCGCCACGGCCTGTGCGTGCCAGGTATCAATATCCGAAGCTAAATTGCCGTCTTCTAGAAAGTCCGATTCGCTCTCTGCACGCCCGCACGCCTGCGGAGATAGCATCTACCTTTCATCCCAGTCTACGCACGCACATCCACGCACATTCTCCCCACGCGCTCCTTGCTACCGCCTGGCTCCTGCCGGCCCTTCGACACCTTGTGGCCTGTTGTAGAAAGGCATAATGACATCTCCCATGGGCCTGAAACAGCACCCAGCTTCTTGAACCATCAGCATAGCTCAACGCCCCTCAAACACCGCCGCCCTATCCAATCTCGCCCCCGCTGGGCCGCCCCCGTCGACCTCAAGCCGACGCACACACCTCGCCTATCAATCGGTTTCATCTAAACCGGCCCTGAGGGCCCCGCGCCCCCGTCTTCTTTTCAGCGCCGACCGCTATGTCATATGCCGACAAACCAAGGCAGTCTGCTGGTGGTAAAGGCGGCTTCTTTTCTCGAAGCAAACATAGGAGTGAAAAGCGTCACACCGGAAGCGAGGAGGGTCGCCATCTCGGCCCTGACAGCGACGCTGCTTCAGTCTATTCCCGCCATTCGCGGCATGGTAGGGACTCGTCAATCATCTCCGTCGATCAGTACGAAACGCCCGAGGGCAGCATCAACAACTCAGCTGGTGTCATCACTGCCATACCTTACGACAACACCCACGGGGACTTGAAGAGCCCGATTCCCGTCGAGTATCTGCCTCGTGGCGACCACACGCCAGTGCGCAGAGAACTTCTGCCTCACCAACTAAACCAGCACGGTGTCGATTATCACCAGTATCCCAACGTTGACCCAAATTCCCTATCGGCTGCGGCCAGCGCCCAATTCTCCGGCTCCCGCCCATCAACAGCCCCTCAAAACGTGACCATGGCATCCACCGGTCGCCAGACACAGTATCAACAATGGGGGCCTCCACAAAGGGGCCAGGCACCATCCAGAGCAAGTGCGGCCAGCGGCAACGAGCGAGGCTTTGGCGAGAGATGGGACTCACTCGGCCTTCCTTATGGCTATGGCCGTCAATCAAGAGAGAGCGACCAGTCCAGTGTCTTTTCAGGTAATGGCAGTCCCTATGATACTGCCCTGCCAGCCCGCTCATCCAGAACAGCCCTGCCCAGTACTGCCTCGCAGAGCTCCGTTACTTCACATCAGTCCAATAGGGAATCCCACCACTCCCATCACTCCAATCGCTTGACCCGGTTTCCTATTGCCTCGCCGACTTCACCAACTCCCGACACTCTAACAAGGCCGAGCGATGACCGAGTCACTGAACAGATGTTCTTTGAACTGATGCAAAAACGTGGTTGGCATAATCTTCCCGAGCAAGCCCGCCGCCAAATGATGGCTTATCCTCCAGCCAAGAAGTGGACTCTCATTCACCAAGACCGTCTGACAGAAATCCAAGGGGAGCAGAAGAGGAGGACTGCCAAACCCGGTCAATACGCTCACACCGACGTCGCTGCGTCTTCGGATGAGGAGGGCTCACCAGAGTGGTATGTTCGAAAGGTCATGGATAATTCTTTAGATACCAAGGGATTGGGCAGTCTTGAGGTCAACCTGCGAACACAACAAATCGGCTGGGTGAGGCGTTTCATCGAATGCCAGGGTCAAGTTGCCCTCACCAATGTCCTGCTCAAGATCAACCGCAAGACCGCCGTGGGCCCGGCGCAACCAACCGATGCTGCCGGCAGCGAGAAAAACCTCGACAAGGAGTACGACATCATCAAGTGTCTCAAGGCGCTTCTCAACAATAGATACGGAGCCGACGATGCCCTGGCCCACCAGCAGGTCGTCGTTGCTATGGCCACGTCCCTCATCTCCCCACGACTCACCACTCGCAAACTGGTCAGCGACGTCTTGACCTTTCTGTGTCACTGGAAGTCCGATAGTCGTCATGGTGGAGAGGATGGGCACCTCAAGGTCATTCAGGCCATGGATGTGGTCAAGACTCAGCAGAACGAGAACGGCCGCTTCGATGCTTGGATGCGCCTTGTCGAAGTCACTGTTGACGGACGAGGCAAGATGGGCAGTCTCGTCGGCGCCAGTGAAGAGCTTCGCAGCGGCGGTGTTGGCATGGAGAACCTGCTTATGGAGTATGCTGTTGCAACCTTGATCCTCCTCAACATGATCATCGACGCCCCCGAGAACGATCTGCAGCTGCGCATGCACATTCGTGCGCAGTTCGGCGCTTGCGGGATCAAGCGGATCCTTACCAAGATGGAGGCCTTTCAGTACGATCTCATCGACAAGCAAGTCGAGCATTTCCGGACCAATGAGGCCATCGACTATGAGGACATGATGGAGCGAGAGAACAGCAGCATCAAGGACTCCGTCGAGGGAGAGGCCCGCGACCTGAACGATCCGACCCAGATTGTCGGTGCTATTCAGGAAAGACTGCAAGGCACACAAACTCAAGACTACTTTGTGTCTGCTCTGCAACACCTGCTCCTGCTTCGGGATAACGAGAGTGAAGAACGGCTACGCATGTTCCAGCTTGTTGATTCGATGCTCAGCTATGTTGCAATGGATAGGCGTCTGCCGAATATGGACTTGAAGCAGAGCCTGAACTTCACAGTCCAGAACCTCCTAGACAAGCTGCATACCGACTCTGAAGCACGGCAAGCTCTCGATGAATCCCTCGAATCTCGCCAGATCGCCGAAGCGGCCATGGCAGAGCGGGATGAGATGCAGGCCAAATTGGAACTGGGCGCCGATGGCCTTGTAGCCAGGCTTCAGAGGCAACTCGATGAGCAAGCACGCTTTATCGAGGCCCAAAGGAGGCAGACAGACGGCCTCAAGTCTGAAATCGAAAGCATGCAAACCATCCGCGCGAAGGAAGCACAGCGCAATGAGCTGGAGACGCGCGAGCTGTATCTCATGCTGCGGGACGCTCAAGATGTCGCTGCCTCGCAAGCCAACAAGGGCGCCAACGGGAAAACTGGAGAAGACCCAGTCCAAATGCAAGGCATCTTGGATCGCGAAAGGCTCATGGATAGACTCGCTATGCAGCTGGAGCGGCAGAAGACCCAATACAAGCTCGAAGGCAGGGCATGGGGTGAAAATGCTGGGCCATCAGACCGCCTTCGTGCGTTGCGTGAAGAGATGGACGGTGGCTACACAGCCCCCGAGGGTGCCGGCCTACCTCCGGATGGTCTCCCAACAGCCGGAATGCTTGGTAATGTCAACCTTTCAACCAGGATTTCCAGAAAACCCGTTGGGGGACAGTCACCCGCAGCCGGCGGCGATGGAGACTCCACGATACAAGAAGTGGAAGAGGAGGAGGAAATCACTTACGAAAAGCCTCGCGTGGTGGAGATTCGCAGGCCAGTCATGGATCCCAGGCAGGCTAATAATCTGATGAGTGAGATCCGGGCCAAGGGCAAGAAGGAGGAGCAAAGCGATTCAGAAGAGGGCGACGGCGTGACTACCGGTCCTTCTCATCCGAGTCTTGAGTCGGAGTCGCCAATCACGCCCAGCGAGTCCGAGCCCCCCAAAATCGAGGTTACCGACAGCGCTGGGGTACCTGGCACGTCCTCCTCGGGCCCTCCGCCGCCGCCGCCTCCCCCTCCCATGCCGGGCACAGCCGGAGCAATGGCCCCCCCTCCGCCGCCTCCGCCGCCGCCTCCTCCCATGCCGGGTACCATGCCGGGCGCGATGCCTCCTCCTCCGCCGCCGCCTCCGCCAATGCCAGGGATGGCTGGGGCATGCCGCCACCTCCCCCGCCTCCCCCCATGCCTGGTCGCGCACCAGGCATGCCTCCTCCTCCTCCCCCTCCCATGCCTGGTGCAATGTCTGGGCACTATCTTTCCGGGAAGAACGAGCTGCCCCAGTCTCCAACCATTGGCCTCCCTGTCGTACGCCCCAAGAAGAAGCTCAAGGCTCTTCATTGGGACAAGGTCGACACACCAGAAACAAGTCATTGGGCTGTGCACGCACCATCCGTGGAAGAGAAGGAACAAAAGTATGCTGAACTCAGCAAGAAGGGCATCCTGGACGAGGTCGAGAAACTCTTCATGGCCAAGGAGATCAAGAAACTGGGAGGTAGCACTGCCAAGAAGGACGAGAAGAAGCAGATAATCTCCACCGATCTGCGGAAAGCCTACGGTATGTCCATTCTTTGCTGATGTGCTGGACCTGACCATATACTAACCGGATGCAGCTATCGCCCTCGCCAAGTTCTCGTCATATTCCGTGGAGAAGGTCGTACAGATGATAATCCACTGTGACAAGGAGGTGTTGGACAACTCAGTCGTCATGGAGTTCTTGCAGAAAGACGACCTCTGCAACATTTCGGACAACACCTCGAAAATCATGGCTCCATACAGCAAGGACTGGACCGGTCCTGGCGCAGACAACGAAGCCCGAGAGCAAGACCCCGCCGAACTGACTCGCGAAGACCAGATATATCTTCAGACTGCTTTCGAGCTCCATCACTATTGGAAGAGCAGAATGCGGGCTTTGACCTTGACAAAGAACTATGAGGCCGACTACGACGAAATCACCACGAAAATGAGACAAGTCGTTGACACATCCGAGGCCCTTCGAGACTCCGTCTCGCTCATGAATGTCCTCGGCTTGATTTTGGATATCGGCAACTACATGAACGACGCGAACAAGCAGGCTCAAGGTTTCAAGCTCGGCTCACTGGCCCGGTTGGGCATGGTCAAGGACGACAAGAACGAGTCTACGCTGGCCGATCTAGTTGAGCGTATCGTGCGCAACCAATACCCTGAGTGGGGCAACTTCGTGGACGATATCGGCGCCGTCATCACCAGTCAGAAGATCAACATTGAGCAGCTGCAGACGGATGCGAAGAAGTACATTGACAACATCCGCAATGTACAGATGTCGCTTGACAACGGCAATCTCAGCGACCCCAAGAAATTCCACCCGCAGGACCGCGTTTCTTCCATTGTGCAACGATGCATGAAGGAGGCACGCCGCAAGGCAGAGCAGTTATCTCTGTATTTGGAGGAGATGATCAAGACCTACGAGGACATCATGGTGTTCTATGGCGAAGACCCCGCCGAAGAGAGCTCACGACGCGACTTTTTCTCCAAGTTGGCTCTCTTCGTCAATGAATGGAAGAAGAGCAAAGAGAAGAACATCACATACGAAGAAACGAGACGCCGCAACGAAGCCAGCATGAAGCGCAAACAGCACGCACAACTCAAAATCCCCGGTACGGGTGCCGAGGGCGCGCCTTTATCGCCATCATCCGCAGGTGCCATGGATTCTCTACTGGAGAAGCTGCGTGCTGCAGCGCCTCAGACAAGGGACCAGAGAGATCGCAGAAGGCGCGCTCGCCTCAAGGACAAACACCAAGTTCGCATTGCCTCGGGGCAAAAGATTCCCGACATCAACGAAATACCCGAGGCCGAAACACAGGTACACGACGGGTCTTCTGCCAATGTGGACTCGGATGGCAACCCCATGAGCCCCGACTTCCCTGCTCCAGGAGAGATGGAAGACGGCGGCGACGACTCGCTCGCCAAGCGAGCTGCAGCTATGCTGCAGGATATGCGTGGTGGGGATGGCGCCGAAGACGGAGACGCCAAAGACAGCCTCAGAAAGTCGGCAGCAGAAGAGCGGCGAGCGAGACGGAGGAAGTTGAAGGGTGTGTCCACCGCAAGTTCGGCGGCAGGGGAGGCTTCTGAGGTGGATGGAATGAAGAGCCCAGATCCGGAGGACATGCCTGCCCCAGTGCCCGAAGAGTGAAACGATCGATTTCTGCAGAGCAGCAGGGGGTTATGTCGGCATGCCAGATTACGTACATACATACACTACAACCCATGATACAATATTGTAATGTTTATGCCAGAGGCACATGTCTTGATCAGAGCTCGATGCGCAATAGTGTGAGCTCGACGTCCCCAGCGACGCTGATGCACGAAGCGGTGGAAGGCGAATGCTTGCTCAGCTGGATATAAGAACCAGAAGTTTCGAAAGACACGAGGCGCTCACTGAGATGTGGTGGACCGTTGGCGCATGAAAGATACGGGCAGACGATGCACCATTGGAGACTCTTGCATATTGAATACATCAAGCTGCTATCCAGCAATCTATCTCCATCCGCATCCAGTACCGGCGCGTGTGGCCAGTTGCCGCGCACCGCCCTCCGCAAACCCCTAGGCGATTCTTTCCGCCGTCGACACAAGCAACACGCGACATATACACCTTATGGTACAGTCTTGGCCCTTTCTCCCGTCACCAATTTCCATTAGAACACCGGAGCAAGGGGGAGAGGGGTGACGGGCTGCCCGGGGGCCCAATCTCAGTACCAGACAATCCCCTCCTCGGGGCCCTCGACCTTGTCTCCCCGGACCAGGCGGCCCAGGCACGCCTTGACCCGCCCGACGACGTGGGGGCCGTAGGCGGGGCCCACGGGCGGCGAGGGGACGGAGCGGTCGTTGCGCAGGATGTACGGTGGCGGAGGAGATGCGACACCGGCACTGCCGGCGTCGCCCTGCTGCTGCTGCTGCATCGCGTCCTTGAGAAGCCGGGCGTCGCTCTCGCTCCAGGCCGCGCCGTACACGACTGCCAACAGCGGGAGCGGTCTGGTGGTCGCGGTGGGGGAGGGGGAGGGGGAGAAGGCGTTGCTCCCGATGCGGCTGCTTTGCGACGGGGGCGCTTCGCCGCGGAGCACGTGGGGCACCTCGGCGGCTGTGGCGGCGGCGGAAAGGCAGAAGAGGACGACTGCCGTTTCTCTAGTCAGGACGGGCAGGGATGGGGGGTGGTGGGCTGTCTTTGAGTGCCTGGTTCATGATGTTTTTTTTCTTTTACCTTCGTACTCGGGCTTCAGACCCTCGATCACGGACTGGCCGATCTTCTCGGTGGCGCCGCAGACGACGACGCGATGGGGTGGTGGTGCGCCGGCCATGCCGATGCCGGGAGCTTGGCTCGAGAAGGCTGCTCTTCCTGGCCGTCCGAGTGTCCTTGCGCAGCTTTGTAGTCCTGTCTGGCTAATCAAGACTCGGAAGATTGTGGCAGGCATTACGGTCTGCGGCGTGGTGTCGTCTGTTTGAGAGTTGAAGGGGTGCCCCGGCCAGGTTCGTGAGAGGTTGTGCATCGTTTATATACACCAGAGGGAGGAGGTGCCTTCAATGTTATGTATGCTACCTAGGTTCCTAACGGACACATGGATGGATACAGGTACACTGGACTCGCTCATTACCGGCTGGTACCTAGGTCCATAGGTAGGTAGCCTTAAGGAGGTATCTACTCGTAAGGCTACCTACACACCACCTGCATGTGGTCCAATGCAGGCACCTACCACCTACTAAGGTTACCTACCAGTCACCTAAGGTATTAGACATCCAATGCGAAGTACCATAGGTACCTACGGCCTACTCGTGACAGCCCCAACCCGGATTACGGAGTAGCTGGGTGTCTCTGGCAAGCGGCTTGTACATGTAGGGCAAGTGCGGATACTGCATGTAGGCAGGCGGTTTTCCTTGCCCGGCCGGCCTCGACGCCCTTGTCGGACATGGCGATCCTCCGGCTCGGTGTGCCTCACTTGCCCCCACCCCGAAGCCTGCTGAGAGTAGCGGTGCCGCAAAGCAAGGCCGACCCCAGAAGGCAAAAAAGCCAGTGGAGTCTGGAAGGCCGGCGCTGACACACATAGCCAAGTCGCGATGGCGTTCGCAGCTCAAGGCATACATACCGCGTCGTGCTAATGGTTGCCATGAGCGATAGCAGTCTGTGAGGCCCCTCATATCGACCATAGCGTGGAGAGCTTGAGCTCTCTCTATACCTGGGTGTGCTGTCGTCAAATGCCGAATGATGGATGCCACTCCACATGTGGTTCGACTGCCTTATTATACGACACAACCGGGCTCTGGACGACATGGCTCAGGTTACAGAGCGAAACAAGGATGGGACGGCATAGTGCGGAACTTGATTTCGGCTCACACGAGCCCCAGGCTAAATAAATCATACAGATCGCTGTCCTCCCCGTGAACGTCCTGGTTCGGCCACATGGCCTCCAGCCAATGCTCCCTCCAACTCGCTGTCCAATGCAGTAAATGTCAACAACCATGGCCGGGCTCCTGGAACCGCTTGGGACCGCTTTCCTCACGCGCCGCGCCAGCTCTATCCGGGAGAATGTACACCGAACAAACATAACAGTGAAAAGGAAAGAAATATAAGCATTCACCCAGCCCATCGCAGGTGAAGAGGCGCCGTGCACCACCGATTTTCTTTCTCTCACAAGACCCGTCGTCTTCGAGTGTATACATGGGAGATGATGGAGAGGCATCCGATTGGAGGCCGGGGGTATCAGAAGAATATAAGAAAATAGGAAGAGAGAAAAAGAAGAATCACCCAATGACAACCTCCTGGGTGACGAGGCCGAAAATCCAACCGGCTTCCGACACTGAAGCGCATTGGAAACACCACTTGTTCACCTGGCCGCCGCTGTTGCCCCTGTCTTTGGGGGCCACGGCGACCTCGCCGCTCGCGTCCTTGTTCTCCTCCCACACGTTCAGCAGGATGCCTCGGCTACCCAGCCGCGAGAAGCAGCGGCTGCCGACAACCACGTCGAGCACCACTCTGCCCTTCTCTGTCTCCTTCTTGGGCAGCGTCGTCACAATGATGCGCTTCTCCATGCCTTGGTATTTCCGTAGGTTCTGTCGCGCCCCCTCCGTCGGGCGCGTGACCTCGAGGATGCAGTTGCCGTTGTCCTCCCACTTGCTGGCCGAGACCAACAGATGCAGCCTGATCTTGAGGTTGTTGGTTGTCAGGCTCATCTTGGCGCCGCCGCTGTTCGCTGCGCTGACAGAAGGCGATCGAGGCGACGCGCCCGACGAGGACGAATCGTACAGCGAGTGGCCTGCGCTGGCAGGTCGCGCGTGCTTGTCAACAGACGACATGGCAATGTTGAAAGACTGGTTGCCGCCCATAATGCGCTTGAGAAACGAGGTTGCTGATATGCTGGATGACTGCGAATGGCTGCCGGCCGACTGCGAGGGGGCACGGGCAGATGCGCGGTAGCTGTTCTTGCGCCCGAACCAGCTGCGGCGGTCTTTGGCAATTCCGTCTTGCTGAGGCGCCGGCTGTCCAAAGGCGCGGATTCGCGTTTCCTCCTCCAGCGCCTTGTACTTGGCGTTGTCCATGCGAGCCCGGTGGACGGACAGGTAGAGGTTCTCGCATTCGGGGAAAGACGGCGCGCGGAAGCGGAAAAAAGATGTCTCCATCTTGTTGACTTTGGCGTACAGCCTGGCGTAGCTCAGCACGGGTGATCGAATCTCCAGGTCCAGCGCGGTGCTGTTTCGGAGCATGACCAAAGGCGTCAAGTCCAGTGCAACCAGTGGCCTGTCTTCTTCCTGGTGGGCTGTGCCGGAAGACGTGTGGGTACGACGGAAGGGATAGGCCTCGATCAGGCCGGGAGTCGTGACGATGGAGCACACGTCGGGCCAAAGATCCTTCCAGCAGCCGTTCTTGTTGTCCCAGTAGGAGATGGAGGCCATGCTTCTGAACAGGTACTCTGGGTGCATTCCGTTGAGTTTCGGGAGCCCGCCTGCTTGGGATGCTGAAGCGGATGGAGTCACGCTGGGCATGCTTCCAGACACCACCGATTCAGGGGGTGTCCTGATGGGGGGCTGCTTGATGCTTATGGCCGGGACAGTCTCAGGCATGTCCACTTCCTCGAGCTCATCGTCGGAAGATTCATCGGTATACGACGAGGAATCGTCTTCAGAGTCAGACACGGACGAGGAGCCTTCCGACGAAACGTCCGAAGGGTGGAACTCGTGCTTCAGGGGGGACGATGTTCTTCGCTTAACTTTGCAGGAGCTTTCCTCGGCTGGCGGTGAGATGACGGGAGCCTGTTGCCCCCAAGACTTCGGTGCGCAGGGGGAGGCGGGCACCATCGTCACGGTGATGTTTGCTGCTGGGAGAGGTCTTCTGGAAGCTGCCAGGGTCGGGGCGCATGTCCTCCGAGAGTGGTCGTGAGTGATGGCCGTCTTGATGGCGAGATCTGCCGTACGAATCTTGGGTCGGCGTGGTTTCAGGGGACGAGACTGGGGAGCGCTCAGCATAAGCCGGGGTGGTTGGTACGCTCGCTGCTCGTGAATGGTGACGGTTCGGAGTTGTGGGGGTGGAAGAGGGCGAATGGCTCCGTTGGCGACGCCTGCGTTCGCCAATGGGAAGGTCTTCTTCCGCCGACAGTGTGGACTGAATAACAGATTGGGTGTCTGCTATGTCGTTGATCTCGGGGGGACGGGGCTGGTCCCCAGTATGCCAAGCCAGTCCTGCACCTGGTCCTCGTCATCTGCAGTCAGTGTGAAGACCTCCGACCACCCCTCGCGGTGCCCTCTGATCATGACGACCATTTCTCTGCCAGACTCTCCGCGTCGCGCAGAGTAGTGCCCGCCGGTTACAGGGGCAAACAGCAGCCAAGACTGTCCCCTAGTGCCAGTTTCTCTGATTAAAAGATCTCCGGGGTCAGACTTGAAGAGTTGGTTGTCCCTGGAAATGAGTTCGACCTGGCAGCCAAGGCGCTGTCCGTTGGAGTGACGGAGGTCGAGGGCAAAAGAGTCTTTGGCGTATACTTGTCGGAACCTGTCGATGCGAACATTATCAAGAGCTTCAAGTGTTCGCAAATCACGGACGCGAGTCGTGTCAGTGAACGTTGCGTCATCGTCAACGGCGCGCGCATTTTCCTCCTTGTGCCTACGGCGAGCCTTCTCTTGAAGAGACTCCCACTTGGCGGATAGCGGCTCATAGTTTGCAGTCCCGGTCACAGCTCGGTAGCCCTGGTATCGTAGATTAGCCCCTATAGTGTCAAACTCAGTATTCAAGACGTACCTGGATGAACTTGGTGATCCACTTGATTCGGACTAGGGGACGTTTTAGAAGGTGGGCAACATCGATCCGCTCGCCATTCTCGTTCAACACATCGCCGTCTTGATTGCGAGGCATCGCATTGACCAATGAATCCATGTCGTCAGGGGCAGCAGGAGCCAAGTTGACGATAACACCCTGAAAGCCCAGACGCCAAACATCGAGGTAGGTGTCGTACATCGAGTATGTCGAGTCAAGCCATTGCGGAAGCTTGTTAGCGTCATTCAGGGGACAGCGGCGGTGTGCATTCTTGAGCTTCTCCAAGGCGACGCCCATGTTGACGACCGCCTTGGCGAGGGCGTCTTGTTTCGTTCTGGGAACGGTCGACCCGAAGAGGTCCTTTGGTGCTCTTCCGTCACCATGGACGACTTGCGTGATGAGCACCGGAAGCACACCGTCGACAAGGGTCTTCAGCTCGCGTCGGTACAGATCCTCGTCCTCCCCAAATTCCCGCAAGAGGCTATCAACAGAGGCATCGTGCAGGTGATTAGATGTTCGGCGAACGCTGCGCGCGGACCGAAGGCTTCCACTTCTCCCAGGTACGGGGCTTTCTTCAGGTAACGACAGCACCGACACCAAATCGGAATGTTTTGTCAGTCGTCTCTTCAAGCCCGACCTTTGGCTGCGCTGCCTCGAGAGGTGGGAACGGTTCCTGGAAAGCTCCGGTTTTTGCGTCACTGTGCTGTCAGAGACAACTGAAGTCATGTCTGATTCCTGCGTGCCCTGAGACTCAACCTCGGAGATAATGGTTGAAAGCTCATGGTATCCATTGGTGGGCATTCTTCGTCTCGGTTCAATCGAAGGTGTCAATTGCGACGACTCGGCAGAAATGGTGGAATCGTCTTCGGGCGAAGGGGTCCTTCGGCTACAAGAGCGGCGGCGGCGATCACGGCTATCGCGTCCGTCATGGCGGCCTTCGGCTTCGACGTCGACAATCTCGGAGCAGCTGGGATACTCAAGAGGGGGTGAGTAGACGTGGCCACTTGACTCGCCGCGAAATGCATCGCGTATCTTCTCTTTCAGCCCCCATTTGGAAGCTGGCTTGTTGGGAGTCGGGTTATATCTAGTAGCGCCACTCCTCTTCAAGCCCCCAGACGTGGGGGTGGTCGGCGACTCATCCCGTCTTGTGTGGTCTTCCACATGGCGCTCGTGTCGCTCTCTGGGCGTAGAAGGCTCCGGGGTTCTCTCAATATTGGCTCGAGCATGTCTCGATGGCTCTTCTGGTCTGGACATGGATGCAGATGTCGATCGCCGGTTCCTGGTATCGTCCGTGGCAGGTTGCGACTCTTTGTGTTCAGGGTGTGTAGAGCCTGCTTCGTGTGTGGAAGTCGACTCTACGAAGGGGTCGACCGTGCCCTTGAGCCAAGTTTCAATGCTAGGTGGTTTGTTGGCAGCAGTCTTTGGGGGAGGGTCAACCTTCTCCGTCACCATCTTCTTGCCCTCATTCAACACTTTCTTCAGAACGTGAGTAGCGCCCTTGAAGCTTGGTTGCCTATGAGCTCTGGGTGTCTGCGCTGACGCGCCGCGAGAACCAGGAGGTAGGTCGAGCTCGCTGAAGGCGGAATAGCCGAATGGTATGGGTTCCAACTGGCTGGGAAGCGCCGTAGACGGCAGGTCGGAGTCGTACGCAGAACTTCCAGTGTAGGAGCCGCTGTCGGAATCATCGCCGGTGACCTCGGTGCCGGTGAGTCCTGAGCTAGTGTGTGTGGTATCGGTAATTGTCGTGCCGGACTGTGTTGTGCCGGTAATCGTCGTGCCGGTTTGTGTGGAACTCGTGAGAGTGGTGCGAGTATCTGTGGTGCCAGTTATCGTAGTGCTGGAGTTGGCCCGGCGCCGTAAAGGGACCCTTCTTTCGCGCGGTGAGGGCTTTCTTGAGTTTGCGCGAGTGGGGTCTCTGGGTCCTCTATCACAACAATTCTGTCCGAAGGCGATGCGGTTCTGCGCGCACTGGTAATGCGACTTTGGCTTCGCCTCGAAGAATCTCTTGACTTGGCACGGTTGCTGGGTGGCTCTCTAGAGGTCTCGCGGCTTGGGTAGACTCGGATCCCGTCGTCTTGATATTGCTGCTTTCGTATTGGTCGTACCCTGATACCGTCGTTCGATGATACTGGGGGCCTGCTGGGCCTCCGGGTATCTGCCGTTGTTTTCGATTCGGGCAATGACGTGGTACTGCCAACGGTGCTGGACATGGGGGTGGCTCGGATGCCATCAAGACTCGTAACGGATCTGGCCCCCGCGAAATGCCTCGGAATAGGCTCGTCGGGTATCTCGACCTTGTCAGCCCATGCCTTGATCTTATTCGCCATGGCCGGGCTTGCAGCAGTGCGCTTGAGAAAATCTTTTGGCAGGGGCGACGGGCCGTCTTTCTGCTTATCCTTGGAGGGCTGATTCTTTGGGGGGCTCTTCTTCTTCCCGTTCTTCACCCAGTTGGTGTCGCTCACAACGCGCTTCTTAGGCGGGCTGCCTGTTATGATATCCTGGTTGTCTACGGAGTCCTTGCTGGAATCGCTGGTTTTGTGTTCGAGCTTTGGCTTGGGGGGCGTGAAGGGGTTCTTTTTTGGCGTAGCTGTATCCTCTTCCGGTCTTCTTCTGTGACGCTCTCGTCGTCGACTTGTATGTTCATTTCGCTGGGCTCGGTGGGGGTGGCGAATGGGTCGGCGTCGGCCATGGCATCGGCATTGTTCTTCTGCCACTTCTTGACTCGGTCGCGAACACCGCCAGGAGCTTGTACTCTCTGAACGGCAGCCTGGCGCATCTCTTGGCGCATCTCCTGCTTCACCAGGTCGAGGCTGAGACGTCGTTCACGGGCGGCAGCTCTGTCGGCAGCCTGCCTGGCCGGACTTGGACGGCCGAGTAGAAAGTCGCCCCAGAGGGTCGGCGGCGGCTTTGTGGTGGCCGCCCGGGGCCGAGGGGCCGCGGCCGGGGCAGACTGGGGGCGGCGTCGCCATTGCCATCGCCCGCAGGAGTAGAGGCCTTGCGGATGGGTGTCGCTGGCTTGTCGGCATTCGAGGCTCTGCGCTTGGCATTGACGGTGCGGCGCGGGGTTTCGGGGGGTTTTGCGGCAGATGGCGCCTCGGATGAGGATTTGTCTGTGTCGGTCGGTTGGGGAGACGTCATTATCTGGGGAAGGGGGTCAGTCAAGGGGCGAGGGGTCGCAGATGCGCAACGTGGGCGGGCGATGCTCACCTTGATAGCTCTCTCATGATATAGCAGGCATGCTCCGAAGCTGGCAGCGCCTGGGCAAGCAGAAGCGCAGTGGACGTGACGACGAATATGGTGACGAAAGGGACGGTAAGCGAGAGGAAAAGGCCGGCTGCAAGCGGTGGAGAGGCGATGGGCGCGCAAGAGCCAAGAGCCAAGAGAGAGAGACAATGAGGGCGCGGTTGAGAAAGGCGGCCCGGTGTACTTGAGAGTGAGAGTGAGACAACACCAAGTTGCCGAGAATGGGAAACAATGAGACGGCAGAACGAGCGGCGGCAGAAGGCACAACAAGGAGAGCGAGAGCCGTTAAAGCGACAGCAGCGCAAGGCTAACGTGACGTCCACTGCGGGCGTTGTTGTACGGGTAGGCGCAGCTGTGGCCCGGAGCGCGATGGCTGCTGTCTGGGGTGGACGAGGTGGGATGTGTCCACGTCGCAGTGTTTGAGAGAATGGGGAGCAGGGTAAGAAAGAGAGAGAGAGAGAGAGAGAGAGAGAGAGAGAGAGAGAGTGTGTGTGTGTGTGTGTGTGTGTGTGTGCATGTGTGAGGGCGAGCGTGTATAGGCGGGCTTGCGTGTGGGTGAGGAGGATCGTGCAAGAGAAGGGCATGTGGGCAGCAAGCGACAGCGAGATCGAGCGACGTCGTTGGTGGCCGACGCCCGAGTCGAGGCGAGTCAACGCCGCGTGGCTTGGCGAGGTATGAGGACCTGGAGGGGAGTGGGCGACGGAGCCGGTACCTTCTGCCCCCGTGGGATACGATACCCAAGTAATGATATGGTATGGAGGGGGTCGATTTGAAAACAATGCCCGCCCGACCAGCACTGGGGCTTCGCACGAGTAGCCGTAGTTCAGATGCTCCGTGGGTTGGCAGACAGACCCGACAGCCACACCAACGATGGGCGACGACGGCGGGAGGCAGCCCCGTCCTTGTTGTCAAGTAGCAGTCGCGGGCCAGACCTCATGACAGTCCGTACCTCGCGCACTGGGACGGTCGGCCGTTGCCGGGCAGACTGGCAAGACGGGATTAGCGCAGCCGCCAGGTCAGATACGAGTACCTACTCGTAGATGCGCCAGCCTGGTAAACAATGGGATGCAGTGGATGCCACCACGATGCAATGTTTGGAGCCGGGTGGGAGGGTACTTCAGAAGGGGGTCGCTATGTACTGCAGAAGCTCTGCTCTGTACCGCGCCCGCCAGACTACCTCTTTTCCCGGCTGGGGCAGGGGGAGAAATCATGTAGAGACCCAAGCTTCGGGAGCGGACTGCACAGGTCCTCTACCTGCGTCTGGCAGCTACGAGTCGCCCCCACACCAGCACTCGCGGCGTGGCGTGCGCGCGTGGGTCCCCATGTCATCTGCGGCAGCTTGGCAAGCCCCGAGGCCAATCTGGATACCTGAGATATGTATGTACTCGTACTCGTACACGGGGATCCTCGCACGAGTAGATACTTTTTTCTTGTTATTCTCGAGTTGGTGGCTGCGTTCGCGACGGGACTCGAATGCTCACGAACATCTCAACTGCCCACAAGCCCGTCTTGTTCTTCTACTACGAAAAGCGAGACGCTGCTACCTGATGATGGGCATGCTCGTAGGATGCCATTGTCGTTCACCTGGGCCAATGAACTATTGGACGTACCTAAGAACGTACCTACTCGTAGGGTCACTTTTCGTGGCACTCACACCACACACCTTGCATGCGGTCCACGACTGCTCGTGCAGCCGCATCTGCACCTCACACCTCCCGCCAATGTCAACCAAGTACGAGCACACCCGACCCTAGCACAGCCAGCTCAGGTGAGACAAAGAGCCTCGGTCAGTGACTCCCTCGTACAGAGGCTGATCGCCCAGATCAAATCATGCCCAGGAGGTGGACGGGTACGCGAACATACAACGACAGCTGCAGGGCTCGAGAATGAGGTGCTCCCTCAAGTCTGGAAGTGGCGTGTTGGTTACTTAGTTCATGTCAGCATGCGCAGGTGACATGCGCATCACGAGTACTCGTACGTACATGTAGAATGATCGTCACTTCTTCCTGTCGCAGCAAATATTAATGTACCCGGCTTTCCCACCCTCGTGCCCTGATCGCCAGACTCGAGATCTGCATGCGGCGGCGGGTTCGCTTTCGGCGCTCAGATCTACGAGAGGTACGGAGACTCGTACGTATCAATTGCTCTCAGTACAATCCTAATAAAGGTTTGCTACCTACTGCGCATGGAAACACTGTATCTGTATCAATCCCCACGGCCTTATTCAATTTCATCCCCGTTCCGCTTCTCACCACTTGCAGCCCCTGCCTGTGCGGTTCTCACCAACACCACCACCACCACTTGATGCCCACGCGCCCCTTCACCAGCAGATACGAGTACGCGTATGGCGGCCTTGCGCAACCCTTAAGAGCCTCACCGCTGACCTGGCCCCTACTTTGGGCTTCTTCTGTTGACCTACCCGAATCTTCTTTAGGCTTCGACTTGGTGGGCACTGACTGTACTTCAACCTAAGGCAGCTTTATTACCCGAGGACGTACGACAACGGATACACTACTGCACAATTGGGGGCTGCCGTTACGCGTCCCGTTCTCCACCCCTGCGCGCCCTGCGTGCCCTGCTGCCCACTCGCACACTCACCCATCGTCGACGCTCGTGCCCGACTTATTATACCGGCCGGCCATCCCTGTCCATCTCATCCTGCATCTGCCTGTTTTGTTTCCGATATTCGCCACCTGGTATCAGCAGGGTCTGTCTGTCTCTCGTCGTCGTCGTCGCCGCCGCCGCCGGCCCTCGGCACGTCTCTTCCCGCACCGCACCGCACCGCCCGCCAACTACCGACCGGCCCCGCGCTTTGTCGCCTGCCAGCCCTCCTTGTCCTCATTCTGCGACGGCAGCTGCGCCAATGGAGATCCGTGCGTTGGCCCTCGGGAATCAGAGGTGACGAGAGAGAAAAGAAATCCCTCTATCATTCAGCTGCCATGTACAAGCACGGAGCATTAGAACTCGGGGGCACCGGGTATATGTAACTACACACATAGTTAAGCAAGGTCAGGACATCGTTGGGCCTCCGGGGCCAAGTGGGGCCCATCGGTCCGCTGCGCCGTACCGCTCCGGCAGCAGAGGACCGCCCTGTTGCGGTACCTACCGTACCTACATGTAGGCACATGTAGTAGTAGTAGTAGAGGTACCTACTCGTGCTACTGCAAGTGCAGAATGGCATCCATGGAATAAGACCGCTATCAGGTTAAGGCAGCCTCGGAGAGGTCCAACTCACGACCCCGTCGTCATCGGGCCCGCCGACTGCGTCAAAGAATCTGCGTGGGCAGATGGTCTCTGAAGTTTTTTCTTCTTCCCTGCATCCCCATTCAGTCAGTCTGGGACATGCCCTGCCCTCTATTCTGGGTCCAGTATGCGTGTCCGCCCAACCAGCTGGGCTGCCCCGCCCCTTGGCCACGTAACTACGTGACAGCACGAGTACGGGCATCCGTGTTGCATCGTGGCCTGGCGGAAACGGGTCGGGGCGCCTCCGGTCTTCGGCGAATGCCTTGCCACTGCTTTGTGAGGACGAATGAGAGTCACGGCTGGGGATACAAGTATCCATCCTCTCCTCACAGCGTCAGCCCTGCCGCCGCCTGCGCACCTGGCCCGAAGCTTTCTTCAGGCTTCCGAGCGAGCATCACGGTTCCTGCGATGGTGCAGTCTTCCCGCGCCGCCACCGCACCCACAGTACTGGAGCTCGTAAGCTGGCTCGTGAGTGAGCGTCGTGGCATAGTTACTCGTTCCAGCCAGCATTGCCAGTGCGTCATAACGCAGCTGAGACATGCGGCGATGGCGGTGAGTTTGGTCAGGAAGAACCTGTGTGGGAGCGGCTGAATGTCCACGAACACCCGCCACCCCATCGCCAAGTTACATATGCTGGGTAGCGTACCTACGCGGGAGCACAGCTTTGCCTTGTATCGTATTCCATGGCAGTGTCTGTGCGCCAAGGTGCATACCTAAGGCAGGTAGGTAGGTAGATATCCAGTAGGTGCCGACCTATGTAATGTACACGCAGTGCCGCTTCTCCGGTCTAGATTATTCCTCAAAGCTTGGAAGCCCGTCCGCCCCGCAGCTCCACCCGGGCCTCCTCGACGCGCCTCTCGAGCTCGGCCGTGCGCCGCTTCTCCGCCGCCATGACGGCCGCAAAGTCGCCGGCCTCGGGGCCCCGGGCGTCGAGCAGCGCCACGCTCTCGCGATACATCTCCGCCTTGAGCAGGCCGTACACGCCCCCCTTGCTCATGCCCTTGCGGACCAGGTCCCGGCCGCGGACCAGCGCGAGCGCGGCCTCGGGCCCGCCGCCGACCTCGTCCACGAGCCCCGCGTCCCGGGCGGCCGCGGCGTCGAACCGGCGCGCCTCGAGGACCACCTGCCGGTACGCCGGGGCGGACAGCTTGAGCCGGAAGATGGAGCTCATGGGCGGCATCAGGGGCACGCCGAACTCGAGCTCGTTGATGCACGCGAGACCGCCCCTCCCCGTCTTCTTATTGATGTTGTTGTTGTTGTCGCTGCCGCCGCTGCCGCCGCCGCCGCCGCCGACGCCATCGTTGCTGGAACCATCCGCGAAGATGCGGTAGTCGTGGTGCATGGCCAGCATGAGGCCCGCGGCGAAGGCGTGGCCCGGCATGAGGGCGACGGTGGGCATGGGGAAGGTCAGCAGGCGGCGGAACAGCGGGTAGACGGCGCGCTGGAGGATGGCCGGGTCGCGCATGACGGGGGCCAGGTCGAGGCCGTTGGAGTAGAACTTGGGGACCCCCGAGGTCGTGACGACGACGCCCGGGGGCAGGCGGGCCTCGACGGCGTCCAGGGCCGCCAGGACGGCCGCGCAGAACGCCGGCGTCAGCCGGTTGTCGGGCGCCGCGGTCCACGTCAGCAGGTACACGCGCTCGGCCGGCTCGGTGCACACCACGGCGCCGCCGGCCGGGTGCGCCTCCTGCGCCGCGATGGGGATGGTGAAGAGCTCCTTGGAGGCCATTCTGTGCGTGTGTGGGTGGGCCGTAGTTGGTAGATATCTTTGTCGTTTACGTTCCGTCCCCCGTTCTGTTCGTTTGGTGGTTGGTGGGGGGGTGGGAGGGGGGTTGATTGATATTATGCCTCAAAACTCGTTCCAAAGTTATGAGAGTAGGAAGAAGGACTGAGGACTGATATGGAAGTGGTTTCAAGAAGAAGGAAACGGAAAAAAAGGCCACTTGGTTGAAAGCTGAAGACTGAAGCCGATGCTGAAGCTGACGCTGAGGGAGTTGACAACTGACCCGATAGTACTAAGTAGTACCTAACGAGTACCACCTAAGCTCATCAAGTTAGTGGCACCGGGGGAGCCGTTGCCTCGGCACCTTTAACAGAATTGATCCACCTGAAGGGCGTGACTCGAGTCAGTACCTACCTACGAGTACACGAATCCATGGCTAGGCGACCAGTACTTATATCAAGACAGAAACAGACTGCGCGCGTGCCATTGAACTCAAGTTTTGTTCAGTCTCGTGAAAAGATCTCTGCGTTTTGGTCGTCTGCTGTCTGTGGTCAGCGACTTTCACATGCTAATCCACGCACGCCTGGAGACCCACCCGCCGTTGGAGTGATGGTGCTAACTACATGTAGGAGGTACACCTACTAAGGTCGATGCCCATCTCGTCAGTGCGAGTACTCCATGGCACCCTACGAAGCTCAAGCAAGACAAGGTCACTGCGAACGGCCTCTGGTTGATTGAATGGCAGGTCCATCTTCTTCCCTTGTACAATTGTATCGCACACATAGTACCTCTGGACCGACGACAAGGTCTTCCGTTATGCTTGGTCTGGTTCATGGCGGCCCCAGATCATGGCTGAATCTGACTTTTTTTTTGGCCTGCATCGACATCAGCTCGTTCCTGAACTTGGATCAACACAGAGCCAGAGTTGTTCTACATTGCCACTCGAGAAGAAGAACATGATAGAAGCCGATTGACACAGCTCAGATGCTGCAAGGAAGCGCTTCTTGCCTGGGGTACTCGCAACACCGACTCTCTCTTCTCCGACCCTGAGGCTGCCCTCTCTCACCACCAGCTCCAGCCACGCAACGCCGCGCCCCATCAATCCCTGGCGGCATTACGAGTACACGGCTCAGCGGAAGAAGCGCAGGAGCCGCCCGAGTCCCCTGCCGGCACGGCGACGGCGGTGGTGCTGGCGGTGGTGCTGCACGTGGTCCAGCTTGCGGCGGACCGCCTCCTCGTCCGCCGCGCGCTCGTCGAACACGACGCGCACTCCCTGCTGGATCGCCACGTCGACCTTGTCGCTCGTCTTGGCGCTGCACTCAACGTACTTGGCCGCGCCCACCGAGCGGGCTGCTGCCGAAGCCTATGGGTAAGAGAGCGTCGGTTAGAGTGTCTACACAAAGGGGGAAGAGGGGGAGGAGCACAGAGAGGAAGGTGAACAGGAGGACAAAGTCGGAGGGGAGCTTTACCTCTGCAGCGGTGATGCGCACGTCGAGCCCCGGCCGCGGAACCACAAGCCCCTGGCCCGACCGCAGGTCCTTCTTGCAGCCGACAAGGATGACTGGGGCGTCCCGACAGTGCATACGGATTTCCGGGAGCCACTGCACAGAGTAACGTTTCTGCCGTTAGTAGATCTCCAAGTCGTTCGAGGATGGGATCCGTGGGCCTTCTCGACACACTCCGAGCGTGAGAGAGACAACCTCGTAGGGAGGGACGTGGAAGCAAAACTCGGGGGGAAAACAAAGGTACATGGTAAAACTCACCTTTCCCAGCGCGTCATCGAAACTCTGCTGGTCGACCAGGTCGAAACACAGAAACACCGCGTCCCAGATCAGGTACGACAGCAGCTGAAGCTGGTGCAGCTCGATGTGGCCCGAGGTGTCCTACAGCTCCAGCTCCACCGCCTGCCCGTCCACCTGCGCCGTCGTGTTGAGCAGCTCGTACTGCGTCGGCGCCCATCCCGGCGTGAAGTAGCCGCTGTAGTACCGGCTGCGATCGGATCGTCGTCATCGGTTAGCCAGTCAGTCAGTCGGTCGGCCAGCTAACGAGCCAAGGGAGGGGGCGAGGGTGGTCCTCACGGATGAGGGCAGGGAAGCAGGCTAGAGCACTCACAGCAGCAGACTAGACTTGCCGCACTTGGAGTTGCCGACAAAGATGAACCGCATCTTGGGCCGGTCGTGCACGACGCTCGGGCTCGGAGCCACGGCCGAGCCGGAGCCCACGAGCAGCGCCGCGGTGCTGGCGCCGGCCCTGTCGGCGGCGCCGGCGACGGACTGCGCCTCGGAGCGCGCGGCAAAGGCGTTCTGGAAGGCGCCCGAGACACGGCGGGCAGCATCGCGCCCCCGCCGCAGCACCGAGCGGCGCTGATCCTCCATGGCAATCGCAGGGTGCTGGTCGGCCAGGGATCCGCGCTTCGCTCGCTTGCTGCGGTGCTCGTCCGTGCCATGGGCGTCGCTGTCTTTCAGATGGTCCTAGGCACGCGTAAGATGGGCCACGGCGGTGTTGGGGGGGGGGGGGAGTAGGCTTGGCCTTACCATGTAATGCTTCTGGCCGTGGAAATGAGCCGGCTCGACGTGCTGGTCCTCCTGGTCTGCTGGGTTGGGCAGGTCGTGGATCCACCTCATGACGCTGTTTTTTTTTGGGTTCCAGAGGCCCGAGACGGAGAAGGTGAAGCTCTTGGAGGACGGCAAGCGGAACTCGTGTCGTGGTGTCGAATCTGCCGGTGGCCCGGGGCGGCCTGTTGTGAAAGGCCGCGCATGGTGTCGGTCCGACGTGTCTTGCCACAGCGAAAAGATGCTCTCCATGATGCCTGTGGTGCAAGTGGGATGAACAAGGCTGCTTGTCGAAGAGTGCGGTGATGTAGAAGGCAGAAAAGGCAGAGGCATCTCGGCTGGCGGGAGTTTTATCGGGGCCCATCAGTCGCCGTAGCTCATTGAATGTCATTAAGTGACACGAATAGTCCGGACAAGTACACGGCGACACGGTATGATGGCTGCATATAGTCGCCGGAGCAACAGGCCTGCGGGCGATATCTGCTAAACGACCGGCACACTGGCGACTACCTCCAACCCTCTTCGGCCGGGCAAGCGCTGGGTCTTGTTGTGGCGCAAGACTGTACCACAGCTCGTTGGGTTGAGTAGGCTTTCCCAGCCATGTAACTCACGTCATCGAGTCAATACGCCCACTGACAACTTCGGGCGAGGAGCTAATGCACATCTATCGCCTGCACAGACGCGCCTGATACTTTACTACCAGGGATCTACGACACAATGGCTTCGGTATGAAAGCTCTCATAGCAAAGGCTGGTTTTAGCCGTTGGCCTTGTGCTCTGTACAGACAAAAAAATATGCCCTCCTCCGTCGGGAGCTGAGTTGTCGAAGCTCTCTGAGGTAGGCAGATATCTTCTTTGGATTAGCGGCGACTTCGTCCAGCTAATGTTCCGAACCTGCCCTCGAGTACACGGCTTATATGGTTGATTATCGGGTGGAACTGAGCTCTTCAGCAACACCAATCACCTCCTGCACTATCATCGCGTCGCTACAAAGCTATGAAAGCTTCATTCAAAGCCAAAGAGTGCCTTCAAATTGCTAAATGCTACAGCAGAATGTATGGATTGTTTGTGAGTTGGGTGGGCTCTCGCGCTCAGTTACAGCTCTGGAATTCCTCGCCGGTCATGAAAGATTCGACTCCTCGTGGCTTGCTACCACTGTCAGGGCTGTCGCCTCGAAGAAGTCGTCAGACTCAATCGGTTGCCAGGCCCTTCTCATCAGCTTCTCATGGGGACACCCAAAGTAAAAAGTCCTTCATCGTGGGGTGAGGGACAGAGAATCGAGCTCTGGCGTCTGGCATCAAGATGAAGCTCCAAGGCTGAGTATTTTTAAAGATAAAAACATCGGTATAGAGTTCCGGAGGGCCGGGAACACGATCGCAAATTACCCGACCCAAGGCGTAGAGGTACTGACTCCCACAAACCAATCTCAGACACCGTTTACGAGTAGTTGGTCGATCAAGCAGCGGGACCCGTGGTATTAGTTAGCGTGGCGTGGAACTGGCGTGAAAAGGACTGGCGACCGCGTCGAGCCGCCACACGCCCGTCAAATGACTGAAACTTGTAGCCCTCCAGCCTGGGGTACCTCGTCACTTCCGCCCTTATTCTGATTCGACGGGTGTTCTGCACTGAGAAACCGACAGGGATACATGCTCTCTATGTACTTAAGGCTGGCTACAGCTTGGTCATGTACATGGCACAGGCGCTGGCCCCATCCGACCACCTGCAGTACCTACAAGCCCAAAAACCCAGTCCAGGATTATTGGGACAATCCACTTCGTACATTCGCTGCCCACCATCAGACTTTCCCATCGATTAATCGTGTCTACACCATCACGTTCGCCACCCTGGCCATTCACGATCTCGTCGATTTTCCCACCCAGCACGTCTTGCGCGCCCGCGCATTCTGCCTACAATGTCTTGGAGAAACCAGGGCATCACTGGCTCCAACAACATCCCTCTTGGAAGCCGTCGTCGCTTTGGCGGTGATGGCGACGAGAGACGCGATGATGAGCCTGATAGCATCCGCGCTGCCTCGAACGGCGGCGGCGACCGCGACCTGAAGCGCGGTCGCAGCCCTGAGCCTAGTACGTTCTTCCATCCGCCCGTGATCCCATCGCCGCTGCATCGTGTTGATTGCTGACACATACTCTCGCCAGGAACCGATGCGGACGGCCCCCGGCGTCGCAAGAAGCGCAACCGTTGGGGCGACGCTTCCGAAAACAAGGCAGCCGGTCTCATGGGCCTCCCAACCGCCATCACGGCGAACATGACTAGCGAGCAGCTCGAAGCCTACACTCTGCATCTGCGTATCGAGGAGATCAGCCAGAAGCTTCGCATCGACGACGTCGTCCCTGCTGATGGCGACAGGTAACGTCCCCGCGCCCCCTCGTAACCACACTTCAACCGATTCTGACCTTCGTTGTGGAACGCCAGATCTCCCTCGCCCCCTCCCCAGTACGACAACCACGGACGCCGTGTCAACACGAGGGAATACCGTTACCGCAAGCGCCTCGAGGACGAGCGGCACAAGCTCATCGAGAAGGCCATGAAGACCATTCCCAACTACCACCCGCCCCAGGACTACCGCCGTCCCACCAAGACTCAGGAGAAGGTCTACGTGCCGGTCAACGACTATCCGGAAATCAACTTCAGTGAGATTGCTAACCCTCTAACCTTTCTGACCGTGTCCCCCCCGCTTGGTCCAGGTTTGTGTCGGCCGTGCCACACCTTTTCAGGAACCGGGCCTTGGCCACAAATCTAACCACCTGCTCTCCGTCTAACCTCATGTCAACCTAATCCCTACATATACTAACACCTAGCTCTTCCTACTAAAGTTGGTCTGCTTATTGGCCCTCGTGGCAACACCCTCAAGAAGATGGAAACAGAGTCCCTTGCCAAGATCGCTATCCGCGGAAAAGGCTCCGTCAAGGAGGGCAAAGGCCGATCTGATGCCGCTCACACGAGTAACCAGGAGGAGGATCTCCACTGCTTGATTATGGCCGACACGGAGGAGAAGGTCAACAAGGCCAAGAAGCTCATCCACCAAGTTATCGAAACTGTAAGTCTATGCGGCACCTGTCATGCCTATCCATGGTTGTCTGGCACATTCTTCCCCCAGAGTTCTTGCTGACAGTTGCTTCATCCAGGCTGCCTCGATTCCCGAAGGTCAAAACGAACTCAAACGTAACCAACTGCGTGAGCTCGCCGCCCTCAACGGTACTCTGCGCGACGACGAGAACCAAGCGTGCCAGAACTGTGGCCAGATAGGGCATCGCAAGTACGACTGCCCCGACAAGCCCAACTTCACGGCCAATATTATTTGCCGAACCTGTGGAAATGCAGGGCATATGGCGCGCGATTGTCCCGACAGGCAGAAGGGTACCAGTTGGCGCAACGATGGGCCTCCGCGTGCCGCAGGTCGTATCGGCGGTGGAGACGATGTCGACAGGGAATACGAGGTTCGTGGTTCTCTTCTCTCACCAAGTTCGACTACAGATGCTAACTAGAAACACAGGCTTTCATGCAGGAGCTTGGTGGCGGCGATGGCCCGCCCGCTCGCATCGAAGCTGGGCCGGGCGGTTACGACGACAGCCGTGGCGGTGGTGGTGGAGGCGGCGACTCTCGTCCCTGGCAGCGTGGTCCCACGGGCGCCGCCGCCCCTTGGCGATCTCGCAACAATGACCGCGGCCATGACGATCGCGGTGACCGCGGCGACCGCGGTGGGGGTGGCGCTGCGCCATGGCGCGAACGCGGCCGCGGCGGACACGACTCATACGGCGGAGGTGCGGACCGCGCCGGAGACCATTACCGCGGCCACGGCGGCTACAACGACGGAGCTTCGGCCCCTGGAGCGGCCCCGTGGCAGCACCAGGTACCGGCTGCTCAGCCAGCTTACCCAGGCTACCCAGGCTACTCTGGCTACGGCGGAGCTCCTGGAATGGGGCCGCCTCCTGGGCTGCCGAGTGCCCCTGGGTTGGGTGCCCCTCCAGGCCTGCCAGGCAACCTGAATGCTCTGATCCAGCAATACGGCGGCGGTTCGGTGCCGCCTCCCCGCCGCCGCCGCCGCCACCTGCTGGTGACGCGCCTCCCCCGCCTCCGGGCGACCAGCCGCCCCCTCCTCCTCCTCCTGGTGCTTAAGTGAAGGCAATCAGATCAGCCGGCGTGCGACCAGCCACAAATAAGGCATCTGCGGGGGTCGAGCGAAACTAACGACTTGACCACACTCTTTAGCACGTCTCGACATGGCATCTGTTCATTCGGTCGAGGTGTCTTGCGAGCAGACTGCTAACATGACGAGTGCATCATTATTTCCTGACTTCGTCTTCCAGATCAGCGTGTAGTCTTAACCGAAACAGGAGTAAAGAAAATCCAGATTGAGAGCAGACAAAGGGCTGGCGACGGTGTAGCATACGGTTACACAGACGACGTGCGTATCCATTAACGGAGCGTGGTCTTCTGGAGTTCGTATCTGGCCGAGGATCTGGAGAATTGTACAGATAAGATAGCAGTAGAAATCGGGAGATCCGGCTGAACCCGAGCAGTTCTCCATCGCATTTGAAACGAATTGACTTTTTGGAAAAGAGCTCTCTGTCGTGTCAATCTGGTCCAAGTCCAACAGGTCCGCCTGACCATGGCAGATCCGAGACTCAACGGGACGAGCGTTGATCATAGCCCAAGCATTCGAAGCGTGTACTCATACATGTACGCGTAGCTCTGTAAAATCCCCACCTTATACGTACCTGCCGTACCTCCTGAGTAAGGTAATCTTTAAGAGGTGAGGCAGCTGGAGTGGAGGAGGTGCGAAGCTTTGGTGGGGTCCTGGTCATCTACAAGAGGTACAGCCACCGGGGGCGACATGCAGCGAGGTGCCGTAGCAAATCGAATCCAGTACGAGTACCTACTCACTCGTACACCGGAAGGGAAGGCCATCATTACAGCCGTGCAGGCGTCAAGTAAATGTGCATCTAGAAGATACGAGGCGCGACTTTGTGGGGGAGCTGCACGCAACGCGGGAGACGCGAATGAGCACGCACGTCATACATGGTACCAGGGCTGGAACTGCACAGCGGGTGATGGATCTGCTGGGGCAGCGCTGTGGCTCCTGTTGTACGTGTACGAGTACTCGTAGGCGCACCCGTCTCACCGGGACAGCTCCGGAAAGGAGGTAACCTTGAACTTCAGCCGCCCAGTGTGCCCAGCTTCCCAGTTCCAAGACACGGGACCCTGAAGCTGCTTGGATCGGCAGCCCCCGACCCCGTGATAACCAATCCACCCACCCCTCCTCATCGTCCGTCCTGCGCCGCCATGACGACCTCCTAATAACCCTTCTAGTCCAAACATTGCCTTCTCCGCCCTTCAACTCAGCTCGGCTTGAGCTCTTTCGCTGGCTACCGCCGACTACAGACCTATCATTCCTCCATCTGACACGCCCCCACTCGTCAGGCCGTGGCATCCTCCAAGGCGGGCCGCTTCACGCTGGTGGGACGACGCATGCGGGAGCTCGCGCCGCATACCGACCCATCTCTCCACCAACCAGCCCCGGGCGGATTCAGACCACTGCGACAGCCGTGGTGCTGACCTTCGCCTCTGCACAACCGATTCGATCCAGCCATTTGCGCGTGGGTGAGCCGCTGGCTGGCTGACCTGTGATCGCAACGTCAATCCATTGGACTATCCTATCATTACGGCCCTCGTCATCGTCATCGTCATCGTCATATCCCTATCGGCTTCCGGTGCCTCCGTCTCTTCCTGCCCCGTGCCGACTCGAGACAGGTCTTCCGGCAGCGCGCGACTTCGCTGCCGGCCCGCCTCCGTGGGCTATCTACCCCCACCTCCTCCGCTTTTGACCAGGCGCATCAGACTCGCACCTCGCAACTCGGCAAACCAACTGTTGTATCGTGGCTCGCGATCTCTTCGCCCAGCCAATCAGCGATCATGGGCGTGCCCAACCCCGTCGCCTTCAAGCCACTGGCTGTCACGTTCTGGACTACCGTTGTCTACCTGGCCATCCTCATCCTCTGCTTGTCGTTCATGAGACCGTCCCTCCTCCACCAGCCGACCCGACTCTCTACTCGGGCATCAACCTGACAAAGTCGTGGATTGACTTGACCACGCTTTCGCGCGACTACCATCCCTTCAACAGCCGCAAGAACGACGAGGTTCGCGATTGGCTGCTTCTTGAGCTTGAGGACATCAAGAGGCAGAACTCCCTCAACGACTCGACCCTCGTCATCTTCAACGATAACGTTTCCAATGTCACCACGGTTGATTCCCGCGCTAGTTCTCCCTACGGCACTGGCCACTATTTTGAGGGCACCAACATCATGGTGTACATCCGCGGCACGGACGATCCCGACGGCGA
Source organism: Hansfordia pulvinata (assembly GCA_006538405.1). Lineage (NCBI taxonomy): Eukaryota > Fungi > Ascomycota > Sordariomycetes > Xylariales > Hansfordia > Hansfordia pulvinata. The sequence continues at coordinate 144,165 of BJKQ01000007.1, read as the reverse complement.
ATGGTGGAGTGATGGCTCCATGTACACGGACAAGGTCATCGGCAAGGGCGGTGTTCTCATGAACGCCCACTACGACTCGTAAGCAATTCTCCTCCGTGCCTTATTGGCTCTTTGCACGCTCTTGCTTACCCGGGACCACGAATCAGCGTTTCCACCGGATATGGTGCCACCGACGACGGCATGGGCTGCGTCACTGTCCTAGCCTTGGTCAACTACTTCTCACGCCCTGAGCATAAGCCCAGGAGAGGCATTGTCGCCCTGTTCAACAATAACGAGGAGGACTACCTGTGGGGAGCTCGTGCCTTTGGTAACAGCCCCTTGATGCCCTTCTGTCATACCTTCCTCAATCTGGAGGGCGCCGGTGCCGGAGGTCGCGCCAACCTTTTTCGCGCCACAGATGCGCAGGTTGTCGGTGCTTACAAGGGCGCCGAGAACCCCTTCGGAACTGTTGTCTCCTCTGATGCCTGGTCCACCGGCGCCATCAGGAGCGGTACAGATTACCAAATCTTCAACGACGTATACGGGCAGCGCGGTCTCGACGTTTCCTTCTACCGCCCCCGCGCAAGATACCACACGAACCAGGATGATGCCGCGCACGCTTCTAAGGCCAGTCTGTGGCACATGCTGAGCATCTCTCTGCACACCATGCAGGGCCTCTCGGGCGACACCGGATATACTTTCATTGGCGACCGCGACGACGGCGACCGGTCAAAGGTCTACAATGGCAGACGAGATGACGGGGTGTGGTTCGATATTTACGGCCAGACTTTCGCGCTGTTTGACCTGAGATCCTTGTTCGCCTGGTCTTTGACTCTGCTCATAGCCTCACCTCTCATTTTGGTGGCTTTGACCTACGTTCTGGTCCGCTACGACAAGTACTACTTCTTCTCTGCCAGGGCATCCGCATATGATGGGGCAGTCCTGGATCCTGTCATGCTAGGAGGCCGGAAAGGCATTGTGCGCTTCCCCTTCGCGCTGATCGTTTCCTCTGCCTTGGTGGTCGGCTCGGCCTATCTGCTCACCAAGATTAACCCTTGATCATCTACAGCAGCGAGTACTCTGTGTAAGCTTCTTTCCAATGCATACAATCTCACCGAATCCAGGCTGACAGATACAGGTGGGCCATGATGCTTTCGCTGTTCTATTTCGTCTTTTGGACTATTATGGCCGGCGCCAACTTCGCGAGGCCGAGCGCTCTGCACAGAGGATTCTCTACTTTCTGGCTATTCTTGGTGTCGTGGGTCGTCCTGGTCGTTAACACCGTCTTTGAGGATCGATTCCGCATTGCAGCTGGCTACATATTTGTTTTCCTGCATTCGGCAACCTTCCTGGCCTCCCTGATTGCGCTCTGCGAGCTCTTCTTCGTCCCGAGCAGAACATCGTTCGCGCAGCAAGTGCACGATGAGCACGACACGCGGGATCACCTCGAAACTGTGCCGCACGCGGACCGCCCTGTATCTCAGAATGACGAAGAAAATGAGGAGGAGGAAGACGAGCCACAGTCTGCTACTGAGACAACTCCATTGGTTGGGGGCAGTTCTTCTCACCACGGCGGCACCACTTTCGCGACGAATTATCGTCGCTCGACGGCCGCAGTTGCCACCCAGAATGCATCTCACGGAGCTGTCAAGGGCCACGCATACCAATATGAACAAGCGTGGTCAGCTCGTCTTCCGAGCTGGCTGTGGATTCTGCAGTTTCTCATTCTCGGCCCATTCATCATAATTTTGGTCGGTCAGACTGGATTGAGTCTCGTGGCGGCTGTCGCCCAAACGGGCGCGGATGGATCCAGTCTTCTGGTCCCCTATCTGCTCGTGGCATTTTTCAGCATTGCCCTCTTGTTGCCTGTCACGCCGTACATGCATCGCATTACACACCACATCCCACTTTTCCTTCTGACGATCTTTGCTGGCACTTTGATCTACAACCTAGTGGCTTTCCCCTTCTCCGCTGATAACCGGTACAAGGTCTATTTCCAACAGACTGTTGACCTTGACACTGGTGCTTCGACCGTCAAGTACAATGGCTTGCAAGAGTACGTGGAGTTGGCAGTCGCCGAGTTTCCTTCTGCTATGGGCAAAGATATCAGTTGCGACGACGACCACCTGAGAGCGAACCTGATCACATGCTCTTACGACGGGTCGGACGTTCTGCCCAACGTGGTCAAAGCTGTTCCAGACGGGGTTCCACCTGAGAAGGGCTTTTCCAAATGGATCTCATACAACGTCACTCGGGCTAGGAAAGCGAACAAGGCAACATTTGAGATCAATGCACGAGAAACCAGGCAGTGTGGCATCGTCTTCGACACCCCTGTTTCCTCCTTCAAGGTCAGGGGCGGCAATGCCGTAGATAACAGGTTCGGAACCGCCCCAGAAGGAGGCTTGGAGAAGATTGATCTGTATCGGCGGGACTGGGACACGCCGTGGGTCGTCGAGGTGGAATGGAAAGACCGCCACGGCGAGGGCAACGGTCTGGATGGAAAGATCTTCTGTGGCTGGGCGGATGTCAATATGCCTGGAACGTTGCCTGCCTATGACGAGGCCCTAAAGTACGCCCCTGCGTGGGTGGCACTTTCGAAGGCCACCACAACTCTGTGTGAAGGCCGCAAGACCTTCAAGGCGTAATCACCTTGGGATTGCTCGTGGGTATCTAAGGGAATAATAGCCTGAGACTACCTATGCTACCCTGAGTCCTCGTGGCCATCCGGTCATTCTGTATGAAATAATTTTCTTCACATGGTCCGGCGTTCATTCACAAATGATCCAGTCGTGGCAGGCGGCGTTGCCGAATTTCCAAATCGCCACCCGCGCAGTGTAGAGCCGTCTTAAAATAACCTGTGGTGGTCAACGTGTCCCAGGGAGGTCCGGCAATATCATTTCTCTGCAGAGTAGCCACGTCACACACAATCAATGGGATGAGATGAACGCCAGGCTGATTCCAAGAAGAGTCAGAGATCAATGGCAAAAAGAGGAAGAAAATTTTGAAGAGAGGCAAGTCCCAGGTATCTTAGATAATCAAGATGATGCAGGCAGGGCCTGAGCATCGACGGAGCCCCTGGTCTCACCACCACCACCTCCTGCTCCTCTACTCGATCTCACGATCGGCCCACGCCCATGTCCTCCAAGAATCGCGCAAGTAAATCCGGGCTGAGCGCCGGCAGTCCCCGGACGCGCTCGCGGAGAGGCGGCTGCTCCCGGCCCGGGAGCGGAGCGGCGAGGATGGCGGCCCGCAGCGCGGTGGAGCTCAGGGCCGGGTCGAGCAGCGTCGCGTCCCTCGCGAGCGGGCCCCCGCGTCGATGTGCCGCGGGTGCCGGCGGCGCCACGAAGCGCGTCGTCCTCTCGGGCTGGTGCGTCCGCCGGCACACCCAGACGGCCGGGCCGCGCGCGGCGCGCGCCAGCATGGCGGCTGCCATCTCGTCCGCTCTGCGCTCCAGCTCTTTCTCTCCCCCTTCTGTTGCCGGTGCGCGCGGGTCTGCTGCGTCGGCGCCCAGCCGCCGCCGCGGAAACGTCTCCCTCCGTGCGCGCTCGCGCGCTAGGTCCCGCACGGCGCCCGAGTCAGGCTCGTGCCGGGACCAGGGGCCATGCATCTTGAGGGTGTGGACGGGGACTCGGGCTGCCGTGTCGATGGTGGCGGCGGCGGCGGGGCCTGCGTCGCCGCGGCGGGCGCCCGGCTGCTCGCCAAGGAAGTCGGGCAGGCGGCTGACGTGGGCTGTCAGGACGTGCGGGCAGTGGGCGGGGACGTGGGCGCCGACGCGCACGTAGTCGGGCCCCTCGAGGGTGACGAACTCGAGGGGCAGAGCACCCTGACGGCAGCGCGAGGCCAGCGCGGACTTGAGGCGGTAGTAGGGCAGGCGCGCGGGGACGGGCCAGCACCAGGTGCGCATCGTGTCGGCCCCGCCATTGACATTATCGATACCATCATGATTGTCGTCGCTGTCGCCATCGTCAGGGTCAGGCTCGGCCCTGGCCCCAGCGAGGGCGGCGCGCCACAGTCGAACGCGGCGAGACTTGGGCAGGACGAGGGGGGCAGCCGGGCCCGGGTCGGCGTGCTGCTTGGCGGCGACGTAGTCGTCGTCGTGGCAGACGACGAGGGCGGCGACGAGGTTGAAGTCCGGGCAGGAGGCGCGGGCGCCGGCGAAGGCGCGCCGCAGCAGGGCCAGGTGCGCGGCGTGCGGGGGTCGAAGGAGCCAATGTATATCAGCACCCGGTTGCGCACGGCGCGGCTGAGTCGCGGGCGCGAGGCCGAGGGGCCGGCGAAGATCGTTTCGCCTTCGCGGTCGCTGTTGCCCAAGCTGTCCCACTGCTCCTGGTCTTCATCCTCGTCGTCCTCGTCGTCTTCGCCGTCACCGTCCTGGTATCCTTCGTCTAGGTCGCGGCGGACGTCGTCGCAACTCTGCCGGATGTAGTCCTCCAGGCTGTCGTCCGAGGTGGTGGTAGCGGCGGTGCTGAGCGCCGGCGGGCCGTGGAGGGCGGTGAGGGTAAGCATGTAAGCGGCTGGCTGGCTGGCTGTGCTACGGGATCGGGTCGTGTCTGACGGCTCATCAGCTGAGATTCGGCGAGGCTATGCGCCGTTCGCATATCGATATATAGCCAAGTAGGGGAAAGAGAGAGGGCCATAGCATACCGTCAGGCAGATAGACAGGCAGGCAGGCAGCAGCGCGGATGGCGAGGGCATGTCGATCCGGGGCTGATGAGTCGCAGGTCAGGCCAGGCTGCTTGTCTGCCTGCTTGTCTGCTTGTCTGCCTGCATGCCTAAGCTACCGGTCTGTCAGCGTGGCCTGCCCGGCTCGTCTGTGGCTGCGCGGTGCCCCAATAAGACCGGCATGGTGATGCGACGGCCCAGAGAGCCGGGTGGATGACAAGCCGCAGCCCTGCGGATGACTACTCGTACGCGCACATTAGCCTACTCGTCATGCAAGGCGTGGGGCCAGCGGATGGTGGTGGGATCTGCAGGCAGGCGTTTGTTGGACCGGATGGGAGCGGCAGACTACTAAGGTAGCTTAGGTTAGGTAGGAAAGAAGACCAGGGAGAGACGGCAGAGACGAGTGGTTGATATTCGTTATTTTTGAAGGTGTGCATCTGTGCAAACTGGGCCAAGATACTGTCGAGGATGGTGTTGGTGGTCTCAACCCCGAGCAGAACGCGCCGGGATTCCGGCGTGACGTCAGAGGCTTGGGAAAGGGGTCTGGTTGAGATGAGGGCACTTTCGGCTGGCTGTTACGTACATCATGAGTTCCATTGTGAGCGAGTTCTCGTGCCGACCTCGTGCCTAGGTACCTTACCTAGAAACCTCCATCATTTGGATATATGGAAGGCTTGTTTAGGTATGGCCCTCCAGGCTTCGGTCTTTTTGAATCAAGGTAAAGGAGGAATATCTAGGGGAAGGTGCAAGCCACCCCGAGTCCTTGCTCACCCCGCGTAAGATAACCTTTGGTACTACATAAGGTACGAGTACCTAACAGAGTCTAGGCGTGGTGGCGCGTACCATGGAAACTCGTACATACCCGGTCTCTTTCAGGTCCAAAGGAATCGGGCACTCCCGGTTTGTGACCTGAGGTACTGTCATCATCAAAAGAGGTCCGGTCCTGCCATCCTGTCAGTCAGATACTCGTAAAGGTCGTGGGCCTAAGTAAATAAGCCGACTCCGTACCTACCGCGGCCACGGGGCGCGGGCCGAGGTTCGAGCACGCCTATTCGCCGGCTGTCGGCGCGAGAGACCCCTGCGTGTACTCGTACTACTTGGTATTTGATGTAATATGACGATCCAGCATGGCGCAGTCATCAACGGACGAGCAGTGCCTCACTGGCCACATTGATGCGACTGACGGACTGACAGACTGGCGGACTGACTGGGTCTCATCAGCTCCGCTCCATCTCCGCCCCATTCCCAGGCGCTTGCTTGAGGCCAGCCTGGCACAACAAGACCCTGACTGCTCATGTGGTCAATGGTTGCTGGCTGCAGTAGCTGCGTCATCCGCGGCGGTGAAATCTGTCCAGCGGCCGAGAACCTGCAAATTAGCTACCAGGGCTACCTTGTGTGTTAACTAGTTCCCGCCCGTGATTGCTAATTGAGAGTGTAATCCACATGTACTCGTAACGCAGGTGAGGTAGGTATGGACAGTCACCTTGGAATTCGATACCCATGGCCACCACGCTCGCCAAAAACCTCTCCGGGACCCGTGTTGCAGATGGCGACAATTAGGAGGTACATGTAGGTATTTGGGGTTAATCAGTCAGATCACTTGCATTCGCCTCGTCCCTACCAATACCTGCAATCACTCGTATGGGACCTGAGTATACACTGCTCATCTCTTATGTAGTTGTCCAGTGACTGGTTGCCACCCAAGAAATACTCGTATGAGATGAGCTACTCGTACGGGCAGGTACGCAGGGATATGTACATACACGGAGGCAGTTGTCCGGGCCGCGAGCTGCTTGCTCCGCACCTGAGGACATGACCGTCGTCATCGCCAGTGGCAGTCAGAGGTCGCGCATGTGTGTAGGTAGGTACCTCTGGGAGGTAGGGAATAACAACATCAAGAACATTGGATCCCGTCAGGACCTCCTTACCTCCTACCTACCATCTGAGGGCACCTTTTACCTACATGTATTACCTAAGTAGACCAATAATGCGAGGTTAGGTTAGGTAGGTAGGTAGGTACCTAAACTTCCAATTGAAGTACGTGCTATCGGTCTACGAGTAGACGAGGCAGCATGAATAAACGTGGTCGCACCTGCCCGGCCTTGTCCCTGACGTGCCGGAGACTCTCACCAACCTATCAACCACATAATTTAGGTACTCTTCCATTTTATTCCTTTTCATTGCGCATACCTACCTCCCGCCATCTACATTGATGTATGACTGCCCTTCATTCAAACGTCAAACGCCTCTTCTTCCTCCTCCTCCTCCTCCTCCACCTCTCCTCCTCGTTCTCCTCACCCACCCACCTGTCATCCACGGCCCCACCCAGTCGCTCGTTCGCTCGATTCCATCCGCATACCCGGCACTCCCGCTTGGCGCGACGCGACACGGCCGACCCGCTCCTCTCTGATCCGTGCCGATCTGATCTGAACCGCCTCCTCCCCTGATCTCATCCGACCCTGCCCGCCGACCTCTCTTACCCGTCCATCTCCTCTGTCGCCTCACCTCACCTCACCTCGCCATCGCTGCACCCGCTCCCTTCGTCTGCAAGCGCCTGTCTTGGCTGTCCGTCACTCGGAGCGCCTCCACCGTCCTTGCCCTCGCTCTCGCTCTGCCCCTTCTCCCGGGCGTCATCACCTCCAACGACTCATGCGCCTGACGTCACGCTCGACATCAGCGCCTGCAACTCCATAGCCCGACCCTTCATCGCATCTATCTTCGCCCACACGCGCATCAGGCACACAGTACCGACACGCCCACCATGGCGACGGCCACGGCCAATGACGCGCACGACCACATCTTGCGCCCGCGCCCCCGCAAGCCTCAACACGCCCAGGTCGCCGAGCTGGTTCGCGAGCACAGCAATGGCTCTCTCCAGTCCGCCTCGGGTCTCAGCTCGGGCGTCTCGACTCCTTTGGCTGCTCCCGCCGACGGCATTGCGTCTGGTGCCACCAGCGGCCGCTCCACCCCCGTCCCCGAGAACGCCCCCGAGTCCTTCAAGGCCATCTCCTCCGCCCGCAAGCAGGTCCGCGCCGAAGACCGCCGCCGCCGCCTATTCCCTACCACCCGCTTCGAGTCGCGCGTCTCTCACTTTGACCCGGCCTCGGAACACCGCGACTTTCATGGCTTCTTCAACCTCTTCTGGATCGGCCTTGCCGTCCTAGGTATCACTACCATGTTGCGCAACTACAAGGATACCGGCTTCCCCTTCCAGCGCCAGATATGGACTCTCTTCACCGTCAAGCTTGGTCACCTTGCCGCTGCCGACTTCTTCATGGTTGCCAGCACTGCCGTGACCCTGCCCCTCCACCGGGCCTTTCGGGCCACCCACCTCCCCATGACCTGGGCCCGTGGCGGCATGCTATTCCAGAGCGCCTACCAGCTCGCTTGGCTTGCCTTCTGGGTCGCGGTTCCCTTCCTTCTCGAGTGGACCTGGACCGCCCAGGTCTTCCTGCTGCTACATACCATGGTCATGCTCATGAAGATGCATTCCTATACCTTCTACAACGGCCATCTGTCCGAGACCGAGAAGCGGCTCCACGCCCTCGACCACCCCAGAGCCCCGACGCTCAGCCGGCCCGCGAGCCCGCGCCCGTCTACCCCACCGTCGAGAACCCGTTGGGGGGCGAGACCCCTCACGGCAAGGACAGTGGCGACGACAACGACAAGAAGAGCGGCAGCCAGGATGACGAGGACCTTGCCCTTCTGCGTGAGGACCTCGCCCGCGAGCTTACCAGTCCCATGGGCAACGTCTCTTATCCGCGCAACTTGACGTGGTCCAACTACGTCGACTATCTTATGTGCCCAACCCTGTGCTACGAGCTGGAATACCCACGTACCTCTTCGATCAACTGGACCAGCCTCATCGCAAAGATCGTAGCCACCTTTGGCTGCATTTTTCTATTGACCATCATCTCGGAGGAGTACATCCTGCCCGTGCTGCAGGAGTCCAAGGTGCGCCTCGAGGACGTCGCTTCGCCCCTCGACACCATGTTGATACTGGCCGAAACCATCTCATGGCTACTCTTCCCCTTCATGTTGACCTTTCTGCTCGTCTTCCTCGTCATCTTCGAATACGTCCTGGGCGCTTTTGCCGAGATAACCCGTTTTGCCGACCGCCACTTTTACAGCGACTGGTGGAATAGCACCGACTGGATGGAGTTCAGTCGCGAGTGGAATATTCCCGTCTACAGCTTCTTGCGCCGACACGTCTACGCTACCTCTGCCCCGCGCATCGGCCGCGGCATGGCCACCGTCATCACCTTCCTCATATCCGCCGCTGGCCACGAGATTGTCATGGCCTGCATCACCAAGAAGCTGCGCGGCTACGGCTTCGTGTGCCAGATGCTTCAGCTTCCCATCGTCATGCTACAGCGCACGCGCTGGGTCCGCGCCCACAAGACGGCCAACAACGTCCTCTTTTGGAGCAGCATGATTCTCGGCTTGAGCCTAGTAAGACCTGCCAGACCCATTCTACTCACCTCTCACATTGCTAATTCTTATGATTCCAGATCTGTTCTTTGTACGTCTTGATTTAACGAGAGAAAGAAAGCTAAACATACCACGACCCGGCATTTTCTCCCTTTCCCCGCATATACAAGTAGAGAAAGACGATGTAGCGAGCGAAACGCATCGATTGCAACAGCATCACAGCATCATATCAGAGGACGGCAGTCTGCATACCTAGAGTATGCAGTTGGGAGGGAGAGGATACATGATACAGGCGGCACAGTTGGGATAGCCATGACGAGCTGCACGCACAGCCAGTCGTTTCCACTGATGAGCGGGTCCGGGCTGGAATGGTGCAGAGTTGCGATACTGGGACTTCTTATATATACCCCCTCAAGTTTTCTTCTATAAATACCTCGATTGTAGCTCAAGCACACCACGATTATCACATATATGTTGGCAATTACGACTTCGATGCTTTTACAGGTCCGTCCTACACGCAGCGCGGCCTACACCGTTTGACACTGGCACCGCTTAGTAGGTAGTTGGGTATCTGTTTTTATTGTCTCGACTCGTTATCGAAACCATGCTCCCCTTCCTCTCTTCTCCGTTTCGGGACATCTCTTGTGCCACCCCTCCCTCTGGCTGATCTCTTCGAAATATTGACATCCCCTCTTCCACAATGTCACTTCAGATGCACACCTCCAATCGACTCTCCTCGACCACAAACATAGTCACGGGTTCAAGAACTCAAAAACACCATAAAAAGACAGGCACAAGTAGAAAGGGCAGAATCAGATGGGCTTGCTGCACTGACGCCGGGCGGAGGCCACAATAAAGGAGCAGCAAGCAACTCATGGCATGTGAGGCCTTGGTGGAACGCCTTAGGCAGCAATCAAAAACGATTTAAATCGCAATGTGTAGAGAGGAATGACGAGGGTGGCGATGATGGCAATACGCCATTATAAATGAGGATGTTGCCGGGAATGATGCTGGTTGGCTGCTGTATTATCATCCAGCTCAGTCGACTCACAGCAAACAAGTGACTGCTGCGTGTATGGCAGCCCGGTGTGGCTCCGGACCTGGCTCCCCGCAATATTGATGTTGCGCTGCAATGCCAAGAACGCGTCTCCGGTTGCACGTGCGAATGGTTGGCAGGCTCGAAGGACTGCCATGGCGTGTAGGACCCGAATTCCCAGTGAAGGGCATGGTGCTGAACCGTTTTGGTGTACACACAAAGAAAAGGTGCGGTGCGGTGCGATGCGAGCAAACGGAAGAGAAATTGGAGTGGATGGAAACGGAACGCTGATGTAACAAAACCAATAAGAGAGTCGTCATGTCGTCAATTAACGGTGAAATTTTCAGAGTAAAGCCTGAGAGGATGGCGAACCAGTCGCACTTCAAGAGAGCTGGCCCTGGTATGGTTCAGACAGGGGGCCTGTGACGTGACCAAAAGTTGTCGGATATGCGTGTCGCACGGCAACACTACATCACGACACAGCACCCACAGCCGCCCCGCTTCTTCTTCTCTTCCTGCACGGGCACGTTCTGGGCCGCTTCGGGAGCGGTGGCTTCGGCGGCGATCTGAGGCTGCGGTTGCTGAGCTGGCCGAGGACTGGGCATGGGGCTGGGCGCAGGCTTGTCCTGAATCTTGGGCATGGTCGAGTATGAGCTGGTTCCCGGTCGGCTTCCCGGAGCTGGGCTCTTGGCGTCGGCACGGAGAGGCCACTCGTCTTGCCTCTGCTCGGCATCCTTGGGCCTCGTGAGCTCGGGTGGCTTCATAGCAGCCTGCTCGTTCAGAGGGCGGAATTCCGTGTCGTACACATTCCCAAACTTTCCCTCTTGCTCCCATTTCTCCTGCTGAAGCCTTCGAGCCACAGTGGGGAGGAGCTGTTGGTCAGGTGGCAACCGAGGATCCGGCTTGTATGCCGAGACCATCCACGGAGGTTCACCCTCTGGAGCAGCACGTGATGCAGACATCTCGCCACGCGTCGAGGGTCGTGTCGTAGAGGAGCTTCGCGGGCCCGAGCCGGATCGAGTCTTGGGCCGGCCTGTGGCAGGCTGTTTGCCGGGACCTGAGATTTTGCGTGTGGACGTCGTCTTTTTTGGCGAGCCTTCACCGGCGGCACGTCTAGCAGCTTGTGTTTGAGGGGGGTCCTCGAGTCGGAAGGCACTACTATTGCTCCGAGAACGAGGTTTTGGAATTGACATGGTGTACTCGTCGTCGAGACCAAATGCGCTGGTCTTGCGCGAGATAGGTGCGTCGCGCTCGATATAGTCGACGGGAATCGGGGCCGGGCTGAGCTTGGCGAGGGGGATGCGTGTGCCCTTGCCGGAATCGTTGGCAACCCAGTACTCCTCGCCAGGGTCCTCGGCGATCTCCTCGGGGAGGCGAAGGTCCCAGGTGGGGGTTTCGGGGTCTACTGGCGGCATATCCGACTGCGTCGAGCCCTTGCGGGAGCGCGACAGGGACTGCTGATCCGAGGTGTCAGTAGGCCGCCTTGAGTGGCCATTGGCCTTATCTTGGCTACGGTCCCGCCTCGGCCGGCTGTGCGCCCGGGGCTTTGGCAGGTAGATGCCCGCGGCTTGCAGCTCCTCGTTTTCTATCTTTGCCAGTTTGTCTCTGTGGATCCAGTGTGATTTCTCCTCTGGCATGGGCGAAGGATCGAGCCCAGTGCGTTTCTTTGTGGGCTGTTCATCGAGGCCGTAGGAGTCTGGGTGGGAGTCAGCGTGACTGATTTGGTTATGAGGTTGCGCAGCTGCGCGACCGCGGCGCAGACGCCGAATGAAGACCGGGGCGGCGCATACCTCTGCTGGGCCGGTGTTCATCCTGGGCATAAGGATCATACTCGGCGTTGCCATTCTGGTGAGGGAGAGAGCCTCGAGAGTTGCCGCTGAGGTCGTAGTAGGCCTGTTCGTGACTTTGCATGACGTCCTATGGCAGGAGCAAGGGGGTTAACACGCTGGAGCCTGGATATTCCGCATCACGAATTTGCGATGTGTGCAGCATCATGTCGAGTTGTTCGCGCGCAGTACACATCCGTGCACATCCCTTTTTACCCAGGTGCGGGAGGAGTGGAAGGGTAGGACGGGTGAAAAGTGGTCCAGAGAGCATGCTTGCTTACCTGTTGGTCAAACTGGGGATTGAGCTTCCAAGCCGAACCGGAGCCGTGGGAGCTGGTCGGAGGCGTAATCGTGGCAGTACTGGCACCCGGCGCGGCAGACATCACTGTCATGACGGACACCGGGAGCACCTAGCACGCCTGGCGTGGAAGCAGGGAATCTGTGGCCAGTTTCGTGAGGGGGCGAGGCTGGGGAAGAGTTGCCCGGGGGTCAATGGGCGGTGTGACGGGCAGGCTGTGCCGGGCCAACGTGATGCGAAGGCCGTTGCGATGCGTGAGACGGGAGAAGGCCTGGCTGAGACGAGGCGCAGGAAGGCTTCGGGGCGGTAGCTGCAGAGGGGCGAGACGACGTAAATCAACGACTGCCGAAGGGTGCTGTTGCGGAGGTCGGTCGCGCGCGTGGCAGAGCGGGTGGTGTGCGGGAGAGTGGCAGGCGAGGCTGGAAATGGGTATGAAGTTGGTCAATGCCAGTCGGACAGCGCGTCGGCCGCGTGGGTGGGAGGGTGGCGTGGGGGCGAGGGTCTATGTCGTCGTTGGACGCGTTTGCGTCGTGTGCGATTGGAGGCGGTGGCAGACGGGCGGCGGCGGCGGCGGCAGACTGTGAGAGGCGATGGCGGCAACGGACGAGAACAGCGTCGGCAGCAGTTGAGGCTCGAACCGAGCCGTTGCTTGGCCGTGTTGCTTCGTGGCAGCAACTGCTCGTGGAGGCAGCTGGTTGCGAATGGGTGAAGGGCCGGGACGGAGAGCGTGAGGAGAGGAGTTGGGAAGAGAAAGACGAGAGGGACAGCCGCCCCAACTGGAGCCCGGCCTAGCACCGCCCTTGGTCGAGTAGCACGGCACTTGACGCATGTACCGTGCTGGTACTCGCTACCGAGCACTGCAGCCCTGGAGTGCCCATCACGCACCCGCTCCGGGGGGCCGCCCTGCATGCGCGACCCCTGGCTGTGCGACCCCTGTGGTGCGGACCTCAGTAGAGGTACCTAGCCGGACCAATACAGCCCTACTGACCGAGCCCTCCACTGTGAGGGCCATCAATGTGAGTTCCATTGCGAGTGCCTGCACGTACCGCCTTACCAACATACATGTAGACACCTACCTACCTGCCCGTCTTCAGCCAGTCAGATTTCCGACCAGGCAGGCAGGTAAGGTAAAGGCAGTACGGGCGAGGTCTACCAGGTTGAAAGGCCTCACGCTCGACTAAATCATTGGGTGTTCGTGGACTCTCGGGGGAGTGGCTAGCGACCACCAATGAGGACCTAAGGATGTAGGTAGGTTAGGTAGGTAGGTATTCGTATCTAATTGGGTACATAGATCAGAGTCAGATCTGACGGATCTCCATGTGCCATCCATCTAACATCTAACGCGACACGCCCCCTTCACAATTGGATTGGATGGTAAGGAGGTACCGCTTGTAGGTAGATACGAGTAGGCACGGTACACGTCGCGAGAGATACCCGGATCTGGGCACAGCTAGAGATGTACCAAGACGTGAAGGTACGCGCGACCGTAGCTTGGGAGCGTCGAGCCGAGGACGACGTTGTTGACGATACCCGGCTGGTGGAATCACCATCATCAAATGAATCACACGAATGAAACTCTGCATCAGGTCTTGTGCAACGCCGGCGCTTCTCCCGCGACCACGTCTGCTTCCGCTTCCCCTTCCACTCTTGTTCCCCTGCAGATTGCCGACCATTCTGTAGAACAGACCGGTCCCGAAAACTACAACCATCACCGGCCTTTCACGGCTGGCAGCAGGCAGTTCCGCGGCTTGACGTTGTCTCGTTTGCAGTGGCCCGCCGCGAGAGAGCCTTCGAGTACTCGGACTCCTACCCGTACGCTTACCAGGCCCATGGCACGTCACGCCACGCAAAGCCCGCGTATTGTCTCGTCTCGTTCCATGGCGCTACCCGCACCAACACAACCACCACCATTGTTCACGATGCTTGCAAACGCCCACCACACGTGGATCCGGGCCCTGATGAACCGTTCGTGATCGATACCAAACCGAGTGCTCGCTCGTGCCTGTTCGAATCCCCCCCCCCCCAACTCGGCCCAGCCGTGGGGAGCGAGCTAGGGAGGGCCTACGTACGAGTAGATAGAGCCATAGACGGTTGGCACAAGAGAAGGCTGCCAGCTCATTGGCCCCAGGGTGCGACCATTGAGAAGAAGCAAATCTGGTCCCCAGCCTGTTTAATGAGAAGCCGCCCAGCAAATGAGTCGAGGTGGGTTCGGCCGAATCACCCCAACCAGATTCGCTCGTCTAATTACAGCCACCAATTGTGTCAACCCCGGCCGGCGTCCTTGCCGTCCTGGGCCTCGACCGTCTTGTGTTCTTTTTTTCTTTTTTCTTTTTCATGTGTGGCTTTTACTATACGGACACCTAACAATGTCTGGCGAGGGGGCCACGGGGCCAAGGTCAGGTGCATCTGGAAAGCCCACTGATGAGCCATCATACGTACGCGTACGAGCACTCGTCTCTCACGAGTACGCGTGCTTTCGAGTAGGATTATCCGCGGACCGCGTCGCAACCCGTGTCGCGCGTGCCGTCACGAGTTTCCATCGTTTCTTATATAAGTGAGTATACAAATAACGCTGAACTACCTAACCTCCTCATCACGCGTATTCTGCGGCCTCCTCTCGCCTAGCAAGCTGTTGCTATAGATTGCTCATAGCCGCAAGGTTGCCAGTCTGGAAGCCTTGCTCTCAATGTTTCTCATAGCCACGCACACGGTACGCCAACCCGGTTTCACACATCAAGGTTCCTCTAGTTTCTCTGCGGACTGCGTAGAGACAGGTCATCAGTGTTGAGATGCGAGTGGTTGGGCCCGCGGCCGTTCTTGCCAGTCCTCCAGGTCCTGGTTCCAAGTAATGAAAGGGGCTCGCAGCTGGCAAGCCTCCAAAGCGCACAGGGCTGCTTGTGACCCTGTTGCTCGTATGTCCACGATCCCACCTCAAGCCCTGCAAGCCCCGGTTACGAGTACAGTCGACTCAAAGCATCATCTAGGTGGGCATAGGCCCCCCAGCACACGGCACGCCCCTACGAAGGTGGGTTGATAGGAGGATGGGCAAGGCAAGGCATGGGATGGCAGGGTTCAGGGACAGGGTACAGGCCTGCTGAACAGGTCCAACGGGCAACGGCTGTGCCAACGTTGGTGCACTGGCATCGTGGCCGTCGTCAAACGGTCCGATCCCGGTACGAGTAGGCACACGGGGCCGTTATTACACTCCAACACGCGAGTCGTGGGGTGGCCGGCAGGTCTGTTAAGAATGGGAGCAGACAGGTCTATACGAATAGCCTCACCTGCTTGATGAAATTTGTCGATGCAGTCGCAGTTGTGTTCTCCAGTCCCTCAAAGTCAATGGGCGATCATGAAAAAGGTAGTAGGTCTGGAGTGTCTGCGAGATGCATGAGACACACCCGACCCGTGTATATGCAGGTATGCAGTTAAGTTACCTATAGGTACTCGCAAGATTCGAGCTGATGACTGGACTGCCCGCACCTACCTTAGGTACCTACACATGAGGTATGTAGGTAGCGGTCGAAAGGTTCAACGAATGGAAGGGGCGCACTTATTCAGGTACATCCACCATACAGCGTGGAGTAGAGCTGACTCTCTTGGAAGCCGCCAAGTGCGGGAAGGGTGCCTCCCAGGCCATGAGCATACGGCAAGAATTGCTTCATGCCCCTCGTCGAGGCCGTGATCGGGCAGGCAGCGGGTGCAAGTACATTAGCATTGAGTACATGTCCCGCCATTTACATGTAGTGTGCCTGAGGCGACGCTCAAGGCAGGTCGTGTGAGATGCTGCCTTGAATGTTGATATCCATACCTGTACCTAAGGTACACGTACAGGATGCAACTACCTTGCGCAAAAGGCGGTTACCCGTGCCTACATGTACGTAAGGTACCTCGAGTATCCCCGAGCCGTACGACGGGACCTCGAGTCTACCTAATCCACGATTGATGTCAGGTACCTACCTACCCGTACCTACGGGACAGGGATTGCGGTCAGATTGCACGTGAAGCAATTCACGAGCAATCCGATACTGCGCCGATGCTCCAGTCTCGGGGGAGGTTGGAGGTGAAATTGATACTCGTACAAGAAGCTGATCTTTCCGACCTTGACCAGAGGCCAAGCCCGATGGATAGAGGCCGGGAAGGCGCCAGTCTATTGGATGTCATACCGAGGCCAATCGAGGCCAATCGAGGCCAACTCCTTCGTCACTATGAACCACCACCTTCTTTTTGTTTTCCCCAAGCCCGATATCGCCGTCACTATTCTCTTGTACCTAACTGAGTTCGACATATATTCTTAACCACGCAGTATTGAGATCCGGTGGTCGCCGTCGAGGGATCATATTCTTGCCTTTCAGACCGTTGATAGCTCGCATGCCGTCTCTATCCGACCAGAGCAGCATCACATCATCAAGACACCCCCGGTGAGCCTCTCGAGGCAACGCTCATGGCAGCCTGCAAAATGGGAACAGCACTGACGCCCATGCCCACTCAGACCATGGATAGCGTCACCTCTTCGTCCGCTGCGGCGAGGCCCAGGCGACGGACTCGCTTTGTCTGCATCTCGGATACACACAACTGCACCGTCAGACTCCCCAAGGGCGACGTGCTCATCCACGCTGGGGATTTGACCAACACTGGGAGCTACTCCGAGGTAAGGCAACAACCCGGGTGGGAGGGGCTCCATACCTCTCCGACTCGCTCTCCACAACCATCGGATCATGAGCCGTGCTGATTCTCTGCCTTACCTGACGGGTGCGCCAATGGCCAGCTCGCCAAGCAAGTAGATTGGCTAGAGAAGGCCGACTTTGAGTGCAAGCTCGTCATCGCCGGCAACCACGAGACGACGCTGGACGCCGCCAGCTATGACCCGTTGAACCCGGTCTGGCACAATCGCCCGCGGTGGTCGGCTTGGGAGGCCACGCCTCCGCCGCAGGACCCGGCCGCATGCCGAGCGCTGATGGCAGAATCGAAGTCGCTCACGTATCTCGAGCACGAGGGCCGAACGATCCGCCTGACTGACCCGGCCGGACCACAGACCACCTTTTCCGTCTTCGGGTCGCCGTACACGCCGAGTCGGAAGCAGGGCGGGAGCCCCTGGGGATTTCAGTACCGGGTGGGTGGCAGCGGCGATGACCCCCACGACGTCGACGACGAGAGTGGCAAGAACAGCAGAAAAGTCAGCACCGACGACGATAGATATGACGCAGCTGCCAACACCCTGTGGTCAGACATACCGCTGGACACAGACGTGCTCATCACCCACGGGCCCGCCCGCGGACACCGAGACGAGGGGAGGGGCGGTGCCGAGGGTTGCGAAGCGCTCCGGCAGGCCATGTGGCGCGTCCGCCCGCGGCTCGCCGTTTGTGGACACGTCCACCTAGCCCGCGGCGCCGAGCGCGTGCGCTGGGACCTGGGCAGCCGCTTCGTCCGCCACAAGGAGGAGCACCGGCAACAAGACCACCGCGGCAGCGGCGCGGGAACAATGGCGTCGACAGTCTGGGAGGACCCGGCCCCCGAGGGCGACAAGATCAGCCTGGTGGACCTGACGGGGAGGAAGAAGGGCGCCGGACCGGCCCTGGACAACGACGGGGCGGCGGGCAGCAGAAGCATTGACGACAGGCCGGCTTCCAACTCCGACGTGAACTGGACCCGGGGTTTTAAGGGGAGCCCCGAGTCGCCTTGGAGCGACGGGGCGGCGCTGCGAGGGCGTTTGGGCCGGCGGGAGACGTGCGTCGTCAACTGCGCCGTCCAGGCCAACAACTACCCGCATCGCGGCATGCGGAAGCTCAACAAGCCCATCGTCGTGGACCTGGACTTGCCTGTCTGACAGGGCGAGCCTGCGTCTACTGAATTCGGCGATATCTTGTCTACTCAGCACGTAGGGATCTAGTGAAATTCTTGGTCACGACATACCACACAGCATCCTTGGGGTGTGTGTATTCGAGGGCTGTCTGCTGGCGTGGTTATTACTCGGTGCTTCGCTGACCATCAACATCGCGTTAACGAACAGCAACTTCCAGCAGGAGGGATGGGAAGCGCAAGAACCGCCCCTTGCGGTTCTCTCTCATCAGACTCGCCGACTTGCCTACCAACGAGGAGTCTTTTAGATCAGACCCCGTTCCCTTCAACAATGCCCAATTTGACCACTAACACCAGGCTGCATGCGTACCCATTCAACACGACGAGACTTTGGCGCAGTTGCTTCCTTCATGTCGTTGTGTGAAGATATCGTGTAAACGAAAGCCTGCAGGCCTCGCACCCGACTTGCTCGATTTGAGTCATGATTGCTCAGTCTTATCGATCGCGCATCTGCCCGAGCATCCGCGGTCAGGCAGCAACCGACGAGACGGCGTTCAAGCACTAAGCTCGCGGCAACACTTACATCCCAATACCGCAAGTTGATACCGTGCGCAACGCGCCTGGCTCTTGTCTCGACTCTACTGGCAGTGCAATGGCGTCACAAGATACACGATACACGACGCGGTCAAACCCAACAACCACGCCAGCGAGCCAAAGGGGGCCGCAAGCAGCGCCGCAGCGCGCCCCGGACCAACGCTTCCAACCCTGACCCCTGAACCGAGGGGAAACCGGCATGTCCCCTCTTCGAAAGGATCCGCCTGGACCCGCCGCCACGACGGCAACTGCGAGGGGGCCCAGGCGAAGAGGCCGGCAGGCTTGAGTGTTTTGGCGATCCCGCATGACAGGGCTCCGTCAAGCAATATGGATGCGAGATGTCGACGTGACGGAGTATTCATGCACGGCAGCCATGTCTCGACAGGCGCAAGCGCACAGGTGCGGAGTACGAGTCAAAAGGGGACAGTGGCTTGTGTCTTTCTGCTGTCTCTTTTGCACTCGGTGTTGGGCCCGCGGCAGACACGAGTGAGTACCTTGGGTAGGTACTCGTAGTCAGCTTGATGGGTCTTGGGTCTTGGGGGCCGGGCGGCAGGCGAGGTGAGGTGAGACCCGGGATCACACTCTTCTTCATTCTCAGTCTTTGCCGATGGACTTTCTTCCCTCTTTGTGCGGGAATGCGATTGCGGGGGGTACGAGTGCCCTCCTGGGGTGGGAGGGGGCGGATCGTGTCTCATCGTCGGGAAGCAGGAGGTGAAGCGAGTGTCACAGACAGTCTCACACATTCAGAAGAGAGAGGGCCATGCTCGTCGTCGAGTGCAGGCATACGAGTACTCGTAGGCAGGTCTCAGCCAGCCCACTCAGCCATCGGGAGTCGAGGCGGGAAGCGGTCACCCGCCGGCCTCCCTCCCTCTACGAGTACGTTGGACGGTCAAGTTGTCGTCCCTAACGTTGCCGGTCCGGCACCAGTCGATGACCGCATCCACCCCATGGACGGGACTCGACGTCGGTGTTGCCGCCGTTGGCAGCTGCCCGGGCTCGAGTGTCCGCTGCCCGGCTTGTGCCCAAGGTACCTCCCTAGTCCCACTGGAGCTCTCCCGTGGGTCATACGAGTACTCGTGGGCAAGCACGCACGGCGGTCCCGGGCAGGTGATGGTTGAAACATGATGTTGGCGTGGGCGGCTCGCGCGCGTCGGTGGGAGTCGATTCTCGCGCCCCGGCTCAGCACACACACACACACACCAACTTGGAGAGCTGTATCACACGTCCCGGTCCAGACACACCAAAACACACACACATGGACACACGCGCGCGCACGGAGGTCGCTTTGTCTGGTAAAGGGTGCATATAGCACTTGACCCTCTCGTGATGCTTGCTGTCTGCTTGCTGTCTGCTTGCTGCTGCGATTGCTCTCGCCCCTCCATCGTCAAGCCCCTCGACCCAAGTAGCTCTCCCCTTCTACGAGTACGAGTACTGCCCCTCTCTTCTTGCCATATACTCGTATTGCCGTGCTCCGCGCGGCTACTCGCACGAGTGCGCCCTTTCCGACCGTGGTGACTATCCGCATCTGGAGGTCTAGCCTGGGGGCGCTCGTACATCCAGCTCCAGTCTGGTCGAAGGCATTCGATGGGGAGAGATCGGGAGAGGGCCGGGGCAGCCGGGCCGCTCGAAGCGCTCATTGGGCCGCGTTGCGCTGGTTTGCGGGGGGGGGAGGGTGGATTCTGCGCGTACGTGCCCGCCATGCCTGGTGGTGATAGTGTGTGAGCGGGTCTCGTCTCTCTGGTGCTCTTATTAGAATGGATGGGCTTTCCGGTACATGGAAGGCATCAGATTCTTCTACATGGTGTAGACTACATGTACATAGGGGCATGAGCTTTGGTAGGTTGTCTATTGCGATTCGGCATGCAGTACCTATATCTACATGATGTACGAGTGCGTTGGGTGGGTTGATGCAAGGTCAAGATTGATTAGGTTGATCAGGTCCGAGAGGGGCTCAGCCCCCAATGCAATGGCAATGCATGGGCAAGAGCCGGCCTCGATCTAATTCGGGGGCGGTTCTCTCTTCTCTTCTCTCCTCTTCTCCTCTCTCTCCCTTTATGTTCTTGGTTTTGCGAGCCCACCTAAGAGAGTACATAGGTATTTCATGAAGCAGACAGATTTGGTTGCCAACCCCGTCCACGGTGCTTTGGTGAGTAGCATGGAAACCTTAAGATAGGTAGGCACCTGACCTGCTGGTGATTCCCACCTCGTTATCACATGTATTTGGTGTACGGGTACCCAAGTGCTCCTATGTAGGTACTCGTAAGGCGGTAGGCACGAGTAGGTACGAATCGGGGGATGTTCCAGGTCCCAGATGGCGACTGGCCACGCGCCTGTTCGGAGGGACTATTTGGCACGATATCCATTCTATTCTCGCCCTACTACGGAGTCCTCGCAGGCCTACCCGCAGTCTTGCAGCCCATGTGAGTGATTGGGTGGATCGCTTCTCGGAGGGGTTGCAGCAGCAGCTACGTGTACGGAGTACGAGTACTCGCGAGCTCACTACCAGGTACCTATCCATGTGTGCCCGAGACCGCACTCGTTCCGGGACGTGCGAGCCTCTTCTTGATCCCTTTTGCGACTGCGACTGCGATTGCGGCAGCTGCTTGCCCGCTCACATACATGTACACCAGGGCAGAGCAGAGCAGGGCTGTGTCATGACTACGCGTAGGGCCCTGTGTGGCAAAGAAGGAGGGGGAGACGAGAAGGGGATGGGCGGATGAGGGGCTGACATCCACCGGAATCGAATCACAAAGAACCTCGCCCCAGTGGTGAGACCCGTACCCGATGTGTTTGTGCCGGCTTCTTGCCTCGCCGCCTCACCCGCCCGCATGCATTCCGCATTCTGGGGGCCCCCTCGTCCGCGTCGACAGGAGGAATCCGACGAGCGAAGCTGCCAACCCAAGAAGGCGACCACGATATGGCAATCGGGAAGATCCAGGCCAGATCTGATCTGAGGTAGGATCGCAGAGAGAGGAAGAGAGAGAGGGATGACCATCTGATACTCACCGCCAGATGCTCGTATGCCTTTTTCCCCCCCGGGCCTTCCATTTGCGCCTCCTGCAAACCTGGAGTGGGCGGTTCCATGGGACGTCCCAGGTCAGTCCCTGCAGCTCACCCACGCGGCGCGGTGGCAGGCACAGCTGCCCATCGTCCACGATTCCATCAATGCGGGCAAGTGGCATTGATCAGGTACGAGTACCTAACTCGCACCCACACCTGGACCTACGACCTCGAGCTCGTACGTCGAGAGGTAACTCCGCTGTTTGCTCCCCCTCATTTGGGGCGAAGGTTCCCAAGACAACGCCGGGCATCCTTGTCCGTCAGGGCTTGTGGGCTCGCTCTATCCTCCTCGTCAACAGCCAGGCCGCCTTGCCCAAACTTGACCGCCATCCAGGTCCGATCCGAGTGCTGCAGGCGGATGGGCAGAAAGAGAAGCAAACGGGCAGTGGTAGACCATGTCAATCGACGATGTTGCTGGAGACGGCTCCAGAGTGGTGTCATGAATGCACCCGGCAGCTCTTCTCCTGGCGAGCTCTGCCGGGTTCATCCCTCGGCGGACGGAGCCGGGCTTCGTGCACACGAGACGGCGGACGGGCTGGACGATATTATGTCGTACTCGTGTGCTTTCCTAGAGGCAATGGAATCCAGAGTCATCATGAGTGGGCGACGGGCGCATACCGGGCATTTGCTTACTCCGTTCTGCTGACCAGAAGGTACTTGTCCCTACCAGTGCCATACCTAAGATACTTGATACAAAGTGGAGGTAACCTCATCCCGCCCTCCATGTATGTACGAGTACCTTACCTACTATCCGTGTCGGGAGAGCAGGCGAACCACCGTCTCTTCCAGTCAACATCGGATCGTGACCTGCCGTTGTCGCCTCACGAGCACCCCGCCCAAAATTGGCCAAAGAAGCAAGAAAAAAAAATCAGTTAGGAAAATGAACAAGAAAAGATCGAGCAAGGACGGGCCAGATGCCCCACCCCCACCTCAGCGAGCAAGGTCTCACCAGCGCTTGCCCGCACCAACCCCTCCGTACGTCGCATCCATCCTTTGCGGGGTTTGGAGGGGGGGGGGGCGGGTTTGCCGGCCTTCACGTCGGTAGGCATCTCACGCCTCACCAAGGGTGCCGTTCGCAGCGGGCTTATATTGTTGCCATAATCACTGCGGGCCCAGGAGTGGGGGAGAAACAAGGGCTGGCTAACGCGGGCTAAGCGAGCTCTTCCATCTCATGATGAACCAGGTCAGGCCAGAGAGGGCCTGCCAATTGACCCGGCTTACTCGTATCAGGAGTCGGCCCGCCGGGGAGTCTTGCCAATCTCTTCTTCAGATCGATCTCTGCCGGGTAGGCCACTTAGCGCCCGCAACCTAATCGACAAGACTTGAGACGAATGGTCTGTCCATGTCTTTGGCCTCTCGCCTTGCTTGCAGACAGCCGCGGCTGTTGAGGCGTGCGTGCTGTGTGAAGAGAGAGAGAGAGAGAGAGAGGGAGAGAGAGAGCGCGAACATAGCACGAGAGCACGATGGTATACCATAGCCCGTTTCTCGGCTCCTGACCAGTTTGCAGCAGCAGACCTGGCCAACTACCCACTCACACGCACCCAAGCAGCTGATTCCGACCCCGGGACGCTGCTCTCGATACGCGCGCGGAGGCGTTCCTGAGGCTTGATGGAGGGGGCCCGTGAGCAGCCCCTCACACCCCCTTGTGGTCCCTGGGACCGCCCACTCTCTCAGACCCGTCGCACGTCCATCGGAACTGGATCTAGCCAGGATGCCAGCGTGCCAGGCAATCGATAGGCTACAACGAGGACTCCATAGAAGCCTCTGCCGGGGGCTGACTTGGAAGACGAGACTAGGTAGGTTAGAATGGGTTCTGAACGCCCACCCCACACAGGCCCGGATAACCCAGGCCGAATCGACAGATAACAACCTACGAGTAGGACCACAGCAGGCAAGGTCTTTGCTGCAGCCACTGGCAAGTCTTGGCACGGAGCAAAACCATGATCGTGTGCAGTGGCATGGGATGGGGCCTGGCTTCAGCCATAATCGTAAACCACTTACAGAAGCAGCAGGACGGACTGGGTTGGACGACACGCACGCGCTCTTGGAGGGGCCCCATCGCTCGCCGCTGCAGACCGGGACAGGACGAGAGAAAAAAACGCCCGGCCTCGAGGCGGCAGATTCATCCCACCCCGGTGGCTGACGAGAGGGAGGGACAGTGACAAAAGGCGAATCACTTGCGGGCCAGCTACACCACCACGGCAGCCCGACGCGACGGAGCTCATGAGGCGAACTCCCGTGGGCAGCCAACTCGTTAGCTGCCCCAGTCGAGCCGCCTGCGTGCCCGCCCATTCAGGCGCCGTCGTCATCTGGCCTCTGTCTGCATAGAGAGCTGGCAGCCCCGAAAAAAAAAAGGAGGGAAAGGAAGAAACCCATCTCGCTCCAGGAGTGCTCGTGGACGGCCTCATTGCCCTTACACTGCCTGCCTTATCCTCCCCGCGCGCCCGGAGAGTCGGATGTCCTGAAGACTGACCCCCATACAGCCTCACCAGTGACCGAACAGGACATTTGCCTGCTCCATGTGAACGTACCGTGCGCTGCCCCCCTCTTGGGCCCCCTCCGTCCTGGCCCGTACGTACCTGCTTCTGCTTCCTGCACGGCCCCTTGTAGAGAGCGTGGGAGGGCCGCCGTCGACTGCTTTTTACTCAAGGAGTCGGGAGGTGAGAAGACACTTGGAGCAGCCGGGTATTGGTTGGAACCTGGTATGGAAGCGTGCGTCGGGTGGGCTGCAGAGGCCACGGCGGCGGATGCTGCAGGGAGAGATGGAGAGCGAGGGAGGGGGGGCGAGAAAGGCCTGGTGAGTGGACGAGGTGATGGGTACGCGTGGTCTTGTGAGCCTATCGGGGGAGAAGAGGCGTCGCCCAATCCATGCAGCTGCCGGGGCGAGTTCCCAGCGTGTCCTGTCCACGAAGGACCTTTTTCTGTCATCATCACCAGTCGCCTCTCGCCCGTCGTGTCATCCACACATCCGCACACCCACACAGACGGCCACACGCACGCATGCACGCCCGCCCGCGCCCACCTGGCCTGGGTTGGCACAGCTGAGGTGCATGAAACGGTGATTCGCAGGGGGAATGCACCCTCCTGGCGAGGCCGGCCCTGTTCTCTGACGTCTCCTCTGGGGGACCTGAGGGTGCCACGATGGCACCGTGACGAGATGGTCAGACAGGGCCGAGATGGGAATTGGGCCGAGTTGGCCCCCAAGGGGCACCTGGCAGGTACTCGGATGGCGATTTCACATTGTTCCATCTGCTGTTCTTCCCTGGGGACCCCCCCGCGATCCATCTTCTGAAGGTGCTGATCCTTGTACGGGTGTGTGGGTGTCTCGTACCAAGCAGCAGCAAGGAACTCGGAGCACTCTTTGAGGACCTTGCTTTGAGAGTAGCAGCAAGGAGATACTCGTAGACCCAAGAGGCAGAGTGCATTGCAGCGTGCGCCGGCGCTGCACGACAGAGGGCCCGGTTGGTCAGCCAGCACTGCTCTCGCATGAGCGATGGCCCCCCTCTATGCCGAGTCGAGCATCGGCCGGGTGAGCTATTGCGAGTACGCGTTACTTACTAGCTGGAGGTTACCTATGCGTACCTTGTGGTAGTACCTTACTTCCCCCTTGTATTTGATGTACTCGTACTCGTGTGTGCCGACCAACTGCTGGATGCCACCGGTTTGAATACTCGTAGAGGCACGCAGCAGAGGTCATTTTTGCGAGTATTATTGCATTGTTCGTTTTCGAATGTCGTTGTCATTCTTCTTTTCATTCCCAGGCACCCAGGGTAGTTTTTCCCGTCTTCTGCTCCGGTTCTCGCCCGTCCCCTCTCCCACACACACCCTGTCTGTTCTGGTGAAGCCGCGATTCACGCAACCCGTCACGTGGGCTTGGAGCTGCGAACTGCTGAGCTCGACACGTAGGAGCAAGGGACCCCGTACGGGCACGGGTATGCCCACTGGGACGCTGCCACGGGCGTGCTGTATTGTCGGTGCTAACGCATGCAGACCATTGGCCCTCGCAGGTGGTCGTGATGGGCAACGCAACGGTCGGATTGGCCGCTGACTTGAGAGATACTCGTAGAGAGGGAGAGCTATTGGCAAAACAAAAGCGTCTATCCTGACTTTTACCTTGGGAGATATCTACCTCGCATATCCCGTTGCCGTATTCTGCCTCTGGTGGACCTGGTGATCTGCAGCTACTCGTAGACCCTGGCACCTGGGTGCTTTCCCATCAACTTGGACGGATGGAGGGCACTTATTATTATTATTAACAACCGTACGAATAAAGCCCTCACAGCTGGATCAAGGCGAGCTTTCAGTCAGGTACTCGTAGGTACGAGTATCCGTACTCATCAGTAGGACAAAACGGACAGCCAACGACAAAGCTACCATATTCTTCACCGCCCATTGCTCAATCTCAGACAGCACCAGTGGGGCACCGCTCCGCACCCTCGCATCCCAGTGCTTCTATCTAAGGTATACTCTCCTAGACGCACGACGACCTCACGCACGCCCGCCCACCTCAAGTCGTGGCTGGTCCCGGGGCCTGCTCCTCTTCCTCCTCCTCCTCCTCCCGCCTCCTGCTCGTGTACGAGTACCTTCTTCTCTTCATCCCATTTCCTTGCTATGCTATATCTGCCTGCAGTGGCTCACTTCCCGCGCTTGTTGATGACGATGGGCACGGCGGGTCTGCGCACGCTGCATGTCGCCGCCGACTATCATCCTGGGATTTGCCATCGCCCAAGCAACAGACGGAGGGCTGGCAGCTCAAAGGTGGCCATCCCGTCGCCTCTGCTCGTGCAGGTACTCGCAGTCGTACTCCATCCCCGCCTGTCAGTGAGAGTAGGTACGGCCACAGATAAAATACCGTCTCCGCCCTGTCCTGGTCTCGAACGCGTAAACGACAAACGGAGGACGACTCTGCGTGCATATCTGCATCACAACGGGCCATCGCCTCCACCCCACGTCGACACGCCATCGATCCGTCCAGCAATAACGGAATACTCGTACTTGGTCCCTTCCACCATCCCACCTCCCTGTAGGTATGGGTACTCGTCTCGCACGAGTACCTTAGGTACGCGTATGCACCGCAGGTCGTGGGGCACGCAGCAACCGTCGAGCGTTCCTATTCATTCCCGGCGTGTACGGGTAACACGTTGTCCAACAAATGCGCGTCCCCGTCCTCTCGTCCCCTGCGCCCTTCCTTTCCCACCAGCCTATCGTGCCGTCGGGACGGGCGAATTGTGCCAGGCGCCCTGCTCCCGAACCGGACGCACCCGCATCCGGGGATGTACAAAATGCGCCGCGAACGATGAGAGCCCATGGTAGCCAAAGAAGCAGCACGACTCGAGGGGCCGCTTGGGCTCGTCAGAAGAGGTCGGGCCCTCTCCCCGCCGTACCGTTGCACGATGCCTTGGCCCTGGGTCACACAGAGAGCCCGGCCATGATGCCTCCTCCTCCTCCTCCTCCTCCTCCTCCTCCTCCACCTGGACCAATACGAGCTGCCTATGCGCGCGCGCGCACACACACACACACACACACACACACACACACACACACACAAGTCGTAGGGCAAAGATTACCTAAGAACCACCCAACCTGCCTCACGGCCTGCCCGCCTGCCCCTCCACGACCTGCCTGCAGACAGGGGTAGACGGAGTACGACTACGAGTACTCGTACCTTCGCCCCTCCGCCTCACCGTCTTCTAGAACTCGGGCGCTTCTGCGCCCGGGTGGCATGCACTGCCTGACCGGACGGACGATGGGTAATGGGCGCGTCCTCGTCGTAGTAAGACGGAATTGTCGCAGGGTCGTAGTCCCAACTCGAAGACCCGGCGTCCCGAGGCCAGCCTGGGCGAGCCCAGGCGAGGCAGTGCGCTGCGGCGCCCGACGCGGCGTGCGATTCAAGAACAGTGGTCGGAGGCCTTTCTGCTTGTGGAGATCGGTGGGCCGGCCAGGCGGTTGTTGGACGGACGGGCCGGCGGCCAGCGAGAGACGACCGAGAGACAGTCAACAGCAGCGCAGCACAACACAGCCATGATGGAGGGCAACGAACGTCGGCGGCCGCGAGACCCTATCCAGGGCCAGGCATCGGGCAGTGGTGGGCTGACCAGGGAGAAAGCCAGGGCAGGCGGCCGGCGGCTCGTTCGAGGCCGCTCGCTCGTCGCCTCGATTGCCCGCGAACTCGCCTCGCCCGATCCTCTCGAGACTCGTCAGCGTCAAAGACACGCCTTCGCCACGCCACGAGAACCGCTCGCTCTTCGCTTTCGCGGCCAGCTGAGCCTCTTTCCCGCCCCGCCGGAGCCCGGGCGCTCTCAGCCAATTCCTGCTGCGCTGGGGCGTGGCGCTGCCACAGTTCGGTCACCCCACCCCCCCACCCCTCATACGAGTATGATACGGCGAGAAGCTCGTGGGACAGAAGCCCTCACGAGCTGCCCCCGGCGTCCAGCGTCCGTCGACATTAGCTCCTCCCGTCCCTCCTGATGCAGGTGCGCGCGAGTATGCGGCCTCTTCGGAAAGCTGCGACGCACTCGCGTCATGGCGACCCGTGGACGCAGCCTTGATCGCGACCCCTCCCCCTGCGCCCGGGCACGTCGGCTCACCCGCCCATTCGAATCGCCAAGCAGCAGCGAGCGATCCAGCCCCCGGACGGGCAAGATGGGCGGCGGCCATGACATAGCTGACCCTGCAAACCCGAATCCCTCGCAAGCCGCCTGGGGAAGCTTCCCCAGAGACGGGCATCGCCCTGAACCAAGGCCAGGGGGGCTGCTACACTCATGCCTCGATTTGGCGAGAGAGCTGCGGCGGCCGTTTTACAAGGGCAATCAGGGCCGTTGCCTGTACCGAGGAGCGAGGGGGGGCGAGATAGCATGGATGCAGGCGGTACCTTGGGTCAATACGGAGATTCCGTGAATGCATGCAGTGCAACGTGCATTCCACCGTTAGGTAGGTACTGATGACCACCGTGCCACCTCATCCATTCATCGTCTCGAACGGCCCTCATTGCCGTTACGGGCACCTTGCCACCTTGCTCCTCAAGAACGAATAAAAGTGCGGATCTTGAGGTGGCTACTCGTACCTACCGAGTTCGCCCGCCTTGGTAGGTGTCTACGGTAACGGAGGAGGAACTCGTTGGTATAGGTAGGCTCATGTGGGCGAATGGATGGGGTTCTCGAAGAGGACCACCTGCCAGCCCCCGCGGCACCGTCCATTCCATGTCAGCCAGCCCTCCAGCCCGTCACGTCACATGCCGGTGGGCACTCGGCCCGCAGGTACGGGCTACCTGGCGCCAGCTGCTTCGTGACCGCGCTGGATAAAGTCGCTCAGACGGGCAGACCAAGGGGCCCGCACACCCAAGAGACGGCGGTCCTTCTGAAGCCCATGAGCCCACTAGATACGAGACCCCCAGTGTGCCGGTGCCCGACGGACACTAGTTAGAACCGTACCGGTTGCTGGGCTTACAGGAACAATGGAAACGTGTCAGCGCCACGATTTCTGGCGAATCCAAAGGCTCGATGCCTACCTTGGCGAGGAACCGAAGATCACCTGCCTCCATTTAATCGATGAATGAGCGAGCTTGGGTGCTGGCAGGGAGGCAGCTTGCGATTTTGTGGGAGCTTTGGCAGCTGATAAGACAGCTAGCTGCCCGTGACCAGTCGTGCCAGTGTGATTCGGAGCGCAGGGGAAGGAATACGTTACGAAGTCTACTGGGGCCCGAGGCAGGGTTCTGGGAGATCTGGGTCCGGTTGCGTCGCCGTTGACGTACAGCACACGGAGAGATAGGCTCTCGTTCATGCTGACGGATGCTCCTTCGTGGCCTCGGACGGTGTGTGGGTGTGCACGAGTACTCCGTAGGCAGCTTATTACGTCGCCAAACGGTGATCAGCCCGTACGTGGAAGATGGGGGGGGGGACTTGGCCGGCCCGGACTGGCTGCGTTACAGGGGCGGCACGGGGGGAAGGCTCCAGTGTCCGTTAGGTACGAGTACGTCGGCGGGCACCGCAGCGCAAGCGGGCTGGGCTGGCGTGACTGGCAGAAGCGTGGAGCATCCAACGTCGAAGGCGGCGTAGACGGGAGGGGCCCGGCAGAGTCGCGGGCGATCCTTTACCCCATTCTCCTGGCAGGGCCCATCCCCCCGGCCGCGGCCATTCAGCGCCCGGCAGACCAGGCCCCATATGCCCTTGCTGGCCTAGCTCGCTTTCAAGGGTTCGCCGCTGCAGGAGGCTCGGTCGAATGAAAGTAGCGCAACTCTCTGAGGCCCCTCGATTCCATGGCTTTGAGAGTACATGTACTCCGGAGGTCGTCCCTCTGTGCAACGTACCCTCAGCAGCAGTGGTACTATCCGAGTGCATGCACTCTGCTCCAAGGCACAAAACATCTGATGCTGATTGGAAGACATTGTTTCTTGTCTCCACACTCTTTCAAGTACCTCTCGCGGTGCACGTGGGTGGACCAATACTCGGACGAGAGGTAGGTACCTGTCGTACAGCAAGAGAGATACATGTGTACTTGACCCGGACCCGTCTCGCACCCGCGACGAGTGGGTGTGGGAGTGCTGTCGAAGGGCACAGAAGGCCGAGCTGCAGGCGACGGCGCGCAGCCGGGGATGCAAAGCGAACAAGCCTCATAAGGGCCTCTTCTCGCCCACCCTTCCCCCCCCGCCTCGCTCGCTGCCCGACGTCCCTTCCGTGACCTCATCTGCCAAACTTCACCAAACCACCATCGCCTCAACCACCGCCCTTGTCAGTCTCGTGGTAGCTCGACCACTGCAGCAATCGCCGCCCCCGTCTCGATCTCTCGTCGCAGCGACCGCCCTGCTTCCCAGCAATCAAGCCCGGGCCCGCCGACAACATCAACATTGCCATCATCGCACCCAAAACCACGTCCGTCAGTTCTTAGCTGAATCTGACTGACTGCCCACTCTCTTCCTGTCCGCCTGGCCTGTGCTCTCTACTTGGCCCGTGTATTATAAACAACAAACGAACAATCGCTGCCTCTGTCAGACTCGATCTGAACTCGGTCCTTGTTGCTGCCCAGCCCCAACAAACGACGACGAAGACAAAGACGACGACCTCAATCACAACACTTGCCATTATTACTACTACCACCGCCACTTTCACTCAACCGAACACTTACCAACCACTCCTGCATACTTTGGAGCCCGGTCATTAATATCAACACCACTCTTCCCTCTCCCTCGACTTCTGCTTCTTCCGCCAGGACAGGATCCCATCTGGACTCCCATGTACTTGATCATTTCGTGCTTCAATCAGAAGCCCCCGCTCTAAATCAACCCTGAGAACCCTTCAGCGCCCATCATGTATACCCTCCCGCCCGATCCCTACCTCGCCTTGGCGGTTCCCAAGGATGCCGATGACAAGGCGATCAAGGCCTCGTATCGCAAGCTCATCCTTTCTTGTCACCCCGACAAGGTCCAGGACCCCGAACTCAAAGCCCAGAAACAGGCCGAATTTCAACAGGTCCAGCAAGCCTATGAGTTGCTCACCAGTCCCGATGCACGCAAGAACTACGATCGCAAGGCTCGCCTCAACGATGAGATGTCCAGGATGCCCGCCTCGTCCCCCATGAACACTCGAACGCCCCCAAGGAATCCCTATCCCGACGTCAACATCCGCACTGCAGAGCCGCGCCCGAGTACCTTCAGTAAAAGCGGCCCCTCTCCCTCGTCCAGCAAGTTCTATTCCGCCAGCAACACTTCTTCTCGCTCCTGGGAAGACGAGCTCGGTCGCTCGTACGGTTCCAAGAAGTCAAGCAGTGACAAGTACCAGGACTACGAGCCAGAAGAGAAGCCATCGAAACGGGATTCGGGACGCCACCGGCGCCGCGAAGAGGCTGAATGGGAGAGAGAGCGCGCTCGTGCTGCCGAGGCCGAAGAGAAGAAGAAGAGTAAAGAGAAGAAGTCCCATGAGAGGAGTTCCGAGAAGAAGAAGGCCGACAAAGAAAGAAAGCGAGACGGCGACAGCAAGCATCACAGCCGATCTCCGTACGTCGAAACGTTCACCAACGACGATGAAGAGGAAGAGGACGTCATATACGGCAAGCCGCCCAGATCCGACAGGAAGAAATCCACCAGCAGCCGCAAGCACGATGACGGGATTCAGGAAGCAGCCCGTACCGCTGCAGCCGCCACGGATCGCGAGAGGAAGAACTCGGATACCATGGACTTCGCCACGCGGTATTTGCAAAGATCCGGCGGTAAGCCACCGAGTCTCGGCCGATCCAAGACATATCACGAGCAAGCCTACTTTGCGACGCCCGCCGTGCCCACGCCGCCGCCGGCTCACTCGGCAGTATATCCGCCTCCGCCCCAACCCCGAGCGCGGGATGTCATGGGCGAGGAGGACATGGGCCGCCGGTCCTCAGGCAAATCGGCCAGTCGCCGTATGTCCAATGACACCAGCAAGTCTTCGAGAGACAAGTCTGCCGCACCCAAAAAATCGAGTACCCGCGGTGCATCACGAGACGCGCGCCCAGTCATCCTCGAGGGCGGCTCTCCCCTGCCCCGCGTGGTTCCTGTGTTTGCCAAGTCCCAGACCACCTCTGCGGCGGGTCTGGCCAATATGGTGTCTGGTCAGTCGCCGCGGACGCCGGGACTGCATCGAGCCAGTACGGACCAGTACGCTCGACCACAGGCCACCCCCAGCACGGAACGCTCGCGGACCTGGGGCAACTCGGGAGGCGACCGCCGCCACAAGCAGCAACAATGGAAAATGTCCGATGAGGAAGACGATGACGAAGAGGAGGACGAGGAGGAAACTGAGTCATCTGACGATGGAGAAGAATCAACATCTGAGGAGGAGCCAGTGCCGCCTCCGCGACGATCCAGGCGAGCCAGATCGCCAGAGCCAATGCCAATGCCGACTCAAGCATCACGCACCCAGACGACCTACAAAGTTGCTGGAGGCAAGACAGCCTCACGTCAGACCTACGCTACCGCCGAGCCTGCGATGAGCAAGAAGGATCGCGTCAAGGCGACGTATGCGCCGCCCAAGAATAAGGCGAATACCGGGGTGGCGCGGTCGATGGAGTATGAATCTTATGACTATGAGGCTGCCGCCGCGAACGCGTGGCAGTATCAGCAGCAGCACGCCCAGATGGCTCCCGGGTACGCATCCGGCATCCAATACTCGCCTATGTTTGACGAAGGAGACATTGCCTACTCCAAGGTCCGCCACGCCGCAGCTCATTGATGTCCCGAACTGGCCAATGAGTCCTCGATCTGTCGGGCTGGATTCTCTATCGTGTACGCATTTTTCAGGTCGGCGAATCGGTTCGCATATATTGCACAATCTGTCATTTCCATCATCACAGGCGTTTTGGAGGTGGAAGGTCAAGGGGGGGAGCCTTTGCTTATTTACAATCTATACCATGATGAAAATCATGAGACGCAGTAACGAGTCGACGACTTGCTTTGAATCGAACATGACGGAGCCTCGCTTGTTCCAACAAGATAAGACAAACCCAGCATTGTGTTTCGATCTCGGATGTGATGCGATACAAATGACATAGCATGGAGGAAAAATGCGGACTCATGCACAGTGATGCAGCGTTACCAACGTCGGTAACACAGAATAACAAAGTCATAGCCGCGCGGATGTCCCTCGCATCAGAATGTTTCCATCTAAGCACAGAAGCTTTCAAGGCGTGGAAGAGAATCAAAGTTACCGGAACTCTCAGGTCAAAACCGAAGAACCGACCGAAGATGGGTACAAACAGGCAATCGAGAATGGAATACGGGCAGCTGGCGGGAAGGAGGGGTTGAAAAGTGTACCAACATTTGGACTGAATAATATCAAGTTATCTGTCGATAAAACTGTACGTTATTGTCTTGCCCTACACAGCAGAATGTGCTTGCGCAACTGCTAGGAGACCGCATACTTCTATACAGAGTATATATTACATGTTTCAGCCGCCCTGGGTCTTCCTCTTCTCCGACCAAGTATCAAATGGATCGTGTGTAGACGGGACAATGCGCTGCTCAACATACTCCCGCCTGGCGGCAGCAAGTAATGGGGCGGCTCGTTGCAGAGCAAAGACTTGCAGATCTCTTGAGCGCTATGATATCCACGTGTAAAGTCAAAGCGACTTTTCGCCCTCGATTAGCTAGGTTCATCATTCCTTTTTGGGCTCGCCTTCCTTAGAATCGCGTCGGATCATGATTTCGTCGACAATACAGAGGTCCTTGGCCTCTTCGGCAGACAGATACTTATCGCGTTCCATCATATCTTCGACGTCCTTAATATCGTACTTGGGGGTGTCGCGGCCGGGGAAGGCGGCGTTGAGGTGGTGGAGATAGATCTGGTTGACTTGATGCCGGGTGCGTTGGATCTGATTGGCGTAGATGAGGATGTCGCTGGCCTGACCCTGGGTGCCGCCGAGGGGCTGGTGGATCATGATGCTGCTGTTGGGCAGGGCGAAGCGCTTGCCGGGGCTGCCGCCGGTCAGCAGCAAGGAGCCCATGGAGGCCGCCTGACCAAGGCAGATGGTGTGGACGGGGGAGCGAATGTAGCTCATGGTGTCGTAGATTGACAGGCCAGCGGTGACGGAGCCGCCGGGGGAGTGGATGTACATGGTGATGGGTTTTTCGGGTTGTCTGATTCGAGCCAGAGAAGTTGGGCGACGATCGAGGCGGAAACGGTGTCATCGATGGCGCCGTTGACACAGATGATACGCTCCTGGAGCAGCTTGGAGAATATGTCGTCTGGTGGGAGGGAGAGCGGGGTCAGTGTTCAGTATCAGAGCATTGGAAGCAGGAATTAGGGGGGGGGGGGGGGTTCTGGTAGAGCATGGCTCATCACGCACATGTCCTCCAGCCGCCAGACTGTGAGAGAGAAAGGTGTCAGTATGAGGAGCTTCTAGGTAAACGCTTGGTGATCGGGGCGGAATGCGCAGCTTACAGTGACTTCGGTAATATAGGGCATGGGAATGTAGGCGGTGGGCGACTGGGCAGTGGGCGCGTGCGGGGAGGCGAAGGGGAACTGGGAGAAGCTACGGGCGTCCAGTTGCTGCCCCGGCAGCTTTGGTGTCGCGGGCCAAGTCGATATCAAGGGCGAAGGGCGGGCAGGTGTGAGGGCCGAGGCGGGCGTGGCTCGCAGGAGGCGCGGCGCCGGGAGGCGGGCCATTGGCCGGGCGCAGTTCATGGCGGAAGTGTGAGGAGCTCCGGAATATGCGGGCGGTGCGATGTGCTCGTGGGATGAGTTGTCGGAGTGGCGGGAGGGTGCGTACGATCGGTGCTGCGAGTACGCGACAGAGGGGTGTGTGTGTGTGTGTGTGTGAAAGTGGGAGATGGTTGCAAAGCCCAAGATGGGATGGAGCAGCTCCGGCCGCGCGATCGTCGGTGCCTCCTTCCCTTTGCGACAAGCCGAGCCTTGAGCTCGCTCCTGCCCTCTGCCACGCGACCGACGTCACTGGTGTGCGACCTCCCGCGGAATTGGGACCGCGACCGAAACAGCTCCAAATCGCACTTTCTTCAACTTGCACTTTCTCAATCCCGTCTCTCGCCTTGTCAATCCTTTGCTGCTGCTGCTGCTAACGCCGCCGCCGCCGCCGCCGCCCACCCCTCAGCCACCGCAACGTCGGCTCCTTACCCCAACAGCGCAGAAGCAGACCAGCTGCGCAACCGGCCACGCACTTTGCGTTAGCCTGCGCGCCGTGGCCTCGGCGGCCCATCGTCCGTCCCCGCCATGAGGCCTTCCCGGGCTCGCCTGCCGCCAGGCCGCGCGCCACTGCTCGCGCCTATGCCACTGTTCCGCCCTCTCTGTCGCCGCCGTGCCGTTCCAGAGCCCAACAAATCCGGCTTCAGCACCGCATCGCGTTCCCAGGCCCCGCGTCGATGGCCGGGTTCGGGGCCGCGCGGTCCCGATCCGCCTGAGCTGCACGACGAGGCCGGCCCATACCCGATAGACTCAGACAACAAGACCATCCGCACCGCTGTCGGCGACCTGCCCCTGTCGCCCGTTATGGACCCTTCTTACTGGAAGGCCACCACCCACCAGCCCAAGGCAAAGCCCGGCAAGCCTCAGAACTCGCTTGAGAGGCAGTTCAGGGCCAACTCCTTCGGTATGGTGCTAACCTCTCCCCCCTCCGAGATCCCTCAATGCGCGCACGCTCACGTTCACCCTCGCAGCCCAGGCCCTAGCAACCCCGATCCGCTTCTGCCCCAACACCGGCGCACACCTCCCCTCATTCTTTCTCCTAGACTTCCAGCTCGTCCGCAACCCCGACTCTGGCCAGCCTTGGATGGTACCTCGCGACCTGACCCGCCTTTCCGCCCCTGCCAACACCCAAGATGAGGGCGATGACCTGTCTGCCGACATCAATCCGGACAGCTTGAGCGGCACCGACCCCAAAATCTCTGCGACAGATCCCACAGCCAAGGCGACCACTGCTGCTTCAGAAACCCTACCTTTCCGTCAGGGTGCTGGGAAGACGAACGGCCCAGCTGGCTATACTGTGGCACGCCTGGATATGCTGCAGGCCATGGCCGACCGTCAAAGTGGCCTGTTTGGTGCTCACAAGGCCATGATGTCCCGATCAGGAGATCGCTGGCGTAGCTCAGGCATCCGCTCAGTCTGGCGTCAAGATATGGGAGATTTTGTCCTCTCGCATCTGCGCCGCTATATCGCCGACCAGCTGCTCTATCTGTCCAATATTTGCGCCACGGAAAAGCGCTATTACCTTGTTCGCTGCTACGGCTGGGATGACATCAAGCACAAGCACATGGGCGCCGTCCTGTGGTTTGGCGAGGACGAGGGCGAAGACGCCTCTCTTTCCTCTCGGCCAGCTCCTGGCTCCTGGGCCACTTACACCATCAACTCAACTGACATCAAGGGCGAACCCATGTCCACCGAGATACCCGTTCACAACATGCCCATGCTGCTCGGGCCCGACCTGGCTGCCCGTCTCAAGCGTGACTCCCCCATATTCAAGGAGGGCAATCTTTTCATGCTGGCCCGTCGTCGCTCCACGGATCTGCAACTCCTTCTGTGGAAAATGCAGGGCTATCTAGCAGACTATTCTAAAATATGCTGACTTCGCTTCCATGTACCGTGACAAATTTCAGAGTGCTTCTCCCTAGTGTTCTTATTGAGCCACATACCACCATCATTATATACCTGTCGCAACGTAACACGGAACCAGAGATTGTAGGCCGCGGCGGCAGTATCAGTGAACATGACGGCTACGCCCGACACAGTTGATCAACCCTTCTGTTCTCTCTATGCGTGGGGGTTTTCAACTTAGAGATTCTGGCTATGTTGAGTTTACTTGCCCCGTCGGCATTCAGCCAACCCAAACGAATGCTTTTGGGCCGTACAGAAAGAAGTCAGACATCGTGCCGGCCTTTGCATGTAGACTGTCGGGCATCGCCAACAGAAACGCCAGGCTCGTCGCGTAACAGACTCATTTTGAAGTGTTCAGCTGCCATATACGAATATCACAAATTAGCCATGCACATTGCGAACATTACAGGCGGATGCAATCCTGGAGGAGTGAGAATAGGGAAGTGAGTATGTGCTGTACCAAGTACAATGAGTTCGGCACTTCAAGTCTAGTTATTTCACTGAATCACGCGAGGCTCAATTGTCATCTAAAACGTTTCATTCATCTAGTATGCTCGTCCGGCCGATTTCGTCATAATGGCATCAAACTAAAGAGTACATGAGAGCATCTCAGCCCAGTGGCGCAGCAGAGTCGCTAACACCCGGAACTAAGATGTGTTGGGTATGAGGATTAATGGAAAGAGATGCGCGCCACGGCACAATGTGCCGGAATCAATGAAAGCCCGAAACCATCCCAACTCCGAGAGAACTTTTTCATGGTCCGTTCAATCATGGCGCTTAGTCGACCTCCTCCATGGCGCTGTCACCAGTGGTGGCGGCAGCGTCGGCGGTAGCCGGGGCCTCCTCGGCCTCAGGCTCCTCGTCGAGGTTCAGGCCCAGGGAGACGAGCTTGTGGATGCGCTCGGCAAAGCCCGAGGGCTCGTCGATGGTGAAACCAGAGACGAGAAGAGAGGTCTCGAAGAGAAGCTGAACGATGGACTTGACAGTCTTGTCGTTCTCGCCATCGGCCTCAACCTTCTTCTTCAGCTCCTTGACGATGGAAGACTTGGGGGAGATCTCGAAGGTCTTCTTGGAGCTCATGTAGCTGCTCATGGAGGTGTCACGGAGAGCCTGGGCCTTCATGATACGCTCCATGTTGGCAGACCAGCCGAACTGGCCAGTACGGATAGCGCAAGGAGCGCCAACCAGCTTGTGGGAGACAACGACCTTCTCGACCTTGTCGCCCAGAACGTTCTTGAGGGACTTGGCGAGCTCCTCGTACTCCTTCTCCTCGGCCTCGCGAGTGGTCTTCTCCTCGTCGGTCTCCTCAAGGTCGAAGTCCTTGGTGATGTCGACGAGCTTCTTGCCGTCGAACTCCTTGAGCTGAGTCATGGCGTACTCATCAATGGGGTCGACAAGGAAGAGAACCTCGAAGTTCTTCTCCTTGAGAGCGTCCAGGAAGGGAGACTTCTGGACGGCGGGGAGCGACTCGCCAGTGATGTAGTACATGTTCTTCTGGTGCTCAGGCATGCGGGTGATGTAGTCGGTGAGCGAAGTCTGCTCGTCGCCAGACTTGGTGGAGTTGAAGCGGAGCAGCTTGGCCAGGATGCCGCGGTTCTGCGAGTCCTCGTGGATACCGAGCTTCAGGTTCTTGGAGAAGGCGCTGTAGAACTTGTCGAACTGCTCCTTGTCCTCGGCGATCTCTTGGAAGAGCTCGAGTGCCTTCTTGACGATGTTCTTCTTGATGACCTTCATGATCTTGTTCTGCTGAAGAGTCTCACGGGACAGGTTGAGGGGCAGGTCCTCAGAGTCGACAACACCCTTGACGAAGCTGAGCCACTCGGGGACGAGGTCGGTGGCATCGTCGGTGATGAAGACGCGGCGAACGTACAGCTTGATGTTGTTCTTGGTCTTCTTGGTCTCGAACAGGTCGAAGGGGGCACGCTTGGGAACGAAGAGGATGGCGCGGAACTCGAGCTGACCCTCGACGGAGAAGTGCTTGACACCGAGGTGGTCCTCCCAGTCGTTGGAGAGCGACTTGTAGAAAGCAGCGTACTCCTCCGTGGAGATGTCGGTGGGGTTGCGAGTCCAGATGGGCTTCTGCTTGTTGAGCTCTTCCTCCTCGATGGAGGTCTCGGTGACCTTCTTGGTCTTCTTCTTCTTCTCCTTCTCCTCATCCTCGTCGTCGACCTCCTCGACCTTGGGCTTCTTCTCGTCGTTGTCCTCGACCTCCTCAACGTCGGCCTCCTCGTCAGGAACCTCCTTCTCGGTCTCCTTCTTGACGTGGAGGTAGATGGGGTAGGAGATGAACTCGGAGTGCTTCTTGATGACCTCCTTGATCTTGCTCTCTTCAAGGTACTCAGCCTGCTCGTCCTTGAGGTGCAGGATCATCTTGGAACCGCGGCCCAGAGGCTCGCCGTCAGTGTCGGGGACGACGCTGAAGGTGCCACCGGCAGAAGACTCCCAGATGTACTGCTCGTCATCGTTGTGCTTGGAGATGACCTGGACCTGGTCGGCAACCAGGTAGGCAGAGTAGAAACCGACACCGAACTGGCCGATCATGGAAACATCGGCGCCAGCAGTCAGAGCCTCCATGAACTGCTTGGTGCCGGAGCGGGCGATAGTACCCAGGTTGTTGACAAGGTCCTGTGTGGTAGCGAGGTCAGCACATTGCTCGGACCGCGCAAATGAGGGGGGGGGGGGGGGGGGTCCGTGACTTACAGCCTTGGTCATACCAATACCGGTGTCCCGGATGGTCAGGGTCTTGTTCTCCTTGTCAGGGATGATGTCGATGCGCAGGTCCTTGCAGGAGTCCAGCTTGCTGGGGTCGGCAAGAGCCTCATAGCGGATCTTGTCGAGGGCATCGGAGGCGTTGGAGACGAGTTCTCTCAGGAAGATCTCCTTGTTGGAGTAGACAGTGTTGATGATGAGAGACAGGAGCTGAGAGATCTCAGCCTGAAACTCGAAAGTCTCCCCAGACATGGTGGCGGTTTTTGGAGTTGCTGGCAGAGCGTCGAATTAGTGGCTGCGAACAGATTGGCGCGTTGAGGATATCACTACTGGAGCGATCGGGGATTGCGACGCCCGAGAGTTCCCAGATTGCAAGACTACAGACGTGACGGGGGCGGTGAGAGGTGGATGAGGCGGGGCGAGAGTGGGAGGGAGGGGTGGTGGTGGCGGGGCTGTGGGATTTCCGGCCGGGAAAGCGTGGCCACCAGACTGGATCTGAATGAAACCGGATTCCAAGAGGCAGTAGTAGACCGGTGGTTTCTGTCGGGCGTGGAAGACAGATACGATGCGATGGGGGGAGGGGAGAAAGGCAGAGGGGGCAAGCGGAGATTGTAGGCGCAGCTTCGAGAGGGGAGCTGCCGGGACGAGGCGGGGTGGCGGGTAAAGATGGTGGGAGATGTTGCGAGGGGAAATGAGCTTACCAGGTACTTGATGTAGATGGGGAGGAAAGATGGTGATGCTTCTCTGCAACAAGAAGGGGGTGAAGTCGGCAGGAAAGATGAAGAGAAGAGGAAAAAGTTGAAGGGGAAGATGCCGGGGCGGCAGGAAAAGTTGTAGTTCAAGTATGGAAGCGGGTGGAAGAAAAAGTTCGGCCGGGTTCCTCAGTTCACCAGGCCAAGGTGGTTGAGGTTGCTGGGCGGCACGCTGGAGGCGGAGGCGCTAGTCAGGACCCTTCAAGGCTGGCTGGCGAGGTAGAGCATCGAATTCTATAGAATTCTACAGGCTCGACCTGCACCTTCCGCCTGCTTCCCTTGGCGGCCAGCCTGCAGCGCAGGTTCTCGAGGGTACCTCGCTTGGATGTACCGGCACTTGCAGTACCTTCCATGCCTACCCCATCCGAGAGCCCACCCACCACCCACTCATCAGTCCTAAAGGTGAGGCCCAGCTTAACGCCCGTGGAGGCGCCAGTCAACACCCCACTGGCATCCATTCACCCAGCGCGCGGTCGATGGATGGCCAAACCGCCCGGGCTGGAATTTGACGGTGGACGCTGGGCCTCACACTTGATTACCGCCTCACGACTCGAATGGCAGCCCCCTCAGCATGTTTGCTGGCGTCACTACTGGCGAAAGAACCATGCCTAAGCTGAGGCTAATTGGAGGCTCAGCAAATACATGTGTGACAATGCAGTTGCAGACGGCCAGCGTTGGCCACACCAAGGCTACATCCAGCCTTCGTGCAAAACACTGCTTCAGTACCTGGTAGGGCTGTGTTCCAGGTTCGTTGACAGGAAGCAAGTCGCTGCCTGCCTGGCATCCGATGCCCAAGGTCTGTATGCTGTACTCGCAGGTACCCCATGTCCCGAATCTTCGAGCACAGAGACACCTCGCTTGGAGAGCCACGAGAGACTCCGCATCCGGGTGCCGACACGAATGAGGCCCACACTGGGCGAGTGGTCTGGTAACTTGCAAGCCTCATGCGTCGGGAGCGTCCACGTCCTCTGCTATCTCCGTTTGTGAAGGGC
Organism: Hansfordia pulvinata; assembly: GCA_006538405.1. NCBI lineage: Eukaryota > Fungi > Ascomycota > Sordariomycetes > Xylariales > Hansfordia > Hansfordia pulvinata. The sequence continues at coordinate 102,965 of BJKQ01000007.1, read as the reverse complement.
ATGTGAGGATTCCCCAATTGGATTTGACTGCAACGTTCGAGTTTTGCGAATGGTGCAATCACGGGGCCTGAGGTGACGAGGCTGGGCCCATGGAGCTGCTATTCCGTGAGCCGCCGTCAATATACCTGGTATGTATGCGAAGTATGTGACACCTGACCTGGACAAATCCCTTTACCTCCACCACCGTACATACAGCTGAGCAGCCGTGGAAGCGCACACGTACGGGATACGGGCGGTACCCAACAACGAAGTCCATGCTGTCAAGCCGCAACCCCGTTCCATCCCCGCCCGCCAGGTTTTTGAAGCTAGTGTACCTACTCGTACCTGGACCAGGTGGGCGCCGATGCCACCGATAAGGCGTTAGTGATTGGCTGCTATGGCAGCGGGGATGCAGCGGTTTGCTGCCCCTCACGCCGCCTGCATGCGCCGAGTGCGGGTACAATCAAGCGCCGCACCCCTCCAGATGCATGTTATTAGGTACCTATGTACTCGTACGGGTACCAGAGGCCACGGCGGCCACGAAACGAACGAGCACGCCTGTAGTGGAGGGTTACGCCGCATGCGGCCCTCCTCGTACCTCTACCGACCGCCCCGGTATCTGCCCCCAGCCATCCCGCCGGCTGCAATGCACCCCGTTGGCCCAGCCCGTGGGAGAAGCCGAGACCCCCCAGAAGGACCCTTTCTCTTCTCGAGCCTTCCATTTTCCACATCCTGTCGTCGATTGCACAGCCTTCTGTTTCCATTGGCTGCCGGCCGTCGTTGACCGCAAAAGACAAACACCCTCTTGACTCAATATACGGACGCTACAGCAAGTCTGTCCGCCTCCTGCCCCTCTCACTGTGGTCTCAGGCCATACGGGGTCGTGAAGAGGCGAGGCTGACTTTAAGCGCAACACCCTCTCCTGCCACACCATATCTCTCCAGCACATCAATGTTTGCAGCTTCATGAGTCCAGGGATGTCGAACAATTCTGGTACGATTTTCGTATGCAACCCCACAGGTTAAAGGGAGCACACAATCATACCGACAGCTGAACTTCACACGTGCTATTCATACAATGCCAGGGCACCCATTCAGCTTGTTTGCTCTCCTCGCCGCCGCCTCATTCTCCTGTGTCCTTGTCTATGAACGATCCGATATACTTAAAGAGACTCTGGACGTTGAGTCATGGTCGGGTGCTGGACTCCAGACGAGGCTGTGCCGCGCTGGGCTTGTTGGCGAGGCAGCACACAAGGGAGCTGAGGGAGATTCACTGCCAGCGGGTGGCTTGCGCTCCGGAGACTTGTGCTCCCCAGTGTCCACGAGTTTGCCATAAAATCCAATCTTGGCTTCCAGGAGTCAGACGCGTGCAAGTCCTGGTCCATACGCCATATAGCAACTAGGCGAAGATAGGAGCAGCCGCCCATCTGACAGGATGATATTTTTTTGCCTGACCCGGTGTGAACATTCGCGCCACTCTGAACACAGTCTCTAATACTGCAAAGGGACCCATGGTTGCGCAGGACTACGTGGTTTACATGAACATGGTATGCGTGTCTAGCGTCTGCCTCGCCAAATTCCCAGAGCGCTCACGCAGGCAGGTTTTGTATGGCGCATGCGTCAGGAGAGATCAAACGACCTCATCCAACTTCCGATATACTTTACGAACGTTGTGCTTCATCTCTTATATGACTATGGTAGAAAGAAACGGGATGTGTATCAAAAACCACCATACTCCGGCCCATGCTTGCTTCACTACCCAAGGTAGTGATCAGAGACTTTTCTAGGTGTTCTCCACTCTAGCCGCAGGCATACATTGTGCAATAATCGACTCAATGCAAAAGACTAAGTCGCAGCACGCCGTGTAAGAGCTGCTTCTAAGTGCGCCTTGATTTGATCAAGCTCGACCAACCTTCTCTGGAGATCCTTCGTTTCCATGGCGTCTATATCATTAAGCTCGGCCAGCAAGCCCTTGGTCTCGCCCTGTCCATCTATAGCCTCTCCCACTCCTCTGTATTTGCCGTCGACGTAGGACAGGGCCGCCGCAGGAGTCCTTGAGCCCCGTGAGATGCACTGCTCCTGGTAGCCAGGCTCTATCGACTCGACGTGGCCAAGGACGATGGAGAAGCGTTCGCGATCCTCACTGACGCTGATGCCATTGGAAGTCCCGCTCTGCTGCGCATCAGGGTAGAGATATTCAGGGGTGTAGTGACGACACCGCAACACGTGCTTCACCCCTGGACCGCATAATAAGGGCGGCTCGGGCTCGGAGCCGTGCTCTATGCTGCAATCCCAAGCTGAAGAGCGAGAACCCGTCGACTGCTGCGAGCAGTGCTGTGCCCACCACTGCTGCCAAGCTTCTTTGCCTTGGACCTTTACTTGCAAGGGTTCCAGGCCCGAGAGCACCCCGAGGGCGCGGCGGTCGGCGTCGACCGATGCCGACGACGCAGCAGCAAGCCCGTGTGTGAACTGGCTGGCCAGGCGGGCACCGTCGCAGTCGGCGGTGAGAATATGGATGTTGAAGCGGCGGGCGCGCAAGATCGCGCAGTGAGAGCGGCTGGGCAAGGAGATGTTGAACTGGACCAATGGGCGGGGCCGCAGAGAGAGCGAGGTGAAGGAAGAGACGGTCATGGCGCGCGGGATCGGGTGAAAGGGGCCGTGCGTGGAGAGCTTCTCCTCGGGCGACCAGTGTGACGGCGCATGCTCGGGACTGGACGGAATATCGAGGGCCGTGACGACGACGACGGGATGTGGCATCTGGCGCATGACAGAGCGCAAGGACTCGGAGACGGGGTCCTGGGCGTCGGCGCACAGCGCATGCTTGGTGGCAAAGGACCTTGTGCGTTGTTGTTGGATTGGACGGCGCGCATCGATCGCGCAGGGCAAGGATCGCGAGTTCATGCCTGCGAACACTGGTCTGCTCAAGCTCATGGTCAAGCCCGATGAGGCCCGTCGTGGTGGGCTACTCACACGACAGAGCGCCCTTCGAAGGGCATGTGGTGTTCCCATCTTAGTCCATGGACACGAGAAGGCACAGTATCTTCGAACTGCCGAGGCTAAGCTGGCTGGCTGTCGGACTGGATGCGAGCAGAACGTTAGTGATCGAAGGTGAGTGTTTCTTCGAAGCGTTGACTGGGAGCCTGCGGGCGCCGTTCTTAGGTACTCACAGTCAACCGCGTCGCAGAGATGGTTGAAGCCGAAGGCGTCACGCTAGACGAGACCAAAGTGTATTTGAGCATTCAGCAGAGGCTGCCAGCTCAATTTGCGCGAGATGCCGTTGCTTCTGGGCATGCATTACATGATACAGCCTTCGAGGACGGACCGAAGCTGCCGGCCCCCATCAGGGCCAGTGACGACGGGCCCGTCGAGATGACGCCGGACCGCTGCTCGCTCGCGTCCGAGCCCCGAGGCCTACTCGTACTCCGTACTGGCGTACTACGTACTGGCACCCGCCTGGAATTTTCGGCGGGTCTGTCTGAGCCGCGATAACGATAAGCCCGCCCAGGGGTTTTACACTTGACGCGTACGGAGCAACTACTTGCACTGTATCCAAGACTACTGGCGCGGCTGCCAGCTAGTCGCGTGGCCCCGTCGCACCCGCGGATCCCCTAACGTCAAATTCGAGATTTGGCGACGACCTCGACCTACCTACCTCCGTGCTGCCCCTGCTTGTACCTGACGCGAACACCACCTCCGCATCCCAGCCCTCCCCACGACTCACCACCATCTCTCCGTCTGCTCCCAGACCGCGATCTCTCGCCCACTTCAAATCGCGCGACATCCCGTTCCCGACGTCCACTCGACACGAATCCAGACCTCTCCAGCAGGCCGCGCCAGGCAGAGCAGCCGCCAGCTCCCATTCCAAGACCATGGCGTCGAGGACGCCCATCGCTGGCGCCAGCACCGCTGCCTTCCGCCGCCCGACTCTGTTTGCTGCTGCCTCCAGTCAGGTATGCACCGCTTCCGCTGCTGCCTCTCGCGCCTTCTCCACCACCCCCAGCCTGGGTTCCAGAATCATCCGCCGTCCGCGCCGGCCCTACTCGTTCACGCAGCTGGTGCAGCTGAGCGACGGCTCGACCTTCACCATGCGCACCTCCTCGCCCCACGCTATGTACAAGGCCACCAAGGACACGCGTAACCATCTGCTGTGGAACCCCAGCGAGAAGACGCTGCGCAACCTCGAGGTCGATGAGGCCGGCAAGCTTGCTGCTTTCCGCGACCGTTTCGGCCGCGGCTGGGACGCAGCGTCCCGCGATGCCGCAGAAGACGGCGCGGACGGCAAGAGCAATGAGCAGAGCGGCGACCCCCTGGGCGACCTCATCTCCGGCTACTCCAGGCCCGAGGACATCCCACCGCCGGACAAGGTCTACACGCCAAACAAGAAGAAATAAGTTATCGGCTCCGCAGACCCTGGTGGGCAGCGCGAGGACAGAAACCAGACGATGCTGTGAAGGCAGCGAGGAGGAGCGGTAACCAGCCGTCCATGCAGCGGTCACTACATTGCCATGTATTTATATGTACAACTCTGTATACACCTTTTGAAATGAAGAAAGGAGCAAAAATAGAGACCACCTCGTGCAGTCTTCACGCGTCCTCGGCCGAGCTCGCTTGGGCCTTTGTGCATGCAATTGCGTCAAGAGCCCATGCTCAGCGAGTGAAATGACGTACGGCATGGTAGCCAGGGGTCGTTTGCGACCAGCTTCTGAACTTCTTTCTTTCATGATGCGCCATAGCCTATCTAATCCGAATCCTCGTCAATGGTGGCCCTCGCTCTGTCCACAGCTGTGTCGCCTCGACCTTTGGCTCTCTCCTCGCCCTCGAAGACTGGCGGCCGGTAGAAGACAGTCTCGTCGTCCTCGGCGTCCAGCTGCATCAAGAAGGTCTCCCATTTCTCAATCAACTGCAATGATTAGTATGCCGCTTTGGTTTTCTTGATGACGGGTCATAGATGAACTTACCTCCTTTTGTGCCTCAACCGCACTTTCAAGGAACGTCTCAACAGATGATTTGAAATCCTCGACCTTCTCCCGCTCAAACCTGTCGAGTTCGGCGCGCAGCAGTCTTCCCATGTCGTCGAACAGCAGCCTTGACTGGTGTACCTTCCGTTCGGCATCGGCTACCTCGGCTGCAACCTGGTTCAGGCGGTCCTGCTGGGAGCGACCTTGCCGCAGCAGCTTTTCCTGCGATGCCTTGCGTTTCGACAGTTCGGATTCTGCGCTGTGCCACGAGTGAAACGCCTTCTGCCGGTTTCCAAACGCCATCTTGACGCTGCCGATCAGACGCACGTACTCATCGATGACAATGCCAAAAGTCAGTATATCCTGCTGCGCTTGGCGGTCGTAGACGTCCCGTATCGTGAGTTGCAACTCTGAAAGGGCATCCAGAGGGCCCGAGAGCGTTGGGCCGAGTTCGACGGTAGATAATGCGTGTAGCGAGGCCGAAAAGTCGTTCGCCGCCTCTGCCATGGCCTTGCGCTGGTTCACCATCGTATCCATCGACTTCATCAAACCTTTCAGCTGGTTTTCGAGGGCATCCAGGTATACGCGACGGTCGTGGAACCACTGATTGACGGTTAGATGCTGCGTTAGGTTTCGTGGGGGCATGGGGAGTGGGAGTTCACTCACGTCATCTTGCTCGACAAACTTGCTGCTGCTGCCGCCGCCTACGCCGAAGCCCAGAGAGCCAAACATGCCCTTGCTCTCGGTTGGGAGAGGCTCTCTTCTCTCTTTGTGTTTGATATCGACGTTGAAGGACTCGCTCTCAAGGAAAAGCTTCAGGTCAGGGTCGTGTTGGAGGGTTGGGTGAGCGGCAATCTTGTTGAGCATTTTCTCAAGGGCGGCCCTACGTGACTCGACGAAATTGCTGTCAAATCGGTTGAGGGCCTGCTTCTCCGGAGGTGGCGGCACGACAACACCGGGATTATTCCCGTGCATGGTGGTATACAGCCACAGGAAATCCCGGTATCGCCTCTTGACCTCGAATTCGGGTTTCTTGTAGCCTTTGGAAGTGGTCTGCGAGACAGTCGGCGTTAGCACGCTGGATCGAAGCGACAGGACATCGTATGAAGAAGTTGGAACGCTCACCTTGGTCCACACTGAATAAACTATGTGGGAGCTCGTCAAGTCGCCAACCTTGTGAGGGTCGCCGACATAAATGTTGAAGGTGGGCTTCGCAGCCTGCTCAACAGCGACACTGGGCTGGTTCGAGGACCTGACAGCGCTCGGCTGAGCGGCTTGAACAGGGGGTGGGGGTCTGGGGCGAGAAGACTGGCCGGCATCGTTGCTGTCGTCGTCGTCGATCTGATTTGGGTCGATCGGACCCTGGCGGCGTTGGGGCGGCTGGGGCATGGTGGTGCGGAGTACCATCTGTTCCTTCTGAGGTGGCGCTGGGGGCTCGTCGGGCGAGGCATCGGCGGCAGGGGCGGGAGCGTCGCCCAACGGACCGAGCGGTCCGAGGGGGTCGTCGGCGGCTTCAATCTTGGTAGGCTGGGCGACCATTCGGCGAATAGGCCCTGATCGAGGCCCGCGTGTGACAGGCGATTTAACCGAAGTCTGCGACGGCTGCGCGGTCTGCGACACCTGCGAGGCATCAGGCTCAGCCGGGCTGGAGGCAGCGGCTGTGGTATCGGTCGGCTTCGTGGACTGAGAAGGCACATCTGAAGCGCAATTTGGTTAGCTCTCTACCAAACTCGGCCGATAGAGACGACAGGGCGGTCGTAGAAGAGGTAAGTAGGTGGGAGTAGACGAGGGCATGGGGAGAGTCAGTGACATACCGCCCCAAGGCGAGTCGCCTCCTTCACCAAAGTCCATTGTGACGTGAGTGAATAGGGTGAGCCTGGCCCTGGAGTGTGGGCGCTAGTGTGAGACGAGAAGCCTAAAACTCGCAGGCGTCGACGGTACTGGCGATCGCGGGTGATGTCGACGTGCGGACACGGAGCCGTTGGGAAGAGGTGGGTTGTGGCGATGATGATGCCGGTGGTGCTGGTTGTTGCTCCGAGCTTAGCCCCAGCTCATGGGGGCTATGCGAGTACTCGCACCTGCTAACATGTGCCCTAAGCAGCAGCGGGTGCAATAGCCCAGCCTGTGCAACCCGGGGCCGCGGTGGTTGGATGGAGCCCTCCACCCCTCCAGGCTCGTAAGATCTGTAACTTAGCTGCGGGGATACTTGATTCACAGGCCAGATACGGGCAGTTCGAAAGGTACCCCACCTCCATGAGATTCACGGGCTGGAGCCATTCCCTTCGTAACTGACTTTACGAGTACATGTAAGTAGACTCAGAGGGGCTGCCACCGGGATGCAAGTCCCCTACATTCCCATTCCTCGAGCCGGACAGCACCTTGACTTCACATGAACCTTTCACACATAGATCTAGGGAAAGACTGCCGATATAAGCTACCAAATATAGATGGATTTGATTCCATTTTGAAGTTTGCTCCCGAATCTTGGTTCAGCGTTCAGTATCGCAGGTCGCCCAGCCCCTAGAATCACCCCGTCTGCTTCAACTTCTGCTTCGCTTCCGGAAAGGGGGCACTGTGACGATAGGCTCTGATTGAGAAGATACCCGTTCTTGATTAGAATGGCATGGAGTTGGACGTAAGTATACACCGCGCTTGAGATACGAGTGCAAGATATGCCGGAGTGCTGTATGTGATGCCCTGTTCCAAAGTGAAATGCCCTCGGACCCCTCTCGCGACCTGCCGTTGGTAGGCACATGGAGAACCATGGGCCGGCTACTCACCCACTTCTCAGCTCGACATGGATGAGAAGCTGAAGGGACATTTTGTTTCATATCGACATGGCGTTGATGTCGGTGTTGTCACTTTCCTGCAACATCTGCTCCAGAAGCTTCTCTGTCTGTTTCCAGAGCTCGCCCTCCATCTGCCTGTCCACTTGGTTGCTGCGGCTATTCAGCCATCCGACGTCGATATCTCCAATATTTCCGTTCCCATCTGGCTCCAGCGGTGTAGGGGTGTCGCCCACTCCGGGCGCGTCGCTCGATCCGTCTGCCCCTCTCAGCGTCACTATTCGCTCCTCTTCCAACCCCCAGATCTGCCGCCTCATGCCCACGTTGACGGAGCGCAGCGTGCGCATGAAATCATCCATCGAAGTCTTGAACACCTCGGTCCGGTCGGCGCCGTCACCGCTCGTATCCATCTCGCCGTCTTTTGCCTTTGCTGATGATTCCTTGTCCCGCAAGCTTTCAACGGCCTGGCCAGCAAAGCTCAATAAACTCACAATGTCCTCCAAAGACAGTCAGTCAGTCCCTTATCTGTAAATGTACATGGGTAGCCAGGGTCCATACCTTGTCGATTTGCCCGGCCTGCTGGATGCGCTCGGCCTTGGTGAAGGGCACAAAAGCGGGCTGATCGCCGCCAGGCTGGCCCTGAGGCCCTGAAAGGTCCATTGACTCAATATGACAGGGACGGCCTTCAACGAAGAATCTCGAGCTCTTAGTGGATTGAGACCTGCTACAGTCTTGGGAAGGAGGGAGCTGAGGATTTTGGGGCGGAAGTGATTCAGCAGGCGGCTCTCTAAGCGAACTTGAAAGAACCAGCAGCAGCAGTGGGTTGCGGCGGGGAGCTAGCAGACGGTGATGAAAAGCTGCTCGGGTAGAGTTGCTGAGTCAAGTTTGTTCTCGAGCCGTCGCCTTGCAGACTGACTTGATAAATGCGAATTCCCGTACGGCTTACTGCATGTGGCGGTTGGGAACCTTCCTCGTCAACTCGTGGAGGTGCGGATGGCAAGGCCGAGAGGTTGCCGATGGGCTGCCCGCTACGAGTACATGGTATTGGAGAGGCAGGTACCCACAAGTCAGCTCATTGGAATGTACCAGCAGGCAGGCACAAACTTACCTTACCTTACCATGCTTACCAGGTAATGCAAGGTACTACCTAGCCAGTGCCGTGAGGTAGGTGCGAATACGAGCACAGCTACAGCGGATCCAGGTACTTGTCAATCGCCAGGTACATGTAAGGTAGCTTCTTCTGCTGGCTGGTGCTTGCCCCTGCCCACGACCTGACCATGACCAAATGGAGGTACCCAGGTATCCTGGCAAGGCGCGTCTAGTTCCGTCCTGAGTCTGTCGCTCTGACACGACTTGGATCAACTTCTCGTCGCACCAACACACGATACACACCACAGCCGACCGCATCGCACGCGCGACACTGCATCGCTTCCCATCGCGTCGCCTCCTTTCGCATCTCTCGACCAAGCGCTTTCATCCGACATTCATCGCGGCCTTTTTCGCCCGCTTTCCATTACTGCGCATCCCGAACAACATGGTGCTGGCGCGGGCCCGAGGCGCCTACGAGTACTAGTAGCAGCAGAGGTCCGCAACTCGCCACATCCACGACACCTTGCACACATCCGTCGCCCACTGTGCCCTGCGCCTTGCGCTCCAAACCCCTCGGCATCCCATCTACAGCCAACGACAACAGCATGTCCAACCAAAACAACCCTTCGGGCCCTGCCCCTGCGGGCTCCGGCGCCGCTCCAACTGCCGGCGCCGCTCCCGCCGCTTCCACTCCCGCTCCGCCCACCACCACCACTCACGTCCCTCCGCCCAGCATCCCCAGGCCCACTACGAGCGCAGCAGCGAGCGCGGGTAACTCTGGAGGCGCCGCCGGATCTTCCAACGCCGGTAACAGTCAAAACTTGAATCAGATTGTACGATGATGTCACTCTCCTCCCCCCATCGCCCCAGGGCTTGTGCATCATTCACCTTCAACACACTCAGAGCCGGTCATGTCGGACTAACTCTGATCCTGTTTTAGGTTACCGACTATCTGCTTAAGAAGGGATTCACAAGAACCGAGCACATCTTCCGCGACGAAGTCAAGGACCTGGACGAGGCCGGAAGGCCAAGACCCAGCACTGACCTGAAGAGCCCTGCTATATATCTAAGAGCCTTCCTCCATCTTGAAAAATGGGTTGAGAACGGACTCGACCTATACAAGGTAAAACAGATCTCTGCATACTCATTCGCTCAAAATTTGCTCTGGCTGACTCTTTGCGAAGTTTGAACTTTGGAAAATCCTCTGGCCCATCTTCGTCCACTCGTATCTGGACCTAAGAAGCGAAGGCGCCCATGCCCACGCCAGCGAGTACATGGAGCAATTGCGCGGCTTTTTTGAAAACACTCGCAAGGAGGAGCTTGCCAGGTTGGCCTGTATCTTGACCGCACAGCACGTCAAGGAAAGCTCCGTCGCACAGCTGTACAGGAATAACAAGTACCGGGTCCCGATGAGTGACCAGGTGCACGGCCGACTCTTCCACTTTCTGGAAAGGGATTTCGAGCAGTGCGGTATCCTCGTTATTCGGATTCTGAGCGAGCACTGTACTATTGACCAAGTTAAGCGCGGCCCTCTTGAGCCTTTCAGTTTCGAGGCCATCTATCGCCGTGCTCGACACATGGAACTCGACAGCGTGGACGCTCAAGAAGGAATTCCCGGTGCTGACCTTCAGTCGGGCTTGTTGAACAAAGATATCCTCGACAACTCCGCCGCCCTGAAGCTTGGTCCCCTGCCCTTGGAGCCTGATCTGCGAGCGGACGTCGCCGCCGAGCTGGAGGAAGAGGACCGCATCAACCCGCCAAAAGATGGAAAGCCGACGCTAGTGGACGAGTTCAACTCCATGCACCCCATCAAGCAGGAATCGGGTGACTCGCCCGAGCGGACCGAGATCCCTTATCCCCCATCTCGCGCCAGGGACGTCGTGATCGAGATGCAGAAAGTAAAGGAAAACCGCGACCGGTTTCGGATAGAAGGCCGAACCGGCGGCGTTGGCCCTGCCGTGTCTGCCTGCATGTTCACATTCCACAACACTCTCGGAAGGTAGGTACACCGCGCCTGGCGTGAGGTTGTTCGGCAATTACGAGTACATTTTGGCTGACTCCAACAGTGTGTCATGCATGGACTTCTCCAAGGACAGCCAACTGGTCGCTGTGGGCACCACAGAGTCCTACATTCGTGTCTGGTCGCTTGATGGACAACCACTACAGTCCAGACTGCCGGGCGAGAAAGACTTGAAGGTCAACAACCGGAAACTTGTTGGTCACTCCGGTCCTGTTTACTCAGTCGCCTTTTCAGACGCCATCGGCAACCTGGACCGCAACATCTATGGCGGGGAGCCGCAGCCGGAGACAGACGCCAAGCTCCTGATTTCCTGCTCGGCTGATGGCCAGATCCGCCTATGGTCGCTCGAAATCTGGTCATGTCTGTGCATCTACAAAGGTCACGACGGGCCAGTTATGAGCCTGTCATGGGGCCCACACGGCCATTATTTTGCCACCGGCGGGTGGGACAAGACGGTTCGTGTATGGTCTCAGGACCGAGCCTCGGCACAGCGCCTCCTGGTAGGCCACGATACGGCCATTTCGGCGCTGACATGGCATCCTAATGGCGCCTATATCTTCTCAGCATCAGACGAGGCGGACAAGACAATCAGGATGTGGTCCGTCTCCACGGGTGACTGTGTGCGTGTGTTCACGGGTCACGTCGACTACATTTCGACCATGGAGTGCTCTCCCAACGGCAAGATCCTCGCTTCGGCTGACCTGGGGGGCAACATCTACCTCTGGGATATTACCAAGGGTAACCGGATCAAGCGTTGCCGTGGACACGGCCGTGGAGGCATCTGGTCTCTCGGCTTCAGTGTCGAGAGCAACGTCATCGTCTCTGGCGGGCAAGACAACACCGTCCGCGTATGGGATGTGGAGTTGCCCAACGAGGACCGATCCCTGCAGGCGCAAGATGGCGAGGGTGCTGCGTCGGCAGCCACGGCACAAGGGGACGGCAAGCAGGCCAGTGCCGCCGCAGCCAGCGCAGCCGGTTCCGGAGGCGCCACGGGCAAGAAGAAGAGCAAGGAGGTCATGGTCACGTCAGATCAGATCAGTGCCTTCTCAACGAAGAAAACACCGGTCATGAAAGTGATGTTGACCAGGATGAATCTCGTCGTGGCCGGCGGCTGCTACCACCCTGAGTCCCAGGACCGTGAGGTAGCAAGATGAGCACAATACCCCTAATAAGGCACTGGGCTTTGGCTTGCCCCATTTCAAGTCCTAGTAAGGAGGCCGACTGGAGCTGGAGAATAGGGGCACGACCACGTTGCATCATCTAGTTTCAGTACTGTTCTATAAAAGTAGGCTGGCTATGGCACCTCATGGTAGGCGACAGGAACGCCAGCTATGGGCAACGGTCTCGTTGGGGCGTTGCGTCTGGGCGAATTGACTTTATATAATCAAGACGGCGTGGCTGCTTTCTGTGATTTCGGCGCAGTTTCGTCAAAAGACGCGAATACATTCCGCCCTTGCACTTCATCTGGGTGATGAGTGGATCTGCATCTGGTACAAGGTGATTCGCCTTATTATCTCTATTCGTCTGTGAAGCAAGCTTTCATGCTTACCTAGCCCAATTGACCAGAGCGCGACTGTGGAGATATTGATACCTGGTGATCTGGTCAAGGAGCTTTATTCGCAAGCTGAAGCAGCTCGGTGTAGATGATCTCGAACGAATCCAGCGAGTCGCTCTGGGTCCGCAGCTCTCTGACTCGTCGGGCATAGCTCTCGTTCTGCAGGACTCTGTCGATTCCCTCTCGAACCTGCTCCGCAGTCGGCTTGCCAGTCTGCAGGTCGACCCTACGCCGCTCCAGGCGATGCGCGCAGCGTTCTCGCCCTTGTCCATGCCCTCGCCGGCGGCCACCATGGGGACCGCGTTGGCGATGCCGTGGTTGAGGGCCCCGAAGCCGGCGTTGTGGACCCAGACGTCGGCGTGGGCCAGAGCCAGGTCGTAGCTGAGGTAGTCGGCCACGCGCACGTTCCCGGGGATCGCAGTGAACTCGGAAAGCTCGGCGTCCTTCCAGCCCAGGATCGCCACCACCAGCACGTCGGGCCGGGGCCCGAGGGCCTCGATGACCGGAACTATCAGGTCGTGCGGGCGGATTTCGACGGTGCCCTGGGCGACGACGACGACCTTGCGGCGCCGGGGGTCGCGGGGGCTCAGCGCCGAGTTGGCCTCCAACTCGTGCCACCACTCGAAGCGCGGCCTGGCGGCGTTGTTGGCTTGGCGCGTGGCGCCGTCCTGGGCGAGCCCAACGAAGCGGAAGTGGGAGGGCCAGTCGCCGCGCGGGTACTCGAGGCCGGGGACGCCGGTCTGGAGGATCCTGTCGTGGCACAGGTAGTTGGCGCCGCCGAACAGCACCTCGGCGACGCCCTCGGCGGCCCCGGCCTCCCTCATCTTGTCGTCCAGGAGGGCCGACAGCGGCCGCGCCCGGGGGACCCAGCTGCGGTCCCACAGGCGCGAGTTGCGCGCCCGGCCGCCGGGAGACGCGTCGAAGGGGAAGGGGTAGCCGAGCGGGGCAGGTCGGCGCTGCGGACCGCGGGGATGGTGACGGAGACGCAGGCGCTCCGGGGCCAGCGGGGCACGCCGGCGGGCACGCCGGCTCCGTGGAACATGGGCAGGATGCCGTAGAAGAAGGCCTCGCACACGACCAGCACGGGCGCCTCGGGGTCTTGTCCGTATTCTTGTCCATGTTCTCGTTGCTGGCTCTCTTCTTCTTCTTCTTCTTCTTCTTCTTCTTCTTCTTCTTCTTCTTCTTCTTCTTCTTCTTCTTCTTCTTCTTCTTCTTCTTCTTCTTCTTCTTCTTCTTCTTGGTCTCGTCCATGTTCTTGGTGGCGGTGCATGAGCTGCAGCGCCGACACGAAGCTCTGCCACTGGGCCGGGATCGCCTCGAGGATCTGCAGGCGCATGTCGACCAGGAATCGCTCGTGCCACGGCAGGCCCGGGTAGTCCGGCGAGGGGGGCTCCTGGTAGTACCTCCTGTCGTCGAGGTCGGCGCGCCCGGCCATGGGCACGAAGCGCGCGCCCGTGGCCTCGATGCGCGCGCGGTGGGCCGTCGGGCCGAGGAAGAAGACCCGCAGGCCGCGGCTCACGAGGGCGGCGGCTATGCGCACCATCGGCATCAGGTGGCCCGACAGCGGGTGGCTGGTGATGAGGATCTTGGGCCCGGAGCCGCCCTGCGCCGCGGGCGCCGGCGTGCTGGGCGCCATGGGCCCGGCGTGGCTGAGGCTGTGCTATCGACTCGCCCGTGGCAACTGCCGGTCGGTGCTTACCTGCCTACGCAAGTGCCTGCTAAGGTATGGAACCTGGCGTTTGAGGCACTGCAGCGTTCTTGGTTCTGTCAAGTCCCGTTGGCGATAGATGTGATATGCGTGGAAGTTGGTATCCAAGGTACTTCCTCACCTTGCCTAGCCCAATGTAAGTCAGCGGGGCGGGTCGCGGTTGCCTCGTGAGGTGTGTCACGTTGGCGGCGCGTTCCTTGCGCCGAGTCACTGTATGAAGACGTCTCCAGTGTAAGACTTGACACTGTGGGCTACATCGGAAGCCTCCTCGCAAGATGCCTCAGAGCTGCTTCGTTCATCATTAATCATTCAGCATATACGGAAGTGAATCGCGGCAGGGCTGGGCGAGAGGGCATCAAGTATCAATTGTGATAATATGGGACTGTCATTACTTCCTCCTTATATCATCCCTCTGGCTTGAGTCTAAGAGATTCGATTTGCGAGGAGTGCAGACGAGACGCCATGTAGCACCTCGCCATTGTCGTATCTTCAACGTAACCCTAGCTCTTCAATGATCTGTGCCCCTTTTGCTGCTCCCACGCCTCGCAATGGAAGAGCTTCTGTAAACAATGGGACGTGTCGGGCACAGTTTCCGTGGGTCGATGCACATTGTGTTCTCCCGGGTTGGGTGACAGCTCTCGCAGCCAACCCGCCACCCCCTCCAGCTGGTGGTATATTCGTGACGACTGCTGCTGGCTGGGAGATGACCCTGGTTGGTGACATGGAGGTTGTGAGTAGTGACAGGACGAAGGCTTCGGACAGGACATTTCGCAAAGCCCGCCAACATGTCAGATCTGACTTCGTTCTGTGCGATCTCTTGGTCCACGCCGAAGAAGACATGGGGACTCCATATATATCGGTAAGGTCCGATCCCCTCAATGTCGCATTGAAGGCAGGGCGGCATCTGCTGGTGTTGCTCCTCGGCTCGTTGATATCCTGCAGGGGCCGTTGATAGGCCGAGTGACGCCGCGTTTGTGGGAGCTGACGAGACGCAGCTGGGCGTCAACTCGAATCCGGCTCCGTTTTCCATTCTTCTCTCAAGATAGATGCAAATAAAAGATCGTAGTCCCAGCCGAAGAATCGGTGGAAAATACCGAGTAGATGAATCAAATTTATAGTATGCCGTGTAGAAGAGGAGAGAGAGAAAGAGTGAGGAGATACAACACGCACAAGACAGGAGACAACCTGCTCATTTCAACTCAAGTCAGTATAATCGCAGGCTTTTCAGCTGAGGCATTGATACCCTGGGCTCATTGTTCCGAGCCATTGTCATTGTGGCGGCAGACCCTGCTTTGTTCTATTCTTATTGTTACGGAATTGTCGCCTTTGGATTGAACGGGGCAGACTGTTGGCCATTCCATCCAGTACAAAGGCGACCAACCCATCAAACGGGCAGTGGACCCATTCTACCCTACAGCGAGGGCGTGGCCGCGTCGTTGGTCAGGCAGTATCTGTACCTGGGCTTGCCCGCCTCAAAGTCCAGTAGGGCCTGGTTTGCCTCCTTCATCGGCCTCTCCTCGACCCAGGCCTTCAGGCCCTTGTCTGCCGCCAGCTGCAGGAGCTCCCTCACCTCGCCGGCCGACCCGACGATGGAGCCCGTCAGCTTTGTTCTGGTGGACATCATGGCGGCTGTCGAGATCTGGAACGCGCCGTCATCGGGGTGGCCCACCTGCACCATGGTGCCCTGGTACTTGAGCAGCCCGAGGTACGACGTGAAGGGGGCCCTGGAAGAGGCCACCGTGCCGATCACGAGGTCCAGCGTGCCGCGGTTCTCTCGGGCCCAGTTCTTATCGTCGTCGGTGGCGATGTAGTGGTCGGCGCCGAGGGCCAGGGCGTCGGCGCTCTTGGAGCGCTTGCGGGAGATGGCGACGACGCGGTCGGCGCCCATGGCCTTGGCGATGAGGACGCCGTAGTGGCCGAGGCCGCCGAGGCCGACGATGCCGACGTGCTTGCCGGGGCCGCAGCCGTTGTGCTTGAGGGGCGCGTACATGGTGACGCCAGCGCAGAGCAGGGGCGCGGCCTGGGCGGAGGGCAGGGCGGAGGGGATCTTGAAGGCGAAGCGGCCGGGGCAGCGGTGGCGCGTCGCGTAGCCGCCGTAGGCCTTGTCGCCGTTGTGGTGGGGGCCCGGGTACGTCCAGCGACCCCGGGTGCAGTAGTTCTCCTGGCCCTCGGCGCAGCGGGAGCACGGCTCGTCCTGGACGGACTGGCAGTTGTCGGTCAGGCAGCCGACGCCGACGCGGTCGCCGACGCGGTGACCGCCCAGCGCCTTGGAGCCGACGCGCACCACCTCGCCGACGATTTCGTGGCCCACGACGATGGGGTAGGGGGCTTGATACTGGGTGTGGGTGTTGGTGGGATGTCAACTTTAGGAACGGGAGAAAGGGGGGGAAGGGAGGGGAGAGAGAGAGAGAGAGAGAGAGAGAGAGAGAGAGAGAGAGAAAGAGAGAGAAGAGCCCTTCACGTACCCAACCACTGCGTAGAGTGTGCAGGTCGGTGCCACAGATGCCGCTGTGAGTGATGCGGATGTCGACGTCCGTCTCTTCCCACGCCTTGGGTTCAAACTCTCCCCATACCATCTGCCCGTTTGCCGCCTCGGGCCGTGACCCAGCCACCCCTTGAACCTGTCCTGTTGTAGTGTCATGGCGGCGCCGCCCTCGTCAACCTCCAGTCTTTGTTGTTGGGGGTTTTGTGTGTGAGTTGTGTGTGCGCGAAAGAGAGAGAGAGAGAGAGAGAGAGAGAGAAAGAGCCGAAGGGCTTCTTCGGTCTTTTGCGCAGCTCTCCTGTCGGCTGCTGGCTGATATGTCAATACTTGTTTGTCCGTTCATACATATCTCATATAGGTAGGTAATGCAGGTCCCTGAGCATACATATGTTGGGGCTGTCTGATATTTCCTTATATATCTGTTCGATCGCGACTCTTGGCGCCACACACACACACACACTCTCTCTCTCTCTCTGACCAAAGTCTGTCTCCACGGCCGGCGATCTTGGGGGTGGGGTAATACAGACCCTGCTCCATCAACCTCGGGATAACCGTTTTGGGGACTTGTTGCGACTGGGTACTCGTAGTCAGTGACTTCGTCCATGGTCGAAATGACGGAATGAGTGGAGTGCTGCTGGCTGCTGATACTACGTCGAAGGGGTGCGCGTTGTTGGGTGCGGCCAAGCGAGCTATCAGCCTTACACACAGGCTGCTTTTGCACTGACACGGCGCCAAGCCGGCTGCAGATGAGGGCCTCTTCTCTATTTTTTTCGTCTCGTCATGGTTACACAGCACTCTGATGATGCGGATGGCGGGGCCAGTCTGTGTACTTCAACAAAGCAAATCGTGGTCAGTAATGAGGTGGGCTAACGCAGAGATGTAGATACATGTGGATTAATCATACCAACAAAAAGTTGGTCCGTCCGTCTGTCGAGGTATGCATTCAGATCAAATCCTCCTCCCGAAATGCAGCATCGACATGGTGGTGATGGCGGTGGCAGCGGCGGCCGCTGCCATCGCAGTGGTGGTGGTCAAGAAGGACATCGACGACGACGACACGGGCGGCTCTTCTTGCTGGTTCAGCTTTGGGTAATGGGCCCAGGGCATCCTGGCGGGCGTCGGTTCGTTCTCCGGGAGCCAGTCGAGGACGGGGAAGCGGGTGAAGAGGGGGCAGATGTTGTAGTTGACGTCGTACCAGGACAGCGGGGTGTAGGGGACGACGTAGCGGGTCAGGGCCTCGCGGGTCCGGTCGGGCCAGCAGGCGGCGCGGACGGTGCGCTCCGAGACCTTGACGATGGCGTCCATGTCCTGCATGCGGTCGGCGCGGTAGGCGGCGAAGAGGGCGTCGAGGGCGCGCGTGCTGGGGGCCGGGTCGGCGGCGAGCAGCGCGCGCAGCTTGTTGGCCAGCACGACGACGTCGCCGACGCCCGTGTTGAAGCCGAGGCCGGCGTGCGGCTCCAGCTTGCGCACCGCGTCGCCCGCCAGCACCACGCGCCGCCAGTGCCAGGGCCCCTCCAGCAGGCCCTCCTCCAGGTCGATCAGCCCTGTGCCGTCGGTGCCGTCGTCGTCGTCGGCGGTGCCGTCGGTGGTCCCTTCTTCTTTCACGGCTTCCACTGGGGTACGAGTATCCGATGTACCCGATGTACCCGTGGATGTACTCGTGATGCTCGCGGTACCACTCGTGCTGGGTTTGCCCTCAGTGCCGTCCCCCCGCACCCTCAGCGCGTGCACGTCGCCCACCGTCCACCCGGGCGCGTAGTACAGGTGCGCCCACCTGGCGAGGAAGCGCGCCCGGTCGGCGGCGCTGTAGCGCGTGATGCGGTCGCGGTCTTCAGGGGCGACCTCCTCGTAGACGGCGAACCAGCCCTGGTCGTCGCCGTGCATCAGCTGCGTCGTGATGCCCCGCGCCAGGCCCTCGTACCGCGCGTTGGTCCGCAGCCCCGGCGGGATCTTCATGTTGCCGAAGAAGCACCGGTGGCTCGTCCGGAACGGCTTGCGCAGCTCCGCCGGCACCTCCGCCGCCCCGACGCCCATCCGCAGCGCGTGCATCTGCAGCCGCGTCTGGCTGCGCACCCCGTCCGCCCCGATCACGATCGAGCCCCTCTCCACGCTGCCGTCGCTGCACGCCACCGCCACGCCGCCCTTGAGCACCTCGACGTCCACCACGTTCTTGCCGAACCGGATCCGCGCCTTGTCCGCCTCCGCCAGGCAGTCGTACAGCCGCTGGCTGAACACGGGCCGGTGCGTCACCGGGAACGGCTTGCCGTGGTTCTTCTCAATGTCGTCCATTATGTTGGTCCGGAAGATCAGCGACGCGTCGTGCGCCGAGCAAAAGTCCACCTCCCCCAGCGTCTGCCACACCGGCCGCAGCTCCTCGATGATGCCCAGCTGGTCGTACACCCGCTGGATCGGCGCCGTCACGCTCAGCAGCGACCCCAGGAACGGCGTCACCGTCTCGTGCTTCTCCAGGATCACATAGTCGATGCCCGCCTGTGAGAAGATGTGCGCCGCTGTTAGGCCCACCAGACCACTGCCGACGATGATGGCGCGGAATGGTGGTTGTTGTTGTTGTTGTTCTTCGGCGGAGGAAGCCATTGCGAATGGTTCTTTGGGAAGGAGGGTAGTGAGTTGCAATGCTCGTACCGGTTGACTCTCCTCTTGATATTCCTTGTTCTTTCTCGCCCTCTTCTCTTTTCCTCTTTCTTTTTCAAACCTCTCGCTCTGGCTTGCTCACAAGTAGACAGACAGCACCGATATCTTCCAAGACCTGCAACAACAAGACCAACAAGCCAGGGAGAAAAGGAAAAAAAAAAAAAGGCAGGTCATCAAAGGGAGGACCGGCGCCGATACATATATTCGAACCGCAGCTTTCTCGTGGCGTCGTTGCAAGGATCGCGGCGCGGTGGAGTGGAGATGGGAGTGCTGCGTTGCCCGGATGGACCGGGCTCCGGCTGGGACCAGTCATCTTCGAGTACGGAGTACGTTATTTTAGCTTCGTTATCGAGTCAGCATCCCGAAGGCCCTTATTATTATTGGGAGTAATAAGAGTACGGATACTCTTATGGCCCCGACGGGTCCCGACTTGCCCGACTACTCCGTGATGGCGGCTCCAGTTAAAATCCCCAGCTGAGAGGGGCGGATCGGGGGCGCCCAACTCCACAAGGCAGAATCGCGGTCGCTTCCGCGCCAAAGCGCGCGTCCGTGTGTACGAGTACTCGCCCCTCTGTGTGCTTGTCCAACGGCACATCTGGTCCGCACGCGTCCGACGAGTTGGCGGTCTGTCTGTCTGGTCGTCTATGAACTGGTAACTACCTACTCGGCTCAACCTGCGATTCGGGTACGGATGCTCGCAATCCTAACCGCGCCCCTGTCATCGGTGTCGGGCTCACCTGTGGCCCCGAAAAGGAGAGAGAGTCGCGATCGACTTCCCAGAAATGGCTCGTTGTTGGTTGTTCGGCAACCCGAGCTGAGCTGAGCTGACCTAAGCAGCCCTGCCCTGACCGGCCTCCCTGCAAAGACCTCTTCAGCTTGATAAGTCTGGCTTCAACAAGGACGGACCCAGACCGAATCTACGCGTACGGAGTGCGTACGAGTACCCAACTCGCGCAGCGGCGGGCCGTTAGCCACGTGGCTGGCGGCGAGGGCACGGTTGCGGTTGCTTGGTCCCCTCTCCTTGCGTGCTTGCTCTGCTCCCGTCCGTCCAAATACGATACTCGCACGGGTTTGCCTGGACTTTTCTCGACAAGTTATGTACGGAGTACTCTTGAGAGTACTCGTAGATGCCTACGGAGTACTCGTACATGTATCGATCCATTCATCCATCCATGCAGGCAGACAAGGGGCAGAGAACTGGACCAGATCCATACAGTGTTGGGAGCAGCAATTTGCGGCTGCTCAGCGGGCCTTGTTTCTTCTAGCGACCCTTGGCCGACCACGTATGAGACGAGCCCCCCCTCCGATCCGTCGGCCCATGTTCGTAGGGATAGGCAAAATAGCCGAAGTCAATATCACCGAAGTGGCCGGCGCAGTTGCCGGCGCTCGCTATCCTCGATCGGCTCCAGGCGGCCCACATCAGGCAGGACGAGTGTTTATTACCAGATCAAATCACTATCGGAGTGAGAACCACGATTCTCGGTATTGATCAATGTACGCGTAAGGCTGGCCTTCGAGTGAGCTGGGCCCCCCTGCAGAGTGCGAAGGAAGAGCCACTCATCCGTCTCAGCCGTAACATTGTGCGATCACAGATCAACCCTGAAGAACCACCCTACAAGTACTTGACAGCAATGAAGGAACTCGGAAGCATTACTCGTTCAGCAGCAAGGTCAATCCCCATCATCTGTCACGAGCCGAGGCTCACTCGAATCTCAAATACAGAATCAGGCCAAGGAACAAACCCCGACCGGCCTGCTCGCAAAGGAACGCTTCAATTCCATATTTCATACCTGCTAGTCTACCTACGTAACGCAATAGTCGCGCAGCCGCCGTTCTCAGATGGACAGACAGTCTCGTGCTGGGGTCCAGAGGGCTCCCGGGCCGACAAGAGTGATCAGTGGGAAAAGGGCCTCATCCTGAACTCGGGGTCCTCCTCCGGCCTCTCCTCGACCGGCACGCTGACAAACTGCGGCTCGACGTACCACGCCGGGTCGCCCGCGTACTCGCCGCCGTCCGCATCGCCGCCGCCGTCGCGCTTCGTGTGCGTGACGCTGTACCCGTTGCCCAGCCACCGGAGCAGGTTGCCGCCCTCGCCCTCGCTGCTCTCGAACTCGTAGTCCTCCCACCGCGGGGAGCGCAGCGCCTCGAGCGAGTGCAGCGCGCTGCCCGGCCACAGGCCGGTGATGCGCTCGCCGCCCGGGCCCGAGCTCTTGTACCAGCTGTTGCACCGGTCCGAGTAGACGGTCTGCTTGAAGTACTCGTGGCAGAACGTCCGCCAGTCGGCCATCCGGTCGGGCCGCACCGCCATCGACGCGTAGTCCTCCTTCTGCAGCTTGCGGATGCACTTGACAATGTAGTCGCCCTCGCTCTCGATGATGGTGGTCAGCGAGCCCGTGCCCGTGGCCGAGTTGGGCCCCAGCATGAGGAACAGGTTCGGGAACGAGTCGACGGCCACCGACAGGTACGCCTCCGGGTAGGGCGCGAACCGCTCCCGCAGCGAGAGGCCCCCGCGCCCGACGATGGGGAACGGCGGCGCCGCCGACGTGCGGAACCCCGTCGCGCACACGAGGGCGTCCACCGCGACCCGGCGCCCGGACCTGAGCACGACCCCGTCGGCGCCCACCTCGCTTACCGGGTCCGTGACGAACTCGACGTTGCTCTCCACCAGCGCCTCCAGGTACCCCGGCCCGGGCGTCGTGCGCCGGCACCCGACCGCGAAGGACGGGATGAGGAAGTCGGCAATCTCCGGCTTCCGCGCGAGCCGCTCGCTCATGGCCGCGCGGAAGGCGTCGACGGCCGAGCGCTGCATCCCCGACCCCGCGAATGAGGCCTCGTGGATCGTGTTGCCGTCCGCCTCGATGATCTTGCGGAACGCTAGCCACTTCTCCGGGTCGCTCGCGAACAGGTCTATCTGCTCCGGCGAGACTGGTCCGACCTCAGCCACTGTCTCCTGAATGCTCTCTGCTTTCTTTTTTTTTTTTGGGGGGGGGGGGGGGGGGGGGGGGAGGGAGAGTATGCGACTTACATTCGAGTTGCTTTGGGTCAAGGCCCAGCTTGACCATGGCCACTGCGAGGAGCAAGGCGTCAGTCAGCTCGCGATGGCCGACGATGTGCGAGGCGGAACGCCCCGTAACTTACTCTCTCCGAATGGGTTGGTGATCCAGGTCTTGCTCCGGACAAAACATGAGACCTGGGTCCCCTCGATCTTCTGCAAGCTCGGGACGATCTGGATGGCGCTCGATCCGTTGCCCACGACGCCCACGCGCTTCCCCCTGAAGTCGTAACTGGGCATCTGTTAGGGCGTCGTGGCGCGCGAATGATGACCAGGCAAAGGGTTCACCCCCTCCGCCTTCCCCCTGGGGAACCGGAACCCCCCTTGCAAAGGGGAAAGGGGTAACTCACTCCTCGTTCCACGTGGCAGAGTGCATGATCTCGCCGCCAAAGGACTTGAGACCCGGGATGTCTGGCCATGCCGGGTCGCTGAGATTACCCCGGGCCGACACGAGGACCTCAGCAATGTCCTCGAACAGCTCGCCAGTCTGCAGATTCTGGACGGACAACACCCTGCTCGATGGATAGCAAAGAAAAAAGTCAGCCAACTAAATCATTACCTGGTGGTGAGGGTGGACGTCGCTCGCTGGGGGGGGGGGGGGGGGGGGGGGCTGGGGGCCTTCTTTGATGACGAACCAATGCTTGCTGGCCTCGTTCCATGTGGCGCTCTCCACCCGGTGGGAGAGCTTGACGAAGCGCTGCACGCCGTACTTGGTGGCCGTGTCCTGGATGTATTTGCATATCTCCTGCTGCGGGGCGTAGAACCTGGACCAGGACGGGTTGGGGTTGAAGGTATACTGGTACGAGTGCGCCGGGATGTCGCAGGCACAGCCGGGATACCGGTTCATCCACCACACGCCGCCGACATTGTCATTCTTCTCGTAGATCTGCAGGTCAACGTTGCGGAGACGCTGGGGGATCCGGATGCCAAGGTAGACGCCCGAGTAGCCGGCGCCAATGACGCGGACGCGTATGCGGCGGTGGCCATCGAGGGGCTCGTTCTTGATGGTGAAGGCTGTGGGGGCGCTAAGAGAGCCCATATCAGCGGGCAGCAGCTGCGGGCCGCCGTCGACGACGACGACGACAACAACAAGGGAAAAAGGGCGGGAGCCGACGTGCTTGGGAATACCACCGGTAGCGACGACGGCGAACACGAGAGATGGGCTTCTACTGGGAGGGCTATCCTGTCCGGTCTATAGAGCACGAGTTACAGAGTGTGCAGCAAGGCGGCTTGCCCGGCCGCCCTGTCTGGTCTTTTTCTACAATCGACAGACACCCCCGGCGAGAATCCTTGGGGGGAGGGGAGACCGGGTTTTCCATCCAGGCGGTTTGCCTTGCTTCCACCGCCGCGGCGCACCAAGATGGCGCAACAAGCACACAATTTTTCGCCGCTGTGCAACGCGTGGTGCCCGCGGCGCCCCGCATCCATGGCGCAGACCGACTCCTGTCCAAGACTAAAGCCGGCATTTTTACAAAAAAAGGGGGGCCATGGCAAGGTATGGCACAATTTTTCTGCGTCTCTCTCGCCGTCAGTGGCCCAGCGGGTTGTGCGAGCCGGGAGAAAATGCGGGGGTTGAGCTGGAAAGATGAGAGGCAACTCTTTCGTTATTGGCGAGGGGCGGCAGCGGTAGAGGCAGAGGTAAGGTAGTGAGTGGGTAGCGGCCTGTCAAAGTCTTCCATCAGGTGTCTGGGTACGGAGTATGTAGTCAGATCAGTGCCCGGACCTGCAGGTCTGGTTGATGATTGAGAGATAGAGAGATAGAGGTAGAGAGAGAGAGCCGGAGAGAGAGCAATGGATGGGCCCGGCCCGCTTTCGTCAGAGTGTTCTGCTGTTTATTGGGCATGACATACCTACCTGTATCTACTGGTAGATTGGCGGGCGGGCGGGCTATCAGCAAAACTTGACACTACATGTACATACCTACCCACTTACCTTGAGGCAGTACAGAATCGAAGGGATGTGCCGTGGTGAGGTGGTACATGTAAGGTGGGAGTTGAGGTAAGGCGGGGAGTCTGCGGGAGTGTCGTAGCGGGGCACAAGAAATGGTACACTGGTGGATAGTGTCGTGTCCATCCATTAGATAGGTACCGTAGCACAAGGTACTCTCTCACGTACATTGGATGTCGACTGGCAGCCCCCCGGGCCGGGACTTGGGGCCATCCATGGAACGTTGCGTTGTGCCTGTGCAGCAGTGCATCCCATACTGCATTGACACGTGCTCGTGCCTCTTGGAGAGGGACATCGACATCCATCCATGATGTGCGGACGACTCGACGAAGCGAAAGTCTCGCATCAGTCACCTGGAGAGTGGTAGCGCCGGGGGTGTTGCCTGTGCCTCTTACGAGTAGGCAGATACCAGTACCGTACCGCTGCACAGGGTTCCGTCTCGTAGGGCGGTCGACGGTGGCGCGTCGGCCTTGCCTTCACCCAACCACTACCGTACCTCCGCGTACATCCAATGTGCGCGACGGAAGGCGACCGAGAAGAAAAAAACCCACCGCCGCTGAGAATTTTGCAGCCGCGCGCCACCCAGGTCACCGGATCAGGAGGCCTGTCTGCATTGGACGAGGGAGAGGCAGAAATTTCCCTCGCATTATCCGTTCCCGTCCCCGTACGACAAAAGGGTGCCCATGCCGCCAAATGTAGGTAGGCACCGAAGCAGACAGCCTGGCCCGGTGTAGGGAGCTTCAGTAGAGGTCTTGCCGGTTCGCCTTGCAGACGGGTCCCGTACGAGAATTCCCGTCCTACCTACCTACTCCCGTATCTACGAGTTTTACATGTGGTATATGTAAGTCAGTACCTAAGGTACTCGTCCCGAAGATTTGGGCTACCACCACCAAGAGGCGAGAAAACCAAGACATGGCAGCCAATGGCGTCGAGGGATTCCGAGACGTGTGTGACGCCAGGACCCCTAGTGGCCCAAGCCGAACGCGGGATATTGAACCCATTCCTGCCTGCTCTCATCAGTCGCGTGTCGCAGATGCACCCAGTGAGCGAGGACGGGATTGTGACAAGCTGGGAGCGGAGGAGCAATGTCCAACCATCCAGTCAGTCATCCATCCGGCCATCCATCCATCCACCATTACCTCCCCCTTCCTCTCCCCTTGACAGAGCCGCGTGGCAAGATATTCGCGGGATGCCAAAGCGGATAACTCGACGAAGTAGGTTTCTCGTATAAGCAAATCTCTGATGAGCTTCACCAGCGCAGCTCCGGCATCCAGGGCGATGAGTGAAGCACTCGTACCTACAAGTATGCCTCGACCAACCTACCCATGGGACCGCATCGCGGGTTGCCGTTTCGAGACATGACCGCGTTGGGCAAGCCGGGTGCCACGATCCGGAAGCAAGGTACTCGTAGGTAGTAGGTAGGCAATCAAGAAAGCCATTCGGATGCTCCTACGTCTTCGTTGGCATCTTTATTACTACCTGGGTTTCATTCCGGAGCAAGGAAGGGGGCCTGTACTCGTATGTCTGTAGACACAGCTGGAGCTGACTCGGGCATCTTATTATGCGCGAAGAGTTTCTCCGTGATGGGAAAGCGTGATTTATCAACTCGGCATGGGACAAATCAAGACCTGTTCGCACGAACAGAGGGACGAGTGCCCGCTATGGGAAACCAAGCACTGCTGTGACAAATGTATTCGTACATACCCACGACTATCTGTAAACAGAGGGCGGCTGTGAAGAAATTACCCAATCTGCCAGCGGCTGCGTGCACAGCGCCAAGAGCATTCCGCGGCGGTTGTACGAGTACTCGCACGAGTAGGTACGTGTGGTATCGTATGGATAAGGTACTCACAGGTCGTAGGTAGCTGCTGCACGACTCTCTCTTCCCGTCCCGTCCGCTGTGAAGAAAGGATGGACGGGGAAGCCCTGCAGAGAATCAATCGTGTATGAATACGCGTAGTCGTGGGTGGGAGATACGAGTACTTGTAGAGAGATACGGAGTACTCGTAGCGCGCTGCGGGCGACGCCCCCAGCCGTTCGTCTCCATCCATGGATCTTTCGCTGCCTTGGTGAAGGCTGCCGGCCCGGCCCAAGCGCTGCCCACTCGTCACCTTATCAGCAATTTGAGCTGATGGATGATGCTGGGGTCGCCGGCTGCCCATCCGACCTGGCTCATCCCCTGCAAGAACGAGCACCGAGATAACAGAGTCGTCTCAGAGCATTCAACAACCATGTTAAGCCAGCCCCAAGGCCGGGGACGAGCGGTCGCAAGCCGAACACACCTGAGGGCCTCGGAGTCGAAGGCGCACACACAGGCTTCTTCGGCTTGGACTGGGGACCTGAACCAGACGGGGGCCCTCGGCGCTCCACGTGGTGTCATAGGGCGTGAGGGTCAGCCGCGGGGGGCCAAAAGAGAATGGCGCCAAAGCGAGAGTGGGCAGCATTCGTAGATCTCGAGGGCCATGCACCCATGGTGGGTCGAGGATTCCTTCACGCGGTTGTGCAAAGTTGGCAATTTCATCCTCCGGGCCACTGCCTGCGCTTGGAAAAGTTTACAAGCTGTACTGGCAGATCACCCTTGTCCATGCAATACGCGCATCGAGTTCCGGAATCAGGAGAGATCCAAGTCTCCCACAGAGAAAACAGCCGTGACCCCGTGGTGGCACACTGCCTCGGGCTGCGCCACAAGCGTCGACTCGCGGCGGGCCGCTGCAGATATTCACATCTACTCGCTGCCCACGCAAGCAAAATGCAGTGCTTGCATTCCCATGCCCCTCCATGTGTTGCTCGCTTTTCTACGCCTGCTGCTGCCTCTCCCGATACCCGCCGAGGGAGGTGACTCGTAAAGGGAAAAGGTAACAATCAAGCAACTTACAATAACGTCCTCCTACATTACTTGGCTGTCCCGGCCCCTCGTCGAGTCTAGGCCGTCCTTATCAAGCCAGCGGCAGGGTCCAGACTGGACGGACACGCTCACGAACCCCAACAAGTGACTGTGGCTGATAGTTGCCGGTTCCGTATCTGTTCCCTACTCCGTTGTCGTACATGTTGACACGTCGGGGTCGTTGTGGTGTTGTAGTTCGTGCCGTTGTCATCGTCACACTGGGTGATGGATGAACAGACAATGACCCCGTCAACAACAAGCGTCGCGTCATAGGCATTGGGGATACTTCCATGCTCAGGTGTAGTGGGGGGAGGGGGCATCGTGAGCGTCTTCGCTACGTGACTGGCCGATTTATGGGGTATGGCGTTGACGCACGGCAGACGGTAGACGGCACCTGCAGTCGAGGGAAGGCTCCAATGCCGTCGCCGTCGCCGTCGCGCACGACACGGGGTGGTGTTGCCTTGCGCAGCGACTCGCGCGACTCGCGACGGAGACCTAATGAGGGCCAAGAGTCACGCGTCAGGATGTATCTTCAGGCACGAAGACATGTATTTTCCAATGCACTGTAGGGGAATATATACGAGCTGGGTACAATAAATCGAAACATGGGCGAGCGATGCCCGGCTACCTTACCTGATAGGAGGTACTCGTACCTGTCCTCGACACTCCCTGTATTCGTAGACGTCCCAGATCCAGCGAGTTCAGATCCAACAATCCCGGGCAGTCGCACTCGCAGATCCACACGGGTTCAACTGGAAGTCGCACAACCGCCCGCCCTGGAACCCCCCAGAGGGCTCCTCTCTCCCCTCCTCTAGTCAGTCCCATAATCTGGATTGGAAGGCAATCAACCCCAGCCCCACCCAGCGCAAGAATACCGAGTAATAAGGCACTACGAGTACATAGGTTGCACGGGTACTTGGGCATCGCCTTGCCAGGTCAGCCCTCGCCTGCCCCCAGCACGCGTGACATTGGCAAATACTCGTCTATCTCATCATTCCGCCCATCCCACCACACTCACCTCACCCTGCTGCTGCTGCTGCTGCGCCGCTGCTGCTGCCGCCGCCGCCGCCGCCGCCGCCGCCGCTGATGCTGATGCTGCTGCCGCTGCCGCCGCCCGCCCGCCGCTGATGCTGCTGCTGCCGCCCGTCGCCCGCCTCACTCAGTGCCGACTGCCGACTGCCGCCTCCGCCACTCACCGACCGCAGCCCCGAACGATTACGCATGCAACCGCCGATATGCACCGCCAGGCTCTCCTCCTCATGTAGCCTAACTCTGCTTCTATGCGCTCGCCCTGGTCTATGATACCATCCCTGCCCTCTTGGTTCCGGCCCTCCCCCGATCCATCCTGATTCTAGCTCCGGCCCGGATCCGGACAATAACCACCATGATTTCCGATTCCACTCATCCCCCGCACAACCACCACCACCGCCGCCACCGTCGCAACCACAACGGCAACATCACCAACAACAACAGAATCACTCTCAGCCTCTCCAGTCCACCTCTCCTCAGTCCTCTCTGCCGGCGATCTCCCACAGCTTGGCCTTCCAATCCTCCCGGCCTGACGACCTGACCCTCTCGCTGTCCCCCATTTCGACCGTCCAAGCTGCTTCTGCCGCCACGATTCCCGCCGCTCGCGTTTCGGCTTCCGGTGTCGGTGCCGGCCCCGGCGCCGGCCAAACTGCCGACGACACCACCGACTACGACGATTTCGATCCCACTCCTCTGGCCCGCAGCGACAGCCTCAATAGCAACCGCGGTCTGTCGGCCCATCGTTCTGGCCTGACCCTGCAACACAAGTCCTCCTCCTCCTCCTTAAAGCCCCTTTCTCGGACTCCCAGCATCAAGCAGGCTCTGGCCAAGAGCATTGGCACCCCGGGCTCCAACTATCCGAGTCCCATGATATCGGCTATGGGCAATATCACGCCTCTGCCCTCACCACTGCTGTCCGGAGACTCGCCGGGTCCTTGGAGACAGCTACGCGCCCGCTCTGGGTCACGCGAATCCGCCATGTCTCCTTTACTTGTGCACGATTCGGTTCTCATTGCCGCCAGCGGCGAGTCCGTGGCCTCGGCCATCGCTAATCAAACCAAACGGAAAGCCTATGCGGGTCTCAATACCGGCTTTTCCACCGAACACAGTAGCGGCAAGGTTGAGCATGCCCGCAATAGGAGCATCAGCGAATACATCCCTGACCCCAAAGGCATTCCCAAGAGGCAGCACACCGTCTCAGGTCCCCATGCTGCCGGCACCGATGGCGAGATGGACGGGGCTTCTGATCCACATATACGTCGCGAGCCACACCTGTCTGAGGCTCGTGGCCTGACTGCTGTCGCGAAGCCGCCAACACCGCCTCCCAGCGAATCATCGCAAAGCAACGACGCCCCCGCATCGTCCAAGGCGTCGCAGGCCGAGTATTTCGATGCGCATGGACGCAACGATAAAAAACTTCGAAGATGGCGGGCTCTCAAAACCCTCGGGCAAGGTACGTTCAGTCGAGTCATGTTGGCTACGAGCCAACTGGACTACGATGATGGTGGCGCCACCGTTGCCGACCAAGACCCCGAGTCAAGCAGTCTCGACCGCAAGACACTGGTCGCCATCAAAGTGTGTGAGCATGGGCCGCGAGGAGGCGCTTCTGAAGATCGCATCGAAATGAGCCTGAAGCGGGAACTGGAAATCATGCAGTCCATCGACCACCCATCGCTGGTTCACCTCAAAGCCTGGAACATTGAACCCACGAGGGCCTTGTTGGTGCTGAGCTATTGCCCTGGCGGTGATCTCTTTGACGTTGCCACCACTTATCGCGAGTCGTTGACTGCGTCATTGATGCGGCGGATTTTTGCCGAGCTCATTGCGGCCGTCCAGTATCTCCACGAGCGCAAGATTGTACATCGAGACATCAAACTCGAGAGTAAGTTCGAATCATTGCAGTTTGGGCGATTCGCTTGCCTGTCTTCCAGGCTTGTTCCTCACCTAGCTTGTTGAGATTCTCCGGACTGTTTGCTGACAGCTATCATGCAGATGTGCTGGTCAATATCCCCCCAGTCGAGTTGACCAACACAACGCAGGATTGGGCCAAGTACCCCTATTCAGTCATCACCTTGACTGATCTGGGTCTTTCGAGGCGTGTGGCGGATGACGAGAAGTTGGAAACACGCTGTGGCTCGGATGACTACGCAGCGCCCGAGGTGATTCTGGGCCAGTCTTATGACGGTCGAGCAACGGATGCCTGGTCCCTGGGAGTCCTGCTCTACGCACTTATCGAATCCCGGCTGCCCTTCGACCCCCACCCGAATGCGAGCGATGCACAGCGCATGCGGAGTCGGACGAGCCATCGCATCGCACGTGTGGAATGGAGTTGGATCAAGTTCGCGGGAGATGACGGGGACCATGATGCCAACGAAGCCAAGTTCGAGGCTGAAGGGCTCAAGGGGGCCATGGAAATCACCGAAGGCCTGCTGAAGCGGGCACGAAGCCGATGGCCGCTGGGCCGCGTTGCGGAAATGAAATGGGTACAGGACGGGATCGACGTTGAAGGAGGAATCAACTTCAGAGAAGAGAAGGAGGGCGTGGTGTTATGACGACGACGATTTGACTGCATGACACGGGACCGGGCATCAAGGTTGGACGTCCGGCTGTAGGCGGAGTTTAGCCGCGGGCATGATTGGGGTGTTTTTTATTCATTTTCTTATCTTCCCTTCGATCGGGGATGGGGCATGAACACCAGGAAAGCCTACGAAGGCACAGCAGCTTCCGGCGAGGATCACATAAGCTTGAGACATGGCCGAGGAATAGGGACGAGGATGACATGACGGCCAGCAAATACTCAGCGACGGTATTACACCCCCCCCCAAGCTTCTTTTTCTTTGTTTCTCGTCGTTTTCTCTTCGCTGTTCTTATTTAATTGCTATTTTACCCAAACCAGCGTATTATACATATGTCGCACACTTATTTCACCAACATGGAAAACTGAACAAACATTGAACCTTCCGCGACATCAACTGCGTACGTGACATGGAGTATTCCACACGGCTAGAGCCCGAAGAGTGGAATATTTGATTAATACAATATGACTACTCCAGAGCTGAAAAGTCTTTTGCGTGCGATGAGCCTTGCCTCTCTAAGGTGCCAGGTCAAAGATGGCGGATGGTGATTCGTCACCCGAAGTCTTGCTCTTCAGAGACCATGGCTCCCACTTCTCAGGCTCAGGCAAGTGGTAGCGTCGACGTGTACGGGATACCTACTACATGTAGGTAAGGTACTGTGAGAGGCGGGGGTGGGGCGGGCTGTTCGGTGGAAGTATTGGTACATGAGTCGATCAGTTTCAAGGCCCACTTGTCACCCAGCTTGATCATGACGATAAGTACAAGTACGCTCAGTCCGAAGCTGCTTGGTGCCCGTGCTGTCCATGAGGTGGAACCTATCCGCTTTTCCTTTAATTGATGACCATCGGCAGCGCGACAGGTCGCGACTGCGGGCGCGAAAGACGCGACCCGGGCAGAAGAAGCGCGTCGAGGCGTCCACTGCCCAACTCACACTTTGTGCCCGCACACACAACCACACACCTCAACTACGCCAGCATTTCTGCCTGCCCACCCCAGAAACCGCCTTGTCACGGCCACACATAACGGTGCAAGCAGGACAGTCCTCTCGAGATCATAGTACACCCGACCTTACCAGGCTCACGCGACTTGACCCCAACCTGAATCGTGCCCTCGACCAAGCAAGACCCGAAGACAAGAGGTCAGGGTGCGACAACGAGGTACGCGATGCAGAGGCAACAGGACTTCAGTCGCGTCGACCCAAAGCGACGCAATGTCGTCGACCACCGGAAAAAGCAGTTTGCCGACCCCGGCTTTCAGCAGACCGACTACCCCCATCGCCTCAACTTCTACGCTGTCCCTCCCACCGCGGACATCACCCTCGAGCAGTTTGAGCAGTGGGCCATAGACAGGCTTAGGGGTAAGTGACACTCGCCCTGCGCCCCAACCTCTTACACACGCAAAGTGCTGACAGCTTCATGGGATTCAGTCTTGGCAGAGCTCGAGGCCTGCTCGTTCCGCAACAAGTCCCCTCAGGAGACAGCCGCCCATATGAAGCCGCTCCTCGACAAATACCTTCCTCTCGATACCAACTCGTCCAACTCGTCAAAGCTCTTTGCCGAGCGCCAAAAGGACCACTACAGCCACTTCATCTTGCGCCTCGCCTTCTCCTCCACCGATGATCTGCGACGGCGCTTTTCCCGCCTTGAATCCATTCTCTTCCGCATGCGTCTGAACGACGACTCCCAGAAACACCGCAATGCATTTATACAATCGCTCAATCTTGATTGGGAGCCTGTCGACGAAGAGGACCGTCGTCGCTATGCCACTGAGCTTGCGGCAATATCCGGCTCTTCTGGCGTGCGGCGCGGTGTGGAAGACTCGTCAGAGACCTATTTCAAGGTTCAGTGGGACCGTGTTCCGGATCTCGTCGAGTCGCGCCGGGTCTTCCTGCGTGCCGGAATGGCATTTGTGCCCTCCAGGGAACAGACAAGTATGGTTGTCGCCGAATTCACCAAAAGACTTGACAGGGCTCTTGAGTTGACTGCTCGCGCGCTGCCCCGCCTCGATGAGGATGACCGGCTGACCCCCATTCTGGACCATCTGTCCAAGAACTTCATCACCCCTGATGCCTCCTATTCGGCATCGTCGTCCTCGCCTTCTGGGGCCGACATCTCTGCTCGCAGTATCGACTCCCTCTCATCCCACTTCCCCTTGTGTATGCAAAACCTGCATCGGTCCCTGCGCCGCGATTCTCACCTCAAGCATTTCGGGCGTTTACAGTACACGCTCTTTCTCAAAGGCATCGGCCTCAACCTCGAAGAGGCTCTGGTCTTCTGGCGTAGCTCATTCAACAAGATCACCGACGATCATTTCAACAAAGAGTACAGATACAACGTACGGCATAGTTACGGCGACGTTGGCGGCGACTCGAATCGCCGCGGCAATGGCTATTCGCCATTCTCTTGTCAGAAGATTCTCACAGAACACCCACCAGGCCCTAGCGAGGCCCATGGCTGCCCCTACCGACATTTCAATACGGACAACTTGGTTGCTTTGCTCCAAGGGGTCGGCATTTCCGACCGCTCGGTGTTGCAGGGCGTTAAAGAGGACAAGGATAACCAGAAATTCCACATGGCTTGCAACCGGTATGTAACCACCTGGCTCTCATGCTTTCTGTCCGTGTTGGACCTGCCGCATGAGCGAGCATCTTGAAACCCCTTCCTTTCCTTTCTTTCCTCCAGTATTGCTGACTGCTTCTCTATCAGTGTGTTTGAGCACGTGCACAAGAACGAGATGAAGAAGGCCAAGGACGAGGGCATCATGACGTCTGCACAGCTCGAAACCATAGTACACCCAAACGAATATTTCAAGCGAAGCTACCTGCTCAAGAACCTGGGCAAAGGTAACAGCGAAGACGTCAAGATGGAAGGGTAGCTCTGGCCACGGGATGATCCCTAAAGCTTCTTGAGATCTTGGGTCTCCTGACTGTGGCGACAACCTAAGGGTCTGCTGGGGAATTCAGGGCACAGGTCGCGGCACTTCGTCGCTGGGACACCACACGGGAAGGGGCGCTCCCGCATGTCTTGCGCGTGCAAGCATGAATCCGGTTGGTCTTAATGGGGCACTCCGGCGACTGATCGGCAACCTGCGAGACACGGCGTGCCGTGTGCTGACGACTTTTCGTGATAGCCTTGGCGCGTGTGGGATAAACATTGTATGTATTGTGGTTGGGGGACACCAATGGCGTTTAGGCGTTTGAACCAGCATAGCAAGGCAAGACCTCGGGTCAGGCAGGAATCAAACAAAGCTTCGTGGCTTTACGTCATGCATACCGCGGCAGTCGATGCTCGTCCTCTCCGGTATGATTCCTGGCGGCGGGGCTCACGATGACGCGATTGAGGCCAGGGTGCAACAGCCCCAATGAATGTGGTTGTTGTGAGGGGATATCGCCCGGCGACACAAACAACAGTCATGTCACCGTGTCAACAAGAGAGTAGAGTCGTCACATCTTGCTGAGCGGCAAAGGGAGAAGGGTACTCGTACGAGCAACAGCGGACGGGCGTGTTCTGGGGCGGGGCATGCTGCAATGCGTGGCATGTGGCTGCCAGGGGTTCCAGGGTCCAACTCTTTGAGGCTGCATTCTCGGCAGAGAGCAGCGTGCATCACTGTTGCTTGGCGCGTGTGGGGACGTGCTCCAGTCTGAGGGCGCATTGATGGCCAATTCGAATCCAGCAAATGCACTTAGCGGAGAGGCCAGGCTGCCGGATATGCGAAAATGGGGGCTTGCGACAGCCTCCCGGTTCCAACTCCTATCGCCACACCCCCCTTTGGTCTCCTTTTCTAGCCTTGGTCCCTTGGTGGGTGTGCGGGGGAAAGGAGAAAAAGAAGAAAGAAAAAAAGAGTCGGCTCCCGATCGATTAGTATGGTACTTCGATCCCTTCGCGCAGCGATGGGCCACCACACCACGGTCGTCGTGTCGATTCGTCCTCCCCGACCCCGAGTGCTCGCTTCCTTCTGCCTGCCTGTCTCTTCGGCGCCTCCATCCTTTGAGATCTGTCTGTGTGTCTTGTGTCTTGACTTGTCCACCTGTTTGTCCGACCCCGCTATGGAGCTGTTGGCAGGTTTTGCGCCATGCTGCGGGAGCTGAAGACGGAGGAGCTGCCTCAGCCGCCCTCGGCCTACGGATAGTTTATAGCCACATCCCTCTAATCTCCCACTCCTGCTAAATTTAATAACGGAGAGTTTTTGGAAAGAACCGCCCTAGAGCTGATACTTCCGGCGAAAGCATCTGTTGACCAGAACACGTCGCGACTTGCGTTCGGTTTTGGAATAGGAAGGAACCCTCACCTCGACCATTCAACCTACGAGCCAAGTAAGCAGAAAAGGAGATCATTTGGTTCTCGTGGATGCTTGTTACTTGATTACTTGTATCGTCTCCGTATCTCGACGCGTTTGATTAGCCCACCCATAATCGACGTGTTTTCTTTCCGACAGGGGGAGCCTCGACTCTTAGGTGCGATAGCGAACTCGTCGTACCTGTTGGGCAAGCGGCACAGACCTACGAGTAGGCGGGGACCGGACCGGAGAGGGGGAGGGGGGGCGTTGCATACACCGTTGTGAGACGAAACCTCGTTGTCGCGTAGTGATAGGTAGGGCTCTGGTGTGCCCTCTGCGTGCTTTCACCCGTCTCGCGTGCGCAAGGCTCCATCACCAGGCCACTGCGATTGGCACGATGGCCGCGCGGCTCGAACACGGCTGTTATCAGAGTCAGCAGGTGTGAATGGCTATGCAAAGGAAAGCGACGTCGACGTCCCTCGGTGCTGTACGAGTATACCAGGCTGTAACCCTGCCCAGAGAACGTCGAGTCAAAGTCTCAGCCGCCCCGTCAAGACGTGTGCGGGACGTCGGCTAACCACGATACGCCCAGGACTCTCAGCTCCATGAGGACCCCAAGACTGATCGGGCCCCTCTCAGCCGCAGGGAGGGTTCATGGCTTCCGAGAGCTTTGCGGGAAAATATGGTAGGTGTCGACCTCTCAGAACACCCCGATCGGAGTCTCTGCAGACCTAGCTATCGCGACGATCGGAAGTCAAATCTATGCTCGAAGCGATTAATTCAATAGTTGGGGTTTTTCGCCTGGTTCAGTCGCCAAGTCAGGGGATGTCGGATGGCGGCTTTCTCTTGCGACAAATCCCAAATCCAGCGACCGGAAGCAGCGTTTCTCTAGAGGCAAGCCATATCGCACCAGGCACTGGCCGCCAAATCACGTACTCATCTAACGTGAGGCATCTTGGGCACCGCGCGGGCCGGCGAGACATGGGCGAAGCGGGGACCCGTCGCAGCCATCGTCTCAGCCCCAGTCAGAGCGGCGTTCGAATTTCAAGTCGCCGTAGGCGGTTTTGGTTGCCGGCTTGACACCCGGTCTAACACAAGCTGAGGCGTGCCTCATAGAGTACCGAAGCGATGTGAAGCCACATCTGCAATGGTTTCCTCGTGATCGAAACTGAGCAGAGATACAGATGCCTTTCTGTCGACACGGTATCGCGGACAGCATGGTCCGGCACGGCACAGTACCGGCACATCACGGCCGAGCACTCGCATCACTCAGCACACGCAGCGTACGTGACTGGGGGCAGAAAGCCTCAGGCCGGAACGAGACATTGGCCCAGAGACCTGAGAGGTTGTCAGGTACTGGGGGACGGTTCGCACAGTCTGAGACCATCCAGCAGATAGGCGGGGAGATTGGGGCGTTTTGTGCCTTAGCAAGAGCAGCTCACGAGTACTCGTAGATGGACTGTTGACTGTTTTTGTGTGACTGCCCAAGATGCATACTTATGATGGTGGCGCGTTGACGAGAGGCTCCATTCAAGTCAACCGTCAGCCCAACGCCGAGCAACCAATCCCCTGCTCGGTTGGGCGCATCGGGCTTTGTCGTGGTCCCGCGTTGCGTCCTCACTCGTAAGATCACCTCGATGGCTGTCGTCGGTGGACGCAGGAGCACGCGTGCCGATGCCTGGGGCTTGCATGCACCCCTCCACCCGCCCACTATGGATCAATATTATTATTGCAGCTTGTTGATGACATGGTTTGACACGGAGGGACCGGGGCCAGCAGATACTCGTAGACGCGTTCCCTGTAAGCTGCATGCCCTGTCGCGTTTGTTCTTCGACGGTGGGCCCGGGCAAGGCTCGAGGCCGGGATGCGGAGGAGTCATATCATGTCGGCGCCCATCCCGAGTTGGGCTCGTTGGGTCCTGGGGGCAGGACCAGATGGAAACGGGGCGGGCGTGTTGGGATAAGGTGAAAATCTCGCTCGATAGAGAACGCGCGAGTTTTCCGAGAGCGGCATGCGTCGACGAGGCGGCGGCATTGGCTGGCCGTCGGCATGCTCGCGGGGCCTGCAGAGGGACAAAGTGTGAGGCCCGGGAAAAGCAAAGGGGACATCCATGAGGCCCTTCGTCATCTATGGCGTGCATGAGTCCAACAGGCTAGCCTCAAGTTGGAGGAGGAGGAGGAGGAGGCAGCACGGACCCGCAAGGGTCAACTACTCGTACGTGCTACTACTGGCAGGAACGCCGAGGCGCATTTTGCAATTGAACAGGGCCGTCGTTTCCATGGGCGCGCAAGTACTCGCGCTCATGAGCGATACTGGTACGAGTAGGTACACGATTCTGGTATTGAGAGCGGGTGCAGAACGACTGGAGGTAGCCGTGCCTCGACATCACCTGGCTTCATCGCGGGGAGATTGTACGCAGCACGGATATAGGTAAGGTACACGTACCGTAAAGTATGCATTGAATATACCTGGAGTACCCCGGCCCACGTCCATCTGCGGTGGGGCTTCATTGCTGTACGCGTACTCGTACGACCTCTTCAATATGTGGTCTGCAGTGCTGCTGGTCGACTGGAGCATGTGCAGTAGGTGGCATCGTCTCAATTTCATTGCATCGCAGCCGAGATACTCAAGAGCCCAGCGACTTTTGTGTGGCGGCGGGTGGGTGCTTGGATCTGCCGGGCGAGTCAGCGTGAAGAGTTGGGTGCCTACCTAAACTACCTTACGTACCCTTTTGCTCGCCGTCGATGCGCTGCAGTTTGACGCGCTCGCCGCGCTTGCAGCAAGAAATCCAATAGAGACCAATATTCGCGGGAAATCAACTTCTGCAGGGTCAAATGCAGGCTTTAGGCTAGCGCTTGTGCAAGCCATGCCGCTAGCAGCTCGTCCGTCTATCAGCTGCCCTTTTCCCGTCGCATTAGGTAGTGTCGACCGACAGAGATGCAGCGAGGTTGTGGAGGGTACAATCAACTCAGCAATTGCACGAGCATCGCCCGTGGGATCAGCGTCCCAATCGGCTGGATGATCTTCAGATGGAAGCCCGGGCCCTCTCTCTGTGGGAAAGCCTGGCCTGCCTGTTTTATGGGGCTGCCCGCCCAGTACCGCTGCAAAGTACCCAGCTGCCCGGCCTGCGCGGCCGGTGCTCCTTGATCACTTGCATCGCGAGCTTTCTTATTCTACGCCCGAGTGTTGTGGCGTGTGTCAGCGCCAACGGAGGTACTTGTAAGTGGGACAGCCCGGGCTCGCGGAGGATCGCGGATCGCTGCGCCCACAAGCCCCGGTGCCGACTGTGTGTCGTGCATGAACTCGGGATTTCATTTTCTCTGCCGTCACCCTCCCACGAGCCAAGAGCAAGGTCAGGGCAAACGCCCCCCAGGCCGTCGCCCCAAGTGCAGCGCGACCCGAGTCGGCTTTTGGTGCACAGACAGGGCACCGCCGCAGGCGCCCGGGGACCGGGACGCATGGCGTGATGGCGTGCTCTCCAGGACAGGGCTAAATGGGTTCTATCCAAGAACGTTTGCTCGGCGCAAAGGGCAGCAACCGCAACTATCGGGCGTGCTCCGCAGACATGACACACGTCCAGAAATAGATCCCGCCCGAGCCACCCGCCATTGAGATTTCGGGCTCTCTATGGGCAGTTCCAATCGAGCGTTGAGGGCCCGCTTCCGCCCACAAACACGACTCCTTGGCCGTGCGGACCGCGGCGGCGCAGGAGTCCAGGCCTGCGTTTCAACCAGCCCGGGCTTTTCACCATGCTGATTCGGGGAGCTGCGCAGGCTGTTCGCGACAGACGACGAGGAGAGAACAAGCCCGCACACTTCGCGAGCAGACGGGCATTCCGCTGCTCTCCCTTGTTGGTTTCGGCAAATGCCGAACCTGGCTCACCTCGCCGAAGCCTGGCAGAGCCGCCGACCTGGCCCCAAAGGCTCCGATTTCGATCCCTTCTATTGAGGTCCTGCTGATCCCTCTCGCACCATCCCACTTGCCTGCGCCTCGACGTGGTGAAGCATCCGGAACGAGTTCGTGGCCGGCCTTGGCCCTTCTGTGCCGGTTCTCACATCTATGGGCAACTTCACCTCCCGCGTTACCGGGCCTCCAAGGCTTTCGATATCCCCAGAGATGTTGGCATCAAGTGAGCTGCGGAGGATGCCGCGTCTTCTTCGTTAGCACTTTGCCGGTGTGGATGCAGCCTTGGCCATGTCAGCACCAGAAGTCGTCGACCTGCAGCTGCCTGCGCCCCCCAGTCGTCGTCGTCGTCGTCGTGTTGTGCCCAGCCTCGTTTTTTGGGGCTGTGCAGGCGCAACTGTCAATAAGCCACTTTGGAGTTCGTTTGAATGGGGGCCTGAGGTTCTGGAGTTGAATTGTGCGAATGGGTCCAAATCAACGAATGAGTCAGTCGGAGCTGGTGACGAACGCGCGTACAGATAACCAGCCGTGGCAGGCGCCACCCAATCTCAACCCGCCTGCCTGCCTTGTTGCCCGCGGTGGCTCAATCTGAAACACAGCGCCGCCAGTTCAGTGGCCACCTCACGCTTTGGGGTACCTACCACATGCAGGATGGTACAGCATCCACGCGTGCCCGCAAGGAGCGGCTAATGTACTGGCTCGTAGCGACTCCAAGCCGAGCGGCCCGCAAGCATCGCCAACGGTGGCCAATCTTACGCGGCAAAGCCACCGCGACGTTTCACCAGCACACTTACGAGTACTCGTAGGCTCCTCGAGCCCGCGGCGGCGGTCTCTTCGATATGCGTAATTTTGCCAGTGTGAAGCGGCGTGCAGCCAGCACGGCGGCGAGGCTGTTTGTCGTCAATCTGTTCCTGATTATGAGAACTTGCCTTACTCGTGCGTTCGAGATCGAGCCACTCCTGCTGCGCGATTCGCATCATCGCTACCACCGTGCCTCGTTTATTGGTGGATCATCTCAGCCCAGCGCGCAGCATCACATTGCTTCGAACGCCGAATCCGTATCTCAACGCTTCTTCGATGTGAGTCGTTGCCTGTAAGCAGGCTTGAGAGGCGAGATACCATGATCCGGCGTTGCCCACACCGTCTGATGTTCTCGTTGGTTGAGGGACGGGGCCAGGGGCATCGCCTGAGCTCCACACAGATATTTATCACATACTCGTACTACGGTATACTCAAGCCGACACAATATGGGGCACACGGAGCTCAGGCCCCAAGGCATTCAAAGTGGGTTGTCAGGAAGATATGTTCATGTCTCGGTTAGATCTGTTTTACCTAAATTTCCTTCGTCCTTCGTGCATTTCCCAGTGTCCTTTTTGTAATGTCCAACTCCCCGAAACACATCCGTGTCAAAAACGCCATAAGCATGTGGGTATCTTGCTGTCGCCTCCAGATCGCAGAATGTGTTAATAATGTGCGTCGCTCCGTATCGTCGTTGGTATGAGAGAGCGTGTGCATGAGCCGGGCGCCGCCAAGGCGCCACGCTGGTGAAGCGAGGGGTCTCGTCCCGAGTTGTCAGGAATCTGAGCTCCGTTCCGACACACGGCTGAGCAATAAAATTGGTAATAAAAAACCGTCAGGAGTATGGCCTCTGCGGGGCCTTGACCGTGACTTGACTGGCCACAACTCCTCCTGATGATGCGTCGGGTCCGGGTTGTCGTCCCGTTCGACAATGTCAGGTGCTGTAGTATGGTGGTAGAAGGGTAGCGTTCAGTTGGGTCCAGCCCAGAGATTATGGGATAAAATATGTTGCTGCAGAGCGCCGCTGATGGTGTTTGGTGCATGACAGTGCACACAGGGCGGGGTGCATGATTTTCACCACAGCCGCGACATGGTCAGCTGTATATCAGCTCGCTGAGCAGAGTAGAGTCCGCACATATGCGCCGATATCGCGAACCCTCGGGGTGGGATGCGTATCTGCCGGCGCCAGCAAAGCGAGTGCTCGCGAGCGCGTGCTCGCGATGGTGATGAGTAGTTTCACCCGTATCTTGTTGCCCGTGCTGTGATACCGAAGGGCGCCAAGTGATGACAGGGCGGGCAAAGAGGTCTTTGCGGCGGCACTACCCCTGATAGCAGGGCAGGCGCGCAGTTATTGGTGGCAGGTGTAAAGAAGAGAGTCGGGGCGGCAGTGGCGCATTGAGTCACTTGAAGCCGACGATCTTGGCGCAGGAGCTGCAGTAGTGAATGTTGAAGCCTATCTGAACCATACCGGTCGAGGCCGGGTCGTCCGTTGTGGTGATCTCGACGCACTTTGCGCATCGAAGGCAGCGCAGAATCTCGACCGAGGCGATGGGTGGTGATTCCATGCTGTAGCGCGGGGACGGGCTGGAGACAGAGGACGAGCAGGACGACGCGGCCGAGTTGACCGAGGACGAGCTGTCGAAGTGCGTCTGTCTCGGGCGATCGGCCATGGTGGGCGGTTGTTATTGTTGTTGGTGCTGTTGTTGTTGGTGGAGGTGGTGAGGTCGGAATGTTGGTTGGGATATCCTTTGATGTTGATGCCGAGGCTTGCTGTCGTTATGGCCAAGGTAGTCTACGCACTGACCAGAAGTTGCGGGTTGAGATGAAGTGTATGGGTGTGTGTGTGTGTGTGTGTGTGTGTGTATTTGTGTGACGACGAGGTGCCGGGTTGGTATAATGGTGTGAATGTGCAAGTCGGAAAGGGGGCGTTTGGTCGCAAGTGATGAGCAGTGAGGTCGCCCGAAAGAGACGAGGGACACGGGGGCCCCAATCTATTAGTACCAAGAGTAGGCGCGGGTGGGCTGGACTCTGAACCGCCGTCAGGCAGGAAGGAGTCTTAGTCTGGCAGGTTTAGGGGTCTGCTGAAAGGGGACCGTTTCTTGACCAGGACTAGCGATCCTGACGGTCTGAGACGTCGGGCGGGTCTCTTTCGCGGCAACACACGCAGTGGGCACTCTCGTTACTTTTCCTTCTTCTCCTCCGAACCCTGTGCGTTTGTCGTGGTCGTGCTCCTCTGTGCTCGTCTTCGTTCGCCTGAGACCTGCCGGGCGTGCCTTGTCTGGCCCGTGCTGGCGCGTGGGCTCGTACCTGACTGAGCCCGCGTCTGTGCTGGCGGCTGCGTTTGCACTTTGCAATGCCTGCCTGCCTATGCTGGGCGGCGTGCCGAGATTGCTCGGCGTGCTAGGGGGTCGTTGGCGGATGCCTACTAGGTTCAGGCTGCGAGGGTTCGAGTCCTTGCAGATGGAATATGAAAGTATCGATTGGTGTGGAGACTGCCGGCAGGGGTGGCAATAGCCCCTGATGCTGGCAATCGGGCGTCGGGCGTGCAGCGCAGGCAAAGTTGGGGCCACCCCGGTACTCCGCTACGAGCAAATGGTCTCTGGCCAGGTCTGGTCCGTCGGGTTCGGTAGGGTCGGCCTTGAAGAGGGGCGGGGGGGCAAGTACTTGGGCAGGGGGGGGGGGGGGGGGGGGGGAGGGGGTGAGAGCTGGAACGCGCTGGCCTGGCAGTGCTCACATGCAACTATCGGGGGTCTCTGAGGCAAGGGAGATGCTGTGGTGATGATGGTGGGGTGTGTCCCTATCAGCAAAGAGTACGAGTAGTGGTGCGTTGCTGTGTATTGGCCTCGTGCTCTTGCAGCCAAAAGTCGATCGATTCGAATTAACCCCTGACACTGGAAGTGGACGGAGTGGAAGCTTGTGATTAAACTTGCGAGCGTGCGACCTTGTCAACCTGCTGGGTGGAGCTCGGCTTCTTCAGGTTCTTGTCGCCGCAAGTGGGTGTAGATGTGGATGTGTTTGAGGCGAGTTGATGACTAGATGAGCTGCCTCGTTTGTGATGCCAGCCGAGGGACCTGTTCGCCAATGAGGGGCAACTGAGCAGCAGAGCTGTGGCCAGTCTGCTGTGACAATCTGTATCACTTGCCGTCGTCGGCCTCGTTCGTTGTCTAGAAGTGGTGTTCGCGATGGCGTGATGTTCGAAACGTTGCTGGCGACCTGACTGATGAGTCGAGAGATTGCTGCTGTGGGTGTCCTGAGGTGTCGAGAACCGGAGGATCAATGACCAGCCCTAACCGAGTGTGTTTGTTGGTGGTGGGGATGTGGGCTTATTTATCGACCTCTGCTGCATGGCATCGCATCGCAGCGTACGAGTAACGAGTATCGCAGCGCAGTGCATCGCATCGCATCGCATCGCATCGCGTCGCGCAATGCAACGCCCTTTGCGCCGGACCGCATGGCGCCCGCACGCTTGTCTACCAGACCTGTTATTAGACCTTGCCCGTAGTATACCTGCCCGTCTTTGACTTTGGACACCTCCCTGTGTAGACCTACTCGTAGTGCTGGGCTACCTACCAGACCT
Organism: Hansfordia pulvinata; assembly: GCA_006538405.1. Lineage (NCBI taxonomy): Eukaryota > Fungi > Ascomycota > Sordariomycetes > Xylariales > Hansfordia > Hansfordia pulvinata. The sequence continues at coordinate 59,696 of BJKQ01000007.1, read as the reverse complement.
ATCTCACCTAACCTAACCGAACCTTGGCCACATACGAGTACATAGGTACCTAGGTGGTAGGCAGAGAGGGGAACTGGACCTGGACCAGACCAGAGGGGCCTACTTGGGTGGCGATTGGTGGCAGGCTCCAAAGGCAGGCGACCATCGAGATCACCCGCTGCCTAGGAGCCGCCCGGGCCTAGGAGTGAGTTTCGCAGTCGCCGGAGGAGTGCGATGCCGGTGGGTAAGATCTCAAGATCGAGAGATGTTGCGCTGCGCGACTGACTTGATGAGTCGCTGACTGTTTGCCTGCCTCTTGGATGGCGCTCATCAAGCGAGCCAGACCGGCCGGCACTCGAGTCGGGGGCATTGTCCCTCAAGCTTGGCCCTTGGCCGCGCCGGGACGCCTGAGCTGTGCACCGGCGAGAGAGGTACGAATACAAGGCCAACATGGAGACAGTTGAACATTGGAAGTCTGCCACACACTGCGCACATCGACGATGCGGGCAAACACCTGTGGCTCTGCGTGTCAGAGCTAACAAACCTGGGCCGAGGAACGCACGCAGAAACGCACGTCTCGCCCCCATATGCGAACCCGACGACCCCAAAACACATTATCCGCCGATCGACTACGTGACCATGATCGAGCTGTTCTTCTGTCTTTTCTTGAGGCCCAAGAGCAGACCGGGGCATTCATGACTCTCTTGGACGGCATGGACATGACCCCCGGCAGGCACTTACATGATGTACCTACCACCTTGCCTATTCATGCAGAGTGCCTAGGTACCTACCTACACACCTCCTTGACATACATCTTGGGTGCAGGGTGTCAAGTACCTGGAGTAGGTTAGGTACGGGTAGGCAGGGTCATGGGGAGAGCGTGCTCACATCCGGACATGCCTGGCGACGTCGTCCGTCCCGTCTTCCCGGTCTCGCGACTGCCCGTGAGTCTTCCGTGCTGGGAACACGCATAAGAGCAACCGCCAATCTATTCCGGCGTCGCCGCGGCCCCCTTGCGAGAGGACGGTCGCGTCGTGGTCATGCCTCGGGCAGTCTTGGTTGTCCCTCTCTCGCTCGCCACCAGGGCTGATTCCTGTTTGTCTGTCTGGAAAGGCTCATCAGCCGGCCGACCTTGCCAGCACGGCATGCCAGTCAAGGCGGCGACCTGGATAAGGAGGTGTCCGGTCTGTTCTGGCAGTGTGCAGACGGCTATGCTCGAGCGCCGAGCGCGTTCGAGTACTCGTAAGGCATGCGTCTGCCGGCGTGTGAGGGCAGCCCTGCCGCCGCCGCCCCGCCGCCATCTACACGTACGAGCATCTCTCATCAGATGGACGAAGACCCTACCTGCGTCCCCGAGGTGCCTTATTACCTACCTATGATACTCGTCTACGGCACCCGACCGTACCCATCCGTGCTCTGCCGCCCGGCCGAGTTGCGGATTCCCTACTCGGGACAAATCGCAGCTCGTCACGTCCAACTCTTATTAGCGTGGGCTGTCCCGCGCCGCCGCGAATCGTCCAGCCGCCGGGGATCGGCGGGCCCTTGTCTGCCTCTATAAGCCCAGGCCCTTTTCGCAAAATTCACCATGTCTTAACCAGTGGCGCGCGCACGCGCGAGAGCAGCGGCGGGAGATGGAGAGCTTATCTAATTTTAAAGCCTGGTCTAGTTGCGTCCGGCGAGTCGGATGACCATTTGTTTGTTGGTACTGGCGCGGAAAAGGCTGGCGGCCGGGGCTCAAAGGCGGGCTGATGAGCCCAGTACTCGTACGCATGTGAGTGCGCGTGCGATAGTGTGTGCGCCACAGCAACCATCGCCCGTGGTCTCGGCTTGTCCCTCGCGTCACGCGTCGGCAAGCAGCCATCAATTAATCTATCACATGAAGGCGTCTAAAGTACCTACTCGTACCAAAGTTGAGTGCTCTGGTGAGCATACAGACGTGAAAGCTCTGGAGCTTGGTGCTGCTCCCAGGAGCAGATGACGAACGACCACAGGGACCAACAGAGGGACCACAGGGCCCCGACGAGAGGGACCAGAAAGACGACAAGACGAGACAGCCCTGGCAGCCAGCCAGCCAGCCAGCCAGCCAAGCAGGCGAGCAGGCGAGCAGGCGAGCAGGCGGACAGGCGGACAGGCGGACAGACAGGGAGGCAAGGCGGGCAAGGCGGGCAAGGCAGGCAGAAGCACCCTCCGGCAATTCTCGGTGGAGCAGAGCACCACCGGAAGACATGGCAGCCGAGAGGAGGAGGGGTGGGGTGGGTGTTGCCGTTCGGGTCGGCGGTGCTAGTCTGAAGCTATTCAAACGTTAAGGCGAAACGGGCGTTCTAGACACTCGGAGCACGAGCCTCCTACGCCTCGCCAGGCGGGGGGATCCCCGATCCCGCCACTGAGGCTTCGATCCAGAACACCCGCCGCCCGCTGCCACGCTTTCTCTGCCGGTGCCGCGCACGCACGCTGGAATGTATCCTCTTCTATGGCAGCCCGTGTGTCTGCGGAGTATCAGTACGTGGGTGTGAACGATACGCGTATCGTAGATTCATTTGCTCACGAGCTCGTACTCGTGCGCATGCTGCTTGCTTGCCAGGTGATGAGCACGATGAGGCACTGCCCACCAGGTCCTTCAACTCGGAACACTCAAGGTGTGCACCAGCGATGTCGCCGCGATTGCGCTTGTCGAGTCCTCGTCCAGTGTCCATGACAGAGAGCGCACATAGTCACAACCGTACAAGCCATCTGCCCGAATCTAGACCTGCATTCCGCTCGCCGCCCGCCGCTTTCGCCGCTTTCGCCGCCTTGGGTCCTCCAACCTTACAAATGGATTTGCGGAGTAGCCCGGGTTTGGTCCCGCGGCAGGATGCTCGCGAGAATTATCCCGGTTAGCAGCTTGATGAATCTGATAAAAATAAGATGCGACTCGGTGCTCGGCGCTACATGTACACGACTGCGCCAACCCCAGTGACACTCACACCGAGCCGTCCGGTGTATCGGCAGTCAGTTATTCCCCCGCCCAGCCTGAGAACTCGGATGTAGGTCCATGCCTACCTAGGATACATCTATCTTAAACAGTCCCGGTCGATATAGGTAGGTAGGTTTGCAGGTAGGTAGTATGGTAGGTATCGACATGATTCACGGCTGGCATCGTCCGGTGTGCCAGGGCACGAGTGTCCGTATTGCAGTCTGGGCAGTCCCGCACCTGGGCAGCAGACGAATGAAGGGAAGGTGCTGCAATCGAGAGCATGCAAACCAGTCCATGATGCGCCCCTTCCACCCTCGTGTACATATAAAGTGTACAATCTGGGCAGCCACACTGGACGTACATGTAAAGTACATCATATCAAGTGTACATCAATACCTTAGGTAAAGTATTTATCAATCCCAATAGATGGAATGTCCTGGATCCAAGCCTGTCTGTGAGCATCGTGGCTGATAGTGGCGCAGGCAGCCCTCTCTGCCTCGTCCCGTCGTTGACTCATCGGCCAGCTTCCGTTGCTTATCCTCAGACCCTACGGTGCAGTGATATTCATAGCCGGCTTACGCGTATCACGGGTACGAGTACCTACCTACCTATGCGCAGATGCCCCCCTCCTCTGTCCTTCTTCTTCATGGCGTGGTCCACTGACCAGGTAAGATCTACATTCATCGAGATGGCTGACAAGTCTCGCCGTCTCCTGGCTGCGCCGACGTGCGTCGGCGACACAGACAGAAGAGAGCGGGCACCCAAATATCGTGGCAGCTCCAAACACGCTCCGTCATCACCGTCCGGCACCAACATGCATCACGGCCGGTCCTCCTGGACCAGCTGGCTGCCAAACGCGCAGACCCCTCCCGCGTGCGAGCATGCTCTCGCACGCCTCGGGGCTGAGGCTCGCGCCCGCTCATCATGCTCGCAAGCTCCAGGGTGCAGCAGGCAGTGGCTTCTTCGGCGGTGATCGGCACCTGGCGATCCAGGGTCCGGAATGTTCCAGCTATCGGGTCGGCCGGTGGGGGTGTCTAGCGGCACGCTGGTGATGATCACTGGCTTCTGGAACAGGGTCGGCCCCCTCCTCGTGCCCTCCACCCCTCCTCTCCCCTTGGCCCTGGCACATCCTCCCAGGCCATGCCAATATGATGGGGCTTGGGGGCCAGGCCTGCCGCCCGCCGGCCCAGAACGGTCCCTTTCGCCTCCCATCATCAAACCTTGTTGGTCAAGGTGTGCGCTGCTGCTGCTGCTGCTTTGGCTCTCTGGTATGCTCTGCTGATGCATCCGCAGGCCGCTCTGTGCCTGACGCCTGCCCCGTGTCCAGAAGGTCCGTGTTGGCGGTTTCCAGCAGCTCGAGCCACACCCCTGGGCTGGCCAATCTCCTTCCGATCAAGCAGGTTTCTCCTGGCATGCCACGAGTCGTGTGCTGGTTCCAGCTCCATCGAGATGGTTTGGCGTTGTCCCTGGCTGGAACCAGTTGATTAGTAGGGGCCTGCAGGTTCCGTGGCCTCGATTTGGCATCGATGTGCTTTGCTGCCCTGTCAGGGTCTTCCCTGCGATCGACGCCACCGAACGCCAGGTTTACGGACTGTAGATCTTCTGCTGACTGGGCATATTTCGGGTCTCCAGCCGAAAAAAACAAAGACCCTGCTTGTGCCATGACGGGCACAATCACGACAGTCAACATACACTTGGAAGGCTGGGGCCCCCGTATCACGCCGCAGTGAGTTCATGTTTCCCAGTCAACCACGAGCGAACACTGAGACGATCTGCAACAATTTGCCTGATCGCGACGGTCTCGTAGAGAGAAACCTGTCATGGTCAGCCCACGGCCGCCAGATCTACGACCTCTGTCTGGTCTTGCCAGGGTCCCACCGGCCACGGACCTGGCTGTCCCACCGGATAGTATAATGGCCTTGGTCGAGGTTAACCAGCCACATGGACTGGTATCGGCTGGCGACAATCAAACATTGTAGTGGAAAATCGGATAGGCAGAAACTTGTGCTTTCACTCGGCTACGGATATGCCACGCCATTTCCAACTCATCTGAACAGCCTGCCCCATCCCCGGGCAGTATAAGCATGGCGTGCCCCGCTCGCCCATGTGTCGAACCTGCGACCAGGCCATACCCAACACGAACATCATAAAGCACTGGCACATGTGATCTGTGGTGGGCCGTGCTGGTCGCTGTGGAGCGTATTTGTATTCACCATGTGTGTTCGTAAATCACGGCCTTCGATGAGTCAACGAGGCTTCGCTCTTGGCCTTGATCAGCCTTGCCCATCAATGTACATCGCGTGGTGATTGGCATAGAGCGACTCTCCGACATTTGTGTAAGTTCGTTGCTGGATCAGACTTGGTGGCAAATTCGGGTCTTGCGTACGAGAACTCCAGCCTCGACAAGCCAGTCCCTTCTTGTATTGTCTCGTTGATGAACGACGACGACGAGCCGGTATAAACATGCCATACCTGCCTGTCACGTCTAGTGACGGGTGGCGAAGGCAGGGGCAGCTCATTTAGACAGATGAGGGGGTTGATGACTCTGGCATGTGTCAACACATTTTGTCTGTGATGTTTCACGCTCACATGGCAAGGCTGGCAACTACATCATTTTGGCTACCGCCCCTCAGCTCGACCCGACGAGTTGTTGCAATGTTAACACGTGTTAATCTTGCAATGGATCCTACTTCGTACAGACTGACTGGCCTTGTTTATCGAGGCGGGGAAGAGGCGTGGGGTGTGTTGATGTGGAGGGACTGATTGTCACCGGGGGCGCGCCTGGCCAAGTTTGCTTCTGTGCTCTAGCGAAGCGACTGCTCGCTAGAGTACACCTATAGTGCCCGTGGCTTGTCGCAACATGAGCAGTTGATGACGCCCAACCAACACAATGAACCAGTTTGACTACCCCCATTCTCACTCGCCGATAGCTGCGGCTCGCGTGATGGAGCAGCCGTGGGAATACCTGACATGGGCTGAACACGCCGCGGTCTTTTGGGCGCCCGTAATGGCCGAGGACAGCAGTCCTGGCCGTTTCATTGTGGCACATACTACACGGGATATATCAACCTCTGGTCGAAAGGGGCTCATATATGTGGTAAGCAGCTAAGAAACGGAAAGGGGGGCAAGGGTCTCAGGCGTCGGCTGAACGACGACTGAGTGTGAGGAACTGGCCACCATCGATCTGGGACCTCTCCTACCATATGGCTGAAGAGCAATCCACGGCAACTAAGATCATGTTGCATTACGTGTTCAGTGCTTATGTACACATTCGATGTTGCATGGCATTTGACGTCAAGTCATGCATTCTGGATAGCGTTGAAGATGCAGGTTCTTTTCATCACGCAGTAGACATTGGCAATTGCGTGTTCTTCAAAGTAGCCACATGAGCGAGTGTTCCCTATGTACCAGCATTGTCTTCGAAAAGCTGACGGAACATGGCCGGGGCCTGACTGAGGGCCGTACGCCAACCTGCATTGACCCCGTGCCTTCTTGATGTCTCTGGTCGGCGTGTACGGGCCAGGGTTGTCAGGCGTGGGACTCTTCATTGCCTGCTTTTCTGGCCTCATATGGCTGAATGGGGGCAGTGCAAGGACATCTTGCGATGGTATTCGACCCGAGAAACAGTTTACTGGGCCGTGTCGAGAATAGATCCTGCGGTACATGAATGGTATAAGGGTGAGTGCCAATCTCGACGTGCAAATCGAGCCGACCGCGCTTCTTATGCAACCCAGCTTGGCTACTCAACACTGTTGATCGATATAGACACAATTAACGTATGCCTCAACCCGAGAACAACAATTGCGGCAAGGCGTGGATGTGTGGTGAAATCGCCGCGGCTTCTGTTTCGCAGGGCGCGGCACTCACTGCAGGGCTGTCTCTACCCCTATTGCCAAAGCCGTACCTCCGCTTATTTTCCCAAGTTGCTTGTGTAGGTCCTTGTCGACAGCCCTTGCCCCTCTGACAACATCGACCTGATTGCATGTGTCTACGGGCGCGGCCGAGACGTATCAGTCATGAACAAACGTCTGGGCCCCGCGCGCAGAAAGCATGAGCTGCGCAGGGCACTGTGGATCATTCTGGTTATCAACGAGAGTTATGAAGCGAATCATAATTTTCATGGTACGATGATGCGACTTGGACTTCCATGACCTGTAGCATATGAGTCAAACCCGTACGTTGGTAAGCTACCAGATCATTGACACATGTCGCCAGCAGCGGAAAACAAACCAGCATGAGTCTAAGCGAGTCGACCAGGGTAATGACATGTAGGCTTCTGTTACCGGGTTTACAACTTGCTGGATTTGACTGGACCAGTGGTAAGGCATTCAGAAGGCGGCAGCGAGTAATACTTGGTCAAGATGCATTCGTGAATTCATTAAAAGCTAGTGTTACATGATGGTTCGCGCTCGTCTCGTCCGAAACTCCATTTATGCGCTCTCTTCAGAACCGAGGGCGTCGTAGCGCGTCTCGGTGTTGACGGTGTGCTGGCGCTCTCCAATCGAGCTGGCAGGGGCCTGACCGGCGAGAGCAAACTTCTTCTCGGCAAGCCTGGCGGGGTCGTTCTCGGAGCCAATCTCGGCGGAGAAGCTAGCGTTCTTGTTCTTGTCCTCGGTGGCGATGCTCTCATCGTGGTGGATGTTCTTGCCGTGAGGGCCGGACTGGTCCTGGTGGTAGACGTTCTGGACGTAGCTGGGAGCAGTGCCGGCGCTGGCGGGGGCGGAACCCGTGCTGGCGGCAGCGGGCTTGGAGGAAGACTTGGTGGAGGCGCCAGTCAGGCTCTCGTGGGGGTAGGCCTGAGGAGCACCCTCGTTGCTTTGGCGGAAGGCCTGGGACTCGGCGGCGAGCGAGTCGGAGGCGACGGCGCCGGTGGCCTCGGAGGCGTAGGGGGCATCCTTGCCCATGGTAACCTTGGTACCAGCGCTGGGAGCGGTTCCGGAAGGCATCTTGATGACTTTGGGGCTGACGAAGAGTTGAAGACGGGTTGGCTTGCGGATGGATGGTCTAGATGGCGACGAGGGTTGTTGTGAGAAGGTGGGAGTGTGAAGAGATGGTCCAGAGGAGATGGGTCGCAGAGACCTGGGCCGGCCAGGATATAAGTAGGCAGGCTGAGGCTTCTGGTCTACAGGAGAAGAGAGGGATGCTCGCAGGTCGAGTGCAGATGCCATGACGTCACGAGCACGCGGCGGGCGACGTTGACCGTTTGCAACAGACTCGAGGAATAGTGGCGGGGCACACGCCACCGGCCCACGCCGCCGCCGCCGGCCCGTCCAACAGAGGAGGCTCTGCGATGCGCGGGCCCTAATAAGTTACATGTATGGTAGGGAACGATGGGTGCGGTGGCCGTGGTGCATGGGCAAGGCGGGATGGCAGGCAGCTATGACTTCACTGGTTCCTGAATTGCGGCGGAACAAATGGGCCATTAAATCATGGCGGCAGATCGCCAGCGTCCCCCGGTGGGGGTGGCCTGTCAAAACCCTCCGCTGCACGGCCCTGCAACTCGATCGATCTGATCCCCCGGACCAAATTGTCCGCCGGCACGATGCCGTCTGTAACATTGCTTGGAGTCTGGAGGGCTATCTACTCGTACCTTGCCACGTAAAACCTCCATACCTACCTTACCTACTACATGTAGTCTTGGGCAGGCAGTGCGGCGTGATGAGAACCAACGGGTTACCTGCGTTGGTTAACTTGTGGCTGAAGGTGGTAGGCCCCGACGGCGTGTGTGGCTGGTGATGTGGATGGTAGTGGCCGACTCCAGCAGGCTGAGAACCTACAATGGATGTACTGTCACTCCTCCAGGTAGCGAGCGGTGACTGGGCTGAAACGACTCGAAAGCCACATTGGTATGGAGCTCAGGTATACCTACCTACCTTATCTACCACCTATCTACAGGTATTCCCGTCATCACACGTGAACCTACATGTACATGAGGTAAGGTATATGGCGCGTACCGAGTTCCATTGGGGCGACGCTGTCAACTTCCCTCGACAGATTCCGTATCGTTATTCTGATTATCACCTTCTTCATGCAAGACCCCGACTTGATCATTAGTTCCTAAAGGGATGCGTCGGGTTCAAGACATTGTTAGAGTGCCGAACTCCAAGACAGACTAATGCGAGCTACACGTACACTACCAGACGCCTCCCGCTTCCCTACGGAATAGACCGCCCCAACCACTGATCCCCCAGGTCCCCGACCGCGGGGTTGGGCACTTTATGATATCCAGCCAGCCAGTACGAACGAACCGTTCATCGAGCTGATAGAAGGTGGAGCATTCGTGTTGCAGCAGTTGAAACCCCCCTTGGACGTGTCTGTGCTTCACAGCCGATGAGCCCATCGCTGTATGCGTGGCTCGTCGTAGGTATCTGGCCACGCGGGCCTGCGAAAGCGCGGTTGAGATAAATAAAAATGCCCAGCAGGTCCTCGGCGAACACTAAAACAACGAGTCAATCTGCGAGCCAATCAGCCAACACTAAGCAACCTTAGCTAACCCAAGGTCTCTTCAGCTGAGCACCACCTTCGCTTATTATGGCGCTTAATGGCAGACTACCTTGGTCTCGCGGAATCCATACGAGTACGTCTATTCCTTCTGCCTGCAGCCAACAACATCAACATTGATACCAGTAAGTGAGGGCACTACAATGCGCGGCAGCCTTGACCGGCAGGATGCCCCGCCCCCCCCTGTGGGCGAGCGAGTATATAAAGATAAAACGGCCAACCGACTCGCTTGCGAAAAGTTAGGCCCTCTTTCCCTACCTACCCCAAACCCCCTATTCTCATCTGCAACCTCAGCCGAGTGCTCCCAGGGCTGACTTTCCAGGCCGACTTTCTCACTACAAAGCCCCGTTCCACCATGGCAGACTCTAAGCCGGCAATCTATATCTGCCCCGGTGGGTGGCACCAGTCCACGTCGTACAGCAAGTTGAAACTGGTTCTGCAAGAGGCGGGCTTCGAGGTGCATGTCCCGGACTTGCCGTCTATGGAGCAGGTCCGGCCCCCGACGGCAGGCCTCCCGAGGACGCCGCTCTCGTGCGTCGTCAGGTCGAGGCGCTGGCCGAGTCTGGCAAGACCATTGTCATGCTCCTGCACTCCTATGGGGGGCAGGTGGCGACCCAGGGACTCCAGGGGCTGGGCCAAATCACGCGGGCGACCCAGGGGCTTGCTGGAGGCGTGACGCATATGATATACTACGGTGCACATCTTTGCGACGAGGGCGAGAGTGTCATGACCATGGTCCAGAAGTTCGGCCATGAGAAGTACATGCCCGTGGCCTTTGACTTTGCCGAGGATATGACGGTGGTGCAACGGGACCCCAAGACGCTGATGATCGGCGAGGCGGCCGAGCTGATGGACCAAGAGGAATTGCAGGAGAACCTGGCGACACTGATTCGATGGAACGGCCAGAGCATGTACCAGAGCCTGCAGGGCCGCCCGGCATGGAAGGATATACCATCTACCTACGTGTACACCAACGCCGACTTGACGACACCCGTGCTCTACCAACAGGCGCACGTGGACAGGTGCAGGGCTTCTGGGGTGCAGATTGCAACCTGCGAGCTGGCAGCAGGCCACTGCCCGCACGTCACAGCCACCCAGGACCTGGCAACGATTGTGCAGATGGTGGCCCGGGGAGAAACGCTCCCTCCTGCCTTTGGGCAACAGAGGAAGCAGGATCTAGACGAGTTGACGAGTGCGATTGAGGGCGTTGGTGCTGCCGCGTCGGCGCCGACTGCGAGCTGACCAAACCGTGCGAATCTGGCGAGAGCATGCCGGAGTCGTGTGTTCCTCTCTAGACGCGAAAAGTAGGAAAATAAAACATCCCATCAGCCAACGAGCCAGAACAGGATAACGAAGTGCTCTGGCCATTGACACCGTCATTGGATCAGCTGTGAACCTACCATATTAACTTGAGCCTTAGCACGCACTTTGGGTTAACACAAGTAACACCCACTCTACGTGCTGAGTACCAATGTGGGCCATTGTGCTGTGAGCTCTCGCTATAGGTAGACAAAAAGAGAGGTTGTGTTGCAAAACTGGATGAGGGGCAGCACATCAAAAATTGTGTGCATCAGCCGCGAATCGAACGCGGGGCCCATCGATGGCAACGATGGATTTTACCACTAAACCACTGATGCTAACAGTTACTGAATCCTGTACGGACTGACTGATGGGAGAGCGTGCTGCTATTGGTGGTCTCATCAGACTATACTCTTTGAGTAGACTCCAGTCGGACAACGACGATATATCTAAAATGTCCCGTCACACTTTCACGTGTAGTTTGCGGATAACATCGCCCCCGCGGAGGAATGCTGCTTATAGATGGACGATAGCGGGCATCTTGAGACAGCCGGAAATTGCAAAGGAAGATGCATTTGTGTGTGCTGTGAGGCGGGGTGAGTCAGCGCGCTCTGGCATCACAATGTGGTTGCGAGGCCGGGGGTCCATCAAACACGGAGTGTGACCGGCCGGCATCCGGAGCACCGCCCAGCCGGTACGGGTGTCAAGCTTGCCAGAACGGTCCCAGAGACTCGTACCCGTGCCGCTGAAACGGTGGGATGGAAGGGACTGGGCAGCATAGAGGACTCCAATTGACCAATCACCGGCGACGGAAATGTCAGAGCAGCGGTGTTGAGCGCGGGGTCTGAGCGGTGGCAGCTGCTGGGGATCAGGCAGCCTTGCCGGTTCAGTTCTAGTCTACTTGATAAGTGGGTGGACGAGGCAGGGTACGTATCAGGCCTGGCTCTACCTACCAGGTAGTACGAGGACTCTGGGTGCAGCTTCTTGCGACGGCCGACTTCGCTCGCTCGAAAAAAAAACAAGACCTGGTCGACTCACGAGCCGACCGGAATCCTTCACCACCCCTTGGCGCTCCCTTCCACCCTTTCCACCACCAGCTGCCATTCAAGTCATAGGTGACGGGGCCATTCCGGCTTCTTTTTCGCCCTTTTCTTCGTCGGTGTTCCGTACCTCGACAGCTCCATCCGCCATTGCCTCCGATGGCTTTCCAGTCTCTCCTCCGGGCGAGGGCCCCTGCCGCCGCTCTGGCCAGGCGCTCTGCCTCCTGCGCGTGAGTGCCACCCTCTCCCGCCCGCAGCTCCATCACGCATCCCGTGCCGTTCTTTCTCTCTGACAGCATGCAGCCGCCCTCTCAGCACCTCTCGCTCTCTGCGCAGCTCCGACAACAGCCAAGATGCCTCGACCCTCAACAAGGTCTCCCGCCACATCACCCAACCCAAGTCCCAGGGCGCCTCTCAGGCTATGCTCTACGCCACCGGTCTTGACGAGGCCGACATGAAGAAGCCCCAGGTCGGTATCTCCTCCGTCTGGTACGAGGGAAACCCCTGCAACATGCACCTCATGGACCTGTCTGCCGTCGTCAAGCAGTCCGTCGCCAAGGCCGGCCTCATCCCCTACCGCTTCAACACCATTGGTGTTTCTGACGGCATCTCCATGGGCACCACGGGCATGCGCTACTCCCTCCAGAGCCGCGAGATCATTGCCGACTCCATCGAGACCGTCATGCAGGGCCAGTGGTACGACGCCAACATCTCCCTCCCTGGCTGCGACAAGAACATGCCCGGCGTCCTCATGGCCATGGGCCGAGTCAACCGCCCCTCCATCATGGTCTACGGCGGCACCATCAAGCCTGGCTGCTCCATGTCCGGCGACCCCGTCGACATTGTGAGCGCCTTCCAGGCCTATGGCCAGTACATCTCCGGCGACATTACCGAGGAGCAGCGCTTCGACATTATCCGCAACGCCTGCCCCGGCTCCGGTGCCTGTGGCGGTATGTACACCGCCAACACCATGGCCACCGCCATCGAGACCCTTGGCATGACTCTGCCCGCCAGCTCCTCCACCCCCGCCGAGGACCCCGGAAAGGTCGCCGAGTGCGAGCGCATTGGTGAAGCCATCCGCAACCTGATGAAGGAGGACCTGCGCCCCCGCGACATCATGACCCGCCAGGCCTTTGAGGACGCCATGATTGTCGTCAACATCATGGGTGGCAGCACAAACGCTGTGATGCACCTCATCGCCATCGCCGACTCGGTCGGCATCAACCTAACCGTCGACGACTTCCAGGCCGTCTCCGACCGCACCCCCTTCCTTGCCGACCTGAAGCCTTCGGGCAAGTATGTTATCGAAGACCTGCACAAGATTGGCGGAACGCCGGCGCTGCTCAAATTCCTCATCGCCGAGGGCGTCATCTCGGGTAACGGTACCACCGTCACCGGCAAGTCCCTTAAGCAGAACCTCGAGCCTTTCAAGCCTTTCCCTGCCGATCAGCCCATCATTCGTCCTTTCTCCAACCCGATCAAGCCTACTGGCCACATTCAGATCCTCCGCGGTGCTCTCGCCCCCGGTGGCTCCGTCGGTAAGATTACCGGCAAGGAGGGCCTGGTCTTCACTGGCAAGGCCAAGTGCTACAACCAGGAAGATGACTTTATCGAGGCTCTGGAGAGGGGTGACATCAAGAAGGGCGAGAAGACGGTGGTTCTGATCCGCTACGAGGGCCCCAAGGGTGGTCCTGGCATGCCCGAGATGCTCAAGCCTTCTTCGGCCATCATGGGTTACGGTCTTGGTAATGACGTTGCGCTGCTGACTGACGGCCGTTTCTCCGGTGGCAGCCACGGCTTCCTCATTGGTCACATCACCCCCGAGGCCCGTGAGGGTGGGCCCATTGCGCTTGTGGAGGACGGCGACACCATCACCATTGACGCCGAACAGCGTGTCATCGACACCGACGTCAGCGATGCTGAGATGGCCCGGAGGCGGGAGGCCTGGGTGGAGCCCCCGCCGCGGTACGCCCAGGGCACGCTGACCAAATACGCTGCCTTGGTCGGCAACGCCAGCGAAGGATGTATCACCACGAAGAAGCAGTCCTGATGCAAATCGCTGTCCGAACCGGGTCGCTCAAAACAAAAAGAAGGAGGGGGGTGGGATTTGTGCAGTACGCGGATGTAAAGAGAGAGGATATATGAATCACTGGATACCAACAATTGTAGATAAGATAGCATCACGACGAGGGGTCCAAGTCCAGTCATCTTGCAGCTTCACAGCTCGCCATTAGAATCTGTAGGGAGAGTCGGCCACGTGCCAGGCGCACAGGTGATGCACTAGTCCGCCCGTCCCGGCGGTTTTTCCCACCAACCCCCACAAGGAAATATACAAAGCAGTCTTCAAACACCAAGTCCGCAGAGATACGCGGCTCAAGTTTGATACCTACATATATCAGGCGATTTGACGTGTGTGAGAGCGTACTGGTTTCTGTCCTCAGTACTGGTTTCATACAACCTCTTGAGTCTTGAACGTACCCACTGCACTAACGTACTTGTTCGGGTCATTTGAACGGTAGCTAGACGTAAAGAATATCATTCAAGCCCGTTCGCACGGGTTCGGACATTGAGGGCGCGAACTTTCCCAATTTTCAACATGGTGAGTGCTTGGTCAAGACCTAATAACATTTCCCCTTCCGTCATGCAGATGCTGCTCCCGCGCTCGGCTCCCAGTGACGTACGCACATACGCCACTTAAGCATGTCTACCCTGGTTCGCGACAGACGATTCCGAGACAAGCTGTTGGCCTTTTAGTGACTCCGGACGATGCACTGGCATGCGGTATGTGGCGAATCTGCCCCCCCCCCCAGCACGGACTGGTCTTGCGAATGGCATCTGATAGAGCCAAGAGCTGATGGCTTGTCATCCTAAAGATGGTCATTCCACTAATGTACTACCTTGCCACTGGGAGTATACATGTACTCCATAAAGGTGGGCAGGGAGACAACCTGGATTGGGTGAATGCTGACGCCGCGGTATGGCTATCGAGTCTCATGTCCTTAGATCGGGCTGGTATCAATGAAGGGTGCCAATCGCCTCTATTCTCCGGGCTGATACAAACAAGGTTATTCCATGGCCAACCACCCGCGAGATTTGTTTATGCTTTGTCCGTTAGTAGCTGTGCTTCCGACTTGCTCATCTTCGTGTGGCTCGCTGTAGGTGTCGTTCACCCGAAGCAGGGCACGCCGAAGGGTACGTCAGACTGGAGATTCATCAGGGGCAAACGGTGATGGCTGTGTCGCCAGGCGTCCGTGTCCGTTCTCTCACTGTCTTCGACTTTGCATAGAACTTATGCGCCTATTGGGCATGTGCTGATCCAGTTGTGCTCTATTTGCGGCCCTTGTTCCAAGCCTCGACAAAGGCAGCCTTATCGCGGAGCGTCAAGCCAACACGCTTGTTACGCGCGAGGCGGGCAAGGTCGTCACTGACGTGGTCGAGAAGACGCTTTTCATCGGGCTCCAGCTGTTCATTGTCCTCCCTGTTGCTAGGACCGTCTGTCTCGGAAGCTTCGCCGGGAGCGAGCCTGGTTACCCCGTCGGCGATGCGGACCCGGATGCAATGTGTCGGGCGACTGAGCAGATTCCAAAAGAAGGATGCCCAAGCGGACGGACCGGGGACCGGCGTGGTGATATCAGGCGGGGTGTAGCGCATGCTCACGGGGAAGATCTTGGCGTGAGCAGAGGCGGACAGCAGTGAAGGGGAAAGAGGCAGGATGCCTTTGCCATTGGTCGTGGTCATCTCGGGAAAAACGACTATGACGCGATGGGGGTACTGGTCGGCAAGGGCGCGCAGGGTGGTCAGACGCTCCGGCGGCGGCAAAACGGCAGCAACAGCTGGAGGGGTCAGGGCGAGAAATATGGCCCTCAGAAGGGATACGCGGCAGACCTTGCGGGAGTCGGGGTAAGAGATGGTGAAGACAGGGTCGAAGATGGCGGCGAGGTAGAGGGCGTCTACCGGGCTTGTAAACTGGGCGGCGATGATGGACCGGGGGTGAGGGAAACGTGCTGGAGGCTGCTGAGACAAGGAGCCGCGCTTGACGCCGTCGAGCTGCAAGTCTACCCACCAGACGCCGGGGATGGCCAGCATGCCCCAAAGCAGCAGTTTGCGCAGAGCCGCGGGCAGGGGCAGAGGCGAGAGGACGAGGAAGTAGGCGGCGCAGTAGGCGACGAAGACGGGCAGGCGACAGACGAAGACGGCCGCCTGAAGGAGGGAATAGACGAGCGACGAGGGCGTCTTGGCGGGTATGAAGGGCGAAATGCCGGATCCTGATGGGCAGACGAGCGTCAGTCGGGTTGGCCATACCGTTGCAACGCTGTGGCGTCGCATGCGCCGTGCTCTTGCGTCTGCCCCAGCGCTTGGGAATCCAACTTACCGCGGTCTCGGAACTGGCTGTACTTTTCCATCTTGTCGGCGGCCAAGGCAGAGGAGTATGCGACGGTCGTAGTGCTATGCGGGACGGTTTAGGCGGGACAAAGATGATGGAGGCAAGGGGTCGTCGGCGATGTGGCGGGTTGGATCAGAGAGGCGAGTGGGTTTCGGTTACTACTAGCTTCCAGGTTCTCGTGTCGAGCAAGCAGCGTTGTTGTTGAGACGAAGGGGAGAATAGATTGGAGAAGGCGGCGGATGGGCCGGGTTGGCAGGCGCGAGACGCATGTGCTCGGGCATGTGAAAGATGCAAATCGTCGTGGCTGACTGTTGAGTGCGCGTCTCTTGCCACTGAATCTTGCAAGGGAGCTTCGAGCCTTTTGATATCAGAGATCCCATCCCTCCAATCGCAACAGCCAGCGAGTACAAGTACTCCGTACACCCAGCACCCCACAGGTCAAAGGACCTCAGCTTCTACAATCGCGAGTGCGGGAGGTAGGTACTTGGGGCTACGTGGAGTCGGTAGGTGTATTCAACCGCATTTTCCAGTCGCTGCCAGGTACCTTGTTGTGCTTGCTACTGGAACGAGACGGCATGTGACGAGCTCGGGCCACTCTCATAGGTACATGTAAGTGAAAGTGTGCGCAGGCTGGGGTCGAGTACTATTTCAGGCGAATCAGGTACTTGAGGTAAGGTACGAGGCACGCAGCTCAGGTATCGCGGGCATTTCAATGATGTATCTATCACTGGGGAGGTCTGGTACGAGTACCTGGCATGTAATTGAAGGCCTGGTGCTGGGTCGTAGTTCACTTTATGCCGTTATACACAGTTTCGTTGCCCCTCGCAACCTCGAGCTCCGCACACCCGACAGCTGGTGGTTTCTTGCATATCGCACTGGTATTCCAAACATGAATGCTGTATGTACCGGGCATAATGAAGGTTATGCAATATTGTGCTGACTTAGGCACATATAATGCAATTATGGACGGTCCCAGGTTTATCTACTCGCGCCCCCTAGACGCACCCCCGACCCCAGCTAGTAAACAACCGCTTGGCTGCGCGTGGCCGGTGTCACCATCGTTCACATCGCCAGGAGCCCCCGTTTTGAATGCCTATCAACAATCGATTACATGTGCATTGAACATAGGTGGAGCTTCTCTCCGCCGTGAACTGTACGCCCATTCTCTCGCCCATCGTCGCTTTCAACACCATTTCGACACGCCGCCAACAACAACGCGACACCAACGGCTGACGCGGCTCTGGGCCTCTCTTCGCCGTCTGCGAACGCTCTTCCAGCTCGACTTGTCATCCCGCCCCTCATTCACCAACCATCAATCATCGCCTCGAACGCGACGGAGCACCTCTGGCACCATGGCTTCCGAGAAGCCGTCGGGCTTGCGCTTGCCCCAACCCAGCCGCCTGCCGGCCTTTACTTCGTCTCAGCCTGCTCACGGGGGCCTTCACGAAATGACCGACTCTCAAGGCAACGCTCGGTCTCACTACAACGCTGCCTCAATCTCCAATCTGAAGAGAGTCGCGCCCCAAACCCACGGCTTGCAACCCAGCCCCAAGCGTGAAAAGACACGCGCCGCGACTGCTGGTGGCCCGAGGGGTTACGTTAAGCCCGTCACTCTGAAAGACCTCGGCGTGCGTGCCCTCGTTCCCTCCCTATACCGACTCCGTGGGGCCCAACAAACTGACCTCTTTTTCTCTGCGCCAGGCTGCCGCGAGAACAAACCACGGCGCGAGTACCAGCAGCTACGGGTCGACTGGCCTGGGCGGCTCGCGCCATGCTGCCTACAGCTCCACCGCCACGACAAGCATCGGTGCCGGTGGTCGGCCCCCATCCCGCTCGGCACTCGCGCGGTCCCGATCCAACACGACGACCACTGCCGCGAGGCCCGCTCGCCCTGTCACTTCCATGGGCACAAGGCCTGATTCCAAGGACCACAACGGTACGATGCCCCCGCCGCCTCTGAGCAGCTCTGAAGGTTCAGACACAACAACTGCCGCAATCCCCGCTACTTCCGCCTCGACTTCGCGAAGCTGCTCCCTCTCATGTGATCACACAAGTGGGGCCCCGAGCCCTGAAACTATAGCCTGCAGAGAAGCCTCTGTATGCAACATGATGAGCCGTCTGAGGATCTCGAGTGCGGGCTCATCCCAAGGGCCTTGCGAGCCTCAAGCGCCGCTCGTGATGCCGCCGACAGCCTCCCAGACCAACACTCGCGTGCCCTCACACATACCCCGGGCCAGTCCGTCCAAGGCCGCCAGCTGGACAGTCCACAGGGCCGAGAACATTGCGGAGGGGAACCAAGTGGTGCCTCCCGCCCCTCACACTCCGTCTCGTCAGACACGGTCCACCTGGACCAGTGGCGAGATTGGTTGCAAGTCCGCAACACGGCACAAAGAGCTGCCCTTCTACTTGAACAAATATTCTAACACAACGGGCTTTGCAGTCGCCGATATGGACGAACGATTTGGCAAATACGATTCCGAGCTGGCGCAGATCCAGGAATTCATGAAATCTACAGCCATGGATAAGGACAGGCACCAGGAAGAACTCGATGCTGCCAGGAAGCGGGGTGAGTATCTGCTCTTGATAGATCTTCGCGTGTTGTGGGTTCCCTCTAACATCCAGCAGCCCTACAACTACAGGCCAGGAAAGACGAACTGCAGGATGAGCTCGACGACACCAAGCGTCAACTGTTGAGCGCCACACGCGAGGCACAGTTCCTGACCGACGACCTGGACAAGCTGCGCAAGACCCATCAGGAAGAGTGCCAGGCCCTGGCTTCGAAGCACACAAGAGAACGCGAGGAAGACCAGAGGTTGCTGGCCCTCGAGCAGGACAAGCTAGGAGACCTCTTGAGGCAGTACGAGGAGAAGTGTGGCCGGGAGGCCGAGGCTCAGCGAGAGCAGCGTGACAGGGAGCTGGCTGATCAGCGGGCACGTGTGGCTACCCTGCGCCATGAGAAAGAGCTTGAGGTCCAGCGCCTGAGTCTGGTGATCCAGGAAAACGAGCTGCTGCTGAAGGGAAGGGATGAAGAGCTGAGGCGAGCTACCGACAGAATCGAAGACAGCGAAAGCATCATTTCTCGACTTGGGGCCAAAATCGCCCAGCTCGAGGAAAATGCAACCAGTCTGGAGGAGGCCTACGGCTCAAGCGAGAATCGAAAGGATCACCAGATTGGGGAGATGAGTCGACAGCTTCAGGAACTCTCCAGGCGGGCAGACACGGCCGAGAGGGAGGCTGACGAGGCCAGACGAGAGTCCAAGAAACAGATCGAAAACTACACGGGCGAGTATGAGCGATTCAAGTTGGGACTGAAAGAGAAGCTCGTCCGCGAAGAGGAAAAGCGACACAAACTGTTCGAGCAAGTCCAAGACCTGAAAGGTAACATCAGAGTCATGTGCCGCATCCGGCCTCCCGGGCGCTCCGAAACACCTGTCGGCTTCGAATATCTCGAAAGCGAGTACGACGAGGACAAGTTCGCTGGTGTCGTGGTCCCAACCGAGAAGGACCATTTCCAAGAAGAGGGCAAGAAAGTGGCCGGGAAATCGCCGCCTTTCCATTTCGAGAGGACTTTCGACCCAACCTGCACCAACGCTGACGTCTTTGACGAGATTGGCCAGCTTGTTCAATCCGTTATGGACGGAAAGAAGGTCTGCGTCTTCTGCTACGGCCAGACAGGCTCCGGCAAGACATACACCATGAGCCACCAGGAGCGCGACCAGAGCCATGCGGATGCCGACAATGGCATCGTACCACGTGCGAAAGAGCTGATCTTCAACGAGGTGGAGCGGCTCACTGCCCTGGGCTGGGAATACACCGTGGAGGGCTCCTATCTCGAAGTCTACAAAAACAAGCTCTACGACTTGCTCGCGCCACGGGATTCCACACTGCGGCCCCTCGATATCAACAAGGTGTCCGACGAGCTGGAAATCAATGGACACGAGTTCACCGCTTTGGATAGTGCCGATGATCTTGACTCCATGGTCAGGATGGCCGAAACCAACCGCCATGTCGCCGAAACCAACATGAACCGGGCGTCCTCTCGCTCCCACTCGATCCTGATTCTCAGAATACGCGGCCGCAAGTCCTTGGGCGACGGCAGGTTCAAGACGCGGGAGGGCATGCTCAACTTGATTGATCTTGCTGGTTCGGAGAGCATCGGTCGCTCAGGGGCCACGGGCGAGACGGCCGAAGAAGGGAGGCAGATCAACATGTCGCTCACCCATCTCGGCACCGTCTTGAAGCAGCTTGGCGAAGGCCGCAAGAAGGAGGCTGTCGACTTCAGGAGCTACACCTTGACGCAGGTGCTGAAGCCGTCCCTAGGGGAGAAGTGCAGGACCCTCATGTTTGTCATGGTCAGCGCTTCCAAGGACAACGTGAAAGAGACCATCTCGAGTCTGAAATTTGCTGAAAATGTAAGTCTGCCCTTCCCATGTCCGGGTCGGTCTCGGCATCACCTAGACGCACGTCACACTAACTGCCTGCACAGGCCCAGAAGGTGAAGCAGAACGGGGGGGCAAGGGTGTCGTCGCTAAGAGGAGTAAATAAGGCCACATTTCCTGATCAGACAACTTGCTCTTGGTTGTCCGCCCCGTCTTCCAAGGAAAGGGGGGCTTGAGGGCGATTGGCACATTCTTCCTCTCGCTTGAACACTGTATCATGTTGTATGACTTTCACGAGGCGTACTCGGGGTTAGGGTCAATGGGCGTCACTGCTTGGTTTTTAGTTTTAGGGGTGGTTCCGTCGCTCTACGCCGGGGCACATGGCGCCGTTGGAATACAACGTTTCTTTCCGTATGGTGGCTTCTTCGTCGTGGAGGTAGTCGGCTCCAGGTGACGACGACCGACGATGTGGTTGATTGGTTCGGCCACGGGGGTGGCTACTGGTTCCCACGGCCTTCTCAACCAGGCATGCAGTGGGCTATGGCAGCGGATCGAGTCTCCAGACGAAACGCTTTGGATCCGCTGCCTTGGGCAAAACCCGCCTTGCGCTACGCCCTTCTTACGCCGAGCCGTGCGCTCTGACAAAGGTAACCGCTGTTGTGGGTGCCCGGTCTTGGGAAGATTCGACCTCGAAATTGTGAGTTTCACTAACTCGCGGTGAGATGGGGGGGAGGTGCGATCTAATAGATAGAAGCACAATACTGCATCAGATGTGGATATCACCTGACCTTGTAGCCAACGCCAGCCCTTCTTCACAGGGGCATGAACAACATGGTCATGTCTCCAACACTCGTGACTGGAGGACGCGCGGCCGGGAGTTTCGGAACATCGGATTCTCGTCTACCAGACTTGCATTTCACTACCGCCCCCCCCCCCTCCAAAGAGAGTTGCCCCAGGTCTGGGAGCCCACGAGTTGTACCCTCGCGGCCTTGACCCCCTGCAGTTGCCAAGCTGTGCTATACACTTTCCGTGGATATCTGTAGATGTTCACTGCCACTCTGGAGGTTATTTGGGCGACACTCGTTGCCCGGGGGCCAAGAGAATTCATCATGGCCCGTGGCACGCCGCAGCCACCACCCAAACTGCGCAAGCCATAGATATTGGCAGCTATGTTGTGACAAGGGGGGTTTAGCCTACAGGGAGCTACATCGTACAGGCTCTCCAGTAAAGAATCCCTCTTCCAGGATTACGGTGCTTCCGCACAACCTGGAGAAGAAGAGTTTCGACGGCGTCACCTACACGTCGGGTGACATCACCGTGGAAGCTGACGTGGCTGCGGTGCTCGCCGCCGCCAGGCCGGCCGTAGTATTTCACTGTGCCGGGGGCCATGTCGGCCACTCGGAAACCCATCCATGACTCGCTTGTGAGGGCAATCAACCACAAGGGTACCGGCCTGATGCTCAAGCACTGCCGGCTGGTCGGTGTCAAGGCCTTCGTCTACACCAGCAGCGTCGGCGTCATCCAGAGGAATTTCGAGGGCCCCACTGGGGGCAGTGAGACGTGACCCATGGTGTCACCTGACGACCCGGCTGCCATGGCGTACGCCAAGTCCAAGAGTGCCGGAGAGAAGCTCGTTATGGAAGTCGACGAACCAAGCGGCATGCGTACGGCGGCCCTCCGGCCAGCCTGTATCCACGGTGAGGGTGACTCGACAGCACTGGGATCGCCATGGTCAGGGTGCCTTTGCCAGGGTCCAATTGGGCTCAAACCATAAGCTGACGGATGCGACATGTGTTGGGAACTCCACAGCTACGCATCTTCTCGCTGCGGGGAGGGGGCTTTTCATCACCATTGGCACCCACCATACGTTCTGTGACTTTTGCCGGAGCCTCTAACGTCGTGTTAGCGTAGCCGCTGTCGACCAACGACGACAGCGCTTTTGGGCTCCCGGTCAGCGCCGCTGGTTTTTTCTGTCGGTTGTCCGACTGGTAGACATGGCTCTCCGGCGATGCCCCAATATTTAGCCGGGTGAACCTCTATCTCCGCACGCTGCACAGTTACTATAATAATTCAAAGGCTCGAGATGTATTGCGATATGAACCTCGGTTTCTGTGGAAGGAGTGCTGTTGGCGAGCTGCAGCTTGGTATCTGAATAAAGGACGTCACGAGCCCTGGCCACATGTCCATGGCCGGTCATACATGTTGGAGGAATATGTATGCTTCTGCGATGATGCTGTGGTGGTCCAGCGTCCTCGTGACACGAATGGACTATCAAGGCGAATCATTTCGGACCCAGCAACAATAGAACCTATTCCGTGTTCGCCAACTGCTGTCCGGATTGGCACTGCCAGAATCTCCCAAGTCACGTCATTAGTCTACAGAACAAATAACAAGCACCACCCGGATGACAGTGGAGCACTAGAGTAACCGGCCAAGACCATGTGATACCTCACCACTGTGGATATATCACTGAGCCCAAGCTGGGCTCAGGGACTGGTGAAGATGATGTCCTAGAATGAACGGCGGCGGATAACGGACGTATTACAGCCGGAAGAAATGGCCAATGCCCTGAGCAGCGAATCGACATGCTTGGCCCGGAGTGATCCCCGTGTATCGAAGAGTCGTCCTCGAAAAGCCCAGAGCTTTTTACCATCCTCATCTCAACACCTGGGTATTGATGGGACCGCACCCACAAGCTGTCTCAAGATACGACTTCATTCAAAGTGGACCGAGCTAAAAAGACCACAACGTCGCTCGAGAAATCCAGCCGACCAGTATTCAAAGTCGGATCTAATCGGTCAGAAGTCCTGAACTATGTTTTAACAATAAGCCACAACAGTTCGTGCGAGTGCGAGAGCGTGGGGTGTTATTGAATGACTTCTTTTCAAGGACTATTTGTGTGCGGTGAAGAACTATGTAGCGAAGAAAAAGCTTCGTGCAAAGAAGTCAATGCGAAGAGCGCCGACACCTCTTGCGATCGATATCCATAATGACTCCAGCGTCACTCAAGCGCAGACAAACCCTCATTACCATGTGCCCTATACCCAGCTCTTGAACTCCAACAAAATCGTGCGTATCGGTAGCCTCATTAATTATATACAGACCGACAGAATGGGGCTCACTCTCCAAGTGTCACATCTACATGAAATGGAAAAAGTAGCCGCCACCGATGGCTATGCCGGGTATCGTTTTCTCATGATGACTGCCATGCCGCAAAATGGCGGCGGTAACCCTTAGAAGGGCCGAGGACTACGCGGTTGAATTGAAGCGCGACAGGCCGGGTGCAGCTGTTCGACCCGCGCTTAATTCAATCTAGTAAAGTCCATATCGGCTCCCATGGCGCCCATGTTCATCGCATTCATCGACAAGCCTTCGGGATTCGGCCGTTGCATAGACTGGTAATCGCCAATACCGGGCTGGTGTATAGCGTAGTTGTCGGCTCTCTGCGAGGGTTGCTGCCGGTGCATCATTGTTCCTGCCATGCCCTGGTTCAGGCGGGCGTAGTTTTGAACCTGAGCAAGACCTTGCTGAGACAGATGCGACATGGCTTGATTTTGGCCCATACTGTGGTCCCCGTTGAGAACATTGTGGACATGGTTGTCCATGTTCTGGCCATGTTGATTGTTTTGATGACTGATGCTGGGTCGCTGACCAACTGGGTTCATCAAGTTCGCCATTGATCCAAAATCGCCCATGCGGTGGTACTCGATTCCGGGAGACATCATCGGAGGCGAACCAACGAACGGCGAGTTCATATCAGCACCGGCGGAGGTGCCGCCGTTGGAACTCGTCGAGTCAGTGACCATATCCTCCATGTGGGAGACGGGCGCTGGTGTGTAAGGCTCGGTTTTGAACTCAGTCATCAAGGGCGGCTGTGCCATACCAGCGTTGCCGAATCCGTCGAAAATGTCCAAGCTGTAGGTGTTCTCGGGGGCCCGCTGAAGCATAGGATTTACCAGCGATGGCAGGACGTCATGGACCTTGCTCATAAGCAGGGGAAGCAGATGATGGTCACCCCGCGCACGACGCCAAGAAGTTGCAAGATTGTGGTAAGATGCTCACGCGGTCCAGCAGCAAACATGTTACCGGTAGACGGCTGCAGGGCCAAAACATCGAGCAAGCGGCGGGTGATTTCGAGCAGCCTGGCAACGAATGGCGCGCCCGTGCCTTCGGTACCCTGGGAGGAGAACTGCGACGACATGGACATGACAACGTTGCGATTTACGTTGCCCGCCATGGATACGTGGTCCTCTGATTTCTGCTGTGACTCGAACTGCCAGATCGCCGCCTTGATCCACTGTTGGATATTCCTCGTGTCCGATGCCTGGGCTTCCTGCCCACCAATGAACCCCGGCAGAGCTTCACAGGCCTGTTTCTGCAGAGTGTTCAGATATGAAGACGAGCACTCGTTGCGTGTGTGGTTCCAGACAGCAAGAAATCTATCGTCGAAAGGGCGGAGCAGATCAACCAAGCACATAAAAGCGTGGAGCTGCTGGTGAGCCATGGGGTCAGTCGGGTCATCGGTCGCCGTTGGAGACTTGATGGACGGAGTCAGAGTCGTTGGCCTGCCCCGTTGGAGAGCATATGACCGCTCAGTAACATAAAGAAGCCAGTAGAGGCGGCGATTGCGGGCTGAGTGGACATCGCACTGAGAGTAGAAGTCCTCCTTTGCCATTCCCATGATATGAGCGAGGGTGGTGGCTTCGCGCAAGTAAAACCACGCCTTGTCGTGGGCGTCCAGAGCATAATGGCAGGCGTAGAGAAGGTAGGCGGTGCAGAGAGCGCTGACGTTGGGCGAATCCAGAGGCTCGTAGGCTTTTCGCACGCGGGTGGCCTCCTCGAGCAGTAGCATGGCGGAGACTATGTTGGAGCCCTGCATGCGCTCGATGACGGGGTCCAGACCAGGCATGACCATGCCCGGTTGTAACATGGTGTAGGCGCACAGCGCAGTCATCTGGCAATATGTTTCAAGCGAGTTCTCGTAGAACATAGCTTCATGTTCGAGTTGTCGTGGAAGGAAGAGTGGCACAGTGGTGTAGAGGTGGTTCGAGTAGAATTCCACTGACTCCTTGACCATCTCGGGAGTGATGAGGCCCGGAGTAGGCGAAAGCGAGGGGCTCGTAGGTGGGGCGGGGGTGCCGTTCAGGCGGTTCTGGACTTTGGCAGAGAGGCTGGTCTGGCGCTGGGTTTCCCGGAGTTCACTAATGACCTTTGCGCGGGAGCCCTTGGGACCTTTCTTTTGTGGGATTGCGTTGTAGGTGCAGCTCAGCTGAGACGAGTGGCAGTTGCGGCAGGGGTTGACGCCGTCACACTTGACTTTCCTGCGATGGCACGCATCGCAGGCCCTCTTAACTGCCGCCGACATGGTCGCTGTGGCAATCGATGGCCTCGAGGAGGGCGGTGTCCAGTACAGGGTTTAGCCGAGGAGTTATCGGACAGATACTGCGCCTGCGGCTGTTTGATCGTTGGAGGGTGTTTTCTTCGGTCGGGCGCATAGACGGCCGACGTCGGGTTTTCGAGGCGGCTTCGGCAAGGGGTCGGGGGTGTATTGGCAAGCGTGTCGAGAAGAAGCTCTGGACCAAAAGGCGATTGACCGGTTCAGATGCACCGGGGAAGTATATGGGTGAGTGGGTCTCGTCTCATCTGAACGGTCTTGGTGTCTGCCCTCTTGATCAACGGGCGAATGGCGTCTGTCTTGGGAGTCGGCAGTGCCTTATGTTCCACTTGCTCTGCAGACTGGCGGATCGGTCTGCTCGATATAATGGCGGGCAAGCGGGCGCAGGAGTTGAAGCCGTGCAGTAATGCGGTTCGGGTGTTGGCGGATTGAGCGAGGATGTTGTTGCTGGGTCTGGGAGCGGAGGAGTAGAGTATGGAGTACGGAGTAGGGAGGATGGGGAGAAGAGAGAGTGAGAGCGAGCGACGCAGACAGATGAGGATGAGTGGGGATTTCAGGGAAAGGCCATCGCCCCAAGGCTGCCGTAACACCGGTACCTACGTCCCTGCTGCAACATCATGGATCCAATGGATGTACGTCTACAGGTGCTCGCAGTATGCGTTAGGTACTCGTACGGGTGCAGGCGCCCGGGACGGCGACCAATTCAGGACCTCGGGATGATGCGTACGAGTACGAGAGAGGGCGGGAGGCCAGGTACCCGCGCGTACCTCCTTCCAGCCGTGGCATTCATCCCGGCACGCGGTCCTTAACCTGGGCCCGATGCATGATGGGCACCTGAATCATTAACTACTCGTACTGATGCGACAGAATGGGGATTCCGAATAGCATCCGAGAATGATTATTCTTATGCACTTTGTGCTTTGTGGGTGCGCGTCAATCAGTTCAGGTGAGACTGGCAGAATCGAGTCAGAAGACTCAGGCCTGCCACATGGCAGCGTGCTTGTTCGTACCTATTACCGCCTACACCTTACCTACAGGTACCTAGGTATCTACAAGCCCCTCGTGCAGACAGCCGGCCAACTGAGGGATGAAAGGGAGACACTGAGAAGGACGAAATCTGGGGCCGTAGGCTGGGGTGATTGTTGTTGCCACACCCTTGTACGAATGCCCTTTCGACCTCACGTACGAGTAGGTGGTTCCATCTCCCATTGCAAAGCGTTCGCGGGGACCATCGTCGCCTGGTCGGCGAGCACGAGACTCGGCTGCCCTCTTTATTCAGACCCCGCGTTCGGCTCATACGAGTATCTGTTAGGTACTCGCATGTGGCACGTACAGCCGAACAGTCATGGATGAAATCGCTATTCTAATAAGTGTTGCTGCGGCTGCTGCTGCTGCTGTCCAGGCTATCGCCGCTGCAGCGGCGCAGTCTCTGGGTCAGTGCAGGATGCTTTCATTGGGCGCGCCTGACGGAACACTTCACTTCTTCCAACAATTCCACGGCCTGGATTCGTTCGAGTACACGAATGCCCCCCCAGGTCCCGGACGGGCGGATGCATGGATGAACACGGTACGAGAATCTACCTCTCGCAGGTGCCGCGGGCGGGTAGGGGCCCGGAATACGGATTCGTGCGAGGGAACTGTGTGCGTGCGAGGGGCATACACAAGCACAACAAGGCAGGTGCGACCCCAACCACGGCTCGTGGCTACCGAATGCCAGTGGTCAGGTTGTTGTCTTTTAGCCTCGTTGGGCTAGTATCTCCGGCGCTATAGATACGCTAGTCTTCTTGTGGACCTTCTCCATACTTCCAAGCTTCCCTCTCCGCATCGCAACGACCGATATCCCGGCACCCCGGCTCGGATTCTAGACTGGGTTCATCCTGCCGCGCAGCGAGACGCGAGGAATAACAGTGCACAAGATAGATGCAGACTGTACACATACCCCATATGTGGAAGGGGCGTACCGTGCAGGGGATCTGCATACTCGTAGACGTGGCTGTGCTGCTGCTGCTGTCGCCGTTGCTGCAACGTTGTATCTAAGACGCTCGGGTGCAGTGCAACCTCAATCAACCTGAGCAGGCCTTTTGGATCTGCTGGATTCAAGATCTGTCTGGCTGCCTGCTTTGACTGCCTACCGTGGCTGCCTGTTTCTGCCAGCCGCATGCGACCGGCTCCTGTGGCCAGCAAGAAGATCCTCGCACGGGTGCACAGAGATTCTGAAATACTCGTCGAGAACTCGAGTTCGGGCCATGCCGGTGGATGGGATGACAAGGCCCCGATCTCTCCCGGTCCCTTGGGCCAGACCTGCCGTGGCTTCTTGCCTCGCTGTTGTTCGATTTATGCGTACTCGAGGGGTCACCGGTGGAAGGGAGATGATCGGGGGCGCCGCCAGGGGGGGGAGGACCTATTGTTATCCTCGCGAACCGCAACGCCGTATTCTGGCGCGTGCCCTTTGACGAGGCCGGCAGCGGCGTCCTCCACCACCAAGCCCACAACGCCGCCGTCACTTCAGCCGTCGCGGTTGTCTGTCTTCCCGCCCACGTTCGCGTCTCGTGGCTCGCCCAGGCGTGCACGCATGCCAAAGCACCACCAAAAGGCGGGGGCGGGGGGGCGAGTGAGAGAGAGGATCGGGTTGGGTGGGCCGAACGTAGCCGTCCCTACGAGTGAGAACTCGTACCCGTACGTGATGCGCTGCGGCCACCCGCGCTAACTCATAACTGCAAGTCCAGCCGGGCGCCGCCGTCTCGTCTCCCAGCTCGCCCCAACTTTCGCGGGCGCCCTTACTCCGTACGGACGGAGTGCCCGTGCCGTCACACGGCGACTCCGGTTCCTGATCATGGGCGTGTGGGCTTGCAAGAGGGGCGGGGTATTGGACATGGCGTGTGCAGGTCAGGTCGACAGCCCACGGCTTATAACGAGACTATTGCTTGTCGACGCAGGAGTGGCAGCTCGACTTACCCCTCTGGCCTTAGCAGAGACGGTGACAGTTACAGTCACAGTGGCCGTGATGCTCGTGTACGGGCACGCACTCGTGCTCTGCATTCGCTCGACTATCCTCCTCCCATAATCAGTAATCGGTCCAGGCAGGCTGGCAGGTACGAGAGAGGTAGCCAGTCAATTGAGATTCCTGTCTCCATCCACTCCACACGATTAGGTATTCGTACTGGGTACGAGCACTTTAGTGGTATCGACCTCGGCTGGCTCGCAGGGCTGAGGCATCCACTCGCTGCGGAGTGCGGGTATGATGCGGGCAGCTTTCGGCTCTACGAGTAACGAATATCCGTACTCGTGGCAACTCGACCCTGTTATGAAGACTGCACTGCACACTCCGCAATGTCAATGCTCGAGCGCGCAACTTCGCGCTGGCAAAGAAAGGCTCGAGGTTGCGGTATTCCACGCGTACGAGCATGCGTGTGTGTGTGTGTGTGTGTGTGTGTGTGTGTGTGTGTGTGTGTGTGTGTGTGTGTGTGTGTGTGTGTGTAAAAGAACGAGTATCTGCCGCTTGTTCTGACTGGCCGACTCGTGTCCCATTCTTGCCTCGATCCACGGACAGGGCGGTGCCGCCAGCACAAATAACGTACGCGCAAGAGCATGGCTTAGCTGGACGAGGAGTCTGGTCGCGTTCCAACTCCTACGTGCAAGGCGTAATTGCGTGTACTCGTACGCATGCGCGTCGTTGATAGTCCTCTCTCTCCATCCTTGCGCGGCACTGCCGTTTCCTGCACCCATGCCGAAATTAAGGGCGCAAGGCCCATATGCCTCCCCTCTCCACTCCTCACCTCCCCTTCGTGTGTCCAGTCTTTAAGCTTTTCCTTGTCTGCCTGCCCACAGGCCACCTGCCTGCCCCTGAAATTGAGTAATCAATCCGTGATCTGAACTTCCATAACTCCCCTCCTCGAACTCTAAACTCGAAAGCTGGAAGTAGGTGAGTATTGGCCCCGGCGTCGCTCGTGTTCACGGGTGCGGGCGCTCAGGGAGGAGGGGTCCCATACCGCGGCGGCTGTCACGGTCATGACAAGTTGCGATGATGTTCTCGCATGCTAGGGACATCTACTAATGCCCCTATCCCCATCTCGGTGTGGCTTGACCTCGACGCGTGCTGGCGCCCTCCGAGTCACCGCTTCCTTTTTCCGACCCCTGATAGTGCAAGCAAAGGCGCCTTTGCCTACGGGGACTGGTAGCATATGGCTGGAATGCGACTTGCGCCCTGTCCCCGGTGGTATCCTTAGTGGTGTCCGGTCCTGTGATGATCCCACTAATTCCATAGCCATCTCGCAAATACAAGTGATTCCGGCGGCTTGTGGTCGAGGTGCAGGTGTGTGCGGCTAAGCTTCGAGAGGCCGCCCGCGGCGTCGACGGGGAGGGATCATGAGTTGCAATTCTGGCTGCTACCAGCCATGTATACAGCTTCAGGCTCACGGGCAGGCGAAAGCCACCGAATAATATAAGCACTGGCCATCTGAAAGCCGGTGATGCCCCCCGGTGCCCAGCTTCTATCCACATGTATCGACAGATCTGCTGCAGTCAGCATACGCTTCGAGACAATTTCGCGGCAGCTATATCATTTCTTCGAGACGAGCAAGATCCTGAAGCCGCCGCCGAGATGGCAGCCGAGTCATTAGCTACAGGCAAGGCCACTGTCCGTATAGGAAAGCATGGCTATGGTCCTCGGCAACCCGAGTTTCCAGTCTGCAGCTATGCCAACTCCTCTGACCCCTGGTGAGTTTCACTAGTGGGACCTTTTGTCAAGGCCGTGCTACTCAAACTCGGCGAGAGCTCGACAGGCGTTGACTGTGATGCCCACCAGGAACAACTACTTCCTGCGCGTCTATCCTTGGAACCACAATACAGCTGGGGCGCCTAGGCAAGGCCCGGTGTAGCGAGAACCTCGTCGTATTTCCTGGTGTCCTTTCGCTGCATGCAAGCACGAGTTTAGAATCGCTTCACCAAGGGGCATGGCCCAAACAGCCATCTATCCGTGTGAAGACCACCTGCAACTGGTCTCGTGTCTGACGGAGGTTTCTCAGGCTACCGTGGGCGCGCTTTGGAGGCGATGACAACTTTGCTAGTACTTGAATACTACACGAAGGCGCCCTCGCATGTTCGATGGGTTAGTGCTGGCCCGACTTCGATTCCAGTGATCGGAGTCGACGGACCAGTACCTACCCGGCCCACAAAGCACCAATACAGATAGAAAACGCCCACGAATGTAATAAACACCGGCCGGAAACACTGCAACTACTGCGCGATTCACTAACACTGCCTCACTGGCGTATGCTTTTCCAGATTGCCCACAATGTTGTGGGTTCAGGAAGTGGAAGGCTCCCGGGAAGCTGCCCAGTAACTAGGCGATGGCCCCATTGGCGTCCATTCTTGACGCACCAGCTCCATTGGTGATATATCAGTCAAATTCATATATAAGTGACTGTAGACAGGTATAGAAAGTCTGACCAGTGCGGCGTGCATATCCGTGGTGTCTATGAGAAGGTCCAGCCACCATGGTGGGCATGCGATTTCATGGATAAGACGACAACTAACCAAAGGAGCCCGTGCGACCTGAAAGCCCGGTTGCCATGATGGGAGCAATGAGTCGACTGGCACACTAGATCACCCTCGATCGCCGCTCTGCCACATCCAGGCAGGCGCTCGCATCGAGGCGAATCAGCATGTACAGCCCGTGTCCACCTCGGCGTCGATCGACTCGAGCGGGCAGGGCTGATCAGTAGTGTAAATCACGGGGGGGCGACAGACTGCCTCTGTTAATTCTTCCGCTTGGGCAAGTAGCGGACGTTGGAGGCACAGTTGCCATGGTCGCCCTTGAATGTGTCCCGTGCTGGAACGAACTCCCCGCTCTGGAGGCTTCCCTTCACAAAATAGACATACCAGGCCTCATGAAGCACATTGCGGTGTCTTCCGGTGCATTTCAAAATCACCCGACTGCCGCTGAAATCCTCGAGAGTCGATTGAATACGTGACAAGGGATACGTCGTCTTGTAGTCGGGTTCTATACCCACCCGCTCCAAGGCTTTGTAGGTGTCGAGTTGCCGGAAGAGGGATAAAGCTCGAACGAAGTAGTCCACAACCTCAATGCCCCGCGCGTAGTTGTCCTCGTAGCAAGTGGGGGCCAGAGTGTTGATGCATGTCGCATGCTTGTTGTACTCGTGTGCCCAAAGGTGCTCGTTGGTGCCACTGAGAAACGCAGTTAGTGATAAGGCGACTGTCACCCATGGGCAAGGGGCAGGCCCCTTCGAGTGGGCAGACTGACTAGTTGGCAACCCAGTAACGGTTCATGGATCGGACCAACTCATCTTGTTGGTGTTCCTCGAGCACTTGAGTTATGTTGTTGAATCGAGGCGTCATCCCACAGTACTGATCATACGACCCATCACATAGATCAGGCCTGTGGTAAATCAGCATATAGCCTGAGAAGCGACACAACACGCTGGAAGTGGGCAGCCTACCAGAGACCATGCAGGGTCCAGTCCTGTTCGGAGCCGCCGACGTGTATCTTATTGTCCCAAAATTGGGTAAGGAGCAAACGACCGCCGGGATAAACAAAGCAGCAGGCATCTGTCGCAGTGGTGTTCTGGCAGCTGGTCGGACCATCGATCGGGCAAGACGGTGCGCCGCTGAGTGGCGTGTATCCCGCGCTGACCGCTGGTCCTCCTAGCGTTACCTGATTGGATTCGGGCGACGGGTCTCGGATGGGAGTCTGCGCCCAGGCGGAGGAAATTGGGAGCCAACCAGCCACACGAGCTAAAGTTTTGCCAATCATGTCTCAAGATGCGGATGATTCTGGTCAGCAATGAGAAGTTGAGGTTGTTAAAGGGAGAAGGAATAGAACAGACTTGCGTTAGGCTTCCGATAAGCAAGGAGACATGGATGGCCGGGCACCTGACCTACGTCACGGGGGACGATTTCGCTGGTTGCGGAAAATTGCGGGCCCTGGGATGCATAGCTGTGATGATTGTCTATATGTACTATAAAAACGGCTTCGTAACTACTCCACAGGCGCGTTTGGTCTAATGGTTAGGATTCAACTCTTCCAAAGTTGAGGTCGGGGTTCGATTCCCTGGACGCGCAAGCAGTTATTTAATTTCAGGAATTCATTGTCTTGAAGATAAAATTTTTTCTTCTTATATTCTTTTGTCTCGATAACTGATATATTAATATAATAATAATATTCTTTTAAGCCGGTAAGCTTACGAAATAACGGATAAATAGCTTTAAGTTTTTATTAATCAAGAAAATCAGCGCGCTTTGAAAATATTTAGCTTTTCGAGTAATTTATAAATAAAAATATAAGCGCTTAATTATAATTAAATTTCTTTAATTTTTTTTTAATATTATAAACAATTTCCGTCGCTTATATTAAACTTTAACTTAAATATTATATTTTATTAAATAAAGTGTAAATTATAAGATGTTTTATTATTTTCAATCTTCTTTTAATAATAAAAGCATTTAAAGTTTAACCTTTTTTACGATTATATAATTAACGAGAACAAATAATAAAATAACGTTATTTAAGTTTTCGTATTATAATAAGTCGTTTAATTTAAAAAGAATTTAATATAAAAGTACATATATTATAAATGTTTATAAACTGTATAATACGCGATGTATAACTTATATAAATTAAGCTTTATTAAGGTAATAAGTTTAACTTATTAAAAATAAAACCGTTTCGTGATTATTTAAGTTAAATATATACTTATTTTAATATTGATAATATAAAATTATTTAGAAACTTTTTATTTTCCACGTATTTTATATAAAATTTAAATTTAAATTTTTGAATATATTTAATTAATAAAGTTTACTTATTTTTAGTTATTAACGTTTAAATCCCTTACTTACGTTATTTTGAATTAAGAATATTATTAACTTATATAAATTATTCATTTATCTTAAATTGGTTCTTTAATTTATATTCATTACTTAAAGCTATCAATAAAGTAATTCAAGGATTTAAAATTTTAAACTTTAAAGTTCAAAAGTAAGCTCATTTAATAAAAAGAGTTAAGTTAAATAAGACGAGCTAAGTTTTATAAATTAAATTAAATTAAGTAAAGTAAATTAAGTAAAAAAAATATAACTTATCTTTTTAATTTTAAGAGACTCACGTGACTTTAAGTTGCTCGTAAGTTAACTCACGGATTTATAATTATTTAATAGTAATGAATTTTAAGTAGCTTAAGCTTATTAATATTAAAGTAAAATATATTAATAAGATTAATATTAAGTTAAGTCGAATCCGATTTATATAAATCGGGATTCACGTAAGTTACTCACACTTTTGATTTAAATTTATATAAATCAGATTCATATAAATCCGAATTTATATTAGTTACTCACCTTATTAATTTAAAGTATTTTATATGAATTTAAGTTATTTATGAGTTTTCACGAACTTATAATAATTTATAAATATTAATCTTAATATAATAATTAATATTAAGCTTAATTTAAATTAATCTTAATTGTATTTATTATTTTCAACTTTTACTTTAAATATTTATTTAAGCTTAAGGGTAAATGAATAAATTCTACTTATTAATTATTATTATTTTAAAATATATTATTTTAAAACTCTTCTTTAATCTTTTTATACTTTTTATACTGCTTTATATTAAATAACTGCTTTTTTTAACTTGTGAGTTGATTTATAAAGAACTTATAATAACTTATATAAATTAATAAGCTGATTTAAAGTGACGTAAACTTATATAAGTTACTTACTTTATTATTTTAAATTTATATGAATTAATAAAATTATCAATTTAAAGTAACTCACGTGAGTTACTTTTAAGTAACCTTAAAATTCATGATTTATAATATTAAGCTTAATAATTAAAACTACTTAATTTACTTTAAATTAATAAATTAAGTGGGTTAAGTAAGTTAAAACTTATATAGCTTTAATTTATATAAATTTAAATTAAAAGGGTAAGTAACTTATATAAATACGATTTTATATGAATTTTAACACTTGATTTTATTTATAATTTATAATAAAAATTTCATTATTTTATCGGTATTAAAATACGCGTCGTTATATTATATTAATGTAACACTTACTTATTAACTTATATAAAGCGATTATAATTAAGGTTCATATTATAAATTAAAGATCTTAAGTTAATTTATAAATAACTTATATAAATCACTTTAAATCAGTGAGTTTATTAATTTATATGAATCTTAATTACTTTAAATTAATGATTTTACTGATTCATATAGACTGAAGTTACTTCAAATCAGCTTATTAACTTATATAAGTTACTTTAAGTTACTTATAAAATAACACACGGATTTAAATATAATAAATTATGTATAAAAGTAATATAAAATAAATAAAAGAGATGTTTTTTAAAATATAATCTTATTGAAATAATAATTATTATTTAATATTAAATATAAAAAAATTAATTTTTTTTTATATTAAAATAAAAAGTAAGTTAAAGTATTTAAATTTATCGTCTTTTTTTAAGCTTAAATTAAACTTAATATCAATTATTTTATTAATTAAATTTAAACAAGTAAGTCCGTGAGTTAATTTATAAATAACTTAAATTCACGTAAATTACTTTAAATTAATAAGATAAGTAACTTATAGAAGTTTAAATTCACGTGAATTTAATTTATATAAACTCGGATTTATATAAATCAAAGTTAAGTTAAATTATTATTTATTTTAATAATAATATTAAACTTAATTTTTAACTTAATAAGAAAAGTGTAATTTAAGTGTATATAAGCACGGAAGCACCGATTACGACTTAAAGGTATTATTTATATATAATAAGCGATATTTATATATTATATTAAGGGTTATAACACGGCTTTTATATTATTTAAAACGGGTTATATTAAATTAATATATAAGTACTGCTTTTATAAGTTAAGTTAATATTATAAATTATAAATCTTAAGTTAACTTATATCACGTAAATTACTTAAAATTATTAATATTATTAATTCACGTGAATTTAAGTTATTAAATCAGTTTAATAATTTACGTAAAGTACTTCAAGTTACTTATAAGTTAGCTTAAAGACTTTAAATATATATATATATAAGCTGTATAAAAGATATATAAAAAGACATTTTCAAAATGTTTCATTACTAAAATAATAATTATTAATTATATTTAATTATAAAGATCTTATTATTAAATTTATATTATAAAAGTAAAAAAAAAAAAAGCTTATAAACCTTATTTTAATAATTTTAAGCTTGATTTTAAGTATTCGATTAATTAAAGTTAAATACGTTAATTTAATAAATTAAATTTATAAATACTTTAAGTTTATGTAAGTTAATTTGAATTTATAAAGTGATTAACGTATATAAATCGAATTCATATAAATCCGGATTTATATAATAAGTTAACTTAAGTTAACTTATTATTAACCTTATTTATACGTTATAAGTTAGGTCGTTATAACTTAAAGACTTTTAAAAATACATGATTATCCGTTTTTTATAAGTTACTTTAACACTTATATGAATCTTTTATACACTTAATTACTTAAAATAAGAATAGAAAAAGTTATAAAAATAAAAAATAAGTCTTTTGTACGTTAAGTAATTATAAAGTTATAATTAAATTCTCACGGTTACGATAAGTATATTTTTATATATATTTATTATATTACTTAATTCAATAAATAACTTATATTTAAATATAACGTTAATATAAGTTATTATTTCGTAATATTATAAAACTTATATTAAAAGCTTTAATCCCGCTTTTATATTTACTTTTTAATAAAAGTCTTAAAAATTATAAATCCGTGGTGGCGTTTTATTATTTAAAACGATAAATATACGGTTTTATATTAAATTATTTATTATTATCAATAAAAGTTAATAAGCTTATATACTTAAATACCTTTTATAATTATATTTCCTATAATTGAAATATTAGAAAAACCTTATAATTACGGACGTTAAAGATCGATTATAATCAAAGTATATATAAGCGGTTTTTAAGTTTATAAAAAAGCTTATCAATAAATATATCATAAATATTATTTTTTAAAACGTTTCTAATATAAGTGATTATAATAATATACTAAGCGTTTTCTTTTTTTAAATAAGTCGGTTATTTAATATATTATTTAAATATTATATTAAATCAATAAAGTTAAAAGATTACCTTATCTTTAACTTACTTTTTAATTAATTAACTTCACTTATTTAAAAAGCGGCGCTTTTTATTAATATAAGCTTTATAAAAATAACTTTAATAATAAAAACTTATATTAAATTAAGCTTTACGAGTTTATAACATATAAAAAGAAATTATTATAAGTTTTACTTTAATCTTTACGTAATTAAGCATTATTAATATTAATTATTATTTAGAACTTTATATATATGTATTAATTTAAGTTTATAAAAGAAATTTTATTATACTTTAATTTATAAGATTAAACTTATTAATTAACCTTACTTTTCTTTTATTTATCTTCTTTATTTTAAACAATATTATTAAGCTTTGATTAGGATTTATATACGCTTATTATAATTTTACTCGTATATAATTTATAAATAAAATTATTAAGATTATAATTAAAAAAAGAACGAATTTTAATAATATAAGTAAATAAATATTTATAAAAGAGTTTTAAAAATACTCGTTTTTTTTTATTAAATATAAAGTATTCATAAAAATAAAATAAGCTTATCACGCTTTATATTAAGATTTTAACGTGTAAACCACTTTTATTTAAGATTTTTATATTAAGATTTCAACGTATAAAACGCTTTTATTTAAGATAATAAAAGCTTAAGTAAAGTTACTTTCAATTAATTATTTATCTTAACTTTTTTAAAAATAAAATAATTATAATAATTAATGATAATATTTAAAAGTTTTTATTAAAATTTATAAAGCTTTTTTTATAATTAAATTAAAGACTTATTATAATAATAATATCTTCTTTAAATAATATATTTATTATTTTATTTTATATTAAGATTTTAATCGTGAAAGTATACAGTTAATATAATATATTATAATACAATATTAAGGCCTTGAAGGTAAAGGATTTAAATTTAAAGTCCGTTTAAAATAACTTTAAAAAAATAA
This sequence comes from Hansfordia pulvinata, assembly GCA_006538405.1. Classification (NCBI taxonomy): domain Eukaryota; kingdom Fungi; phylum Ascomycota; class Sordariomycetes; order Xylariales; genus Hansfordia; species Hansfordia pulvinata. Next base: position 21,669 of record BJKQ01000007.1, on the reverse strand, counting down.
AAAAGAGTTTTAATATAATAATAAAAATGTTAAAAAGGTGAAAGTTATATAAATTACTCTTTATAGATAATAAGTAATATAATTATAATTCCTTTTATATAATATGGTTTATTATATATTTTTAAAATAAATATAAAGATAAATAAATAAAATAATTATTTAATTAATTACCTTAAGTATAAATCTTAAGATAATTTAATGAAAATCTTATAATAATATTTTTAATCACGATATTAAACGAAAATGTATTTATATATTTATATATAATTCTTATTTTAAACTTTTTTATGAGTTACACGTTTACTTAAAACTTTATATATTATTATAAACTTAATACTCATTTATATATTAAAGAATATTAAAATTATAACTTTTTAAAATAAAAACAATTATATAACTTTATAAGAGAAAATAAACATATAAATAATTAAATTTTAAGTAATTAGCTTTATTTTTTTTAATAAATACTTATTTATTACAACTTATAATTATTATAAAAAATGTTATTAATTTCAAATTATATTAATACTTATTTAATATTGAAATAATATAAAACTTAAATTTAATACGAATAATTTTACAATATCGATCTTTATAAAATTAATGTTTAATTATAAAATAAAAGCTTTTAAGGGATCTTTTAATTAAATTTCAAGTATATACTAATAAACTTATATTTTTTATATTTTAAAATTTATTTATATAAATACTAACGTTATTAAAAAGTGAATATAAATAAAGATAAGTTAATAAAGCGCGCTATGAATAAAAGTGTTAATAAAGGCGTGAATAAAGGTAAAAGAAAATAATAATAATTTTAAAACGATAATATTACGGCTTTAATATTTTTAAAGACGGTTAAAATTATATATAAAAAGTTAACTTACTTTAATTATAAAATTAATTAATATTATTAACGTAAATCTAAAACGTAACGTTAATTAAATAAAGTTATTATTTAATATATGAAGTAAATAATATATTCAAATTTCAAAATAAGGATTTAAGTTACTTAAGACTTTTTTAAAGTTATTTTTTTTAGTTTCTAAATATTAAAATGTGTTAAGAAATGCGCTTTAAATATTAAAAAAAACATATAGAAATTTTTACTTTATAATATAATAATAAAAGTATAAGAATTTTATTTAATATCCCTTTTTAAAATATAAGTAATAATTAAATTTTATTAATAATAAAAAAGTCGTTTAATAATAATTAATATTATATTATAATTTATAAAAAATATAAGCGATATATATAATTTACTTAATTATTAATATTATGAACGGATAAAAATATTTTATTTAGAAAATCACTTATTTATAAAATAAATATGATTATTAATAAGATAAGTGATGTTATATTACGAAAAAAAGAGAAGACTTATTTAAAGATTATATAATTAAAAGAAAGAGTTACTTCAAATAAAAACATATTTATCTTAATTTATTACTTTAAAATACTAAATTATTTTATAAGAATTATTATTTATATATTTTAATATACTTTATATAAGTTATAAAGCTTATTAAACTATTAATAAAAAAGACGGTTAAAAATTTAAATTTCATCTTTTATTTTAATATATATATTAATTAATTAATAAGAGGAAAAATATACAACTATAAATAATAAGTTAATTTATAAGTACCTTACGTTTATAACTTTAAATTATTAATTATACTAATTTATATAAGCTTACGTTATATCAAGTTCAAGTACTATTTTAAGTAAGTTAATTTAAGTTACTTAAAAGTTAACTTATAAATTTAAATTTTAAATCAAACATAAATTTAAGTTTATTTACTTAAATAAAACCAGAAAGATTATATTAAAGGAATAATTTTTTAATAAATTGTTTAATAAAATTATTTATAAGCTTATATTAAAATATAAGTAAAACAATATTAATAAATTGATTAAAAACTTTAATTACCTTAAAGTTTAACTTATAATAAATCATGATATTAATAAAAGTTAAGTTATATATAATTATAAGTTAACTTATAAATGATTTAAGTTCACGTGAGTTACTTTAAATTAAATAAGCGAGTAGCTCATATAAATCCTTTTAATAAACTTATTATTTAACTTACTTATAAATAATTTTAATACGTGTAAGTTACATAATATTAAGACGATAAATAGCTTAAAAACATAAAATTAAAAGATAAAATAGCTTATATAAGTTATATTATAATTTATATTAATTAATTCGACTTAACGTTAGAAATTATTATTTACCTTCAAAGTTAAAAATTCTTTTAATTATTAAGTGATTTAAAATAAGCTTATAAGTTAAGGAACCGTAATTAATCATAATAAGTATTAATAAGAGTTTAGATTAGTTATAAGTTAATTCACGGATTTAAAAAATACATATTTATATATAATAACAGTATAAAGAGTATGAAAAAGAAGAGTGTTTTAAAAATATATTATTAATTAATTATTAATTAATTAAAATTAAATATTATATAATAAATTTTAATATAAATATTAAAATTTTAAGGAATTAAAGCTATTAAACTCTTACTAATACACTTAAGCTTATTATAAGCTTAATAATAATTAGTTTATTAAATGAAGTTAAATACGTTTATTTTTAAGTTAACTTATAAGTAACTTAAAGTAACTCACGTAAGTTAATAACTTTCATTAAAGTAACTTAATATTTATATAAGTAAGCTCGCATAAATTAATAACTTACGTAAGTTAATAGAAATATTGATTTAAAGTCACTTATATAAGTTACTTATAAGTTAATATAAAATTAATAATTTATAATATTAATTTAAGTAAAAAAACACGTAACGGTAAAGCTAAAAAAAGCGCTCACGACGGCGCGTAGAAAAGCGTGAAATTAATTTAAGCGATATAAATAAAACAATAAGTTTATTTATATAAAAGAGAGAAAAGAACTATAAACTTAAATAAAGAGTTCGCGTTAATAAAAGAGTTTTACAGGTATATACGAGCATTATATTTGAATAATACGATTATTTAAGGTTTAAACTTAATATTAACAGTAAGTTAACTCGAATCCGACTTACATAAGTCCAATTTTATATAAGTTACTTACTTTATTAGTTTAGATTCACGTGAGTTGAATTTATATATATTTTAAATTATTTGAATCCGAATTTATATAAGTTATTTGTTTTATTAAATTAAAGTTAAATCAGTGAATATAAGCTGATAGATTTATATTTAATAAATGATATTTCTTATTAAATAAGTAAGATAGAAATGAATCAGTTATATTATATATTAAACTGCTATAGTTTTCTTATGTATAATATCATTATTTATTAAGATTAATAAGTTAAGTGAACATAATAATTAACGTGAAAGCTATATATTTATTTATATAAAATCTTAAAAACAAAGTTCAAAATCTTATAGTTATTATATAAGTGAATAATTAAAATATATACTTAATATTAAAAATTACTTTTAATATTATAAGATAAATAATAAACATATGGTTTTTAATATGAAATATTAAAGCTTAATTTTTAATATTACTTATATTATATATATAAGTAAAGATATAGATTCATTTATACGAGTATAAAACTTAAGTTAAAAATGAATATAAAAAAATAAGATTAACTTAAAGTGATACTTAAATACCGAGCTCCGTATTAATAAACGAAACCTTTCATAACCCTTTAAGATAAGTCTTAAAAGAATTAATACTTATGAAATAAAAAAGCTTTACAAATTAAGATTTTAAATGAATAAATTACTTACTTAAAGTGCTTAATCAGTGTAATTAAATAAGTATAATATAATAAACTTTATATTAAAATAATTCGAAGTAATCGTAAGTCGTGAATTGCAAATTCATAATTTACGTAAGTAAGTAACTCGAAGTAAACAAAGGGGAAAACGAGAGAACTTATATTAACCTTAAATGATACGATTTTAAATAAACGTAACTTATCTTGTTATAGAACAAAATATAAACAGTGCCGAGAATTATGAAAATAAATATTTAACTTTAATAAATAGATAGGTAATAAGCCGTGAAGAAATAATAAGATAAATGTAAAAAAGAATAAGTAAGAAAATAAGCTAGATTTAGATATTTTCATTATTATTATTACTCATAGATTAATAATTAGTTAAAATAAGTTTACATTTAGTTTTGTGTTTTTTTTTTTCTTTTAAAAATCTACTTTATCCTTTTTTACCCTTTTCTTCGATTATTATCTGTAGTGTAATAATATGTTATATTGTTCATTATATGAATCTTAAACCGATAATAACATTATATTAGCCATGCTTTACCTTACACTTAAAAAGCTACCTACTTTATAAAACAACGTATTAAGTTATTCTTATTAAGTAAAATCCCACCTTTACACTACCTAATTAATCCTTTCACACTTTCACTCTTTTACACTTTTATTTCAAGTTTATTCCTTAAAGCTTACCACTTTCCTACTTTTAAACCGGGCGATACCGAGTCTTTCATAAGTAAAGAAGCGTTAATCACGTTTTAAGAACTTTTTTCATATCGTTTATGATACGACAAGAATATAAAGAGCCAGATTAATTTCACTTTACCTTCTTTATTTAAATCTCTTTATTTTTTCAAACATAGTCTTTATAAAGGTACGCTTTTACTTATGGATTTTTCGAAGCTTAAAATAAAGAAAAGATAATTATACTTTAAAAACTTATCTACTACTTTATTTATTACTTTGTTTTCACTTTAATCTTTACTTTATTCTTACCTTAATTCTTACTTTATTTGTTATTTTATTTAAATTTCACTTTATTATTATAAATGAACTATATAAAGTATACTTATAAAGCGGCTGATATAATTCGAAAGTTCCGATTTTTAAATTGTAAAAGATATTATAATAATAAGCATATTAATAATGCTTATAATAAAGAACGGAAGAAACGAGAAATTTAAGTAAGTAAAAAGCCTTTATATTAAGTTATTATGTACTTTAACTACTTATTTACTTGGTTTCATTCATAAGAAAGGGAGCGAAGTTGATACACTTATAATAACGCTCTTAAATTTAAAAAACCGGAAATAAGTTTAAGCAAATATATATTATAAAGAACTGAACAAAAACGAGTTTTATTCGAAAAAAATATCGTTTTTTTTTTAATAATAATTTGTTTCGCAACATTATAAGCTTCAAATCTTTTAATAATCTATTAAGCTTCTTAAAAACGTAGGTTGAACCTTTATTTATTCTTAACTTAATAATCAAGTAAATAACTTAATGATAAGTAATAAAGATTAATTAATTATAAATCGATATAATATATAAAAAATCCTCGATACTATATCCCTTAAAACGTTAATATTATTAATAACGAATTAGTCTCCTATATTCATAGTTTTTAAATGCTTTCTTTAATTATTAATAAATAAAACTTAAATACTAATACTTAAAAGTTTAATATACGTACTTCTTATCTAAGTATCGCTAATAGTTATATAAATAATAGATTAAACTTAATTTATAAGGTAATAAGCTGTATTGATATTAATACCGTTAATACCGAGTTGAATATATATAAAGAGTTTAAATTAATATTAAGACTGGTTCTAATACTATTATATCATTAAAATGTTTTAAGGTATGTTATTACTTTTTTTGTTTATTAAGTTTAATTACGATTAACTTATCTTTACCCTAATTTCAATTAATTTTCTTGATTACAAAATTCAATAATATTAATCGAGATACCGTTAATAGTGATTAATAATATATTTTCGTCGACGTTGTTAATGAAAAGTACGAAGATAAAATAATAAGAGAATTGAAAAACAAAATACGTTACTACTTTTATATAATTAATATGATTATTTTCATGATATTTAAAAGCCATATATTCAAGAACGATAATAACGGTAAGTTAAAATACTATACTTAATTTGCTTTTCTCGTATTAACGAAATGAATAAGGAATTTAATTAATTTTCATTAAAAAGAGTAAGATTACTCGAACGTAGGTTTTTTAAATCATTCAAGTTATTCATTAAGTTCGCCTTTGAATTTAATTTAAAAAATCATTAAATAATAAACTTATTAATCAAAGTAGAATTTTTAACCGAGCTCGTCGAATCGTCGTTATTATGAATATAGTTTTAAAGTTAATCGATAGTTTATTAAAGCAATAAATCGAAGTAAAAAAAGAAACGAAACTCCGGATAACTTGAATAAATTAAAATTTCTTAGTAATAAAATTTTCTTTATTATTAACTTATTTATCTATTATTTAATTAGTTCACTTAATAAATAACTTTCTTTATCATAGATTTTATCGTTCGTTAAAACTTAATCTATATGAATGTTAATACAGTTTTACAATTATAACTGGTATTAATATATGTTAAACAAATTACTAATTTTATTGAGTTTAAAAGCATTTTCTATAACAAAATTAACTAGTATGTTTTATAATACTGAAAAGGTGTATTTAAAGTTTAATTAAACCGTTTATTAAGTTACAAGACAAGTTTTATCATACCTTATTAACAGAATTTTTATATATTTGTGAATAAAAAGTCTTTTTAATTGCTTATTATACAAAGTCATAGTTTAAAATTGAAGAAGACATTAAAAAGTTAATTTTGAAAATTATCATTATTAAAGATATTAACTTTATATTAATTTAATCTTAACAACTACCTAAAACGACTGAATCACTGATATTAAAAGAGGTATTGAAAAGTTTCATAAGTACTTTCCTTGAATTTCTAATCTTTCGAAAGTAGAAGATTGTAAAGAACATGTTATTTCCCTAATTTTAAACTTCACGGAAGGTGGTTTATTACACTTTCAATTATAAACCATTATGAATTTGGTTATTACGTGAAATGAACAGATTTAAAAAGAAGTAAGAATAAACTTAATTTATAAAATATATATTAAATTCTTTCATTTCCAAAGCAATCGAGGATCATAAATTATTAATATAATATATTAAACTCGAATATAAGCGGAGACTCGGTTTTGAACGACGAATTATACTTTTACCAAGCTCGAAATATTACGTAAACCATGTGAAACGAAGTCGAAGGCTATTTAAGTAAAAGCTTAATGTCTTTAAAATACGTTTGATTACCTTTTTGCTATTCATTTGTTTAATTTATTATTTTAGTTATTAATAGCTTAATAAAAAGATTTATAATTTTATTAAAAGCAAACTCCTTTTAAATATCTTATTTTAAGTATTTTAAATAAACAAATAACACTTAATTATTTTAATTACTTTTACTTTAACTGAACGAACGTTTCTTATATTAATAATATAATATATTAAAGTAAAATTGTTCATTACCGAAAAAAGTGCCGCAGCTTATTTTATTAAAACTTTAAGGCTGGCTACAAACAGAGAGAAAGTAACTTTAAAGAAAATGAAATAATAAGCGAAGAGGAAACCGTGGTATATAATGGTATATAAATGATAAATTTAAGTTGAATTTAAATTACTTCCTATACTTAAATAGACTCGTTTTACTTATAACGGTTTATGTTACTTAACTTAACTGATTTCGCGTGATATTATTTAGTTTACTTAATTTAATTCGTTTTATTTTAAGCACTTTATTTTAGTTAATATAATTCAATTTACTGAATATCGCTCCTTTTACTTAAGATTGCTCATTTTAATTAATATAATTTATATTATTTTATTTGATTCGTTTAAATTCAAATGGTTTATCTTATATAGTATGATACGTTTTACTTTATGTAGTTCAGTTTACTTATTTAAACTTATCTTACTTATTATAATTCATTTCATTTAACGTAGTTTACTATATTTAACGTAGCTCGCTTTACTTAAAATCATTTATTATAGTTAATGTAATTCGTTTTACGTAATAAAATTACTTTATTACACTTAATATAATGAATTAAGTTTATTAAATATCTTGTATTTCAAATAACAAGACTTATCATTTTAAAGGAAACTTTATTGAAAATTGAAAATTAAAAAGTTTGAATTTACAAGCTAACTTCTAAATATATTAAAGTAACTTACTTAAATCAGCAAGCTGATTTAAAGTAACTTAAATTTAACGAGTTACTTATTATATTAATTCAGATTTATATAAGTCTATATTCCTGTAAATTAATAAGATTATTAACTTTAAGTGATCTATATCAATAACTTGAAAGTTAACTTTAAATTCATAATTTATAATATGAAGCTTATTTAAAACGCTTTGTTTTTAAGAGTAAAAGTGAAAATATAAACTTATATAAAATATGTTAAAACTGTACACTCTTATTTTAAATATTATACTTCTTAATGAAATACGGTAACCGCCGGGTGCTTGCCCGTAAAGTGACGTAAACAGGTCACGTTTTTTAAGACTTTAATACTCACTAAGCTTTTTATAATAAATTATGAACCTTAAGTTAATTTAAAAGTAACTTACGTGAGTGACTTTAAGTTATTCATAAGTTAACTCACGAGTTTACATTTTTGAACTTAACGAAATCTTTTTCCTTATTTGAATAATTTTAAGCACTAAGAAACCTAAGTTATAAGTAAATTAAAAAAAAAGCTTTTTATTAAGCATAGCTTTTATAACATATAAGATTACTTATATAAAGTCACTTATTAATCATTGATTAAACTACCTTATATAAACTTCTTTGAATTTATTATATTCCCTTTACTTTTATAAAACTGTATAAGCTTAATTATATTCAGTCTTAAAGGTTTACTTATTTAAAAGTAAATAAATACAATAAAATTAAGTTAAATAGCTTACTTTTATTTTAAAGTTAAAATCTATTTATATTAATCATCTTGAATTTATTTATATTAAGCTTTATAGCTTTACGTATTAAGAATTCAATGAATTTGATTTTATGAGATCTAGTACAAGAATTGAAATCAAGTTCAAAAGCTTACTTATACTTGAAATATTAAGAATATAAATTTTAAATATAATAACTTGACATATATTAAAGTAAATAAAGCTACTTACATGAAAAAAAGTAAATATACTTATATTAAGTTATTTAACCCTAGTTTTTCGAATGTTAACTTTAAGTATTAAAAGAATTCTTTTTTTATATAATATAAGTAAAAGAAAGTTAAAATTATTCAAGTTATTTATATTAACTTATTTTTACTTATGATTCTTTTAATCAAATTAACTTTCTATCTTTCAAATAAAGTTATTTATTATATAGTAATAATGTTATGTATTTAATTAAGTCAAATTATATAAATCCGTGAGTTAAATCATAAATAACTTAAACTTATATAGGTTACTTTGAATTAGTTAGATAGTAACTTATATAAAGCCGAACTCATGTAAATTTGATTTATATAGATTTAAAATAAAGAGGTGAGTAACTCACGTGGATCCGGATTCGTGTGAATCGGATTCGAGTTAACTTATTATTAAACTTAATAATCACCCACTGTTTTTAATACTTAATGAGACTTAAGAATATATAATTAAAAACGTATATATATATATGTAAGTAATAGAAAAGGTTTAATTCGACTTCTTTAATATTTTTATCAACTAAAAGTGGAAGCGTCACATTCCGAGCCTATTATTTAAAAGGTTTACATAACGTTTTATACTAGTTTTATATTTTAATTAATTTGAAAAGTGAACTCCCGCTTTTTTATGTCACTGCTTAAGGCAAGAAGTCTATTAAGCTCGTGACATTATAAAGATAATTAAGCAGTTTATATTTGAATAATTTTTAATTAAAAAGAATAGATACGTATATATAATAACCAGGGTTGAGAATGATTTAACTCGAGTTGATTAACGTGAGTTATTCACCTCTTTATATTAAACTTATAAGTTAACTCACGTGAGTTCATAACTTATAACTCACGTAAGTTACTCACTTTGAAGTCTTTTAAGTCGAAGTAATTTACGTGAGTTTAAGTTACTTATATATCTATTAATTTATATATTTATATTATTTAATCAATTAATACATTATATAATGTATTAAAAAGCTTAAATTAAGGTTAATATAACTTTAAGGTATATTACCGTCTTTAATGTACCCCACTCACTTACTTAAAATTAAGAAATTCTATTCTCTTAATTAATTTTATATACTTATCTTTTAAAGACAATACTTATCCGAACGGTAATCCTTACGTAAGGGATAAGTGCTCACGCTAGTATCTTAATAAATAAAAGCCTATAAATAAAATCCCGTCGACCTTCTTTTCGTAGACTCGAAGTGGTTAAAAAACGTCGTTTTGCTCTTCTTTAAACCCTTTAATTTAAAACAGCGTTTTTTAACCACTTTAACACTCGTGCACGCCCGCCGCACTTTTACTTAAAAAGACTCGTATTTAAGAGGAATGTGATAAATACGAGGCGCGGATTTTATTAATAAAAGTAAATAAGTGCTTATATAAAGGGTTACGCGCCGCGCGCGTGTTACGAACCCGATTGCTAAGCCGGTAAGACGGGCCATATTAATATAAGCAGGAGACTTATAAACTAATAATCGCGTAAGACAACGTTAAACCAATTATATATATAAGGAAAAGTGGAAAAATAAAATAAGATCACGTAATTAAGATCACCGTTAAGATAATAAGTAGTCCGCACGCTTATTATAATTATTATAATTAAGGTAACGCTTATAAAAAAGGTCGTAAGTAAAATAAAGATCACTTTAAGGAACGTGATCCGGGACACGGTATTAATAAAGGAATAAAAGATATATAAGGATAAAAGGTTTTTTATATATTTAATTATTTATTACCTTAATAATTAATTTAAGTATTTAAATTATTCTTAAATAAAAGTAACCTTTTAACGATAATTTACCACTTATTTAATACTTTAAATTACTTATTATTAATTAATTACTTATTATTTACCGATAAACGACCTTTTAAGTGTTCTTTTAAAATATAAACCTTTATATTAACTTTATTTTTCTTAAAAAGAATTTAAGTCGTTATATTTTAATCACTTTTATTTAAGCATTCGATAACTATCCGTTAATACCCTTAAGTAATATTTAATTAACACGATATCGTTTTAATTTAAATCCTTTAAATAGTTAATAGCGTAAACGCTTTTAAGGAACTTAATTAAGGAAATAAAGGGGGTTAATAATAATAAAAAGGAGTATAATCTTATTAAAGGCGAGTATAAGTAATTACTTAATAAGCTTTATATTTTATAAAATTAATTATAAGCTTTATATTAAGCTTATAAAAACATTAATAAGTAATTATAATAAGCTTATATTAAGCGTATTAATATAATTAACGAACTTTAATAAGCTTAACTCGTTAAAGTTATATAAGGTATTAAGGGTATTATTAAAGCTCCTTTAATTAACGTTAACCTTAAGATTAACCCTTTTAAAACCTTTAATAACACCCTTAAGTAACTTTAAAGGTTTTTAACTTAAATAAAGATATTTTATTAATTATATAAACACTTTAATAACGAAAGAGATTAAGTTATTTACGTTAAGTCGTTTCTTTATATAAAGGCTTTAACTTAATTTAAATTATACTTTATTAAGGTAATTAATAAACCTTAAAAGTAATGATTAATTAAGATTAAAGGGATCTTTATATTTTATATTAAATTTAAACGATAACTTAAAGGCTTATTTTAAGACTTAAATAAGAAACGATAAGCTAAGAAAAAACTTATTAACCTTTAATAAAAGACCTTAACGTCCCTTTACGCCGTAGACTTTAAACGTATCTTTATATAACTTAATTTAATTAAGGAAAGTAAAATTCGTACGTTTTATTAAGGATTAAAGGAGGAAGTTAAGGACGAGCTAATTAAATAAAACTTATTAAATAGCTTTATAAAGTATATTAAGGCCGTTATTTATATTAATTCTTAACTTTATAAGTAACGTTATAAGAAAAGAGGAAATAATTAACGTATATTATAAAATATAAGGTAATAATAATAAAAAGGAATAAAGCCTTATTTTACCTTTTATAAGTAATACTTAAAACTTATAAATATTAACCGCGCTTTTAATAATAAGTATAAAAAAATATTTAAGTGTTATAATTACGATAAATTAAGGTATATTATACACGATTATAAAGCGCTTAAATAACTTAAATAAGTTAATAAACACATTAAGGTTATTAAGGAAGTCACGATAAATTAAAATAAATAAACCTTTATATTTAAAAAACAGGTTTATATAACTTATAAGGTATATAATAATTTAAACCTTAACCTTAAATTTAACGTTGCCTTTAATATCTTATAAAAAAGGTTTAATAACGTTATAAAATATTAAAAACGACGCGTAAATTAATAAACCGAGACCTTTTAAAAAGGGACTTATAATACTCTTTAAGTTAATTATATATATTTAATATTATAATAATACGTTAATCGTGATATATTTAATATTATAATACTTTTACGAGACTTAAAGGATATATTAAAATAAAAAGCATATAAATAAGGCTTTATATAACGTAACTCCTTAAAATAAATCCTTTAAATAATTATAAGAACCATTAATTAAAAAAAGCCTAATATTATTATATAGCACGATATTATACTTTAAATCCTTAAATATAAATATTAATAAGTTATAATAAAAGAATAAGTTACTTATTTAAAATAAAAAGTTTAATCCTTTAATAAATTTATAAATAACCTTTAATTATACACGCTCCTTAATAAATAATATAATAATAACCTTTATAATATTATTAATAACATATTAAAAGTTAAAAACGATAAGACTTAAAAACGTATTAAGACCACCTTATAAAAGAAATAAGACTTACTTAACTCCTTTATCTTTAAAGTAATTATAAAGAATAAATAAGCTCTTTATTTTAAGATAAGTGTTACTTAAGACCGAGAAGATTAATAAGATTTAATTAAATAAATTAAAGATTATAAAGATTATTATAATCTTATAACGAGATAACGAACATTTAATAAAGAAGTAAATATAATAATTAATATATTAATATATACTTAATCTTTAAAAGGCCTTATAAGTAAACACTTATATTTAAGCTTAAAGAATACCTTTAAAAAAACCATAATAAATTAAGCGACGTAACGGAAACTTATTATATATAAAGCTTATATAAATATTTATCCGATAAAAAAGAAAAAAAGATTTCTTTTATTATAATAAGACCTTTAATAACACGAAAGAACTTATAATAATCTTAAATAAAAAAGACTTAAAAAAGGTATATAAAAACGTATATAACTTAATTCCTTATAACGCTTAACACGGTGAGATCGTATAATATAATTATATTTATATTACTTATTAATAACACTTAATTAATAAAGTTAAGTATCGTTACTTCTTTATAAAAGTTAAAACGCTTAAATTAATATAAGAACTATAATATTATTAATATTTTAACCACTTTATATTAATAAAACCTTTTATATCTTATTAAAGAACACTCTTTATACTTTATAAAAAATTAAGATAACGTTATAGCTTATTAAAAGGAACCGTGTATATAATACGTGTTAAACTTATAAAGTAAGTATAACACTTAATTAAAAAGTTAATACTTAAAAGTTAAACTTTAAAACATATTAATAACTTACCGAATAAACTATTATTATAAAACGATAAATAACGTGCTTTACTTTTAAACACCGGATTATAATAAAGCGAGGCTTTTATAAATAGCTTTTAATAATATAACTTAATATAAATAATAATATAATAACACTTAAGAAATTAAAGTACTTTATTATTAATTTAAAGTAATAAATAAAAAGAACTTATATAATAAAATAAGTCTTTAATAAAAATAAAACCGTATAACTTAACGTAACGGTATATTATAAATTAAAGAGAATTTAAATATTAATCGATAATAAATTAACCCGAATTTAATATCGTTATAAATCGTTAATAAATTTAAATTATTATAAAATAAGAAAAACGCCTTATATTAACTTATAATAATAAATAAGAGTTATTTAAAAAAAACTTAAAGATAAATCAAACACGAGATTACGCCACTCCCGATCATTATTTAAGATCGACTTATAAACCTTTAATTAAATATTATTAATATTTTAAATAAAATAATCTTAAAAATACCTTAATTACGATCAGCGAATCTTAAAGTTAATTAAAATATTAACCGTTTTTAATAAAAAATATTAAAAAAAGATTATAACACTTAATTAAAGATAACGCTTTCATTATTAAATAAATTTAAATTTATATTTATAAAACGCGTTATCGTTAAAATAATAAAAAGGGATTATTTATTAAAATAAGTAATATTTAAAGAGTATTAATAATTCACGATATTATTTTAAAATAAGTTTAATATAAAAAATAACTTATTATTATATTCGAATTATAACCATATAATATTACTTAAAAATAAAGCTTAATTAATATTTAAACTTATTTATCCGTTAAACTTAATATAATATATAAAGCTTAAAAAAAAGTTATAATAAGATTTAAATAAAAAGTATATAAAGCCGTTTACGTTATTAACCGGTTACCTTATTTTATTTATGCTTAAAAAGGACGGATCTTAAAGGATATACGTTAATTATTAATAGCTTAACGATATTATTATTAAAAATCGGTGCCCTTTACTTTTAATTAATGTGTTAAAGGACCTCTTTTATAAAGTTAAATCTTTATTATAATAAATTTACTTAACGCTTACCACCTTATTAAAATCCTGATAAAAGATAAGTGGAAAACAGCGTTCCGGATATTAAAAAGATACTTTAAATATTTAATAATACCTTTTAAACTTATAAATGCTTTAATTAACTTTTAAAGTATAATTAACATTATCCTTAAGCCCTTTCACCGCGTCTTTATAATAATATACTTTAACGATATTCTTATTTACTTTAAAAATAAAGTAAATTATATAAGCTATATAAAGTAAATCCTTTAAGCTCTTTAAGATATTTAACCTTCGTATTAACTTAAAAAAAGTTAATTTTATTAAATAAAAGTTAACTTTATAAGGTACACGATTTAATTAAAAAAGATATTAATATAATAAAATAAGGTGTAAGCTATTTAAAAAGTTTTAAAAGCATTTATAACATTAAAAGATTCTTAAATTTATGAACTTTTACCGATATTTTATTAAAGAATTTAATAAGCATATTAAGCCCTTAATTAATATAATTAAAAAGGATAAACCTTTTAAATAAAATAAGGAACTTTAAACCTTATTTAACACCTTTAAAAAAACAATTTTAAAGGAACTTATTATAATTATAATTAACCTTAATAAACTTATAAAAGTCAAGACCGACATTAACGACTTCGTTATAAAAGGATAACTTAAATAATAAAACGAAATAAATAAGTTATATTTAATAACTTACTTTTTAAAAGAAGTTTAATAAATTAAAGCTTAATTATACGATATATAATAAAAGCTTATAATTATTATTAAGTATTTAAGGAATAAAGATATAACTTAAGTAACCCTTACTTTAATAACCGTTCGTACGGATTATAAGAATCTTATAATCTTTATAAAGAATAAGGTTCTTAATAAACGATAAATTTAATAAATAAAGATCCTTTTAAAGTTTAACTTTAAAATCAAATATTATAAAGGTAAAAACAACGTTAAACCGACACTTTTAATAAGCGACTTAACCACTTTATAGTAAATTTAATAATAAAATTATAAAATATTTTAAAGTAAAATAAAAATAAGAACTTAATTTTAATATAATAAATTTAACTTATTTAAATTAAAAAGAATAATTTAATTATAAATCACGGTAAGAAACGTAACGCTTAAAAGTATTATTAAATAATAAGCGGTTTAACTTTTTTAAATAATTTAATAAAATTATACTTTTTTACGATAAACGATTTATACTTATATTATTATAATAATAACTTATTATAACGATTTATAAAGATTTATCTTATAATTATTAAAGGATTTAAAATTATATAACGAGTACGACGTGATTACGACTTTTTAAACCTTAAAAATTAATTAAAACGGTAATTAAAGAATATAATATATATATTCGATTTAAGTAACACGTTATAAGCCTTATAAAGAACTTTAACTTATACCTTTTAAGGATAAAGTATAAAAATCGGTTTTAATAAACTTTATTATAAAGTTTATTATTTATAAACTTAATAATTAAAATCGTTTATAATAATATTATAATTTACGTAATAACTTATTAAGTTTATAAAGTTTTAATTATTTAAGAAAACTATAATTACAAATAAATTATATAACTTATAAATAAATTATATTAATTAATATAGTTTATTAAAAGAACTTATTATAAATTAAGATAAGCTTTTTATAACTTACTTTTAAAAATTATTTATATAATAATTTAAAGTAATATATAAGACATTAATAATATATTACTTATAAATAAATGGTCGTACGGAACGATTTAATTAAGTATTAAAGTAATATTTATAATATTACGTTAACTTTAAATAAAATAATTAAATATCCTTTTTACTTAAAGTAGAAATTCGTATATAATAACTTAAATAATAAAGATATAAAGATATCACTTTTTTATATAAATTATAAATTTAACTTATAAAGATTATAATAAGTAATAATTAACGGTAACGCTTTAAAAGCCGTTATTTAAATTAAATATCTTATACTTTTTATAAACACCTTTATATATAAGCTTATAACGATTTAATAACGTATAAATAATATTACGATAACCATTAATTATTAAGGCTGACCTTTAAAAAAGGGAGATAAGGTTTATTATTACGTAAAAATATTTAAATTAAAAGACTTAACGATAAATTAGATTTTAAGATAATTAAATTATTTAAAATTAATAAACCGTTTTATTAATTAATTATAAATTATTATTACTTAACGTTATAAGAATTTATTTAATATTTATGTTTTATTATTAAAATTAGCACCGGTTAATATATAGCTTAAAACCGAAATCGAAGCCGATACCGAACGCTTAAAATTTAAGGTTAAAAAGATATTAAATTCATGTTAATAAAGATTTATAATAAAGTATTTAATATAATAAAAAGGTTACTTATTATTAAAAAAACACTTAAGAACTTAAGAACCATTTAAATTATCTTTAATTATTAAAATAATATTACCGGTAAGAGACCGGCGGCTCTTTAAATAAAAGGAAGTTTATAAAGGAAAAAATCGGAACTTAACTTAAATATTAATTAATTTATATTATTAAGAACTCCGATATATTATAAATTATTAATTAAACACTGTTTATAAGTATTTAAAATAAGGAGCACACCGTCCTTTTTATTTAACTTTCTTATTTTATAAGTAAAAAGATTTAAACCCTTTTTTTTTATTTAAGATTTTATTTTTTAAATACGGCTTAATTAATTAATAATTAACGTTAATTAAGATTAAAGCTTTATTAATTAAGTATATAAAGATAAAAGTTTATTACTCGCCTCCTTTTTTTTAACCTTAAGCTTATATTATTAAGTTATAACTCGTTTTAAAGGATAATATTATTAAAATATTATTATAAGAACGCTTATAATAATATATTTTTAATAATAACTTTTACCTTTAAGGATACGGTAAGAACTTAACTTTTTATTTTTAAAATAATAAAATACGGTATATCCGTAATCACACCGTTAAGCGTAATAAATTTTAATAAACGTTAACGCTTAATAATAATGAATCGTATAAAAGATTAAGATAAACTTAATATAATTAATAAAGATAAGAAAATAAAAAGGATAAATAAAAGTATAAAGGCCACGCTTATAATAAAGCACACGTACACTCTTTTATATTTATTAATTAAGGATAAATAACTTAAAAAGAAGGGTATAATACTATAAACCCAATTATTAAGCCGGTAAAACGGGCTATATTAATATAAGTAAAAGACTTATAAATTAATAATCGTGGAAAATAACGTTAAATTAATTATATATATAAGGAATCGTGGAAATATAAGATAAGATCACGTGTTTAAGATCATTATTAAAATAATAAATAATCCGTACGCTTATTATAATCACCGTGATTAAGCGATGCTTATAAAAAAGGTTATAAGTAAGATAAAGATCACTTTAAGGAACGTGATTTAAAACACAGTATTAATAAAGGAATAAAGGATATATAAGGACGGAAGGTTTCTTATATATTTAATTATTTATTACCTTAATAATTAATTTAAGTATTTAAGTTATTCTTAAATAAGAGTAACCTTTTAACGATAATTTACCATTTATTTAATACTTTAAATTACTTATTATTAATCAATTGCTTATTATTTAGCGATAAACGACCTTTCGAGTGTTCTTTAAAATATAAACCCTTAAATTAACTCTGTATTTTTCTTAAGAAGAATCCAGGTCGTTACAGCGCGCCTCTTTTTTAATAATAAAAGGTCATAATACACACTTTAATAAGGGGTTAAAAGCACACACTTTTACTCGAACTGCAGTTTTACGTGATCGAGGGCGCCCGCTTATAAGAAGTCGTAAAAAAGGCACGTACCGATGAATAAAGTAATCACTTACCGTATTTGATAAATAATGAAGTGTGCGGGCTTATAAGGAAAGCGTATGTGTGTGCGTATGTGTAAACGCGAGTATTAAAAGGGGGCAAAAAACAACATATATTAAAAAAAGGCCGAAAACGTTGAACTCGACACTTTTTTAATCAATGGGCATGCTTAAAACTTTATAATAATTATAGGCTTTATAGTTCAAACAGTAAAGCACTGCTTTTATAGAATTACTCTTTACGTGAAGAATACCTTTTTAATATGTAACGCATTTTTTTCAAATAATAAGTAATTCTTTCTACACCCGTTTACTTAAATAAATTTATTTATAATCTTATTAAGTTTTAAGTCTTAAATCCGTGAGTTAACTTATAAATAACTTAAAATAATCCATATAGATTAATAACTTAATTTTAAATAAGTTAAGACTTATATGAGTTAACTCACGTGAGATATCAACTTATACAAGTCAGTTGAATTGGTGATTTAAAGCTCATATAAGTTATTTATTAGTTAACTTAAAGCTTATAATTGGAAATTCTTTATTATTAATAGTGAATGCTTAAGAATTTAAATTTATTTAAAGCACTGAAACCCTGATAATAAATCACAAGAAAGCTAATCACCTTATATGAAATTATTAAGTTTAATAAGTAACGAATATAAATAAATAAATCTCAATTTAATTTAAAGTCTAATTATTTAACCACTTTAAAGTTTATAACATTATTATTATACGTTATTTTAAGTTACTTAAATTAAGGCTTTTAATTTATAAAGATTAATAAATTACTCGTAAGTAAAGGTCGTTAATTTGATCTTATTTATGTTAAGAAAAATGAATAGATACTATTAAAGTCTAATTAACATTCTTTATATAAAAATAAGTTAAGAATCTGGTTTAACAAAACAAATTAAAGAAGATAATATTAATTATAATTAAGAAAATGTAAATATTACTTATAAAATCAGCCAGTTTTATCATTAAAGAGCAGTTTGAAAAGCTTATTTTAAATACTTACCTTGATACCTATATTATGAATTAAACTTAAAAGTAAATAACTTCATACTTAAAAAGTTGAAAATGCAAAATAAAAGATAATGAAATCAATTTTTATAAGTTATTAAGTTATTAAGAATTAAAGGGTGTTTTATTTAAAGTATAAAGGTAAGACTTATATAAATAAGGAAAAACTATATTTTAACTTAAATTAAAAAGAATTCTAACTTTTTAATAATCGATTTAAGATAGCTTTTAACTTAAATAGTCTAAGTTTAATCTTGAAATTGGGGTTATAAAATACTGCCGATTAGCTTAAAATTGGTTTAAATAAAAGATTAAAAGTACTTTTTATTTCATTTATATAGAAATCTTACTTAAATCTCTTTTTAATTAATAAGTCATGTTTAAGTTATGAAATATAAGCAAGGTTAATAACAGATTCACGTGGGTTACTCACCCTATTCATTTAAATCTATTAAGTGACTCACCTTATTGATTTAAAGTAACTCACGTGATTTTAAGCTATTTATAAGTTAAATTACGGACTTACTTCTTTTAATATTAATTAATAAGTACTTGATTTTAAGCTTAACTTTAACTTAAATTCATTTATTAATATACATTTAATTTACTTTACTTATTAAAATAACTTAAGAATGAATCTTAAATAATTGATTTATCTTATTATTTATAATATTAAAACAAATATTATAAAAGACTTTAAATATAATTTTTATATAATTTTATACTTAATAATATTTCATTTTTATTCCGTAAACTAACTTATAAGCAGGGTGAATAATAAGTCAACTCGAGGTAACCCGTGTGAATAATCCGGGCTTAGGTGATTTCTAGTTTATATAAGTTATTCACTTTATCAATTTAAAGTAAGTTACATGAATTTAAGTTTATTATGGATTAACTCACGGATTTATAGTATTTAACTTCAATTGATATATTTATTTACAATTAGCTTAATTTTAACTTTATGTAACTTTCATTAGCTTTAAGTTATATAAACTTTTTCATTTATTATCTTTTTAACTTTAAACTTAAAGTAAAGCAATAATTAATTTTAATTATAAATTATTATTTTCATGATATATTATCTGAAAAGGATCGTTTTTTATACTTTTCATATCGCTTTCATACTTGAAATTACCTTTTTAAAATCCGTGAGCTACTTTATAAGTAACTTAAAGCAACACAGATTCACGTGAGTTACTCACTTTATTAATTCAAATTTATATGAATTGGTAAAATCACTTATTTAATGTGATTAACGTTTGTTATTTATAAATCAACTTAAGATTCATAATTCATAATATTAACCCAGCTTCTAAGTAACTTAACTTAACTTAAGTTCACGTGATTCACTCACTTTATTTGTTTCGATTACGTGAATTAGTAAAAATGCCTGATTTTAAGTAAGTCATGTGAGCTACTTATTAGTTAACTTGAAAATTATGATTCACGGTGTTTATCTTCCTGTTAAATTAACTCACGTGTTTTATTTAGCTTATTTTGATTAGTAAATAAAGTTTTTATAAACTTATTTTAAATTTAAATAGGTTTCAATTAGTATTATTAATCTTTTTAGTTTAGGTACTTAATATGAACTTGAAGTTTATTTTTTAAAATCTTACATTTTTATCATTATTATCATCATTATCCTAATAATATCATAAATCTGAAAACTATATTCTTCTATTTTCTTTTATACTGCTTTTATTTAAAAGTTTACTGCCTCAAATTCGTGAGCTAACTTAACACCCACTTAAAATAACCTATTTAAATAAACAGTTTAATTAAAATAACTTAAATACATTTATATAAATAAAATTACCGATTTAAGGTGACTTATAGGAATTACTTATAAGTTAACTTAAGACTTATGATTTATAATATTAAAACTGATTGAAAAACAGCTTAATCTAAGATAATGAAACTCACTTTAACTTATTTAACTTACTTTAACTTATATAAATTTATTTTCATTTATCCAATTTACTTAAACTTATCTTAATACACATTAAGTTATAAAACTTTATAATTATAAACTGACTTTCAGCTCAATGAAACTTAGTTTAACTTAAAACAAGTTATTAAAACCTATTTTTATTAAATTAAATTAATAAGTTATCTTAATAAA